>CM064887.1:18795608-20080010 GCA_030347415.2 Decapterus maruadsi | reverse complement strand
ATTTCAGGAGTGATTGCTTGAAATAAAAAGTGTGTTGAGGAGGAGCTACTGTATCACTGTCACCTCTAAAGTCTAGTATAAATCTGCAGTAAGCCACTGGAGATAATGTGTTGTGACCAAAATCCTGGACTGAGGCGTAACTGAATACTAAGAGTGCAGAGACCTACACTATAACTTCTGCACTTACAGACACTGCCTGCAGCCCATCCAATCTGCACAATATATCAGTGGTAAAAAAAAAAAGTTCTTTCATAAGAAAGCAGCATTCAGGCAAAACAGATCCAGGCTTGAGGTCAATGGAGAACCTGCCAAAACGGAGAATGTTCCACTGCCCTGCCCATTTTTGTGCTTTCTGTTTTCTATATTCAAACTCACATTGTTTGCACTGTAAATAACCAGTTTATAACATCCTGGACTTGAGTCTATTAGATAATCAGCTAACGTTGCCTTTTCTCTCTCTCTCTCTCTCTCTCTCTCTCTCTCTCTCTCTCTCTCTCTCTCTCTCTCTCTCTCTCTCTCTCTCTCTCTTTCTTTTTCTATTGTGCTTCTCTGAAAAGCAGCAAGCACCGTGTTTAAATATTTGCGCTTCACTTGAGTATTTCCTTTATTTTGTTCATTTCAGCTCAGTTTATATTGGCTGATAAAAACTGCTTTATTGATTAAAAACAAACTAAAGCAAAATGTGGTGCAAACAAAGACAGTAAATGTTGAAGAAGCGTTTGACTTTTATGAAAAATGGTGGTGCAAAAAATTGTGCTGCATTGACAAATTGGGTCAAAATATCCAACAATAGACTGTATTATTAATTATTAGACTCTAGGCTTGGGACCATTACGTTTCATAATTAAAGTAACGTTTACTTGTACTACTTACCGTAAGAACTTGGGTTTTAAGCATCAAACTGTCTACTGCATAAAATCTAATCAGTCACTTTCAGGTGAACTAGTACCTCCAGTTACATTAAGTACATTTTGATGATAACTGGAATAACATGAAGGTCTTTAGTTGTAATAGAGTGTCTTTGCTTCTAATATTACTTCAGTAAAAGATCGGACTGCTTCTCCCATCACCGGTTATCCATCCTATCCCCCCTTCTTGTGTTTCTGCATCCGAGGTGTCCAGGACTATTAACAGCACCTCTGCTCTCCAGGTACGTGGCAGAGCATGAATTACATTAATAGCTGCTGGCAGGAGAGAAAATAAGAGCAGTTATTAAAATTAATGTGCTGCTGTTCCTCCTGCGGTCCGTGGGTATGGCTGCAGGAGGGGCTTGACCTGGGTTTGGGGCGCACTGGGCCCATTCAACATCTCTCCTTCCTCAGCTTCAGAGGGCTTCAGTCTGTATATGTCTTTAATTTGCATGTGTCATCCCTGCTTAATCTCAAGTCCAGCTTCCTTTCCATTGGCCTTTTCAGATGCAAGTTTTTTGGGCACTGATCAGAGTGTCTTATTTGTCCAACGTAGCCAATGCCAGCTTCCCTTCAGTCCAGAAGGCCCAAGGGCCTCAGTCTGCTTTGTGTCTTAACATGGTCCGCTAAGCTTCAAACAGACGCCACACTGTACTGGAGCCCGGGCCCGTCCTCGTTCCCTACTTTGAAGTGGGAATCCTTGCACTTAGCACATTCTAACGTCATCATAGTTCGGTTTTGATGGGATCCAAATGCAGAGGCTGGCTCAGTTGTGTTGGCTCCTTCTGAACTACACATTTTATTCCCACTGTTTCTCCCCATAAACATGACCTTAGACACCCATTTGGCCACCAAGGCTGCAGGAACTGGCTGGTGATGCTACCTACCAATGTTTCTTTATGCCTGTAAATATTTATGAAGTGAGCAGTTCGGACCGTTTAATCCTCTGCTGGCCAGCGGAGGAAGTAAACCTTTAACAGTTTAAAACCCGCAGCCCAGCAGCTCCAGGGAAGAGGAACTAACTGTTTTTCATGAGTGTGGAGATTTAAATAAAGTGGACAAAGTGAAGTCCATGAGTAATGTTCATGTTCATCTTTCTGCCTTTGCTGGTTATTGGGATAAGAATACGTCTTAAAGGTTTGCACGCTGTATTATTACACCATTTACTGGCTGCTCTTTTATATTCATTTATTTAACTTAGTTTACATTGTCTGCAGATAAAAGCAGCTCCACCAGTGCTTTGCATTGTGGGTGAATAGAATAGGCTACATGAAAGAAATATCAGTGAATATACCAAATATTCTTATATACTTCTGCCTCTAAAATACATTTTTGTTGTCATATGTAATCGTAGATTGAATATTTTGAGGTTTTTGACTGCTGGTGGAACGGAACAAGACAGAATTCATGTTTTTATAACATGTGGCAGACAAGGCAGTGGGTAATACAACCGTTTCTTCACCCTCCAGTCGCTGACATGATGAAGTGAGGCAGTGTACTTCAATAAAAACAATAAAAAACAGACACAGAGACAAAAACACATTACAGTGTACCTGTTTACAATTCACCCGCTACACATAAATCCCATCACACATAGAAACCAATGACATGTGGTCCCAGAGGGAACGATTGTTATGAGTATTTTGTCAGTGATGAATACAAAAGCGATCACGCTACACTTTTGACATCAGCTTAGAATTAGTATATAGTATATCGTTTTTAAACACAGTAAAGTTATAGTAGCGAGGAGGAGGCACTGCAGAGATCTTCAGTTATCTCCCGCTCATTTTTGCTCCTTGTGTGTAACTGAGGTCCTGGTGCAATTACTGGAAACAAATAAGCTTCAGGTAGACGCAAACTGTCGCTCCTCCATCTCCAATATGACTTAACTGTATTTAACGGCATTTACTGTCACATTGCCTGCATGTTTACAGTAATGACAGCTGCTGGGTGTGCAAACACTCATGTGTCTATGTGTGTGTGTGCGTCTGTACACACACACACAGACACACACAATATTTCATCATTCAAATAAGCGCAGATAAGAATCTAACAGCATTGCTCAGTGCTGTCCCCCCACCCCCCACCCCACCCCCTGGGTTGAGCTGCAGGGGCTTCTTGTTGCATAAGCTTTCCTGGTCATCATCGGCCCGTCATGTTTTCCGACTGTGGGAGAATGACTCGCCTGTAGAGGGAAGTGTTTGTGTTTTCCATGTGGAGCTTCCAAGCCACCAGCAGTGGCTGGTGGGGGGGGGGGGTTGAGTCGAGTCTGACACAGGCCTCTTGAGGAACTCCAGGATGCCATTAGGTTGAGTGACTGGTTGTGGCTATGTGTGTGTGTGGGGGGGTTATGTACAGTATGTGTGTCTGTGTCAGCTGCTGTGTTTGAGTCTGTTTGTTCTTGTTGGTTTCATGCCACGGCGGTACCTACCTACAGTACCACTTGGAGAAGCCATGGGCATGGCCTTTTTTTTTTTTTACCCAGGGGGCAACACCTGGGCTTTTGAAACTTACAGCTGTGTTACATCAGCTGTGGATGGCAACAGAGTACAGTACATGTACTGTACTGAAGAGTGTGAAGCAAGTTCTCAAGTAAAAATAGTCACAAAACAAATAAGAAATACTCAGTTGCACCTTTGATCACTCAGGCTTTCAGTCAGTCGCTCAATGTAACGGTTATGTGAAGCTTTTCTACTTTTACTTCACTGAGAAAGAGGATGCATGACTCTTTTGTTTTGATTGAAGATTGGGCTTTTATTTTGACAGGACAGTGGAGAGCTGGAGGGGAGGACATGCAGCAAAGGGCCCCAGGTTGGATTCAAGCCCGTGGCCGCTCCAGTCAGGACAAAGCCTCCTTGGTAGGTGCTACACCAGATGAGCCACCCCATTTTTGATGCTTTTCCTCTGGCACCTCTCAGTAACGTGTCTGAATATTTCCTCCACCGCCGAGTAAGAACATGTGCTTGTGTTTTACTTCTTAGACTTTACATCAACATCTTCAACCACACCACTCCTGCCATTTCAGCTCGTACCTTTTCCTTTATCTAGGTGGGCGAGCAGCAGTGCTGCCGCTTTCAGACGGGGTCAACCGCCTCTTTTTAGTTTTCGCTCGGTGTGGAAACTTTCATTTTTATATGCAAAACCTGAGTTCACCGGGCCCAGACCTGGTGCGGCCCGCTATACGAACCGCTGAGGGGCTTGTTGCCGTGTGCATGTGAGCCGCTCTTCAGGAGGCTTCTGTTTGTGCAGGTGTGCTGCAGTATGACGTCTGATTATGAAACATGCGGGACATTCATAGCCTTTGTTTTTTCAACCATTTGCTCTGTTTGAAAAAAAGTCTCCATTTGAGAGTCAAGGAAAACAGTGTGATTTCCGGCCCGGGTCAATTCTGTGGTGTATAGCCCACCGACCACTCCTCCCCCCCCGTCCTCTCAAGCTGGTGGAGCTGAAAGCAGAGGGGCACAGTCAGCGTTTATTTATAGAGCTACTTTGATGTGTGGACTGACAGCTGATATTTCCAATGTGCAACGTATTTGGCACAGAGGCCAGATTAACCTGTGCTCCACTGGCTGGGATTTTCTCTTCTCACAGTGATTTAAATGTCAAGAGCCTGGTTGGGCCACACCTGGCACCGGGCCAGCACTGGGCTGTCAGTCCATATGTCTATCACAGAGGATGACATCTTTATTTGCCAGCCTTCTTGTAACACTGTAGGGTATAGCGTGTTCTGTAATTATCGCCCTACAGGTACCAGTCACCCAGTACCAGCTGGACACTGTGCGCCGCGTCCTTGAGCTGGAAAATCAGATGTAACGTTTAGTTTTAATCCCCAAAATGTTTCATAATTAAACTGTTACCACTTAAACTTGAAGCGTCCAGTACTGCCAGGTACAGTAAAGTAAATTAATTGGCTCCCATATATGTAATCCTATGTTATTATCAAATGCAATTGCACCATGTTAGTCGTTAGTTATTTGTCAGGTTTGTTTTTTTTAGTGATAGTTGCTTAAAATTGGGTTTCTAGCTGTTTACAACTGTGTTATAAAACATTTATGAAGTATTTTATACAGCATGGAATTAATACATAAAGTGGTTAAAGTAAAACGTCGCGACCAGCAACAACTTTTGGGTGAAAAACGTGCGGTCGGACATGTTTACCCGGCTACAACAAAAAAAAAAAGGTCAAGTAGCAAAAAAGCGTAATTTGGCAGCAACATAAACAGCATCTGTTTGGTGCGCTGGTGTTGACTTTGGCGCAGAGCTCCGCGTGGTTTGTGTAGTCCAACTGTGGTCCTCAGCTCGCCTGCTCCCCTCATGGGAGCTTCTCCTTCCTCTCACCCCGACCTCCCCCGCCTCCCTCGGTCCACTCATGTGCTTTACGAAGCAGTTAAGTTATTTTACATCATGTCTGCTCTCCACAACAAGCCTCCCCCCTCCCTACAAATCTCTCTTGTCATTATAAAAATAGTGCGCCGCTGCTGCTTTGCACGCCAACGTCTGGCGATAGAATAGCCCCTCTGTGGATGTGAGGTTTCGTGGGGTGTGCTTAAAAGTGTGTGTGTGTGCATAAAAGTGTGTGTTTGGTGCAACAGGAGAAGGGAGATGAGTGATTGCTTGCAGGTGACTGCAGTGCGAGTTGCTCGATAGAAGCTGGTTTGAGTGTGACAGGAGAAGTTTCCAACGTCAGGTGTAATTAAGACAAACGGCCGGGGTCATAGCTCAGGTGTCCTTGTAAGAGCCCTCGCATGGGGACTATTCAGCGTAAAGGACAGATCCTGCAATGTGTGCAGCTCTCTGACTCCCTGTAGTGTATTTTAAATGGAGGAGGGGGGAGGGGGAAGCATCATCAGACTACACTGTTATGCAAGTATGGTAATGTGTGGCAGCTCAGTACGGCTGTTTTTAATCACTGAATCATGCTATACTCGTTTGGATTGTACAGATGTGCAGAGATGAGAGAGCAGTCAAGGTGTAAACTATCAACCATTACAACTAGTATTTCTCAGTCATTGTTCCTGCAGACAGCTGAATGTAATACTGAAACCTTCGCATCAACAACTGTTTGAATATATGTGCTGCCAGAAGGGTCACGGCCACGGGGGCCAATGGAGCCAATCCCAGCTGACATAGGGTGAGGGTCCGAGACAGGTTGCCAGTCAATCACAGAGCCGACGTGTGAGACAAACAATAGTCACACTCACATTCACACCTACGGGCATTGCAGGGTTGCCGGTCGGCCCATGCTGCACGTCTTTGGACGATGGCAGGAACCCTGAGAACCCAGATGGAGCAGCGCTCTTGCAGATCGGTGACGGTGCAAACCACTGTGCCACCCAGTTTGTAAACATAATTAGATATTCTTTGCAGCAGTAAATCAAATATTGTTCTAGCACTCTACTGCAACTCCTTAATTAACATTTGTGCAAGCTTCACTACAAGCTCACAGTGAGGTTGTGTTACAACTAAATACAAACAGCAATGTGACTGATAATGCTAACATGCTGATTTTATAAGTTAAATCATTTCTGCTTCTGTCATGTAATAACAGCTGGCAGATTATTTATTTTATTAAAAACAATAGACATGAAACATCAGTGCAAGTACAAGTGTTTATTTCATAAATGATCTGTTTTTATTTGTTTTGGAAGATTGATAAAGTATAGATTATTTTAGTTCTACATATCTAGTTTCATTTGCATGCTGAACACGCTTTGCAACCTGTGAGATGCTCAAAGATGAACCAGAAAACACAAAAGCTCAACATCCTTTTCATAGTAGTACAGTGTATAATATATAGTGGACCTACAGTTGATTAACTGATTAGTCTGTTGCCAGATGACCAGTTGGTTTTTCATTCAAGCGTTCCTTTGTTCCTGCTTCTCATGTCTCAGATTTATTGCTTGTCTTGATTTTAAATAACGTTAAACTGAATATCTCTGGGGTTTCGTGCACTAGGTCGACAAAAACAAAGACAATTGAAGACAACCTAACATTTTGTGGACCTGGGCAAACATACACTCAAACCTCTTGGCTCACTTGGAATATTTTTACTACTATTGGTGTCAGATCAAACTACAATCATAAAAATACACAGAGGACAATGGTGCTCTTTACCACTGCTGCTGCCAGTAAATCATTGAGCGCCTGAAATATAAGACGACAAAAATGTGCTTGTTTTCAAATTATGGAAAGTTACTTATGTTTTGCTTGTGACGTGCCAAGGGGCTTCAAGTTTAGATTAGCTTTAAGCTAGCTCTTGTACAATGCATCAAATGGGTATTAATAATAATGTTTAATACTGTCCCGTTAAAAAATAAATGAAGAAATACATAAATAATAGTTATATGTGGTCCACTGTAGTACTTTAAATGCAGCAGTGCAGGTGGAAAAAGCCAGAAAGCTCTGAGCTTTACAGCTGGCAGAAATAGTCAAGGCATGATCTGACCTGTCATGGTTGGCATGTGATGTTTTTTTTTTTCTTCTTTTTTTTTGGAATCAATGCTCGTTCTTAATAGTCTTTAATCCTCATCCATCATCTTGGCATGCCCTTCCCTTCATTCAGTTCACTGATTGGCTGAGGGCCAGTGGCCAGATAGTGCAGTGAGTTCACAGTCATTGTGATGTAACATTGGGAACTTACCTGAGCACCCCCCCTTCCCCCCTCCCTCCGCCTCCCCCCCTTTTTGTTTCTGCGGCACTGCTTTTGACCTCTTAGTCAGCAAGCTTGATGTTAGTGATTGATATCGCCTGTAAACACACAAACACACACCCTTCAACCTTTCATTAGCGCTCACCGGGCTCCTTTAATGTTTGTTCTGGCTGTACCGACTTGTCAATCACCCAAGTAGGCAGGCACGTACACACCAAACAGCACACATACACACACACAAACGCACACACAGACTTTGACAAGTGACGGAGATGGAAAATAGGTTGCACAAACTGGAATTGCAGGATTTGGGCTTTCAGCGGGGCCAGTGAGTTATGTGAATGGCTGTTGAAGGGCTGGATGAGTAAGCAGGTCTGTCTCATTGTCTGTGAGTTCATCACTGACCTCATTCTTTAATTTCCCTGGAAAACAACTTGGTCAGGCTCACATGGTGCCAAGATTACCAGGTCTAGACAATGACTGTGAAACCAGCAAGGCCAAGTGGGGATGCTGATTACAGGGAGTCTTATTCTTGCATCAACCACAAATTTTGATTGAAAGACATTAAAAGAATTTGTGGAACCTCAATGGAAAACAAACTTCCAGTGAGTAAGATCCCACATTCACCCCTAATGTTCTTCAGAACTTGCCTTAACCTTTAAGGATGACAACACCAGGATGTTTGCTTCCCAAAAATATTTTAATAAAGTACAGTAAGTGCAAATTTTAGCTGTAACCCTTTAATGCAGCACTATAAATCCAGCTTATCTCAGTCCTCCAAAGTCTCATATTAGCTTCAACTTTTATTAAAATGCATTATTGCATGGAAGATGGACTAAGGCTGCACAACACATTGCTTCAGCAGCATCGTTGCAATGCATGTACTGTATGCACCTAGGGATGGGTCCCGAAATCCGGTTCCGATTCTGGAACCGGAATCGAAACGCCAAAATTCGAGAATCGTTTAAAAATGCGCATTTCGGTTCTTTATTTCGGTTCCTGGCAGTCACTCACACACACGTCACACAGCTGATGAACGGTGATTAATGTTATCAGTTAACTGTCTCAAAACCAGTGTCGCCGCCGGCTTTCTTTTTCCTTTTTTCCCCCGCGGTCGGGTTGTGAATTACTTAATTAATGCTCGTGAGTCCGGCCGTGTTGGGTCCGAGATTCAATCAACACGCTGCTCTGGTTTTACCGTTACTACCGGCAGTCTGCCCGTTTATCACCGATAAACACAGTAGATGAAGAGAGAAGTGACTGAGTGGGTCGGTGGCGTGGAGCGGTGCGCCACTCTGACTGCAGCCGAGGATCATGCTCCGTGATACTGTGAGAAATAGGACGGGACTGGGGCACGGCAGCACCCGCTAATCGCTAATAACCCGAAAACAGCAGTGACACGTGCTTTCACGCTGGAGTCTCCAAACCAGAAACGTCTGGAACAACGTCGGAAAATGTCGCTTTTGAAAGAAAAGAGAGAGAGACCTGCTGTGGCGTGTAGGCTACACAACAACAACAACAACAACAAAGCTAACAGCGAGTGAGTGAGAGTCACACTTCCTGTATGGCCCTTCAAATTAAAAGCCCTATAGCCTTTTCCTGTTCAGTCATATTGGTTCTCACTTAATTTTGACAAGAAACGGCTCCAAATGTTGTTGTTCTTTTCCTGTGACCAATCGACCACGGCCACTTTATACAAAACAGATGAGCAGACAAGTCATATATCTATTTATTTACTTTCTAAATAATATTGGTATCGGAATCGGAATCGAAAGGAATCAGAATCGAAATGAGGAATCGAAATAGGAATCGGAATCGATGAAAATGCAAACGATACCCATCCCTATATGCACCACAGTCACATTCTCAGTTTCCATGACTGATCACTAAGAAGCTTGAGTTGGCCGGTGATTGACAAGACTGATGTGCATGACAGATAATCACCAATCACAATCTTTCTGTTCAAACAACCAAAGTACAGTAAGCCCTGCCCTTGGTGGTTGTCAAATCCAACTTGAAAGTGAACGAAGACCAGGAGAAAACACAACATAACCGGTTGGTTGCAAAAAGTGTAGCAATAGTAACAAGACTGTGGATATCATCCCCCATCTGTTATTCTGGTGAATTTCCCAGCAACAGAAACCATCAAGTTTCACCGCAAATTGAAGGTGAAGATAGATTTGAAAAACACAACCATTTATGTAGTTTTGTTCTTTTAACACTGAATTATTTCTTTGTCAATCATTTTTAGACCTTCAAGGACAAACATGGTAGTTCCTCTGCAGCTGTTGAAGGATAGGGCCAGATTGGTGCTACAGAGGTCACGGGGTCATGCGGTTAGGGGTTCACACTCATTCCCTACTTCCCCCGAACCCTCCCTCCCCCCCGTCTTGTCCAGCAGGTGCCACAATCTGACCTTGACTGGGAGTCTGGGATGCTGGGAATGTGAGTGTATGAGTGTTGGTCCTCTGGGACAATGTGAGGCAGATCTGTGACAGAGCGGCTGTGATCTTGGCGGGCCGGGGCGGCTGAGGGCGACACACTAAGCCAGAGTGGACCGCGGGTCACTTTCCACCGGACGCCTCGCGCCCTTTGATGTCTGGTCATCGCGGCCTGCCGACAGTTGGTGCATCTCTGTGCCCTCGCCTGTCCCACGTTATACCGGCAGACCACCCATATTCGAAAAAATGTCCCGCCAGGTTTAAGTTTTCTCAGGAATGCGGCCCATCTGAGCATCCCCCCAGCTAGCCCATCTGGACCCCTCTTAACCTGGGCAACACTGCAGTGATTTCAGTCAGTTATGCGTGTTTGGTGTGTGGCCTGGACATTTGGGACAATTAAGAGCATCTGTAAGCTAACTCCAAAGTCTCAAAATTCATGTGCCCACTTGTGCTGAGCTGTGCAAAGTCGATAGATGCTTCAGAGATCAATTTACACTTGACCAGAGTGACAAAGAATTCATGCAACTCAAGATACCTGCTCACTTGAATGATAAGGTCAAGGATTTCCTGTCCTTATTTGATACGTTGCACACACACATAACCCTTTGTCATCAAAGATTGGGTGAACGGAGGTTGTAGATTAGTCTGAGACGGCGCTTTCCTCTTCCTGGTTCTTAGTTTGTAGTACTTTAACCCCACTTCATCATTACTCATGTTGGCCAAAGTCTTCATGCTGTCTTGTTTATTCAGACCAACGGCCAGTGGTTGGCTTTGATATGGAAAGGATTTAATGTTTATGGGAGTTTGTCGGAGCAGATGTGAAATGTTAAGGGCTGTTAAAGAAGCAGATAAAAGGTAAAGGGCCTGTTTGAGAAGATAAGGAAGAGAGGGGGAGGGAAGCAAAACGGTTGTTTCACATAACTAACCTGACTGTTTGGGTCTTGAGAGAGCCACACCTGTCTGTGTCAGTGTGTGTGTGTATTATATATTTGTAGTGGAGTGGGATGTGACATGATACTATTGTGAGGTTGGTGACTGGAGGCAGGTCTTTGGTTGTGCATGTGGCCTGTAGGATCCATTGTCCATCACTCGTGCTGGAGTCTGTTCATCTCTGTGTTAGATGTCGATGAAGGACGAGAAGGAAGCAATTTGCAAATATCCAATATGGCTTAGTGCAAATTGTTTTACTCTACAAAAGGAAACACAGGCACTGTAGAGAAGTCTTAGCTCACCTGTCACAGCAACTTAAACATATAATTAAAGTCATTACTGTCTGCCAATCAACTATGTAGTCAATGAAACAACAGGAAATTTTTACCTTAATTCCAAGAACCAAATGTGACACCTTCAGATGCAGTGGCTTGTGTTGTCCTCTGTTTCCTCTGAATTGATAGAGCATAGTATCGCAATAATTTGTATGGCAATATTGTATCGATATACAGAAGCCAATAATGTATTAGAAAAACTAAATGTTAAAGTTTTGCAGTTGAAAAAGAAACTAAAAGAAGAGTTAAATATCGCAAGCATCGTGATAACGCCGTATCTCAGGGTCTCTGGTGAGTCACACCCTTATAACATGATAAAACTGGGTTATAAACATTACACCTGCTAAATGTGAGCATGTTAGCATCCATAGTGTGAATATTTTAATGATTCAGTCAACATTAAATTGTTTGCTATTTTTCTATCAGTTGTTGCAACCTTTTCAAAGTTTTATCAAATGTATTTATTGTTTTCCGAGGTTTAATACATTATATAATGATGCTTTGTAGGTTAAGTTGAACCATTATTATGTCAGGCTTACAAAAAGGAGACCTGGAAGCTCTTAATAACCACTTGAAACTGCTGCGCGATACATGAGTAAATGATTGATTAGTTTATAAAGCAACTAATTAGACAGTATAGAAAACTTTACTCTCTGTATAATTCGTGACCTACTTGTATTGTCTGTCACAGTGTGTTCCCCTCACCATCAAATCACGCTATTCACACATTTTAACTATCTGAAGCATCTGAAAGGTTCATTGTTGCCAGCGGCTACAGCATGGCTTCTATTGTTTCCACCGTGTGAGTCTGCATTTGTTTGTGTGTGTGTGTGTGTGTCATCATGATAAAATGTGCTCCTAGAGACACCTACTGCAGCAGGAGCTACCGCAGAAGGTGGTGGCGATGAGCGGCATATCTGTCATCATGATAACGTTGCAACTGTCAAACATACACACAGACAGACATACAGTGTTGCAGGTGTGTGAGGATGTGTGGCCTGTCCCATGAGAACCGATGCACTCATCTAATCATATACCGATAATGACGCAGTGACTAACTGTGTACTCGTATATCTTAACATCAACCTGTTGACAGGTGTTGTGGCTGGTTTACAAAATGCTCTGTAGACATAAGATCAATTTCAAATGCATCCTTCTCTGTTTGTTAGAATTAAATATTGCCTTTTGTCATTTGGCTGCAAGATTAGAAAATGTGTTTTTAAAACCTCCGTCCAGATCTGTGCCCTTTAGCTTTTGGTCTTTATCCTTTGATCCTTGTCAGCTTATATTTAACAAACCCTTCTTGCAGACACAGCAATCTCAGTTCTAGGAAGGACAATAAATCTATTATCTCACTCTCATTATCTACTAGACACACTCACAGGTTTATCAGCGTGTGTCGATATGAGTCAGATGTCATTTACACAGAAGGCTCGGGACAAGTGTGTGAGTCTGTGTGTCACCACTGTTTTGTTGTGGCTGTGTGCTTGAGTCATAATGTGTATCGTCTGGCTAGCAGGTCATCTTGCAGGTCTACCTACACATACATGTATGCACTGCACACAGACATACAATGAATGCACACAAGTTAACACATATGTTGCACAGAATAAAACGCTGAGGTGATGACATTTTGAAAAGGTTAGCTTCTCTTTGACATCACAATGTTCTGCACAAACTCGTCTGGCCATGATTCAGTGCTGTGCCCCGGGAACAGACGTGGAGGTTGTTACCATACCTGCTGCAACTTGACGGGCTGGCAGAAGCTTACAACTGTTGAGGCGGTAATTCTGGTTCCATCCTCTGTTGCAGTGATTGTCACGTCTGAACGTTTTTTTGTCCCGTCTGACAATGCTGTCTCGCAATTTTGTCGAGAGCTCTTGGTTAAGCGATTGCTACATGACCTTTCTGAGTGATTGATGAGATTACTGTACAGTTGTTGACCTACATTGTTACTAATATCTATCTGGATACGGTTCTACTGGTGGCCGCAAGATCACAAATACAAGACGTGGAGGGAGGAGTGATCATATGCACCTGATTTTTTTTTGACTGGTTATTTCCGCTCATGCAAGTGCAAACAAACACATGTCAACCGCCACCTTCAATACAGGACATTATTCAATCAGGGCAGATAGTTTATTGCCTTTGGGCTTCATGTCTAGAAGATGGGTGCGGTGTGCCCTTGTTAAACTTAAAACAGCAGTGGTGAATCATAATTAACAACACTGAATTGATCTGCTATTTTTTTAAACTTTAATTATCTAGACCACACCTATTAAAGTCTAACTGCAATTACAAACACAAACACAAACTGGTAATAAAATATATTCGCTTGTCAGCGTTAACTGCAGATACACACCCAACTTGTATAGCCGATGCACAATAAAAAATCAAAACATTGATCCACATTCGAAGGGATGTGTTTTTCACCGACCTCTACATTTTTCTGAGTTACATCAACAGCGGGCGACCACACAGGGAACAGAGGGAAGAAAACTGTGATTCAAGATTTCTTTTTCCATTAAGCCTGTCTGCAGAATCGTTCCTTTGTCTTGTTTTTATACAAGTGAAATACTCCACAATATGTGAGATCCTTTCCAATGTTTTTCCTTAGGAAAGGTGTAAAAACAACCTCCCTTCTGTACAAAATCCCCCACCACCTCACTCGCACACACATACACACACCTAATGTGGCTTAATAGTGGTTTTAAAAGGCTTTTTACAATAATGCTCACTCCGCAGCTTGCTCACAAAGCTGGCAGGCTGGCAGTTCAGAGCTTATGATTGAGTCAATGAGACCATTATGTTCCCTCTGCTGCAGCCAGAGCCCATAACCTGCTCAAATGCAGGCCGGGGGAAGAGCCCACAGTGCTTATTGGCCCATAGGAGAAACACCGCAAACACATGCATAGACTCATATTAGCACATAGTGACACACGCACACATGCACACATGCACACACGCACACACACACCAGGTTTCAAGGTTTTGGTGGTTTTGTCAGAAAGTGTATATTATGTTGGGGTGTCCCGTGAGGCTGCAGTGGTCATTCACAGAGGAGAGAAACATGCTGGATTGGTTAAAAAAATGTGAGATAATTTCGATTCCAAGTTCGATAGTTAACGCTAGAATGACAGCATGTGTACCGTCTGTCTGGCCCGAGGGTGATGTCAGATGAAAACCAGGTGGTTAGACCTTTGTACTCTGGCCGTTTTTTGAAAAAACTTCTTAGACTCATCTTATCGGGCTCAGCTCTGCATTTCTACATGTGGTCCAGCTTTCATCAGTCCAAGGTGGATTCAGCCTCCTCAACTTATCCTGATTGGGGATTTTCTATCGCTGATAGAGAAGAGTCGCTGTGGCTCGGGTCCAGTGCAAGTTTCCGTACCCGTGGAACTTTATCTAAGTCCTCCTCTTGGGTCTAAATTTCTAGAATTACTACCTGGTTATGTCATTTTGATTTTGTAATATTGATATCGCAATTGCATCCCGAGTCGGCATCCAGTTCCAAAGTAGCTTATTGAATCTGTATTATTTTCCCCCTCATGGGTGGTGAGGAATGTAGGCGTCTGTGCAGTGCACATAAAACACTAAATTCAACAGTTTGATACTAATATAATGGCCCACAGACACAGGGAAAGTGTGTCCAAACGTTCATCAGTCGTTTGAATTTTCTCCTCCATTGTTAAGAGGGATGTAAATGAAGACATAACAGACCCTGTGAATGAAAGATTTGATAAGTGATTGTGGTCATCGTGGAGCTTCATATTTTAACAACTTGGCCCTGGATCTAAATTGGAACTGGCCATCGAAGCCAATTCCTCTGTTGCTCTTCCTGAGGTTTCTTCCTCTTGAGGCTTTTCTTGATTTATTAGAACGCGTAGCCTGTCTCATAACTTTCCATTAGGGCTGCAGTATTAATCATAATTTAACTGATTAAAATCATTTGCACCCTAAGGGTTGTGTTACTACAGAGACGCCCTGGACAGCAAATCACGTTCTCTATAAAGGGAAGGCATCTTTATTTATATAGCGCCAGAGCCGGCCCTCCCTATAAGCGAACTAAGCAGCTGCTTAGGGCCCCGCAGCCAATGGGGGGCCCCCAAACCCGTCGGATGTCGCCAAAGTTTTATTCTGTCAAACAGCCAAAATAGGTGGAAAACTTTTTATATTTTGTTTATTGTCTATTATTATGTTTTTGTGGCGAGTATCCTACCAATTGTTGTCAGCTGAGCCACAGAGCAGCGGACCTGCAGCTGCAGCAGCAGCGACAGCGGAGAGGAGAGCTGCCGTTTTCAGGTCTTGTTGTCATTGATCCAGGTGTCATTCACTGACCCTCGGAAAGCAGAGGGCCCCGTGATTCAGATGTTTTTTACAGTTCGTCTCTATCATAAACGGTTCCGAAGTTACAGTATAATGTTTTGATGATGTTTTGTAAAACAATGTGTAAGCGTCGCATCGCGCCGTACGTTCGGTTTGGTTTAGCATCGGTGCTCTTAGTTTAGCGTCTGTTCCTGTTGGTATCACTTGATTACATGGCGATGGCACATTCAAGGACCCTCGGAAAGCGGAAAACCCCGCGATTCAGACGCTGTTTGCTGCTCGTCTCTATCATATATAGTTCAGAGGATATTTCATGTTTTGTATGTGCAGTCTACAACCTATCATCCATGGTCCCCTCGTACAGCACAGACGTTCTAAGCCATTTTTCTCACTTTTCGAGTTTTTGGTCATGATAGGCCTTTCTCAGTAATTCAAACAGTTGTGAACAGCTCAGAACTTATGGAAATATCAAAAAATGAAAATGTCAAAATCCCACCATGTGAAGGGTTTTCCCAGGCCACCACACAAAAATACATTTATGGTTCAAATTTCAGTCTAGGCAGTAATATAAAGGGTCAGTAATCACTTGCTCCTACTGTGCAGGCCAGGGTCAGAATATCAACTGTATGTTTAAAAAAAACACTCAGAAGTAAAGAGTGTAATTTACAAATAGTAGTACAATCTATCCCCCTGGACCTACATTCATTAGCACTATTTTCTGTAGCTAAACAATAATTGTAAAATAATTTTTACTGTCTCAGGTGGCGCAATAGGCTACTGTTTAATTAGTAATAAAATATCTCCTCACCATCATGTTGATAGGTACAATAAAATACTTTGTTTTTTTAATAAATATTTGACGGTATACACTGTGAGGCAGGGCCCCCAATTTTATCCTGCTTAGGGCCCCGACATGTACAGGGCCGGCCCTGTATAGCGCATTTCATACGAAGGCAACTCAATAAAGACCAAACATTTTTTTAAAAAGAACAGCATAAAACAGCATAAAACAAAAAAAGCTGAGTGCTTACAGTTGGGGCTGATCTCAGTTCTGCTGGTAGTTTGTTCCAGTTGTGTGCAGCAATGCTGCTTCAACATGTCTGGTTTGAACTCTGTGCTCCACTATCTGACCTGAGTCAGTAGATCTCAGAGCTCTACTGGCTTTATAACATGTCATTCATGTATTCTGGACCTAAACCATTCAGTAAAGGGAGGTTTGTTTGGTAAAAAAGAAAAAAAAAGAAAATACCCAATACAAATCACATCAGTAATTACAAAGGCCTATGTTCTTTTAGGTGAAAACTGAAATCAAAAACGGCCATTCATAATGAAGTCACAATGGCAACATATAATCATTCATATAATTACAGTGTGATGTGTTTTGCATGTCGTGCAGCCCCACCTTCCACCTGTACAACAAAGCAAGCTTGGGTTCAGCAACAGGTGAAACAAAGTGACACAGGACACAATTCAAATCTTGGAAAGATGTAATTTTTAAACATTCAATATTTTTTAAAAAATTTGCTTAGAAGTCTTAACATCTTATTCACTCATTCACACCCAACCCACACACTCAAATAACTGTACACGCATCCACGGGACAATGGCAGGCCCCAGGGTGGGAGAACAGTCTCAGGTAGATTGGGTGTCATTTTTCTTTTGCCTCCACATTCATTACATCTATAATCAGGTCATAACCCACTTGGTGCTTTTATGAAATAATCTGCTGCACTGCAGGCGAGTACATGTGAAAGGTATAGAGTAGCAGGGTGTGGAAATCCTTCGTCACACCGGGGCACTGCAGCTCCTCCGACTCCCAACCTGAGCGTGGGTGAGCTATGCGAAGTGTACCCATTAGGGTCTATGTAATTACAGAATGAGCGTGGTGTATAATTTGAGTCATCACAGAGAGAGTGAATGAACTTAGCAGGGAGGGAGGGAGGAGGGGGGTGGGTGGTGATGGTGTTACTGTACTGTGGGAAAGAATGTGTATTTTAGGAGGGAGTGTGTTGTTAGACCACCAGGGGGCAGTAGAATAGTTCCCACAGGAAGTGGTGGTGGTGGTGGTGGTGGTGATGATGGGGGGGCCTCACTGTCAGGATGCAGGTCACACTCTGCTTATCTCCACTGCCTCCTTCACTTTTTTTTTTTTTTTTTGCGTCTGTTTTTCTGTCTGCCTTTGCTTTTCCTCCTCTCACCTTGTTTTCTTTAATCCCTCTCACCCTCCTCACTCCCTGCTTTCCAAGATTTCCAGTTTCAAAGCAAGCACAGACAGTCAGCACAGCACAGCACAGCACAGAGTTATTTTCAGTGCAAACACCTCCGAGAGTCCTCCACTGCTAACTAAATTACCGTACGTGCGGCTGAAGGCCCACTCGTGAGAGGTGAGAGGTCGACGTGTCTCGGAGGCGGGGTGGAAGAAGTGAGTTTAGTACAGTATGTGGGAGGGAAAACTCACAACGAGACGGGCTGGAGGATGCACCAGAAAAGGATATGCCGCTTGCACATGGTGGGAGCGAGTGTGGGTTGTTGGTGGTCGAAGTGGTCTTCACATTGTGTTGATTTTGAAACACAAGATCACATGCTGGAGTGAGTGGCCAGAACAAAAAGTCTGGCCAAAGCTGTCTGTCTTCCATGAACGCCGCTGTGGTTTTAAGGGAAGCAGAAAAAGTGTGATGGGGGGAGGAATTTATCTCCGCTCAGCTGTGGTCATTTAAGAGGAGAGGGGTGTGAGGAGAGTGTTTGTGGGTCTTTGTACGCATATGAGCCTGTTTGTGTGATTAAACCCTGAGATCTGGTATCTGCAATAGGAAAATATTCAGACTATTTATTGAAATAAAAGTACCAACAATGTGAAAATACAAAATATTATCAGTTTGTCTCACTCAAGTTAGTTTAGCCCAGTGATCACCTCCTGAGGGATCAGGCTTCAGGGTCACAAGACAAATCTGAAAGTTCCTGAGATGATCAGCGGGGTGGGAAACAGAGAAAAAGAAACAAACAAACTAGAAAATACATTCCCTAAAGAAAATACATACGAATGACGAAGGCTGAATGAGATTGACGAATTAGCTGAAACTGCTCAAAAGATATATGAAAGCTGAAGGAAACAGTAAAAACTCTGCATAGTAACAGTTAAAGAGTTGAACAAGTTACTGATAGATGATATAACTACCAGCAGTAACTCATACTGCAGTAGTCAGTAGTAGTAACATCTGTAGGTAATAGTAAGTAGTAGTTGGTTGGTTGGTTGGTTGCAGGTGGTAGTAGAAGTAATAGTAGCTTAGCATTGGGAGTTAATTGTAGTGATAGGAGCTGTAGTGGCGGTAATATTGAACCCATAGCAGTAGTAGTAGCAACTGTAAGTAGTAATAGTAATATGCTAGTAGTAGTTAATAGTAGTTCTATCAGTTGCAGGTAATAGAAGTAGTCGGCTAGTGGCAGTAGTTGTAAAAAGTAGTTGTTGCAGCTGTAGGTAGTAGTAGAAGTAATAGTAGCATTAGTTAGCGGCTGTAGGGAGTAATGGAGATAATAGTAGACTCTTAGTAGTATAGTTAGACTAATAGCAGCTAGTAGTAGTAGTAGTATTGCAACTGTAGGTAATATGCTAGTTAATAGTAGGACTATCAGTTGTAGCAGTAGGTATTAGGCAAGTGCTAGTAGGAGTCACTTGAAGTAGTAGCAGTAGTAGTTAGTGGTAGCAGTGAAGTGGCTGTAGGGAGTAGTAGACTCATAGCAGTATAGTTAGTAACTAGAAGTAGTAGTATGTTGGTAGCAGTAGCAGGTGTAGTAGGCTAGTGGTAGTAGAAGTAGCAGAATAGTAGCTGCATCAATAGTAGTGATAGGAGTGATAGCGGCTGTAGGGAATAATGGAGGTAGTACTCAACTCAGCTTTATTTATGCAGCACATAAAACACTACAGCAAAACAAATAATACAAAACAGCAACAATAGTAGTATAGCAGTGTAGTTAATAGTAGTAGTAGTATTATCAGTTGTTTGTAGCGGTAGAAGTACTGTCGGAAAGTAGGAGTCAGTTGGAGTAGTTGTAAAAAGTAGTGGTAGCAGTTGTACATTTAGTTGTGTGGGAGTAAAAGTAGGCTAGTAGCAGTAGCAGGGCGGCACAGTGGCGCAGTGGTTACCAGTGTCACGCAGTGTCACCTCTCAGCAACAAGGTCATGTGTTTGTTTCCCAGGGTGGAGTTGGCATGCTCTGATTGTTGTGAATATTGGATGTTACGTGTGTGTTGTTTGTCACGATGTCAACATGTCCAGGGTGTGTCCCGGCCGGCGGTGCTGTGTGTCAGCTGAGATTGGCGATAAATAGATTACATCGTTAATGAAAGTCCAGATGAACGTGTTTTTTTTTGTTGTTGCGCAAACGGTTTAGGCTCAACATAGCATTCACACTAATAAACAATATCCCGCTGTGCAAAATGTGAACTTTTAACTTTCATCCCATGTTTGCCTTTGGCTGTGAAGCGGTGGATGATTTGACCCCTTTTGAGTTTGAAACATTTATTTAATGGAAACCATGTGAGAAATTTAGAGAGGAAATCACTCTGCTAATAATTCACAAGCCAAGTTTCCATACAAATGTATCACAATTTTCAACCGCATTAGCGGAATATCAGCCAAGGAAAATACAAATTAATGTGCCTTCCCATCCATTACAGTTACGCAAACATTAGGAGACGGTTCATTATTAGGGTGTTAGTCGTGATGCAACAATTGGTAAGCAGGATTTTCACGGTTGTAGCTGCAAGTGTTAACTGCTGTATTTACAGTTGGGAAGTTGAGTCCAGTGGGGTCCCCCAGGTGTCAGGGCCCCTCCAGATGGGGCCTTAGTATAAATCTGCAGGAGGGTCATGGGATAATTCATGTGACGGGAAAGGCATCGCAACACAAAGAGGTTTACGACCCCTGGATTGATGGTTATCAGCGTGTTGTGGTTTTTGTATGATCATCTTATGTTTTCATGCACAAGTAACTTTGGCTGTCGGGTAAAAAAAAAAGGACAATATTGATATAAAATAGTAACAGTAAAGTGAAATAGACCTAAATTTGTGCAAAGGTCCAGTGCTTGAATAAATGTACGTATAGTAACTTTCCACCACTGGGTGTCAGTCGGTTTGTGTGGGCACGTATCAGAGGCCTGATGAGGTTTGGAGGGCAATAGCTCAAAAGCAAGCGGTGGTGTGTTTGTGTCTGTGGGTGGGTGGGTGCGGGTGGGGTTTTCTTGGGTTGATGGGGGTAGGTGGTGGTGGTGTGGGGGGGGGGGAGTTGCATCCATTCCCGGGCGGATGGTGAAAAGTGCAGCACAGCAGAAATGCATTCCAAGGTGGGGGGAGAGCTGCATGGGTTCCACGACTATCAGGTTCTTTGGCTGGGCTGCGGGTTTGGCTCCATCAGAGCTTAATGGCAGGAAAAGAGGGGAGAGTGTATAGATGATTAGTAGTGAAGGGGCCAAAACCAGAGAAAAATGTTTTAGCCCCAACCTTTTATTGTTTATAGATAAAAAACGTTGCCAAAGCCATTAAAAGGCGAGCGGAGAGGGGAGAAAAATCACAGCTCTGGACCATTAAGAACAAAAACTGATTCACTTTTAAAGGAAGAAAAAGCTGCTTGTTATGTGATGTTCGAAGTGTCTGTGCATGCTGATACATGCATGTGTGTGTGTGTGTGTGTGTGTGTGTGTGTGTGTGTGTGTGTGTGTGTGTGTGTGTGTGTATGTGTCGTGTAGCACGGAGAAGCCTGCAGCAGGCCCTGTAGCCAGTCTGACTGTTAATGAACTTGGATCGGCGTCCGCGAGCGTTGGAGCTGAAAGGGCTCTTTCTCCGGCTCGGCCACAGCCACTCAGCTGTCACTAGCTGACCTACAGCTCTCTGATTATGTCACTGTCGCTTAGAAGGCTCCGCATTCATCCATCATTAGGGCTACAAGTCTGGACCCCCCAATCAAACGCCCTATTAAAACCTTTACTGGTCTCTTTCAGTTTGTTCCCTGATTGCAGCTGCTGCTTCACCAAGACAACCAGCGCGCCAAAATAATCCAGTTTCATTTTCTTTTCACTCCCTTTTGGAGTTCGCTCCTATAAACGTGAAGTGTATAAATCTACTACACAATTGTTTTTAAGTAATGAAACTAAAAGTTGAATGTCATACCAATTTAGTCATGTCTTTTCTTTTAGCGGTGAAAAGAAAAAGTACAACTACTCAGACACGTTTAATGATCTAAACATGAGTTATTTCCATTTTACACCACTTTTTACTTCCACTCTCTTCAGAGTTCAGACTGAAATGCTGTACTAACATTTATGTGACAGCTGCAGTTACTGTGCAGATAATAATATTATTAAATACATCACATTTTTGAAGATTAAATCAGTGGTTCCCAACAATTTTGGCTTGTGGCCCCCGACAAAAATGCAGTAAATGCGTAGTTGGAGCTACTTGTCGAGTCTCAGATGTCTGAGAGTTGTTAGGAGTTCCACTAAAGAGACATTTCCACTCTGAACTTCTCACATGGTTTCATCTGAATAACTCTGAGACACAAAGACGTTAGTTGTTTACTATTTTACGACATTACAGGGAAATAGAAATGTACATACGTGTATGTTTTATAGTAACTTTTATTGAATTGAAACACACAGGGAAAGGACAATACATTACAACCACATTGACCACATAAGAGTCAAAAGAACATCATGTTGTATGAACAAATGAGAAAAACAAGTTACTGTATATTTCTGTTTAGATTAGTCAAAGGGGGAAAGGAAGAAAAACAACAATAAATGAATACTTTTGTCTTTTGTGATTAACAGTTTTATCATTTTGTGCTCTGATTTATAGTCAGGGATAAATAACAACAACCAAAAGTAAAGGTTTTATAGTGAAGGACAAATCAGGAAACTAACCAACTGACTTTAAACCTTTGGTAAGTAGTGAAAACAAAAATATTCAAAATCTGCTCTACAGGTCTGAACTTTATAGAGTTAATAAAGTTAATAGTTTTTTTTTATTCGTGCTTTAACTTAAGCAAAAGGATCTGAGCTCTTCTTCTTCTTCCACCGCTGCAGTCTGTGTGTGTTCGGCCTCTTGGATCTGGAGGAATCCATTAAACGCCGGTCGCCAGGGGCAACAGGCCTTTGGGGGGAGGAGGAGGAGGAGGAGGAGGAGGAGGGATCTGGTGTCCACCCGTCCACACCTCCCTCCCTTTTCTTTCTTTCTCTCTCTCCCTCTCTCTCTGCCATCCTCCCCTCCCCTCCCCTCCCCTCCCCTCCCTCCCCCCTCCCTCCCCTCACATGGGCTTTGCCTTTGGCTGAACGCTGGGATTCTTTCACAGAGGCTGCCGGTTGCCAAGAGAGAGCGAGCCCCAGAAAAGCTGGGCAAATGTATGTGGGTCACTGCGAGTCAGAAGGGGGCTTTTCATTCTCCTCTTCCCTCCTTTTTTCTCCTCCTTTTTGTTCCTTTGTTCTTTTTGGCTCTTTGGCTCGCTCCTTCCACCCTCATGAGTGAAAAGATAACATTGATTTGTGTCAGGCCCGTTTATTATTCTCCTGGACGAACCGCTAAGACAAGGCCCAATAAGATATGGAGCCATGTCCTATTGACTTATTAACTTCTCCCTCTGTGTGCACACATCTCTGAGCATCTCTTTGTGTGTGTGTATATGTGTGTGTGTTTGTGTGTTTGGCATGTGTTCACGACCCATGGACAAACAAAAACGCTCTTCGAGAAGGGGACGGACTCCACTAAAAAGGATCTAGAGCAGATGTTTCGCTGGCCTCAGTCTCACTTCCTTTCACCAGTTCTCGACTTCTTCTTTCCCTTCCTCTTTTCCTCTGATGGATGCTGAGTGGTTCGTGCTGTTTTTATGGAAGCCTGTTGGTCTGGCCCACTGCACGGACGCGGGAAAGTAATCCAGGCTGTTGACACCGCGGGGACGGATCAGGGGACAGCTTGTGCTATTGGCTCAGGCTTTACCTTATATGTTTGTCTCTGCCTGCCATATGTGCTGTTTGTCTCTCCCTCTCTCTTTCCTTTTCCTTTCACTGGCTGTTTACCTCTTTATTAGTTATTAAGAGGAAAACAAAAAGGTGTAACAAAATAAAGAAAAGTCAGAGAAACGGAACTCCTACTGTGCAGAGTGGCGCTCCGGCCCCCGCAGCTTCATCAATGCCACATCGAAATCAGACCCCTTGAAATCTCCATCTGTGGTCGCGGCTACAGACGTTTCAGGTTCAGGGGGATTTTTTTGTTTTATTTGACATGTGTCATGTCTGTGAGAGGCAGTGAAAGTGAATGTGTGTACAAGAGTTCCCCCCTCTTTGTGTCTATATCCTTCCCAAGGTCGAGAAGGACTTCGACAATGGGGTATAAAGTCTAGATATCCCAGATACTCACATCAGAGCGCTCGCTATTATTTCATTAGATTGATATCAGGTTGTCTGACACCACCCTCTTTCTGCCTCGGTCGCCCTTCTGCGGCAGAGTTTCTCATTTCAGCAAAGACAATGGCTTGTCTATCCTGCGCTGCTAAGTAAATGTCAGGTACTGTCTACCCTCCTCCTCATCTATTCACCGAAATGCTCTAGGGGCTGAGGGCTAGATATCCATCTAGCAGGGTCTGTATACATGTGTGCTACATGGTACAGCTCAAGTCAAGCCACTGGATCAAGTTTCCCCACATGTATATTGTTTACAAGAACAAGTTCAAGAACAGATTCCAGATATTCGGTTATGAAAGCCTCCCCTCCGTCACAAACATATGATGATCATTACATCTATTGGTTGATTATCAGGAAAAACGCTGATTGAAATCATGAGCTCTGGGGCTTTGACCTGGGAGCAGCTCTTGGCTGCCTCGAGTAAACTCTCACCAGTCGTGCTGTGTCTGCGGAGGAGGATTTTGTTTGTGTCTGCAGAGGAAATGATTTTTAAAAATATATATACCTGGTTGTTCCAGTTTAGATCAGATAACACTGACAAAAGTAACTGCAGTTTCTTATTGTTGGTAAAACTTTGCTTTCTCCGTTTTTTTCCTTCCCAACCAAAGCTTTTTTATCGAAGACAGATCAGCATGACGTTTGGAGCTGAACTGGTCGACACTGTTACATTAACATATGTCAAATAATGTGGTCTACTCATGAAACTGCAGGGTTCACTTGACTGCATTCTGACCCCACTTAGATTTACAAAGACTTTCCATGTCTTTGCTCTTACAACCCATAATGTTATGTAAAGCCTTTATCCAAAATCTCTCCCTTTAAACAGAAAAAACAGTACCTTTTCACTTCTTTACTATTATTATAGTATTTATTATCTCACTTTTATGCTCAACCAGAAACTTTCATTTCTTTTTGTGCTGCACTGCTAGCTTGTTCAGCCGTTCAGGAGCTGCGTCTGTTGACACGCTATTCCCAGAGCAGTCGACGCTGGCGTTCCTGTTCCATGTACCATGATTGGCTACGACATCTTTAGAGTGTTTAATTCAACTTTAACAGGACTGTTTTGCTTCAGTCGTAGCGCTCATTTCACATTATGTCTGGCTATCTATAAATGTATGAATTAGAAAATACTACTTTGTGTATATGGAAACATGCGATTGAGATTTGACCTTTTTGTACGTGCAGGTACAGACCAAAGGTGGATTAGCCGCGGCTGGAAAAAGGAAAATCCTCGTCGTCGTCTTCCTGCTCCTGCTTTTCCAAAAGGTCAGCTAAATGAAAGGGACATGGCTCTAATATAGATTGGGAGGGGGTGGGTGGGGGGGTTGTTACTCCTGGAGGGACTGACGGCATGTGTTATGTTATATCGTTAGGATAATAATTCCTCCGATATAAGACACCTCTGGCAGTCTTCAGCCTTTTCATATCCCCCTCCTTTTTTTTTTTTTTGCTTTGGACATCTGGCAGACATACGCTTCAGGCTCATGGCGAAGGGAGGATGTGGGGGCAGGGATCGATTCCATAACTCTATGCACCGTTGACTGAGAACTTGAGCATTTTCAATGAGGGAATTATAGCTCTTTCAGGTGTGAGCGTGAGCATTTTTTGTGCCGTTTTGTTTGGCACTGATGAACTATTTCTGAGCCAGAATCTGTTTCTATTGAAACTCTATGAGGGAGAAAAAACACTCAAACTCTGTAGTCACCTGATTTCCTGTCTCTCATCGGAGCGTTTTTCTTCTCACTTCCTGCACGGCTGGTTTCCACCAGATATTTCTAGAAGCCTCTGTCTTACTGATGATGACAACAACATGTGTGGCAGCAAACTTCATTGTGATTTGAACAATAGGTCATATGTGTTGTGACTGACTTGTTTATAAAGTCCTCTGAAGCTTAATTGCTATCAGACATTAACCAGAACCTGCTTGCAAGGACTATAAAGATAAAGGGTGGTGGGTAGGCATTATGGGATGTGGAATTCCTGCATGATTTATAAGACGAGATAAATGTTATTGAACCCACCAGAGGGAAACTTGGAGAGGCCACATCACACGCATAATACGCAGCAGTGAAAGAAAAGATTCAGATATCAGAGGGATGATTATCTCTATAGCTCGGGCAAACAGCAGAAACGGCAATACATTATCACAACTTTGCATTATTTTAACCTCCCTCTCAGCATCCCTCTGCGGCCCTCGCAGGAAGCTCGTCCACCTCCAGTTGAGCTCCATTCATCTCCTCGTTTATTTTCTTTCCACTGCGCGTGTCCAGTGAGAGTTTTGCCAATGACCTAGATTTTGTCAGGACTCAATAGGGAGCGTTGTGCCAAGGACTTCTGATGCCAGACAGGTCTGAGGACAGGCCACACCAGATAGCGTGAGAGTGGAGAATCCTTCACTGGTGCAGGAAGTCTCTCACTCCTTTACTTAGTACTTATACAAGAAAGACTAACTACTATAACTAATTTCATAAGCAGCTCATTTAAACCATTGAAGACCTGCAAATAATGATTATATTCAAAGCGTATTACTATTATAAACTGATTGTTTGGTTACCTGATCCGAATAGCCTTGACCGAGGAGTGAAGAGCCGCAGCCAGCAGAGGAGGGAGGTATGCAATGTTGTTTCAACATGGAGATAGCACGGTGCACACTTTCAGTAAATCTCCTGTCCTGAAAGTCCTGTACTTGGTCATTCCCTTGGAAAGTAACAAAAAACGTTAGTGCCTCCCTTGGATATTTCTTCTTTTTCTACTAACAAAGATGTTTGTAACCCCGGGCTGCAACTAGTCACTCATGGTGTGGATGTCAGATTGGGCAAATGTCAAAAGTGATTCAGTTCAATGTTATTTCAGTTGAAGGGATTCAGTTCACAGTTTTTTCAATCAAGACAAATCTGCAAATCTTCACTTTTGAGAATGGGGAAGTCTGATTTTCTGCATTTTTACACGAAAACAGTCGATCGTTTAGTTCAAATTATCTATTGATTGGATAATGATACACTGAAAAACTATTCGCTTTCACTTTTTTTGGCAGTTTAGTCAGAATGCATCATACCCTTTAGCCTCTTGTGTGATTTGTATAAGTTAATATAAAGCAATGTTAGTGAAAATACCCTTGTTAAGTCAAATGTTCACACTACTTCAGTAAATGTACTTTCCACCCCTGCACTTGATTTGGGAGCGTGGGGGTGGCCAGAGATCAAGTGAGTGTCTATGTTTGTGTCTGACTGCTCTAACCAGCGGCTGTGCTGCGAGCCAGCTCTGCAGAGTCCCTGCTCTGTTTCTTGTTCTTTGTTAGTTAAATTAAAAAAAAAATTTATGATGCACAGAAATTGAGGGTGGGAAAACAGGATCTGCGGATCATAGAGGGGACTATTTTTGTCGCTTGGTATTTTAATGTTGCCATTCTCATCAGTAGTGCTTGCAGTCGGCCGCTCTGGGCTTTAATGCTGGAGGTAAACAGCTAACTACCTCATGGAAAATGTGCATCATTACCACACTCGGCCTGGTGCACAACAAACATGTCGACACACAAGGAAAGACATTCAAGCGTGTACGAGGCCCAGTGTCAGCAGGTCCAGATGTGACATAAAGTAAGTCTGTCCGATGCTAGCATACAAATTTTCAAATGTCTGATCCATCACTTCCTGTTCTAGTTTGGGATACAGGCGATGGTGGGAGCTGGAGGACGAGGGGGGGGACGGGCGTTTTTCTGGGCAGCTCAGTCTAATGAGCAACTCTTTCACTGAACCAGACAGTTTATGGGGTGGCTGCCAGCCTCATTAAGAGCAGCTCTTAATTGCCCTTTTCTAGCCAAAACCCCAAAGCTGAAACATCTGCTGGCCCATGAGCCCGTGTTCCTATGCCTCCCGTACCCTCTCTCCCTCTTGCTCTGGCACTTGTTGATCGCTCACTGCCAACGTAGCCGCCGCCGCCGTCCGTAACAACAAAATCCAAGCAGCCCCGAACAACGGCGCTCACAGTGACATATTTTACGGGACATAAAACGAGCAGCAGGTTAGCTCTTTTACAAGAGTCGTTAGAAGTCCATGGCTACTTGATACCGAATCAAAAACGTGATTGCAAGGAATGCAGAGGAGATTAAACTCTAATTAAATACCGGCGTTTTATTTCTATTGATGCGATTATGTCATTGAGGTCTCAGCAAGAATCACAAGAACATCTTTGTCCCGTGGGGGAACACACATCTAAATGTTTATGAGCAAACAGTGACCACTTTATCAGGTACACGAATACAATCTAATGCAACCTAATTGAGAGTTTAAAGCAGGGTATAATCACCACTCTTGCTTTTCTGCAGCTCTTCACAGCCATGTCTTTTAGCCCATTGTTTTGGTTTTTACAACCTACAATTTTACTTACTAGCTAACTTTACAGCTTAGCTATTTTGGTATCTGCAGTCTCGCCATTCTTACCTTTGTTTATTTAACTTGCCAACTACCTAGTGGGCATAGCGGAGCATTTTAGCACCTAAAGAGACAGATGTTTCCCTCCGTAAAGCAAAAAAGAACTAAAAAGACAATGAATATTGTAGTTAAACTCATCAGGTGAACATAAACACGGCCCCATATAATGATAAAGTTGCTTCCCCTGCATCTGGATGTGGAGATAGACAACTTTCCATACTGCGTTGAGTTCACAAGTTGCTGTGCTGCCCCTAAGTGGCTAGAAAACATCAGCAAAATGGAGGTTTTAACTCAACAAGTTACATATGTCCTGTACCTCTGTAATGTTTAGTTTCAAGGAGAGTACAGACTGTTCTCAGCCAGACCAAAACACCATCTGTATGTATGAGGGGGGGAAAAAGAATCACGACTAAATTGCCTACAGGTGTAGATTTAAGTAAGTTTAAAGTGAAAAAGACTCTAATGTGGAAAGTGTAGGAAGATAAATAAAAGTAACAGAAAAAGTGATGAGGGCGAAGATTCGAGAAACTGTAGCACGAGAAAAGCCATGTCGTTTTCTGTGACCCGATGTTTCCTCGGTAACATCTTGTCTGTGAGCTGTGGAGGAGGCTGTGGGAGAGTTTTTGCTCGAGAAGGCCTGTTGATAAGTGTCCCAGATACAGACCGGCTGCCAGAGGAGACTGATAAGACCAGCAGTTTAGACAACTCCTCATTGTCCGGTGCCCAAGGTTATACTAATTCCCTGTGTGTGACAGAGGCTTCGATAATGAGTCACCGTGCAGTTGCTGTGGCCTTCCTTCCCGTTTGTGGAAGATACACAGACGAAAAGCGAGTCTCCGGGGCTAAGAGATCACGCTTTCCTACTGAACTGTTTCCTGGTGTTCGGCCACAGCTCTTCCCAGCTAAATGACCCGTGACCTGGAGCTCCTAATAATATGTTCTGCCTTGTTGTCCACCATGTGTTTCAAACCAGAGCAGTTCAGACATGACAAACTCTGTCATTCATGTACAAAAAAATGGCTATAATATAGATTTTCTGGTATGTTTACTTTTAAAACGGTAGAATTATTGAAGTAACAGAGGAGGCTCATTGAAAAAAGTTGGAAAATACCAATGCTTCTGCAACGCACATAGATTATATAGACAGCTGCATGACATGGGCAGCTTCCTCTGTACCATGCTTATATAAACACATGTCCGGTGTTATAAAATGTTGCACAGCAGCTGTGGCATTTGCATCCCCTGAGAGTACCTGCAGCTTGGATTTAGTGCCCCCTCCCGAACTTCAAGCGCAGGAACTTGGCTCCAAAAGTCGGGGAGGATCCAGCAGAAACAAAAGGTCAAACCTTAAAGTTATGAGTTGTTAAGCTCCTGTAACGGGGAAGTCCTGAACCAAAGTAATGTTTGAAATTTATTTGACCTCTTATCTGTGTTTTCTATAGCCGTGGAGTGAGAACAAGCAAAGGAACATAAAACATACAAGCGGGATCGCTGTCACCCAGCCAAGCGACAGATTTGTTTGGAGGGCCTACATGTCGTAACAGCTCACCCTGATCCCCCTCACCGCCGTGTTGTGTTTGGGTGTGCGTTTCCCATTGATTACCTGGCTGGGAGAGATGAGACGGGAGGGGAAGGGTGGGAGAAGTGGGTCTGGGAGAGCGTGTGCGGTGGAGGTTTTCTCAACTCTGGCAGGCTGTGGACAGCTGGACCGCAGTTTCGAGTTTCTCCTCACAGTGAGGCTGAAATTTCAGCCCCTGAAAATCGAGGGTAATAAACGATTGGGGCTCTCAAAACAAGCTCTTCGTGTGGTTCTGTTTCCCGCCCTTTCCTTATTTTTCCTCCCCTCCACTCCAGTTCCTTCGCCCCGGCCTCGTCTCGACTCCGACAGGCGCTGGTATGATAGCAAATGTGATTATGTCAAAATATTTTACTCAAACACGGTCAAACGGTAGAAAAAAAAAAAAAAATTCCCTCCGCAGCGTTACTATTCTGTTGAATCAGCAGGGTTCACAGCTGTTCTAGGCACAGCGTGGTTCACGTGGTTGGGATTATTCCTTGACCGCAGTGTGTGTTCTTCCTGATCTGAAGTCAGCCATCGAGCCGTGTTTTTCGGCCACAAAGGTTTTGAGGAAGTGAGAAGTGCTGATGAGACAGTTGTGTAGCGGCGCTGGTGCAACTGGAGTGAGTAACAACAGGATGGAGCAAGGCTCTGGCGTGGCCTCGGACATGACTGGGGAAGTGGGATCCGAGAGGAGAGGCCTCTCAGTTTGAATCATGGTAACAGTAAAGATCCAGTCAGTTGAGGTTAAACATGAACACGGCGCCAGGGTTTAGTCATCCTCCTATCGGTATGAATTTTTAGTTTATTTTGAGTTTTTTTGTTCGCCGCTTTCGCAACCGCGCATATCTGTTAGGTTCTGCTTTCAACAGATGGTAACATACTATGACTACTTTGTGATGACAACCAGGGTAAGAAGAGACTGTAAAGAAGACTGTGCCTTCCTTCCCATAAGTACCCAGATGGTTCATGTATGTCTTCACATCAGTATGACTCCCATCAGTAGACGTTTCTCGGGCCTCGCGAGTGTCTGCGTCCTGTCAGCTCTGGCGCGGGTCGTCTAGAGAAGCTGAGAACATTTTTCGCTTTAGTTGGATGATGAAAGATTTGCTTATAAATCCATAATCTGATAATTAAACTGATTTAATGGTGTTTTTTCCAAGCAAAAATAAATAAGTATCTGTCAGAATTTAATGGTCCATGTTTCACAATTTTCCAAAATTGAATATATTGAACACATAAATGAATTGAAGATGTCTCTAATTACAGACAATGGCTCCAATAGTCTCAAAACAAGGACAATGACACAGATCATTGGGATTAATGCAAAACAGTTGTAAAGCATTTTAGGAGAGACGTACTACTAGCTCTTTTGTGCTCTCTTTGCAAGACTTAAATGAGAAGACGGAAAGGATAGACTCTGCTGTATGGATTAAAGATGATGTGTTTGATGAGTTATGGCCACTAGTATATACCATTTTCAAGGGTCCTGCCAGTTGCTTCACAGTGTTGTACTGATGCATCAACAAAGAATGGAAATGAGACATCTAGCATTCAAACAAAGGTTTAAGAAATGCATTGCATATCTGTTATGGAAATGTCATATACGGTAGTCAGATGCGCCTGCGCATATACCTGTTTACTTCCGTATTACCCAGAAGCACCTGAGAGCGAGTCAGGAAGTATTGTTGTTGTTATGCTGTTGCAGTGAAACATAAAAAGAACGTGCTGAAGACACAGACGGACTCTTCCATCATTTACATGGTGTCAGAAGTGAAAGTGCGGAGCTATGGCCAAGTTTAATCCCCCGACCAACTTCTCGTTTGATAAACCCGGAGAATGGCCGGATTGGAAACAGCGTTTCGTGAGGTTCAGGACCGCTACAAAACTCGACAAAGAGGACGGCGCCGTGCAAGTGAGCAGTCTAATATATGCCATGGGAAGCGAGGCGGAAAATATCTACCGGTCCTTTGTGTTTGTTGACGCCGGACATGGAAATGACTTTGATAGAGTCCTGGGGAAATTCGACGAGTATTTCGTACCCAGAAGAAACGTAATACATGAACGTGCATGTTTCCATCAGCGCGTGCAGAGACCCGCGGAGAAAGCGGAGACTTTTATCAGGGCTTTGTATGAACTTTCCGAGCATTGTGAATTTGGTGCCAGCAGAGATGAGAACATCCGCGACCGAATTGTTGTTGGAATACTCGACAAAGATCTCTCAAGAAAGTTGCAACTGATAAAGGATCTGACGCTGGCGCTGACCATCGAGACGGTCAGGCAGTCTGAAGAGGTGGCTTCGCAGGTCAGCATGCAAGGAGATGCAGCGGGAGCCATACACGAAGTCACTCACAGGCGCAGCAAATACAACCGCTACCACGGTAAGAAAAATGAGGGGAATAAAGGACAATGTGGAAAGTGCGGCAAATTGCAACATAGCAAGGATGAAAATTGCCCAGCTAGAAAATCCACATGTAATACATGCCATAAGATTGGACATTGGAGCAGAGTGTGTAGGAGCAAGAAAGCAGTGAGTGAGGTCACGGAGCAAGCAGGACAGCAGCAGTCATACTTTCTTGGAGCTGTGAGAAAGGCAGATGGGTCATCAGAGCAATGGTCTGTCAAGTTGCTGGTTGGCTCCACACCGGTGGACTTCAAGATCGACACAGGGGCGGATGTGAGCGTCATCAGTGAGAACACTTACCACTCACTCATCCCAAAAAGCCCACTGGAGCCGGCTAATATTCCACTGGACAGTCCAGGCGGTGAGTTGCAGTGCTTAGGACAGACCCAAAACACTGTGTCCTACAAAGGAAAGACTCACCCTCTCACTGCATATGTCATCAGGGGGCGCTCTGTAAACAACCTACTCAGCAGGCCACTGTCTGTGAAAATGAATCTGGTGAGGAGAGTGGAAGAAACTGTGTGCAATAGAGGATACTTACAGACATATGGTGAGCATGGGACATTAAAGACTGAACCAGTGAAAATACAACTGAAGGAAAATGCTCAGCCATATGCGGTGCATACAGCGCGACGCGTACCTCTCCCTATGCTGCAGAAGGTAAAGGAGGAGCTCCACAGGATGGAGAGCAACGGCATCATTGAGAGGGTGACACAGCCCACCGACTGGTGTGCACCTATGGTGCCAGTACTAAAGAAAAGTACAGGTAAAGCTCGCATCTGTGTGGATCTCAAAAGACTGAATGAAGCTGTGAAAAGAGAGCGCTATATTCTGCCTACTACAGAGGAGATCATAGCAAAGCTAAGCGGAGCCACAGTCTTTTCCTCACTGGATGCTGCAAGTGGTTTCTTCCAAATACCATTGCACCCAGACAGCTGTAAACTCACCACTTTCATCACGCCATTCGGCAGATTCAACTTCAAGCGACTGCCGTTTGGAATTACCAGCGCTCCTGAAATTTTCCAGAGGAAGATGATGGAGACGCTGCAGGGGCTGGACGGTGTTGAGGTTTTCATGGACGACATCCTGGTCTATGGAGCCACAGAGGAGGAACACAACAGCCGCCTAGAGAAAGTGATGCAGCGCATTGAAACAGCTGGCCTGAAGCTAAACCGAGAAAAGTGCTCCATCAGGCAGAGACAGCTGCAGTTTCTGGGGCACGTCATCGACCAATCAGGGGTCCGGCCAGACCCCGAGAAGGTGGAGGCTATACGGCAGCTTTCACCACCTACAGACGTGCAGGAGTTGAGAAGGATACTGGGAATGGTGAACTATCTTGGAAGATACATCCCCAACCTTTCAACAGTAGGACAGCCACTCTATGAGCTCCTGAAAAACAAAAATGCATGGACATGGAGTCACACGCAGCAATCAGCCTTTGAAAAGATTAAGGAACTGTTGACAACTGCACCAATACTCACCTTCTATGATCTGAGCAAGCCCACTGCTGTGTCGGCTGATGCAAGCAGTTATGGTCTGGGGGTTCTCCTTCAGCTCCATGGCGAGCAATGGAAACCGGTGGCGTATTGTTCCAGACGCCTCACGGAAGCAGAGACACGCTACGCCCAAATTGAAAAGGAAAGTTTGGCTGGCGTGTGGGCGTGTGAGAAATTCGACAGATACCTCAGTGGACTGGATCACTTTAAGCTGATAACCGACCACAAGCCACTGGTCCCCCTTATTAACAGCCGCAGCCTGGACAACGTGCCTCTGAGATGCCAGCGCCTTCTCATGAGGCTCATGAGGTTTAACCCTGTAGCACAGTATGCTCCTGGCAAAACCTTAGTTGTTGCAGACACTCTTTCACGCAGCCCACTGGCTAACACAGGTCCAGAGACTGACACACACACTGAAGTTTCATGCTATGTTGCAGGTGTGGTGAGCGGCATCCCGGCTTCCACCAGCAAAATGGATGAAATCAGGAGGGCGACAGCAGCTGATGCCCAGTTGCTGTCAGTGGCAAAGCTCATCAAAACTGGATGGCCAGAACGTGCAAGCAGTGTGCCCTTGGATGCGAGGGAGTACGTCCAGGTGAAATCAGAGCTATCTGAACACAACGGCCTCATCTTGAGAGGCAGGAGGATTGTGGTGCCAAAGTCAATGAGAGGTGAGATCCTGCAGAAAATTCATGAAGGGCACCAGGGACTTGTAAAGTGTAGGGAGAGAGCGTGTTCATCTGTGTGGTGGCCTGGGCTCTCTACTGAGATCAGCAAACTTGTGGCCTCATGCCAAGTGTGTTGTGAACTGAGGAGAACACAACAAATGGAGCCTCTCATCCCCACACCGCTTCCAGAGAGACCCTGGAAAAGAATCGCAATGGATCTCTGTGAGCACAAACACCACACCTACCTGGTGATTTCAGACTATTACTCCAGGTTCCTGGAAATATTGCACCTGCCCTCAACCACAACCACACAAGTCATCCAAAAGCTCAAAACTGTCTTTGCCAGGTTCGGTATCCCTGAGGAAGTGGTCAGCGATAACGGCCCTCAGTTTTCAAGTGCAGAGTTTAAGGAGTTTGCAAGACAGTTTGACTTCAGACATTTCACATCAAGCCCTCATCACCCTCAAGGCAACGGGCACGCAGAAAGAGCCGTACAAACTGCAAAGAAAATCCTCAAGCAGGAAGATCCTGTGATGGCTTTAATGAGCTATAGGTCCACTCCCTGCTCCACCACTGGCTTCTGCCCTGCCCAGCTGTTGATGGGTCGGAAAATCAGGACCACTCTCCCCACCCTGGAGAAAAATCTCTTGCCAAAATGGCCCAGTAGGACGGCTGTGAGAGAAAAGGACAGGAGGGAAAAGGCTAAGCAGGCTCATTACTTCAACCGCCGTCATGGAGCCAGGCCTCTACCTGCCCTACAACCAGGAGATGTTGTGCTGTCCAAGTTAGACCATGAAAAATCTTGGTCTTTGCCAGCGGTGGTCTCTGGTGAGGCCACCACCCCGAGATCGTTTGTCATCAGGACGCAGCAAGGAGCGGAGCTGCGGCGGAACCGTCGCCACCTCCAACCAGGGCCTATCCACCAGCCCATCCAGGCAGCGCCCAGTTTGACCACAGACTCAAACACTCACTCTGACGGAGCCACTGTGTTAGAGACTGCTCCTGTCAATCCGAGTGTGTTGGCACCCCCTACTCATCCGCCGGGTGAGGTTGTGACCAGGTCTGGTCGGGTGTCCAAGCCAGTCAACAGGCTTGACCTGTAGACCGGCGTCATATGGCCTTTGGGGGGGAAATGGGAAAACAGAGAGAGAAAAAAAAAGATACGACACAGTTGTGTTCAAGTTGAAAATGTTGATTTGTGTTGTATTATTGCTGTCATGTGACTATGACATAGTAACTTTTATATTTCAGTTCCTGAGTCATGTGAAAAGAAAAGAGACCAGCACATATTGAAAAGCTTTATTTTGCATTAGCCTTCATTTATCATAACAGTTATTGTTTGTTAAAATGTTTCTATGATGTTATTGAAAATAACACAAAAGAAAGGGGAGATGTCATATACGGTAGTCAGATGCGCCTGCGCATATACCTGTTTACTTCCGTATTACCCAGAAGCACCTGAGAGCGAGTCAGGAAGTATTGTTGTTGTTATGCTGCTGGAGTGAAACATTAAAAAGGAACGTGCTGAAGACACTGGCGGACTCTTCCATCATTTACAGGAAATGCATTCAAAACATTAGTTCAACTTCAAGGATGCACACAATGTCTTTGGCGAGTCACAGCGAGTATACGCAGAGCTTTGTTTACAGGAAAGATCCGCAAGTTTCCTTTAAGTATGGAAATGGAGCTGAAGTCAATTATGAGAGCGGCCCTGGCTATGCGCTGGTTTCCTGGCAACCTCTCTGTAAAGCCAAAGTTTCAGGAAGTCGCTGCACATAAAATCCCTCCAGCACTTGCAGTTCCCTCTCCTCAAACCACAAAAATGTTGTTTTTGTTTGTTTGCATATGCATGAACTATATAATGTATAAAATATGATGTGATTATTGAACTTTCGGCTGAGTCAGGCAGGCTAGCACTTTCCCCCCGGTTCCAGTCGTTTTGTTATGCTAAGCTAATCACGCTCCCTTCCAGCTGTGTGCTCCACACACACCAACATGGGAGTGGTATTGATTTTCTAACTCGAGTCTCAGGAAGAAAGTGATTTGGTGTGTTTCCAAAAATGTCATATAATATACAATCCCGCAGAAGAGGGTTTTGTAAATGGCACATCCTCCTTGAATGAACGTAAACCAAAAGGAGCGCAAATCTCTGGTAACTCGTCCTAAACGGTCACACGAATGACGCATGAGCAGTCAATCACTGGAGCAGAGGTTTCACAGCACAGCTGTCAGAAAGCTGAGCTTACCTCTCTCCTTACTCAGCAGAGCAGAAAAAAACACACACTCTTGTCTCCTCATTTCCTCGCTCGTTTCTTTACCCTCCTCCCTCCTCCTCCGTCCCCCTTCCTCTGTGATGAATGGAAGGTATGAATTCTCCGCGGCCTCCCTGGGTTTCTCTCTGAGGCCCTCAGCAGCTGTACAAACAACACGCTCTCAACTTAAAGGCGCAATCAGGAATTTATTTGAACTACGTACGTTTGGGGTATATTTGTGTATGGCTCTGAAGGAGGAACATGGAAAATGGATTTTGTGGAGTTGTCATAACTCAAAAAGCCCGACTGCTTTTTTTTTCTTTTTTTTTCCTTTTTTCTTTTTTTCAATTCAAACTCTGCAACTGTAAACAAACTTTTTATGAGCTCCTACTAAGCACGCTCATTTATCAAAAGCTCAGGTAATGAATTTTAATGAATAAAACCTGTCCTCACATAAATAAATCATCATGTATACAAAGCCAGTAATGGAGAAATTCGCTCAGTCCTGTCTTTACAACATGTGGACTCATGGAGGTGGTGGTGGTGGTGGTGGTGGTGGTGCTGCTGGTCGTGGGGAAGGAAAGGGAGTGTTGTTGGTCAGGTCTGGAGGGGTGGTCCTGGTCAGGAGTCAGACCCAGCTGTTGTGGCCTATTTATCCATGCCACAGCTCCAGAGGTTGTGGTGCTGGAGGCTTGGATGAGTTAGTGTGGCAAGAGCATGAAACAGAGAGAGAGAGAGAGAAAGAGTCTGTATGACAGGAGTGGGTGTGGGGATGGGGGGGGGTTGGGGGATTGGAAGAGGAGATGGATGGGAATGATGAGAAGCAGATGGAGGGCGTGTTTTATATTTTCTTTTTTCTTTTTTTCTTCTTTTTCAAAAAACTATCTGCCTGTGACGCAGGTTTCAGCTCTCCAGGTGCATTGTGGGTAGTCTGGAGGAGTGTATTCCAAGCTTCTTGTGGCTCCAAATTGATCATGGAGGGACTGGCTGCGGTGATGCAGCTGTCTGCAGCCGTGGGAGAAGCGTTTTATATTATTTACTTTAGGAAAAAAAAGACCAAACTGTCAACGTAAAGAGAAGTACAGATGTTCTATCAGCAAAGTGTGCTTTAGATATCAGACGTCAAAGTGCTTGTTTTGCAGAAAATGTCGTCTTGAAGTAAAATAGTCTCATGCATAACATATGTATGCTCATACAGTACATGCACCCAGTGATAATGCAAACGTGCTAGTTTTTGGCAGGTGGAATGTTTGCAATGTTCCCCATAAACCAAAGTGTAATAGATGTTTGACCTCATTTTAAAGCAACATAAGTATGAGGATCATCGAAATGATTATAGTTAATCCTAAAGGAGACATGAATGTACGAATTTTGGATATCATGGCCTCGCATCAACTACTAATTTCGACATTTGACTCCAAATACAAAATGTTAAGTCAGGGGAATCACCGAAATCAGTGGGATTTATCCTCCGAGAACCATTAATATGTGTGGTAATCCATTCAAAAGTTGTTGACAGATTTCAATGTGTCCCTGAAGTGGTTGATTCATTGACAAACTCACATTACCGTCCCTAGAGACGTGTCGCTAACATGGTGAAAAAAAGTACAGTTTTCCCTCCAAAACAATGTAAAATGTAAAGTAGTATAACATAGAAGTACTTGTGTGAAGCACAAGACCCTTAAATTGTGTCGAAGTCCAGCAGCTGGGTAAATGCACTCGCTTTCCTGTGCTGTCAGGCAGAAGGTGAGGCTCTAGCTGCTTGGTGAGATGATGTGAAATACACAGTAGAGTGCTGGAGGCTTGACAGCTCTTTAACGATCTGCAGGCTGTGTAATTCGACTGGTCCTCACTCCCCTCCACCCACCATCCATCCACCCACCTCTCTGCACGCTGCATCAGCCAGAACATTCCTCATACATCTGGCCCCCGAGTCTTTCCCAAACGCTCCCTCTCCCACCACTCCGTGCCGTAATTACCCACAAGCCCTGTGTTCTCCTTTTCTCTTTTCTTTTTATGATCCTCAGCCCCCTCCTCGGCTCAAATCATAAAAGCATGGAGCACACAAACGTCATTTATAGTCATGATTTAGAAGGAAACAGGCTTTCTGGTGTCTGTAGAGATGTGCCATCCAGAAATATGCTTTTTGCTCAGCCGTGCATGTGTTGCCAGAACTTATAAAAGACAAACATAATGAATCACTTACCCAGTTCTCCTCTAGATAGCTTCTTTGCCCCCTGAGATGTTTATGCTGTTTTGAAACAGTGGGAAAGAGTACAGTTTTAGATCGTATACACGTCTTTGGGACAGTACAACGTTATTAAACTTATGGCTGTTTAGACAGTGGCAGATGGTGAAAGGGGAAATAACATTCTCTGGTTTAATAAAGACAAAAGTTAACAGAGACTTGCAACATGTTTATTAACATTTAAACAAAACCACAGGCCTTCCCTAACCTTAATGAAAATGATTTTGTTGCCTCAACATAACCACAGACGTGACAGTGGATGGGAATTCCAGTCTCTGGTTTTTGGACAATTACTGTTCACATAAGTGCAGCTTTTCATCTGCTCAAAAAAAAAAAAAAAGAAGACAGCAAATACATTTGTCACTGTATCACACTTGGGAAAACTATTTACACAAACCTATTTTTAGGAGACAAGGGCTGGAATAACACATCAGTCACAAGGGGCACTCTTCTGCACTTTTACTTCTGGTGCTTTAAAGGAACTGTTTGTAAGTTTTGCCATTGCTACGTAGCCGTTAGCCTTAAAAAAAATGCTCACTTTCTGTACTTACTTGTCAAGTACAATCATTTGTGAATCACCATCAAACTTCTGTCTTTAACTTGCCAAGAGCTGTCTCCACATTGTTTCTTCTTCTGAGGTTAGCATGCTATCCAGCTAGCTGTGGCCTCTGTCATCACTTTCCCGTAGCGACTCGCTGTAGCCTCCAATCCGGCCCTTAAAACTTGACCCGCTCAGAGGCCGTGTTGTAACCTCCTGTCTTGTAAACACCATTGATGGTCAAAGCTCCTCAAGTGCATTTTTAATGATGATACTTCTGCGCTTTTGCTGTAGTGGGATTTTAACTGCAGGGTTTTTTTTATATATAACTTTATTTGACCAGGAGAAGCACCGATGAGGTAACGATGAACTTTTAGCTGTAATGGAGCGGGTTGCATGTGACTCAGTTGCACTTTATTCTCAAGTAAAGGATGTGCATAATTGTTCCATCCTCAATGCGTCTGGGTCAAAGGTTGATAGTATGTGGGGTCGGTCAGTTGTTGGAAGCATATGCTGCAAGCCACATGTCTGAGCGTCCACAGGAAGTGAGGGCGCATGCAAGGGGGCGCGCATACAGGAAGGCGCTTTGTTGTCGCTCCCTGCCAGGAAAGAACTATTGTTAAAAGTACCCGTCAGTGTTTTTTATCTGAAGGCACTGTTTACTCCTGCTTTGTCTGTAATCTCAGGCCCCTCGCTCCTGTACCTCCCACCACTGGCACGCCGCCACACATTTGTCTTGCAGCTCTTGTGTTTTCCAGATAGTGGCTTACTTTCACACTGTGGGAACAATTGTTGCGACACTTGAGTGCCTACTATCTGAATTGGATTAAAGGTTTGCATGGAGCTGGATAACACCCATTAGAACTGATATGGTGGGAATACGTATGAGTAAGAGCAGGCTGTGACAATACCTCATAATACCTGCACATTTTAAAGGAGGAGGAGGAGGAGGAGACGGCAGGTGAGGCCGGGCTGAAGAATGGAAAGTAAAAGTTCTTTCAGGTCTCCGATCTGAAAGCAGTGCTTAAGTTCAACTTATACCTTCGTTTTGTTCTGTTTAACCGACTCGTCCTTTAAGGGAAGAAATCAGACACTTGTCATTGTCCTGCACCAACAACCTCTGCACTTAGAAAACAAAAGTTCCTCTGCTAACTGGTGTGAAACAGATTTACGACCACTAACTGAAGGACTGCCTCAACACCTACATGGTTCATTTGGTTTATTTCAGGAACGTTTCATTGTTCCATGTGGCTCCTGTTAGTTTGATCTTTGGGTTTTTAACACCAAAAGGCTTCTCACAGTTTGGTGTTAGTGCGATCCAACTGTCTGTGAGTATGAAACAAGCTGGTGGGTAAAACAAAACAATCCTGTCTGTGCCTTAAAATACGCAATAAAATCAAATTTGAATAAATGTGGCATACAGCCACTGAGGAACTAGTACATTTTCTCATAGTTTGTTTCTAATTTATAGCCATTTCAGTGTGTTCCAGGCAAAAAAAGAGAAAAAAACATGGGAAAAATATGGCATTAGTTTGCTAAAAGACAATGCTCTTGTACAAAATAGAAAAATTTTCAAAGGACTTTTGTTGCTAGCAGCATTTTCCCATGAGATCCTCTTTTAAGATATTCTTCTATTATATCTAATTCATACCACTTGACATATTTCAAAAATTACTTTGGCATTAGTTTGCTAAAAAACCATGTCATTGTAGAAAAAAAAAGAACATTTGTTGCTAGCAGTGGTTTCCCCTTGAGATACTCTCCGGTGACATTCCTTCTCTTTACTATCTGACTGTAATGCTCAGCGGCCCTGCAGCCCCGCGCTCCCTCCTCAAATCCCCTCAGTCTGTCTTCAATAGAAATGGAAATTTGAGGCCCTCCCCTCCCGCGGCTCCCTGTCTCCTTGCTCCACTCCCCCAGAATGAGCCAGGATGTTTTGAGAAGTGGGATATTGCTCCTAATGGATTCCAAACACCACAAAAGTTTATTAGGAAGCAGGGCATTGTAAAAAGTAGGAGGTGGGGGTTTGGGGGGGGGAAAGTCGGGGGAGGTAGGTGGTGGCGGTGGGGGAGATGTGGGAGTGTGGATGGTTTTTGTTTTGGCAGAATATTCGTTTTTTATCCTCTCTGCTGTAGGAAATTAACGTTAACCTGCTTTGTCTTTATACTGTTAGTGGGGTCGTATTTTTAGTACAGCCAGGTGCCTTTCAGATGTTCTGTCTTTTTTTTTCTTTTTTTTTTGTTTGTCTTTTTTTAGCCCTCTCCCACACAGCTTCATTGGCGTGACAGATGCAAATCAAATGACAACATTTGCCTGGTTATACATAGATGTAACCTTTGGCGGCCTCTCAAACATTACTAACAGAGTGGAGATGGACGCTGCTTCACAGACCACATGCTGTTGCAATGCCCTTATTAAAAATAATACAATCAAAAAGTGGAATTTCCCCATTTTGAAAACTGTGTTATGATTCTTGGAAAAAGGGGAAATATGCAACAGTGTGTGTCAGTGAGGATATTTGTCTTCACTGTATCGGCCATAAAGAAAATCACCTAAAACAGTCGAAATCAGCAACAAACGATCCCACCAACTGTACACAATTGACCCCAATAAATGCGGTGCTTCCTCTTGTTTTCTGTAGCGTTTGCTAAAATGCTGTTTTAGGAAATGCCCTCAACTACCTGTTCTGGATCTGATGTCTCCACTAAAGAGCAGTTCAGCCACAGGCAGGACACGGATATCAGGAAGTATTGAGAGTTGGATTAATACTTTTATTTTTTGGTCTTGTCAGGATTTGCTGACAAAAAGGAAAATACAGGACATTGCCAGAAACCTCCAGAGATGAAGAAAAAGATAGTAAAGAAGGAAAAGAAACACATTTTTGTGACACAAAACGAAACACTTAAATGAAACACTGGGCAGTTTTCCCTCCACAGGGCCACTGGAAACTATTAAAATGAAACAATCTGAAAGAGAAACTTGGCGCTCTGCTCGTTTCTCATGGACAAATCCAACCGGTAACAAAAGGGCCGTGAGCTGATACGGCTTTGCGGTCAAACATTTTGACCACCTCTGCTTTTAGGTCACATTATGAGTTAATACTTTTTGCCACTTGCGTGTGTTTATAAATGTTTATAAATGTTATAAAATCCACAAAAACATAGTCCTGGAAACATGCTGAATCTGGTAAATTAAAGAATTGTTTCCGACTCAAAATTCCAAGGTGGTCTTCATCATACTGCACACATGGCCGCCATGACCTCAAGTGACTCTCCAGGGAATAATACTCAAGACATCAAAACAGACAGAGAAAGAGCTATGTGAAAGAGGAAGACACGGAGACGATAAAGAAGTAGTCTGACATTTTGAGTTATTTGCTTTGATTGTTGTTGTTTTTTTGACGAGAGCGAGATCAGAGAACTGATACCAGCATCGTATGGAGCTGCAACTAAGAGACAGTTTGCTTAACTGACTTTAAACCAAAGAAATAAATCCAGGACATAACCAGCATGAAAGTACCATCAGTCCTCTTGTCTCAGTCTCGGCAAGAAAGCAAACAGGCCTGACTCCTAAATGTCAAACAATTCCTTCAACAGAGTGATTTATGGCTCTTCTTTTGCCCATCTTTTAGATAGTCGGTATGAAAACAGACTGGGATCCTGGGGTAGTTGCGTGTTTTTTTTTTTTTTAGTATTGTTGAATATGTGTGTGTGTGCACAAACTGCACATATGCCTCCGCATAGCTGTGCGTGTAGACATCCAATGAAAGCGAACGGAAAATGTGGAATTAGATTGAATGCCTTTGCAGTGTGTTGGCTTGTGTGCTGAGGCAGTTTTCCTTGATGTGTGTGTGTGTGAGTGTGCGTGTGTGTGTGTGTATTCATGGCCTCCTCTTGGCCGGGTCCATCCTTGCGTCAGAGGCCCTAATCTGGTCCTCTCCTCACAAAGCCCTCCTTTGATGTGCTTCTGCTGCTGCTGCTTCCTGCCATGTTCAAATAAAGCTTCACAATCAAATTGAGTCTGCCTCCACTGAATGCATTAGTGTTTAATAGCGTTATTGATCAGACTAGAATAATTCTACAAGCCCCACTTTCAATTCTTCCCCTGCCTCCAGGCTAAACCCCCCACCTCGGCCCTCGCCAGCGCCGCTTCAGAAGTGAAGCAGTGAGTTGAGGAGTCCTGGAAGGAACAAATACCCTCCAATGACTTTCTCCCTCAATGGGTGATATGAAGCTCTTTAGAGAAAAGGTGGGATTGCATTTGTGATTTCCTGCTTGATCCTTTAATCCTTTAGTCCCTTTTCTTAGACAACAAAACATAATTTCACTCCCTCAAATCCTTGTTTTGTCGTTAAAGGCGCTTGTTGATCCGCAGAAGGCCCCCTGCAGGCAGTTAAAGGAATCGTTTGACAGTTCACAGGGCAAAATTTGCTTATTTTGCTTTCTTGTTTAAAGTTAGATGAGAGGATCACACTGGAGATAGGAGCTTTTTTCCAGTTTTGCATAAAGAGTGGAAACGTGGGGAAGCTTGTCTGGCTCCGTCTGAATGTGTAATAAAATCTGTCTACCGGCACCTGCCCGTTTTAATCAGAGCATAACCTGGAGAGATAAACTAAAGGGCTGTTTGATACTACTTGTTGCCCGCCCCCACAGAACTTTGTCTATGTCACAATAACATGTAATGGCTGATGAAAATGGAAATTATGTAAAGACTCACAGATGTGGAGAGTGATTAAACCAAAAATTAGGACCCTATATGCTCAGGTATTAGATAGCAAGATAATCACAGATGTTGAGAAGTGCAAAAACACAGACTTTCGATCTGTATAGATAGAGCAACAAGTGACTGAAGCTCCATTTAGTTGATTGCGCCATATTTGCTTACAGTTTTCAAAATAAAGCGTATAAAGTTGACAATCCAAATTCCTAAATAGCTGAATTTACATTTTTACACTTTGTTTTTTGTACAGATTGATTAGGAATAATAGGATCATTGGGATGGACACCAGTTGGGTCAATGTGGAGACCCCTAATATGTAAAAACAACTAACTAATGCTCAGGGTTTTTTGTTTTTTTTGGGGGGCTCGTCTGTGCAAGCTGCAATTCTTGAGTGTGTGAAAGATGTTTCTGCCCTGGGTCATTTCGGCAGTAAATGCATCAGGAGACGCTTTGAACGTGTATTCAGTTGTCATGAATTTGTTATCTCATGGCAGCGAAACACGTTCCACAAGTCTTGTGGAAATTCCTAAAGGTTAAACTGGGCTAACAAAAACTTTGCGTATAGTCTGCTGCCTGATACTGAAACTCAGAACACAATGTCTAACACTCGCGAGCCTGACAATGCTAAAACCACAACCAGACCATACTGGAGAACAGTCACTTTTAAAGTGGTCACATTATTATATTATTAGTAAATTTCATATCATGTTGAATATCACTCATCACCGAGCTGCTCCGCCTCTGAGATTTCTAGCATAAGACCCCACTGCTGCACATGCAATCATTATTGTAATGATGAAAATAAGAAAATATTGAAAGTAGGGGTTTGCAAAAGAGAAGCGGAGGCCTTGCCATGCAAAGATTTTGGAAACTCTTGCCCTAGAAGACTAGTTGGACTGGTTTTCTCTCCTTTCAAAAACTGTTGTGGACATGTGATGGTCTAATCCCCAAAGCCAAGACAAGTGTCCTACTTTCCACGCAAAAAAAAAATCATCATCCATCGGGACCAATCGACTACATTTACTCAGTGATAAGTGTGCTGATAGTTAAGAGAAGCAATTTGTCTGTTCAGCATGTGGTTGGAGTCTGGAGACTGTTAGTGGAGAATGTGGCATCAAGGCTGGAAACAGGAGGAACTTTCCAAAGTTTTTTTGAACTGATTAAACAAACAAGACATTTATATTAATTAGTGAGGATTTTTATGATAAACTAAGCCAGTCTCATGATAGCTGTAGTTCCTTACTTAACAAAACGGGATGAGAGTGGTTTCAAACTTCTCAGCTATTACAGTGCCTCTTCTTGTAGCCTATAACTCAGCAAGGAAACATATGAGCTTTTCCAGGGGGGGAGGGAAACTTAGCTCAAGCTATCCCTATCCCTTTAAGACCCCCGCACCCCCCCTCCTTCCCCCTTCTTCCAGATAATTTGCCATGTGTCAACAAGATTGTGCATTGCGAGAGTTGGCATCTCTGCTCCTCATCTGTGGACTCCTGAGAGACGTGCTCTCCAGCCCCAATAATCAACTCCAAAAAAGAAAAAAAAAAGAGAGAAAAAGGGCCGATGGGAGATGTTTTTTTTCTCTGCTGCTGCTCAGTGGGAACAGAAAAGCGCAGTGGGAAGGTGAGGGGTAGAGGGGGGCGGCGGGGGTGGCGGTGACGGGGAGAGTTTTGGAGGGGAGTCAGCTGAAGACAGGAATTCTGTGGGACGTGCTCGGCCCCCACCTCCACAGGCCTTCCCGGGCCAAGTTAGCCGTTAAATCCCCCCTTTCTTCTTACTGATGACCCGTGAGTGATGTGGGGGAGGGGTCACAGGGTCAGTGCAGAGTGTGGGGAGAAAGGGGAGCCGAGTGATGATGATGATGATGGTGATGATGATGATGATGATGATGATGATGATGACGGTGATGGCAATGATGGCAATGATGATGATGAAGGTGGTAGTTGAGAGGGGAGGTGTGTGCATGTGAAGCCAGGGGGCGAGGAGGCGCACTTGTCTTTCCACTCGTGTAATCCCTCCAATTTGGATTATTAAATCTAAATCTGTGTTCCGGATTCATCAGAGCCCGCATTGCTCACAAATGACTCCCAGGTGCGGTGTATGGAGATGAGAACATGACTCTCTATACTCATGGATGCGGTCTCAGCCTGGAGGCTCTGAAAGTATTTTACTTAGTTATGAATGATGAGTTATACATTGTTGTTGATGTCGGGTGAAACTCACGCCCCTTCTTGTTTCTTTTTCTTTTTTTTTGCCCCAGTGACTCGAGAGACATCTAGGTTGGGCTGAGATTGTGAAACCTGTTGGATTACCCAGGAAAATTTAAGTTACATAAACTGAGGCATTTATCACTCAGCCATCAGACGGCTGGTGCCAAGTTTCTATTTTTAACACCTTAAAAAAAAAAAAAAAAAAAAAAAAAAAAAAGGTGACAGCGACAGTCAGAAATCATTTATGAAAGTCTTAACCGCTGTGGTGGCTCCTCCTGCTTGGACTCAATACTGAACCGTACTGTTCTACTTTATTTGTCTGATGTGATGTGAGCCTGATCTAAAGGTGTCGTGTGAAAGTGAGAAATGAGAAAAGGACAAAGCCTAAGTGAAAACGAGTGGGAGTCGTAGTGGTTTTCAGTACCCTCTCTGAATTCTGCTGCTCTTTTGATCAAACTGACAATCTCATTAACATAAAATACCCTGACCTTAACATTATATTAACATAATACGACCTTATACAGTTGTTCAAAACCTCTCAACACAACACATTTAAAGTCATTTGGGGTCAGTTGATAGAAGCTCTTCAGATATTCTTCACTAATATATAATATAATTAGATTCAAAAGTTTATGGCAACACTAACAAGTAGTTAGTGTTTGGTTAGTTAAACCAAAAACAAAAGGAAGAACTTAAAGGTAGCCTACTAAAATGAGAGAGTTCGGTCAAAACTATCCACTATGAATAAGTGCATTGATTTCATACCCTGCATTTTCACAACTTAACATATTCCATTATAATGTCAGCAAATTCAATCACTGCTGGCACTCGACATCAGCACTTAAGGTGACGTATCATGTTCAGAATTCATGAGAAACACACGGAGAGGAATAAAAGGAGGCGTCAACTCAGCCACGTCTTGACCTGAACACTGACTCCGCTCCTGTCCGGGCTCGTACGACGGAGGGGCACGGCACACGGCAGCCAATGGAGCCGGTGCCAAGGTGCCAGTGTGGCACACCCAGATTGCCCTCTAGTATTTATTGAGACGTGCATCTATTCTTAGAGGCTGCTTTGCACTTGAAGCTATAACGTCCAGGTGTTTGCTGTTTATGCGCTGTTTTCCTTTTCTCTTTCTAAAAATTGTCTTTGTTTCGTCATCTGGATCTCACAAGGGTCCGCTATTGATTTCCATTTCACTCAGCGTTTTCTTAAATAAAGCGCATGTGGCCCTTTTGTCTCCTCGGATATGGGACAATTTGGGTTTTGGGGGCATTGTTACGCAAAAGAAGTAAACAAAAACTCGTGTTTCAAAGGCTTTTGGTTTTTCTCTGTTGGTAAAATGTCTGCCGCACTTTTTATCATTAACTCTTCGATCGATGTTGTTGTGGTAAATAAACAAAAGACTCCAACGGTTGAATCATGAGACCATAACTACAAGGCAATGACACAATGACACAATGACAATGCTTTGTTTGACTTCCATGCAATTTTAAGTCGCTTTCACTCTCCGTGCCTGTTGTTGTTAACTGCTCCAATGGAAACATACAAAGTAGATATTTTGAATTTTGTTATTGAGCTGACCATATCTCTCCAGCTAATGATAATCACAACCAACAGACGTTGAATCGGAGCCAATTGAAGCTGCACCTTGGTTCATTTGCATCGAGCGTTTTGCCCAAAGCTCTCCCTGACGTTGAAATGGTGCCAAACAACACATTCCAGTGTCAGTAGCATGAGCAATGGCTTCGAGCTGAATACAGTGTAAAGACAAGAGACAAGACAGAGAGGGAGCTGGGGGGGGGGGGGGAGGGGAAGGAGAAGAAGACGAAGGGGACAGAGACGTCTTGTACACAGCGGGGTGTTTCATATTTTAGGGCCTTTGTTGAATTGAGCCCAGTGTCTTGAGTGCTAACGCAGCACTGCCGGGGTCAACACTTCTCCGCTGTGACCGAGGGAGCGTGAAATCTGGACGAGTGCACCCGTATTTCCCAAATCCTGCCATTGTCTAAACAGAGACGTGGTTGTGTGGGTGGAGGGGGTGGGTGGGTGGCGGTGTTCGAATGTTTTCAAAGGAAGGCAGGGGGGGAGATTTAAGATATAGAAGTTTGGAGAAAACGTATTTTCATCAAGGTGGTGGAAAGTTGACATTCCACCACCATGATTTACACACTACGCCAGCGAGGCCTCTTAATTCAACATCATCAAACAAATCACACACTGTTTAGAAATAGCGTTGGGGTGTATTCATTCGGACCTGGCTCGTTTGGAGCAGTTGTTCCGAAACAGAGCGTTTTTAACCCCCAAGGATTGGTTCGTTTGGGCAGATGTGAACGCTAGATCGCTGGGAAGAGATGGTCTCGACTCGCAGGTGACTTAGGATGACTTGGGTTGGGTGGGGTCCTGGGCTCTCGGGCTGATTATATATACAAATGACTCAGATTGGTTCTGGTCCAGGCTTCAACTTGTGGATCAGGTTTTAATTTTCAGGCCCGTTGAGACCCTCCTATTCCCTGGTTCTTGTTTTCCCCAGGATTTCTGACCATGGCATCTGTTTACAACTTTGGACCGCTTGGGACTGTTACCTCGTGAGCACTAAATTACCCCAAAAGGAAAATGTAACAATTGTATTGTTTTAGTCCCTGAATCCAAACAAAGAAAATGAGCCACATGTCTCGAATACACCCTTAAAATCAGAGAAAGGAATGAGTGTTAGCAAAACAACATCAACAAAAAAGCACGCAGTGTTGAAGTGGCTTCTGTTTCTGTCTGATGGAAAATCATCTGGGAAGAAATTCCTCACCTGCATTATCACATACCATGCAAACTACAGTGACAATTACCATTAAAATACATTTAAAGCAGACTTAATGGCTCGCATTTTTTCTTTGTCTTAGAGGTCTACTTCAGCAGCGTGTCCCCATTAGCCCAGCATCCTGTGCATGCTGGCTGCAGCGTTGTTGTCAGTCGTTATGTAACAAATGAGTTATAGTGGAAGAGCATCACATGAGGGGGAATGCTGTTATTCTGAATATTATCAACACAGCTGCTACTGGGTCGTGTGTCGGCCTAAAGCTTCATGCCTACGGCCCTGTGCTGGTGAGGATCACAATTTACATTTCAACAAATGTCAACTATTATCTCACAGTAATAAGCAACCACAGATAATAGTTTGTTTATGTAATCTCTTTGTTTTATGGCTTCAGTACAAATAATTTGGCATCTGGACTGGGAATGGACCTCTGCTGCTTCTTGACGATGTTCACATGAGCCCGGACCAGCAACTACGTATCGTGTACTGTGTTTATTTCTTTGTCCAACTAGTGACTTAAGAGTGTTGACGATCTCTTTTGGCCTCATATTTTGGATAATGTGATTCATGTTTTCAAGTTTTCTCTGCTCTCCAATAACCTTGGAGCAAACCAATCTGCAATCCACACAAGTTTTTTTGTTTATGTTTTTTTTATGTCCGGCGACTCATTCTCATTCTGAATCACAGTTCACGCCGTGAAGTCTGTGATGATGATTACATAAAGCATGTCATTCAGGTCCACATTTAGCATTTTCCTCATGTATGAGGAATGTCATGTCATGCCAATGTAAATTTGGTTTTAAAAAAAAAAGGCTTTCTCTCAAAACGCACAGCTAACTCTATCAAATATGCTCTAAGTTTAGAGTGTTTTATCACAGACGCAGTATGTGCAGAATGAGTCACTACAGTGAAATATAAAGGCTGTTATTCTGTTACATAATTGAATCAAATAATCTGCCACACTGTTTGTTAGTGCACCTAACACCATCAAGCATGATGTTTGTTTGTCATGTGTGATTTCAGCAGCTGTAGATGCGACTTGAGCGTGTTAATATATGCATGAACTTTATCACACATTAAACAGTCACATTGTGGTTTCCGATTGAAGCGTGTCCCTCTCTTAGAAGTCACGCTGCCCCATTTCTCTCTGCGTTTATCTTCCTATCTGTATTTTATATCACGCACTTTCTTCTCTGCCGCTTGCCGTGTCGTGTCTTGTCTTTTTCCGACCACATCACACCAGCTGACCACGGCGCCCCGTACCCGACGCATCATGGCTATTCTTGTCCATCTTTAGGTTGTTTTTTTTTTTCCGGTGAAACTTTCTTTGAAGGTCCGGTGACCCAGTGGTGGGTTTGGAAACCTGTACGGTTTTGACCATGACCCTCCCTCAGCCTCTCGGAGATGTTCTCCATTCGTGGTTTGACCTTTAGAGGTGCGCTGACACGTCTTCCTCACCCACAGACTACGACAGAAAAGAACCTGGTGACGTGTGTGGGCGGCCCACTGCACAGACCCAAGACGGTCGGTCGGTCGCTGTGTTTTTAGTGTGACATAAACCCCCCCCCGTAAATGTCAAACAATGCATGTGGTGATATTGAATGAATGACGCTGTGAATACCAAAATGAAACAGCACGTGTTTTTTCTTTTTGTTACAACTTCAGTTCTTGTCCCCTTCCAGCCAGCGATGCTATACCTTCTAGGCCTCCGTCTGTGAATCTGTGGCCCAGAGTTTTTTTTTCTCAACGTCTGTTGACCCAGAAAAAAATGAGCAGATTTCGATCAGAAAACCACCGAGCATGCAACTAAACCCAGTGTAAAACGTTGGCACTGCGCAGACGGCGGTGGAACAAAATGTCGACCCACACCCACAGAAACCACCGCATCAACAAAAACAAAACAAATAAAACCAATACTATCCAGCGGTAGTCAACACACATAAACGTAGCGAGCATTTATTGGAGTAAACAAGCAGAGGTTTCATTTCAGAGCCTTTTTTTTCACATCCAAACAACAACAACTGCTCGATAAAGCTGAAGCATTTTGGATTACTACGTTCAATTACAATAAACCTGCTTCTACAGAAAACTGTGTTACTGGAAATAGTTTTTCTTTTCTTATTTTGATGACTCCCTGCCGGGACAGTCCATCACCATCAACAACAATGAATCGTTGTTGTATTTTTAGGTAATTCCTTTATCTGCCTTTCTGTAACAGGGAAGTGTTGACCCGCTGGGCTACAATGGCACACTTGATTCTCTCTCACACTGACATATGTTTAGGAGCAGTAACTGAAACATGTGTTGACATGACTGTCAAATTTTATGTTTCGACTTATTCCAAGCCCAGAAGAAGTTCAGCTTTTACAAGTTTTTGGAAGAGTTTGACAACTCTTGAGGGAATACTTTGATATTTTGGAAGACTCACTTACAGTATTTGCTTTAACGCCAAGAACGACTTTAGATGGGATCTATCTATATAATACTGCTTTCATATTTGTCCAGTCCAGTGTGAAGCTGAAACCAGCAGCTTGGGAAACCACAAATTGTCATTTTTAGCTCAGTGTTTTGTGTGGACTCACTGTAACATTTTCATTAGTGAGCTTTAGTGGTGCTGGTGGGCCTGTTGTGTTTGCTCTGGACACGGCCAGCCTAGTTGTTTCCACTTCTTTTCACCCTTCATGCTCAGCTAAGCTAACCACATGCTGGCTGAATTTTCATATTTGCAGTCCAGACTTGGGGTGGTATCGTTCTTCTCATTTCCTGGCCAAAGAAACAAAACAAAACAAAGCAAAACAAAACAAAAAAATCTAATAGGTGTATTCCCTATAAGGTCAAACTTTTCCTGGAAAGATTATACATCTTGTCTGATTGCTGCTGAAAACAGGATAGGGCACTTTACAGAAGCAGACAGGAAGTTAACCGAGAACCGTATTAAAGATGAGAAGATGTTCTGTATTTAATTTATTATAATTATAATAAAGACTTCCAAAAAAAACATAGATGTGGCTTGTACTGTAAACATGGCCAATCAATGATGTTGTAGTTAGTCAAGAATCTACAAAAAAGGGGCAGGAAATTCACTCTTACATTGAATTTGTTGACTTTATACACCAGTAAATACTCTTATCCACAATCATGCAGGTTTGCTGCCCGAGTTGATGTGCCCTTCAGCAAATCCAGTCCAGCCAAAGTGATACTGAACTGAACTTGACCTTGAAATCAAAATAAGGAAGTTCTCTGCAGTGATAAATGTCACAGTCATGGATGTTGTTTTCAGTTTTGATTGTGTTTCTCTGTGCGGGTATTAAAACCACTCTATACTGGTTATACTGGTGGACACCTGAACGTTAGAAAGAAGGGTGTCAGTGGGGGTGACGGTGGTCCTGATGGTGGTGGTGGGGGGGTTGTGGTTGCTGTTGACAGCTAATGTGAGCGGATGACAATGGTCCTGCTGTGTGAGTGGAGGAGAAAGGTGTGGGCGGGATGGGAGGGCAGTTGGTGGTTGGCGGAGAGGTTTTTCATGGAGAATAAGGAAGGTGGGGAGGGAGGGGGGAGAGGAGAGGAGGAGGAGGAGGTGGGAAGGGGATGGGGGTGGGGGGGTACAGGCAGGCAGGCAGGGTCAGGAGGAGCCTATGGAAATGCAGATTGCCTCTTTGAATTCTATTGCCAGACTCAGCTTTGATGTAAAGTGAAAAAAAAGAGGGATTTCATACAGACTAACTTTCACCATGCCTCCCTCCCTCCCCCTTCCCCTCCCTCCCCTCCTGCCTCCTCCCGCCTTTAGTCCCCCACTGCTTCTCTCTCTTCTCTGACCCTCACTCTGTCTCTCTTCAACTGACAAAACAGACCCTCGGGCGCACTGAGCTGCCTCCTCCAAACGTATCCAGCTCTTCTTTTTGCGCTCTTTTCTCCTCCATCACCTCTAATCTCAGCCCGTTTCCACTGGTTGTTGTGAGCTATCCTGTCGACACGACGACTGAGAACATACTAATTAGTTTAGCCCGCCTTTTTAAAAATATATAATTATTGCATATACCGAAGGTTTTCCTGTTTTTTTTTTTATCCTCACCATGAAAATTACATTTTGTCCTTTTGGGTTACAAATCTTGATAAGCACCCGCCTGTGGCCACGCAAACTTAAAAAAATAACTCGGATTAAAAAAAAAAGGCCTCAGGCTACAATGGTGGGGTTGCGTTGCGTCAGGTACCAGTAAGGCTTCACTTATACCAACACAGTGGTTTAAAATGTTCACATATAACCCACGCCAGTTAGCCTTAGCGCTAATCATGTCATTATATTGGATAAATGGCTTAAATTAGCTACTTTTATTTTGTATTTGTAGTATTTTGGTGCTTTCTTTTAAATAAAATAAACAGATCGTATTTTCGTTCATATTGTGTCTCATTTTGATTGAAGTTCCAGTGGTGGTTGAGTTTGGTGTAACAAAAATTTTTTGGGGTTGTTTATGAGAAAACTCCCCACGATTTATGTTTTACGGGTTTATTAGCATTTTCTAAGTCATTTGATGTCGAAATTACCGAGACTATAAGCGAAACACTTAAAAACTCTTCTCTGTGGCATGCACGAGCCGCGTGAGCCAAAGGTTTTTACAACACATCGCATGCATCTGCGTTCTTCGGTGATCAAAAACAGCAGCTTAGTGAGGATGGATCTGTAAAAATTGGGAGAAACAGATGCGTTTTCCAACATATGTGCGAACACAGGCCGCACGCACGCACACACACAAACGTACATTTGCTTACTGCCTCACCACACACACGTATAAGCTTCTCATGTGATCCTTCATGCACTCAAGACCTGTTGATTGGCCACTTAATCCCATCTGAATATAAAACCTTGTATTGTTTTTGATGGACAATATACTGTAACACCCCTCACCCCCAATTCCCAAGACCAAATGCCCCCCTCTATCCCCTCCCTCCCCCCACTCATCTCACCCTTTAGCCCTTTCATTCACCACAGACCTGCATTTCTGAGTAGGGGAAAAGAAAAGGACACACACACATACACATGCACTCACACACACAGAAAAATAACGATGGAATTAAGGTTTTAAGGTGGTCTGGAAAATGCAGAGTGGGCATATTGAAATACAGATAAAAGAGAAAGGAGAGTGAATAGTGGGCCACGCAGAAACGGTTCGCTAATTAAATCTTTATACCGTCTTTCTGAGGAGAAGCTAATCTGGTGGGTGGGAGCCGGCCTGTCCCGCTTTTTTAAAAGAGTTCTCAAAAAACTTTTCTTTTCTCGTTTCATGCACTCTATTCCTCAGCCCACCTCAGGGTTTTACCCTCAGTGAAATATTTTCTCTCTCTCTCTCTCTGCGTTTGATGGAAGATTGAGAGCGAACCGGACAATGCAGAGCCTCATTACTGGAACGAGGTCTGAGCAGAGATGTCGAGAGAGACAGAAAGGGAAAGGGGGTAAAAAAGAAAAGTAAATCACACAGCAAGTAGGAGGATTTAGAGCGGGGAGAAATGCGAGGAGTTTTATCTTACATTTGAATGTATGAATACAGTGGGTGGTAGGTGTGGGGGAGCAGGGGGGTGTGGGGGGTGTGGGGCTGAATAACAAAAAAGGAGGAGAGGAAGTGTGCTGTAAAAGAAGCAGTTAGCGAGCCAGTCTCATGTAAGGAGGACACACTGGGTTTGAGACTTTTGTCTTCATCCCAAAAAGACGTAGGAGGAGGAGGATGAGGAGGAGGAGGAGGAGGTGAGTCGATGATCTGAGATCAGATGTTTCCTCCTGATAACAAGCAGCTGTGATGATCACTTCCAGACATACACCAGTTTTTTTTTCTGTTTTTTTTCAGCAGCGGGGCCAGAGGTTGACGTCCTCGTGGCCTGACCTCGGCCTCTAGATCCTCCAGAACCCCCCACCACCCACCACCCACCACCTTCCCTCCCTCCCTCCCCTCCCCTCAGCCCCGCTTCCACCTACCTTTCTCCAGCAGGCTTTTCTGACTCGGCCGGCAAGCCAAGTCAGGAGACTCTGAGGCCCAAATGTTATTTGCTAAATTGGATAATGAAGGCCGTCCACAATATGTAGTGGCACTCCGGTTGGCAAACAATGCCGTGTCGTTTTTTTGGAAACAGCAGCAGAACTTGTTTTTCAGGCAATTTGACTGTGACGATCACCAGTTTATCTTTATCCATTTATTGCGATACACGCACACACAACATTGAACTGCATGGGACATTTTATTCTCGAGTGGTTCCTTGTAGAGACATTGGATAAACCCAATGTGCATTACCTAGCTAGCTAGCTAGCTGGGGAAGATAGTGAAGTATGCAGCAGCCAGGACGGCACGGTGCAGCTTCTGGATTTGATGGTGGAGACCAAAACAGAGGTAAAAAAAAAAGAAAAAAAGAAAAGTGAATGTTTGCACTTCGATTAACCATCAAATATAAAGTTACACAAGTTTCAGTCATATTTTTCTCTGGCTGTAATAGTTTTGTAATGCTTGGCTCATGGGCAGGTCAGTGTGCACAGAGTGAACTTTACTGTAAAAACACACAAAAGGCAGACATACTGTACAATTAAAGCTGACTGGGTACAGCTGAGCTCATTAAAAACACTAAAAGAAACCCGGCGAGAGAGAAAACAGAGGCAGGTAGAGAGTGAGGGAATGCGCGGGGAGGGAAGAGTTAAGTCCATTTCCTGAGTATAAATTAAAAGCGTCTTGTAATCACATTGCAGGAATGCAGTCGGTGTACACACTGTTAAACACTCCCTAAGCCCTGGCTCCACTTCACTCTCTCAGCACTGCACACAAAGGAGCCTTTGTTCTCCCTGCTCTTGAAAAGCAATGCTCAGTCACTCCCCCCCCCTCCTCCTCCTCCTCCTCCTCCTCCTCCTCCTCCTCTCTGCTCTCTCGCTCTCGTGCTGTTCCTGTCATTCTCCCCCTCCCTCCCTCTCTCTCTCCTTCTCTCTCTCAGTCCTCTTCTCTCTCCCTATCTGCTTCTTTCATTCACAGCCTCATTTTTTTTTTACCCTTCTATCCCTCCTCCCACCCTATCCCTCTATCCCTCTCTCTCTCTGTCTTCACCGTCTCTCTTCTCCTGTGACTCACACACATGGAGGGGTTGACTTGACTTCTGGCGGGCTGAGCTTGTGTGTGTGTGTGTGTGTGTGTGTGCATAGCTAGAGGTAACAGAGAGGGGCAACGACGTGCGTGTTTTTTTACCCCACAACGCAAATGCACAAACTCAATCATAATAATCATCACATCCGCAGGCAAGTCATGGGCTCGGCCTAAACAAATCCACAATGGCTTCAGCGTTACCAAAAAAAAGAAGAAAAAAAAACTGGAGTTTTTCAAAGTGCACTTCCCTCAAGATTTGCTCTGCCCCCACCAACAGCTTTTTCTGGTTAACCACACATTTACGGTAAGGAACTGGAATGAGCTGTAGAAGTGGGTGGGTGGGTGGGTGGGTGGGGGTGCTCCTTCTCCTTTCAAAGCCCCTCCATCCTTACTGAAAATATTTAGACATCAGATAGATACACAACACACACACACACAGAGACACAGACAGACACACACCTGGTACAACGGGAGCCCTTGGGTGTGGAAACTGTTAAGCAATCACTTCATATAGTGACAAGCTTATAAAATCTCCCAGCTGGAACATGTTTGAAACTTTCACAGGCTCCTCCTCCTCTTAATACCTGGCAGCGTCTACCTTTTGATTGACTTTTTTTTTTTTTTGTATGTGTTTGATTTCTCACAGGCATGTTTGTGCATCGAAGCGCTCTTTGTAGTAGATTGAGTTAACTTGCAAAAGAACAACACCCTCTCAGAGGTAAATCAGAGATCACCGACCTGAGCGTCTCGGGGCTGCTGCTCATTTACTGTAAGAGGGAATCACCTGAACCCTAACCTTAACCTTAACCCTAACCCTTCTTCGGCAAGTAAATAAGTGTAAGTGGGAGCCGATGCTGCACTTTGATGTGCCACAACTTGACAAACAATGATCCAGTTCAACAGTCAGATTCACTCAAGTCGAGGCAACAAATCACAGAGGTGATGATGCACATGTGCGAATATTTTGGTGTGGCAATAAATCACAATACTGAGACTGCTCATGGACGGCATTAGTCTTATTATTTATCAGCCACACCTCGCTGTGTATCTAGTAATGAAAAGATCTCTGGTCTTCTTATCAAACATTTAACAGAATGGCTGTAAATGCAACACAAATGACATATTCATAAAAGAAAAACAGTATAAACACATAAACAATTCATTATGTTCATTTTATGGCAGTTATGTACTATACAGTTTGTTTCTATCTGAACATTTATAAACAGGATGACATTGCACCTTGAAGTAATGCATGAACACTCACAGGTTGGAGTAAGAGGCGTTTCTCCCACTCAATCACTGTCACATGAATGCATCGTCACACTCCAGTAACCTTAAGCACAAACTAGTTCTCCAAGATAACATCAGATGAATATTCCACTGCTGTCTTCTTGACATGCATGTACTCTTTCTTGATATGTGGCTCCAGCTTCAGTCTTTTAGCGTGATATCACGTTTCTAGCACACGATGTCCGACCGGGTTCTCGTTTTACAACCACTTAGCTTGAAGCATTACCTGGCTGAGCTAGCTGTAGTTAACGAAGCTCAAGCTAGCTTAGGTAGCGAGGTTGCTACAGCTGATAAGATCTTCTAGTGACAGACAGTTGTCATGTCTGAGGACAAAATCAATGGTTGGTGGCTAAAAGTGGGAAATTCCTCAATCAGTGTCTAAAATAAAGACCCCTTTGTTTTAAAAAACCATTGCCTCCATTATTATGGGTTTACTGGAGTAGCAACAGGAAGACCATTAAGGAGAGAGAAATGATTTGGAAGCCTATGACTGTATCTTGTCATTGACTTTTAGGATTCACGTTTTCACCAACTTACAAAAAATATTAAAATCTTATATGATATTAAAACATGACTGCCAGTGTTGAATATTAGTTTCTCGCTTTCAATCTCTACACATTAAACCAAGAGTTTGTCACAACCTCTGTCACAGAAGATTAGACATTGACACATGACTGCACATGATTTCTAATTCAAACACAGGCCTATAAACAATGTTTAAACTCAGTATCTATTATTACAATCACTGCCTTTGTGGTAAAACATGCAGCGGATGTGAACGGCTGGTGTGAATCTATTTAAACTACTTTCGGCAGCTGCAAGTCGAGATGACACCGTTGCCTTGAATTTACAGTATGTATACATTATATATACACTATGTGTGAGCGTGTGTCTACCCTGTATGTTTAATGGCCAATAAAGTAATCAGTGTGTTCTTTCAGCATGCCCGGTCCTGTCTGAGTGTAGGCCTGCAACACTGAAAGGACCCGAGGCATGAAGTGCAATCACCTCCATCAACTCTTATCAAACCTGTCACTGGGTGTCTGATGCAAGGCTGTCTTGTGCAATCACGTCCTGACAGACAAGCACAGGCTGTGGCAGGAGGCTTTAACCGTCACACTATATCATTATTATGATTAGGGGGCTCATAAAGATTCATATCAACAGCTTCAAATGCATACTGATCATTAATGGTGTAATTAAATGTGTTTTAATTTCCCTCTAGATTATATTTTCAATCACTGTTAATCACTTGAAAAAATGAATATGCTTGGTACTGTTTAGATTTTTCAGGATAAAGTGGTTTCTAAACCCAGCGAGTTCAAACATAGACTTCTGCTGAGCTTTTATGAGTCAATTTATCTCTGTGACACTTATGCTCAATGTTTTTGTTGTTCACCCAGTTGTCATGGGATGATAGATGTTCAGATTTTTACTTTCACTTCTATCTTGATCGTGTATAATGATAAAAAAAACAAAGAAAAAACCTCCAGAACAGCCACTAAGTGTACTTTCCATTTCCAAGGTCAATAATGAACTTTTCACCCAACCTTAAAACCAAAAAGTCCTGAAAGCGCTTGGTGAAATGGAAATTTTAACATCCCGTGACATCTGGGTAAACAACACCAACTGTTGAGGAAGCTCACGTGACAACAGCAACTGAAATTTCCAGAACAACCGCTACAGTAAATCGACCCTAAATGGCAAAGTTGTTTTGTCACATCTGTTTGTCAGTGTTGACTGGAGAGGTTACACTGTCTTTAGCTCGTCCCGTGAAAGTTGTGAGGAATTCTTCAAGTCATTTTGCTGATAAGGTGCATGCAATGAGAGAAAACACCCATGGTTTATTTGAATCTTCATGCCACATGTAAATCATCTCATCTTGACAGCTGTAATTTATACCCTGAGACAAGAGGACCCTCCTAGATTTATCTGTCCCAGAAGAAGAGACAGGAACCACCATCTTTTAACACCCACCTTTCTAAAGCACATCTGGGCCTGATCCTCTAATATACAATATTTGTGACTTTTTAACTGCTTATGAGCTGAGGAACCAAGGTGCCGTCCTGACCTGAAAGACCTCGCCGAACATCAAATCAGTTAATCACGACACTTTGGTGGAGGCGATCATAACTCATTTATTGTTCTATTATCCTGTTGTATTTTTTCTTTAGCCTCCCGTGTCTGAGGGCAAGCTGCAGACAAACTGGTTTATGGACAGTTACGAGACAACAAAGTCCTTTAAACCAAACCATCAGGTAAGGGAGCCCCTCGGCCTCAGAGCTTTATTTCCTTATTCAATAAGCCTTTATTGAAATAAATGATGAAAAATCCCAAGAGCAGAATGCCAAGGGTGGGGTGGTGGAGGGGGGATAAACGGCCCAGTGCAGAGCAAAAAGAAAGCGCTCCAGACATCTGTTGTTACTGAGCGTTAGCTTGCCAGCTACAGTAGTTCAACAACAAGCCTTACAAGGATTCACCATGTCACCAAACCTCTCACACCTTATTTTTCACAAAGACTTCATTCTGTTGGTTTAAGTCTGAAGTTTCTGGAGACGGCTTGTGAATATATGTTATATGTGTGTATACAGCGATTGCATGGCATGTGACTTCATTCATGTATTACCGGTGCTTTACCATTGTTCTGTATAGCGATCTCAAAAGCTGTTATATAAAGATTATTTTACAGTATTACACACAGAGCAGAACACGGCAGCATGCAGCAACCCGTCCACCGAATCTGTTTCACTCTCTGCAAACATACAATGACACACACACACACATACGCAAGCAGGAGTCTCTCCCATCCTGATCCCAGACTCAGGCCTGTAGCAGCCTGTCTGAAACCAAACCACCTTTTTTTTTTCTTTTTTTTTTCAGGGCAGGAGAAATAGCTCAGGGTGTAAATGCACTGCAGGCAGGGCCGGGCCCATCTCAGCCCAAACAGCTCTGGTGTCTTTGATGGCAGCTACAAAGATCAGAAGAGTGAAAGGAGACACTGATCTGAGGTGCTGTCGTGGAGAACACCCCCACAGGCAGGTTCAGCCCCCAGTCACTTCCTTTTATACTACGTTCAGAGCAGCAGAGATCACCGAAAATGTTTATGTAGAAAACATGGTGCGAGGGAATCGGGCTACAGTGTACAGCAGCATCAATAGTGTCAAGGTTTCAGATTGCAGCCTTGACTGTCTGTTTCTCTGCGAGTTGTGGACACAATGTTCTCACAAACACTCGGTCAAATACACAGACACACACACACTCCTACGTCCGACGTGGAGGGTTTTCACACCTTTGCTCCAACTCCCTCTACAAGTCAATCCATCTCAACTCGGGGGCTGTTTGTGTCTGCCGTGTTTACTCCACCCCACTACATAAGAAGAAGATGTCAAGTTGAGTTGCATTTGTTTAGCTTCTCCGGCGTCTTCTTTACTCTTTTACTCTCGCTTTGCTTACATTTCTACTAAGAGGGTTTGTTTTTTAAGGTGGGCGGGAGGGGAGGAGGGGGTTAACGCAGGAGAAACAGATGAGCAAAACATCTGTGGCATTCACTGGAGGACAACATCATGAGAGCTGCAGCTATTCATGTATGATTAATTTATAGATCCCCAAGCTACGACGAGGAGTTGTTTTCAAGTATGTGGGTGTTAGCTTTTCGACAACATAGAGTTAAGATGTACACTCAGTCGCCACTTTGCAAAAAGAAAAGAAAAACACAGTAAAATATGTATTCTTTCTCTATATCTTTTTACCTTTAATCAAAATGCGACCCCTTGGATACGTTTCGGGAACATTTGCAGACTCCAGGTTAGATGACTGTTGGCTACCTGCCTCAAATTCCCCCCTTAACTTGCGTTAAATCCAATCTGATATCGGTGCTGGGTTCTATATTGATGCAATTTATTTATCGGATATTGGAGCGATGGCACTGATTCAGTTGGCTACGAGTGTGAGAAGTTTGTTGGAGTTATCTTGATCAGTTGAAGCATGTTTTTTTTTATTACTCTTTTTTTTCCCTACAGTTCTTGCACTTTTATTTCCTAAGTTGGTCCCAATGTAGCAGCCATACCTGTTTGTACATGCAGCCAACATAAATCTCATTTCAGTTGATTTTAATGCATTTTATTATATAAATATATATATTTCTTGCTCTTTATGATAGGTTCTACCATACTTAAGCTTTGTGAAACCATACAGATAATACCAACGACAACAGTAGGTATTATTATGATGATAACCAAAAAAATACATGTAATGGTTGACGTACTATGTATCCATGCACTACTTCCTCCTGTTGCATCAACAAAATCAAAAACAGCCTCTAATAAGTTATGGTTTGCCTTCCTTTAAAGATGTTGTGCTCATGCCGCTGAGCAGCGGATCTGTTTTTTAAGGGTGATGTAGTGAAACGAAGGGTGACAAATCTTCAGCAGAGCACTGCCCTGCGTTTTACGTTCCCTTTATTGGCCAATCACTGCGCGACCTTTGACCCCGTGTTCACACTGTGAGCCTCTTGGTTGATGGGGTTGTTCTGTTGTGACCACATGTGGATGGATGATGGGTGAGAGGCTCCGGTGTTGTGTGTGTGTGGACGTACACAGTGTCAAATGGAAGAATGTGGTTGTTTTTGCAAAAGATAGCATAACATTGCGTGATAATTATATAAGGACAGATTGTGTGAAAAAGGGCCCCTGGGCACAGACAGGTAAAATAACACTCACGTTGCCTATATACTAGGACTCATTATAGGACTTATTTTGTGTCTTTCAGCTGTCCTGCGCTCATTTGGCCTGTCTAGTTATCCTTTCATAACAGAGGGAAACAGTTAAGCTGTCGCCCTTCAAAGTTAAAAAAAAAAAAGTCTCATTTATTAAATCCAGGCATAAACCAGGGTGTATATCTGACAGTATGGGGTACTATGAGGTACAGTATGTGCGCTGTATGTGTTTGTGTGTGTGTGTCCTGATTCCAGACATAATACAACATTTCAAGCATTTCCAAATTTGAATTGGGCAGTAATCAACACGCTTAATCTTAATTTACTACTCTTAATTTTACTTTGATTTCATTTTTACACAGAGCGATGTGTGTAGCGAGTTATTTATTTCTTCAGTCACTGTGAGGTTGCCAGGTAAACTGGTAGACCACCGAACTCCCAGACTAGCTGTTCCCTCTTCATTGGTCCAGCTATAGGCTATGCTATATTACTGTATGCTAAGCTAAGATAAGCTAATAAACTAATACCGTTCCAACTCTGGCTCCTAAAACATAGACATATGTGAGTGGTGTCGATGTTTTATCAAGAAGGCAAGTAGCATTCCCCCAAAACATAAACATTCCTTTAATAACAAGTCAATATATTTAACTAAGGCGTGCACGCTAGCTGTTAATCAAAAAGTAAATACATAAACAAAGCTGTAAATGAATTCATAACCTGTGATTGTTGAAAATTATTGCATAGTTAATGCCTGTTTATCCCAAATGTTCATGGTCAAGAAGCTTCTGACCACCCACACATTCACTGTCTGGATTTCCATGTTTGTTTTGCTGTCTAGGTCTCAAACAGCCTTCCAGTGACTTGTTGACATATAGGTTACACTGAATATGAGCATGTTGTGTACATATATACATACATATATGCTTGGTGCGTGTCCGTAAGCATGTGTTAAAATCTACTTGTGTGTATCGGTTTGCACGTTGAAGAAACGCAGAGTCGTGGAACTCAAGATGTGTTCCAGGAAGTCAGAGGTGAAGGGGGGACATGAGCGCAGACCATATAAAAGCTAATACTCCTGTGTACCCCTCTGGACATCATTGACTCTCAGCACGTCCACCGAACCCCCAGGGTAAAGGGTTAAAGGTCAGGGGTCGCAGAGGTTATGACTGATCCTCCCAGTCTTCCCCTGGAGGGACAGGCACAGCATAACACTTCTCTATTTATAACTGTTTATAACTCTCTTTGCAGGAGTCTTGTGTATTACTGCACTCCTCTGGAACTCGCTGGCTAGCAAGCAGCCTGTGTTTGCTTATGGAGAATGTGGTGCTGCGAAATGTGTTTCTGACAGAGTGTGTGCGTGTGTGTGTGTGTATGTGTGTCCCTAATGACAGATAATAGCAGTTTTGAGTTTGGCAGTGTGTTTGTGAGTGATTACACCTTTGTGTGTTTGTTTGGGTGTGTGTGTGTGTAAGAGAGAGAGAGGGAGAGAGAGATGGAAAGAGAGAAGTTTTCTAGTGTGATAAAGTGACGGTCTAATTGCAGAGAGCCTTGCTGTGTGGCATGTCAGATTGTTCTTCCCCTGTGGCCTGAGGTCTCCAGCAGTGAGAATGTGTGTGTGACTGCATGTGTGTGTGTGTGTGTGTTTCTGTGATGGATTTCAACTGGCTGCTTCAAGTCTTGGCAGGCTGCCTGAACACAAGGGACCCAGTCGACCATATTTCATGCTCACTCCGAAAAAAAAGAGAAAAAAGCACCGTACATTTTTACCTTCATGTGGTTCACCTAACACTATAGTCTATTACAGCACTTTTGTGTATATGTGCGGGTGTGCGTGTGTCGAACGAGAGCGTTTGAGAGGGATGATGGAGAAAACTGCGGAGACTCTACACTCACTGCGCCACAATGGCTCGCATTGTTCTAGCGCTATAATCAGAGCGGACATGGAACTTGGCCTGGAGACCAAGAGGTCTGTGCAGCCCTGGACACAGCTGCTGAAACTCAGATTCACACCAAATCCTGGCCTGGAGAGTGAACACGGGGTGGGGGGGGGGGGTTGTAGGTGGTGCAGGGACACAGGCTGGAGAGAACAATCTACTTTTTCAAAGCCTAGGTCTGAGTTAATCCAAATTACATTTACTCTAACCAGTTTTTGAGATATGTGTCTCTGACTATTCAGTCTCCTCATTCTTCATACAAAGTGGGTAAAATATTATTTTGGTGCTCAGGGCTTTGAAAAAAAGCAGTGTTTTAATCCAATAAAATCCTATAGCAACATGTGTTTTCAGTAACAGTGCAGCAGCCAGTCTAGATAATCCACAGGCCCGGCTACAAACAGATTTAACTGGATCTACTTTCTACTGGACAAATCCCTGTGTAAACTGTTAAAGGTTTGGGTGAACTGGCCCTTTAAGGCCGATACTCTAAACAGAACAGTGTCTGGTTGTTGCTTATTTTACAATTCTACTTTGAAATAGATTAAACAAACATGATTGAGTGTGTTGATTAGTCCTTTTGGACCGAGCCAGACTGGCAGTTTTCCCCCCCTGCTGCCATTTCGAAATGCTAAGCTAGGCTAATTGTCCCTTGGCTATAGCTCCAAACCTGATGCACAGACATTATAGTGGTGTCAAGTTTTATCTAACTCTCTGAAAAAACACAACAACAACCCAAAAAAAACCTATTTCCTGAGTGATACTTGGAGGAAATATGACTATTTGTAGCCTACAGTACAATGCTGCACCCTGCACAAGCCTTGTCAGCAAATAGTCCAAAATATCATATGATGTGAGGACAACACAGTCAAATCCTCTCCCATGCTTTGCCTCTCAGCCTTTTGTTTACATCTCAATGCAAACCTCACCACTTTCAAAGTGTTTATTCGCCTTTTCGAGAGGATCTGAAACCTCTGAGGCAGACAAACAGTTAAATTGTCATATTTTCTGCGCCTGTTTCACCACAGCCATTGCTGTTGTTGTTATTCTCCGACTTCCTTTATCACTGCTATTTCCTGTTTCCCTGGGTAACTCAGAAAATGAGTTCAACAAGACTGATGATGCGTGAGTGATTCATTCCCCTTTTGTGGTTGTAGGTAAAAGTACCTTGTTAAAATAAAAGGCTACTGGACAGACGGCCCACCATGGAACTACACAAGAGACCACTGACATGAAAAAACCACAGAGCTAATACCCAAATTTGCACAATGAGATGTGTTAAAAAAATCTATTTCTGCTTTGGGTCAAGTATGACTTCACTTTAAGCGCTTGTGCGGCGTGTAGGCTGGGCCCTTTGCATTTAACTGGGCTCAAGGTTTGAGCAAGGTTGGGCTGATGAAAGATTCAGCTTTCAGCAACAGCACAGAACAGTGTGAAAAAAACCCTGTGTCACTCTAACGACACCTCAACACCTCTTTGCCCTGTGCTTTTGCACCATAATTCAGATGGGGCTCCGTCAAAGTGGCATTTTTTTTTCCTTTTTTTTCAAAGTTAGCCTGTAGTATAACAAGTCCATTTACCACAGTGAAGTACCAAAAACAGAGCTGCGACTAATAAGTCGGTGGTAGAGCGTGCAGGGAGCGGGTGCACAGAGTTTTATAAGATTAGACCACAAGTTCTCTGAGGAGAGTCGTCTAATAAGAGGCTTATGATGAACCAGCAGTCTCCCAGGGGTCCAACCATGTTAATGATACAGCTCTCTTTCTGTCTGTCTGTCTGTCTGTCCCATGTCTGTTGCTCTGTCTCTGTTTTATGGTGTCTTGGGATCTGTGGTGCACTGCTTGCTTGTTTTTTAATGTGAGTTTTTCTTTCTGGGGCTTGTTTGTGTGAGGTGTGAGATTTATTCCTCTGGACTGCGGTTGAGTTTTCTCACAAGTTTGTTTGACTGTGTTGTGTTTCGTGTGGTAATAATAAAGGTGTTTTAGAAATAAAAAATCTTTTTTTCCCCCCTCTCCAGCATCAGCCAGCTGTGAGGAGGCAGAGTTGAGCTAAGGACCCTGGCTGGTGAGTCAGTGTTTCCACAGAACTGCTGCTGCTGTTGCTGCTGGCCCTCCTGGCTCTGACTAGACCTGGCCAAGGGCCGCTCACATACACTAGCCAGGCTGAGCCAGCAGAAGAGCCACGGTTTGACATTTTGGGAAATACGCTTGTTTGCTTATGCTGCAAAGGATTAGATGAGAAAATCAATACCACGCTCATGTCTGTACGCCACGTTTGAAGCTACGGCTAACTGCTGCTTAGCGTAGCTTCGCTTTGGGACTACAAACACGAGAAGTCAAGTTCACGTCTAAAGGTCTCGCTTCTTTAAACCACGAAAATATCAAAGTGTAAAACTGACACGTTGTGGTTTGACTGGTGAGTTATGTCTGGGGGTCAAGTTTTGCCCCCTCAAAAAACCACAACTGTTGTTTTGACACTAAGGATTAAACAAGACAAGATATAATGTGTTATTTAATCAGCTTTAAAGCAGGCAGAGCTAGGCTAGCTGTTTCCCACCAGTTTCTAGTCTTTGTGCTAAGCTAACTGGCCGCTGGTTTCATATTTGGCATACGCATACGAGAATGGTTTTGATCTTCTCATCATAACTCTTGGCTCGAAAGTGGATTTCCCAAAACTATTCATTTAAGCTCTTAGCCCCATGCTTGTTGAAATACTGCAAAAACTTGAGCTCCATCACCAAAAGGAAATGTTTGGAAAATTCTTTTTTGAGGAGTTGGAAAACACCCTGTAATGATTTGGTGTTGGAGATCTGTGTCACGGTATGCTTGATTCCACTGAGCAACTTCCAAGGAATAATCATCGGGATTACTAATGCATGTTATATAAAGGATGCATGAAAAAGGACTTTGTCAGTGGCAACTGCTGTTATGTCTCTTGTGTGTCTGATCACTTATGTTACAGACCTTACGGCCTTCGTTTTTCGCACACTCATGAGGTGGGACCATGTCATGCGGCTTGTCAGCAGCGTGTTAAGCTGTAATAGTTGCAGCATAACTTCTCAAAATTGATTTGATTCTGGGCTGTGTTTGTCTTGGCCGGAGTCTGTTTCTGTGGTTGTGGTCTCAGAGTGGAAAGCAGAGGGCAAGAAGTGGAGGAGGTGGAGGAAGAAGAGGAGAAGGACGGGGGGGGAAAGGTTGGAAAGACTGTGGTGGGAGAAGGAGAAGAGGGTGATATTCAGAGCGTTATGTAAGACTTCAAACAGGTCTGGCGCGGAGTGTTGATGTGAGAGTTGTGGGCCCCTTGGGTTAGGTGGCCTCTCACATAGCCTCCCATATGGTCCGCATTTCCCCTCATTGCCTCCGCCCTTCGTCTAATTGGCAGGTAATGTATCGTTGCCCCGGCGTATCTTCCCCTCCGTCACTGTTATTCTTCTCCTTTATTAATGGAAGGCACAGTGGTATGGTGGTGACGGTGGTGGAGGTGATAGTGGCTCTGGGTTTGGCACCGCGCCACGGAGAGGCCCCCGCGCTGACACTTTATACACCGCCAGGTTTTACCAAGGTGTTCATTTCAGGAGCGTCTCCTCTGCCTCGGCTGCTTCTCTTTCTTCTCCCCTCGGCCGTGGAAGGTAAATCAAAGCTGAGGCTGATACTGGAGAACTTATTCAATCTGATTGTGGTTACAACCTACACCCATCCCACAGTTGTCCCGTACATATGGACACGCACTAACACTACATACACACATGAACGGCATCCACGCATATAGAGCCGCATATGTGTGCGTATGTTTTCCAACATCCAACACTCCACCTCTCACCGTGTAATCCGACAGCGCAGGTTTTTCTGTGCCTCTCCCACTCATAACCAGCCAGGCAGCTCGTTTTACAGCCTCCCTGCTCAAGTCAGTGCTAAACATAACAATACACCAGCAGACATATGTTTGTCATAAACTGGAAGGCTCAAAATTACATTACAATGGTTTACACTTTGAACGAGGTTCAAAAAGAATCATTGTACACCACATTTAATCATGCGCTGTGCTTAATGTTCATAATTCTCCAGTGATTTTCCACTGCTGCCGGACAGTGGAAGCCTAACTGCAGCAAAACAACATGGGCCAATCAACGTAAGTAGGCCTTTTAGTAGCAGTAAATGCCAAACCCTGTTTGTTATGCCTCACAGGCCAAGTCTCTCACTGAAGTGATTCCATGTATGGGCCTGGAGCTCTAGTATATCCAGATTCTGTGTTCGAGAGCTGTTACAGACATGACAGTAGCAACATGAGCTCGTCTGAGTTTCTCGGGAACCTTTGTGAGGGACATAAATGTCCATAGGATTTCACTAACATCCTGTGTTGCAGATCAAGCCAACATTACCGTCTGGTGCACATGGAAGAGCTCAATTACATAACTTAAGACTTTCATTAGCCTCTCCGCTCCATTGAGTTCGCTGGGAAAGGTCCAGATGTGACTTCATGAAGGGCCCTCTCTATGCAGAGCCTGTTCGCTCTGTTCCGCTATGCCCCCCTTCTCCATCCCTGCAGCTGTAAGCACTCAGAGAAAGAGCAAGGAGAGAGGGAGGGGAGGGAAGGAGGGAGGCTGAGTGCTTTATTAAAAAAAAAAAAAATCAGACACCCCCCTAGACCCCCCAATCTCCCTTCAAAACAGTCCCAGCCCCACCCAGAGCAGGCCTATGGTCCCCTTCTCTCCCATAGGTCTTCTAAAGTAGGCCAATAAGTCTTTTAGCATGTGGTCTCTCTGTCAGCCCTAGGTGGCTGACTAGACAGGCTGCTGCTCCAGGCGCAAGGGCAGGAAGTGGGAGCCGGCCAGGAAACACTTTCTGAGAGGCTGCCCGAGTAAATAACCCTCCCCCTTCAGCACACATGCCCATACACATATGTGTTTGTACGCTCACACACACATTTGGACGTGTTTACATATGCAGCAGACATGTACATACACACACACGCATATTTGATGTGTCACCTCCAGAAACAGTGACGACATTCTACTGGGAAACGCTATAAATTTGGATGGCACTGTCTTACTGTTAATATGATGATGGTTTTGGGATGACGTTAATTTATTTCAGGCTTTCGGTTTGGCGCAGACCACAATACCCTTTTAAGATCGAAAACTGGAAATTGTTAAGGGCCTTCTAATCAAATTAATGGCTGTGTTGTTTGATCGCTTGTGTGCAAAGCATGAATTTGTACAGCTGCGTGTGCGCCACTGTGGAACGTCATACCAAGGTCCTATGCCAAAGCAAAAGTTTCTCCCTTAAAGGCGTAGTTTTGTTCTACGCATTGCTAGGATTTGATATCCAAAACTCTCTTGACTGTGTGACTCCGTGTCTGAGTATCGTGATGGACGCCATGGTTTTCCAGAGCGAGGCAGATGTTTGTGTGACTCTGTGTTTCTGGGAAGACAGCGGACACAGGTGGGGAATCAGTTAAGCGCCGTGATTTATTGAGATCTCCTTTGCCTTGCATTGTGCAGCGGCCTTCCTCTGGGCCTCAGCCTGCCCTCACACATCATGTTCCCCTTCTCGCCTGTTATTCCGTGTCTCCGATAACAATGATGCCTGATTCTCAGAGTGGAAAAGCCAGATGAGTTCCCCCTTTGAGAGCAAATTTATTGTTTCCCAGAACAGAGCTATTGTGTAGGTGGCTTAGGCTTTTTCTTGGGTAGATGCAGAAGTTTGGAGGCCTTGAAGGCAAATCTTGATAAGCAAATTGCAACTCTTTGAGGGATAAATGCTAACAAATGAGATAGCCATCAAAGTGCATATAAAGCACATTTTCCTTGGGAAGATGTGTTAGAAATGTTTTCTAACTGGCAGACATCAAGTTTTTTTTTAGATGCCTCAACCTCTTGATTAAACACTTAGGAAGGCAAAACAAGGTCTCACTGGCCTTGTCCACTGGTTATTCTTAACTTTTACTAAAAATATAACAGTTGCTGAACTGTGGCGCACATAAATTTCCCGAGTGTCACCGGAGTCTGCTGCTTTAAAGTCATAGTGAAAAAGCAGTTACAAACACAATATGTGGATAGGGGCATGTGTGTGTGGCCAGCAGCCAGGAGTTGTTGTTAGATTCGGTGGCAGAGGAAGAAATGAATTCAGCTGTCTGCTGTTTGTTTCTTTCTGATTGTTTTGGTATGTTATGCTTGTCGGCCATCTTTTTTATTGTTAATTATATTCTTCTATTTTGGACCACCAAGTGAGATACAAACCAGAGGTGTATAAAGTACTCGAAAAAAGTAACTAAGTAAAAGTAGAAGTACCATAAATAAAAATTACTTTGGTAAAAGTAAAAGTCATGCATAAGAAAATTACTTGAGTAAAAGTCATAAAGTAGCTCACATTAAATGTACTTAAGTATCAAAAGTAAAAAGTAAAAAGAGTGAGAGTGATCGATCCTGTTACATGTTGAGGATCTTTGGATGTTCCCAGCGGATAGTACCGACCGAGACCTGTAAAACCTTCGAATTGTGTGGGGGGGGGGGGGGGGGTGCGGGGCAAGTCGGGGAACAACGTGACTATCGTCCTCCTCCGACGGGGCCGGGCGGGGAGGCCGTTTTGTGGAGAACTACGAAAGACACTGCCATTTGCACGCAGGCGATCATTACCAAACAAGTAGGCTGATTATATTTCTATTTTAATTTGTAACGTGTAACGAGGTGGCAAACGTAAATGTAACGGAGTAAAAGTACATATTTTTTATTTTAAATGTAACGAAGTAAAAGTAAAAGTTCTGATTAAAAAAACTACTCCAGTAAAGTACAAATCCCCCAAAAAAATACTTAAGTAGTATAACGAAGTACATCTACTTCGTTACTATACACCTCTGATACAAACACACACCTCTTAGCCAAGATGCGGGATCATCCCTATGTTCCCCGGGTCCTATGTTCCCCACTTTGTATGGGACAGGGGAACATAGGACCTTTTTTCTAAAAAAAGGGTCCTATGTTCCCCTTGGTGTCCAGACCGGGGAACATAGAACCCTATTTTAGAAAAAGGGTCCTATGTTCCCCGCTTTTCCCCAAAAGGACCCGGGGAACATGCAATTTTTGGTCCCATACCTGGAAGTGGAGTTGTGACTTGGCATATTTTTGCCTATTTTTGAGTGAGAAGTGGAGTTGTGACTTTGAGTGAGAAGTGTAATTGCCCCATTGGTTGGGTTTAGGCAATGAAGAAGGGAGTTCAGAAAAAGGGTCCTATGTTCCCCAGTATGTATTGCGACCGGGGAACATAGGACCCTTTTTGGTAAAAACGGGGAACATAGGACCCGGGGAACATACGGGGTATTGGGGTACGCTCCCCAAGATGCTATTCACTGCAGCGCACAAGCTAACAATCATGCTACTTTACATCTGGAGTTAGCTTTAAAATATTACCTAACTTACACTTACCTGCACAACACACAACAAAGTTTTATCAATGAAGTGTTGCAACAGTAGAACAGACACAGTCGGTAACTGTGTCAGTTATACAGCGTGGTCTGAAGTCCACTGACGTTAGGCTAGCTGCCATGAACTAGTTAGCGATTACAGCAGAACAAGCGAAAGCAGTGGCAACAAAACTCACTTTGTGTGAATTTAATTGAACAGGGGGGTGTGTTTTATTGCTTTATTCAGCTTTGCAAGTGCAAAGGACCAGTGTGTTGTTGTGGCTGTTCTTCCTTTAAAGACTCAATTACGCACCGTGACTAAGAATGAACAAGAATACGGGGAAAATATACTGGAAGTACAATGTGTTTACTTACGGAAAAATGAGTTGGAACGAAGGATGACGAAGCCCTGATCCAAAATGACACAGTTCACTGAATAAATAGTGTGAAGAAAATAGTGTGAGTTATTACTGCCTTCACAGCCATGAGATCTCAACCTACAGTATCGGAAACCCACCTCCATCATGGAGGTGACGTATAGAGACGTATAGAATTAGTGTTGTTATGGTCTAGACACTGGGTGTTGTTTTTTTCCTTTGTGACGTGTCTTTATGTGAGATTTTTTTTTCTGTACGGCGCTAAAAATACTTTGAGAGTCGCAGAAGAGTCATAAAGTGAAAGACTGACTCATTTTTCTGTCTAATATTTGCTAACATAAGCTAGCTATAAGTCAAACTAGAACAAGCTAGACGGCCACAGCAGCATAAACTCTTGAGCGTGTTGAATCAAACAAGGTTGTGATTTATTGCTTTTGAATTCAACTTTTCAACCGTGAAATCGTGTTAGTGCTTTTACAAGTTACCTAACATTCAGTGTTCAATGTCAGGGTCTGAAGTTTTCAGTTTTGCTTTCTCAAATCTAAGTAATCATCTTCATTTGAGTCAACCGTCTGTCACCCTCTGATAAAGTTTACAAATCTCTGATTGAAACTGCACAGCACCTTTTGTGAAGATGATGATGATGATGATGTGTTGATTTGGTAATATCCTGACACCGCCATTACTCAAGGCCTTTTGTGTAAAGTTACACTCTAATCCGTTTTTCCTGCCTACCTGCGCCAGTGCGTGTCACAGCAGGTTAGCAGGTGAGCCTGGAGGGTGAGCGCAGGACAGGAGCGAGCTTGACGTGTCTCAGGCTGGGGCCTTATCTCGATGGAAGACTTGCCTTGAGAAATCTAAGCAGCGAGTCAGACACTTCCAAACAATCTGTGTTGTGTTTTTACAGCTAAATTCCTAAAATATGAGTAGCCTAGCCCCACGCACGTCCCCGAGGGAGCCCAATGTCAACTGCTAGACTCCGAGCACGCAGCCCTTGTGTGCTCAGACCTACATACGAGCCAGAGAGTACGTGCGTGCGCGTGTGTGTGTTTGCGTGCATGCTCCAGTGTGTTCTTTCAGAAGAGTGTGTGCGCCTGGGTGTTTCAGTGCGTCCTAGTGAGTGGGTGTGAGATCTGCGGTTTCTCACAGTCAGGTCTTATCTTCGTCTCTCTGAGCCTCAGCCAGCAGATCATTGTGAAATACACACAGAAAGAGAGAGAGAGAGATACAGAGTTCACTTTTAACTATTCCCTAACCTCCCAAGGCCAGATATCGAGGGCTTGTTTACAACTCAAACAACAAAATGATACAGCCACGGTTATATTAGCAAGAGGGTGACTTAAGTCCAGTCGTCCCTCGAGTCTCACTATCTCTTCTCTTGCTTTGTTTTTCAAGCTCCCAGTGTCACCTCTTCTTTAAAATAAACTTTAATGGCCTTGAAGTAGCGTGTATCTTATCACGTTTTCACAATTTCATGATTTTAATGTTGTTTTTTTCCATCAACATCACGTGACCGAGCTGAGAATCAGATCAGAAGAGGATCATTATGTGTGCACAGGCGCAGACTTGGCCTTGATACAAGACCAAGCAAGGACTTCCTGTAAAACTATCACTGATGTCATCTTTGTGTCTGCTTATACCTCTACAAGGCCCTGGGTGAGTCAGAGATGCTGGTTTAGTGAGTTACACAAGCCTGTCATGATCCAAAGCATTTGCTGTAGGCGGGTAAAGTTGTTACAAGTATGTTTATTGCTAGGAATATGATTTATGTGCGTGAGCTTTGTGTTTGTGTGTGTACGCTGAGGTCACAAAAGAATCGACGGCGATCTGGTGAGAAACCGAAAAACTGTGTTCAAGAAATGAAAAACCGGTGGTTTTCCAGCTCCGCTACCATCAGAGGAAACAGATGCTGCGAAACAAAACTGAGAATCATGTGCGAGGGAACGTGCTGCTTTTAGCTTTAGCATGCTTCGGTGGCTTCGAGCTAACCTCATTTACTATCGCGCACCGCCACGCGCACGCACTTTAGACGGAAATAAAAAGAGGAGTTTGCAAGCTGTGTGTGGGCTCTCCTCCAAATGTCAGACAATCAGACAGGTTTTCAAAACAAAGCCCCCTCGCAAAGAAACGTAGCCTATCACCCACTCGGCCATGATGCTCGACTGACCGACCAACCAGCTTCTTGGTTCATCTTTCTCCTCTTTTACTTCTTTACATGTGTTACATGCAGTTTTTCTTCTGCATTGACTTTTAGTGTTTCCACTTTTGGTTTCACCCACAGATAAAGTGTTTTTAGCTTTGACCCAGGGGTCTGTCTGTGCCACAGCAAGTGGTTACAGGGTGATTATTTAGATATGAAGTTGGCTGCTGTTGCACAAGTCTGTCTAACCCTTCTCATATTGAAAGTTTATCTTCTCAGGCTTGTTACTGCTCACAGGCCATAGTGTAGACACATACTGTCTGCTATGAGGGGTAGCAAGAAGATTTTACTTTGTATTCAGGGGGTCACTGAACCAGATTTATCCTGTAAATAAGCCAAAAATACTGAACAGGTGTTGCTCAGCTAATGGGGGCCACTTCTCTCCCATCAGGCCACGGTGGCGGGAGTCATGGGACAGGAAGAGCTAAGTGGCTCGGCACTCAGGAGAACTGAAGGAGTGACTCACACGGCCCAGTGGACCAAGGAACCTAAAGCACAACAGTGTCAGGTTCGGAACGGGCTCTCCCATTGGCCGGTCCTCGCCTCCCGTTTCCAGCGGGCCAGTCGGACTCGTTGGGAAAAAGTCATCGCTTGTCCATTAGTGCGAGGCTCAGTGAGACTTTAGTGGCTCTGTGTTTGTTTTTCTGTCACACTAAGGAGTGGAAGGGTGTGTTTCCACAACCTGTCAGACAGCCATCACCAGTGCTCTCCTCTGAAGCCTCCTCACCTCTCTGCTCCTCTGCTCAACACATATGTGTTTTCTCTTCCTTTCTTTTGCAGGTCAAGGGTTGCCACTTAGCCTGAGGGAAGAAAAGCACATGTGACACTGGATCCTGGCAGAGCTAATGTCATTACTCAGTAAGCAGTGTGTCATAGCCTCAGTCGCCTAGATAATAGTGCTGCGGAGCGACTGGGTTAAACCCACAGGATCAGGGAGTGGTTGAGACTGTTGTCTTTGTTGATCTGCAATCAGTCTCACTGTGACACACATGGCCATAGTCCTACAAAGATAAAACTGCAAGACTGTGTGAAGTGCAGTGTTACATAGTCTGAGATTAGAGCAACGCGATTACTAAAATGCTAACTACAAGGCCCGACACTTACTGCTGGGGCATGATCATCAGTTATTGTATGAAGTCTGTGATTACCCAGAAGCATGCAGGGGGGAATTAAGAGGGTCAACCTGTATATCAGGTCAAATACAGGTGGTAAATTTAACAATGAGTAGGCTACACAAAAGTTGACTCATCATAGTATTCTCTATTGTTTTGTATTCAAAAGGTAAACTTCCCAAACAGGGGAACACACAGTATACACTACAGGCTGATAATAGTCAGGAAGGGATTAGAGATGGGATGAGAAGGCCGCTCGTTAACACTAATTATAAAACACATCCCCATAATTATGTTAAGAAATTCAATATTTGTTGAAAACAAGACTCTTAACTCCCCACACTTCCACTTGTGAAGTCTTTGGGCACATAAAACCACAGAGCAGCAGTGTTCAAAGATGAGTGCAGGTGAGATAATAAAAAGTGTACTTTCACTATACATGCACAAAGCAACCTTCAGCAGCAGCAGCAGCAGCAGCAGGGTAACGAGTGTCTCCTGAATTGGCGGGGTCAAAGGTTCAAACGCTGTGACAGGCACATGTCTAGTTGAAGTATGTGTTACACACTGAACTTCCACCTGTGGAGCCATTATAGGGTTTTTTTTTTTTTTGGCTGGGGAGAAAACCACAAATGAAGGTTAATGTCAAGAATGTGACTTTATTCTTCATTCAACTGTCACAGGTTAACATGTGACTCACCAGGCTGCAAATGTCATTACTGCTGCACTTAAAACTGCTGCTTCAGCTTCAGGCAATAAACAGATTTCTACAAACCTCAATCTTTTATATCCTTGTATGTAGTAACTGTGTTTTTGAAGTCAAATAGTTTGCAGTTTATGTAATATCTTTATTTGCTTCCCTCATTAGAACAGCATAAAGAGGTTTGATAACACTGCACAGTAAACATGCAGTTTAGCTGGTAGCTTAGCTTAGCATAATGACTGGAAACAAGTGGAAACAGCTAGCCTGGCTCAGTCCAAAGGTGACACACCATGTTGTAAGAGCCAGGCTAGCTGTTACAACCCTGACTGTTTCCAGTCTGTATGCAAAGCTAAGCTAACCAGGTTGTGTCCGTGGCATCAGAGGAGACTTGAGAGCGGCACAAATCTTCACACGCAACTCTCAGCAAGAAAGCAAATACTTCAAAACAGGTCAAACCGTTCCTTTAAGCTCGAGCACCATGCACATTTGTTCCGTGTGGGATTATGATCTCACCATGGGTCAGTGTTTTTCTCTCCTCAGAGAGACATCTAATCCCTCCACTGACGTTAAAAGTGCAGTTTTTACTCAGGTGGATGTTTTTCTGATGCAGGTTTCTGAGCTCTGGTATGTGTGTGTCTGAAGGAGGTCAATCGTCCCTCTCTGTTTTTCTACAGACAAAGCAGCCTCTGAACACCCTCTAACCTAACCCCATCACTCATTGTTGACCTGAGCCCTTGTTTGGTGATTAATTATCCCTCCCACATCACTTGTCACCGTGCAGACGGTGCAGACACATGCATGCATGCAGCGCTGCAGCTCCCCTGCTCTCAGCTGTGAGTGGAGATAAGGAAAATAGCACAGTTAGCACATCCAGCACTATTTGCTCACCTCTTTCTCAAACAAAGAGGTAAACTTGCCTCTGATAACACACTTGCAAAGTGTACATGCCGCCATATTCTCTTGCTCAACCCAGCAGGTTAAAGGTGAATGGAGATTGAGCGCCGAGTGCAAAAAACTACACACCTGCTTTATCCTGTTGTGCAGGAAGCAATGAATGAACCACAAGCTTGATGTGTGTCACTGCACCGTTTCCATGTTGGAAAGTAACCTGCTTTAAAATGTGATGAAGTAATGGAAGTGTTCTCTTTTTTTTTTCTTCTTTTCATCACATATCAAAGAGCAAACGATCCGACCCCCCCCCCCCCCTCACTACCCTCAGACCTGCTGCTGGAGGCTCAGAAACCCACTTCCTGGTACTTTTCATCTCAAGGTGCTTCTATTCTAACACCACACAAACAGGAAGCAGGTCCTCTGAAAGGCTGCTGCAAGAGAGGAAGGTGTGCACGAGCCGCACTCACCTGGTTTAATTTGAGATATGACTAGCTCAGCTGCCCTCAAATGTGTTTTTTTTTTCACCTAAAACATAGAGAGGTCTGAAAGTGGTAACTTTCCATCTTGCTGTCACCTTGGCTTGCATGTTTCTGAAGGTGACAAAATATGTTACACCACATAAGGAAATGCTTCTATATGTAAAAAGTCATTTGCAGACAAGGAAATATTCACTGTGTTGTCTTGTCATCATAGTAGTACATTTGTTTGTGAGGGCTAATATTGTTCACATCAGTCTGTCCACACAAATACAGGGTATTTAACAACCATATTGAACAACATGTTAAAGTTATGAAGTATAAGGCTGATAAGACACACACAGAACATCCACCCCTGCTATTTGCTCCAATTAAACATCCAATAACAGCCATGAGGCCTTCTGTGCTTTTGCAAATGCAGTGGTGCCCTTTAATGTATAATTACTGTATGTCTGTAACACTGTTAAGTTTCATATTCCAGTATTAGTGCAAAGTACATTCCTGTAACCTCCTGCTGCATTTGCTTGTGTTCATTAAAGCTTTAAAAAGAAATGACTTTATTTACAGCTCATTGATATTACGTGTTGGTTTTGGTTTCAACACCCATATGTGGGATTTTTAACACTTGCTCCTTTAAAAGAATGTGTGAGACAGAATGAAACAGAATGAAACAGTACGAGGCGGTGACTAATCCTCCAAGCATTGGTCATCAACCACCTGTGAACATTCAAAAAAACAATATTTTCAGGCTCTTCTCCCTCTGACTTATTGGTATGCAGAGAGCCACTCGAAGTTACACTGAAGGGCCCTGAAGTACTCTCAGCAGGAAGGTGACTCGTTCAAAGATGGGAGTGGGGGGTGGGTGGGGGTAAAGGAACAAGACAAGAATCTTCCAGGTCCAGGTTTCTCTGGAATAAAGCAACACGGGGGCCTCCATGGGTCAGCTGTGACGGGTCAGCACCCACCATTGTATGGAGGGAAGGGAGTTCCTGTTCTGGCTCCCTTTTGCAATCCGAGAGAATATAAACATGGACAGACGGAAGTGTCCAGAGAGCAAGGAAAAGCAGAAGCAGTGTAGATGTTGAGTGGAGAGCATAAAGGGGAAAGCTACAGTATGTTGTTACTGAAATCCAATACCAGTCTGTTTGTATTAATGGTCAAGAAGATCCTTATCACCATTTATTTTCTATGTAAAAATACATAAAGTCAACCACATGGGGAAATGCGCTCCATAGTTAATAATAATCATAACGATCTTGGCAGACCCTTGGCTCGACTGTTTATCCCTTTCTTACCAGGAATGTCGTCACACAACTAATCGATCTGCTCACATGTAACCTCACAATCACCGATCAGGTCGTAACCTCCGTCTATCACACTTTTTATTCTCGGAATAAAAAAAGAAATATTGATTTCCACCCCAGGTCAATGCTTCTGCTGAAACCAGGAGCTTTGTGTCTTTTGCGTAATCAAACCTGCTCAATCGGAGTTTGATCATCCCCAGGTCAATACCCCTGACTGCTCTCACCAATCAACTTCCACCACAGTGAAACTCCCTTTGGTTCTGCATCATGCACACACAGGCACAGACAGCAGGCCTCTTGTGTGTGTGTCCGACTTCTGTTTGATTTTACTTGTAAATATAATATTTGTAAGCATGGTTTATCAATGACATAAAGTGTTGGTGTTCAAAGTCCCAGACCTTGAGCTATGCTGCCAATGAGTCCAGTTTGTTTCGACTTGAGCCTGGTATTTCCTTAATATATTTGTCAAATTGGCATTTAGTGTGTTGATGTAGTTCCTGTTTGCAGTTTATTTGTGCATGTGCGAACAACTGTCACAGTGACTCTGAAGAAAACTAATGAACATGATAACACTCTGCCGAGTGGTTAAGGTATAAGCAGCTTCCTTTTTTCTGATTTCTAAGCGGATTCATGGGGCACAACTCTGAGTCTGAAAGCCCCCACTAAAGAACTTTGACACAGCTGCCTTCAAAAACAACTGAAATCCCTCAAGGCCTTTATTATGCAAATGTTAAAATAGTCAGTTCCTTCTAATACAACCCAAATAAGTGAGATGTGAGAAGTTAAATTTGAAGTTGGAATATATTTTGATTGGGCATTTGCGACTTAAATCTTCAGACAGTACAGGAATTTGACTTGATGTGTGTTTTTTGAACTCTTAACATTCAACAGATTTTGTAGTGCAGTGCATCCATGTGTGCTGTTGAGTGTGTTGCCCAGTTTCCCATAACAACCCTTTCACACAAGCGAGTACACAGATTTTACTTTTCCAAAAATATGGGGTTTATTGACTTAACTGCAATCAATACTTACAAAAAGAGAAAAAAAAAACAGGTTTTCATATAAACTCACAGAAATTACTGTAGTGGAAAAAAAACATGGCTGAAAAAATACATTCAACAGTTTTTACTTTCTTTGTGTCAAAATCTGTTCACCTCTTCCAAAAAACACGTGAAGGCAACACAGAACAAGTGACTTAAAAGAATCATTGTCCTCCATTATCAAATATAAAAGGCTAGAGATGCCTTAGCTACCTGGAATGTTTTCTATGAGGCACTTCCAATGGTCAAGAGGGTGGGGGCCCAAGCAAGTGCATCAAGCATCCAATCAAATTTAAAAAAAAGAAAAGAAAAAACTAAATAAACTTTCCTCAACCCATTTGGTCACAGCTATTGCTTGTAATAAAGAGACTGGGTGTAAAGAACATTACTGACAGAAGACATTTCAACACAACCAGTCTTCTAACTTGGAGACTCTTCTAAACCAGTGATGCGAGAGGCCCGTTAGCAGCACCTCTTAACTTCTACCATCAACCCAGGTTCAATCTGTGAGAATACTTCTCTTTAAAAGGGCGGGACAAGATCAGAAAAAAACAAAAACAAAAAAAAAACAGACGAGTTCAATCAACGTAATAACAGTCAATTACTGTTACTGTCGGATTATTGTAAGGTTTGTGGAGGGTGGGAGGGGACGTCAGGAATGAATACAAGCAAATCTAGTTTCGATGGAATTGCAGTCCAATAAGAGGGAGTAAAGGAAAAAAGGTACAATAAATAATCAAAACGCAAAACATCTTTTTTTGCATTTTTTTGCTTTAAATTAAGTTTCATTTTGACAAAGTGTAGTTGCAGAACAAGTCATTGAAGTACAATATATTAAACTGTGAAAAAAGGAAAACTGACAAAAACGTCTTCACAATCTTTAGATTAATATGGAAGATCATAATTTAACATAAAAGAAAATATATTCTATTGTTCATTATCCAGATAAATACAAAACAAAATTAACAAAAAATGCATATGATCACCAATAAATATGTTCTGATAAGTTAAATAAGCAGTGACAAGAAAACCTTCTGTCTGGAAAGTTTTTCAAATAATAATAACCGTAATAATAACATTAATAAAAAATAATTATCAAACAAAGAAAGCAAAAGGGATGTAATGAGTACAAGAGTGCTCATCTGAGCAGGCTTTAAAGTAAGGGAGAAGTAAAATAGCTTGGAGATCCGATCGTCAACTGCACCATGGGAATGCTGGAATTCCCCGGATCGGTGAGGATGAAGGGATGAAGGGAGGGAGGGAGGGAGGCAGGGCTGAGAGGTGGGACAAAGTCTTACAGGTTTAATGATCAGTTTGATATCAAGACTTCCTTCCCAAAAAAGAAAAAACAAGCCAGTGACCAGCAACAGGAGGAGAAAACTCAGACGAGGAGGGTGGGAGGGGTGGAGGGGGGGGAACATAACCAACTTCCAGTTCAAAGTCCTTCCTGCAGACTCACCCAGTCCACAATTACATAAGACGAGGCTTGAGAAGAACCGTGACAGGGGGGTGGAGGGGGGGCAAATGAAAAAAAGAACCAAAAAAAACAAAACAAACAGTAGTCCATTCACCCTAAACACATGCAGAAACCGCCCCAGGCACTTTTTTCTTTTCTTTTTTCTTTTTTAAAAACTATTCATATCTTTTCAGGGTCTGTTTTTTTTTTTTTTCCTTTTGTCTTAACTCAGTCTGTAAAAACGGCTGCGGTAGATCTACAGTTACGTTAGTGAGCACCCTCTAGCTAGCTCGGGGGAAGTGGTATCGTCAGGGAGGGGAGAGCGAGGGAGGCAGGGAGGGGGGGCTGGGGGCTAGTGCAATGCACTCCCCTTTCCAAGGCCACTTGTGCTGCTACACATTCAAGAACAAATGAAGAAGAAAGAAAAAAGAGAAAAAAAACAAGTGGCACCTGGCAAAAACAGTCAATTCTTGTTCTCGTGATTTTCATTGTTCAATTTCCTCTCCTTTTTGGCACTATGACACATGGCAGGTTACTTTTCAAAAACTTGCTGTGTGGATTAACTGGGATGAAATGATCATTTTAGTTCCCTTAATTGACTACATCCTTATAATGCTAACAAGAAACTAACAACGATGTGTTGTGTAAGGGAGGACAAGGGGGTTTAGGACAGGGGCAGAGGTAGAGGGGAGTGCCGTGTTCTCTTTGTGTCATCAAACTTAAAGTCATTGGTGGGTGCGTGCAGTTTAGTCGTCGGAGATGGAAAGGCGGCTGAAGATGGGAAGGCGGCGGGTGTTGTCCAGCGTGGGGGACTCGGAGCCACACAGGCTGCCTCCAGAGCTGCTCTGGTAGCCCTCTTGGTCTGACAGGGAGTCAGGAGGGCTGGATGGAGGCTCGAACATGTGAGGTGACTCCAACATGGGTCTGAAATAGTAAGGTGTGCTTGTTGGAGAGGGAGGTGCAGGGGTGTTGGGCTCTGTGCCGACAGGACCATTACTGAGGCTGGGCCCGAACAGGTTGGCCAGCTCCTGGCTGGAGTAGGTGAACGGGTTACTGCTGGGCCAGTCAGCTTCATCAGGGAAGAAAATTGGTGGAGGGGTGACCGAGGTGGGGCTGTCCCTCAGCCCGTTTGAGCTGGAGAAGCCTGCAAAGCTGTAGCTGTGCTGCAGTCGAGGCCTCTCGATCTTGCTGGAAGAGTTTACTTGGGAGGACTGCTGCGGAGGTCCACGGCGCTCCTCAGCGTTGTGGATGAAATGGCAGCGAGGCCCATATGGGCAGAAGCCGATGGTGTGGAAGGTGCGGCAGAGCTCAGTTTTGTATTTGGGATGGCGGCTCAGGCTGCGCAGTTCGTGGATCCCGTGAGCAAACTGGCATTTGTCACCATATTTGCAGGAACCGTTCTCCTCAAAGGGCCTGCAAAGCTCCGTCTTGTATCTGCTGGAGTTCACTTGGCTGCTGCCGCTGGTGGGACTGGCTGGGCCCAGGCACTTCTGGATGAGCCTCTCACCTGTCTCGGAGAAGGAGCGGTCTCGCAGGCGGTTCTCCTTGTTGTTGCTGGCGTTGCCAACCCCTGAGATGAGCGAGGAGTGGTCCACTGCCTTCAGGCCGTTCATAAACTGGTTCTGGCTGAACTTTGTGCTGCTGACAGAGTGCCGCCGCTGGTACACGCCTCCCACTGAGGGAGATCCCACCGCTTTCCTGTCCAGCAGGGCTCCGGTGGGGCTGGAGATGGGCATATTGTTGCCAGTGCAAGGGACAGTCATGGGATGAGGGGCACCCAGGTTGTTGTTGTAGCTGAGCAGTTTGTTGTTCTGCAAAAAAAAAAAGAAAGAAAAAGACACAAGAGAAACACACATTAGCACAAATATGCCACAGAATCTCAAAAACGTGACAGTTCATGTGGTTTTGGATTGAATTTCAAGAGCTGGTGGGCTCAGAGAGAGGGAAAGAGAGGAAAAAACCCACAGCCTCCTCTTGCATGACTGTTCTTTTTGGCTCTGACAACATGAGCGGATACAGGCCTATAGAACAGCAGCTGGTTTGGCAAGTTGCCCTTGGTAGGAATGTGTGCTGCCTGTTTAGTAAATGGAGCAGCAGCACATGAGGCCAGTGGGCTGCTAGTGGCTACAAAGAGGCTGCATCATTTGAAAGATAATGAAAGTGGCCGAGCATCCTGATGAATTTCAAGGGGAAGGGGGGGTTGTGGTGGTGGTGGTGGTAGGCTAGTGGGGGGGTAACTAACTCATCTGCTTTCCAATACACTCCCACGCCACAGGAGATGACTGGTGGTGCCTAGCTCCATTTACATTAAAACCTCACACACGAGTAGCAGAAGAAATATGACGCCGCAAAAAGTTAAGATAGTCGCAAAAACAGAGCAGCAGAAAAAAATAGTTCCCTCCCAGCAGCAGATTTTTACATGTTAAACGCAGTTAATTACTTATATAAACACTTTTTATAGGAGCATGGGGCAGGTTAAAGCCGGACAAATCTGGTCAATGATTAGCGAGCATGTGGCTGCTTTGTGAGACGCATTAAAAAAAAAAAAAGTGGCGCAAAAACTGCAGCCGTGTAAAAGAAAAGATGACATGGAGAGAGCGAGCGGCCACAGCTTGGTAGTGGTAGTAGTAGCCTAAAGCCCAGCGAGAGAGCACATTATCAAACTTTAGCGCCACGAAATGAAGGGTAAAAAGTTATGTTAATGTTACCGCCAGACTTTCAACTCCACACAAGTGTTAAATAAGCCTCGCGACGACGATTAGAGGAGGAAATAGGCTTTTAAAAAAGGCGGAATCGACCAAGCGGTAAAGCTCAAGAAAGTAGAAAAAAAGGCGGAAGAATAAACAAAACAAATCAAAAAACAGCAATACAACTGGCACACAAACACATCCGCACACCCACACACATTCACGCACACTCAAACAGGCAGAGGGCCTCGGGCATGCAGGGCAGGCAGCAGCTCATCATTCCTCCACAGCGGCTAACTCCGCGCTGCTAACAGGAGGAAAAACAGCAGAAAGAAAAAGCTAGGCGAAAAACAAAAGTAAGTTTGTCAAGTCTCTACCTTGTTCATGACTTCGAAGTCGAAGAAAGGCGACACCACGGCTGTGGTCATCTTTGCAGCGACCGGACTCAAGTCAAAAGTAGAAGTAAGAAGAAAAAAAACAACAACTGCTAGTTACAAAGTTGCGCAGAGTCTGCTGAGTTTCTGATTTGCAGCTCCTGTGTATTTTTGACCCTGCAGAACTCCCCCTCTGCCCCGCTCCAGCCCCGACATTTGCTTTATAATGCTTTGCAGGAGGAGCCTCAAGCGCTGGGCGTTCACTTGTGAGTTGAGTTGAACTTTTTTTTTTCTTTTTTTTTTCTCTCTCTCTCGCTCTCGTTTCTTTCTCCCTTCCTCTTCTGCGGGACAAACTTGTATTGGTTTGACAGTTTGTTTGAGATTACTACTCCTGCTACACGGCAGGACGAATACTAAACATCTGCGAGCTTTTATTTCTCAGAATCATGAATCGGTTTCTCTTGCACTTTTATCTCTGTAGTTGGGCTCTTTACTAGTTCACCAGGAGGGTGCAGGCACGTAAAAAGTAACTTATTAAAGTAGCCTACATACACATGCTGTATGTGTGTGCTCTGTTTATCTGGAGTTCCTCTGCTGTTACTTTCATACACAAATACACAGTGTCAAACTTAAAGAAGTTACTATAAAACCCCAGAGGAAATGATTAGTCTACATCTTTTATTTCCTTATTTATTGTGTGTTTAAACAGTCTGGAGTTGTTTACTAAGAGGCGCTGCACTATCCTCAGGCTCTCAGCTACCATCCACTACTCTGTAATTAATTTACTCTTAATTGCTGGACTGTAACGTCACTAGTGGGACTTTCCGGTGAATTCAGGCAGCCAGGGCTTGTTAACTCTTTCCCCACCAGAGTTATTTCCCCCCTCAGATTCTTCTTTACTCTGTCTTGTCTTACTGTTTCCACTGCAGCATGTAGGCTATGAGGCCTCCCTCGTACAGTGTGTTTACATTGAAGTATGTGTCATCTCATCAGGTGTAGGCAACAACCTGATGCACAAGTGATCTCACAGAGTCCGACCACAGTCACACTCACACTCACAGTGATTCATATAAAGGAGCCCTGGCTGCAGAGACTGAAACCTATACAAACCTATTGTGGTCCCATCCTCTCCCTCCCTCCCTCCCTCCCTCTGAATCCATGACAGAGCAGCCATCGGCCATGTGCAGAGTCAATGTCAGGGTTGGGTTGCAATAGTAAAGAGGAGAGGGAAAAAGAAAGGCAGGGGTTGGGAGAGAAGAAAAGAAGCTGTTAACAACAACAGAAGAAGAAGAAGAAGAAGAGAGGGGAAAAAAAAGAAGGCTGGAGTTGGAGGAGGGGAGGATGGCGTGAGGGGGAGATTTATGGGGGACGTTTATTACTACACAGCACTGCCCCAGGGAGGTGAAGGAAGAGGGGTGGGGAGAGAGAGGCAAAACATTCCCTTTCCCCTTCCTCTTCTTTGCCTACACAGGAGCCACACAGGGGGTGGAGAGCTTTGTCTCAGCGCGAGCAGCCGCAGAGGAGGCAGCGAGGGGGAAGTTGTTTTTACACTGAAATGTCGAATTCAGTCGAGATAGAAGTGACTAGAAGGCCCCGCATGGGAACGGGTTTATACGCATCTCTCAAACCAAAAGTTCCTCTCACAAGCTGACCTTTAAGAACTACAATGTTATCTGGGCCCACGCATTAAGAAACAGTAGATATGCAAACGCAGAGTTATTCTGGACCCAGCCAGAGAGGAGCGAAGGGTGTGTGTGTTTTTTAACATAAAAAGAGTTTTTACGAGCCACGGCTGCGTGGAGTAATCTCCCCCTGGAGTGTTTTCACAGACGACAGGGTGGGATGGCAGACTTGCTGGAAATCACGTCTGCAGTTCAAAGGCCGTGCCACTGATTGATTAAGTGGATCAGATCGATTGTTTCCCTCTGTGGAATAACTACAGCGAGGAAGTAGGAGGGGAATCACAACATTTTTCTTTTTTCTTTTTTTTACAGCTTTACAAAAATCTGGAGCTGGTGTGAAATGACCAAAAGCACTCGTATAGTATGTCACACATTAAAAAGCCAGAGAACCAGAGGCGGGGTTTACTTAAGTCCAGTAAATGCACCGTGGACTGTGGTGTCGGAGTTGGAAATTTCACAGTAGATACAGATTTGATCTCCTCAAGGTCAGCAGGGCTCAAAACTCAAAAACAAGCCACAGACTCTGATGGAAACGTCTTTATGTTGTTTTCACTGGACCTTGGCCTCAAGAAGCCTCCTACACTGGCGGTTGTTTACTTTAATGCTCTCAGATGTATCATGCCTGCCTGATATTGTGCGACTCAGTAATCCTTCCAGGTTTAGGAGGAGGCACCTGTTTCCTGCCAAAGTGAAAATATAAATAATAAAAAAACACGCTCAGGCTGCTCTCTCAGGGGGAAATGTCAGATGTGTTCCTGTTTTAAAGACACAGACAGTAAACCTCCATAACTGACATAACTCTGACACAGTGCCCTGCTGAAGTTTGCACACGCCCAACCCCTTTGACTCCTTTACTGATTTAACTTTTAGTTTTGTTAAGAGGTCATGTTAGCTTAAAAAGAAATGCATCTGCTGCCAAGTCCCTCTGGCCCTTGCAGTTACAAAGTTAATTTGTGTGACAGTGTGAAGCGAAACATCAGCAATATTTCTCCCTTTTGACATATTTAGGTTAGATTCAGCAGTTATGAGCAGTGTTGCTTCTTCTATCCATGTCAAGAAAAACTTTTTTTTTAGTTTGCTAAGAAAGTTGAGGTGAGGTTTCAGGGTATCAGCTGGACTATATGTGTTTAATCACTGTTGTTTTTTAGATTATCACTCATCTTATTGAATGCGAAACTGTGAAAAATGCCCGAGGAGATGATTTGCTATCACATATATCAGAGAAAAGCAGTAAATTCTTAAAAATCGTAGCCTAGAGCTATAGAACGTTTGGCATATCTGATCCGAGTTTATCCACATATCACAGCTTGTTGAAGCGCAGGTGGGATATTTATGAAGTGAAGCTGTTCCATTCATTCCCCTGGCTTCCACAGCGACGAACACAAAAGGAACAAACAAAATCTGAGCTCCTCAGGCAGGATTTTCCACTGGCTGTTGACAGAGACGTCGTCTCTCCACAGAGAGTGTGTTTCTGAGAATCTGTGCTCCTCGAGGTCAGGGCTGTCCTCCTTTGGCTTTGTATGGGCCCATCAGTCAGAGCATAGGAGCTGCAGTCAGTCTCTCCTCAGCCTCTGCTGGACGGTTTGATTCCTGCCTCCTGTGCTGTTGTCTCCGATGACCTCCTCAGAGGGGAGGATGATAGTGTGTGTGTGGGGGGTGACAAGCCTGAGGTCACTGATATGGTTTAAGTGGGATGACAGGATGTTAAATTTTTATCTATCTGAGCTGGAGATGAAAGAAGCTGTGGAGAAACACAACAAATTGGCTGTGGTGACTTTTAACAGCCAACAGGCCCAGGCTGCAGTACCATCCGATGACCAACAGAGGGCAGAGTTCTTCCTTTTCTCCGCCTCTCTCCTGTTGCACCACTTCCTATTTACTCCCCCCTCTCTTTGTGAAGTATTTAAAGTGTCCCTCTGTTTGTCTAAAGCACAAATTTAGATTATCAGAGCGTCTACACCTCGAGTGTGAATTTGGAATAAAAGATTACACAAGCAGGTTTAGCTCGGTCAAACACAGCTCTTTCCTTGTGTGTGTGGCTTTGAGGGGAATTAGGACTCAGCAGCACAACTCTGTGTATTGTGTAATCAGCCTTTGCACTGACACACTAACTTACTGGCCTTGTATGAAGCAAAGGAGACTTATCAGCTACAAAACACAAACTGGTAGTGCGGTAATCTCAAGCTGCGCTGCACCACATCCCACTTACAGAGACCACAGACTCATTAATGACATCTTAAAGCAAGAATAAGAAGTATTTTAACTGCTGCCTGCCTGGGACACATTATAGTGTCGCTGGTTGCTGATGAATAAGCGTGACTTAGCTGTTTGCCACATACTGGCATTTATGATTCCTTTAAAAGTTAATTTTCCAGCCGAAGTATCTGTTTTGGAAGAAATAGGCCACCCCACACACACAGACACTTGCATTTTCGATTTGCTATCAATCGGGGATATTATGAGAAACACTGAGTGGAACGAAACCACTTCATTAGAATATTTTTTTAAATCTTGTATTTTTGTGGTGATAATATGACTTGCAACTTTATTATTTACGTCAGTTCCTGGCAAGGATACATCAGATGTAAAAATCCTTCACTTATATAGGTGATATGAGGTGAAAGTACAAAGTGTTACCAGTCCAGTATCTAGAATCTCCCTTGTGGGTGTTGGATTATTGTCACTTAATCATTAATGGGAAGGAGTTATTAGTAATCATTGATCGTACTGATATAACAATGCATCTTATTATGTTATTCTGAACGTAGTGGAGCTGAGTGAGAGCTCAGAGTTCACGCACAGGCCACAATGCCCCAACGTCAAACCTGATATATTACAAAAAACTGTCAGAGATGTTTCAACTCTTATTAAAGACGACACAGATTACTTAATAGTCCCATAACTTCCCATTTTTTCCCCCAGCATGTGAGCACATCTTTCGAAACAGTGCCAGGACAGCTCATCAGTCCGCTGATTGTTGAGCAATCAGCAGCCAGGGACAGCCAAGCTATCAGTTTCTTGAACGCTGCTGTCATGCATCAGACCACGTTCACAGTGACACTGAGTGGGTGTGTTTTTTTTTCTTCTTTCTCCTTAATTTAATTTCTGTATACATTCCCCTCCCCAACATCCCAGTTTGTGTGATCCTGTTCTTGCGCGTATGAGCTTTGACAGCCCGGACACCATGATTGCCTCCTTTCATGTCCCGTGGTATGTTTGCCTAAATTCATAAGGGTAGAGCTGTGGTCATCGTGCCGGGTGAAACTAGCCTCAGAGGAAGAGAGTTTGGGAGCGAGAGCGAGGGAAGGGAGGGAGGAAAATAAGAACTAGCAGCGATTAATTGTGCATAAGAGTAGCCACAGCATTGTTAGTGGTGAACCGCCAACTGCTCTTGCTGATGTTGTTCCCATGAATCGCTCCAACTTGCCCATCCACTCACTTCCACTGCCCCTCATCTCACACTGGGTGGGATGCGGCATCAATGCGAGCCTTGGCTCGTTTGGATAGCTCTGACGCGTCGCAGCGTTACACGACCAAGAGTTCAAAACAAACACCACACTGGGGAATGAAAGTCTCGGGCCCACACCAGTGCGGGTTGGTTCGCAGCAAAACAGAAGGATAATGATGTTTTGGTTTAATGCAAGGTCGTAAAAATAGCAAGAAAACAAGCGAGTGAGGGGTCAGTGTTGAGAGGAGATTTACTGTCCGGCTCTCTGCTGACACGCCGGTCTCTAGAGGAGAGGTTGTATTTAGACCGAAAGCCCAGCTTCCTCCTCTGACTTCCTGACCTGCGTTTCCTGAGGAACAATCTTTCTGTCTATCCAGAGGGCTCATGGGAAGTGGGATAGTTTTGTTTTCCATTTGCGCATTATGGGTCGCAAAGGAAGAAGCACAGGTCAAAGGCATCAAGCTATAGATGACCACAGCTATATGATGACACAATGAGCAGACACACTCTCGGGAAGTCAGGGTTAGGGACGCAGGGAGGGAGGGATCTCGTGCTTGCTGTGTCCAGTAACCTCCCCAACACCCCTCCACCCCACCCCTCCCAGGGCTCAGCGTGTCTCCGTTGGGGTCCGGCCAGACCTGACCCTGGTCCAGGTGTCATGACCATGCGGCGGACGCTGAAACGAGATATTCCTCAGCTCCTCACTCAACACGGGGAAGAGAAAAAAAAATCAATGGGCTTTGTATAACGGAGGAACAGTGGAAAGCATTCTCTCACCAAAAAAAAATCCTTGCCCCTGTCCCATCTGTCTCCATTCTCCTGCAGTCCCAGACCTCACAACCGGCCCTGTGTGGTCACTCCTGGACTAGAATTACACAGTCCATGTGTCCGCCACTGGACAATACACAAAGCCAACCGCCCGTGTGACCCTGCCCACTTTTCTCACACTTCATCCCCGCCGATTTATTGAATTGGACGTGCCTCGGTCTCCAGATATTGACGGTCTCTCCAGATGCTGTTGACGAGGACACATGGGTGCATCTTGTGTTTGACAACAGCTCGCCACTTGTAGATGATATTAGCTTTTGATGATGTGTGAATTGATGGGAGCGTGGTTTCCATTGAATGTTGTAAAGCTGTGAGAGCAGGAACCAGTTGTTTTGCGAGTCGTCCTCACTCGACCCGGGGCATATGGCAATGCGAGATTCCTTCATGTTGTCAGTGCGCGATGATTTATCATGAAAAACTCTGCTTTTATTTTTACTGCAGTTACTAATTTGAACCCTCTCGTCTTCATTGTAAGGAGAATGCTACAAGCTTTAATCGTCTGCAGACTGTTTGTTGAATGAAGCTCTCCAGGCCTTGTCTATGCCTTCACATTCTTTCCACTATGTTGGTGGTAAACTTCTGCTTTGGTGCGTACAGTATTATGAGGGCCCTGACAGCTCGGCGCACTGCAGCTAACAGAAAAACGGCAACCCACGCTGCAAAGAAACAACACACTGACAAGTCGACAAACGCGCATGCAACAGAGACGACAACTAAATAGAGCAACGTGCCGGTTGTGTTTCCTATATTTACATCATGCCTCTGTTTCATGCTGCTCTCAGTTTCTTATATCAGATCCTCGCTCTTGTATAAACATCGTGGATCAGTGCTGTGTGCATACTGCTAATTACTGCACTGTGTGGTATGATGTCATGTACAGTAGGCCGTCTGGTCTGTATTGTGTTTCTGCCATGTGTGGATGTGTGCCTGTGACTGCTTTTTCCTGTGTATGCGTACATTCCTTGCCCCAGGCTGAAAGTTTATTTCCCTCTGGGATACAAAAAGAAATAATCAATCAGTATTATCAGTTTGGTGAAGTTGATGTTTTGTTTTGTTTCCCCCCCCTTAGTCACGCGGTTCTCTTCAGCTGCACTGTGCTGAGCTCTGGAGGCCACTGTAGCTTATGTTTTATGAGGAGACAGGCAGTAGTGCGCCTCAGCAAAAAACTGCAGGTGGGTGTAGTGGTGAACTTTGGGCTCTTAAATATATTGCTATCCAGAGAGTTACATGTGTTTTAGCCTCGGCAAAAGATTATTCATCTGTTAAACTGCACCTTTCGCCCGTCCTCCTGAGATGAAAAGTCCTTGTAACGTCTGCTCTTTTCTTCCCCGTGACCCTCCGTGACTCCCTGAGAGTCACATAAGCTCGTGAAGTGTATCCGTTCTCCCTCTTTAATGGAAAATGATGAGGAAATGAGCAAAACTCAAGCTATGTGGATAAAGATCAAGGAGCCTATGGTGGAGAGATTTCCTCGGAGGAATACAGACAAAGGCTCAAACAGCATTTTATGTTCTCCGAGGGGCCAGAGAACGTCACCGGCGTTGTACCTCTTTGATTGTAATTTCGGGAAAGCAATCCCAATCACTCAAAGAAAACAACTCAGAAGGATTTTGTATGATTGCCCACAGTCAAAACACAGCGTGGCCCAAAATAGAGTTTGATGTCCAAGATGAGTCTAAGCTGCTTCTTTTTTTTCCTGCTTTTCCTTTTTTTTTTTTCCCTGAGACAACAACTCTCCAGGTCTTTGAGGCCGGTCCAGTCCAACTGCCCCCAACTGTTCCCCACTCCGCCTCTTCTTTCTCCTCTACCCTCTTTCACTCCTCTTCCCTGGCAGTGAAAGAAAGTGCAGCTGTGTGGAGTCCTTTGGGCTGAATGAGAAGAATTAGCCCATTTGGTTGACTTTCCTGGCCAAAGCCATAATTTTCTGCTGCCAGGGCTGAACATCCAGTCCAGAGCAGTTCCTGGGCTCCAGCCACTTGTATCCATCAAGGACAATGGGGATTGTCCCACAGCCATATACCACACAGGGGTCCAATTGCCCGTCTGCCAAAATGTGGAAGCATCTACGGGTCCAGACTTGGGTGCACCACAGAACGCAACCATTTTAACAAGTCAATTAGTCCAGTTTTGAGCCTTTAAAACAGCCAGGCCCACTTGTTTCCAACACAAGACTACTTGTTTCCAGAATTATGAAAACCGAATGTCGTTTTTTTCTCCACGCTACTGCCACATTATGTCTCATTTAAGGTAATGACACTAATTTCTCGAAGACTTCCTCAAACAAAAGAAACTTAATTGGGAACAAGTGGTGTTACTTCACTCCAACGGCGAAGACTTTTCTTTTGATTTAAGAACAATGTGATCAGAGGGCTGAATATGAGCCTAAATTAGCTGTCAAGACAGTTGTTTATTGTAATTTGACCAACGATATGTGTGTCAGCAAGTTTGCGTCTCGGTGATGCGAGGCTTTAACAAGCAAAAACTGGTATGAATTATGCAGTGAGGTTGGTTTTCGCTTTTGTGAGTGGTTTAATGTCATTAGCATGCCCTCAGAAATATACACAGAACTGCTTGTGTGTGTTTCCAGTAAGCACTATTAGTGTCACATCAGGCCAAAATGGCAGCCAATGTGACTGTGTCAGCCCTGGGGAGTACTCACATTATTGCTGTGTTGTGTGACAGCTGAATATGGAAACACTTCTTGCGCTTGTTAAATACTTTCTGGTTTGCCCCCTTTTTTTCTTGCCTTGTACTCTTATAGGTTCAACAAAGTCTAGTAAAATCGAATGGCTTTCCCAGAAATGAAAGTTTATTGTCCCCCTCTAGCCCACCCGACTCATAAATAATGGCACATTTACCAAAAAATCCCAAGCCGACACTCCCCACCTTCATGCCATTACCAGTACCACCATATGCCAAAACCGCTGCCAAAGTACACCCAAACAATCCCCCTTTCTACTCATTGAAACCTTCCAACTGTCTGTTAACAGTGTTTACTCCATTAAAGCCCACAGACACGACTGTTCAGGAGGGGAGAGCGGTCCAAATACTGCTGGTGGGAACTGTACGTGAACCTACTCCGCCATTATTCTCCTATCTTCATTTTGAACTTTTGCTATCATAACAAAGAGTTTTTAAGTGTTTTAGCAGATGTAGACATTCATCAAAGTGCTGCCTTTTCGCTGTTTGACGAAAAAGCTGTGTTGCACCGGCTACACCATGTTCGATCCAAGTCCACTTCATTACAGACTGTACAGCTAGAAATGGATTTGTAATGCGTCGGTCGCCGAAATGAGCTTTTGATGCTAATTGTGCTTTCTTTTTTCCAGCTTGTGCTTTTCAAATTAGATTTGAAAAACAGCAAAGAAGTTTTCTCCGCTTTCACGCTGGCTTATGTTCACACGTACACTCAGAGAGAGGGATGCGGTCAGTCTCTATGTGAGACATTCATTCAGATCTTCTGAAAACGCCAGCATGGAGTCGGCGCGATCCAATAAAATCAAAGATATTATGAAGAGTGAGGATGAAATGAGTTCCACATGAGCAGCAGGCCTATGGGGGGAAACCTATTAATATGTTTAATATGGTGACCTCAATCATTTATTTTTAATAAAACCTCAGTGTTGGGCCACGCAGACTTGGCCTGTGCTGCTGGTTGCAGGCACCTTGGGAGTTCAACTTGACCTCCTTTGATCATCCGCACGGGCTGAAATTATAAACAATCGTGCTTTGTTGTATGGTGCATAAAGTGCATGAATGCAGAGACAGAGTGGAGCAAAGTTAGTGGAGTTAGCAGGTGAGAAAAAGTGATGTGTGGGTGGGAGTCTGGTAGATAGAGTACAGTACTGGAGCTTCCACTGTGGGTAATTCTTTTCACTGCATGACTCACTCCAGGAGACGAGTGCACAATTAAAATACCACAGAAAACTGTCACAACCTTCACATGAAGCACCTACAAACTCTCATATTGGGTGGTGACGACAACGTTGACGTGCATTTTGCGCCTTTACATTAGAATATGTGACATAAGTCTAATAGCACGTCCCCTCTGCTTTTGACTTTCTGTGATTACATCTTGTTTTTGTACGTCTTGTGCTTTTGTCCGACTCCTCTCACGCATGATATGAGTGTGTCCTCTCTGAGAAATTAATGTTCAGAATAAACAAGGGTGGGCCGCTTTGACGTGATTAGAATATAAAGAGCATGGGAATATTAATCTTAACACCCTTTTGCGGAGGTCAGAAAGAGAGTGAGAGAGGCATTGAGTGGGTATTTGTAGAACTCAGTATTCAGCCGTGATTTATCTCCGCTGAGGTATCAAGGTCGGCGCCCTGAAAATGTCTTTGCTTCAACAAGATGCCTTGAGCCGGATAAGAGGGTCTAAAGCTCCAGTTCAGCAGCATGATGGATGAAAGTGTTCCATCTTGTTTATGCAACCTGACATAAGGCATCTGCTGGCCTCTGGAGCGTTCACTTCATGCTGTAACAACCCGCTCTGCTCCCTATTAGACAGTGGAACAGAGATTATCAAGGTATTTCAGATACAGGAGATACAGTGGGGGGGCGTAGGAAAATTACCACTTGCTCAAGGACGTTCAGTTCATTTGGTCTTTTTGGAATTTTACCTACACTTAGAGGAGGACTTTTATTTGAGCTCAGCGATACAAAGGGTTTGAATGTAATAGCCTACATACTGTAGCTAGCTGTAATCTGGTCTGGATAAAACAAGCACTGACGTTAACTCAGATTTAATATTTGACTGAATATTTACAGCACCGATATCAGTCAAAATGATTTATTTGTTCATTAGTTTGGTGATGATTAAGTAGCCTATCTAAGCCTGTTGACGTGCTAACATACGACACAATAATCATTGTTGTAACTTGTTAGCATGTGGGGATTGCTATAGTTTCTGTAGAATAAAAGTAAAGGGAAAAGCCTGTTTCGATCTATTTTTCAAACACTTGTTTTTCACACTTAGCTTTGAGCTAATGCAAACACCTAGCTCTAATCAGGCCGAGCGTGAGCTCATGTCTGATCTTACAGTAACAGTATAATAAAGCTTTCAACAGGCCTGAATTTATTACCTTTCCTCATGCCACATGTTTTAGCAAACAAACACCTCGCTAAAAGACATGACATTCTCAGTGATGAGGTAGCTTGCGTAACTGCAGATAAACCTGTCATGTAGCCACATCGCCGTATCCTGTTGGCAAAGCTATTGTGGATCTTCATAATAAATTCAATATAGTAAAATGTTTCATTAGACATTATTGTGTACTCTGTTATTCAGCTGTAACATTTGGGTTTATTGTTCAGTTTGTGAAACCCTATCTACTAATCCCCTGATCATTTTTCTTGATGAAAAAACATCAATTCTCAGCCAACTATTTTGGTTTTAATGGCGTCAAAGTTGGGAATTCTGGGCAGGCGTCCTACTTTCCAGTATATCAAGCACAAAGAGAGTGGATGCAACTAAGGTGGAAAGTTTGGCAGAGTAGCACAGGTGTGGATAGATGTGCTAAAACTGCAGCTTTTTACGGTCTGAGTTGCCTCAACGGAGCAAAGCCATGTAACAAAACCTCGACCCGGCATTCGTTGTTTATGCTCATGCCAACCAACAGAGTGGTTCTCTTGTTCAGATTAGACAAATAAATAAAGATCTGCCATAACAATGTGCTCTCGGACATGCTGTAATCATTATATAGTCATGTAATGTACCATAAACGTAATAGCGCCAGGCAGTGATGGAGTTTGTTTACTCTTGTGTGGGCTCATTGTGTTTTTCAATTGTGCTCCATATGTGAAGAAGCTGTGGACTCCCGCTTCAGTATCTCCCCCCATCTGTCTTTGTTGTATGACTAACTTAAACATAATATCCCATTCAGGTTTTTTTTCTCCTCTTTCGCTCCCCACCTCCTCTCTCCAGCTCCTTTTTTTTTTTTTTAAACATCCATTACTGCAGGACACAAATCCCCTCAAACAAACAGCTGCTTGCATAAACTTTACCTCCTTCTTTTCTAGTATACAGTATTCAAATGGCAAAACAACAAAAAAAAGAAAGACAGAAAGAAAGCAAGAAAGGACAGCTGAAGAAAGACAGAGAGAATCAGAGGGATGCCGAGGGGAGGGAGGCAGAGACGGGCCCAGCACCAGTAGGGAGAGAAAGTGCGGAGTCATGCTGTAGGAATGCTGGACGGAGGAGGAGGGGGTGGGTTTCTGGCGTGACTGCCCCATTTTTCACAGCCATAATCAGAGCCAGCTGTCAGAGAGAAGGCCCAGAAGATGAAGGGGGGGAGAGAGAGGGAGCAGGGAGGGGGAGGAGGAGGAGGAGGAGGACTAGGAGGGGAGCAGAGGAGTGGGAGTACACGGTTTTTGGAGATAGGAGACGTTGGTAGCGATTGAGTTTGTGCAAAGTTAATTTATTTCCTCTTCATGTATCAGTAGTGAGCTTTAGGGGTGTGCAAAGGAGGCATCTGAAACGATTCAAGTGTATAAAAAAGAAAACGACATAAAGGCGCCTGCGTGCATATTGCATGGTAACACAATAAATAGTAGGAGTGGATCAGATTGTGGCCTTGACTCATCCTGGCTGCAGTCTGCGCAAGGTTAAAGGAGGATGGAAGGAGGCCAGGGTGTAGCTTCCTGTCTTCCTGTTGCTCCTGGGCCCTCTGCAGTAAAGAATGACGAAGCAGAAGCTTTTTTCGACACACCATAGTGTCTGTATATCGAGCGTACACCCCCACTGCGCACATACATGGAGCGGGGGATATAAAGAACAAAGACCCCCAACCCACATTAAAAGTAATGAAATAATATTGTGACTTGTAATTTTCAGATTTTCGGAGCATTATTGAAGATTAGGAACAGATGTGTCGTCGCCTAGGAATCAGCTTACAGTGCTGTGCTTGTGCTTTGCACATCTGCGGCTGTGGTAAAGCTGCAGCTACCAGCCATGCCAGCGCTGCTACAGCCCCAGAGCTCTGAATGTAAACTCCCCGCTGTGTTTATGTTTAGTCTACACTCGTACGGTACATCTTCCTTCCACTATATGTGTGAGGCTATGTTATGTTTCGGCCCCGCGACAAGTGTGTTAATGCAGTGTCCTGAAGTGTGTCAGCGCCATTTGTCGTGAACTTGCTGCAGTGGAATTTGATGAATCGCGAAAAGATATGAGGAGGGAAGAGGAAAAGACAATGACAGCGACAGTTTCTCTCCCTCAGCTTGGAAAGAGCAATAAATCTGAGGTGAATTATTACACAGCCGCGTCCTGAAGTAGGTTAAGTATTAAGGTTCATATACTGTGGCGAGATATTTTTTTATGACCTATCTCTTAGCCTGCGCTCTCTCGCACAGTGACAGTACCATGTACTTTATATGACCCTCAGTGGTTTGATGGAAAAAGGCTCTACTGGGAACGGCTTGGCTTGTTGATTTTTGTGTGATTCATGGCTCTTAAAGAGGTGACCTCCTCGGAGTTGGAGTACCAACCTTTCACGTCAGCCCCTCACGTCTCGGACACAGACAGTACCCACGAGACTTCCAAGAAATAGTGTCACTGGCTAATGAACTTTGCAGCCACTACACTGATCTCTTTCTTTCCTAAGTGGGTTAGTATAAATTACCTAGTGGGTTGCATAAGGCCCTAAATGGATCGCATAAGCTTTAGTCTTCCTGGAGGACTGATTCTACTCAGTGCAGATGTTTCATCCACTGGTTTTGTTTTTTAAAATATCACTTCTATTCTTCACTATTATTGCAAATGAGCTGGAACCGAAGAACAATAGAGGACGCACCCAAGCAGAGACATACATACATCTTGCTGTCTGCCAAGCTATTTTAGGCCTAACAGAACTCCCCTTTCTACCCACTTCCTGTGCACAGGTCTTGGTGTTTAGCAGGCTCGATAATAAACCAGACATCTCGGGGGGTAAAATGCCCACGAATGCACTCAAACCTGAAGAGGCCGGGGGAAATGATGAAGAGTGAAAAGCCCACGGTAAAGGTGGTTGCTGTTACTGTTAAATATTCAGGTGTGCAGGTGGTTTCTGTCCTTGTTGGGGCACCTTTGATGGGTGTCACTGGCAGGAAGAGCTGTCAGCAATGCAAATCAAATACCAACTCTATTTACTATGCTCTGCTTGGATAGTATACACCTTTTTGCATATTGTATCACCAAAGAAAGCTGCTCGGCCCCCGTTAACCCCCAGTTCGGAGGCTAGGATGTAAACAACAACATTACAGATGGCTGATTTCCATTTCACCTTTAGTATTAGCGTTATAGTGTTGTGTACATCAGCACAAACCTGTTGTTGACACCCAGTGGATGTAGGTTTACACTACATGCCTGTCTGCGAAAAATCTTTTTCCAACATCTTCCATTTACTTTGAATGAGACCCTCATGACGGACAAATTAGAGAGTGTGTTTCCTGTTTTTGGGCGATTAACCCTTGTTCACCTTTGTTCAGCTTTGGCCGTGCGGATGTGCATGGCCGGCCAACAGAAACACTGATGCACTGTCTCGGGGAAATAGAGAAGTTATTATACTAGTGCTGTTGTGCCATCATCCATCAGCGATAGACGGCAGCGTTGCTTTCAAACACTGTTAGAAGAATGATTTTTGGTGTTTAATGTGGGGCGCGCTAATGTGGCTGAAAACTTGTGCCTGGAGCTATCAGGGGTCCTGGTGGTCTGGGTCCAGGCTGGACAGTTTCCAGGTCCCCCCTTCCTTTGGTAAACCAGCATTAGCATCGACAGATGTTAACAAAGCAAACTGAGTTCCCAGAGAGCGTATAAAGTTATATTTATTGTTTTCTCGTGTGTTTGTGGAGCTGTTTCAACACCATTTACAATTTGTTTGGAACTTTTTTTCCCGCCATGAGTCATTTCATTTTCTCCATGTACTTGTGTGAATGTATTAGCATACATGAGATCTGCCTTCGGAGGCGGGGGATCTGACTTGAGCTGCATTTGTGAGGTCTCCAAGTTTCCAGTTGAGGAAAATAATATAAACAAACTTGTGCTGAGTAAGTTGAATGTTCATTAGCCCATATGTAAAACATCATTTCATACTTTTTTTCTGTTGATTGTGTGTGTGTGTGTGTGTGTGTGTGTGTGTGTGTGTGTGTGTGTGTGTGTAAGGTCTGCGTACATTCAGTTCAGCTCCCTCTCAGCCGGCCTATTTCTCTGCCCAGGAGTTGTTTATCAGACTGAGCAAATGGCCTGTAGCCTCTCTGAGTCCCAGCCAAGTCCAAAGTGGAGCGGGTTCAAACTCCAGACTTTTGACTTCAACAGTGTGTCGACTCTGTCTTCATGCGGCCCAGCTGCTCTATTATCAGAACTAGAAGGGCACGCTGACTTTCCCCTGGCCCTGAATTTGGGATCGGAGGGTGAGTCATTATTACACCAACGCTGCTCAGTGAAACAAGAGGTGAGAAAGTGTCTAGGTTGGACGGTTTGTGGAAAAAAAAAAAGCCCCTCAGTGACGGCGAAGGGTCGTGTTAAATGAAACGGTTTGTCGTTTTGTTGATGAGTGATGTCACTCCTTACTCGTGAAAGCAGAGCTGTAGTTTCACCCTCTTTATAATCCTCCCTCATTTATTTCCTTGTAGCGTTTCTCATGCTTTCTTTCTGCTTCGGTCTTGCTCGTCGTCTCTCGTCACTCAAAGACAAAAACAACTCAGCCTCCTTAACACTTGATCTCCAGCTCCCTCCTCTGTGTACAGATCTATTTGACCCGAGAGTGTCTTCTCTTATCAATTGATTGAGGCTGATGATGATTTTCCACTCTCTGTATACAGCGAAGCATCTTGGGTACTTTCCAGGGCACTTTCTCCTGTTTGGCAATCGGTTGCCTTGTTTACCGAGCTGCTAAACTCTGGCGACACCACAGGCTGTGACTCACGCTGTGAACCCGGCAGTCGTCAGTTCAGGGTTCAGTTTACAAACAAAGTTGCTCAACGTGTCCTCTCTGGCCACGGTCACACTTGTCTTCTTATCATCTCTTTGAGATGTGACTCAAGATCACAGAATCTCTTTAATACCTGACCTTTCCTCGCTGAAAAGCTGTTGTAAGACCGTTGTGTTCATTTGCATTTATGCACAGGCACGATCATAACAAAAGTCTCAGGGAGTTTCAATCCAAAAATGAGATGCTGCCAGAATGAATTATAATGAAACCCATTATCAGGTGAATGCTAAACTCACCCAGTGCTGTTTCCCATGATAAACCCACCGCTGTTTTGGAAATAAAACTAATCTGATAACATTCAAGTAGTAGCCTAAGATTTTTCCAAAATGGCTTAATTCATGGCCCTGAGTCAAGGTTACCAGAGGTTACTGCAGGGCATTTTCTTATCTGTAATTCATCAGGTTGTGACTAAGAAGCTGTAAGTTCAACATGAGCACCACCACCACCACACAACCTGGTTCATATTTTCACACAGTGAGAGGCGTTTTGTCTCAGTGCTATGGCCAAGACCTATCACTAAGTACCAAGAAATGATTGGCCAAGCATCAGGAAAGAACGTTAAGTGAAGATTAAATAAGGTTTGACGATGATAAATGACTCAAAATAAAAAAAAAAAGAAGAGATGAATCTCGGAGATCACTTGCAGATTTTTTACAAGTTCACGTCAGCCAAATATCTGTTGTGTTTTTTTGTGTGCGAACATAACACATGCAGCGCTCATTATCAGCCTCGTGCCACTGCCGCACAGCTTGTTGCAGGAACTTATGTCACTTCCTTTCTTATCTTATTGATGTGGAAAGAGAAAGCCCCCTTACTTTCCCCAGACCTAGTTACCACAGAGCTACAAAAAAAAAGTGTGATCACATGTTTTCAGACCTGAAATAACCTGAATTTTTGTAACCACTCAGCAGATGTTGAAATTGCCTTCATCCCCCCTGGCCCTTAACTGTCACATTTAGCACATGTGTCTGGGGCGTTGCATCTGTGACACTGCAGCACCTGTATGTGTCTGTCGACCCATCAAACAGGATGTTTGGCGTGTCTTCTCTCTGCAGGCATCCGTCCCGCCCACCAGGCCTTTTCTGTGCCTTGTACTGTATGAGTAAAAGTTACACGGCAGACTGTATGGAACATGCAGAGGAGGCAGCGAGGAGTGCTCCACTCTTTGATGCACCTTTGTACAACTGGAGGCACGAAGCGTCTCGCCGCTCAGTCGTTTAACCCGTTCGTGCCCACACAAGAATATATTTGCACATATGAAGCAACAAAGCACAACAACAACCTCCTCCTCCTCCTCTATGTGGAAAATCCTCCCATTCTCATTCACTCGAGAACTGTTATGGGCTTCTTTGACATTTCCGTGATGTCCATGTATCATCATTTAAACCAAAGACCATGTCATCTAGGTCAGAACTTTTTTTTTTTTCAGAAAGACGTCCTTGCAATGGCAGCTGTGAGTGATCCATTTTTCCATGCTAGTTTATTCAGGATGGACAAGTGATAAACAAAACAAAAGACCATCTAATAGTCCAGACTTAGTGACATCTAGAGGTCAGGTCACAGACTGTCCTCTCAGCGATTCTCTAATCGTCACGTAGCTTCGCAGTTTCTCATTTGTTTGATCTTCTGGCCACAACCTGACACAATTTTTCACTTTAAACAGCAACTTGTTGAAGGTGTGTTCAAATGGGACGTTAAACAGCAGACAGAAAAGGTTATAGACACTAGTATGTGCCACAAGCGCCACGTTATGAGAGTTCAACTTCTGCACATCATTGCACCTCAGCCAGAGCCCAATGCATTTTGTGTTCAGGTCTTCCGTGTGTCCCATTCTTCACAACGCAAATCACAGTTCTGGCCTTTTAAATGATGTGATTTCTCAATAATACCCTGAAGGAAACTCTTCAAATGTGGCACAAACATTCATTTTGACTTGAGCATGATCTGATCCAGTTTTGGTGGTCAAAGGTCAAAGGTCAAAGTCATGGTAACCTCCACATCTCTGTAACACGTTGAGGAGTTTTCTTGAAATGTTGTGCAAACACTTGTTTGGACTCAAGGACAAACTTATTAGACTTTGGTTGTCAAAGGTCAAAGGTCAAGGTTATGATTACCAGAGAAAACACTTTTTTTTTTTTTTAGCTGTTCCTCAATTAGGACACAATTTCAAACAAATTGTGATTTCTATAATATCTAATATGATTCTGGATAAACAGGGACATAACCTGAAACTGGAGCCGCGGAGGCATTCAGCTCTCACAACAAATACATATAAGCGTAGTAATTCAGTAACTGAGAATTTGGAGAATGAGATCACTTTCATCTGACTTGTTTTGACTAATCCAAACAAAGGTCAGACTCGTCACCCGTGAATAACTTGCAAATTTATCCGCATTTTACGAGCAACAATTATTTATAATCAGCTCTCGCTAATCGCTTGAAGTGGGCCCCAGTTTCCAACCTATACACGTCTGCAACTCTTTTCAACCAGATTTTGCCCAGTTTTCCAACCACCTACATGTCTCCTGACCTGTAAGTCACCAAATCAAATTCTATTTTGTAGCCGGAGAGGTTAATGATCCACTATTAACGGCCCAATCGTGGATGAACTTCATCCATCTTATACCATTTCCACTACGTTTGGTTTGTCACTTGGCCCCCATGTTTGTCTAAGGAGGTGATTACGTGAAGGCCAGGGCAGGGCCAGGCTAAGTAGGTTTAAATAGTGCTGCATTACTTCCTCTGGGAACCTGTTAATGGCACAAACGATCCCCCCCAAAACAACCACTGGATAGCAAAACAAGCAGCACAGTGAAAGGTCAGTCGACCTCTGTTTTTGTATTGGAAACTATTTGGGGAATGAAGAGAAAGTGAGCATGTTCCTTATCGAATCATCAGTCACTGAAATGCCACAGAGGATTCGTTATACAGTTTGGTGACTTTGGTTGTATTTATTTGTATTCATCATGTTACTAGGAATGTACAGTCACATGTTGCGGTGGGGGCTGGAAGCGGTTGTGTAACAGCGTCTGAAAAAGTTCTTGGTCTTACTAAAATGCAAATGCTATGAAAATAATGTCCCCAAATTATAGCAACAAGCCCAGATAATTTCCTGTAGTGGTGCTTAAACTCTTCTATTTCTGCTTGGCCCTGTTTATTTTTGGGAGGGAGGGGGCCGGGAGGATGGGGACTGTGGACACATAATCCTCCCAGAAAAGTGATTTATTTATGAATTCCTCTGCAGAACCTCCCCTCCTGAGAGCCAGCCAGCCTGCCAGAAGTCATTGGCTGATGTTTACAGGACTGGATTGGCTAATTCCCATGGTGCAGTGTGCCTGCAGTGCTATCTTATTTATACAAGGCCTGATATGGGAGAACAGAGGGGTTTATTTTGGGATATTCCCCATAGATGGATCCGATTTCTCCAACTGGAGCAGTTTCCTCCATACGTGCTGCACTTCAGGTTCTAGCGGCGGGCTGCACGCCTGTGGACACAGCTCGCCACTGCTGCAGTTTTAAAAGGGCTGAATTGGCTCAGTAGAGGAAACCATGTCACAACATCTCCAGTTTAGACCCGAGACAATAGACTGAGTTCAGGGACTACACAGGAAGTGGAATATTAGTCACATAAAAGGTGTATTGTTTCTCTTGTCAAAACAGTTTTCAGGAATTAAAAAAAAAAGTCTCACACCGACTTAATTTATCACTTCATATAACAAAGAATCACGTCAAGGATCTTGTCGAGGACTTAAATAACCTGCAATCACTCAGAAAGAATTATGATATAATTTGTTTTACTAAAGAAACTATATTTCTTTTTAGATGGTGGGGATTCACACGGCAAACGAGTCATTTCTCAACCTCTATTACAAAAACAGTATTTTATCAGGTGTGAGCCGTGATAAAAAACATCTGTATGTTTTTTTTTTCACCCTCAACAAATGAGTTAATCAAAGAAACCCAGAAAACATGTAACTCGTGTTTGCCTTTCAGACAGCATCACCTGCAACCTCACGTATCCAGACCTCTGAGACGCTGAATGTTTTTCTCATGTGCTCAACACGCGGCTCGATGATGATTAATTCTTTGGAACGGACGACGTCGAATTAGAGGCACGGCTCTCACAGTCTGTAAATGTTTTAATTATGAAGCGCAAACACATGGAGACACACAATCATAACAGAGCATATTTGTGATGATAAAGCAACATCTGCCTTTTATAAGATCTCACGTCATTATCTGTCGTAACGCTGGAAAAAACACCTTACCCGGCCTTGTTTATTTCTTTTTCTGTCTTCATCTCTCTTTCCCAGCCCCCTACTGTTACTCTCCCACATCCGCCAGTGATTTAATGATTATATAAAGGAATGAGGGCATCGTGAGAGGGAGTGCAGGACCCCAGACTGAGCCGACACCCTGGCCCAGATGCTGCTTGAGGTGTGTTGATCGTCTTTATCCTGCTGGCAGCTTAAAGCTACACGAGACTGACGGGCGGGAGCAGGTCTCCATGACCAAGTTAGGCAAAGGAAAGGACGCGAGGAAACTCCCCGCAGAGGGAACCTCTGGCTGCACTTCTGATCCAGGGATATCCCTCGATACTTATGAGGTGACAGAAACTCAGGTCTTTGCCCTCCTCGCCCCCCTCCCCCACACACCCCACACCTCTGGTATCCTCTTACCCTTTATCTCCTGGAGTCTATTGGCAGGAACACACCGTGGCACATTTCCCCTGAACTCCTGCAGCAGTCACCTTTTGTGATAACAGTGTGATGTCATGAAGGTGACGCTCAGTCTGATGTCTAATGTTGCCAAACGGCTTCACCGGCTCTGAGCAGACACCGGTGATTAAGCGGTGTGAAATTCTGTGGACAATAACTCTGAAAAAAAAAAAACATGACACACTTCCTCGTGCTCTTTGTTTTGATGCTTTTGCATTGAGTACTTTTCCACTCGGTGTGAATGCTGTATCTAGTTTCAGGTGCACATGCAACCGCACACGTGCACCTATACGGCGTAACATGACAATGAAGGGATGATTTCTCTCTCTGTGTTACTCTGCAGTCCTGCGCAAACCAGAATAGTCATAAAGAAAATCACTTTGTTTTGCCCCCTTCAAGAAACATCTGGAATGGACTACAGGCTTTCTAATCAGCTGGAAGAAAGGAAGCCCACTGGAACTGAAAATGACTCGACTCCCACCAAGCTCTGACCACTGTCCCAGAGGCATGACTGTAGGAAACCCAAACACTGTGATCATATTCTTGTAATCATACGTTCGCTGTGCAGCGCCGTGGAACTCCAGGGAATTAAATCTCTTGTTCGACAAGAATGGGTGGAAACAACTCATATTTCATAATCATAATGCCTTTTGGCTCGAGGAACAGATGCAATAGATATATAAATATGGAATGGATTTCTGAAGGTGATGGAGAAAGAAAATGATACGTCAGGCTTAACCAGCGGTGGTTAACGTGTCACACAATATATGAATTTGTAGAGAAAAAAAGCACAGTTCACTGAGTGAAACATGGCTCCATTTGTGTTTTACACATGGGAATATTGTGTTTTTGTTGCGATTTAGACATTGTCTGTCTGTCTGAATGTGACGCTACAGCATAAAAACTGGGAACAGCAGTGGTGTGGTTAAAAGTTAGGTTATCCTAGTTCAATGTGGCGTATCAAATTGTGCTTTAGATACGAACCAGAACTAGTAGAGAGTTAACTTAGCTTAGGAGCCACCGAGCTGTTTTAGACTTTTAAGTAACACATTTTATCATGTTTGTTTGACACAAAACCAAACAGATGAGCCACAACATGTAAATAATATCTCCTCAGAAGTTTCAGTAAGCACCTTAGTGCCTCAGACAGTCTGTCTCCTCTTGTTTCCAGTCTTTAACCTAGCTTTGCTAACTGCCTCTATTTTGCTTGGTTTCATTCAAACTCTTAATTGGCAAGAGAATGAGGAAAGCTCAAGTCTTCCCAGAATGTCAAGCTGTTTTAATACTGCTTTAAAACACCAGACTGACACGTTTCATTGTGAAATCCATTGTTTAGCCTCATTGTTGACACAACTGTTTCTTTAAAAGATATTTTAAGGCCATAAACAAGCAGTTGCAGAAAGGCAATGCAGTCACAATGGATTTAGAAAGTCCAGGTAAATGTTGATGTCAAGGTTATACTATATTTAAACACATTTTGTATCTGAGGATGATTTCATGCTGCGTGAATGGACGTTGCGCCCAAATCTAAATTTTTCTCCTTGTAATCCGCAGATGGGTTTCAAAAACGTCAAATAGCGCACCAGAGGGAAGCCGCGCTCCTCCTGACCGGGAGAAATGGAAACCAGCTGTCCACATGGTTGAGATGCAGGTAAAGCAGTAAAAATAGACTTTCCACATGTGCAGAAAAAGTCCAGAAAAGAGGAGATCAAGGAGGGAAATGAAATAGTTAATGCTTGAATTTAAGACTCAGTATATCACATCTTTCATAAAGGTTGACTTATTCACTTCTCCTCAGATCTTATCTCCTTATCTCACCTAAAGTCTTTTTTCATTTTTTTTTAAACATCTTCCCTATCAATAAGGTGCAGGTTTTCCTCTGTAGACATGAGCAGTGGATCGTTGTGCAGGACAACAGAGTGAGAAACAGAGAGCTATGATTTGTCAGACAAGGGCCTGATGTCATGGGAGAAGATGCAGATGCACTTTTCTGTTGTTTACATTGCAATCACAGAGCTGACTGGATAAAGCTGCATGCTGCTCAGTGTGTTATGTTCCATTGTGGTGTTGGTTTGAGGTGTTGCAGATGGAGGATGTTTGTGTCATGTTTTGTGTTGAACCTCTGTGTCTTCATACTCAGGCTCATAAAAGGCTGGTGGTCTGTCTCCCTCTCTTCCTCGATCCCTTTGTCTTACTCTGTTTTTCCACACGTCCTCTGCGACGTTTGAGACCAAACACCAGATCAAGTTGTTCTTGATTTCAGCCTTAAAAATGTCAAAGATAAACTCAAAACACCCGGGTACACCCACGTACTTCTTGCAGACATCAAGAACCGAGTGTTGAGAAAGTTTCAAAAACCACTTCCTTACTTTTTTTTTTTGTCAAAAATGGCAATAATTCAACACAGGCTTGACTTGCTCAAACACTGCACCGAAGTTTCAAGTGCTAAATGAGTCAGATGAGCATCATGTCTTCATCCTACACTTCTGCAGAGGTTGTTTTTCTGCTGAGGCAGTTTTATGAAAAATCGTTCTGAACACTTCAAGAGATTTTTTTTTTATTTTCTTACGACTGGAACTCATAAAGTTGTATAAACTGAAGATTGTCATGAATGGGCAACACATGCCAAAAAAACATTTTTTTTTCTTTCAACTTTTTTTTTTTCTAGGCCTCTGTCGGGAAACGCAGTTGATGATTCATGTGTTTTAAATACTGCTTTTTCTCTCCGACTCCCAGCATGAAAATATATGACACAGACGTATGACACATACTTGTTCTTCTACTTCTCCGTTTTTTTGCTCGTACTTTGGCTGCAGAGAGAGGAGTCATCAACACAGACGGGCCCCCGTGATCTTGTCCGACAAGCCCCTCTCCTCTGTTGCTCACTAACCCCAAACTCCCTGTCAATGGTTTCCAGCTGGCAGCGGCGTGGCGGTTCCTCGGGGAGAGGAGGAGCGCTCAGCTGGCTCCAGACCCCGATTCCTACGCCGTCCAAGAGCCTTGCTCAACAACCAACCCCCCCCTTCCCCTCCACCCTCTCCTCACGGCCCTCTATTCCCTTGACCCAACCCCGCCCCACTACCCCTCTTTATTTGTTTAATTTGTGGAAAAACCCGTAAACATTTGTGTATGATTTGTGGAAAGCGGCTGATGGGGGAGTGTGTGCGTGCATGTGTACAAGTGGGAGAGTTGCGTTTGCATTTGTTGTGCAAATTTCACATGCTGGTGATGTCCAATGTCTTTAATGATAAGGTGAGGTTATGAGGTAAAAAGTCAAGGAGATGTGTAGTTAGCATAGTTAGCATGGAGCGGTTTGGTCTCCCACATCAGCCACGTGATGCGTCAGTGGCTCCGACTGGGAATCTGCTGAGAGGGTTAACTCATGACGAAGGGGGGGGGTTGGGGGTTCTTAAAGGGGGTAAGACGACTCATTTAGTGTCTTTCATGTTATTTTGATGAGTGCAGCACTTTGGTCTGGTGGTGAGGAATTGCTAAATATAGCTGAGAGCGGTTCAGTAGCAGGGCACTGCTTGCGTCACCTTGGGTAAATATTTCTCTTTTGGCAACAGTTGTGTGCTGTAAACCTCGCTTTTTCCTGAGCATTCAGCAGAAAAATCGAAGACTGCAGGCTTTGGTCATGGCTGCAGGTGGGCTGGTTTTAGGAAGTAGTTATTTAAAGGGCAGAGTTGATAAAAATGGGAGCACATGACGATTAAAAAAAAAAAAAAAGAAGCAGGGCAAAGGACAAACCAGAAACTAACCAAATGTTTAAAGTGGACAGAAAACGCTGGCGTACATTAACACGAAGATGAATACAAACACACACACACACACACACAGAGTATCGGTACACCGTTCTGTGTGTTGGCTAGTTTTCTGTGTTTACCTAGCAGGAGTGACGGTGATGACAGTTTGTTGTCATCAAGGTCAGAGGTCAGCTGGAGAGGGGGGGGTGGGGGGAGTGAGTCTTTGGGCTGCTGATGGAAGAAGGTGGTGCTTTGTCACTCCTCATGTCTGGTCGGTAGACTGACTGTGTTTGCCTTGGCTTGGCTTGAGTATGTGTGTGTGCACGTGTGTGTGCGCGCGTGTGTTTGCGAATTTCAAGATGTGTATGAGTGTGCATTCTCGTGTTACTTTGCAGCAAGCCAACACGCTGCTGGGAAATGTGTGTGTGCATTATGAGTGTGCAGGGTGACACTGTGCACACTCACGTATTTTCAACATAACCGTTCATAAGTCCACGTTTGATCCAGATCCACTACTACTTTATTTATTTATTTTTTATTAGTTAATTACATAATGTTACCCTTTGAAGTCATAATTCTCATACTGGAGTGACAACATAATGAATACATGCATCTAAATGTCTTATACTTATGCCAAATGCCACCAAATCAAACAAAAATGTTAAAATATCAGTTGTAAAATGAAAAAAAATCCAGTTTTTCCAGTTTTACTCCCAAAAAAATTAGAGATTTATTGAAGATGAAAAGTTGTTGACACATTTTTTTACTTACTTGGATACTTTTCTAATGTTTTCTACCTCAACATGTGTCTTTGCTGAGCGGCTGTGTTCTACATTCAGACTAGCACAAACATCACAGGTCTCTATTAACACTGTGGTGTCATGCTGTTAAACTGATGCTTAGTCAGTTGTCCAGAGAGCTGGTTTGGCCCAGAGTGAACCTGTATAAAACCACAGGGTAAACATACGTTCAACCACAGTGGTTTAGTCAGAGCACTTGTGCTTTGCAAGAGTGAGTGTTGAGGAGGAGGGGGTGTGTCGTATGTGTTCGAGTGTCACGTGCCTCGATGTTAAAATGATGTGGAGCTCTGCACAACTCTCATGGTAAGGTCATAGCTCACACTTTGATGAGTTTGTAAGAATGCAACAAAGAGTATTTCAGGCTATGGGGTTTTTTTTTCATAGCTTTTTATAGATTAGCAAACCAAACCGAAAAACCAACTGCCTCCCCCCAACCACCCCGTCGCCCCTCATAGTCTTTGTCAACGTGACACAGCAACGCCCCTGGAAAATGACAGAAATAATACATAGAGCTATAATAAACCTCGTGCATTGAAGGCGGTTATTCACAATATGAATGCAAACAGGCAATATGAGATGCAAGGAAACACAAAACCATTACAGTTTATGGCCATGTGGTTGTTACCAGCCCCCTTAAAGAGGAATTACGCAAGATTTTTATCTCAATTAAGCAGCTTCTGGGTAATTGTCAAGTTTAAATGACTTGTTACGGGGAAAATGGAGGCTCCCCCCTTCACCCTATAGCGTCTCTTGACCAAAAACTAGCCTTGCACCTCTCACCCGGTGTCCCAGCTCGGCAGCACCATGACACAAACACGCCCTGTAATCTGTAATCTCTTGTTTACGACAGATAAAACTACACAAATACACACATCGTAAGACGTACTATGATCTATAAGGTTCCCACCGCTCCATGGATTGCCGTCTCGCCGGCCTTGTTGAAAACAAATGTACATAGACTCAGAAAACCTGACTTGTTCCCAGCTACTGGTCATGCAAGTTCAGTAACATTGTTAACATCAAAACACCCGAGTGTCTTCATCTGACTAGCAGTATGTTTTATTTTCTATGACTTCAGCTTTTCTTTGTAACTTGGAGAAACACTGGAGGTTTAAAACCGAACTTGAGCAAGTCCCTTTAGTTCAACTTAAGCAGCGCTGAAGACTGATCTTAAGAGAGATTGATTGTTGCACATACTTCAAAGGAAGAAAATGTAATACTCTCGCACGCAGCGGTCGGCCTGGGAAGTGGATCAGAAGGCATGTGGATGGATATAATCAAAAGAAGGAGAGCAGAGTTGTGCTTGCTTCTTTTGGATTTCTAGTTGGTCCCAGAAGCCTGGTCCCCCCCCCCCCCCCTCCCGTCATGTCAAAATGTTAAAAATGATCTTTGTTTATAGACTTAGTATTTACACAGGTGGAATATAGTGCTAATAAGTTCAAGTGGAGGGGTGACATCGATATGTTTTCACTTTGTTTTTGACACACATAGTCATATTTAATTCTATTTAAGTTATTCATGTGTTTTGGGCTCTTTGAGTTGTTCTGTTTTTAACATTGCTCCTGCTAAGGTCTGGATGTCATCACAGCTCATTTTCCAGCTCATATTAGCTGCTATTTACTCTTGATTAGAAACCTCAGCACATACACTTCAGTAAATCTCCAGACTAATCACTAAAAATTAAAAGAAGACTTTGGTATTTTGGGAAATATCTTTGTTCACAGTCTTACTGAGAGTCTGATGAGAACATAATGTTTGAATGGTAAATACGTAACTGGACCCAACAGGAGCAAGAGCGAAAACTGCCCCTCTCCAAAAGAAACAAGGCACCAGCACCTTTGAAGTTCACTAATTAACATGACTCATATTTGTTTTATCCATGCACTATGTGCTACTTTTGGTCTGGATGAGTTGTCAAGCAACCAGCTGAGACCTCCAGAGGTTACTGGCCCGAAAATGTTAACTATTAAGCTCCAGCTTTGTTTTAGCCTTTTCTCTTTTTTTTGCCCCAGGTGAGTTTTTATTTTATCATTAGTGTGTGTGCTGTCATTGCAAATCACCTGACAGTACATATTATTTTAATTATCTGATTATTTTCTTGGTTGATACTTTTATTTCCTATTAAATGGAATGAATCTCAGTTTTTTATTATTTTAGAAAGAGGAACCAGCACATTTTCGGCATTTGACTGATTATTTATGTTGCAGACTCATCAGTTATTTGATTAATCATTTAATCATTGCACTTCTAATTCCACGTTGACAGATATAAATGAGCTGTAGCTCTAAATATCTCCGTCCTCTGAGGTCCAGCTGAGAAACATCTCAGTGCACAGATTGCCTCTGTGTGACAGGAGCTCTGTCTCGGACATCGGACAGGTGTCCAACCGGTTGCTCGAGTCAGTTAACCCCGAGCCCCGGGCCTGGCTCTGGTGCCGTAACGCTGGAGGTCAGAGGTTAATGGAGCAGAGTGGCGCCGGCCAGTCATCCCCCAGGATCCTGGGTGGATTTGGTAAACAGTGAAGCTGTCACTGCAGATTAATACTGAGAGGAGGTAGAACAGGGCCGAGCACACAGGGGGCTAATGGCTCCCAACTCAGCCATGAAAGTGCCTGTCTTCCCCATTCTCCTCTCTCCCTCACCCCCATAGATAAGCCCCCGCAGGCTTAGAGAGAGGGAGGAGGAAGCAAGGGCAGGAGGAGGAGGAGGAGGACGGGGAAGAAAAAGGTAGAAAAGGAGTGAACTCAGAAAAGAGTAACTAACAAGAGGGCAATAATCACAAGTGCACTTGAGCACTTGTAACAGTGAAAAATAAAGAGAAAGGCCTCTTTAAGACCTTTTAAGGCACTGAGAAGGTTTTGTCTCTTCCTATTGTGTCCATGTGAGCTCTGCTGAGGTCATTCCCTGGTTACAGCTGTAGGAGCACAACCCCAACCGACAGCTCTCCTCTGTGGGGGATCTTTGGGGACTTTTTTTTTTTTTTTCGAGGCTTATGCAAGCTTTGACACTATGCTATCTGTCTTTGCATCTCAGATATAAAGGGGCGGCCCCAACCATTTCATTCGCTGGCTGGTGTCAAAGCAGGATATTGTATGTCACATCACTCTGCTGCTCCAGATTGTGGTTACACTCTCGCCACAAGTCGTGCAACAGAGCGCGAGGACTAGAAAGATATGAACCCCTGTGAGGGTCTTATCTTAGAAGACTGTCTTTAATTACATCATGTACTAAATATCCCTGCAGGGGGGTTTTGGCAGATGGTATTTTTATTTTATTTCTTCATGGTGGTTGACTCTTTTCCACTTTTATTAATTAATTTGCTGACAAATAAAGCCAGTTAAAGGCAACATACCATTGTGAGTATGTATTACATCCAGGAAATGTGACATATAAACCTGCACCAAGTCGTGTGCGTGTCTGGGTTTACATCATAAACATCATCTTTGCCTCTCCCACATCACACAGGTCTAAACGTTTTGGTTTTAAGATTAGAGAAAGTTCATGGTTTTGATCAACGTCAGAGTTGACTTTTTCATATCCAACCCAGATCACCATCTCTCCCCACTTCCCTTAAAGCTGCACTCCACTGACTCTGTGTTTTGTGCTCCATTGTTTTCAGACGCAAGAGGCAGGAAAAGCAGTTTGAAGAAGCAGCAGCTGTTCACAGACTTGACTTCAGGTGAGCAGAGATGTGACCTCAAGTGAAAGCTGGTGTTGCCCTGCCTCTAGTGGATGAGTGGAATAAAAGGCACCTGCTTGCTATAACACATTCAACACAACAGGTTAGTGAGGGGGTCATGTGTCAGTTGTTTGCATAATCATTTCCAGTGTCACTTTTAGTGGATATTATCCAACCCATGCAGCACCAGAGTATGAAGATGACGTGAATCAGATGCTCCTCGGCCTCCGCGGTCACAGTTTTGCATCATCAAAACACCAATTAAGGGAATAGCTTTTGGCAGAAAGGTGTCTCTTACACCAGTAGAGGTCGGAGACTCGATGCCAAGGATCAGTGAAGCTCTTCTAGCAGCACGTGATGACCCAGCACCTGACCGAGCCTCTCGCTTGATGTCTCTACTGGATATGTAACTACAGTACGTCCTTGTCATAGTTCAGCTTGCAGGAAGTTTTCTGCGACATGTTTTTGCTAATGCAAATCAGTCGTATGAATATCATTTTGAGGAGTCAAGCTGCTGGTCATAGTCTCCAGGGAACCATCTACAGTACCGTGGCCCCCGAGGGAATAAAAACAACATGAAACACTTTCCAACGCAACCAAAACCAAATATAAAACCACAGTCATCTGCAAAAATGACCCTTTTTCTTTTGTTTTGTGCTCCATGTTCCTCTGTGATCCTGGTGTGTGTGTGTGTGTGTGTGGCCAAGATGAAATAACTGTACTTTACTGTACACAGACCCACTCATTCCTCCAATTACCCCTCGTGCCCCCTCCTCGCTGTGTTGTCAGTTGGCCTGCGGGGGGGCTCCAGGGCAGCGGAGGGGGAGGTTTTGTCTGAGTGTATTCCATGCACTACTCCATTGTACAGTCCTCACAATGGGACCCAGCCTTTGATCTCGGAGGGGTGCACCTCTCCTCTCCTCTCCTCTCTCTCTCTCTTCCATCTTCATCCTCCTCTTCCTCCTCCTCCTCTGTTTTCTATTTCTTTCACTTTCTTCCAGCATTAGCCCTGACCCTCCACGCACCGCCGAGGGGGCCGAGAGAGGAGAGAAAGGAAATGAAACACTGATTGAAATGAATGAAAATGTAATGATGTGAAGGAGAGAGGGCCCGGTGGACGGAATACAAAGCAAGGAGGGGGGAAAAAAAATCAGTTGTTATATTCCTCTCGTCCGTCCTTATTAAAAGGCCCGGGGGACGTAGTGAGACGGACCCTTTGACAGATTGTTTATGGTATATTGTTCAGCTCCCTCATCTCTCCTCTGACGCAGAGCAGGTGCTGCAAGGGTGAGACCAGAGCTGGGGATATGGAGGCTCTGTGATGAGGGAGGGCTTGGTTTTCTATAAGGGTTGAAGCATGGCAGTTTGGTATGAGGTGTGTGTGTGTGGGTGTTAGGGAGGGGATGGGGATTGTGGGGGAGGCAGGACAGTTAAAGCCCTACTGTACACATCCCCTCATGGAGTCTGTCAGGTCAATATTTTCTATACACGGTGGCTGTACTGCTGATTCTGCTGCATCAATTCAACCATGCTCCCCCAACCAGCTTGAGCCACTGCAGTGCCCCATCATCTCCTCTCTGCTTGGCTTTGGAAAAACAGAGCGCTTAGCCCCCCTCGCCCCCCGACTCCTCCCTCCCTCACCCTCCTTCCCAATAGCCCAATGCTCCAGTGAGCGTCTATAGATCCCCTGGATTTGCACAGCGTTGCATTGTCTCCCCTCCTTGGCCTTCTGCCAAGAACCAAGCCAGCTTTGGAAAAGTTGTACTTCACCAGAGCCTAATCTTTTCTTTGCTCCGCTTCTTTTCTTGCTCCTCTCCCTCCTCCATTCTTTCTTTTCTTCTCCTTGCCCGGGTATTTTCTTTATGCCAGAGAGCCTGCAAGTATTTACCGATGCGCTGGCATTGAGGGTTATTGTGTTCGGGGACTGGATGGAGTGCAAAAGGCGGAGTGGAGGGGTGGTGCTGAGACTGATGAATAAACAGCGACATGTGTATTGTACAGTAGAGATCTGAGATAAAGAGTAGAGTAAAACTTAAATGTCCTCAGGGGACCCAGATGATGAGGCTACATGTCTAAAAAATGTTTTACCCTCAGTTGAGTTACAGTGGAGGTAAATGTTGCTCATGTGGGCCACTTGAGACTTTAAAAACAACTTCTCTATCCACTATCAGATCTCTGCTATTTTGAGTTTGTGAGTTTTATTGGAAGTCCTCGGCTGGATAAACAATCTCCACAGTTTACCACACAGTTTTGAACCACTTTTTTTTTAAACACGGTGTCCAACGGGGGAACTCTTTTGCCCCAAAGAGACAAATGATAGCATCTTCTTTCAGCACCTGTCCAAAAATGAGCTGCATGACTTCTGTACATCCACAGCAAAGAGGAAACAACAAGGCCGCTGTGAACTTCCCATATCTTAACAGACCGAATAAAGATGTCTCCTCTAATCTTAACAAAGTTGTTTTACCAAAACTTAAACCACGACTGTGTGTTTTGTTTAGAAAACGGCTATAATTTTGTAGTGGTGATGCTGGAAGCCGCTCACTAATGATGTTGTCTTACGGATAGCGAAGAGAGCCGTCTTCATGACATCACCCGCTTCAGGAGTGAGAAGCGGTCTTGAAGCTCAGAGCGAGCGAGCCGCTCCGCCGTCTCCGTCCTGTCAGCACATGACTCCACCAAACTCCTGTCTAACACAAACACGGCCAGAGGAGGGGAGTGCGTTGAGCTGGGATTTCAGTGTACAACCATAAATTAGCCGTAGAGACCAGAAGCAGCCGTAAACATGGTCATTTCTGCCGAACTGTAACACAGGAGTCACTGGGGATTGAGTCACACACAGGCTCCAGTGGTCAGAGGTATGTTTTTGGTTCTTCTATGTTGACTTCATGTTTCAGCCTCAGGGGTTGCTGCTTGGTTGATTTAGAAAATGTTTATATAAGTAAGTGAAAAAAAGAGTGACACACCTTCTCACCTCTTCACACCTGGCTGATCATTGTGGGCGTGCGTTCTTGTCAAGAGGAGTTAGAAGAATTAACCAAGAAATTTTTTTTTTTCCTAATGTAAGCCAAGGCTTTAAAGGTTAATTTCCCAACTTACTGTAACCCACTCCCTTTTCTCAGTAACTCATTAACTTGCTCTACTTCTTTCTCTCGGCTGCGACATGATAAGACTTGTGTTTCCTGAGGGCAGCTCAGAGGTGTAGACTCAACTCCTCCGGCCTGTGCCTGCACCGCGCTCCTCCACCCTAATGTTGACCCCCCCTCCCCACCCATCCACCCAGCTCACACTGTCGCCTATCTCAGCAGCATGCACCCACACCCTTGGGGGGGGGTTTGCATGCATGTGGGGGGAAGGCTGGCGGCGTGGAGCAACCCATCCCAAACAGCACTCAACATCCCAGACGTAAACATGGGTGACAAATGGGCCACGATATCAGGTATCAGGTGTCGGCGTGGAAGATTTATAAGGTAACAAGACAATGGGAGGCAGACACAAAGACCTCTATCTACCATCGGCGCTGAGAGGGACCACTTCCCCACCGCAGCAGAAAAAAAACCCACTCTGGTTCCAGCAGCCATGGAGAAAATCGTTTCCCCTTTAATCCTCTCAGTTTTCTCATCCATGCGGCACAGATTAGGCGTTCTCACACAGCTGAGTCAGATGTCCGCGGCTCTCGCCGGGACGACTTGTTTTGGAGTTTTAGACCGAAGACAAGCGGGGAGTCGCACACAAGAGGACTTGTTGTTGTTGTGAAATGAAGGAAGTCCCCACTCGTGCAAAAGGGAAGTTCGGGGTCAGGTAGAACTTGGGCCGGTGGGGGGTGGTGGGGGGGGGTTGTGTGGACGGAGAGGAGGCAGTCGTCCATGTCATCCTGTTTCACAATCAGCAGCTGTTCGACATACAATGGTCTTAGCAGGAAGCTCCTCACATCTCTGTGTATTAAATCAGCTGAGGAGATCTGCAAGATTTCAAAACACACTTCTTGTTTTTGTTGGTGAATCTTTTTTGATTAAAAAAAAAAAAGGCCCAGTACTGTATACCATCAGTTCTCGTTTGTGTAAGAGGAGGCGTGTGTGCTGAGGAAACTTGTTGGAGCAGAGTAGAGCTGACAGTTGTAAACAGTTTAATCCTCCCAGTTTGGAGGATGTGGCCTGCTGTGATTTACAAACAGTGTATAAGGAGCTGCAATGATAAACTATAGCTTTCTTCTCTCTCTCCGTCCTGGTGTGGATTTCATTTCCAACAGAGCCAGGCCTCTAACGCTGCAGCTACACTGAGATCATATGTGTTGAATTTGTGCTTTATGATAAATTCAATGAAAGGAACCAACATTATTTCCATGTTTTAACTCTTACAGTCATTTTTTTAAACTCAAATGACGGATCTCAGTTGTGGTCTTAAAGTTATTTGGTGAGCAGAGACAGAGGTCTTACAGATGCACTCAGCAGCTCACAGGGATCCTCCCATCCATCTATGAAGCATCAAGGTGATGACAGGTGAAAGACGAGACGACTGTGTTGTGTGTATATGTAGTGTGTGTCCTCCTCCTTATTGGGGAGGAAGGGGGCGCTGGTGCCGCGTGCCGCAAGATCCACATGGATTTTCAAAACGATGTTCCTTACAGTGCTCAAGGCAAACTCTGCAACCACACACACACACAAACACGCACACTCACCCCACACACGAGACACAATCAGCCACCACCTCCACCTACGCAGCCGCCCTCGGAGGACATGAAACTGGAGACGCCCTCAGCAGGACTGAACCTCCCCACTCCCCTGTCCTTTGTCTGCTCACAATGTGGAGTGGTACAGTGATCTCTGACACCTCACAGACTCCTCACATTGCTCCTCAGGGAGAGACTATGTGCTGTTGGAGCTGTGTGTGTGTTTGTGTGTGTGTGTGTGTGTGTGTGTGTGCATGTGCATGTGTGGCTTGGTCAGTGCCAGGCAGTGTTTGTTTTCACTTGCATTTAACCTCATTTTGTTTGACTTCTAACTCAGACTCACAGTTTAAAAAAAAAAAGATGATGAGCTGATGAAGAGAGATGAAGACATAGAAGGAAACATCAGTTTATTCAAATTTTGTCAGCAGTTTTTATTTAAAGGGGTAGTTCAACATTTTTGGCAAATTGGTCCACTGCCATAATGCCTATAGTTTTAGGAGTAGGTTCGTTACCTTTAATTGTCGATGCAAGCTGTTTTTAGAACGGCAGACAGAAAGTTACAAGACAGAGTTTTTTCATGCAAAACCACTGATGCATGTTCCCGTCCGGGACAGTTTTTCATCAAGAAGTTTCTGCATTTGCCTTGAAAACAACTCTGTCTGGTGACGTTCTGTTATTATCTCATAGCGTGGTGAATGTGCAGGTCACAACTTTTTCACAAGAGCGTTTTGGAGTTGTTGGATTGTGTATTTGATGAGTTTGATGAGGGAAACCAAGAAGTCCCATTAGCCTCCATAGAGCAGCTCGTGGCTCTGCTCTGCTGTTCTAAAAATAGCTTGCACCGACAATTAAAGGTAACAAACCTACTGCTATGACTATAGGGATTATGGCAATGAGCCAATTTGCCAAAAATGTTGAACTATCCCTTTAATTTATTTCACCAGTACAAGGATGAACCAAATAAAACTGCCAACACTCATCTGCATCATATCAGCAAATTCTTGGTCGATCACTGACTCCTAAATGTCGTTTTTAAAGCTGTGAGAGTGAATAGTGGACATTTGTTTATCATCCAGGAACATGTCTCCGAATTAATGCTCTCGTTGCTCCGTGTCTGCTGGTTTGTATAAACAGGCAACATCTTCACTGTGTCATCTTTATGAGGTCTAGGGGTGAGGGGTCAGGGGGAAAAATCAGCCAAAAGAAATAAGCTAAAAGAAATTATTTAACCTGTTGCTGCCAATATAAATCCGTTTGTTTTAAGAGTGTATAACAGAGATGTCAGTTAGTATTTTTAGATAACACAGAAGACAGATCACTGCTGTACTTAAGAGTTTTACTTACTTGGTTTTGGAAGATAAGGGAAAGTAAGCTGAGAGATGTTATGGTGACTCATTTTTAAACCACAAACCAATTTTTGTTACATCCATCTCACCTAAGGAATCTCAGAGCTTCATATCTCAAAACCAAATAAGTCCCAAAGCGTCTGAAGAGCCTGGACAATACGAGGAGTGAGTGGGAAAGTCTTGTTATTTGAAATTAGCGCGGAACGACCCTTCTACTGAGGCTCAGTTATTTTAAGATACAAAATATAAATCAAAGTATTATCCTGTAATTTGTCCGCTGACAGAATCTGTTTATTTTATGTTATTTATTACCGTGGATCATCACTGGACTTCAGCAACAGCCGCAGAGCAACATTTTTCCACTGCAGTCTAAACATGGCTTCACACCAAATTCTTAAGTTCCCCTTCGGTGGGCGGAGTTTTCCCAGCGGGTCGACGACGCTGCATCGCGATTGGCCGGACGCGGACAGTTGAGTTGAGTGACGGGCTGTCAGAGGGGATCCATCGGGAGGGGACAATGCGCCCACTGAGAGGCTCAGAGGTCAGCCTGCTAACAACGGCTCCGCTGGCGAAGTTTGTTTTCTCGTGAGGAGCCACCCTTTCATGTGTGCCACTCATTAACGGGGCTTGTGCCCCCTGCTGCCCCAAACAAGGCCGTCTGTGTGTACAATCGTGCATGTGTGTATTTTACCAAAAGAACCTCTTTACATCGCCTAGTGACCCTGTTTTGCCAGAACTGGAGCGCATACAATTGGGAATCCGGCTCAGGTTGACCTGAGCTCATGGAGGCTCGCCTGTGTTTTGTTTGGCATCAAAGAGAAGCAGGAGAGATGGCAAAATGAATGCCCCTGTCTGTTTTATCTGGACAACCCACATCACTTTGCTGTAGTTTTACCCTTTCTTTCCCAAGCCCGTAATAACCGCAGCCAGCATCTTTCCATCTATTTCCAGCTGTCTGAGCTCCAAGCTTTTACATAATCAGTGTTGCAAAAGGACATACATCTTGAAAAACACTGCGCTGATATGGAATAGTTCCTGGAATGTGGCTGCCCATGGGGTGATGTCAAAAGGGCCAGATTTTTAGGAGTTGCTGGAGAGCAGTTAAGTCGTTTGAAACAGTGGACGTCCTGTGGAGGAACAGACGAGTGTAGATCAATAACTCGAAGACAGGAGTGTTATTCTGTGCTGCAACCAGATAGACACAGGCCTTTTGTGTTACAGATGAGAGCGGGACAGAGGCTGTGTGAATTCAGAGAGTTTGCATGAGATAAAGTGTGTGTGTCTGTGTCTGTGTGTGTCCACTCTTTGCGTATGCATGTGCAAGACTGTGTGCAAACCCTGTGTGTGTAAATGAGGATGTTTGCATGCATTTCCGCACTCGTGCGTGGGTTCAGTTGCATGTGTATGTGTCCATTTTGGTATGTGTGGCGGTCAGACGTGGCCTTTTCTCTGGGGAAGAAAGCGGCTCACTGTCCTCGTGCTGTCCTGGATCTGCAGTCTCGCCCGCTCTGGTCTGAGCGCAGGCCTGCATGGCTGGAGCTCTCTGTCTCTGCACGCTGAAGCCCAGCCTTGTTCCCAGCTGTTTGTTCAGCTGGCCCACCAGCGGGGACACCAGGGACTCAAAACCCCCCTCTCAGGCCCAGTCGGACACCTCCACCGCCGCACCCACCCAGGTCACCAACCTCCTGACCCCCCCTGCCCCGGGGTTATTTGCTCCGAGGCCATCGTTCAAGAAGGCTGTTTTGTTCGGCCCTCATTTGGTCCAGAGTCTTCGCTTGGGCTCTTGTCATCAGTGCCATTGATCTGCTCCAAATGAGCTGATTAGGGGGCCTGCAGTTTGTCCTGTTGAGTGGGCCGACCTAAGCTGGGCTGAGCCAGGCAGGATGAGGAGGGGGCAACAGGGATGAGGGACAGGGGTCAGAGTGCACACAGAGCAAACACAGTTGGGCATTCACACTCAAAGATGCAACATGAAATTTGTGGTTGTTTGAAGAGAGTTGGATCAGGCACATTTGGTTGTGTTTGTTATGTCAGATCCAACCCCTGTGGGTTTGGTGATGCAGCAGCACTCAGATCAGTGTTGTCTTTCACAATGCTGTCTTTGATTTTCACTAATGGACATCAGTCACCTTTCACTTGCTTGTTTTTGCTTCGTCAGACCTTTTTTATTCAACTTTTCAATGGAAAAAAAACGTCTTCACTGGGCAAAGCCAATGTAATAACATTTCTGTCATAATGTACTAGCTAATTTTAAGATTATTGCTCATGTCACTTTAACAACAACTGATTTTTATCACTGTAGTTTTTGGCAAAAAGGATACAGGATGCATGTTCGTAGTCAAAGCAAACTTTTCCAAGCTGTGACATCAGTGACCTAAATGGATATTAAACTTGTGGTGCCCCTCCCTCTCCTCCTTTTCCAGTTAAGTCATCTCATTATAGTTATTATCACGTATAACATAAATTAGCCACAACATGTCTGACTATTGTGCACCATGTAATCAACCAAATCCTGCCAGCAGCAGCTTCACCACCGGGGATCACACACAGGCAGGTGGAGGTGCAGCAGCTGCAGCACGGCTGACAGTGTAGTGAGTTTAGGAATGAGTTGGTTTGCATTGTTGGGCCAGCTCAGGGGTAAGGGAGAGGCAAGGTTTGCAATGAAGAACAGGGTCATCATACATGGACCTAAGATTGAATGGAATATAAAATAGTCGTTGTAGTTTTCAAATCCTTATTTAAGAGGAACTATGCAAGTCTGGTCACTTTTCTGCTGTTTTGCAAACGCTCCTCCTCGCCATATGCATTTGTTTACAACAGCGAGAAAGCAATCAGTCGAGCGGTAGATAACAATTTCTATCATATATGATGCTACGACGTGCATATGTGTTTCATCTTATCTGTCATGAAGAGATTACGGGTTACGGGGCGTGTTTGTGTCACAGTGCTGCAGAGAAGAGAGCTGGGGCACCGGGTCGGAGGCGCTGATCTTGCAAAGTTGGTTTTCGGCCAAGAGACGCTAATGGAAGGCAGAGAGCCTCCGTTCTCCCTGTAACAAGTTGCATGTCATCAAAGTTACATCACAATTACTCCAAGCTGTTTAATTATGGTAAAAATGTAGCATAGTTAAGCTTAAAATCCTACATAGTTCCTCTTTAATGCAGAAAACATTTTGTGTCTCTTGTTTGCTTGTGCAGCCGCCATCTTGCTGGTGTATTCTGGGAAATCGGTCATACTTTCTCCTGGCCTGGAGTACGAGAATGCATGGGAGTGCATGAGCCTGCACGTCCGTGCATTAATGTGTATTAGAATCTGCCTCTATTTATCAGTCAAGGGGCCTTATAATTAGAGTCTTAGTGTAATCTAACACTCCCACCACTCCCTGTATAAACTCAGAGTCCTCCCTCTCTGTGGTCAGGGATTAGGGACGGGGCCCTGCTGAATGAGCAGCACATTACTCGGAGACATCCTTAACGCCTGTCAAGGGAGACATCAATAATATCAGAGGATTGGGGTTTGTCTAAGACCCAGAGATAAGGAGAGGGGGCAGTTAATGACAGACAAAGAGGGGTTACCTACAATTACTCATGTAATTTGTCCTGAAAGAATAAACAGAGAAGCAGTCATTTGAAATAATGAAGAGTATTGTATATCAGCGTAATGTGGACATATTGTGCACACGCATGGTCAGAGACTGTCTTCATATAGCTGAACTGAAAGGAGCCCATGCAGGAGTCACAATGAGACCTTTGTTTTGTTGCTTGTTTACTGCGAGCTGATATTTTCCACAATTTGAGCTGGTTTATGGTGTGAAAACGTTTCTTCCAGTGGGATAGTGAAACTGCGAAATGTGCTGGACGGAGGGGGGGGGGGGGGCGTCATGTAATAACCCACTGCAAATGAAGCCATAATCTCCTGCCAAGGCTTTCTCTTTATTAAGCAAAGGCCTCTGTGCTATGCTGTGTCACAGGTCAAAGTTTGTAAGGTTAGCCTGGACACTGTGTCCTCACATCCGTCTTCATTAGAGGTCTGGAAGTACTCAGTGACCAGACCTCCTCCTTTTCCTCCTCCTCCTCCTTTTCAAAACGATCTGTCCATTTCTGATAAACAGCTACATCAAAGCAGAGGTCCTAGCAGTGTTAACACAGAGCTGCTTGACACGATCCACCAGTGAGACGTAGCAAACAACACTTACTCCGCTCCAACGCACATCACATCTGGGGCAACAAAAACCTCAATTTTAATTTGCAATCTGTTTATTTTGGCTTGGAACTCGTTTAGATGATCCATTTCTTACGTCACTGGAGATAGTCAGTGATGACAGCATAATGAGGGCTCCTGAAATGAATGCACTGCAACTGCCAAGTGTCCATCAGCAGCGAGGCAGCGTGTTTCAACCCCCGACTGCTCGCTCATTATGAAACACTGTGGATAAAACACTGTAGCGTGACTGTAAAGGTAAAAAAAAAAAAGTTAAATTTGTCAATTTGTGATGACAGATTCATACAAACAAGAAAAATGTGGTCACATAAACTTTGAACACTGTCTCTGTCCCTTCATGTCTGGCATCTTGACGTATTTGATACAAATTGTGTAAATGCTGCTTTACATTAGCCTCACAGATATCTTGTAAAAACTGATACAGCTGTGTATGTTTACGTGCAGCATGATTGACCTCCTCCATCTGATCACTGCAGTGCTGAGATAATGCTAAAGAAACTGCTCACGCATCTATTACCGTGCACATGTTGTAGAGGGGAAAAACATAAAGAGAACCAGTGCAAACTAAACAAACACTTTAACAAACCAGTGTCGGTGCAGCCACAGCGCGGAGATCTGCAGTCTGCACTGCTAAGTAACAACCAGTGGGAACTTGGCAAGGATGGGAGAACTGTGTATTTCTGTTGTGTGCCAAGATAAGTATAAAGCAAGGAAACGTGTGACATTATACAGATTTCTATTTCAGAACCACATGACCACAGTGTCTGCAGGTTAGAAGTGCAAAACAAAAGCTTATTAGTCAGGAAATAAGAAAATCTAAATGTCACATTCTGGGTTGTTTTACCTATTTGCAGCTCATCTCTAAAGTCTCCTCTAATAAAACTGAAATTGAACAGAGCTGCTCACATTTCATAGACTTTGCTTTAATGGGTCACAAGCAAAAGAAAAAGCACTGCATCGAATGCTAAGTTTGCAGAAAACAGTGACACACTACAAAGGTTGTAACTGCAGTTGTTTTGTTGAAGCGAGTAAAGATTTATGCACTTCCTGTTAATTGCAGATCATGAAAAACACATGGAGTCATAACAACATCGTCTCTATCATTTGTTTTCATTACAAAGAAAATGAAACATGTCACTTCCTGTTTGCAATGACGTCTTCACTGACATAACTCTTAATAGGTAATTCAGATGAGTCTTAAGTTAAAGGGACAGTTTGACCTTATGCCTTTGTTTTCCTGCCAGATGAAATGACTAATAAAGCCGCCCATAAAACCACAAATTACCATTTTTGCTTTTCACTCACTCATAGTTATACTTTGTTTTTGTTTTTTGGACAGATTAAACAGCTGAGGTAATCAGATGGACTTTGTTACCTTCAGACTGAGCCAAGTTAGCTGTCTGTCTAGATGCTAAGCTACACTAACCAGCTGCTGAGAGGTGTTGATCCTCTTATCCAACTCTGCAAGAAAGCCAATGAGATAAGTTTCAGACTAATTATTTTTGGATCTAAGTTTTGCTTTATCTTAAAGAAAAACACATTTCAAGTTATATATTTAAAAAAAAACAACGTCATGACGTGCAGCAGTTGTTCCACTGCCACTTCTGATTTCCAGTAAGTTCAAAACAGCTGCTGCTGTGTATGGAAAGAAGATCAAATGCAGATCTCATCCTCTAAAATGTCAGAGCAAACCCACTAAATGCAAACTTTATTGTCTTGTCCTTTTCAGAATGACTTGCTGCAGCATGATGACTCTTGTCATGTGGCTCCCACTGTAGACAAGCGAAGGGGTTTCATTCTGAAGTTCAGGAAACAGAGGCCTGTGGTGCCGCATCAAACTGGGTCCAAACTAGACCAAATTAGATTGAATCAGACACTCGACCAAAGCAGGCCAGACACAACACAAGTGACGGGACTGTCCCTCTTCCTCCCCGAAGTCATTATCAGAACAATGACATCACTGTAGCTTTGTCTGTCGGTGACATTACCAAATCTATGGAGAGGATTGGGAGCAGAGAGCAAGGGGAGCGATGAAGGGAATGAGAGACGGAGAGAGTGAAATACGAAGATGGAAAGAAGGACGCATTGACAGAGACAGCAGCAGCCTCGGAGAGAAAGAGAGGGAATGAGAGAGAGAAAGCCTCGAGCTGTGGCTTGGCTGAACTCACTGTGAACCTCAGCAGATTTATTTTCTCCGGAGCCTGTTGCTCGCTCAAAGGGGGCCAGATTTACATGCCTCTCCCTGGACTGTTGTGACGTTTGACCAGGAGAGCCGGGATAAGTGGGCTGGAGGGAGGGGATGGAGGCTTTTCACAGGTTACGGGGGTGACGCGGAGCAGCAGAGGGAGAAGGAGGATGAGGGCTTCACATGGACTCTCCACACTCGCCGCTCCATTTATTTGCTTCCCAATAATCCGACCCCTTTCGCTTTCATGTGCCCCGGTGGAGCGGTGCTGTTTACCAGCTTTACCGCCTCTAATTAGAAACACTCCCTCCATTAACCGGGGTGTTTCATTTTAAACCCCGTCGTTCTCCTCGACAGGCTCGGTGTGAGCCGATGGATCCCTGTTCTCCCAGCTCGCTCCTCCGCATCCTCATCTGTGGTGACATAGTACGTGTGTGTGTGTTTTTGTTTACTCGCTGCAAAGGTTATGTAATCTTTTGACACAATCTGGTTTATGTAAGCGGTAACATAATGCACTTGTAGAGACACAAACAAACTGACACCAACGTGTAAACAAACAGGTGATTCGTGACTGGTATCACTGCATGCGTTATGTTACTGTACAGGGGAAAAGAAGGAAATTCAGAGTTTGGCGCCATGTGGTGAACATTTTGCATCTTTCCTCTTTCTCTCAGATTGGTAGCAAAGCACAGATGATGTCACACTATATTTGAAATAGAGGTTAAATAACAAAAGTATCGATGTATCTAAAACATCAGCAGTAAACGTCAGACTTTTTGGACAGGATATTGTGAAGGCCTCTTACCTCTTTCTTTTTCAATGATGTTCTATCATCAGACTGACAGATGTTATAAAGCAGTGCTGTCCAGACAATAGCGCTGTAAGACCAGAATGCATTGCAGCAGCAGGAACATAACTCCGACTCTGGAAAAACTATTGCTCTGCTGTGCATCAATATCCTGATCCCGACTGGTCCTCTGAGGCTGCACGATTACTTACAGCTGATGGAAACTAATTCAGGCCAACTGCCTGGGCTTTAAAGGCATTATGGAAAATTTAGCAAATCTCTTTTATGAAAAATATGTCATATCTAAGGATTATTAATGTAATATATTAATATATGTGTATAATATCTCATTCCCAAGACTTGCATTTCTCTGTTGATGTTTTAAAGGGACAGGGCATGTGTTTTAGCTACAGTTTACGTTTAGTTTTAAAAAAATATATACTATAGTTGCATTCTCTTTGCATTGCAGAGTTAAACTGTGTAGTTTAGGAGGTGTGGGGTAACAAAAGATACAGGGTATTCGCATGATGGGGAAACATCTGATGTGTATTTTTGGAGCTTAGCCAACATAAATGCCTTTGCTTCTTTGGTTTTGAGTATTCTGTTTTTTTTTAATCTGACTCTTGTTAATTACCCACCTGCACAGAAGAGGAAGACTAAATCAGTGGAGCACCCCAGGGTGTAGTTATGGTCTGTTTCATTAGGGCTCTGTAGTTGGATTTTCCCAAAGTTCCCAGTTCCAATCCAGGATGGCTGTGGCCAGCTGTGGTACTACAACCCCAACAATGTACTGTATTACTATTAAGTTGTCTTTATATGGTGATTTATTTTCAACCATAATGGTTTAATACTTTCCCAAAACCCAGAGAAATTATTTTTATGTGATCCATGTGACATTGTTACAGTAAGGAAGGTATTAAGGAAGACATTAGGGGTTGGTTTATAGTTTCAAAAGAAATTTGGCACTGTATGGAAAAACTGTTTTATTGTTTTAATTGGCTGCATTCAAAGACAGGGAGTAAAATGTCAGCCAATGACGTGATAGTGATTTGAATCTTGAGATATTGGCACGCACTGTAAGACAGTGTCTCCTTGGAGACGTTGAAACGAGTTTGTGAGTTTTAAAAAAAAAGAGCAATAAAAAGAAACATAATCCCTGCTTATTGTCTCACCTCGGCACAGCTGGCCTGCTGTGGTGTGAAGTGGGTGTGAATGTCAGATTGTCGGTTTTGGAAATTTACAGAACTTGACAGACGCAGTTCGTTCAGTAATGCAACATCAGAGGATGTGTGAGGTGTGTATGTGTGGGGGGGTGGGGGGTGGGGGGTTTCAGAGCTGCTGCGTCAACAAACAAACAGCTCTGATGAGGTATACTTAATGATAGCGTGCAGTGGTCCGCACAAATCTGGTATCCAGTTCTCAGAATACATCCCTGGGCTTGCCACCTACGACTTCTTTCTCTCTTGCCTGGAGGCGTTGTGGATTCTGGGTGGAGCTGAGGCGGGGTGAAGGAACAACAACAAGCAAAACTGTTGTGATCGACACTTTTGTGCAAGATGCAACTCTAAAAAATAAAAAAAGAAATAGAAAAAAAAAGGCAACCGCACCACCAGACAATTTCAAAATTACCACCAAAACACACATTAGAGGAAGTGAAATTAAGAACCGAAAGCCTATAATTTCTTATAAAAATGAATCACTTTTAAAGGGTAAGTTTGGACATTTTTCCAGCGTACTTCAACACAGCTCGTCAGCCTTGAGAGCGGCTGTTAAGAAACCCACAACCCTATAGGTCCCATTGCCTTGTGGCTGCAGCATTTGAACGCTGCTCAAAACGTACTTAATGCATTAAACGGTACATTAAAGGCTGATAAAGAGCTAACATAGCACGTAATGCTTTGGAAAAGTGTCCGTTCTGTATCCAAGATCAAACCTCACTATAATTTAAACACGATTTCTGCTTTTGCTTTTGGTTGTAGCTCATGCACTGTATCGCTGATGAGGATAATGTTGTGTGTAAGCTTCACTCTGGAGCTCACTGAGGGAGAAAGGAATTAACTAGATGTCTCTGACTCAACTCTCTGTGAACTGCTGGTGGAATCAGGGGTCAGTGACTCTGGGTTTCATATCAATTTTCCCTCCCACAACACTGCTGTTTTTGCTGGGGGTGAGTTCAGGAGCGGCCCAGCTGTGGCCCGGAGAGTGAGGAGGTGTGAGGGCCAAAGGCCAGACGGGGAGATAGGTGTAAAGCAATAAACTTCGGCTCTGTCCGCTTGATTTAAATACATTTGCCTCCTTTTAAGATTTTACAATTAAGTAAAACGGATGTGGGGAAGAAATAAAACCATAAAACATCTGCTTATCCCAAACTGTGTGTTTTCAACTCTGATTTCTTATTCTTCCCTTTTCCATCTTCCCTTCTTTGTTAAAAGATTGTGGATCATGCTATAGAGGAACTTCACACAGTACAAAGTTGCTACATTTATAGTTTTACTTCTCTAAATGCTAAGTAGGTGTTTTGCTAGTGGCAATGCTTTTATTGCACTGAGTCAGATGAATTTGTAATAATTTGTAGTGTGATTTTTCAGTGTCAAGAGACGCTGCAGAGGAAAAGTTTTGACCCCCTTAACAAGCAGCTGCCTGTTCAAGGGCCAGTCCACGTAAACTCATGCTGTGCAGCCAAATGTTGTCCCCCAATTCCCCAAGAACTTGATTTTGAAATCCAAAAGTTTGCAAAGCCATCAAATAAATCTGGCTGACTTGTGGAAAAATGTGTATAAAATGATGAACATGTATAGTGAGAGCCAAAAAAAAACAAAGCTCTGGCTTCTTGCAATATTAGCATTATGCAGCTTTAAAAAGTAGGTGTATTAGTCTATTAACAACACATTGATGGAGGAGCAGCTAATATATAACATGAGCAGTTATAAACATCTTTAAAGGCCCCATGTTTTTACCTCTAGGAGACATATTTTAGGTCTTAAGAACAAAAAACCATCTAAGTGTAGTTTTAATTTAGGCTTTCTCTGACTCCTGAAATCAAATCCTTTTTAGTGGACCTTGAGTTCAGGTGCTGGGATGGCTGGGGGCTGTGACTGTTTTGTTGTGACATCACAAAGTTACAAAAGTCCTGACAGCTCATTCTAAGATGAAAATCATTTGATACTTTGACAGTATATAGAAACTAGACCTGCTTTTTAATCAAAAAAGACATGAAGGTTTCACTTTTAACAACATTAGACCTTTGCAAGGAAACAAAAATAGAAAAATTGAGGTTAAAGGGTAAAAACATGAAGCCTGCACTCAATAAAAACCATATGCAAACATGTACAGAGTGTATGGCTTCAGTGCTGTTCCCTTCTAAGACCTTCAGACTTGGGTGATCATGTGTACTGAGAGCAGCAGAGGCACATGGAAGCCGATTTGTCAAGTGACATTTCAATTATGAACTCGTCCAGCACCACATTATTACACTCCTCCACACTCCCAAAGCCACCAAAACCACTTTGCACATTGCACTGACGTTGCAAGATGCTAACGCGCATGCAAGCATATGCACAAAACCCACACATGTGCACACGTAAAAAAGGCAGAAGAGAGTTCATCTTTTCTGGCTGATGCTCTTATCGGTATGTGCGCACAGTGGAGGTTAGAGTGGGAGGAGTCAATCAAAGTAAATGTGGTTAGAGGAGAACACCCAGGGACAGCCACCTCCGCATAAACAGGGGATCTCCTTACCGAAAACAAAGAGGCCCGAGCTCCAGCCCACATTCGCTGGAACGGGGGGGGGTGACGGGGTCTTCTGAGAAGGAGAGGTTGGGCTCAGAAAACATGTTCCATGGGCGGAAAAGGTAGAGCAAAATCATTCATTACTGTAATTACAACCTGAGCCCACTTACTTCTTTCATTCAGCAGAAGGAGAGGAGAAAAGAAAAGAGGGAGAGGAGAGATTAAACGTGCCCACAGAGGTGTTTACCACACAAATGTGAGATAACTTCTATTTCAAATGAGCTCACACGTACACACAAACACACACACACGCTGCAGGGTTTCCTTAATCAGTTAGAGTGATGCAGTTTCTGTCGGTAAATGAAATGAGCTATGAAAGGCCTGTCTAAGTGTCTTCATCGCTGTATTTATTTTCCCTCCCTGCCCTGAGTCATGCTGTCTTCCCCCCCACCACCACCACCACCACCACCTCACTTTACTCATTATACTTGCAAAGCAGAACAGTGTTTGGACATTTAATGTGTTTGACTTCCAGATAAACATTTCTGACTTTGTTGTGTTTGTCGTTACGTTTCAATCTGGACAGTTTATTGAATCTCTTACGGAAGAGTTTGACATTTTAGGAAAACATGCCCATTTCCTCTCTATACCTATCATATTGAACCGAACTGTGTTTTTTTTTTTGTTTTTTTTTGTTTCTTGTTTACTTTATGCATTGTTTTCATTTTCCTCGCTACAGTCTTTAATATTTTTGGTTTCCTCTCACTCACTGCCCTGGAGGTGTTTTCAGTCTGATAAACCAACAATCTGTCTAGCACCAAACATAAGGAAGACAAACAGATAGTGAACAGTTTGTGACTAAGAAGGTAGTACTGTAGGCTAGAGACTAAAAACAGAACTAAAGAGATTAAATAATGGGCTTATATTCATCATGTAACTCCCAATGAATGTTAAGTCAAATAATGTGTCTGAAAATAAGCAGCTATTTGATTACAAATGATTTGATTTGTGTTACTAATAGCTTTGCTATGTCAATGCTACGTTCACAACTTGTCTCCACCAACCCAAAGCATCTTAAAATTAAGTTATTGGAGGCTTAAAGTATTAGCTTAGCCTAATTTGGCTTGATTTAGTTAAAGGACAATTCCGGGCAAATTCAACTTGGGGGTGTATGTTACTATCATTTTAGGTCTAAAAGAAGGAATGTGAAGATTTTCAGTTTAATCGCTCCTGTTTTGCGATAGCTGCGTCTGCCCCTGCATCGCTACGGCAGCTATGAATGGGAGTGGATGCAAGTTCCGCTAGTTAGCCTGTTTACATCCCACAAAGCCGCAATTTTTTTCCACAGCCAGTGTCAGATGGAGACTCAAACATGTACCGATAAGTTTATTTACTTCAAGCAAGCCGACATGCTTGTAAAACTAGATCTAAATTCAAAGTCTCCCCGAGTCTCGCGCGAGACCCAGTCGCCGTGCTCGGTGCATTCAGGGGCAGTCAGAAAGCTACCGTTTGTGTCATAAACACAGAAATATCGACTCTTGACTTGCTACAAGTAAAAAAAACTTATCGGCGCATGTTTGAGTCGCCACCTGACGCTGTCTGTTGAAAAAAATGTACACTTGAAGCAAGTAAAGAGTCGATATTCCTGTGTTTATGACACAAGCGGCAGCTCCTACTGCACTTGACTGCACCGAGCACGGCAGCAGGGTCTTGCGCGAGACTTTGGCCCAATTCCGATTCTCCCCTTAGCCCTCGCCCTTGGCCCTAACCCTTCGTTTTGCGCGTTCACGTGAAGTGGTAGTGCTGTCCCAATGCTCATTCTGCCGAGGGTTAGGGGGAAGTGGTAGGGCTATCTGGCCCTCGAAACGGAGATTTTTCAGGGGCACACTACAGACCGAGGGCTATGACCGAGGGCTGTGAAGTTTCCCAGAATGCATCTTGCGGCAACCGGCAGCTGTTTTATTTATCACCGTAGCGCTGTTATAACGTCATTTTGTTAAGTTTTAATATCTTTTCATGCGAAGTAGCGATTTAGATCCCTAATGTGCGGTCGGTTTATTCAAATAACGGCTGTTAAGACGTTTTTTCGGAGAAGTGAAGCTCCGCGGTGGAGCCTCCACCTGTGGAGCAGATCAGCGGCTCGTCACGGAGACACCACCCCGTCCGGAGGGCTTGTCAGCCGGCCACCCTCCCGACGTAACACCGGTAGAAAACTATCGCTAATTAATTTAAGTTTTTAACGGTTTTCCGCCGGATAGTTACATTCTTTTTAAGAGATAAATGCTGGTCTCATTGATGAAATGTAACAATTGTGGCAGTCGCATTAGTTTGTTTGAATTAAATTTGTGTTTTGGATGCAGGAGCAGCGCTGCCTGCGGCTCTAGAGCCTATGTACAGAAATCACCACATTTACATCAATAAATAAATGTTTTACCATGAACCGGTCAGTCTTGATTAAATGATATTTTATTTTATTAAGTTAGCGTGGTTTTGAATATAGGATTTGTGTCAAAAGCTTGTCATGTCTGCTCGCCAGCAGAGACTACTGATGACGTGTGGCCGCTGAAGTGGTGTCCCAATTCGTATGGGTTGACTTTCTACCCCTACCCCTTGTAGCTCCGTTTCAAGGGCAAGGGTTAAGGGCTAGGGGTAGGGCTAGGGCGAGGGGTAGGGATGAAAAATAGAATCGGAATTGGGCCTTAGAATTAGATCTAGTTTTACAAGCATGTCGGCTTGCTTGAAGTAAATAAACTTATCGGTACATGTTTGAGTCGCCATCTGACGCTGTCTGTGGAAAAAAATTGCGGCTTTGTGGGATGTAAACAGCCTAACTAGCGGAACTTGCATCCACTCCTATTCATTGCTGCTGTTGCGATGCAGGGACAGACGGAGCTACCGCAAAACAGGAGCGATTAAACTGAAAATCTTCACATTCCTTCTTTTAGACCTAAAATGATAGTAACATACACCCCCAAGTTGAATTTGCCCGGAATTGTCCTTTAAGTTTATCTTTGCTTAGTTTAGCACATGGACTGGAAACAGGGGACCAGCTATAGCCTGGCCCTGTCCAAACTCATTCAGTTAACACCCAGTTAGCACCTAGCATCAGCGGTTAAAAGTTAGTGTAATGGATAAACAACTTCAATTTCTACACGTGATACATATAAATTGTTGGTTTGAATCATCATAGTTTGTATTTTGAAAGTTGCTCATCTTGGCCTAAACTGTTCTGCATCTGCTCGTCGTGGAACGTTTTCTGCAGTAGGTTGACTCACTCACTCTGTGACCGCAGCTTCCAGCAGCCTCTTGTCTTTTTACAGCCTCCCCTCAATGTGTTTACCTTGCTCTCATCTCCGTGTCCCTCGGGGCTTCTTAAACACTGCCCTGGGTGTCCCTTTAGGGAAGCAAATGTGCTGTAGAGAGGAAGGGAAACAGTAGCCTTAATGTGATCTGAGGACAACAACAACAATGCCTGGAAGGTTCGCATACCGGGCCGTGGTTTTCTGCTGATGCTGTTTCCAGTCATTCACAAGACAGACAGACATACAGGTGTTGGGTTGGTTTTTATACATGCCAGTAACTCAACCCTTAAAGTCTCACATATGGTGCTGTAAATGTATAGGAAAGTCCATAAGGCGTGCGATACTGAGTATAGCCTATACGTGTATGTGCATGGGCGGGTGATTAAGGGAAAGTGTAGCCTATTAGGCCTTTTTCTCTATAGCGTGTGTGGTTTGTGGTGTGTTTGTGGTATGTTTGTGGTTTCTGTATCTGTGGAAAAGCTTGAGAGATAATATCACACAGGAATATATTTCTGTTTCAAATGTGCCTTACTGGAATAGTTGGTGGCGTTTTGGAGGCTGCGTGTGTGTATGTATGTATGTATGTACTGCTGGACGTCATGAGTCTCCCTCTCAGGCAGAAATCAGATTTTTCACAGAGCTCAAGGTTTAAATCTCTGGAGAGAGTGAATCTCCAGTTTCAGCCAGGCGCACACACAGAGCACAATTGCCACCTAGTGGACTGGTGCAGTACTTCGTCCTCGCTGACGAGTTCACAGGAGAGAGACACGACCTGAGCATCATGTCTGTCTGCTGCATCATGCTTCATCTCTTCATGCCTTAGTTGAGCTTTTTTCTTTAAGTTTCCGTCTGCTTAACGCTCTGCCATAGATGTGATTGAATCTTCTGCTTCTATTTTTCTTGTGTTTAAGATTGTTTTTATTTTTTTAATGTGGTTTCATGGAAAAATATATGAAAAACCAGTCATGGTAAGATGCCTTAGAATAATTAATTTATTATAACATCACATTTTCTGCCTCCAGTTTATAATAATACCTCCTAATTATATAAATAATGGCATTAATGCAGGATTAACCAGCATGAACAATAAGACATTAATGGATGGGTTAAGCACCAAAAATGATTAATTCATTGAAGTTTTCCGCTGAAAATGCAGCAAATAAATAAACAGCCTCCTGCAGCACAGTCCACTACTGGAATAATCCCACACACAGTTTATAGGTGTGTAATGTCTCCTAATACAAACATATTTTATACTAACATTTTGGGTTACAGACTTTTTACTGCCTAGTTTTTAAGACATTTCAAGACCTGCAAATAAATAGCCTATAATTTCCAGATGTTCCAGACGTTATTTTCTCAGCAGCAGCTTGTTTTATACAAATAATTCACTTTCTAAAATGTTTCCTTGAATACAAAAAAGACATGTCAGCTTTTTTATTTTATTTTTGTCCGTTGTTTACTGTTTCTTCCACTTGTAAAGCTACACGAATAATCTAATTTTTCTTAGCCTTTAGTGATATTAGTCTCAGTGGACCTGTAGATATTATGTAGGACAGGACATCAATCAGCTGTTGGTTTATATTGTTTCACACACTCACCAAAATAGTAACAGATTTGAAACTCACCACACAATCCACAGAATAACAGTGTATTGTGCGACCTTCTTGTGGCAGGAAAACGATTTAAGTTAGAACACAGGGGCGCGAATAAAATGACGTAATGTGGTCTGATTCTCCCTCTCTGGCCTTGTCTCTTGTGCAATGATGAAGTCAACATTTAGAGAAACAACAACAACAACTTGTGTCTATTCTAAACATAGAGGTAGAGATGTTTGACAGCCATGTTTGGATCATGAGATGAGTCATGTCATCTCGTGACCCTTTTGTTCTCCGCGGTCTTATAACAGCCACTCCAGATGAATCTAATGCTGCGAAGGCTGCCCTGCTCCCATGATGCTGTTAGATAATAACAGCCTCAGAAATTCCAGGCTCGGTCCGTGAACACCAGGGTGAAGTAAGATGCTCTCTATGGCCTCATTACACACCAGATTTCCATGAACTGGAGGCTCAGTCCAGTATTACATCATGCATATTTCAAGGCACGCTCTTATGATGTGAAAGCACAGGGCAAGTCTACTTTTTTCTTCTTCTTCTTTTTTTTTTATTAGGCATTTATATTTATTTATAGAAGTTTATGTTCATTTCTCATGCCTTTTTTCTTCCCTTGTTTTTACAGAGAGTGTATGTAGTGGACAGAACATCTGGGTCCTGTGTGTTTGTCTTCCTCTGACCTGAAACAACTCCTCTTCCCTCATAGATGTCGAGCCTCCACGCCTTTCCAAACAGACCCCTGCTCTGAATGGCTGATTGTATCTACTCCTGCGAAGTTACGCCTCTGATCTTCTCTCCTTCCACCCACAGAACCGCTGCTCCTGCTATGGCCCATTTGGTTACATACATAGACACACGTGTGCACTGGCCTCTATATTAAAAAAACCAATGCGTGCTCTTTGTAAATATGGATACACACAGTCACCCAGACACACAGGCATCCGAGCACGCATGCAGAACCGCGCTGCAGCCTCTTCTCAGCCTCCCCTTTTTTTTTTTTTTTTCTGCTGACGGTACATCTGCAGCCCAGATGTGCAGTGCACTCTGAGGTGCTGCTGAGCGCAGGATGTTTTGCATTCCCTCTGTGGAACATGTGAGGCGTTCCTGTGGGCCATCCGTCTGGCTGCATTAGTCTGTGTGTCATGGGGATCTGTTTGCCTCGGCCCCTTGTTGGCTGGCTCGGGTGGAGGGGGGGGGGGTTTGTGCACGTCCGTTAGCGTGCTAATTTAGGGCAGATGTGAGGTGCTGAATCAGGTGGTGAGAGGAAACTCCGGCCCTTGCAGGAGGGAGACACTGGCTGCCCTGTGTGGCTGGACCAGCCCTACGTAACACAATCCTCACAGCAGAACCTCCTCTGCTTCTGCGTATGTCACATCTGATGTAGGGAGTGTTACTCCACTACGCTTTAAAGTTAAAGCGTCCTCTACAGTGCATGAGTAAATGGGTGTGTGCTGCAAAACATACTGTAGTGTACCTCGAGGCCCAACCTGTAAAATACATTAATGTTAGGTTGTGAAAACTAAACACAATTTATCTTATGTTGAAATCTTTTCATTGGAAATTTTTTGATTTTAGAGTTTAATGCAACCTAAATAGGCTGTTCTGGCAGCCATTACTGGAAACAACTGAGCGTGTGGTTCAAATTTGACCTAAACTACTTACCATGGTTGTGCGCGCGAGCACACACACAAATACACACACACGCATATTTTTCTTCTGTGAAATTACAATTATTACCAACAGTTTGGTTATGCTTAGATGACCAGGCTGATATATTGGCTTCTTTACAACCCAATCAGACTTTATGGTAACAATGTCTGTGTTGCAGTCATTTTATTTCTGAGCACAATGTCAATCGACTGAAATAGATTCATTGAACTGAGCAGAGGTTACGCTAATCAAGCATAAAAGCACATTAAAGCCCGACATATTTATTTTACTGTGCTCCATCAATATACAGCAATTAACAATTAAACACAACATGAAACCATAACAGCAGTTGAGACATAACAAGACATGCAAGGGGATGAATCAGCCTACAAATGAAAGAGAAACCAACGTTTTAAGGCCACAGAATAACCACATTTTACCCTTTAAACTGCTTTAAATGGCTACAAACAATGGCCAAAGTCACAATAAAGATAAAAAATAAACCAGAATTACCCATCACTGGTTTAAAATTTGAAAAAGAATAAGGAAAAAGGCTGGAAAATCATAATTTAGGTGACATCCATATAAAAGCTAGCATCATTAAATCACCATGGACATTGAGGGCCACTCGGCCACCCCCACTTTGTCCTCCTGCTCTTGTATTAGTCTCGCTTGGTGTGGAAAATGTGCGGTTGATGCAGCATGAAAGCTGCACGGACACACTTCAGATGGCATAAATCCCGGACAGGAAGTCGGAGAAACACGAAGAGCATGTACTGTATGTTGACATGGTCGACACTAAAATGTGTGTAACAATGAAGGAGTGTGGCACGGTGGAAGTGCAGGACTTTTGTAGTTGAAGTGGTGAATGTTGACAGCCATGCAGGGGCCAAACGCACACACAAAAAGGGCTCTTATCACGGCTCTTAGCTGAGAGGTCGGTTTAAGGTGCAGTAAATATAATAACTGAGTGTAAAGCATCACATTTGGCTCAACAGTAGTAGCACTGTACGCATGTGAGTTCACACACAGTCACAGTCAGCAGCACAAACCCAGATGTACTGTAGTGCCCTCTATCAACTCCACACTGCGTTTAAAGGGGATCTCCGCAGACTTCACACATCACCGAGACATTTCTAGAGAATTATTGCCAACTGAGAAAACGGTTGCACTACGGTTTTTTGTTGTTTTTTTGGCAGGTGACTGATTAGTCAAGTGTGACAAAAGTGAGTCACCTAGCGTACAGAAACTACACACGGTCACACAGAATCATCATGGGAAGTTTAGGATGAGTGATAAGAAGTTTGTACATTTCGGCCTCCGCTGCATTGATTTTGACCAAAGTGCCAAATTGTATAGTGTCAAGAGCAACATGATGCAAGCTCTGTTTAACTAACAGAGAGTTTACAGCACACCCTGTGCTCTTAATGCAGCACAAATACAGAGAAACAGGTTTGCTGTTTTTATGTCAAGCCAACCATTTTGTCCATAAGAGACCTCTACTTACAGTAAAGAGATAGTTCAACATTTTTCGCAAATTGGCCCATTGCCATAATTCCTATAGTTTTAGGTGTAAATTAGTTACCTTTAATTGTCAGTGCAGGCTATTTTTAGAACAGCGAGCCGAGCCGAGAGCTGCTCAGAGCTACGCTATCGGGGCAAATGCAGAGACCGCTCGGTGAAAAATTGACCCAACAGGAACAGGCGCTCCGTCTCTTAATGTTCTATTATTATCTCATAGTGTGGTGAATGTGCGGATCACAACTTGTCCACAAGGGCGTTTTGGAGTTGTTGGATTATGTATTTGATGAGTTTGATGAAGAAATCCCATGAGCCTCCGTGGTGTAGCTCTGAGCAGCTCACGGCTCTGTTCTGCCGTTCTAAAAATAGCTTGCACCGACAATAAAAGGTAACGAACCTACTTCTAAGACTACAGGGATTATGGCAATGGGCCAATTTGCCAAAATGTTGAACTATGATATGTCACAATGTTACGATTGATACTGTACCATCCGATTCGATACAATGCCAAACAATATGATATGATAAACATCAAACAAAAAGTAATAGGACAATAATGTACAATGAAAACAAAGGGTCAATAAGAACACAAAAATGATATTACACTAATAGTTTTCATAGATTCTCATATAAAATATGGTAAAGTGCAACCCTCCAGTTTATCTTGATAATCTTTTTAGTTCTTCATCTCCAAGGTGCTGAAGTGTTTCATGTGTGAACAGATAACTTATTGTTTCATTTACCCACTAATAAATCAGATCCACATTGCAGCCCGCCTTCTTTTAGACCATCTGTTTTATATCTGACTGTCCTTCACCTCATCGCCCTCGGTCTTTAAAACTTTCAACGTCAAAGATAGTCCATGTTTTCCAGTCACAGCGTGACCTTGTCCTGTTTTCCTGCCTCTATGATCCTCTTAACCATGTGTCTCTCCTCCCCTGTCCCATGACTAAGCACATAAGGACATCAGTCCCTCTCCAAGCTCTTTTTCTTTTCCCCCTCGTCAGTAGCATTTCTTCATTTTCTTCTCCTTTGCCGTTGGCCTGGCGTCTCCACAGCTGGCCGAGAACAGATTCCATCCACACCCAAGCAATTGAGGACCTCAAACCACCTGCTATAGGGTCATGGCCATAGAGTGAGCCGGTCCAGGATGTGCACTGTGTGTGTGTGTGTGTGTGTGTGTGTGTGTTGATGCGCGTGTCCGTGTATAGGACAGTAAAGGATGCTTTAACACAAACACACATAACTGACACAGCATGAGGCTCCATTGTGTCCTAATCAGTATACCGGGGACTGAATAACCAGTATGTCCTCCATCCTTCGCTCCAGTTGACTGAGTACGACGAGATAGGAACAGCGAGAGACGGAGAGCTGGAATTCCCCTTTGATCAAAGTGTCCGTTATTCAATGGGATGTGGCGTTGCTGGGGGTGCAGGGAGGGAGGTGGCTGCTGGGGCTGAGCGCAGGGAGAGAGTGCTCAATTGTCTTGTCCCTTTCTTTTTTCGGGCAGCTCACCCCCACCAAGAAGCCGATACCAAGGTCGTGACCTTTTGCCCCCCCCTTTTCCTTCGGCTTCGTCGGGCCTCGTACTTGAAGGACGCTTTCTGTCACGTGTAAACTGCCGAGCAACCCCCTTTCAGAAACCTATCCACTCTAACTGTCTGACACAACTACTCGCCTTTCTTTCTCTCCACCCTGCTTCATTCTGGATGTGGCGCATGAGGCGTCGGCTTGAGGGGGGGGGGGGTTTGGTTGGAAGCCTCTTTTTGTTTTAGATTAAAGACAAAACTGACAAGAAGTGGACAAAGGACAAATTGACTGTGTCAGTGCGAGTGTGTTTAACCTACGGCGGCATCTGTTGCTGCGACTGTGGTGATAGTTTTTTTAAAAGGAACCACAAGCGCTTTCTGAGAAACTGGAGGAGGGGTGCGGCAGAAGGGAGCTGTTTGTTTCAAGAGTCTGGTGTTATTTACTCCATTGTTGTGTGTACAGCCAAGCCATCAAAGACTCCTCAGCAGAACATTTGGTCATTAACACAACTGTTGTTTTGGACAGCTGTATCACATATTTTTTCTCATGGAAGTGCTACATTAAGCAATAAGCCGAGACACAAAAAAAAGAAAAAGAAAAGCGTTTGTAGTGCGTAATACAAGGCATTAAGATGTCCTGAAGATGTCCTGGTGTAAACTGTGGAAAAACACAACAGCAGATTTCCAGCATGTGAAAAACACGGTGCAGAGTGTTACGAAATGACTTCTTTTCTTTTTTTTCATTTTAAAAAGAGGGCAAATCCAATTATGGCAATTTTTCAAACATGTGAGCTTCTCCAAGTCCCTGGCTGACAATAGTGACATTGATTAGTCAGACAGATTAAGCTGGATCTGCAGGGAAGAGTGCAAAAATAACATCAACATCACAACACTGACGTTTCAGTGTGCGCAGTTATGTGTTGTTACATAGACTGAGGCGAAGGCGGCGTTCAAATCTGCAATTGATTCGACACGAACCACTGAGGAGACGGGTAACAAAGAGTAGTGGCTAGAATCTAAATGTAATGCATCTGAAGCCGTTTAATTACTAACCTTTGATTACTGCTCCATTTGTTTGCTCTTAAGAGTATGACCCACTAAAACACATTATAAGCTGAATTGATAGGGGCCATAAAGACGAACAACATGTGCATGCGGCCTTCTGCTGGGTTTAATAATGTGTTTATTAAAGAGAAACTCAGCATAGGGAGTCACACAGCGCCTGGGGAAAGAGTCGTATGTAAACTACTGTGGCTCTATGTGAGTAAAGGTCATGTGTTTTAAAACTTCACGCACCACAAAAGTTGAATATAATCCATAATGATAGGGCCCTAAAGGTATTATCATACGTTGCCATATGTTTACATTGGAGTGTCAAAGCCCTCTAGTGGTGGTGGACGTTATGACGGGAACAAACAAGGAAGTTTGATGATATTAAATCCAGCTCTGGGAGGATGGATGGACAAAACATCTGATGTTCGCAAAACTTTAGACAGCTGTTTATTATTATCACTATGGCAACCAGGCTTTTCCAGTCGTTTTTACCCCAAACCACAATGATTCCTTACAGTTTGTCCAAGTAGTAAAGAGTAGTAGTAAAACACAAAAGACCTGATAATTTTATCCTCCATCTATTTTTTACTTTTTTGTCGCCTTATTTATTTATTCATTTTTAACATTGTCTGTGTTTCTATTTTTCCATTCATCTATTAGTGCTGGACCGGGGTCACATTTTTGTGATCTCTCCCAACATTAGCCTACTTTGATTTTTCGGGGAAATGAAACACTTCCTGCGTGATGGTCCCACCCTTGTTTTTTTGTCAAACATCGGCCTGTAACCACGGAAACAAGCTGAGCAAATCAACTTACGTGTAAAATTAACTCAATATGAAATCAAGCAATTTAAAAAAGAAGACACACATGAAACAAATATTCTTCAAATGTGACATCCTCGCGTGCAAATGGCTGTAAATCGATATTCAATGGTTTTGCATCGCCTTTACATACACTTGTTTTTTATGTGTTGTTGTGTAATGTTGTAGGCTATAATGCTCTAATTTAGTCTCTAACTAATAAAATAAAATGAGTTAATTTGATCAAATGTATTCCACACAGTGCCTGTAAATTTCAAAGTCTTCTGACAGGGACGCAGGACAAATTCATTGAGGTCACAAGGTCGTCTTTTTTTTTTTTTTTTAATGAAAATCTGTTTGATGTGATTCTCATCTCTGAGCTTGGATCTGTCCTGGACCTTGTAAATGAATCAGTCTTGAGTGACTTTACTGAATGAGAAGCTGTGGCGACCTCCTGTGGAGACAATGAGAAAAGAAGCAGAGACAGAGCGCAGTACCTCCACTGTCCAGCAGGGGGCAGCAGCACTGAGATTATGGCATGAGTTGAAACGTGCAGCTCTAAAAGTCTGAGCAGTCCTGTCTCTGTTTCTGTCAGTCACTCTTTTCCTTCCTGCTCATCAGTCTCTTTGATTCTCTCCCTCCCTCATTCAGTCTCTCTCTTTCTTTCTTTCTTTCTCTCTCTTACTCTCTGCAGCTCTTTGATTGTCCAGCTTTGTTGAATTTGCTCACAACACAACACAACAAGAGGAAACCATACCATAGTCTGGTTCTTGAGTTGTGCAGCAGCAGAGCTGTTTTTCCTCTCTGAGTCTGCTAAAACCATCACTCTGCCCCCCTCTAACCTACGCCCTCTCTTTTTTTCTTTCACTCGTTCTCCACGCAAACTGTTATTTCCCCTTTTTCTCCTTTCCTCCACATGTCCTCTTACCCTTCTCTCACCTCATCCTCCTCATCCTTCTGATACCTTTCTCCTCACTTTCCCACTCCTCCTCTGTGTCTCCTTTCAATTCCCTCCTCATTCCAGATCTCTCCTTTTTCTTCTCCTGTGTGAACGAGTGCTGTCAGAGTCATTGACTACATGGGGATGACATCAGCTCCCCCACTCGCTGAGATAAAAGAGGCTGACATCTGAAAAAGAAAGCTTAGTGGGGGGAATAAGTGAAATGTGTGTTGTGTTCTTCTGGCTCCTCTCACCGGCTCAAACTCTTGATTCTACATATTGATCTGTCGCTTTTTACCCATAAAAGAAGACGCGAGCGTGTCAGGATGCGAAGCTTGTGTTTTTTAACAGCTTCTCTGAGGTGCTGTAAACCCTCAACTTTAATCGATTGTTACAGTCATTGATTGTATTTGCTTTGCATTGCACTTTTTCGCGCTTTTACAGAGCCGCTAAGTGAAGTGTGGGCACAACCGACGTCCCAGCTTGTTTCCATCAAAATTTAAGATGCAGTCACGCGCTGCAATTTTTATGCTGAATCTGGATTTTAAAGGCATCTTGATCCATTTTGGACATAAGTAAAAAAACACTTGATGAATGAATAATCAACACAGATTTCAAGCAGGCGGGACTAGATAAGCTTTTGCTTCTCCCGCTTTCCCTTTCGGCCTTGTTGCTGTATGATGTGTGATGAAGTCTGATTTAACTAACATGTCTGAAATGAGCACTAGAAACATGACGTAACATATGATGATGTCCACACATTTCTTTCAATACAAAACAACATAAAAGTAAAGAACTAAATGATCCTCATCTTACAGTATATCCAGTCTAACCAGTTCTGTTTTCACTCCTTGACTGTGCATCTTGCTGTATAGATATGATTCTCTTTTCCTGTGGTACCACCAAACTAAAAGTTTCATATTAAATCTGAATTTTAAATAAATAATTAAAAACATTTTAGAATCACCTGCGTTTTTATCAAGTCTCACCAAATTTGACTTTGTCCACTTATTTGCCTGAAGACCAAACAAACACCTTCACTTGTTTTTGAATAGAAACCTCTTCTAATATTTTAGCCATATTTTATTAATTCTAAAGCAGCTGTTTTTCCTGAATCTTTTGTTTTCCAGCCGTAAGATTTTTGTGTATGTGTGTTGTGTCTGTGGTGGGTTTGTGTTTACAAGCCTGTTACAGCTCTACGTCTTCTTCCTTGTCCCTTGAAGTCGCATGTGTGTGTGTGTGTATAGGCCTCTGGTGGGTCTCTTCAACAACAAAGACAGTTTGGTATGTGTTTACACACAAGCCGCCCCCAGTGTCTCCTCCGCTGCTCTGCAGAGGCCGACTGGCAGATAACAAACACCTCTCGGCGCTGACTGACCAGCGGATTTACGGCTTCATAAACGTCTGGTTTGGGGATATGGTTAAACAGTTTCCCTCCAGGAGGTCATTTTATGCTCTTTTCTGTTCTGTCAACACGTCAGACAGCAAGTGACAACGACCAGGCTCCAGCAGCAGCAGCAGCAGCATCTGTATGGAGTCTCACGTTTTCTATTGAATGAATGATATTTTCTGGCCAAATCAGCTCATCGTCAGTGTCGACACGTGTGTGGTACGCAAGGATGTGATGGTGACAGTCCCTCTGTGGGGTGTTCACACTCTCCGACCTGTTCGTCTTCCTCTTCTTCTTCTTCTTAAAGAGACATCACACTTTCAACAGGTGGAACATGCAGCAGCGAGGCAGCGTGTCCAGGACTTGTGTGAAGGTCTGTGTGGGCCTCACACCTTCTCTGTGAGCTCACCTCTCACTCCTCGCCGCCCCGCACCCACACCAACAACAGATGTATTCACACGTTCACACAGGCATCCCCAGAGGAGCAGCCGGAGGAAGTGGAGCTGAGGAAAACAAAACATCTTAAAATGGAGAAAAGGTTCATTTTCCAACCGTGGACTTCAGCCGGATGCTTCGATTTTATGCTGCTTTATACTCCACTGCATTCAGACGTTATTAGGCTCTTGTTTACATTAGGATTTCACCAGAGTTCCCTGAACTTGTCTAGAAATCTATGACTTTCTCTTGGAGAGATTTTCCTCTAAACCTCATGCAAGTTCCTTTATTCTCTTTCTCCAGGGGGAAACAGAAGAGTCATAAAATGTTCTCATTGCGCTTATTTTTGTCTCTCTAGACTGTCAAATAAATGCATAAATGACCAAAACAAAATAGAAGGAAAGATCAACACCACTCTTGAATCTTTTGTAAATTTAAAGTCACAGAAAGCAAACAATTAGACTGGAAACATAAGGGATCGTCTAGCTATAGGCTGACCCAAATCCAGCTAGCTGCTCCCTCTGTTTTGAAGTCTATGCTAAGCTAAATAGCTGCTGGACAAACACATAAGAGTCTTATGGGTCGTCTCCACTGTCTCTCAACCATAAGGCCACCAAGTATATTTCCTAAAATGTTGAACTTTTCCTTTTTGCAACAGTTTGAAGCCAAAAGAGATAAGTTACCCCGTCGTCCACAAAAGTTCAAAACATGACCTTATGACCCCTGAGATTTATCTTGTGACCCTGTGGCACAGGGCCTGACTTTAAGTTGTTGATTTTTAAAGTGTTGTTTGCTGGGATAACTTTTACTTTTTACAGAGTATTTATGCACTGTTTTATTTGTTTGTTTGTTTTTTACTTCAGTGAAGGATGTGATTATTTCCTCCACCATTCATATAAAGTTAGAGGCTGGAAAGAGAAACACTGTTGTTATTTCTGTTTTCCTCTGACACAATGGCTCCCAGACCTCACATCCTCTCTGCTTGTGTCAGATGAGACGCTTATCAAAGCGGGATCTTATCATCTCTGCATGCAACACACTCTCACTCTGTAGCCGCTGACACCGTGGCTGGTCGCAGCAGGGCAGGACCGCAGCCAAAACCTCCCCAGAGGAGCGAAGCCTTCGGGCAGGAGAGTCGCAGTTTACAATGCTGGGTTTTCTCCATTTCATGCTCTCATACTCTCCATTGTCCTCCAGCTTTCACAGCTCCCCATCCGTATGGTTTCAAAAGATCATGTGACATTGCCTCATCCTCTGTTTGCAAAACGCCCTGCTTTTCTCTACCTCCACCCTGTTTTATTGTGTTTTTTCCAAAAAATTTCTAAACACACACATATTATGCACGCTATCTGGGAGTGCACGCTAATTCTATCTCTCTCTGCATCGTCGTCTTAGTCTTCACACTCTCTCTCACTTGACTCCCCCAGTGTAAACAGTGAGCGCTTTGTGTCCGCGCAGATCTTGTCTGTCCTCGGTGTTGACTGTTTTGTCTGTGGGAATCACCATGATGGATTGAGATCCCGTCCATGTGTGCAAGCGGACGTTTCCACTCTCTGTCTCTCTCTTGCTCTCCCTCGCTGTGTTTTGACAGTCTGCAAACATGAGTGAAGAGCTCCTGCTCCTCGCCCTCCCTCCCAAACCCGCCCCCCCACTTCAAGTACAGTGAGTGCAGTGACAATAATAGAGTTGGATTTTCCAACCAAGGGTGTGCTGATGCGATCTTGTGGTAGTGACAGTCAGAGAAAACACCTTTACACACAGTCCCCCTTAAAAGGCCTCAGAAAGTGACCTCACTCACCTCCTGTGCTCTACGTACAGTATGAAGCTACCACTAGCAGCTAGTTAGCAGCTAGCCTAACTGATCTCATTTTATTCCCAAATTTCAAGTTTTGGACGCCTAAAGGAATATTTTTCACTTTCTGTAATTTTCTTTCTTACTGAGAGGTGGAAAAAACAAAACAATATACCACTTTTTGTAGATATGAACTTACAGCCAGCAGTCGAGGACGTGTAAAAACAACATGTTGCGGTTTGATGGTGTGTTATGTGCTGAATTTTTCCTTAGCCGCTGGTTTCCTGGCAACAGTAATAAAATGCAATAAAAAGTTGTTTTTACACTTTCTTTTTTGTTTTTGAAAAACTCAACAAATAAGATATAAAATATTTTTTGTTTTCTTCCACCTTTAAGTGTTCCTAATTAACGCTAAGCTAAGCTAAGCTAACGAGCTCAGGCATCAATCCTTTCATCTAACTCTGCATCAGAAAGTGGGTGATTATTCTTCCCACAATGCCGCACTGTTTCTTTAAGCTGTCTGCACTGTAACAGCTGCAAAACATCTTTTTAGGATAGACTGATGGAAAATGAGACCACCCCATAGTTGCAAGGTTAGAAGGTTGAATCCCTTCTTCATCTTAAATGTCCTTCACTGAGACACTGAACTCTTCCCTCTGGTCCGTATGTGTGTTTTCTTAAAGGGAAGGTAATTCCCAATTACATAATCCAATAAGGGGGATAGAGAGCTTTAAAAGTATCAGATATGACACTGGAGGCTTGTCAGAGTCAAATCTCTTTCGACTGTAAAGCTGTGTGAATTTGTGACCGCAGGACGTGAACGTGGCCAGTTTCACAGCTCCGGTCAGGGTGAAAAACTATATTCAACAATTGTGGTGCGGCGGTTTGTGGATTGGCTGTGATTTGCACTCCAGCCCATTGTAAACACTCTGGCTGGTTCTACCTATGGTAAATGTGCAGCAAAGCATGACCACGGGATTCTGCGTTTTGTAATTTAAATCTTTACAGCTCTCCGTCCCGCGCAGCTCAGACTCACATGCAAACACACACACGCTTACTGTATACGGAGCGCATAATATCCACTTATCTTCTCAGAGATACACATACGCATGCAGCCCCACGTGCAGCTTTATGAAATGAGTGTTATTGTGAGGCGGCTAAACAGTCATCACTCTCTGGACCTGTGATTTAAGGATCACTGTCTGACCACACTCACACTGTCTGCCTCCAAAGCCACTGTCACTAGGCTCACTGCTCTACATCTCACTCACCAGACGTATTTTCCAATAGCTACTAAGTGCTGATGATGTTGACAGTGTGCTCGCTGCCAGCACCGAACCCCCTGCTTTTAATGTCTATTACACATGCCCGGTATTAAGTCACACAGCGTGCACACTGAAGAAAAAATCACTGGGTTTGAAATGTGCCCTGTTTGGATCCAAATAGTCACATGAGACACAGCCGTGGGTTGTTTTTCTTTGTCTTATCACTGTTGAGTTCATTATTCAAACTTAAATATGACTATTTTGACCTTAGATTAGACCCTATTATTGATTTTTTTTTAATGATAATGTGTAAAATGTCAACATGAAAATAATGCACAATGTCAAAGGGGACCTGCAGAGGGTTATCACATGAATCTGCAGGTTTTCAGAGTGTAATTGTTGCAAAACGGCAACTTTTGTTCTGATTCGCCATCTCCACTCTAAGAAATGTACTCCACCTGTCAGGGTCGAACAAAAGTTCACATGATGATATATAACTGAGCAGTAGAGACTGATGTTTCCTTCAGGAGGGCCTGAGCAGAGCTAAAACAGAGCTCATATTCACATAACAGTAGTCAATAAAACACGCTTTTGTTCATGTCTTCTTTTTCTTGGAAATCTATTTATTGTTTAGAATAAAATTCAGAGTTAATCATACAAAGTTTAGGAAAATAATAGTGAAAGGCGTTTGGACGTTGGAATTGCTCATTAAATCTTTTTCACATTGAAGCCTGTATTGGACTGTTTGTGAAACCAAGAATGCAACATCCAGCTTCACACTGTGTTTGGTCAGCTGTGCAGAGACAAGGCCGAGTTTTACTGTAACTCCTTCATTTGTTGCATGAGTGATTCTGTTGCTTTTCAGTACGAAGAAACTGTCTGCAAATAATGTTACCTCCGCCTGATCGCAGCCTGACCCAAAACTTGCCCAGTTTTCACAGCTTTAGCTCACCAAGAACCTGACTTAACTCCAACACATCTTTTCAACAGGTATTTTCACCTCTGTCGTGTTCAGGAACAATGAAATGTTTGATTTTTCCACCGTGGTCAAACCTTTCAACAAACAAACGAGGTCTGAGGCAGCAGAACCTGGACCAAAACCGGAGCCTCAGGTGGTTTTCGTACCCATGGGTGCTGGCTACAGCTAAAGCTACAGCCACAGTCTTTGTGTTGGCATTGAAGTGTAAAAAAAAAAACTGAAAGAGGTTTCTACTGTTTCTTTTCACAGCAGTGGCCAAAAGCGAGATGACCCCTACCTGCGATGCAAGCCACTGTAAACCTGAAGCCATGCTGCAGCTCATCAAGCAGACCACACACGGAGTGAGAGGAAGCGCGCTGGTGAAACGACGTGGAGAGGAGAAAGAGAGAGGAGTTAACGGTCTTATCACACAGGGGGGAAAAATGAAAATGTGAGTAGTTTTTTCCGCCGTAAAAACTCATAACGCATCTCCATCCCCGCCACCAACCCCCTCTACTGGTGTCAAACGTGTTATCCTTTACATCTCTGATCCACGCCACTGTCCCCTCTCTCACAATGTTGCTGTTAAAGTGAGTTTGGTTTATTTTCTTTTTATATGGAGTTTCCATCATGCTCCACTCCCTCTGTGGTTCCAGCACGGCTGGCCAAATGGCAATAAAATGCTCAAAAGACATCAGAGAGGCAAAAGGAGACCTATTTGTTAGCCTAACAAAATCCCCAGCAGTTAAATAACCAGTCAACATGTAAGAAAAAAAAGAAAAAAGGGGCAACGCTTTGCTCCAGTGCTGCTGTGATGGGCAAGACAAGTGGCCGGAGCGCGGGCACGGAGGAGCTTCTAACCACCGTCTGAGTCTTTTTGTAGGAGATGGGTCAATACTCAGTCGACCAGCCTTTGACATGATGTGAGTTCAGCCATCTTTATTTATGTTGCGGGAAGGATCTTTATATGTTCAAGGTCAATTACAACTCAAGTACAGCGCTGAAAATCTGCAAAATACAACAGTACAGAGTAAACACAAAAACAAGAACATAACTCAAAGTAAAGAAGCTTTGGTCAAATAAAAAAAAAATGCAAGCAGAGTCATCATAAAAACAACTATATTCAACTGCTGTGTTTGCTAAAATTATGGCTTTTAAATGCAAGAGTGGAATGACTGATTCTAGTTTGAGTTTTTCCTCCAGTCTGTTCCATTTGGATTTGAAGTAAATGAAAACTGAAAGCAGATTTTTTTTCTTCCTTGTTTTGTTGTGGCTTATGGGGGTAAAACAGTCCGGACCAATCTGTGGCAGTGTACCCTCTGACTCCGTCAACAAAGAAGACTTGTCCTGAGACTGGCAGACTGCATGAGCCAGTCTATCACCTGGGATACACACACACAACAACAAGGAACCCACTCACAGATAAGGATACGTATCAGATATGGAGCTCACAGTCTCGTTTCCTATTTTAACCTGAAAGAGCAAATAAACAGGAAAGAAAAACAAACTCTCACCTGAGGCGATGAAGTATCTCAAGCCATGGTTTTATCCCAGGGAATTATTTCTATTTTTGGACAAAATCTGCACGTCAGGATTTATGCCCAAACCCGAAATTGGAAGTTAGGCCATCCTGAGGTGGACTGTTATGTTTAGATGGTGGTAATGGAGCTGCAAGAGGTTTTTACTCGCCACAGCCACAATCTATCTCCAAAATTCACCATCTTGACAATTCATGAAACCTCCATATTGGATTTAAAAAAGCATAATTTACAGTAAACAGTAAATGATATCTTCTTAAAGGATAAAACTATCTATACTCTACTTAACGTTTGTTTTGGTCAACAGATCCTGTGTTTGACGTGTCTGCAGCTCTCAGTCTGAAGCTCGTTTGTACTGAAGGTGTAAATCTTTAAACACCGGTCATTTGACTTTCATTTAAAAAACAATATCATTTGAAGCCTGTTTGAAGTTTTTGGTAAAATAGAAGTGAAAATTAAAGCACACACATCCTAGTTGCCCAATATTGGGTTGGTGCTGGACATATAACATAACATAAAGGTAAAGAAAAGTCTGCAACACCAAAGGAGCTCCAATCCAGTGATGTACTAAAGCTAAGCTAAGCTAAGATTAATTATTGCATTGGAGCTCCTTTGGTGTTGTGGACTTTTCTTTACCTTTAGATTTTTGGTAAAAGAAAACACTCAATTGGGAGGAAATACTGAATTTGATAGGGGCTGTTTCCAGCTGTGGAAGTGGAGTGGAGTGCAAGGAAAGGTGGAGGTGGGTTGCAGTAGTTAGACAACTCATAGAAGAGGTTTGACAGCAGCAATATGATTGGATGATTAATATTTCATGGTGACATGTGATAAGAAGACCAATATTACCCATGATCAGCTGATGAAGAGAGTGACATAGAGGGATGTTGAACAGGATGATACAAAGAGATCACTCTACTTGATTGAAATTTCAATTCATTTCACCCACAGTCTCCTGTGATGAGTCGTCCAGTGATTCTTCTCAGCTCCACCACTGGTATACATTGGCTATACATTGGGTCAGTTGGGTCTCCCAGCTCTGCTCAGTGACCTGGTCACAGTCTGGGTCAGCACACATGCTCTGGGGGTTAAATAGCTGTAAGAACTCAGATTAATCTGCAAACACTTGGTGAAACTGGCCTTAAGCTCCCTCTTCACTGCCCATGTCTCCCCCCTCGCTGCACTGGCAGCCGTGCCCGAGAGTCGGCATGTAAACCATGTAGGCCTGACACCAGTTGTTTTGACTGAGAGCACTGAGGCACTGACTTATTGTGCAACACAAGGCACAGTCTTTAGCCAGGCCCCGCTATAGCACCGAAATCCCTGCCGTATCAATGGCTAACAGCGAGAAGCTGATGGGCTTTACTGTAGAAACGTTTTTCTTCAGAAAGATGCAGTGAATCGTATCAGAGGGAGAAATGTGTATTTGTTTGGATTGTTATTGTGTTGCTGTGAAACCTACACCCATTAGAGTCATTCAGTAACTCTGATCGTTTTGAGCAGTCGTCTGGAGCCTTATCAGGTCTGTGAAAAGTCAACATAGGAGTGAAGCCAGCCAATAAAATCTGAAATTAGCACTCGTGTCGTATACATTATCTGGCACTTAGCATTTCGTCTGAGCGGATTATGACCCATATCATGATGAGTGATAGGCTTTGATTAAGATAAACCTTTTCGCAGCACTCGGGTGACAGTGTTAGTCTGTTGACCGGTCTGTCCGCCTCTTTGGTCCAGACTGAAATATCTCAAAAATCTTTATTTGATGGATTTCCACTGAATTCTGTGTAGACATCCAAGTCCCCAGTGACTTTGGTAACCCCCTGATTTCCCCCCCTGATCACCACCATGAGGTTCACGTTTGCGGGTTTTTGAGCGAAATGTCAACAGCTATGATGGATGGACTGTCGAGAAATTTGGTTTTTGCGTTGCTTTTTATGTGAATATGTGATCTCGTTTCCACGTCACACAGCAGCAACCTGGCCCACTTTCTGCAGCTGAGATGTTTGTGTGATTACTTGTGCGCACACTCTGTGTCTGAGTCTGTTTTCATGCATTCACCCTGGCTTGGTGCGTTGGGACTACCTCAGTCAGCAGACGCAGCAGGGTGTGTCACACCACTGCATGCTTGGTACATTAACACGCTTACTTAAAAAGAATTGAGCCATCATTCATATTCTGGCTATATTATAATTTGATTTATGTGACTTATAGGATCTGATGTTATTTAAATACAACTGTAAAAAGCAGCAAAAGCTTATTTAGCTGTAACATGCAACGACTCAGCGGTTCAGACAGACATGATTAAAATGCTCCAGATGGAGATGTGCAAAGACGACGGAGAAGAACCCGATCTTCCCACCAGGACCATGTCTGGGTCTCTGATTAGGTCCCATTAGTTTCTAAACTACAACGCTGATTAGAGCTGCTTGACTCTGAACTGTTTCTGACATTCAAGGGGAATCCTTCAGAGGTTTAGGGAATGAAGACCAGAGCCCCGAGGTGCATCTGAGACCTGAGCGCACTTGTACAATGTTGGTGTGGTCTTGAACCTTCACAAATTATCCCCTCACAATTCTTTTACAGCCCAGATAATGATTCATTACAGTTGCAAAGCTCCACACGGTGGTTTAACAACTTCTTCTTATTCCAGTAAAAGACCAGTCTGCAAGTCCTGCCAATAAACAAACAATCTGTAATTAGGCTACTTACAACCCCAAAGTTGGACTTACCAGTGCTCACTGATGGTGGTCTTTAAATCCATGATATTTAATCAAAGCTAATAGCTATACAGACTGCGTCAAATTACTTAAACACGCAGCAGCAGAAAAATGTGTTTTCCCTATTGTTGCTGGACTTGGATGTTTGTGCAGAACGTGACACACTGTATGTGGAGAATTTGATACCAGAAGACTGTTTTCACATTTATCTGCTGAAGAGGAAAGATTTAGTGAATTGCTTGACTGCAAAGTTGCACGAGTGCTCTATAACTGAGTTTATACTGTATTTAGGTCACATTGTGCATATTCCACTGGACTAAAAGGACTTTGAGGTGTTAGTGTGCATCCATAATACTCATAGGAATGATGGGAAGGGGGCACAACGGCACATTTTTGCCATGTCCCAATCAAGGACATCACAACTATAGTTAAAAAAAACGAATCCAAGAAAATATGGTGAAGTTCTTGATGATTTCTCAGTTGGTGAAGAAGGAGAAGACGTTCAAATCTAAAAACTGGTGGGTGGTGAGTCTTTGTCCTTTCATGTAAAGTCATCATGGGGTCAACTTTAAATCTGTCCTCTGGCCAGAACTTGGTTTTATTTAGCCTAGGTCTTCGTATATTTCTGCATTTGCTTTTTTCTTGCTTACACAACTGTGTTTTGTGACCAGCACCTGTAAAACAAATGGCATTTCCCTGTTAGTTTTTTTTAGTCAGTTCAAATTTTAACATCCTAAACTTTAGCCAAACATCAACAATTGCATGACTTTTCATATAGAGCCATGACGTAGCTGAAATAGTCAGCTGTTTGGTGAGAGTTAAATCGCTATATATATATAGCCTATATCAAAACTCCGGCTATGTGTATAACTATAGGAGCAACACACCCCCTCCCTCTGCGCACAGAGACCCTGACTGGACTGTGTTTACATCCTAAAGGGAAAGCCCAGGCCAGCCTTAATGCAATATCCTGAGCAGCTCCTGCACATGAGGGGGGGCCTGACTCCTGGAGAAATTTGATCCTGCTTTGGGCCCTTTAAAGGAATATGGGATGAGTCTGTTGAATGGAGCCGTGAGTGAGTCCCACTGAAGTCTGCGCTCCAGAGAAAGCGAAGGACAGCAAAGGCGGGGACCTGGGGGGGCGACACGGGACGCGATTCAACTGCAGAGAAGAAATGAATGAGCGGAGAGAGTGAGAGGGGGGAAAGTCGACGGAGGGAAGACCAAAAGTTATGAGCCGAAGTGCGACGAGTTGCCGGGGAAGGTGTCCGTGAGCCGGGAGAGAACCGACTGAAGGAGGCGGGAGAGACAACAAAGTCACAAGGTAAAGAAGGAGCAGAGAGCGGGGGCTCCGCTGGAGCAGCACCGACTCCTCTCTGCCTGGGCTTTCTGCACTTACTACTCACCGATTTCAATGCACGTGACTCAGGGTAAATTTAACCAAGACGCCGGGGGTTGCCTGGGTCACAAGCGGCACAGCTGTAGGTTTGTATTTTGAGAGATGTGCGATGCCTGCGTGAAGTGTCTTTTTTTTTGCTGACCCACGGCTTTTTTTTCCCTTTTTTTTTTTTTACGGTCGCTGTACTATTCTGCCGAGCTGTGCGCGTCTGGCACACCTGTTCCTTGTGGCCTTTTTTGGACAAAAACCTTGGCCACAGCTCGGCCTTGGAGCCGCAATAACAACATTTATCAACGCTATTTTAAGTGCAGTCCCACTCCTGACACACGTGCACATGTATGTTTACCCACACCTGCACATTTCACATTTCTCTTATCCTTTGTGCATCTGGAGGAATCATAATGGTCCATATAAAGCTCCATACATCAATCTGACTCCTTCAGCACCAGCTGTAGTTGTTATATCACACCTTCCAAACATGGACAGAAGATATATGGTCTTGTCTCACACTGTATGGTTAAGAGTGTCTCTGTCTGTAACTCATGCCATTGTTTTCCCAAAACATATCCTCTCTCCATGCCCTGGAGTGCAGAGGCAACACTTAAAATTGTGTGTGTGTGCTGTGCATGTGTGTGTGTATGTGCAGGACAGGAGAGCTGCTGCAGAGGTAGATGTTTACACCTCAGTACAGAGGAATGCCATGGCCTGTGTTTAAGGCTGAGACTGATAATGAGTGTGGTCAGTTTGCTGAGGCCTCTCATTAACCTGAGCTGGGAGGGAGGGAGAGAAAGGTAGGAGGAGGGGAGGAAGAGGATGTAGAGGGGAAGGAGGGAAGGAAGGGAAGAGGGAGGACTGAAGGGAAGGAGGAGGGTGGGAAAGGTGCTGCAGGAGGAGAGGGAGGATGGAAAGGGAGAAGTGTTGGAGGAGAAGAGGTGAGGCAGATAGGAAGAGGAGGAGGAGTAAGACAAGATAGATAAGAAGATAAATGGGGGAGGATTAAGATGAGATATATTTATAATTTAAAAACGCAGGCTGAAGGTTTGCAATCGGCCTCCGCAGCGTTTTAAATATGAAGTGAGTAATTCCTCTGTTGAAATTGCCCTTTGAGTCTGAGTTATTGCAAGATAACATTAAAAACTAGGGCAAACGCTGTTATTTATAAAAGTTTTTAAACATTCTCCCTTTGCACCCGGTGACATAAACCCCTGTGTTTTCTAAGAACGGGGTCAAAGGTTACGAAATGCGAGGCTGCATTGGAGCTTTTCCCCCTCCCGTATTTATAGGAGTCTGTCCCAGCTGTAGTCGTAGCACGGTATACCAAAATAGTGCGGCGCTGTAGTTTAAACAAAAGTGTGAGGCCTGTTTGACCGGATGGGAGTCGACAGAGGTCCCTCTTTGTTAAACACACGAGGAGATAAGACAATATTTAACACACCCATACTTGACTCCTCGTGCTCTTGGATAATTTGTCTTTGTCTCTTTTATACACACAGAGATCTGCCACGCTGACACCAATCTGCGCCGGCAACTGACTGACCCACATTTACACACACACATGCTCCCGGGCTGTGTGTGATGGAAGCCCTTTTTTTTTTATTTGAAGTTTTCGGAGAGAGTGGGGGCTGAAAACGTGGGGGGAAACCAAGTTGGACCTCGGCAAAGGCAACAACAGCAGGGATTTGAAATGTCTGGTGGGGATGATATCACTGAACCACCTAATCACTTACATCACCACAGCTGCATGCTCAGCAGTGTGTCAGTGTGTGTGTCTGTGTGCACAGTGCACGTGTGTCTGTTTCCAATTTATTTCAGTGTGTATCTCCATCTGTGTCTGTCGGTGCTCTGGTAAGCAAACGCTTGAAGAGTTACGGCTGGCCGGGGCGGCGTGTGTATGTGTATGTGCGTGTATCTGAATATGTGGTGATTAAGGACGTTCCAGTCAATGGAAGAGCTGACTGGAGACTCGTTCGTGTGCTCGTTGCATCCTCCGAAGAGCAGCACGCACGCCCACGGTTCTCTTTATTGAGCGAGAAATGGCAACGGTGCAGTCGACGCAAACTAGAAAAAGAAAACATCTAGATGCTGCATCGTTCCAAACAACTTTATTACAATCTGCGATATCGGCCAAAAGAAGAAAAAAAAAGGCTCCCAACGCTGGATATCAAATCTCACTCTGTGTGCGGAATAATGCCGTATAACTGTCAGTGCAGTCAATAGAAAGCAGTCCTCGCCGATGGCTGTGGTAGATACTGTACTGCTGGGATCTTTGCGGTGGTGTTTCCATTCAGTCGTCTTCCCCAGTGTTTGCTCTGGCCTCGGCCGCGCTCAGCTTCTTGTAGCTGGATGGAAGCAGAGAAGCTCCCAGGGCCTCGAGCCTGTCTGCAGCCAGGAGAGGACACACCATACTGGGCTGCAGCTCTCTTAACGCGCCTCCCTGCCTCCCCTCCGCTTTGGGTGGCCTGCGAGTGTGAAGCCTCGCACACCCTGGAGAGCTTATTTTTGTTGTCGTCCTCCTCCTCCTACCTGAATGTTTTCCACGCACATGCCAGGCAGACAAGATGCTGCAGAGAGAGAGAGAGAATAGCATTTATCAGATGTATAACAGCAGACCCAGTGGAAAATGGTCCTCTGTGTTTCTATAAACCATCCCACAATGGAGGGTTATGCTCATGCGAAAGAAGAAAATGACTCCAGTTTAAATCTTCACTGTAACACAAAGCACAGCGTTGGGTTACATTACTCCCACACACACGGTGCAAATGACCTCATTCCTGACAGGATGGTGTTTTGGGGTTGATTTTATCCTTGCGCAGCGAGCTGAGAGGATTTGGCCTCCTGTAACCTCCGCCTGCTTCCCTTCCTCATCCTGCTCAGTTAGAAAGTGTAACTTTGCACTTGTTGATTATTCAAAGAGGTTCCTGGCACCGGCTGGCATGAGCTCTGACAACCCCCCCCCCTTCTGTTTCCAGCTTGCAGGGAGTTGCTAAAGGAATTGTTCCGGGGAGAATTAGCATGGCGGTGCTGAAGAGTGTTTAACCAGCAAATGTCTTGTTTACACCCAGCTGTTTCAGCTCCTGGAGGAGGGCCTGACCTCCCCTGTCCTGGCTTGTCCCGGCGTGGCCCAGCGGGGATCCTTTCAAAATGACTGACTTCCTCTTGTCTCCTCGGCGGCCTCCTGCTCTTACCTGACCTTTGTCCACTCCGGAGAAAGAGCCGAGACGTTGGTAGCTGGACCTTGATTTGTCCGGCCGGGCCGGGGCCACCGCGGTCTGCCGGCGAAAACCTCCACATGCACAACTTCTGTAATTTGTTTGCTAGGCCTGTATTTATGAGCATGCTAATTGTAGGGAGCGCCATGGTGCAGTTATAGTTGCTGGACTTTGAACGTCTGCTGTTCTGCTGACGGTGTCTGGCTGCACTTTGGGTCTGTCTGTCTTTCTGTTTGGATAGTAAGCCTTTCTAACTTCTCTGCTCTGCTTTTGCTCTCATTTTTACTCCAGTGATGCAGCGTTTCACCCAAAATCTCATCGTCCCCACCAGGCTGTGGAGTTACATTACGTCTAATATCTTTTTATCTCTGGATAATCAGCTTTTTATTGATTTCACACCAGCTTTAACCTTTGTGAATGAGTAGTGTCAGAAGTAATAACCACTCATCTGTCCTCCACAGGTAAAAATAACTTCAGAGCCCCAGTTTCCCACATTCAGCCCTCGGCCCATTCATCCTCACACATTCTTTCCTCCTTTCTTTGCCGAGGTGAGCTGACAGCCCCCCCTTTCTAGCTGTGATGGGACTGTCATGCAGAAAGACACTATTGTGCCGCACAGGATCGCGTTTCACCCCTGCCTTGTAATTAAGAAGGGATTGCATGGCGAGGGAGTTGTGGGTGGGGAGGGGAGCTGGGGGGGCAGAGACCAGGGGATTGGGTTAGTAGGTAATTTGGCTAAAAAACAGAGCGCTGACCTGCTTTGTAGCTGGCAGGCCTGGGAGCCGGCACGCATGAACCCAACTCCCCCACTGACACAGAGCCTCCCTGCTGGGGTTTTGTTCAGTGTGTGTGGGCATGTGGAGAGCTCAGGAGCTGAAAAGGAAAGAAAAGCTCCAGGCTGTGGCGCTGATCATACAGTGACTGTAAGAAAAACGAACAAGTCTCTCTGTGGTTATGTGTCACAGAAAGTGAGAGGAAACTCTAATGAAACTCTTGTTGTTGTGGACTCATCATTAGTGTATGCTTTGCTCACATTTCCTCAGTGAATCATGGGAAGTGCGGTCAGAGAGGAGGTTAAGTCACTTGTTTCATCTCTCGTGCTGTAAATGAAAACAGAAGCCGGACCGCTTGAGGAAATGCCATCACTGGATTATTTGCGCATCGAGCCGCGGCTCATTTGTGATTTGTTGCCCGTACTGTTCAGAGTTATATCACACGGGTGCGAAGATCTAAGCCGACTCGCTCTCTCTCTCTCTGTCTTTTCAGTCTGATCCGAGCGCCGAGGCAGAGCTCTGAATCCTCGCCATGGCCGACGTGCTGGAGAGCGGCGGGTCAGGAGCAGTTGGAGCGGCCAGCGTGGATTGGCAGAAACGCTGCATTGCTCTGGAGATGCAGCTGCTGAGGTTCCGGCTTCAGGCGGGGAAAATCCGAGAGCTGCTGGCAGAGAAGGTAAGAGAGAGAAAAGCATCATGGGTAGTATAGTGAGTGGAGGTTACACACACACAGAAGCTGTGTCTGGAATCACTCCATATATAACAGACTGGATCCAGTGCAGCAGTTGGGCTTTAAGGAGGTTATGAGTCTTTGCACTTTGCATCAGACCTCACAGGTGCAGAGTCTCACCACAGCACAGAAAGCATTGAGCATGCCACTTTCTATTTGAAACTTATTTAATCATTCATGGGACATAAAATGCAGTATTTGAAGAGTAATGACCTGTTCAGATTCAAAATGAGCAGTTTGCAGCTGATTTTGTCATCCAGCAGAGGAAGCAGTGTCATAATGCATATTACATTAACAAGCTGATCAGTTTGTCACGCTGTAAAAAGCAGCTGCCTGATTTGACATCATCATTGGACATCTGACTGACTCATTTTCACTGCACTGTGTCCTCAGTAGAAACCCTAATAAGATAGCAGCATGCATACCGCACCACATCAGAAAGTGTATCGACTTTACTGAAAGATGGAGGCTGAAATTACCGCAGGACTGAATTCAGATCAGATCAAAAACACTTTTTGAAGATGTGAGAGCTACACTACCCCCAGAATCCAGCCTCAAATAATATGTTTAAGGTACAGTAAATGCAGCACACTGTGTAAGATTTTGTGCACAGACTTTATGGTTTAGTTTCCTTCTTCCAGTTTTTTGCAGGATTAAATAAATCCCAGGTGAAACTGCTGCATAACTGAACTTCAAGCTTACTAACTAACACGCTTCCAGGCTGTTTCAGATGAAGTATAGCCTCAAAGACAAAGAGTATTGTTCCCCAAATAATAAAATCCACCAATAACTATCACATGTGTATCATTCTGACACACACAGAAGATTGGGAGGTAAGTTAACGCATATGTGTGCTGTGTATCGAATGTGTAATGATGTTACACTTCATGTTTTTTTCATGGTAATAGCCACAGATTTTATTAGGAACTCATTTACACATTAAGTTGTTCACTGGTGTGGGAGTCGGTGGATTCATGGAAGAGCTGCTGCAGCTCAGTCCTGAAGAGATTTGGAAGTTCAACCCTGTCTTTACCTTTAGATCTGTTAAGTGTAAGAGGAAGCAGACCGGCCCTGAGCCGCCTCCAGCATCTCATGGGGGCATCGCACAGCTGGCACTAACTGCACAGATAAAAGTGAATTTCTTTCACTGTCTCCTCTTTTCTTTTTAACTACACACTAAGAGCTTTCTCTTCCTCGCCACTTGACAGCAGCTGTTAACAGCCACAATAAAATGCCAGGAGGCAAACCTGTGTGAGAAGAAACCTTTGACAGGACAGAAGAAAAAAATAAATCACCTACAACACGTCTCCTGCTTTCATCTGGCTCTGCTTTGGCCCCAAAAAGCCTCATATGATCTGAATGTGTGAGCATCTGAGGCGTAGTACTACGGTGGAAATTAGATTTAGCTCGTCACGCCGCTTTCATCTGCCGAATAAAAGATGTCGCTAGATGTTTTTCGACTAACAACATTCAGATCTCGGTGCCCCCTCGTCCCCATCTTCTCTTTCTGCTGGCGGCGTTTTCACGTGTTTGGTGCATGAGGAGACGGCCCGAGCATGTGAATCAGTTAGAAGTACAGGTGTGGAGGGGCCGTGTGTTTATGCGTGCGCTCAAAGACAGATGAGATTACTCAGCTTATTTGGTAAACAGTTGGTCTCGCTCACTCTGTGTCATCAGTGGTTGGCTACAGTTTCAGCCAAAATGAATATTTAAGGTTTAACTCATCACTTCTGGTGCTTCCCCTCAAGTTGGGGGAAATAACCGCAAGGAGCCGGGCCAAATGCTTGTAAAGTTGTGGCTGTTGTAAAGCCTGACTACCAGACACTCTGGAAAGTAATCAACTGTCATCAGGAAATTCAGTCCAGTTCTGAAGATTTGTTGGTAAAAGAGTGGAAATGTTTGGATTAGAAAGAGGAGGAATGAGTTCAGTAGCAGAGAAGCTCTTCTCCCCGTCTTGACATTTCTACGGTTTTCAGTTGGGGTCTCCGTGGAGCTTCACAACTGGATGCTCTTTATAGACTCTCAAGAAGAAGAAAAAAAAAAAAGCTGGGAGCTGCTTTTTGTTTGGAGTGTCACAGCAGCGGTTGGCTTTCTGTATCATCTCTAGTTCTGGAGCAGTGGAGTGGTTCATTCAGTCAGTCAGCAGGATGTTTACAGTCCAAACATAACCCGGTGGCTGATAAGAGCTGGACGGCTCCCTGCTGTGTCCTCTGTCAGGTTCTGTCAGAGCAGCTCCTCTGAGATCCCAGGCAGCACTCACACCCACAAACACACGCTCTGAACAACATTTACGACCCCGGCAGTGAGAGAAAGTCAGCGAGGGAGGGTTTTACTGTATTTATCAACGGCAGCTAAAAGGATTTTTCACTGTCAATTTAAAAAAAACATCTTGTATCTCATCTCTGTTCTGTAAACGTATGACTTTTAGAAAACTGATGGTATTGTAGGTTTCTACTGTCACCAATTCCTACAGTATGAATAAATACTAATAGCACATTACTAATACTCATAGTTCAAAGGATAGATTTTAGTTTTGTGTGGCTCAGACCTCCAAACAATTACAGATCAGATCTCAGTTGTTTCACCGGTGACAAATAGGACTTTTTATTGTGGATGTCATCTTTATATATCTAGCTATGTTGCTACATCTTCAATTACTGGTGATAGAAAAATGTCCACAAAAATGGTGAAGACGCTGAAACAGCTGTCCAGGTAGGAAGCTGATGAACTAAATAGTCTGGCTGTGAAAATATGACATGCTAATAATAGATAGAAAACAACAAGACTGAAACAAGCTTTTGATCCATGTGCAAAGAATAAAGTCAGCCACAGGTGTGAAAATAACCTGCACAGCAGGATGGTGGAGGATTACTGTATTTAGTTCATGTCAGACCGAGTGAATGAACTGAAAGAAAATGGCAGTTTAATATAATTATCACTCTGAGCATATTTTGTATCAAAGTCGTTCTGGTGATAAATGATGTTAATTAACCAAATATATATCAATCCACAGCAAAAAAAAATCACTTTCTTCTCCTGTGTGAGTAACGTTTCCTGCTCAACTTACTGATACTTTTTTGAAAATGAAAGTTGATAGTTGTCAGCTGTGTTTTTAAAGATTTTACATCCCCAGTCAGAACAAATGGTGCCACAGACACAGACCTGAAGTCAGCGTGGAGCTACTGTGAGACTGTGAGTGACCAACTGGGGTTTCCAACAGTAAGAAAAATGTAAAACAATGCCATAATAAAAAGCAGCCAGGTTCACAAATAGACACAGTGTTGGCTGCTCATTTTGAAAATTGACCAATTCTTCTTCTTCTACTCCATTAATAACACATTTTATAAGCATTTATTACAAATCATATCACATCCAATCCCTTTTTGTCCTTCTCTTTTACTATTACTGACTAATCTCTCGCTTTTAGTTTAAATCCATCTCTTAAACATACAGCACATGTATACAAACTCTAACATAAACACACATAAACACACACACACAAGGCTGAGCGTAGTTTAAGTGGACGCCCGTGCTGCTGAGTGTGTTTTTTTTCTTGGGGGGGGAGGGGGGGTTGGGGGTGCTGAGTGACTCCCATTTCGTCATGTTATTGCTGTTTGGAAAGACTGCTTCACGCTCTTCATCTCCCCTCTTGCCAAGTTAGGAGTGTTTTACACATTGACCCACTTTGGTATGGAAAAACATGAAAAAAAAAAGCTGACGTGGTTGCCTGTGACATGGCATTTATCTCCAGAGGCTCAGAAGCAGCACGAGTGAAGCCGAGGAGAGAGGGAAGGAGATGCCCCATTTGCCTTGTGAGGAGTGTAACAGGACGATTACTCCATTTAAGAGTTTTTACTGTGTGGATAGCGAGGGAGGGAGGGAGGGAGGGAGGGTGTAATCGACGGCTGTCAGCTGTTCGCTTGTAAAAACCGAAACTCCCCTGTAAAGCAACAGAGAGGTGGAGATGAGATTTGAAACGTGACTGATGAGAATATTTGGATTAGTTTTGGCACAGAAGTGACACAACTGTTAAACTGTGGGGGGAAAAAAAGAAGAAAAAAGCTAATTCAGGAATAAAGTCGAGCAAACGAAAACCGTCCACTCCTTGTTTGAAAGCTGAAGTTTTTCCATATGTGTTGACGTCGCATAATTGAAGCTATATTTTCAGCTTTCTGTGTTTGATTTCGAGGAAAAACTAGAGAGTGGTTGGAGCGATAGCCTCTAATTTTAAACTCCTTATTGGCCCGATACCAGCGAGGTTTCAACCCCGCTGTGGGCAGTGGTCATTTTGGCACTGGGAATAAAACCTTGGGATCAATAAATCCAGCAGGATTCATTCTCTTGGGACCACGGATATTTGTACAAAACTTATCATATTCCGTCTAAAAGTTGTTGAGATATTTCAAAATAAAAGCCCAACAGCGCTGCGTTGCTGCCATGGTTAAAAAGTGATACTTAATAATCCATAATAAAGATATTTAAAATGCTTCAAGAAGGGCACGGAAGAACCACAACACATTGCAGGGTTCAACAGTCCACAGTGGTGAGGAAATAATGCCCTTACAGCTTCAACTGACTCGCCTCATGAGACAAAATTTCAGCAAATCAAAACCTCCCTGGATCCAGTAACAGAGATTTAACATCAGGATCCTCATTGACAGTGTTGTGGAATTAAATCCAGAAACGTAGGTTTAGAGTTTCCATCGCTCTCCCAGAATATAGAAATACCTTATTCAGAGGAATTTTTAAATTGGGTGGTATTCCCACTTCAAGGTTTCCTTTCATTACTTGGCTAATCTAATACTGGACAAATTAGATTAATCTCTTCCATAAGCCTCACGTGGCTCGAGAAGCACAACACTGTTATTTGACTCAGGCCGGCGGTGTCAGTCAGCGAGGAGGCCTGCAGAAAGATCACTAGGTTCACGTTTGTGTGTATAAATATTTATTTTCATGAGAGGATTTGTTTGGATCAGCTGCTTTTAATAGTTCAGCTGCTTAAATCTCTGTGTCATGTTCAAGCTTCTCTGGTTTTTACTCAGGCAGAGAAAAGAGCTGGTTTTCCTTTTCTCCATATCTGTATCTATTTAACGGCTGAAAAAGATTTAATAGATACCGTAGTCACTGATTTATAGAATTATAGATTGTTTGGAGTCATTTTTATTTGTATAAAGCACTGATGTCCCTCTTTTTGTCCCCGTTCCTGTATGGACGTTTCAATCTAACTTGATGGTTTTAAACCTTTAATGATTGATCCTGAGTTATTACTTTACTAAGTCTCACATGTAAGAGTTAATGACTAAAGGAGCAGGTGGAACATTTAGTTAACAGATATTTCACAGTGAAACCAAGTTTGGATGATTCCTCTTCAGATAAAATGACCGATTTTCCTTGCTTTATTTAGAACAATGTGCAAATTAATAAATTCAGTAGAAAGGTAAATAAAAAATACTTAATATTGGTTGCAAACAAATTAAATAAAGGTGTAAAATGCTAATATTCAAACCAAACCTAACAAGGCCTAGCTCCTCTTTTAGATACTGTGTCCTTGTTTTGCTCTTGGCAGTGTCACGTTCACTCTTCTCAGTGTTTGTTTGTGTTGCAGATGTTGCAGATGTCCTGCCTGCATCTGTGGAAAAACACAAAGCAACGCCCAAATAACTAACTAAAAAAAATAAAAGTTTTAGTTTGGTTTGTGAAACAGTGAAATTGATGATGGAGCAGGGTGTTTTTCTATTGTGTATCATATCATCACGTCCCTCAGCCATAATAACTGTGACCAGTGTTTCCAACGGGCACAAACAGGAGTTTTTAGATTCTGATCTGTTTTCAGCCCGATACTGGCAGTAACAGTGAACAGATACTTAACTGACAACAGCAGATCTGTTGATGATCTGTAGCCTGCTCCCGTCTTATCTCCACCTCCCTGGATACCATCAGTCCCTCTGAATTCCACACTGAAGCAGAAAGAGGCAGCACTTTGCTTCCTAGCAGATCATTTAGAAAAGATTTGCATCTCACTCAGTTTTCTGTCGTGTTTTCAGGCAAAAATATAATATTTTAGTTATAAATCACAGCAATGTGCTGCAATGTTTCCTGTCACCCTGTTTACACAGACAGGTATTCAAGATTCAAGACAACTTTATTAATCCCTTAAAGGGCAATTCCATTTAGTGGCTTGCACACATGCTCATAGCACAAAACACATAACAAGACAGAGAAACCAGGAAAGAGAAGAGAAGGTTGGCAGCTGTGTGCAAAGTCTACTAGTTACATGTAAGGAATATGAATAAATACAGTAACTTTATTAAAAATAGGAATTTGAATAAATATAACCATTATAGTTCATCTCTGAATAAAAGAAAATACAAAAAAAGGCAAAGATGATGGATAATTCCCAATCAGGTTTCAAAAGTGTCAATAGTTGTGTAGTTTTGGACTCTTACGCCTCGAGGCCCTTGAGACAAGGTCCAACTTGCCGTCCAAATGGGATGTGGCAGCTTTTGGCGGCTACTTCTGACGACCACTTGCCCCGTCTGTCCCGCCCTCTGACCTCCAAAGGTGCTTTAATATTCACCTTAAAGTGCTTCGCTGGGCCCGTCCCGGGTTTTTTTTGTTTTGTTTTGTTTCATGAATGAAGAGCGAGCGCTGTTTGCTCTTCTCTGGCTCAAGCTCGGTTAAACCTCTGACTCAACAACAGAAGCTTTTGACCTTGAGGTGAGGAGTCATCCAACCACTAACCATCAGCCTCCCTCCGCCCACGCCTCCTCCTCCCCCTGCAAATGCTCTCTGGCTTTAGTGAGTGTTAATCTCGCTGCGAGGAAGATTTGAAATACTGCGAGTGGTGGATTCTGGGAATGCGGGGGGCCTTCATGGAGGCGACGAGAAGGCAGAAAGAAAGACAAAGAAAAGGAGAACAAAGATGACCCGAGGAATTCAAATGTATCTCTCAAGCAGAGTGAATCCATTAGTATATTTGCTCTCCTTTCAACTGGGTCACTGAGCTCAGAAGAAAGGGCATCCTGTGTTGAACCAGTGTGTGTGTGTGAAAGCATTTGGGGGTATTTTTCGTGCACACACACACAGAGAGGGTACTTGTAGATGGGTGCATACTTGCAGGATGGGCAGTGTTTGCCTTTGAAAGCATGAGTATGCATGCTTGCACAAAAGGTGACGCAAGCTTGTGCACACACACATACGAGCATTCTTCTATCGCACCGTTGTTTGAGCAGCGGTGCTGGTGTGAGGGATGTTCAGCCTCCTCTCAGGGCCTCTCTGCCTCCTCCACGCTCTCTCTCTGGGCCCTTCTTGTCTTAAATGCTCTTCAAGAGATGGTTATCCTTCTTCTTCTTCTTCTCCTCTGTTTCTCTGATTGGGCTGATGTTAGACCTTCTTTCCTCCATGCTGAACTCATCATGCGTTGATGTATTCCTGATTCAGCAACATTCCCTTGATTAAAACAGGTTTTTCGTGACACGGCTCGTCTGCTAAAAACTTCCCAGCACATTAATCTTTTGAATGCCTTCCCTATGGCAACAGTGATTATGAGGGATTTAGTATGCCGTCATGCATTTGTAGGTGTGTGTGTGTGGTTGTGTGTGTGTGTGTGGAGGCACTTGTGGTTAGGTGGTCTGTCTGTCTAGTTTTTGTAGCAGGTTATAGGACCTGTCTTTGCAGGATCTGTACTTCTGAGCTGCATGTGAAGTAAATGTCATAGAGTCTAAGATGTTTATGAGACAGAGAGACGGACTGAGCTGTGTTCAAAACTCTTGTCCTTGTCTCAGATGCAGGAGCTGGAGCAGAGGGTGATGGAGGCCGACCAGCGAGCTGAGAGCGCTGAGAAACAGGTAGAGTGACTTGTGAAAAATGACTTTTACTTTACTATTATAATAATTCAGTATATTTGAGTGTAATGTATTCCAAAGGCTGCTCTAGGGATGTGGCATTGGTATGTGTAATATACTTGTCCCTATACGAAAGATTAATCATTGAAATACAAAATTATACAAATAATACAAATTAAAAATCTGTCCATATTCAGTTTTACCCCGAAATGAAATGGTTAACACATATGGTTAAACATACAGGTGTTTATATAATGATGTTCTAGATACTGACTGACTACTTTAATTAGGACCATTTTATCATAAGTGATATAAATAATAAATACAGCAAAGTTATGATTAAAGTTTAATCTTTGTAACCTCTGTTAAAGCCATGATTATCTTTTTTTCTACAAGAACTGGCTTTATATTTAAAAATGAAATGCATTTTTCTTCAGCGCATTGAGACCAGAATACCTTAGTTAAGCATTTTCTGTAGCTTTGAATTGCATCTCCCTGTCCCTCTGAGCAAGTTTGTGTTAAAGCAAAGCTTGACAGCAAAATCCAGCAACTTTGAAAAGCCATGATTTGTGGTAGAAAGCTCCAGAAAAAGCATGTAAGTTGATCTGCAATTAATGTTTTTTTTGTTTCTCTAAAACAACAGTTTCCGAGTTCAAGAATGAGCTTTCATGTTCAACAGTGACTGATGTAATAGGAGATGCTAAATTTGAGATCCATAAAGTCACATCTTTAGTTGGGATTTTGTGTTCTTCTTCTTTTTTTCCTTTTTTCTTTTTTTTGGACTCCTAACCACTAATTAGTCGTCCTTTGATGTGACTTAACAAAAGTAGAGTGTGGTTTGAGGATCAGAAACCTCATACGTATCACACACTCTCTGTCTCTCTGGCTGTTGGGTTTAATCTCTGATTTGCTGTCGTTACTGGCTCTTTCCAGGTGTTTGCTGTAGGTGGTAATTTAATGGTGCCCTCTCTCAGAAAAAAAAAAGAAATACCTAAGGGCTTAGAAAAGATTTTTTCTCATCAGCGTTGGCAAAAAGTATCCTCCGTGTTTTCCTTTTGGCTTCATCCGCTGCCAATCAAGACTAAACGAACCATGTAAAGTTGAGCTGTCTTCTGGCCGTGCTTGTGCATTCACTCCTCTAATTATGCATTTCAGATCCATGTCATGGAAGAAAAGCTGAAGTCTGCAAACATTCAAACCAGCGAATCCGAGAGCTCGTTGTACAGAAAGTATCAAGACCTGACCAATCAGGTTCAAGAAAAAGATGCTGCGATAAAGAGATTAGAGATGCAGCTGGAAAAACAGGTATGGATGGAGCCATCAGATAGAGAACCAGAAATGTCCATTTATGTTCATGAAATGTAGGTTGAAATAATCCACCACCCTTGTTTTCTCTGACTGCAGATCTTAGTCAGAGCCCAGGAGGCAAAAATAATTGAGGAAAAGGCTGCCAAGATTAAAGACTGGGTCACCTTTAAGCTCAGAGAGGTAAGCTCCAACATGTATAGATACACCCCCGACTGAAGTCGGAGCCTCTGGGAAAGCCCTCGCCCCGCTGAGAGACATTATCTGTGGCAACAAGAGATGCTTATGTGATTAAAAGTGTATTATCTACAGCTGTTTATACACAGGTTTATATCTGCTGGAAAATTTGAAGAAGGGAAAAAAAAAGCTTATTTGTAAATGTCAACCTTTGCATCTGTGAAATTAAGTAGTTAAAGAGTCGTTAAACTTTCAGCTTTTCTCATCTACTCCATTCAGAACTACTCTATTTGTAGATGCTACTGTACCAGCTACACTGGCTTATATTTATTTATGCACTGTGTTGCAGATGGAGCAGGAGAACCAGCAGCTGAAAATGGCCAATTTGAAGCAGACAGAACAAATAATGTTGCTGCAGGACAAACTACAGTGTAAGTATTTCTGTAGGCGATACAAACCGAGCCAGAAAGCAAGTATGTGTATTTTCCAAAACACTGAACTATTCTTCAAATAGTTCTACCTAAAGGATAAACTCACTGTGTACTGTGTATGTGGACGTAGTACTTAACTGCTTGTAGGAAATACTGTTTATTCCCAGTGCTCTGGTTTAAAGGAGAGTTCCTGTTGTTGTCTTTCTCCTGCAGCGCTCCTAGAGAAACCTACGTCCTCAGGATCCCCCGCCACCTCCCCTGTAATGGATACCCACCTGGTGCCCAGCAGCCCGCTGTTTCCTCCCAGCTGCCCCGGCACGCCACCCGCCCAAGACGACAGCTGGAGACAGACAGGACCTCGTGGAGCTGCCTCTAATATCAAGATCTCGCCGACAGGTGGGCTGCCCCCCTGCTCATTTCATCTCAGCATGGGTGACAGGAAGCTTTTGAAGCTGTGTTATTTCATTCAAGCTGAGGCTGATCACATGGCAGGAACTGAACCAGTGGTGAAGAAGTGACCTCAAGTCAATCCGACCATTTTTTTTTTTTTTCCAAAATCTTGTTCTGCATCAGATATCATGATTAACCACTTTTTAAAATGCTGTTATTATTACAACGACTAAGATTGTCATCTCTTTTTTTTATTATAGAAGTTGTCCTTATTTGCCACTTTTGCTGTATTTTGATATATTTAACAAAAAGAAAACGTTTTAAAGGAGAATTCCGGCCATTTTTGACTAAATCGTTCTCCTGATGGTCACCTAGTGTTGGGGGGAGCAAAAAAACGTGACTAAAATTGATGCAGGCAAACCGGAGTTGCACCATGGCCAGACGGCGCTAGCGCTATCGACAACACTAAATCAAATATCTATGCTACATGACTCGAATCCTTACGTGACACCACTGAACTCATATAGTGAACAATCATTTTTATCAATTTTAGTTGCGTTTTTTGCCCAAGTCAGGGGTCAGAAATGACCGGAATTCTCCTTTAAGTGTGAAACGAAAATAACTGAAGTGAGAATCCTGTGGTTTAGATTTCAGCTCCAAGTCACATAAAAAAATACTTTAAAAGTTTGTGTGGACAGCAGAGACCACTTCCCCACCACAGACTGATATGTCCAGTGTCTTCCAAACCCTCATATTTTCTCAACAATGCTCGTCGGTCACACGGTCACTTCCTCCAGACCTCAGCCAACAGTAGCAGATTCAGTGATTTATCTGTGATTGTTCGCAGCAAACTGAGCTTGGAGATCGGCAGCGATCCTTCCACAGACTAATAAAGCCTCTTTCTCCTCCTCAGATGTCAAGAGGCCTCCTGAGCAGGTCAGTCCTGGGATTCGCCTCGGAGACCTCGCGGCCCACGATGCTCTCTCTCAGGGTCGGAGCAGGGAGGGTCCCGGCAGCCCCGCTTCCCTCGGCCGACCAGAACTCCCAGCGGGCGCGGAGGGTCCGGCGGGCTGCTCCGACAGAGACAACTCCTCTGACGAGCTCAACAGCAAGTTCCGCTCCCAGTGCCTTCACTCGTCCTCCTCCTCTTCATCCTCATCCTCCGCTTACGAGATGGCCCACGGGCCGAGCTCCCCGGAGTCGTCCATGGGCTTCACTCCCAAAAGCCCCCTTCTGTCTCGCTCCCCCTCCACCAACAACCCCTTCCCCAACAACCGCCCCCAGCCGCAGGTTCACCAGTCGGGCGCCAGCATGACGTTGCCCAAAGTACGAACTCCGCTCACCCCCAGAGACAGCATCCAGCTGGTGAAGAAGCACTACAGCCAGCCGCAGCCCAGCCTGGACAGACTGCACCACCTCAACGTGAACATCGACATCATGACGCCATCCTCCACCTCCTCCACGCTGAAGAGCACCGGCACCGCCTCCTCGCCCTTCTCTCAGGTCGTGGAGGAAACGGACATTGACGATGGGATTCCCGACGGCATGGACGGGGTGGTGGAGGGCTCAGAGGGATCGGAGGAGTCGTCCCGGGACGGAGTCTCCTTTGTGGGGCTCGCGGAAGAGCTGGAGAGGTTGGATCCTGAAATCCTCAAGCCGCCAACGCCTCCTTTACACCGCTTCCCCTCATGGGTATGAGAGACTAACGTTATCGGTTTAACTTCTGCATGTGTCCTGTGTTAATTTATGCTGTTAAAATCATATCTGCAATGGAGCTGGATCCATTATGTTTCAACCACTGCTCAAAATGAGATAGATGAGTAAACTGGTAGCGATTTTATGGTCTATACAGTGAACATGATGCTCCCACCAGCAGCTGCTTCACTCAGCGTAGCTTAGTACAAACACTACAAATCAGAGGGAAAACAATTGGCCTCTGTCTAAAGGTAACAAAACTGATTAATACATTAAGTCATTTGTTTAAACTCAAATGTAGAAACAGCACCGTTTTATGGTGTCTTATTCATCGGATTATGTCTTGGTTGGAGATCACCAGCAGAGCCAAGAAGTAGTCCGGGTCCATACTCCTCATAAAACCACACAAGTTTACCTTTCTGAAGTGAGGAGGAACGTTTCTGACTGTTTTGCTCTCTGCAGGAGAGTCGCATCTACGCTGTGGCGAAGTCAGGAATGAGAGTATCAGAGGCCAGTCCTGGAGCCAGAGGCCCCGGACGAGGTGAGTGTCCTGCAGCCAGGAACAAGAGACTTGTTGTCCACATTCAAAACCCAGTTATTTTCACGACGGCGCAGCGAAGAGGACAGAATATCTGCTTTACGTGGCCCTGCATGTGTGTATGTTGAGCCTGGGTGGTGTTGCCTGTGGTGTGGAAGATGAGTCAGTGCTGTGAAGTGACATGTCACTCAGCTCATGCTTAATGGACGGGACAGGGGGGTGTTGAGGTTGTTGGGTTCGGATCTGTCATTGCTGCCTTTGATGTCACTTCCTGTGGCCCGAGGCTCCACACACCTGTGCAGATGTAGGCTTTTAAAGAGCTGAGGAGGAAAATGGGAGTGGGGAGGTTTGTAGCAAAGCAGAGGCAGCTTTTTAATCAGCTGCAATGAAAGGCCGCGGTCTGGGTGTAATTACTGCTGTGCTTTCTGTTCCGACATCATCCATTTTGTCGCGTTGCAGACTGTGAGGTTTGACAGCTCTCCGACTCCGACTATTGAGTTTCCCGACTGCCAGGTACATGCAGTCGACTGCCAAGCGGCTGCTGTGGATTAAGTCGTAGCTTGCTCAGCTTATTCAGCTTCCTCTCGTGTTTGCGCCTCAAGGTGCATCTGTTATTTCAGGATTTTGATCTCTGCCTAAATAAATACCGGAGACGAGTTGAACTGTGTTTTGTGTTTTTCCACCAGCAGCTACTTCAAAAGCTTTGTTCTGTTTTCAAATGTCTGTGAAGTTAAAGTGAGTTCCTATTGTTGCACAAATGACAACCAACCTCACAACCACCACCAGAGCTGAAAAACAAAGGCCGCAGTGAAGTGACAAAAACTGCAGTTCCTCGAATGGCCTCTTGAGAAAATCCCGATAGACTCCTATGTTCAAATACCTAATTTTACAACAGAAATAGACATATTTATAGCCTGGTAAATACTTACTTACTGCAAGGTTGTGGGTTTTTCACCTTGAGTAGAAAGTACGTGGGGTCAGATGCTGCTTGTCGATGGCGGAGCCGCCAGATTTAAAACCACCCATTTGAAACCTGTGGGTGATGTCAAAGAGCACATGTCTACTGTATCTTGTTTCTGCAATATTTTAGCATTCGACTTAAAGGGGATCTATGCAAATCTGGTCGCTTTTCTGCTGTTTTGCTAACCCTCCTCTCGGCCATGTGAGACAAGAGCTGCCTGGGACACTGGGGCCCCGATCTTGCAAAGTTGGTTTTCAGCCAAGAGAAACAATAAGTGACACACATGGGGAAGGCAGAGAGCCTCCATTCTCCCTCGTAACAAGTTAAGCCATTTATTAAACCATCACAATTACTCCAAAGCTGTTTAATTAAGGTAAAAATGTAGCATAGTTAAGATCCAGATCACGGACAGTTCCTCTTTAAGCAAAGTTTCAGCAAAAGTTGAAAAATCTTGCTTCAAGTTAGAAATTTTGTATTCGTATGTCCTTTGTCTGAACAGTGAGTGATTTTTGTTGCAGGATCCAACCTACCCCAGTATCCAGCGGCAGGTCCGTTCACCCAGCTGATCTATAAGAATATTAACGTACCAGTCTACACCACACTGAAAGGGGTGAGTGAAAACCGAATCTTCTTTTGAGCTGTAAAATACTGGAGCAGTTGTCATCTGTCCTGACAGGATGTTACAGTAGCCAGTGTTTTAACCAACCTTTCCTACCTTCACCTGTTTGTTGCAGAAAGCCACTCAGATCAGCAGTGTCCCTCTACCTGACGACGACTCGGGGTCAGAGGATGACAGCAGCTCTCTGGCCAGTTTACGGACCTCCATCCTGAGCCCGGACAGGAAGGGCAGCGTCCCTGGGAGCCCACGAGCCGTCAAGAGAGGTGGGGATTGTAGATTGTGGTGCATGTGGTGATGCAGTCAGAGCAATGAAACCACAGTTTAGAAGTGATAACCTGTTCATGAGAAACAAGGGGAGTTTATGACATCATAAACTTTTCTGATCTCAGTAGGGCTGGATTTGATTAATTAATGATTTTCCATTTAAGAGACATCTTCACCCACTTTTATTATTATTATTTATTTCCTGGGCTTTTCTCCTTTCAACCACCATTTTTTTTTATCTTAACTATATTTTGTGTCACCCTGTAGGTGTGTCCATGTCCTCCATAAGCTCAGAGAGTGACTATGCCATCCCTCCTGATGCCTACTCGCTGGACAGTGATTACTCAGAACCGGAGCATAAACTCCAGCGGACCTCCTCCTACTCCTGTGAAAGCACCGGACCTGTGAGTGAAGTCCTTCTTAGTCTGTCTGTGTGTCACTGTTACAATCAAACACACACTTTCTTGCTGACAAAATGCAAAATCTAAATGAGAAAAAAAATGTTGGCGATGCGTAAATAAAAAAAAATCTTGTTTTTGGACAAATATTCCATGATTTAGTCCTAACTATTGATAAAACTATACAGAAATGTGACATTACTCACAAGTATCCTTAGTTTCAGTGTTGATAAGTTATATAGGACCTATTGTAAAGTACCTGGCAGTGATCTGTGCTGTTGTGTGTGTGTGTGCAGGAGATGCTGGAGAAGTCTGGGTACCTGCTGAAGATGGGCAGTCAGGTGAAAGCCTGGAAACGTCGCTGGTTCATCCTGAGGAACGGAGAGATCCTGTACTACAAATCTCCTGTGAGTGTGTCTCCCTCTGAGCCTGCCTGCCTGCTTCCTTCTAAGGTTTTGCTGCCTGCACAGGAAGCATTGCACGAATATTTCTGAACTGAAAGTGTGTACGTGCAGGTTAGCTGGAGTGAAGTGCCACCTGTGCCACCTTAACACTTAAATATGTATATTATGGGGAATGTCTGATATTTACTGATGGGATTTTTTGTGTGTAAATGTGTTTTTTTCTTCTCTTTTTTTGTTTTTTAGAGTGACGTGATCAGGAAACCTCAGGGTCAGATCGAGCTCAACTCTTCCTGCCGTATTGTGCGTGGCGAAGGTGCACAGACATTTCAAGTGAGTGGAAAACATGCGAAGGATCCCAACAATATATAACGAAGTGTAAAGACAAGCTAAGTGTGCAGTACAGTAGTTTACATTTCACAGTCTGACTGCTATCTGCTAAGGGGTTATGTTAGATCTATGATTTGAGTGGTACTGTATAAAAGAGAAACAGAGGAAGACAGCTGTGAGAGTGCACGTGAAACTACGCACGCACCAGCGCTCTTTTTATAGCACCGCATCACAGCAGAGCTTTACTGCTGCATACCAGAGAAGCAGCTTAAGATGACATCAGGTATAGCATTGGGCTGGAATGTTTTCCTGGCTCTTTGGAGGCTGATTCTGATCTCCTCTGACACGACGATGCTATCTCACTCAGCTTGGCTTAGCATTTTTCCCATATTTCTGCCTTTTTCCCCCTCTAATCAGTTGATTACAGAGAAGAAGACCTTCTACCTGACCGCCGATTCACCCAACATCCTGGAGGAGTGGATCAGGGTCCTGCAGAACATACTCAAAGTGCAGGCCAGCAGCCCCGTCACCGTGGAGACCGCCGCAAAGCCCACAGTGAGAGGATGGCTTACAAAGGTCAGGAGCCAGAAGTCAAAAGTGATGTTGTCGCTTAAACTCATCTGTCTTGATAAGAGTTTGGCAACTGGAACATGAACACCACTTTCATGTCTGTGCATTAAATATGAAGCTGCAGCAGATATAAACCAGATATGACTGTGTGAACTTTAAAGGTTCGTACTGTACCTGCGGACAGGACCAGGCTAGTTTAGTCTAATATAAGCTGTTTATATTAAGAAGTACAACCAGATAAATTAGATAAAATAATAAATTAATATTGTCAAGGAGATAAAAACATGGATGTGTGTTTTAAAAGGTTGTTTAAAAGAAGATAGAGCAGCAGTAGACCAGATTGTGATAGTTAAATTATAATAATGTAAAAATATATTTGTTTTATCAGTCTAGATTTATGTATTTATTAATCTACTTTTACAAAACCATATTATCTTACTCTGTTTCCAGTCTATAGCTGTCAGAGGTATGGTTAGCCAGGCTTTGTCCCTGGAGAGGATGCCAGGAATAACTGGTTTTCAGGCTTAACGTTGTCTCTCAGACAGATATAGAAGTGTCTGTCACTCGGGGTGGGGAGGCTTTGACAGAGCGCTCTTAAGGCAGATTCTTGAAAACCGTCTTCACGTTGGGACACGGCCGTAAGACTAGAGCAGCTGGAATGCTACACAACCACCAACCCACCCACCTCTCTGGCTCTCCTTCCCTGTGCCTTTCCTTAGCCAAGGCCTGTCTGCTGGTGAAGTTAGGACACTTAAACATCTGATGGGTGTGTGTGACGGCTGTCTGACAGATGACTGACTGCCTCATGCTGAGATGATGGAGCCCATGTCCTCGCACCAAACCCCTCCCCTCCTCCCTTCTCGATCCTCTTCCTGCGAGTTGTCTTTGATCTGCTGGTTATGACGTGATCCCAGTTGAGACGGGGGCTGTTGACCTCAGTGCCCCCCGCTCAAGGGATGCACAGCTGGTTTCATGTCGGAGGCATCCTCCAGTGACTGCATCGCTCTGTGTCTAGAAGTTTCAGATTCACATTTATCATCTATAAAGGCATTTCTGCTGAAAAATAAGGGTGGAAGCAGCACCAATAGTGTATGTACTGTTTTCATTTGACAGGAATTTATTGTAACTTTGCTTTGGAAAGACACAAGAAAGTCCAGATTGGATTTTTTTTTTTTCAAACTGTTGCTCAAGTCACTGAATTTGTTCTCTAATGATTTGCACACCCACACTGCCTGCACACTCCTGGGACATCTGCTGGTCAGATGTAGAAATCAGAAATTCCCTGACTCACATCTGTCAAGCTGTTTAAAAAGCTCTCTGGTCTGAGTTTCAAAGAGCACACAGGCACAGGCACAGACAAAATATATATAAATAGTATCATATTTCTGCTTTTTTTCTGACAAATAATCATTTCTCAAACTTTTTTTTTTCTCAGCTGTTGTCTCTCTGTTCTCTTTCAGGTCAAACACGGACACTCGAAGCTGGTGTGGTGTTCATTGGTCGGGAAAGTCTTCTACTATTATCGCAACCAGGAAGACAAGGTTCGAAAAACAGGGCTCTCCTCACTCTTGATGTGCTCTCTCTTGCTTTAGGTTTTTGTGTCTTGTTTCCAATTATCATTGAAAAAGTCCTTATTTGGACATCATAAAAGTACGGTGGCCCAGCAAATATATCTGCTGGGAGTTGCAGTGTGTTGAGCACTCAGGGCCACTGTATGAAAGACCTTTATAATAAATAAATATACAGATATTCACAGAAGTCTTTGCTGTGTTTCAGCTTCCTCTGGGTCAGCTGCAGATACGGGAGGCGTCGGTCCAGGAAGTGGATCGTTCCTGTGATTCAGATGAGGACTACGAAGCAGGTAGTCGAGGTTTCCTCTCCTCCCACTGCACGTTGGTGGTGCAGCCCAGAGACCAGAGTCCTACATACCTGCTCATTGGCACCAAGCAGGAGAAGGTACAGGAACTGGAAACGTCTTTAACATTAAAGGGATAGTTCAACATTTTGGCAAATTGGCCCATTGCTATAATCCCTATAGTTTTTGGAGTAGGTTCGTTATGTTTAATGTATTGGTGCAAGCTATTTTTTGAACGGCGGAGCAGAGCCGTGAGCTGCTCAGAGCTACGCTATGGAGGCTCATGGGATTTCCCTCATCAAACTCATCAAATACACAATCCAACAACTCCAAAACGCTTTCGTGGGCAAGTTGTGACCTGCACATTCACTATTGGCAATGGGCCAATTTGCCAAAAATGTTGAACTATCCCTTTAATGTTTTAATGTGGAACTGTTCTGTATATTAATGAGTCTGTTTTTATTCCCCTGCAGGACACATGGTTGTATCACTTGACTGTAGCGGCCGGCAGCAGTGCAACCTTCAAGGTGGGCACAGAGTACGAGCAGCTGATTGGTCAACTCCTGGATGCAGAGGGAGACCCAGGTGAGGAATCAAAGAAGCTGTAGAAAGGATTTATTTTAGGTTTGAGCTAAGATCAGAGAAATAATGTTACACCATCTTGAAGCTGTAAACAGTCAGAGCATGATGTGTATTATTTTATTTTTATGTAAAAAACCCATAGTATATCATACTGTATCAAGTATATTTGAAGATGTTAAAAAGAGACTCAGCTCTGACTGAGGAGAAAAACACGGCGCCGTGGTTTGCTTCTAAACTCCTCCCTGGCTTTCTTAAGTAAATTAGAAGTGACTATAAATACCTAATGGCATTACAATGTCAACTTTTTCAGTCCAAGACACAGGATGCAGCAAATTTGTGTTGCCAAGTTAGTTACTTATAATGTATTTAAACCCAGAGCAAGACGTGTCCTATTTATAAAATACCACTTTTACCAAAGCACACTAGCAGTGTCTCTCCTCGAGGCACAGCATGTTTTTTCTCAAGTGGGTAAAGCCAGATTTCGTTGTTTTTTGTACTGTTTGTTTTACTTTAATTTTTATTTTGAACTCTGCTTAAAATATGGAAGACTAAGTCAGGCGTGTTGTTATGAGAAGAAGTGTAAAAACAAGCTGAGAAACATGGGATGGCTGCGTATCTTTGTTGACCGCACTGCTAATATATTTTTACAGCAGATGCATTAGCTGAAGGGCTTAAGACGTGCAAAGTCTCTCTGTAAGTGGAGACAGAATACCTCGGTAGCATCGCGCTACGTGTTATTTCTATCCTGATGTCTGACAGCTCTAATCCACGCTGCAGACAGTGTTTACGGCGGCAGCGCCGTGTGTGAATTCTGTCAGCTGTTGAATCATTACAGCTTTGAAACTCAATCTTTGTGTTTGTCTGTGTGTGCGTCTTTGCTTGTGTGTGCGTGTGTGTGCTGCTGCTGCTTCTTCTTCTCCTTCTTTTCCCAGACTCTGCCCACTGGAGGAGCGAGGCCTTGAGCTTTTGTAAGGAGGGTCTGCGCTCGCCTCTCACCACTCTACCCTCTGAAGCTCTGCAGACAGAAGCTCTTAAGCTTTTCAAGGTCGGTCTCTCCACCTCTTGTCCCTCTTTTCCGTCTCTGTCGGCCTCTTTTGTTCCATCCCACTTACTTTTGATTCTCGGTTTCCTTTCATCCTTTTCTCCAAATCCCTCTCTCTCCTCTCCTGCCCGCCTCTCTTGCTGCAAGGGTCTGTTCAAGACGTCATCCATCCTACTCCAACCCCGTCCCCTCCCTTTATCCCCTCCTACTCCTGGATGCGCTCCGTGACCTCCTCTCCTCTTCCCTCCTGCCACTGAAGCAGATCAAAGGCTCGAGGACGAGGGGCCCCGCTCATTAAAAGTGTGGAAGAGAGATAATGGCCTTGATTATCTGCTCTGATTGAGGCTAACTGTTCCTCTGGTTTACAGCCAGTGTGAAAGGAGCCCTCTTTTAAAGAGGAGACATGGGAGGTCAGGGCCCTCAGAGAGTGGCAGCAATGGGTATGGGAGCCACAGGATAGGGGAGGAGATATGGGATCAGAGCAGAACAGGGACCTTGTAGAAAAATGTCAGGTCCTTCTCAACTCTCTTTTCAACTCTGTGTCTCTCGGAGCGCTCACCCACACAGTCCCCCTCTCCCACCCACCTCTGCCCGGCTCACGCTTCACAGCCCCATCAGCTACAGTAGGCCTGCAGGATTGAAGGCTGAATGGATCGGCTCTCTCTTTGAGCAGCCAGCCTTAAAAACCAGTCCCCAAACACACACACAAAGAAAAACACTGAATGGAGGTGACATGCTTTTCAAGTCTATGTTCTAGTTCATGTCCTTGAATTATTAATGAATCTGACACGACTGATGAAAACTCTTCAATTGGTCCTTTTGTCTTCAGCCGTCACAGCGGATGAGAGCAAAACAAAGAAGTTCAGATTTCCTCACACTTCCTGACCTCATGCCGAGATGTTTTTGTTGTTTTTTAATCTGACCTGAATATTATCATCATCACCCACTGCTCTGTTTCTTTTGCTACTGATTCATTGACTCCCAGGTTTTGGGAGTTTCTGGTGTTCGTTTGTCTCCACCTGCTGGTGGCTCAGCGGAACTCAACGTTTCTCTTTCTCCCTTTCCGTGCAGTCCTGTCAGCTCTTCATCAACGTGCTGGTCGAGTCTCCGTCCGTCGACTACCACACGTCGCTGGCCCAGAATGCTTTGCAGGTGTGCCTGACTCACCCGGAGCTGCAGAATGAAATGTACTGTCAGCTCATCAAGCAGACCAACCACCGGACGCCCAACAACTACTCCCTCACGCAGGTCAGACAGGTGCACGCTGAAGACGGATGAAGGGAAAAGTGTTGAGAGAGCCTTTAACTTCAAGTGTTTCTTCCCCCTCCCCTCCCTCCTCTCTAGTGCTGGCAGCTGTTGTCTCTGTGTGTGGCTCTGTTCCTCCCTCAACAACACTTCCTGTGGTACCTGAGACAGTACCTGCAACGCAACGCTGACCCAAGGTGAACTGACTTAACAGTGTAACAGAAAAACAAAACAAAATCTAGTGCGAGGCAGTCTTGATCACACCTGCGTCTTGTTTTCCTCACACAGGAGCGAGGTGGGAAAGTATGCAGTGTACTGTCAGAGGTCCGTGGAGCGAACACTGCAGAACGGAGAGCGGGAGGCCAAACCTTCACGTATGGAGATCGTCTCCATCCTGCTGAGGAACCCGTACCACCATTCGCTGCCATTCAGCATCCCAGTCCACTTCATGAACAACACCTATCAGGTAACTCGTGTCAACAACCGTATAAATAATCCTGTTTTTCGCCGCCTCGCTTTAATGAATGCAGACACATCGCTTGCTAAAGGGCGTGCCGTCTGTCTCATCTTGTCTTGTCTTGTTGTGGTCTGAGGACAGCACTGGTTTAAAAGAATGTAAGGAGCTGAATTGAAGGGGATGTGTTGCTGCAGATACCCTGATTAAAACTTCCAGGACTGAGGGTGAATCAGATGACAACACAGTATAAGTATAGTGGTTAATACAACCACAGACTGCAGTTGGCACACTGACTATAAATCCAAATGAACCAGGTTATTTCTTATTGTAGATGTAAAACTGGTCATAGCACTGGTGTAGAAGCCACAGTATATTTTTGCTTTAGGTTTTACGTCATTGTGTTGACACATTGAGACGGTGAGGTTATTTTATTTTACTTATTGTGTGTGGTGGCGGGATTTTTGAACACAAAGGGAGAGAACTAGAAGCTCATCACGGACCCTTGGAGTTTTTGGACACGTCACAAAAGAGCTTTAAGTTCCTCAGTTATTTGAAAGACAGCCGCAACATCTGGTGGTGTTGAACTCAAAGATCCAGTCAGTTCTGCACCACGTGTCATATAGGGATGTAAAAACCGCCAAAATCACCTGTGAACTGTTGCTTTCCTTTATCCGTGGAAGTTGCAGCCCCACCAACGTACGGGCTTTGTGCTGTCACCATCTGCAGGTGGTGGGGTTCGATGGCTCCACTACAGTCGAAGAGTTCCTCAACACGCTGAACCAGAGGATCGGCATGAGGAAGCCTCAGCTGTCTGGGTTCGCCCTCTTCACTGACGATCCGTCTGGCAAAGACCTGGAGCACTGCCTGCAGCCGTCTGCCAAGGTAGGGCTGTGGGTCACCAAGCATAAGTGGATGGGAGAAACCCTCCACACAGCTCTGAGGCTCTTTCTGCGGTTGATCCAGCCAAATCATTAGACTCATGTTACCTAATCATTTAGAGGATCAGCAGTGAGCAGTTCAGGACTGTTTTGACAAATTGTGGCTGTTCAAACTTTTTTTTTTTTTTTTTTTTACAACAGGAACTGTAACTCAATTCAACTCAGTCATAATAAAAGAGCTTGCTTCCATTTCTATTATCGTTAGTGAAACTGCTCCATAATGTTTAACAAGCCTGTAAAAGATAGTAAATCAGGTTTCCTTTATTAGCCTCATATAGTTTTTGTTAGACACAGCCAGAGATAACGTGGAAGCGTGTATGTTGTCAAACGTGAGACTGACTTGTTTGCCTTTTGCCAGATCTGTGATGTCATTTCCAAGTGGGAGCAGGCGCTAAAAGAGCTGCACCCTGGGAAAAACGAGGGCACGCGGATTGTTCGTCTGACATACAAGAGCAGGTGGGATTTCTATTGTCAGATCTGGGCTTTTTTTTCTTTTTTTTTCGGGAAGCGTACGCACACATTACCTTGGCATCTCTTATTATGTGGTCATAAACATCTGCGGAAAGCTGGGGATGTGATATGTGTTATCTGCTGTTTCACTTCTAGCAGGAATGTAAAGTGCCGGTTTTAGATTTCCTGCATCTAAGATGTGAAGTGAAATGTGCATAATTCCAGCTTTATACCTGGAAAAGGAGTTTCACAAAAACTTTTTTCTCTTTTTTCTCTCTCTCTCTCTTTCTTTTGTGCATGTGCAGACTGTGTTTCAGAGCTCAGGTGAAAGGAGAGACGGAGAGAGAGCGCCTCCTGCTGGCCTACCAGGTGAATGATGAAGTTCAGCAAGGCCACTTCCCCGTCAACAAAGAGCTGGCTCTTGAGGTGGCAGCCCTCATGGCACAGGTCTGTAAACAGCACATCAAGAGATACATTTACAACTCTCAATATACTCATTATTGTTAAAAATGTAGATTTTAAAAACAAACTTCTTCCTTTTCCAACCTCCCCTCTCCCAGGTTGAACATGGTGACTTGGAGCGACCGGCTGCCTCCTCTCCCACCGGCTCCCCTCAGCCCAAATCTCAGCTGATTCTCCTGCAGGCCTTGGAGCGTTTCTACCCCAAACGCTACAAACAGGACTACAGCTCAGAGCAGCTCAGGTACTGTAAAAACAAACACTACTGCTGTCCTGGTAATCAATGCATCACTCCACTGGTTCTCATCCAGAACATGAGAACCTAACATTCTCATATGGGTTTGTTTATAAAGCAGATACAAATGTTATTTAAAGCCGCCAATGTTTCTGTTCTTCTTCCAGAGACCTTACTGAGCGTCTGGCCACTAAGTGGTCTGTGCTACGTGGGTGCAGTGCATCCGAGTGTGTGAGAATATATCTAACTGTGGCTCGGAAATGGCCCCTGTTTGGAGCCAAACTCTTCAATGCCAAGGTAAAAAAAAAAAAAAAGCTCCATCATGTTGGTTTAAGACAGGTTGGACTATTTAAAAACCAGGAAGAAGATCTATAGAGGAAGATGCATTGCACCTGTAACATGAGCTTTTGTTTGGTCTGTCCACAGCCGGTCCCCCCCACTCCTGTTGAGCAGAGCCAGGTGTGGCTGGCAGTCAGCGAGGATGGACTGTGTGTGCTGGACTACACAATGGTGAGTTTCAAACTGTGGTGGAGGTGGAGCAAAGACATCCATCAGCAGCCACCATGTCTGTCACGTACATTTATTTAGAGCATTTTAAAATATCTCTCCTGATATTTCCATTTGCTTTAGTTTTAAAAACTCGGATTCCCGTTTACGGCTGCTGTGCTCAGCTGGATTGGCCACAGCTGTAAAGTTTTGTTGACCCACTGGTCTGGAATGATTTTTATTCTGTGGTGTTTCGAAACGCCAGAAATCCACAGGAAAATAAAATAACCAGCCTCCGATCTTGACATTCTTGACCCTGACAGATAGCAGTTCCAACATGTAAACCATGTTAAAGTGAACTCTGTAATTTTCAGCAGCCCATGTTGATCCGTTTCAGTCTCGGTCTGGCCGGCACCGTTGCTCTTGTGCTCCCAGAACGTTGGAGGAAAAAGAAGAAAAAAAATCCAAAGTGAGAATCACAATAAGTTGCTGGGAATTATGTCACGCTTCTCCACGCTCAATTTGCTGCCTCAAAAAAAGAAAAAAAGAAAAAGTAGAAACCAAAATGATTTCCCAGATGAATTCCAAGTCTATTCTCGGATCGGACATAAAATCTGAACTTTCTCCCGGTTTATATCCACTTTGCTGCAACATTTCAGTCTGGCTAATGCTTTCATTTTTCAGCACACGCTGGTCACGTACTCCTATCAGTCTGTGGTCACCTTCGGTGGCTGCCGCGACGATTTCATGGTGGTCACGAGCCAGCAGAGGGAGCCAGGGGTCGGGAAGAAGAGTGTGGAGAAGTTGGTCTTTGCCATGGCAAAACCAAAGGTACGTCTCCTCCTGCGTGGATTTGCACAAATCCACAGTCTGACTGATTTGTGGATGAATTTTCAATCTGGAGCCACGTTTCTGAATTGTGTTGGAAGTTGCCACTCATCTGTGTTGTAGATGATCTGAAGAGAAAAGAGATAAAGGAGTAGTTCAGCTAATATGAAAAAACATTAAAATTACTATTAGATTACAATGCTAGGGCTGTCAAAGCCCCTGAACACCCTATTAAATGATTAAACTGTTAGTTAAACTGAAGGATAATTAGATAAACATAATGGATGGATGGTTGATTGAGAAAGAGAGCGTTGTTAGCTTGAGTAATGGTTAAAACACATGTCCTAATAAAGAGTAGAAACTACGCCAACACAGCTATAAGTCATCGATGGCTAGTCTCTACAGCTATTAGCGCATAACTGCTAATGGTTCAACAATAACAGAATAAATTGTCACAATATCCACTTTTATACGATTTAACAGAGCTGAATAACAACCGGTCCCTATGGCCACGTTTGGAACATGACAGGTGGTGACGTTGATGGACTACTTTGAGTTCATCTGATAGGGCTCTGTGGCCACGACTTCACAAAAGACTGGGAACAACTGATCTGAAGCATCAGCAGCTGAGGTGTGGAGGAAATGCGGGTGGTTGGATTGAGAGTTGAAGAGCTGTGAGGGAGCTGTAAAGATAAGGGGAGGGAGCAGCGAGCCCCGGCTTTCCCATATTCACCTGTTTTTGCACAGCTGAGAGCTTTAATGGGGAAAACAGATTGTTTGTCTTGTTTTATGTGCGGGATCTCTACGGAGCTTTAACAGAGTCATATTACTACTGTAGGTGAGGCCATGAGAGTGACTTCATTCATCATTGTGAATCGGTTTGAGTTTCTCAGGTTTTCATATCCTCTGTGATTGATACTGTGCCTCCAGATCCCCAGTACCCCAATGAAACACAATCCTATGACAATGTTAAAGCCATTAATGGCGCTCTGATCTGTGTGCGTTTGCTCCTCTCTCAGATACTGGAGCTGACTCTGCTCATGGCCAGCTACATTAACCACTGGAACCCCAGCCTCCCGTCTGCCCCGGCCCAGCCCCTCGGCCACTGGGACGTGGACAGCAGGCACTTTCCCGCTATGAACTACACCACCAAGGGCCCCACACTACTGTGAATACTGCAAACAACAAGAACAAGAACAACACAGACTGATCTGATTACAGGGAGAACGGTGACAGGTTACTTTTAATCCACATCCATCAGGAGCGTGTTGCGTTGCAGCTCCAGGTTTTCCGATCTTTACAGAACAGGTACTTGGAGATTATTTTTTTAAGACTTTCTTATGAAGATTTAGATTTAGAAATGTTAGGTACGGTCTTGTTAGACTATTTATTTGTGCAACTATAGAGTGTTTCAACTCTGCTTAAATTAGATGTAAAATCACGTTCAAATTCATTGGTGAAAATGGACGTTGTTACTGGTTGCCTCTTGTCACACTTCCTTGCTGGTTGTAATACGGTGCTGTGTGCCACTGTAATTATTCACCATGAATTTTCATACTTACTTGACAATGAACCAGAATTTTAAATACATTTAAGAGGTACTGTGCAATTAGAAAGGGACTGATAGGGTATGCAAAACTAGAATCATAGATTTTAGTGTCTTAATTTGATATAATCCACATCTAAATATAATAATCTAATTTAGAGCTGCAACTAACACTTATATCTATTCTAATCGATTAATTAAATGATATTTTGCCATTTAATCTGTGACTCCTTCAGTCCATAAAATATAAGAAAATAGTAACGTATGTTCCCAAAGCCCAGTTTGACCCCATCATAGAAATTGCCAAAAAATAAAATCACATTTGAGTTTCTGGAACCACTGAATCTTTGCCATTTTTGCCTTTAAAAACATTAATCATGAATGAATTATTAATGTTCTTTCTTTGACTTATTAAGCTAATCAACTTGATCACGGTACAATATGACACGCCTTTTCCCACCTAAGAAATCATGGTCATATTCAAGGAAACTTGACAATCCTTTTAATATTTTTTAAGTGTACATTTAATATTTAGCCTGATCTTGCCCAGATCTCCTATTAATGTTGTATAACTGGTACTCAATAAGGTAATGGGATTGAAAAGGTATATAACACAGTGATTAACTGTATGTCTAATGAATCTGTGAAATTTTAGCAGTGCAGCATCTTCATATGTTCGTATTTTTCTGAAAATGTCCAGACAGGTCCACAGTCAGTGTTTTAATAATCCACAGAAAAAAAGAGGTGACAAGTTTTTAAAAAAAGAGCTATCAAAATAATTTGATGACTTGAACTGTTTTGGATCAAACCACTGTCATGTTCGTGTCCGTATTAGGTATTTATTTTATTTTCCAACATGCTTTGGCTTCTGCTTGAGAGGAAATGTTTTCACACAAGTGTCACGTTTGTAGCAGAGTAATTTAAGAGCAGAGTGTGTCTGTTACTGTACCTGAGCTAAAAATGTGTTACAGATGTCTGAGAGCTTGTGTCTTCGTGTTGCCTGTACTGTATGTGTATGTGTGCTAATAATAAAATAAATGGTACAGTCCTCAGTTAGAAAATTTCTAATTTTTTCCCCATAATTTCTCTTTAATGAAATCAGTCTATTTTATACAGCACCTTAAGTACATTTACTCAAGAAGCTCATTTACTCACTAAAGGTCAAATTTAAAGAACCTGTATTTAACCAGACTGTGTCTATTCATGTTTTATTCAAACTATATAATCCAAAAAGTATCCTGTATAAGCAGCTTTTAGATAAAGTTTTTACAAAATGATCTGCTAAAATATGATTTAATGCTCACAGCAGCTGAAGTGTTGAAGCTTGAAACAGTTACATTATAATAAAATGCTGCTTATGCATCAGTTGGGCTGAGTCATATAATATTCTTCTGTGTTTTTCAACACTGACTCCTAACAATAAAAAATCTTAACAGGACACTCAGAGAGCACAGGCCTCTCCTGAGGCCAATGACAAACACAATGGACCAGACTTCAGAGGGATTAAAAATCAAGTTTACAAGTTTAAATCAAGATCTGCCTCGAAATGTGTTCTCCATCCCACCACCAAGTCCAGTACAAACTGCTTCACAACTATTTGTGTAACTATTATGCTGACATCAAACAGACATGTGGAAAAACAGCAACTAATTGATGAATGATACAGTTCTGTAGGTTTTGTTTTAAAATATGAATTCTACTGCTTTACTGTACTTTGACTACTTTACAGACTTGTATATACTTTAAAGACTTTTACTTTGGTCTCATTTTGAATTAATTGACTGTATAATTGCGCAGTGTATGTTACTATTTTTACTCACGGATCTGCCTTTGTGTAGCAGGTAGTTGAAAACAAAGTGAGTATGCATGCTTTTCAGCGATAACAAAAAAAAAATGCAGCCATGTTTTTTTTATAATGTCTCAAAATAATCTTGGTCCTTGAATGCATCAGTCATTTTCTTGGCCTGTTCACATAGTGCTGGAAAGAAAAAGTGGTACTGGTTTTCCTTTACAAAACACATTTTGCCAGTAAGTATAATATGTTCAGGAAACACAGGGTTTATGCAATAGCAACAAAATTAATATTTCAGTCAAAGCTCCTCTTAGAGAAATAAGGAACACTGGTTCTACACACTATGTCACTAAAAAACTTCTTCTCTCATTCAACACATCCATAAAGTAAATACTTAGCGTCTGTGCTGGTTGTACACAGCCTGCCCAGTCTGCATGTTTTACTGGAGTTGAGGTTGTAGGGGTGGAAGCTGTTTCTGCTTTTTCTTATCCAAGGGGGTCAGAGTGGTAATGGCATTTTCCTGCCAAATATATGCTGTAAATCCCACATTTTTATAGCTCGTCTGAAGCTCTTGTTGTTCCATGGCTGCTCTTATACTAAATGAAATGCTCGTTATAGGGCTCACTGCTGAAGTCCTGCGTGCCTTCACTGCTCATCAAAAAAGAAAATAACTTCTGTCATCTTTCCACAGTGCAGCGCTGCTTGTGCCACGTGCTTTATAAGAGTTTAAATCAAACTGAATCTAAAGTAAAAGATTCCAGTGTTGTGGTATACATCAGAAGCACAATAATCCCTTACATTATTTTACTGGCTACTATTCATGTTATATGAAATATGACTTGAAAAACAATATTTACATTGAATAGTGCATTAATACAGAGGGATGTGTGCACATAGTTTAAAACTTATTTTAGATTATAAGAAGCCATGTGTTCTTTCTCACAGGTCTCTGGTGTGATGGCTTATTCCAGAATAAGTTCACAAAGGCCTTTCATTCAAGACCTGTTTATAATACTTTATTTTACTAAATTTTATTGTCAGTTAATGTGGTGATACGGTTCTGTATTGACAGAAAGAGAAAAGTATGTGACGTAAAGTTCAAATTTCCTCATGTAAAAAACCTGCTATCAATATCTTACAAAAGTAAAAGTGCAAAAGTATCAATCAAGCAATCATCAAATATGGAAATATATAAGTCCCATTATGAGTGTTATGTACAAAACTGTATTACTTTTACACATGCTGTAACACATAAGCCACATTTTACTGCAGTAAGTCAGGGTGAAACCTGGTCTAGATCATTATATTGTAGAGGTTGGTGATGAACTTAAAGCTGTTAAAATTAGCAGCAGTAAGGAGCAGCTGGATGTAATTGTGTGTTTGAACAACAAAACAATCAATAATATCATAATATCTCCTTGGGGAGGCAATTACCGGTAGTGGCATTTGTAATCCAAAAAGAAGTGACTGAACGCAATGATCAATAATGAAAATAATAGTTAATCTGCAGCAGCACTCTTTTGTTTGTTCTACCTTTGTGCAGCTACAGTTCAAATTCCATAGATAGCACATTTATTTGATCAGTTGCATTTGTACTGATCTACTGGCCTAGTGACCTTCTGACCCCGTGGGCTACAATCCAGAAGTGCAAAAGGCACTAATATCTAACTTATAACTTACTCAATACAGTAAATACCCTGGTATTCAAAACAAGTATACTTAAGGGTATCAAAAGTAGAAGTAGGCCTACACCTCAGGCAGATATAGCTACTGTAAACTGCATCCCTCTATTCAGCACAACACTACTGCTCATGGTATTTAATATATAACATATTGATAATATATAAAGTAACTAGTCAATTCAGTTTTGAGATAAATGTAGCCTATTTTGAGTAAAAAGTTGTCTATTGTCATGACATTATAGTTACACTTACAGTTTCTCTCTACCTCCACTACTACTCTAGTTATTCATTGTTTGCTTGATGAGTAAACCAGCCCATGTGCTCTTTATAGTGTCATCATAGGGAGGTTGGCAGGGGTGGTGAGTTAAGAGTTTATCTGTTTGTTATTTACAGTATTCAGACTCCTCATTGCTGTGGGGCAGTGGGAGGGGTGCATGTGAACCAGCTTGTTGCTGGTAATTGATTCCACATTAGCCTAGCCTAGCACTGGGAGCACTCGGAGACATATCAGTGCTGCGCTCCTTCTCCAGCGTCGGCGCACTCAAACTGACTGAACCCGGCGGGACGAGCCCAAAGTGAAACCGAGAGACAGCACTCACAGCACGGCAAGGGGAAGGAAGGACAGGTCGGTTAATTGTGTGTTCGCAGGCACCGAAGCACGATATGACACGATAAGAACTCAAAAGTGGTCTGTTTACATAAGACTGAGTGTCGTAAAAGCTCGCAACAGCTGTATCTCACATGTTTTCTGTGGTAGGGACCTGACACAGTGAAACAATGACAGCCAAAAAGCCGCAGAGCATGCTCCGGGAAGCCTCCCATCAGATCATCGCCGGTGGATCCGCTGGTAAGTCCAACAACTATTGTTTAACTTCTGCCCACAAAAGAAAAAAAAAACAAATAAACCCAAATGATTCATATTACGCAATAGTCCGGAGAGCTGCGTGCTGCTCGGTGAGCGGCTCACACAGCCACATGTTGCCCAATATGCAAAAAAGGTAGTCGCACCCTCCTTAAAAGAGTTTCCCACAGACCCGGGACAAAATGTTTCTGGCGGTGATCACGCAAGCGTGGTTGATTGACACGCGATTAAAGTTGTGTCTACAGCGAAAGGTCTCTGGATCAAAGATCCAAAGTGTTACCAAGATAGTTCTGCCCCCTCCTACATACAGGATCCCCTGTGTGCTTCACGAGGAAATGCCAGAATAGAAACTTCCTTTGCACATGCGCACTGCTGTCTGTAGAGGATTCACTTTTATAGGCCTAATTTAACCCAAAGCAAGGAAATTATGTAAGAGATCATTTTTGAAATATGACTTCAACTAGACGGGTAAAAAATAAAACAAAAAACTATTGATTGTTTTGATTTTAACTGTGTAATTCAATTTGGCATAGCAAAATACACTTCATTAGAAACACCATATTAATCATTTCCACAAGATAATTCTTTGAGAGTCTTGTAAATACTGACATAACTGTAGGCTATTAGCCTACATTATATCTGCAGATGTGTCAGCTGAAAGTTTATGTTGTCCTGTTCTACCACAGTCACAAGACAACAATCTGCAAAAAAGAAATTGAATTATTGAAAAAACAACAACTGCTGCGTTAAATTAAGTTTTAGATGCTTATTTCCATAGGTGAAAAATTCTTTGAGTTTCTGCTTTCCTTACCTGCTGGCTGCTGCTGCACGTCAGTATTGTTGCAATGCAGCTCTCGGCCACCGGTGGCAGCACTGAGCTCACAGCGGCTGTGACGCACTCTGCGGGCGGTGAGCGAAGAAGGATTTAGGCGCCACATTCAACAGTTTGTTTGGTTTGGATGTCGATGGCGTATTTATTTATTTATTTGTAAGTTTAAAAACAACACTGTTCATGATTATCGTTTGAGGAGAGCTTCGACAGTCAATGTTTTTACAAGACAAGAGGTTCTATCACAATACGACAGGGATACAGCGATAAGTCTTCAGGACATATTGGACATAATTTGCTAACTTTTAAAGACGCCTCAAGAGTCAACATTGGCGTTGCCTTTCACCGCTGGAAGGAAAGAGACTTTTGCTGATTTAAAATAATGAAACCTCACGCTGAACTCACGACGTATCTTCTAGACTGGTAAGTGAACAGCTGCTATAATGCTAACCAAGGCTATGTAGCAATAGCAAAAACTAGAAATGCATTTTCAATGAGGAAATCATTTTCACCTGTGTTAGCTTTTTGATTATTTACCTGCTTGGCTGCACCTGGTGGTTGTTTAGTGGACTTGTGAAATGCTTTTTCACAGCGATGCTACTGTATCAACTACATGTTTTTGGCTAGTTAGACTACCACCTGTTGGAGAACACCTGTACAGGCCTCAAAAACACATTTACTGGAGAGCAAACAAACAGAGACATTGTAGAAAACATCTGCAGTATAAAGCGTGCAATTTGGCACTTTGTAGTAAATGATACCAACATTTGCAGGAAAATCATTGCCTTTTCCAGTTTTCTTCACTTTCAAAGAAATTAAGTGTTATCGGATCTTGCAGTGGTAAACTAGCTAGGCTATATGAGCTGCGTGTAGTGAACTTGGTATATTTCATTTCCCCAAATGCAAACAAGCACCTACGTATTTTAATGAAAACAGTTATAACTGAGATGCTCTTACAACCCTCGGGAGGGTTTTTGTTACTGAAACCTGGCAACACTGCTGTCGCTACAGTAGTACAGATTGAACTCGTCCAGGAAAAGGGGATGTGCCTAACCGGGAAGTGAGCAGTAGTCATTCCTCTCGCTGCTGCGCGTCACTTTACAAGTTTCACCTTTATAGAAACTCCTGCCTTCCCTCTCTCCCTGACTTTTAGTTTAATTAACATTGCATAATAAGACTGGGATGCCTGCCAGATCCTGTTTGGTGAACAAGATGGTTAAAGACAGAGAAGTAAGTTAGAATATCCTGACGACAATTTAATGTGACATTGGAAGAAAAACGCCCACCTGAAGTCTATAGCAGTGCACCTTCATCAGGCGTTAGAGATAAAGAAAACCCAGAATAACCACTTAACGGCAGAATAACTTAATTTGAAACATGTGCTAGACACAGTGCCTGCAGGGTATAGTTCAGTTCATTAGCTGCCCTTAGCTCATCCTAGCCCTGCATTAAATTCCTCTTTCATGAAGGTTGCAAAATAAAATGGCAGTGTCACTGGACTCACCCGCAACAAACTTGACTTTGTGTAAATATCACATGTGGAAAGAGTTATTACATGCCTGCACACTGCACAGTGCAATGGGGGCATGTGCCGCTGAACTGCAATTAGCAAAAAATCGAATAGTTGCATCATCCTATCTATTGTGCTGCATATGTCTCATATAAAAAACCGTCGAGTAAAACTCTATTAAAAAATCCTAACAGTAAACAGATGTTGATTGCATGAAACAAAGTGCTCTCATGTAAAACTCTTGTACCAAGCACATTATGTGCAGGACTGTAAACCAAAGTCAGAGTTCATGGTTAATTATTTTACATTCCTCATCTTGTGCAAGAATGAGATTGTAGCGGTGTTTCTTTGTAAGTTTTAATATGGATAAATTGATTGATAGGCAGCACATTCGTTCACAAACACTCTAGTTGCCTGTTGAAAATCTTTCTGTTGTTGTCTGCTGGTATGAAAGGTCGCTGAGTTTTTACATGGGCTTGTCTTGTCTTTGCAAATGAGTAACCTTTTAAAAACATCTACTGTGAAATTATCTCAGTCCAGAACTGGATGTGCAGCTCGGTGACCGCTAGGACTTTGGTTTTGTATTTGTGGAGTGAATGTGATAGTGGCTGCTTTACTTGCATAGATGTCCTTCCGTCTAGAAAGATACAGAAAAAGTTTAATTTAGGAAAGTCCTTTACTGCTTCTGTGACACTTGTATCATCAGAACTGGATGTTTGATCCTCATTGAGTTCATATATTACATCATTAAGCACCTCATACCTGCTGACTGTTCTGTTGGAGTGAAGTGTTGGTTTTGCAGTCAAATGCTCCATGGAGAAACAAATGGGATGTTCCTGTAATCTTACCCAAAGTATTTGTGACTAGCACATATTTATTGTGTCAGTTTTTGTTTTCAAGCTGAACGAGCCAACAGCTGTAACCAATAAGAGCCACAAAACATTTCCTCATGTTTTTATTCTCAGTGTTGTTGCTGCGCTTAACTCACCAAGCTGATCAACATTGACTGTGAGGGTTGGCTTTTGTCTTTTTGTCCATATGCGTCCTTCTGTCCTTGATATATATTGTTTTTATCTTCAGAAATCACAATAACAAATTGTAAATCTTAACTTTGAAGTGTACTGTTAGTCGTGGTTTGTAGTATTCCTAGTGGTATGGTGTACATTTATGGTCGTAAAACATCATTCTACATCCCGTCACACAAAAAAATGACTGTAATCAATACCAGTTATTCAACAAATGTGCAAGAAGTCACTTTCTCAATTTGGTTTGTGGCGAGGTCTAAGTGCTTCCTTCCATCGACCACTAGTGCTGCCAGTGAAGCCCAGAACATTTCTTCTTTTCATGTGTTATCCACCACAACATTTCTCTTTCTCTGTTCTGTAGTGCGCTTATGAAAACGGGACTGCGTGCGTTTGGTTGAGGAGGTGTTCAGATACCATGGCATTGTCACTATACTTCCTGTGGTTACTGATAGAGGATGGCGGCAGAAATCATATTTTGCATAAATGACAGCTTCTCCAAACTGAATATGTCACTATCTAATTGCAATCAGTGTTAGAGCCAGTAGAAATTTGTTTGACTCCCAGTATTAAGGGAGGAGGCTGTGGCTCAGGAGGCAGAGAGGAGCCTGTCATCCCTCGAATTAGAGGGTCAGTGGTTTGGTCTCTCCAGTCTGCATGTCAAAGTGTCCCTGCAGGATATTGACCCCTCATGGTTGTTGCACAAGTGTACGAATGTACTGTATGTCTGTGGTGAATGAACATGTGAGTGTAAAGCAGTTTAGTGTTTGATCAGACATAGAAAAGTGCAATGTAAGTATAGTTAATTTAAGTCGTGTGTCAGGGATATTGGATACCATATTTTTTCCAGCTCCAAGAATATCATAAGTCAAAACTTACTCAGCTTGTACTGTGTATTCCAGGTGTTTCACAGCCAAATGTTTGTCATCATTACAAAGGCCCAATATTTACTTTGCTCACTTGTGATCGTTTATTTAAGGAGGAGTATCAGTAGCTGCCGGCAGTATGGGTCTAAGCAGTGTGTTCTGACTGTTGTGCTATGTGCACAGACAGAGATAACGGGCTGAATGTCTGTCCTTGGGGCCAAGAGTTCACTTGTCTCATGAAAAAACCCTTTTCACTTTGCAGTTTTGGTAAAACTAAGAAATATTATGGGACATTTTACGTACTGTATAATTGCAGTTTACAGATTTCATTGTAGACCAAACATGTCCCTCGGTTTCCGTCAGTCCCTGATTGTTTTGTTTGACCAACAGTTGAAAAATGTATTTTGCATTTAGAGAAAAGAAGCAAATACTGTCAAAGAACAGCTGCAACCATATGCTGCTGGGTACTTTTGATATAATTACTTGATGACCAAAAAAAAGTTTTATGTGTCAATCAATTGACTAATTACTGCTGCTCCATTTCACTGGCATCAGCAGTGGGAATCGGCTCTGTTATTCTCTTTGATGTTGCAAATAATGCTGCCAAGAGGAAAGCAGATAACTTATGTTGTAACTGGTAGTGAATGTGTTTAATTTTATTTTAATTAACTGGGATAATTGAAGAGCTCAGGCTATGAGTTGTTTCAGGTGCATCTTTTTATGAGAACCTGCTTGTCACTATAGGACTTGTGCATTGCAGCTTGTCTCTGTCTGTTTATGTGTCATCATGATGAGCCCCGTGGGCCCGACAACCTGCTATCCTGAACCCCACATCCAGAGGCCGTGGGGCTCCTGTCTGTCCTCACCGGGGGTTGACGGGAGCGTGCAGAGGACTCAGGTTTTTATACCGCAGCAGAATGGACCTCAGTGTTTCTCCATAATGTTTTTTTTTTCTCACATAGATTCAGTTTTAACGAGGATGGAGAGAGACGTGTCCTAATTTATGTGTGGCCTGGTCATAGACATCAGTTCAGGGTGAGAAAGCTGCATTGTTAAGTCATCTGAGCTCCGTGTGTCTTACCTTTCTGAGAGGTCAGTGAGCTCCACCTCGCTGCATGTGCAGACGAGCTGTGAGGAGCTTATTCACTCTCCCTGTGTTACACTGATGGTTTGTGTAAAGCTGGAGTGCCTGTTGGAATACGGCATCGGCCGACTGAGAAAAAACACTTTATTGACTTTTTTTGATCATTGAATTTAGTGTTTTATTTACTTTTTTATGCTTTTATTATTCTTGTTATACCGATTTGTAATTGTGAGGTACCAGGATATCTGGGGCGTTTACTACACGGGTAATTGGCCAACTCTGAGCAGTAACTTTTTCAAGTTTTGGACTCTCAACATCAGCACACTCTCACTTTATGAACATAGTACTTAACAATTATGCAATACTATATGTGCTTTTTCATATTACTATACATCTTATAATCTTATACCACACTCTATTTTATTATTTCTGGAAGCAGGCACAATAAAACACATTTCACTGCACATTGTACTGTGTGTAATTGTATGTATTTGCACAATCAGTTTTCTTTGTATAAATATTGATTAGCTTTACCCTTTAAAAAGAGATAATGTAATGGTTTTAGAAAATTTAATTCATTTGTAATTTGTAGACCGAGCTGAAACCATTAGTTGACTAATAGAAAGAAATATTATCTGCAACTGTTTTGATAAACGATGGAAACAAACTTATTAGCAGTAGGCTATTGGTCAAAATCGAGTGTTTGGAGACTTAAGCCTCTAAAATTAATTTGATTTGATTATTTTTATTTTCATTCTTGACATGAAACGACATCACTCTGTTGGCTCTGCAGAGATGTGGTGGGGATATTCACTGTTTTTGGCTCATATTTCATACAACCTACCCAATGTGTAATCATTTAATCTCAAAAAATATTCCGATTCATTGTTAGTGAAACTTAATTTCAACCCTAAAGGTCCAGAGACACTGTTTTATTGGATAGTTAGTTTTGTGTGTGCTGGTCAAACAAAACCTTTTTGATGTCGCCGTCCATTTATATTTTTGCCCACGAGGTGGCAGTAGTTTCATGTTGCATGTCTTTTTTTACGGTAAAGGGACGTTACAACTTTTTTTTAGGTGGCTATGTTTCAGTTTAAGCAAACATGGAGACAGTCGTGATGGATTGGTGCCCTGCAGAGTGGACGGTGTGCTGTTTTGAAAAAGAAACAAACGGTGAAGTGGATTTAAATGATGGACGCATGCAGAGGCAGAAAATAGTCATTAAAATAATAATGTCATTATGATTGAATACGCTGCGAAGCAAATTTAAGATCAGAAAATGAAATCTATCTAGTTACACGTCCCCTGCTGTAATGTTTTCTCTAAGTCCTTTGTTATTTCCTTGCTAGTTGCGTTTTTTTAAACTCCATGAGTAAATCGATCCGTCTCCAGCAAATGGACTGTAACGACATGAGACAGACGCCCTGCGTGTGATTACTGCGGCTCTGCCTCCAGACTGTCAGAGCCTAGCTCGGGCTGCACCGCAGCTCTCCTGCTTTAATTGGTTTTAAACAGTGAACCTGAAATCAGTCGGGAAAGAACAAATAAAGCCACTTAGCCTAAATGAAGGAGAGGAAGAAAAGAGGAGAGGAGAAATCAAATAAATACAGTCAAACAAATGCATGAACATGTGTGCAGGGGGGGTGGGAGGTGGGGGGTTGTTATCCATTGACAGAGACTGCACTTAGCAATGAGTGTTTTTTTTCCTCTCCGCGATTCCCGAGTGGCTGCACCAATCACAGGCGAATTAGGCCTAATATTTATTTCCAGAAACAATTGCACACGTTTCAGCGGGGCTTTGATTGAACTCCCGGCGGACATGTTGTAGACAGATGTTTAGATGACCTCATGTTTGAAGTAATGTTGATTCTGGATGGGGTGCTTCTTGGCCTGTTCCTCTAAATCAGCTCCTTCTACCTCCCCATCTTTCTTTTCTTTTTCTTTTTTTTCGGTCTCAGACTTGGAGGGCATGCGGAGGCTCACGTCCTTCATATTTTAATGTGTGCTTTGGCTCGCATTAAATAGCGCCCATTTACGTTTTCTGTTCCATCCTTGACAGACACATGTCCGTGCGTGGGGGTCGTGGATGGCTTGTTTAAAATGAGCCATGATAGTGGTGAAGGATGGCTACTTAACCGGACACATCTGTCTTTTGTTCTCTGTGCTTCTTTTTATGCGTGTCTGTCTCTGAACTGCAGGCCAGGATTTACCACCGAGGCGGAGGCGGCGGCGTTTCTTTTCTGACATGAGCCTTTTAAACGTCAGAAGAAGAAGCTGCATCGATTATTAGAAATATGGCCAATGATCAATTTCGTGATAGCAGACATTAATTTAAAGTCAATTCCTTCAGTGTCTGTATGAATAGATTGCCCGCTGCAGGGTGTATAATTAAAGTAACCCCTCATTTAATATGGAAAAACTAAAACACACCAAGCATCACTTAAATAAACACAAAAGATTTATTATCTTCGTCAACTAATTACCTTCCTCTCTAAATGTGAATGATCACAATGTCATAGGAAATTAGCTGAATGCGAACAGGCATTAAGTCTAATGGTGGTCTAATTAATACACTACAAACGTCTCGCATCCCAGAATAGACCCCAAAAAATTAAAAAATGGTGATGATAAAATAATGAATGCACAATTTATGCGGAGAGGAAACATATTTGAATGAGAAGATCATTCGTCAATTAATGAAATTATATTTAATTACATCATAAGGAGTTTAATATTCTGTTTTAACTTATACAATACTGTTATCAAAAATATATGCAACAAATAAATAACTCCCGCGGAAAAAATGCTTCAAGTTGGTGTCTGCTAACACACATTCACACACACCAACCATCATTACCAATCCCAGGGGAATATTACGGGGATTTTTCGTCAGGAGCAGACGTGAGTAACCCTCAGCTCACGCTTCTGCTGTGAAAAGACTTTGGATGCTGCTGTTGCTGTTTGGCTGACTTCCTGTGCTACAATCAGCGATATACGCCGAGGAGGATTCTCAGTCAAGCAGGTCGGAGAAAGTCAAACAAGAAGCTCCTAATGGCTTTCTGCTAAATGGCAAAGTGTGAGAAGGGAGCAGCGTTAAAACTGCACAAATATCTCAGAATCACATTTGGGGCAAAAAAAAGATTTAAAAAAAAATCAATGCATATTATTTTTGTTTGTGTAATAAAACACAAGAGCATCACAGCATGCAGGTTGCACGCCCTCCTTGGTTTATCTTAATTGGCCCGAGGCAGCAACGTTTGAGCTGTGAGTGCAGGTGAGGCCGCTCACAGTCTCATCATCTTCATCTTCGATATATGACTTGTTTGAAAGCAGATGCAGCACAGGGCTGTATAACAGAGCCACTGCGCCAGCTACGTTGACGCACGCAGTCTGGACAGAAATGAAAACGGGTGTCCCATTTAGTGAGGGCTTGTGATGTGATGTGATGTATGAGCTCCAGCCGCGCTGCCGACGTTATCTTAATGACATGATTTATGAAAACGGTTCACTGGCTGAGTTTGAGGGACCGGAGGAGGCCGAGCCTCGGGGAGGGAGACTGATGTGAGTCCAGCCAAGACGCAACGCGCAATTACCGGATTGTACTCGCTCGAGCTCGCACGCGCACGGTCAGTCTAGAGAGAGAGAGAGAGGCCGCGTGCACTGCAGTGACTTCTGAGTCAGCTGTTGTTAGTCGGGAACTGAGTCCAGCGGGTGATTGGTTTTAGATGCCGCTCCACTGCATCATTAATGACATGATTACATATAATGTTACATTATTGCATCTATTATTAAATTCAATATCATTAGAAACCCAATAGGCGCATAAATGTTCAATAAACCCTTGATTTTAATTGATAGTAATTGGGCCAAGTTAAGAGTAATAGTTCAGTATCGTTTTTTCCACAAAGGCAAACAGTAGCTATAAAGAATATGGTGCCAGAACACATATAGCTTATTGTAATACTGTTCAGGTAATATACATTTACATTAGATGTATGAACTACAAACTGGGGAAACGTCAAGTTTAGCACTGAAATATTAAATGTTTTGATGGACTTATTTAACAAAATGAGCCATGACATGGCCACCGTCATGATGGTAATGATGATGATGCAAGGTTGCATAGATTCAGGATCCCTGTGATCACATATTGGCCTATAAGCAGCAATATAAGCTAGCATGGACTGTCAATTTTGTTTTGGTTAAATGTTAATGTTAAAAGTGCCGCAGGATCTGCAGGCTTTCCAACCGGATGAACCCAACCAGTTATGAACAGATGATTTTTCAATTATTAAATGTACACCATTAATTTTTAACTGTCTTGGTCAAGTTAGAGCTCACTCTTTTCATAGAGGCTTCGTTAATCTCATGGTCAGGCACGGGAACACACACAGGATGTACATGCAACTCCTTAGAATAATAGAAATAATTATAGTGCAATAGTAAGAGTGGATTCAGAAGGGTAATTATGATTGCTCAACATGGGAGGTTTTCTCTGGATCATTGCCTCCTATTTAGAGTTACCAATTATTAAAACCAGGACATTGCGCTGCAGGACGCTCAGTGGAGCTGATTTTAGATTGTGGCACTACGGTAAATATTTCATCGCATTTCATCGCATCATCACATGATTTCATACAGCAAACGAAGGTCTTCTGCACCTTTCACCACGGCATTCCTCATGTATAAATCATTATCATGTGCATGGAGTTGTATGCTCAGCACAAAAACCTGAAAAAAAAGTGAAATTGGAATAGAGGACAGATGCAACGTAAAAGTGTTGAGATCACTGTAACATTTCATAAAGAAAAAAGTATAGGGATACACAGTACAGCACATGGCAGCAATAATAAAACTGGGAGGGAGATCAGCTAAACAAGCTATGCTTAATTGAGCACTCAGACTAAGTAGTCAAGGGGCAAAGAAAGAGTGACCCTGTAAGAAAATGAAAGTTTACAGTTGTGAGAAATGTGCGTGTGTGTGTGTGTGTGTATTTTTGCATGCATGCATCTGGGTTATGTACTGCAAAGGTCGTGCAAAGCAAATGGCTTCTTATGCGTGCGTGAACCATGTTTTCATGCCACCAAATGGTCAAGTGCACGTGTTTGTTTGTTTGTTTTTGCGTGTACGTGCATTCAAGTGAGAAATTCATGTCGGGAAATTGGATATAATTGTGCGTGTCTGTGCATGCATGAGCCCGAGGAAATTGATATTTTTAAGCTTGCGTATATATGTGTGTGTGTGTGTTATGTGTCTGGATCATGTTTTCAGATGGTGTGTGTATATTTTTAAATTCAGCCCCGTCTTCAGCCTCCTAATTAAGTCACAGTTGGAGCAAGCTTTTCCCCTGGAGAGCTCTGTCATTCCTGCTGACTCAGTATCTTGGTGTTTGTAAGTTTGATAGGAAGTCGCTGCCTTCATGGTTCCGTATGTAATAATATGTTTGAATTGTTTTAAACACGAAAAAAAATTAACTGTTTCAAAATTTCTGCTAAGCCGTTCAGGAGCTGCAACATGCCCTCTGTTTATCCTCCGCTGCCTTGTTCCTCATGAGCATTGACGTGTGTTTAAAAGCCTCGAATTGGGCATTTAACTTCCTGCCCTGTTGGTATCAGGTCAGACACATGGGTCTGCTGCACTGCGGTAGAAGTATAACCGCTGGATGCGTTCCTAATGCTGATTTTTCAGGCTCACCGGTTTTTGATCTTTTGTTTAATAGTTTTTGTTTTGTTTGAGGAAATCTTTGAAAAAAAAAGACAAGGCCAAGGCAAACCTCATGTTATTCCAACTGAATCTGATACACAATTCAAAAGTTCAGATACAGTAATTACAAACCCTCCCTGCTCCTGCTGTAAGCGCTGAAATATAAATAAACATAATAAGTACTGTCAAAAAAACAAAAACAAAACCGGACAAACTTAAAAACCCTGAATTACATAGCTGTATCCGTGTATATGTATTTGTGTGTGTGCGTGTGTGTGTGTGTATGGATGTGTGCATTGTGTGCGTCTGCCCTGTGATTCTCTGGATGAGCTGGAAATTTACAACACAGGTTTTTACAGTAAGCCTCGGCCAAAAACTGTAATTCTTTCTCCCCTTTTAGCTCTGTAGTTGGGAGACAGGCCTGCCCACTTTGGGTTAACTCTATCAAGATGAACAGCATTTGGACTAGTACAGTAATCATAATGTAATTTGTTGTGCTCATGGGCCAATTTGTGTCGTTTCAGAGGATACATCCCGTGCCTGGTGGCCATGCACAGGCATGTCCTGGGGCAAGGCTTTAATTAGGGAAGCTCAAATTTATAGACACTTTGTATTATTTCTGATCCTGAGTGGTTGGAGGATGACATACTGAAGAGAGGGACGCTGGCAGACGGCGAGGAAAAATTTGATAATGAGAAACAAAACTGAATGAAAGGTCACGTTGGGAATTTGTTTACCATTTCATTATCATTTTGAAATCAAAGAGTCCTGCAGTGAAATCAAAGCAGCACACACAAATGTCACAATCTGGAAGGAGCCTATAAAGAACAGTTAGAGGTATGCACCAGTTAAACGCTTTTTATTTTGTCTGAAATCAGAGCGAGGGATTGGAGATGTAAAGGAACTGCCAGGTTGTAGTAAAGAGCAACGTGTTAGTGTGTTAATGTTCATCAGTTGGTGAAGCTGCAGCTCTGAAGAGGACAAATATCCTGCTCCTGCAGTGTGTTCTCAATTATCTGGTTTTGATTTGAGTTTAAAAAAAAAAAAAAGAAAAGTAAAAGATATGTGGAGGAAAAAAGTCCAGCTTTTGAAAATTTGGCATTAATTTGCTGCACAGCTATTTAATGAGGATTAAAATGTTCTGCCTTTAGAGCAAAATCTGATCCAAATATTTTATGAAAATGATGACTCAGAGTGACTAGAGGGCAGAAGTGAGCTATATTGCATTTGGTTAATCCTCCTCAGTAATGTATTGAATTAGGAGTTTGCACTGTTCCCACCGGTCTATTTAGCAGTCAAGTACGTTGAACTTAATGGATTTTAAGGTAATACCAAGATGGATAACTTCGCTGATCCTTTCACATGTATGCACAAATGATTTCACTTAAGCGCGACATTCAGCTCTCAAAATATGAGATAATCCCTTCACATCTGTGTTTAGTTTGCCAGAGGTATCATTGGAAATGTTAATATTATCAGCACAAATGACTTGCACAGCAGACGTTCTCCACATTTATTCTGAAAGGACTCCAAGCCTTCATTCAGCACACTGATTCTTGAAATTGTTTTACTGCGCACAAAGGTCCAAATCATGACTCAGATATGACACAGGCGGTATTTTCTATGGCCGGTGTGTGAGTTTTTTTAAAACAAGAGGTCACACTGAGATGCGTTTAGTAGAACAGAGACCACACAAGGCGCCGGCCCAGCAGCTCTGCAGCGTTTGAAGCCGGTCCAGGGGGAAAGCAGTGGCCGAGAAATGGGACGGAGGAAGGTTAAGTTATCAGCAGTCTGACAGTGCTCGCACTCAGCTGAGCAGCTCTGTAATCAGAGGCTCTGACAGATGCTTTCTCGATAAGAATCCCCCAGAAACTTTGGAGGAACACACAGGCTGCCAGCTGTTTCTATAGCGAGGCTCTGATGTTGACGTCTTCAAAAGGATGACACGAATCCAACAATAACCGTCGCTGAGTTTGTCTCTTTTCAAGACATGGCACGGATCTCTCCCTCCAGTCTGCTGCATATGCATCAGAACAGGGAGACTTTATTTTTGTTGTTGCATTCCCTGTTTGTTGTATTCTGACTTGGAGGTTTCTTTTTCTGCCCACCCCCACCCCGAGTTTGTGTTTTCCAGGTTTTCACGTGGTATGTAACGGTTAAAGGGGAATTATCAGTCAAAATCTTTCCTCCACCTTTGCCTATACCGCACAAGAAGAAATCTTTCGAGGGCTCCATTGGTGTTCTGGTCTTTCCTGAATTGCGGTACTCTCGGGTGTGTTTCATAATGGTACTTGGACCGTTGCAGCCTGATATATCGCACCCAGGGGAGAATCTGCACTCTGCACTAATCTATCAGTCCCCAGCCGGAGGAAGGCAGAATGACACGCTCAGGCCTCTGCGATTACGGCCCCCCATCATATTCAGAATTTACTTTAAATTGATGGTATGGTTTTTCTTTTCTTTTCTTTTCTTTTTTTTTTTCCCAAAGAGGAAACGTCTTGAGTGATCGTACACAGGCCGCTGCGGTTTTGCAGATGTTTTTATTGTGATTACTAGAGGAAATGTTTTGTTAGTCAAATGTAGGATTATTTAACTGTAGTCCTTCAGTCACTCTGTAAGCTGCTGGGTAAATACAACAATGTAAGTTGATCAGTTATTAGACACTTTATTTCAATAGTTCATTGATATTTTTAATTACACAGAGCTCCTGTTATTATTATTACAACTGTAATAATTATTATAAAAATATTACTTCTGCTAATTTTAGCAAACTTTACTTTTGACTTGATACAATAACACTATGGCTCTTGGTTTTTCTTAAGTGGAAAGGAGACAAGGTAATTACCCTCGGGGCAATTAGAGAAAGGGGCTGAGGGAGTAGCAAAGTCATTTTCAAACCCAAACATCCTGGTCCAAGGGGCCGGAGCGGCTGGACAGCCTCCTGGAGGCCGCTGGCTGGCTCGCAGGGAGCCGTTCGTGGGGAAGCGGATCAGGGTTTGTTTTCTTTCTCTGGAGGCAGGCCTCTGAAACTTCTGCCAGATGAACAGCACCTGAAACGCAGCGGCTCTCCCACCACCGTCAGCAGAGGGAGTGATTTACTGTACTCAGCCAGGCATGCTTGTGTGTGCATGAAATCCTTTAGTCAGCTGCATCACACTGTAAGCAGTGTAGTAGATCAGAGAAGAGGGAGTTTGTTGGTGGCTGCGGCTCCAAATATTATTTTTCTGCAGTAGTATTTTTAAGGTGGCATGAAAATATTTGTGTGAACCTATAAACCTACACAACCCACATAATACTGCCAGTATTAATGCAGTAAACACTATGTAATACTGATACAGAATGAGAAAAGCAAGCAAATGTAATTCTAGTGCATCTGAATTCCTGCTTCCTCTGTGGCTTTTATTTTTTGCATCTGGTTAAACTGCACTGGAATTTATCACAATAATAATGTGTGAACTGTCTCACAAACATTATTCGTACTTTGTAAATCAAACAGGACTGAAAGAGACCAAAAAATGTAGGTGAACTGATGATGGACAAATACAAGTGTGATGACATGAGGAAGATTATCTCTATTAATTAGTTCATCAGCATAAAACTAATTAAACAGCAGCTGTTTTTATAAATACCTCTTCCTGGCTCTCAAATATGAAAAATAATTTTTAAACTTTCTTACCCGTCTTGTTTAAAATTTTATGTCTCTGCCTTTTAGACTATTTGTCATACAAAACAAGCAGCACTAAAAGATATGTGTTTTAGAAAATTGTGGGCCAAACTTTCTGACATATTGTTGACAGAAACATATTGAGTAACATAATTGTCGAATTACTTGATAGTGAAAATAATAATTACTTGCCTCCCAAATGTCTCTTGTCAGGATGTCAGCTGATTCATAAACATGTCTGGAAAAGGGAGTAAGTGCATGATGTAGCTTATACTGCTTACTACTGCAGTGGCTGCCATGCTCTTAGAGAGGACTCCATAAAAAAAGACAAGGAGAGGAGAGAAGATGAAAAATGAGCAGAAAGATTTGGGAGTGGCAACAGAAGACGACGTTGGCGCTGTCTTGCCTGCCTTTTTACTTCTGATCCAATTGTGCATTCGATCCCGCAGCATCGGTCCACGAGCTGAGTCACAGCACTGACGCTTTGGGCCAAAGAGCGGTTCAGAAGCTTAACGGCTTCTGAGTGATACCCATCAGGGAAGAAACGGGGCGGAAAGCCTTGCATAAAAAAACCCTTACATGAAAAATTGAGCTTTGTGGGAAAGCGAGAGGAGAGATGGGCGTTTCTGCATGATGTAGGTGAATCAAACGGTATTTCATCTGAGGCACCGTGCGCTGACTAAATGACAAATGCAATTCATTTATTAGTCATTCTAGTGCAGGCTGATCCTCCCCTCCCTTCCATGCATCTATATGATGTAGCCTAGACCTCTAAATTTGTCCTGTGAAAAGAAATGCACAGAGAGGAAAGAAAGGAGGGGGGCTCATATTTGCATTCACAACTGAATGTGAATTAGTCTTGGCCTCTTGACAAGAATCTCTAATGAGCAAACACTGGATGACATCATTTTGAGGTTTGTAGAGAATTAGCTTGATTAGAATAACCCTCCACTCTCACCTTGGCTCAGGCATCGAACTCCTCTGCAATCTGCCTGTCAAAGCCTCTCTCAACTTCTATGGTTTTGGTTTGAGACTTTCCCCCACACTGCGGTGTGTTTATTGTGGAATAAGTACATCTAAGGAGGAAAGAAAAATGAGCGCTGGTGCTGACGTTTGTTTAGCTCTTTTTTTCTCTTCTTTTTAAAATTTTGTTGAGCGTTTTTAGCTGTTAACAGAGGTGCGATGGTTGTGTGTGCGCGTGCGTGTATGTGGTGGTGGTGGTGGGGGTCGTTCTGTTTTATTTGTCACTGTGAGTTTGCACAGTTTCCTTCTTCGCTGGGATGGGATGAGTGAGGCTTGCCATCAGCTCTCTAAAAACAACAAGCCTCTCCTGCCAAACCTCCTAAGATAATTAGCGAAGCATTTCACACTCTGCAGAACATCAAGAAGGAAATGGAAAATTGACAAATTAAGCATGGTCCTTGCAGAGCGGGAGGGTTTTGTTTCTGCAGTGGGGAGTTGGTGGAGCTCCAATTCAGCACATGGTCACTCTAAAACAAGCTCACTGTATAACGAAGTCCAATTTACACCAATCAGCAGGGCTCCGGCTTTTTTAATGCCTTGATTTTATTATGAGACATTTTTTTTTAGTTCTGAATTCATTAGCGCTAATTTATTTACAGTTGTTTATCGCACAGGCCTCATAACTGATTATAAGCATTAAGATAAGCGTAAGAAGAATGTGCTAAATTGTATTTTAATGCAACCACAGTATGTCTTGAATTGGCTTTTTGGACGGAGAGAGTGTTTTTAAATTGTGGTTGCTGCATTTCCTGGGTGGGTCAGACGGGCTCTTAAAACGCAATCAAACGCAATCCCTGAAATGTGATCAAAAGTGTTTGGTTTTGCTAAGTGTTGATTGTTTAAACTACTCGTTTGTGTAGTCTGTGCCCACGTACGTAGTCTGTGCCAGGCAATTTACATTCTCATTATTACTGTAGACCTTTCATAATAATTGTTCTGGCTAAAGTCCTGAAAATTCTCAGTTATGGATATTTGGCATCTGATATTATACTGAAAAACCGCTCACTGAGACATTTTGGGAAAAGCGCTTTACTAATATCAGGAGCAGAAATATGAGAATACTCAGAATACATGACTTAATGTTTAGGCATGAAAAGAGATGATGACCCATGGGAATGCAGTATGGTTGTGTCTAGCAGAGTGTTGGAAATTCCTACATTTTTGGAACGATCTGATACCTGCTTTATTTTCTTGAAAAAAACATCATGGTTATTGATGACCAACAAAAGTGTCTGATCAATTTTCATTTTTGTTTACTCTCCCATTGATTAATTGCTGCAGGTCAAAATATTTTGCTCACTAAAGTTTATTGATGATTTGATCAACTTTGATGCACTGACCATTTACTGCTGAATGATGATACTGTTGTATTGGTTTATACGGTGCAGTACATCTTCTTTGGGGAAACATTTCAATCAAAAATGCAAAAAAAAAAAAAGCCCCAAAACTTTTGTTATGTTTATGCACAGGCATATTATGCAGACACACCGTAAACAAACACACACACACCCTTAGACACGCTGATCCTGTCACCACACCCCATTCAGTCAGTCCCTTCAGAGCCGAGCCAGCAGAGGAAACTGTCACTGCGCCCACTGTGGCACTCTGGAGAGTTGAACTTGACTGAAACATATGTCTTCAATTTTAATAGCTCTCCATTCCCCCAGATGGCCTGAAGGGGGGGAAGGTTGCCTGAGAAGCTGCGTTTCATGTAAGAATAATTTGTGCTAAGTAGCTGGGCGATCTGTTTGTTACGCTAGAGCTGACAGTTTGTTTATGTTTCTTGAGGAGTATGATGGATGGGGCAGGAGTTGATGCTAATTAGACTAAATTGTTGCGAAGAATGCTGAGGGTCTGCACCGCACTGCTGAGGCCAGTTTCCATTGTTCCTGCGTCTTCGCACTTTGGGCGTAATTGAATGGAGCTTGGGCCCATTCATCATGGTAGAGGGTGTCTCGGACAGGAAACGAATGACTGGACCTCGATGGAGAGGGGTTGTGGAGAAGGCAGCATGGGTGACCGGAGGAACGCCAACGGGCAAGGGTGAAGGAAGATACCGCTTTTTCTGGAGGCAAATTAGAGCAGACACAACCTGAGTCCAACTGGCCATGAAATGAATGTTTACCCAGCGAGTCTTGACCAGGGAAGATTAGCAGCTCTTAAACTCCTCCCCTTCAGCCTGATGGACATGGTCAACTGCAAAAGATGGCCATTAGGGAAAGTGTCACAGCGTGTGCTCTCCTCTGAAAACCACGTCATGTTCACAATGCCTTTACTATACAACTTTAACTCAGTATTACTATAGTTCAGGGAAAGTTCTGCCAATATTGATAAACACTAGCGGTAATAAGATATAAAATCAGAGCTTCCTTTAATGACTGTGGTTTTTCCTTTGAACTCTGCTGATTGATAAATCCAGATTGGATTAATCACCAATTAGTGCTTGGAAAATAAACATTAAAATCAAGCCATTGATTTAGTATTTCACCTCCATAAAGATTCACAAGCATTAATGTCATATTGCGGACCGTATGGTAGATATGGGAGATTACCATAATAACACGTTGTGTAGAGCTGATCATTACTGTCATCAAGACGGCTGAATATATGTACGTGCAACTGAACTAGCTGTGTGAGAATTAATGTACTGTCGATTTACAATAAAACACCATATCCCTTATGAGCTTTAGATAGACCAAGCAGCACTGTTTGACTGGTCTGAAGCCACCATGTTTATGTTTTTCAGGGACCTCCCTACTATTAAACGCCAAGTCATAAAACAGCAGAGTTTCCCATTCACAATTATGACTTGGATATTGATGTGAATGATATTGCCAAGTTGGAAATGTGATAATAATGATAAATCTCACATGTTGTGAGTGTGTTATTAGACCATCCCTATCCAGTAAATGCTCTCATTTTTCAAAGTCCATACTCTCTGTGTAGTTGTCTCCAAGCTGAAAAATCACCTATTTCCTCCAGAGCCACAGAAAATATTGTACAACTGTTCTCATGAGCTGTGTAGTCGTCTTCCTAAGTAAAGTGCTCCTGGTGTGTAAAATTGATCGACCACACCTTTTTCTGAGGTTAATTAAGTTTTAATGTGATATCAACATGCTGTCCCCTCGTCAGCTCATGAAGGAGAACATTATTCCTGCAGTACAGCCAAGTGAACATGTGCATATTTCATATTGGACCAAACAGACTTGCTGAGTTAAGACAAGTGCTCTGGCACATTGCACAGAGTCTGACAACACAACATACATGACCAATGTTTAACACTGTCACCCTGCTAGTCCCTCATCCTATAGAAACAAACCTAACGCTGCATCTGCAAGTGATTAACCCTTAAACATGTGCAGTACAACAATGCTGTAAACAAAATGGCATTGTCACAGTTTCTACATGTATACGTGCTGAGTCCAAGCTAACAGAGAACAGAGCAGCAGGGTTGAACAGGGTGGACCCATGCAGCACATGTTCAACCTCACACAGGCTTGACAAGGATTTGTGCCCCCCCACTTGTGGCCTAGTTCAGCTTGAGTTAACATATGAGCACCTCCAGTGGTTTGGTGTGCAAGGAAAGAATTACTGAAAAGCTTCATGCAGCACTTGTTCTTGTCCTGCATCATTGTTGAACACAGTGTATCGACATTTGTGCGTGTTTATGTCCATCCACCCATTTCCAAATGGCTCCTCCTGTTTAGATGTCAGTAGTATTTATTCTGTATGACACAGACAACACCCTGTTCTGACGTATGTGATGCACCCAGTCAAAAAAACATCCAGGGAACACGACCTCCCAGAGAAAACATGCTGGCTTCATCCAGGTCCGATGATGCTAATTACTGGACGACTGTGCCATCCATTTACCACAGATCATACACACCTATTTGAAAGCCAAGAAAACAAAGCAGAGTTTACATTTTATTTTATTATTGACTAAAATGCACTTGCAGATATTTGAGAAGTCTTCACTGTGAATATTGACTCAAGTATGATCTGACTCTGACTCTGGTTAAAGTCTGAAATTATAGTCTAGACCTACACTTTTTCATTAAGCTTCAAGTCCATTCAAATGTTTATAGTTCATATTACAGATACATTAAAAACACAGGCTGGTAACCCATTTTTTAAGATAAATAAAACAAAGTGAGATGATTTATATCAACAAAGCAAAATCTCAGTCATCATCATGAACGTGAGCCATAAAATAGCCAACCCACCTGATGAAAGCACCATGAGGAAAGCTTCTGTGTGTAACAACGCCAACAACTGTCAAGTCAGGGAGTCTGTGTTTTCTTGGCTTGTTAAGAAGACAAGTTGTTATCTCTTGTGTCTGCACTGCTTTGTGGTTTATTGAGGCCGCTGTCAGTGGAGAACTGATCTCTTCTTCCTCCTCCTCCTCCTTATCCTCTATGGTATATATTTTTGCTGTTGGATTGTAAAATGTCAGAGTAAAGTGCAGCATCTTAAAAAAAGATGCTCTTGCTCTTTAATTCTGAGAGATTGATACCAAAGTCTGACATTTGAACTTTTTAATAGTCGAAATGTTTCCGTGCCAATTTGGCAAATGCCTTTTATAGCAGCACTGGAAATAGCTCAACGTGACTTAATGTTTCTGATACTTTGGCACTTCCACTGGAATATGGAAAATATACAACCAAACAATGAAATGGAGAAGTGCAAGGTGCATTGCCAATGCTTATTTTTCTTCTGCAGTGTCAGAATGATTTAGGAAGGATTTTTTCCTTTAACTGTCTTCATGGAGAATTAAATGTTTAGGGCTTCTGTCTCTGAAGCTATACACGTGTGCTCTCGATAGCCGAGGACTAAAATCTGCCAAAAGTTGCTCTCGTATGTCTCATTCTTATTTTCAACTGTCTGAACAAATACAGCGAATTATTAAAAGCTACATAAGCTGCCATCTGTCCATAAAATATGTATCTCATTAGATCATCTTTATGGTTTTGAAGTTTTAGGATACGGAACATTTTATTCTAATTGTGCAACCCTTTGCCTTTTTCTCTCTACATGTGAATGGATATCAGACCAGTAAAAGATACTGTATGGGTGGGATGTGGGTTAAGGATTTTAAGGATGGGGGAGGTTGTGTGTGAGGGGATAGAGAGAGGAAGCGAGTTAGCCTCGGATGGGCGAGAGTGAAACCTGAGCATGATTGAGTTAGGGGAAAGGAGACAGGAGCCCCGAGGCTGCCAGTCGGATGCTGTGTGTGTATACACGGCGCTCTTGTCATGCTGCCCTGTTAGCATGGGGAGATTGTGATGGAGTTATCTGGCCTGGCCCTAAAAACGGCTTGTCATCTTGTGTATACACAAGGAGGTAGCGTTAGTCTGTGTGTATGCTTGTACGGTGCCAGCAGCATTACTCACAGGCCTTTTGGGACACTAGCAAAGCCTCGCCTGGTTCCTTTCCCTCTCAGTGGAAATATACTCATTGCATCCTCTGAATTCTCAGAAGATGAAGGTTATACAAACAGTGATGGAAATTAGGTCTTAGAGGGTTAAACTATTACCTTTCTTGTGGGATTCATCCTCACCTGCTTTTCAAATGATCTGTGACATGGCTGAGAATGGGAATAAATTAATCTGGCCTCTATTTTTTAACAAGCTCGTGCCGGTACCAAAGTTTAATAAATAAAGTCATTTATCTTACCATTAAGAATATGTTCCTTCTGCTTGAGACACTTTTTTTTTTTTTTTTTGCCTTCCCATCTTGCACAGTGTGCGAGATGCTGTTTAAACTGTGGGAAAAAATGTCCCAAACTGTACACAGTATGGAGCCCCTGCTTCACACTGCACCAACACTAAGCAAAAGCAGATGTTAAAAAGTTTACAGAAATCAGAACATTATTTTCCTGTTTCCATTGCATTCTTCTAAACACTTAGTGAACAAGCTTTGAAGTCACCCAAGAAATCTAGTCTGCGGGAGAAATGATAGGATCTCCTGGAGCAATGGAGCCAGGGAGGGGAGGTGAGGAGGAGGAGGAGGAGAAAGGGGGGGGGCGGTTCAGAGCGAGGGAAGGGGATGAGGAGGAGTCTGGAGGGGGGGGGGGTTTGATGAGGAATTAGAGGTGCTTGTCAGGTCTAGATTGTTCTTTTTCATAAGATTTCAGGTGGAATCATCTGATTGGGATTTGTTCGCACGTCTTGCGCTTTCTCTCAAACCGTTTTTTCCCTGGGCTGAACCTGGGATGCAGGGAGGGGGAGATAAGCTATGTTTAGGCAGGTCTGCTGTGGGTCTGATCATAACAGCAGATAAATCCCACTGACTGTGTTAGATAGCCTCACCGCAGGCAGTGTGCAGGACTGCCAGGAGCCCACATTAGCTCTCTGTAATGCGTATCCAATTTTATAATAGGCCTTCCAACTACATGAGTAATGTGGCTGCCTGGCAGGCATGTTCATTGGAGGCCTTCACACAAGTCCCCTATCATGCATCCATCTTGCACCTATCCTGCATTAGTGCTGCCTTAGCAGTTGCAGCCTTGTTCTTTCTTAAATTGTCTCAAATAACCTCAGCAGTCACATTGTTGTAACGCAAAACGTGTGTGTCTTGATCAAAGTGCCTGCAACATTGTTCCTTGCATCCCCAGATATACGGATACAATCCTCCTTCTATAAACTTTTTTCCTTTAAGGGGAATAGAGACGCAACCAAGCAGCGGTGCAGCAAGCTTTCAATAAAACGTGTGACTTCTAAGATGGCTACATCTGCAGCGCATTAGGGTTCAAGCACGCTCTCACAGGTTAACTAACTCTTCATGTTACCTCGAGTGACTAAGTCTCCTGAGAAGCAAATGGATTGCATTGGGCTTCGATGCGAAACACACTGAAGAGCTTCATCATCTTAAGATGCATTAGACTTCAATGTCACCATCACTTGGTTTTGATTTAGCTGTGCAAATCACCCTTGTTACCATGTATTACAAGCAGAGGAGGATACAAATGCCTTGTCCCTCTCCTGTACTGTTCCAAGCCAATCTGCCTCTTCTCAGCCCTTGTTGTACACTAATACAATGTGGCATATGAATCATACACACAATGCATGTCTTCATCCGACCTCTACAGACAGGACCTCACAAGGCAGCCACTTTACCGTTTCCTGCTCTCTCATCTTCAAGGCTTAGTAGAGACATGCATTCCCCCTCTCATCGCATAATTCAATAGAGAGTATGACAATCACAATTAGTGGCGAAGGCAGAGTAGCCTGGCAGCTTTCCTTTTCGCTATATGGATTTACAAAACTGTGCCCAGTTACCCACCCACGCGTGGTGGGTCCATACAGTGATGCATCTTTGCTGGCCTTGACCCAAAAGACCCCCCTCCGCAAAACAAAGTGCCTGCAGAGAGCTCTGGAAGATTGCCAGGTCGGATTGCCACAGAAAACCCATGAGAACTTCTCTGAGGCTGTGAGTCTTAAAGATTTCTACATGTGTGTCTGTGTGTGAGTAGGTAAGGGCCGGGGTCTCCCTCAGAGTCTAATGGGAAGGGAAAGGATGATGTATATGTATAAAGTAGACCTGCAGGTATTTCCGTTCAAGAGGTCTTTTTTTTTTTTTCTTTGTTTGCCTTGTTTCTTCTCCACACGCTCCATTGTTTTCATTGGCTGCGCGGCCGATGATGCTGCAATGCTGGAAAATGGCTGGTGTGATTTTTACAGGAGGACAGGGAACATGGGTCATAAAACTCGCCTCCATTTTCCACAGCCAGAAAAAAAACTTGCCCCATTCCCCTCCCTTCACCTTCCCTGTCAAAGCACAAGACCTCTGTGGGAAGTCTGTGTGGAGGCGTGTGTGTGGGGGGAGAGAAGATGTGCACAAGCTTGACATGCACACACTCAAACACCAACGTCTTGCTGGGCGACATGGGCGAGACGAGAGCTCCTCCACACACCACAAGAAAACACGTCATGTCATTATTTGAATGTTTTTCAGCGACTCCAGTCGTTTTGATGCTTTGATAGACAGTGAGAAGACTCTCGAGGGATTGTAGAACAACAACCAGCCATCCCGCTCTCCACTCCCCCAGGAGGGGGAAACCTACAGCATTCCTTCCCCAGCAGTAAGCTGCCTCACCCAGACAGACAGACAGGCTGTCCATCTTCCTGCCCTCCAAAAGCCCTGCATCCAACTTTTTCTACATGCAGATGTCAGCGGCCTTTTCCTGTTGTCCTTTTCAAAACCTGACGAAATGTGGCGCTTGCATCCCGTTAACTTAAAGGGCCAGATCACCCTATTAAAAAAAAATCTCCCTCATACCAGGTGGTATCTACTGTATATATGTACTCTGTGCCATTTGCATGCCTGGTTTTGAGATACTCATCCATCTACCTTAATGCAACAGAGATGAATGGAAGCAATGGAAGTTGCTTTTGGCGCTGAAGGCATTTAAAATGTCATTAAAGGGTCATTCCCATAAATTTACACCTTTTTTATGTGTCTTGCTGTGGTCATATATGCCGAGCCAGATGCTGTTGTAGTTATGTCATCAGAGTTATCTCAGCTTGGGCTGTTCACATTACAGAATCATAACAGAAAGCTGATGTGACAAACGAGGGAGGGTGTGTAGTTTAGATGTGTGGATGCTTACCAGAAAGAGATCAGCCTAACAAAAGAGACCAGATTGAGTTGCATCATGGGAAATGTGTGATTTAGTGTTTTTGGAGCTTAAACCACACTGGGACTAAGTTATATCTCCACATCTGCTGCCTCAATGTTCATCATTGACAATTTTATCTCTTAAGAGTTTCATGATGGTGCAACACTTCCCTATTATTCTGAATTATCCCGGGAATACATTATGAACAGGTGATATCAATGCAATAAGGAAATGACAGTATTTACCGCAAAATAGGGATATAAAAACAATTCTGTTCTGTACATTGTGGTTGTGCGAGTCTTGACACAAAAACCAGCAACAGCGAGGCCTCTAGTTGATCCCCTCCTTTATGTAAACCCCTCGATGGTAAGCATTCCCATTTGCTTGGCCTTACTCGGAGGTCATACCGACAAAGTGTGTATGTATGTGTGTGTATGTTAGCATGTTTAGGATGTACATTCTCGTCGGGCAGCTACAACAGGAAATCTTTTTCGCTGCGTGCTGTTTTTGGGTGTGAAGGAGGGGAAAACGTGGGGTGAAAGATGGCCCTGTAGGACCCGAGCCAAACCATGAAAGTTTAAGTAAATATAGACTGGGGGGATGTAACCCTGGTGGTCTGGGGGTCCCCCCCTTTCTCAGCTGATGTTTTCTCTCTCCTCTGCCCTTGTTTGGACAACAGCGTGCAGTGTTGTGCGATACCCCAGTGACCCAGTCTCGTAGTGTGCTCTGTTGAAAATACACTACTGTATAATCCCGCGCTGTACGTGCACTGCGTCTATTCACAGAGGTGGTATGTGTCAGAAAAACATCAACTAATATAGTAATGTACAGTCTTGTATCCAGCCTGCTCTTGTTGATAAATATATATATTTTTGTGCAGTATAACCCTGTCATCAGCCATGTAGAAGTTACATACATTAAGAGATAATGGTGTGTTAGAGCACGGGGTAGTTTGTGGATCTATAGCAGTACGCCATGCGACCGGTGTCAGACTCTTTGCTTTTGTCTATCGTCATGTCTAAAACAGTAAGTTCAATGTTGTGTTTTCCACTGCGGCGCACCATTTTCAACTTTTAAAACAGCTCATGCGTGGTAAACATCTGAAATTAGTTGCTGCTGAAGAATCTATTCACACCCTGCATTCCAGCCTTAATGTCCAACTGCTTTTCTACGTAATTAAAAGCAGAGCAATTTGCTTCTCAAAAACTTAACACCATGTTTTTGGTATGTGTAATTGAGCCTCAGGATCTGTGCACGTTTCTCCACGAGGCTGAGAGTCATCCCAGACATCTTCATCCCCACTCATTAGCACTTAACTGTCTTAGGTCTGTTGTTCCATTACACTACACATCCAGAATTGGTGAGTGCACTCATTAAAGGGAATCATCCTATAAATGTCTTCCCCATGTGTCTCAGCTGCTTTCTCAGTACAAATGCCACAGAATCAATGGTGTATAAACTGACTCGGATGATTTCTTTAAGTAATGTAGTGATCTGCCTGTAGGAGGATACTCTACATTTGAATGTGCATTTAAGCTCAGGAGATAGATAAATAGATCTCCTGGAAGTGGGGGGGTTGGTGCAGTTTCATTGATAATATTGAGACCGTTATTAAAAGCAACATATTGAAACATGACGGATGCACAACAGAATTTTTAAAATTAGTTCCATAATTGTGTATCATGTATGATTTAATGTGAGACATACACTTTAAATCCAGTTCAACAAAAAAATGAAAACTTTAGAATTTACCAGAATTGAGGTAAAGATGTGCAAATGTCATGTAAATTATAAACAGTTTTCATTTCTCCAGTTAAATCAGTGTAAATGAATACAAAAATGGTATTTTCACAGTAAATAAATTAATACTGTAAAAAAACAACAACAAAATGTCTATTTCATGTGTAAAAACATTTCACCATCATTTGCAATTGTTCAACATTTCAATTATTCAATCAAAACAGAAGTGGCTTCTTTTAAATTTTGGTTTATGATCTAAAAGATTTTCAAGCGAATTGCTCGCAGCTTTTCAAATGTGAAGATTTTCAGATTTTCCTTTGCTTTAATGATAATAAAATGAATATTTATATAGGTTTTATTTTATTGTTTGTCAGGCAAAACCTAGAGTTTATTATCTTTTCACATTTTAGAAAAAAGGATTTGTAAAAAATAATTGCGAGATTAATCATTCATGTAATGTGTGAAATTATAATAAGTGTAGAAAAAGTATGACTAGTGTCCTGCAGTGTGTTACAGTGTGAGGTGATTGCATGAAGCGTGTAACATGGTAGCATGAAGCCTAACATACTGTATTTAGTTACTTCTTCTGGAGATGGTGTATTGAAATAACACCATCTGTTCTGCCACTCAGCTGCGTTTAAGATCATTTTTGGGCCGTTCATATACGTTTGATGAAGCTATTTCTGGCTTTGACAGTTACTTTGCATTCTGTCCACCGCAGCCACATGATTAAAATTCATTGTTGGACTTGTGAAATATCCCTCCCGTGTGGAAATGCTTCGTTGAGCAGGTGTGCATGCCTTGCTGAATCTTTCCCACCGTGATTAAATTGGTATGTTTTAGATTATGGTGTGTTCTTTGGCTCCCCGCCGTGTGGAGGTTCTGTGTGTGTGTGTGTGTGTGTGTGTGTATTCATTTTGAACTCATTGCTGTTTCACTTTTCATGTGCTGCTGGGCCGGAGCATCTTAGCTGGGAGCTGTGTGGCCTGAAATAGGCTGCATCCAGGGAGCCAAAGCTGGACTACAGCTGTTCGCTCATTATCTTCATATGAACTCAGGACACCTTGAATTCATAATGATGGGAACATCTGATAGGATGTTTAAAGAAAACCAAAATATTCTGCTTCTGATTTGGAGACAGAGATAGGGAAATGTTTTAAGATTCTGCAAGTGGCACGACATAATGTCATGAAATAACCACATGATAAACAGATACAGATACTGCTGCATGTTGGATAAAAAACTCCCGTCCTATAATGGCTCATTGCAATTAGACTTTTTTGTGGTTGTATGAATATCAGCATTTGTTTCAGGCCTTATGGAAAGAAAAATCAAAAACGTGTTGGGTAAAGTATTCATGTTCATAGATTTGCTTTAAACCAGCTGAGTACTTTAATGTTAGTTTTTGGCTTTAAAAGGTCGGGTCACATTTTGAAAGCCCAAAAAGCCAAAGCCCTAATTTTTTCATTATTCTAACATGAGTAACAAATCAAAGTCTGAGAGATCTGGACCAAAGATCTGTCAGAAAACGGCATTTTAGCATAGGCGCAGACATAAATTGGCCATGGAAACTGCACTGTCCCTCCAGAAATAGCAAATCAGAAAGGAAGAGAATATGAATAGCAACCCATAACCCATCCTGAACTCAACCCAATTTTCAGGGTGTTCCTAATGCAGCGAAGGCCCCGAGTCTATCTGTAGCCGAGGCCCTGAAACCTCAGCCCTAAATCTGATGGGTGGATGTAAGACGAGACGGACGGTAGAATAACAGAACGTGCACTTTGTTCACCCCCATCCTGCAGTAAAAAGCTCTGAGAATTACAGAGTGAGAGACAGTTTAACTCTGGGTCGTAAATATGTGTTTGGAACATTTTCGCTTTTTCCCTCCCCGCACGCTTCTCCTTTGACGTCCCTGTTACTTTGCTATATGGAGCTTTTAGTGTGTGTGTCAGAACGTGTGTAGCTATAGTCTGTCGAGGCGTACACCTTTTTTTCCCCTAGTGTCTCTCTTTACTACTGCTACTACTACTATGTCTATTTTAAATCTTTCCTGTCCTGTTTCTCTCATTAAGTGTTTGCATCCACCTGCTTTTTCTGCACATTTTCAACTTGCACATGGAGAAGTGGAAACGTGAGAGTTGGGATATCGCACAAGAGTTTTTTAAACGTGGCACATTTTGTTTTTTGTAATACGTTAACCTTTTCATCTTATAGCCCAAGTTCAATAGAAACAGACCTGTGAATATTGGTCTCAATGACAGATTAAACATAAAAGAGAAAAAAAAAACTTGTGGCAGACAAACATATCAGTACATGTGATGTGTAATTATACTTTTAAATTGATATAGTACATGAAACCTCAGCTGGTGCTAAAAGGTTTTTCATGTGTTTTTTTTTTCAGCATTAATTTTAAGTTTGAATGTTGTTCAAACGTAATATTTTTTTTAAAGAAAACCAATGAAATGATGAAAACTAGATGTGAAAAGACAGAGAAGAGAAGAGGATATTGATGCCTTTCACTTGTTGCCTGCATGTGCTCCATTACATTAAATCATAAGCCTGTTTTTATCAGTTATAGTTACGGTTAGAAAGTTGAAATCTGGTTTAGAACCAGTTCTGAATTTATGAGGAAAAAAAAGTGGATTCGTTAAGAAGCTTGTGTTTCTTTCTGGCTTTTTTATTTCAAAAGTATTTGCATATTTCAGATGCATTCCAGAGTTAAGTGCAGTGTTTTCCTTATCTGCCAGGACCTGTTTGGCGGACCTAACATCTGTTGTCACGTAGTAGAGGAGTGGACTTCATCTGTTGATCTGTTGGTGTGGGCATGGCCTTAAGTTTTGTGTTTCATATTTAAATATTTATGGTTTGTAATTGTTTTTGTTGGTCACCTTTTATATTATATTAAAATGTATTTTGATGACTAGCCCCCATTTTTATCCCAAAGTTGTCAAAAATAAAGCCAGGTTCTTGAAATACATGTACTTTAAAGTCAGATTCAGGATTTATAAAACTGAATCAACTACAGTTTTACAGTTCAAAAGGATTGCATCATGAAACCTATCAGGCAGCATCAAGGAGGTATTTTTTTCAAAATGGTATATGTTCTTGGGTGGTTATTGTTAAACAATGTTTTTCTAGACTCTTTTTAAAAACTGAAAACAAATACTGAGAATATAAAACAGAATAAAGCTAAGCATTTTCGCAAAATAAAATCTGATCTGTAAAATGACTTTAACTGAAAGACAAAAGAAAATGAACTAATGCAAAAAAAAAAAAAGGAAACACAGTGTTGTTAAGCGGCACCTGACTGGAGACTTAGCACCACCAACCGTTTACCTTGATGAGCTGAACTCATTCTCACATTACAGGAGAAGAAGGTGGAGAGGCACAGACACTCACACAAATCTTTTTTGACGATTTTTCTGGAAACTTCGTTGCAACTTCTTCTATATTTAGATGAACACTCTTACTCACACATTATGTCTCATACAAACACACACAGACACACACGCTGCTCTGATGTCTGTCTTTTTTGTCATGTGTGTTTACAGTCATCTTTTCCCTTCAGGCAGTGCCTCTCTCTTTCTGTCCGTCTCTCTTAGATACACACCTAAACAGACAGACTGTGTGTGTGTGTGTCTGTGTGTGTTTAAGAGGGAGAGGTCTCCCTCCTTCCCTGTTTCCAGTCTGTGGGAGAGTCCCTACCCAAACCGCAGCAGGGTAATAATCACTTAACCCAAATCAGGCGCAATCAGGATGAGCCGGGCTGCAGCTGGGAGGCACCCAACCCATGGGGGTGAGGGGTGGCAGCGGGTGAGCGGGTGTGTGTGAGTGCGGGGGTTGTTTGGGATGACGATGTGGACACTGATGACCAGGAGGAAGATCAAGAGCACCAGCCTTTGTTGTGCCATCCTCGGTCTCATCCGGCTCCAACCGGGAGCAAATCAACAGGGGGAAATTGGGGAAATCAGAGATGAGAATCCCCCTACAGAGCGAAGGTTAAATGCTGTTTCTGTTTAGTGTGTGTGTGTGCGCGTGTGTGCACACACAGGCAAACACACGCACATACGCTGTGTGTTTTGTCTACATGTGATTGTTTCGTTAGTGTTCCCCAGGCCCCTGCTGAGTCACTGAATCTGATCTTGTGTGATCCAGTGATTGTGTTCTGAGCTATTTTCCTGATGTTTGTGTTGTGATGTAGGTCCTGTCACAGCTGCAGGCCTCACAGGAAGACACACACATACACATACACACACAGCAGGACACACACAACTTGGACACTTCCAGGCATATGCACACATACTACTACAGTATACTCATTTATATATAGGGGTGTGTTGGCCCTGCAAGAGCTGCACGCCTATTGTCGAGACATCTGCAAATAGGCATGGACATGAACGCACACACATACATACACACACATACAGGGCTGGGTGGAACCATGACAGAGCCTGAAATCCAGGTGATTTATTGGGCTCTGCTTCAAGCCAGAGCTCCAGCATGTCAGAGCTGTCTCAGTTTCTTCATCCCTCCACCTCTCAAATCTTATCTTCTTGCAGCTCGACGCTCTGTTTTTGGGCCTGCTCCTAATCAGACGGACATTACTGCAGCATTGAGATGAATCTGAGTGGTGTATTGGACTGTGTGTGTGTGTGTGTGTTATAGGGCTGCATGTGTGTCTGCTATTTGTTGTGGCAGCCTTGATGTTGTTAGTAGCCCACCTTATAGCATCTGCCATTCATTTGGAGTGGAAGACAAACACACTGATGAAAATGACTCAGACCACAGGACTATTTCAGTCTGGATTTGTCTCTTTCTTTTCACTTCCTGACTCTATTTCTGCTTCGTCTTCGACACTGCTGTCTTTACTTTCATTCTGGGGGGTTACGAGAGTAGCAAGCAGTCGATTCTACGCCATCGTGTATATATATATATGCACGTATCTACTGCTTTTTAAACATATGTTTGTGCAGCACATGGAGCACATTTCAAACTCCAGCTACATCTCCACAATTGAATTTTACTTTGTTTAAACACACTCTCAGTGCTTCCCTGGCGATGTCACCAATCTGCACCGAACCCCACTGAAGACTCGCATGTATGCAAGTGTGTTTGTAGTGCATCTGTGTTTGATTTCTGTCCGTCTGATGTGGAAACCTGAGGGGCAAAGATCATAATGCAACTTAAAGGCATTTTATCTGTGACTTTCCAGAGCTATTTGTTGTCCATCATCTCCAAAATGAATCAATAACTGTTGCTGTGCATATACAGCATTTTGTTACATTATAGTTCATACAGGGTGGCCTCGTATAGCTCAAGGGACTCTTATGCAATCGAGGAAGCGGCGGCAAAATCCAACATGGTGAAGGGATGTTTAATGTCAGCTCTTCAAGGATAAAGTTATGCCAGTCATACAGCAGCACCTCTCGGTTACGAACTTAAGTTCCAGGGTCGTAGTATCATGTATAAACAGACGCTACAAAGGAGTGCATTTAAGAAACACAAGACATTCAGACAGGTTGTAAACAAATACTTAGTGTAACTATATTATCTAAAGTGAATTATCTCTTCCTTTGACTGCTCATGCTACCTCCTCCCAGTGCACCGTGTTGTAAAATGTTGTCATGAAAAATAAAGAAGATGGCCAAAACTATGACAAGACCCAGATTTCCCTTCAAACAATGGCAGCCCTTCTGTTGAACTGTAAACACATTCATCTCCCAGATGTGGATGGATGAGGAAATCCACATTTCTAATTACGTGCAGTGTGACATGGCGGTTGTAGTCCTCAACATTCAGAACTACAGAGTCGGGGTTTCTTTCCGTACCTGGTTTCTTTTGGAGATGATGATGATGATGATGGGTTAGGGCAGAAGGTGGGGTGGAGAGTTTGGGTTAAGGGTTAGTGTGGTTTAGGTGACAAGGTGTTGAAGTGGAACCGTCTACAGATCAGCGGGGTGGACACCTGCCCCCGGGAGCAAGTGACCCAGAACCCTCCAAATCCTTCCCCACACAATGATAGGTTATATACACAAAGCTTTCCTCCTCCACTTACCCACAAATGCTCCTGCTTTGCACTGCACAAACTCAAATGGTTTTCAAATCTTTAACATTTCTGTTTTCACCCCAACATTTAGAGTTGAATTGGTTACATTATATAAGTTTAGATAAAGAGTACTTTAGAAACACAGACCAGTGTTTGGTCTTGATTTGATGCACAGTGCTGGCATGTCACCAGATTTTAATTCAGATATTCCTAAAGTTACATGGCAGCATCTTATTCCAGCTGACTTCTGCCTATTTAAAATCAATGAAAAGGGGCAAACACACAAACAAAAGCAGAATCATTTGAAGGGAAACAACCAAAACTGTTCAAACTCTAGCAGAGAACCTTTATATTTCATCAAAGTAAAAACCTTATTTGAGGAAATTGACTTCATGATTTCTACAATAACTCAGTTGTTTGAAAACTTTTGTCAAGGTTTTGGCGGTGCACTGCTTTTGTCTGTACAGTACAAATTGAGTGTCTAATTTGACATTTCAAGAGATGGTTATTAACTGTAACCATGTGACTTGGAAATAATAAATCCTTGAAATGGATTTGAAAACTGTTTATATAGCTTAAAAAGTAAGATAATTTTATCCACCCATAAAGGATTACTTGTTCAAGTCTCTCTTAGAACAATGCTGACATGCCCATATGTTCAGTGAAATAAGTTTCTTGCAGAGGTGCGGTGCAGTTTCCCCACTAAAAAGACAGTAACCCACTTGATTTTTCAAACAGCTCAGCCAGCTGAAGCCTCATATTAGCGTTGGCTGAAATGTGGAATTCATTTTTTTTGCACAGAAATAGAGACGGAGAGAAGAGAAACAGAATTGATTCCCACATCACGTACAGTGAAACTTCCTAAAGAGGGAATCTTTTTGCATCCTGCACCAGCATTAATGTGCAGTGTGTATATGTGATATTTGAAAACCCTCAATTCTTCACTTTATCTAAAAAATATACAACTCAAATGGAACTGGAAAGACTATAGTAATGTAGTTAAGAGTTTAAATGTTCCACTTAAAATGCAGACCATCGTTTTTAAAACTGAGTGGTGGTTTCCCCTTTTTATTTACTTCTCGTTGAGGGCTTTGATAAGATAATGGGAGCAGTTGCACCGTCAGTGTGTTCTAAAGCACCTGACCCTTAAATAGGTGCTGAGTGGAGGGCCTAGGCCGGGCTGCTGAGACGTGCTCATGCTCTGTTGACTTAAGCATTCAGACTGAGCCATCAATCATCGGAGTGTGACGGGTCTGCCCCCGAACCTCAGCCTACTTTATCTGCCAGCAAAGCCTCCCTGCTCAAGAGCATGCATGTAAAAACCAGCCCTGATTTCAAACAAGTATTTTTTTTCTTCTTTTTTATCTCTGTCTATCTGTTTTACTGTCTTGCAAAATTCAGTTTTTTCTCACACAAGCAAACACACCTCCTTTTTTCTCTCTAATTTCTCCGAAAAGGCTCAGAATTGGTTTTAAATCCTTCCTTCCTACTTTCTCAAAACCACCGAGGCATTTGGAAAAGGTTCTTTGCAATTATATTTAATCATATGCGGCCGTCCCAATCAAGGCCAGCTCTGGTGATCACATTTGCATGGGTTTCAGGTTTTGCCCTTCATGTCAGTGTAGTACCCATGCAGGCTCCGGGGGTAAGGACCACCTGGACGATCCACAGATCCGCTCTCTCTCTCTCTCTCTCTCTCTGCTTTTTTTTTTTCCAGCTTCTGTCTTTGCCCAGCTTGCACTGCCTAGTATCTGAACTTCACATTGCATGAGTGAATTTCTTTTTGTTATTTTTTTGTAAGTTTTTCAATTTAGCGTTCAAGACGTAGAAATTTGGTATTAGTCGCTCTGCTTCCTCTATGAAACTGGTGAAAATGGTGATGAAAGTGTGTATATTTGCATATGGATGTAAAGCGTTTTAGCAGAATTCCCAGATGCACTGCCCCACTAAGTCCAGCTGACCAGCCCACCCAGCCTGTGTGAGAGTGGGCTTCCATTTTTCTTCCCTCTGCAGACCGTAGAGGTCAGCGTATGTGTGCGAGCATATCAGACCATCATGTGTTTGCCTTGCTTATTATTGTGTGTTTCTGAAGCCACACAGCATGTATGTGCGTGTGCATATGTTTCAGTGTGTAGTACCCATACTCACATGTGTCACAGGAAAGCAACCTCTGTCTGTGATCCCTTGCTCCTCTCATTTTCCCTGGTGAAAGGCTGCATTATAACTGATTTCCATGACCTCAAGCCAGGGCCTTCACTCCCCTCACGGCCTCCGTGCATGTGAGAGTGTGTGTGTGTGTATTTGTGTGTGTGTGTGTTTGTGTGCGTGCATTATGACTGCTTTCCATGACCTCCAGCCAGGACCCTCCTCTGCGGCCTGCCTCGCAGCGCTTGTTTAGACAACAGTGGTGCACATGTTGGCTGAAATATGGCTGCTGTGCTCGTTTGCTCGGGTGAATTAAGCTACGGCATGTGTGCTTAAACCCAGACGGCTCACTGATTTATCCATATATTTAAATGATTGATTTAAGAGTCATCCAGCCAACACTTGCTGAATCTGCGGATGGGGGCGGGCACATAGAGATGAGAGAGAGAAGAAGGGCAGAATTCAAATGGGAGCACACACAGCCTCCCTCACACAGGTAGTGATATTTATGCCATCCATCGTCCGACTGAGGGACATTATTCACAGAGCTGAAATAAATTATTCAGAAGTAAAGCTTTACTTTGCACAAGATGGATACTTTTAACGATGTACTGATTGCTTTTTAACATACTCCATTTTCAAATGAGCTATAAAATTTTGTTTATTATGGTTCAGAACATGACATAGGCAATCTGTTTTAATGTCAGGAAAGCCTGGAAGAAAACATATGAAAACACGTCCTCCCATTTGCTGTGATGTGTGTCTGTGTGTGTGTATGAGGCTGCGTGTGCCAGTGTGTTTTATTACCTGTCTCATTATTAAATGTGTTGGAGGCCAGCTGAGCGGGGACAAAACATTCCAGCTCCTTTAATGTCTCCCTCTCGTCTCCCCCTGTCCCCCTCGCTCCTCTCTTTGATAATACTTTTCCTTATGAGCCCATAAAACCAGACGCTTTCTCAGAGAACCACCTTTTTCCTCTGTGCGCTGCAGAAAGTGGGCATGTGAATATAGCCGTGAATTCATTCTTGAAATCTTATTTTTCATAACGTAAAGAAGAAGGATCAAGGGGCCGGTTTCACGTGTTTGCAGTGCGAACATGTAAAACATACGGATTTCCGTAATGGCAGTTTCTTGAAATGAGCCCGACTTGATTCCACTCTAAAACACTTTTCTGTTTGAAATCTATAAACTCTCAGTAAAGTAACATTTTACAACTTCCTGTGTAGATTAAATGCCTGGTTACAGCAACAGGCATTTCTTAAATATACACACAGTTGAACCCTTACAACTGAACAGGCTGATTTCTGCAGGGTTTACAGTCGAGGAATCTGTTCCCCAGAGGGAAAGAAAAATGCTCCTACTAATTTGTTCCTTTATTTCCTGTCGCTTTTTCTCCTCACTTTTTTTTCTCTGCTGCCTTTATCTTAATATTCCTGCTTCCTCCTCCTCCTCCTCCTCCTCCTCCCCTCTCTCCTTTTTCCATAGCTCTCCTCTCTCTCCAGCTCTCCAGTCTCGCTCTTACAGGGTCGAGTTAGGCATAAGCGAATAATTAGGTAATTGCCCCCTTGATTGAGCTCAATAGGAAACATTTCAATTAGGCTAAAACTGCGCGAGGAGGAAGTAGGCTCTTACAAAGGGAAACATTCCTTGTCATGCAACTGTCAGCCCCTGAGCCCACACCATGAGCCAGGATTAACTGGATACTAGAGGAGGAAACGCTGGGGAAGAGGGAGGTCGCTCTGAAAAGCCAAGGGGAAAAACGTTGGGGAGTTGGATGAGGGGGTAAGAGGGAGGGAGGGAGGGGGGTGGAGTGGAGAAAGTTAGGGAAACTGAGGGTGGAGCTTTAAAAAGCAGGAGGCGGGTGGAGTGCAGAGGAGGAGGAGGAGGAGGGGGGGGTTGAAGAGACAGCAAGAAATGATTGCGGCAATTACGGCTATATTTAAACACGCCTTCCCTCTGATATGATTTTCCTGGTGATCCCCTGTCCAGATAAGAGGGAGACCTCTCTGCCTGCCCAGCCGCCTGTAACAAATTACAACCTCCCAGCCATGGAAGAGACATAGTTCCTGAGTGAGAGAGAAAGAGGGAGAGAGCAAGAGGAGGGGGGGGAGAGAGCTCAGAGTCAGATATCCAAGTAGAACAACTCAATACTTAATACAAATGGAACATATAAAGAGATAGTCATTAAAAAGAAAAGAATAGAAATAGCTATAGAGAAATGTGGTTCATAAATATTTCTGTAAGCTGTAAATTAGAATAAAGTTTTTCTTTATTTGAATGCTACACATGGCTGCCTTGTTTAGTCTGTGCTCCAGTCTCCACTTGCTCAGTGAACTGCAAACTGTAAATGCACTTGTGTGTTATGTAAACACTTGATGCTCATACATTTGACTAAGATGCATAGGGGTGTGTACATGCAGGCCAGCCGTGTCTGTTGCCTTGCCTACGTGCACGTGTATGTGTGTTAGTGAGTGATAGTGTAGCGGTGCAGCTCGCCTGCCCTTCTGTCATCACATTCACCTTTCCCGCCCTCATACATGGGCCATGAAATTGAGGAGCTGGGCGCTGACCTCTAATAGAATACGGGTGCCTGTAGGTGTTTTATGTAGGTGTTAATGGATAGTGTGTGAATGTCTATGTGGACAGGTGTTAACATGGAGAAACTAAAGCGAGTGTCACTGTGCGTGTGTGAAAAATTGTGTTTACGTCTGAATGTGAGTGAGTGTGTACATGCATTAATCTGCAGATGTTTGTATGTTTAATTTTTTAAATTTGTTTGAATTCGTATATGACTTAATTTGTGTGTCTGCATTAATGAGCGCAAGTATGTATGCCTTCTTTTTCCCCAATATATATTTAAATTATCGTGTGTTTGCCTATGTAACCGTCTAGTATATCTGAATTTATATGTTTGGATTTGAGTGTGTGTGTGTGTCCGTGTGCATGTGTGTGTGTCCCTCCGTGTGTGAGAAGAGACTTTGGCTTGAGCTTCTGATCCATGTCCCTGTGGGACGCACTGTGGTCAGGAGAGTAAACGGTGGTCCATGTTAATACGTTTCCTGTGTCTGGCCCACTGTACCTGTGTGGTTCACCTCGACACACACTCGCTGCACAACAGAGCAAGTCAGGCGCACACCAATACCTCTTTGAGCAGCACCGACCAGCTGGTTTGAGTGCGATAGATTCTGATGGCTGAAACACTTTGTCCCAAGAAGGATTCATAGTTACAGTATATGATATTATACCTGCAAATACTGGGGTGTTGCAGATATATTGATCCATGTTCAAATGGGTTCATAAGTGACAAGAATGTAACAAAAACGATTGGTTTGATCACCAGAAATACAAGTTGCTTATGTTATTTTTTATTTTTTTAAGTATATTTTTTGGTGTTTTTGCCTTTATTTGATAGCACAGTGAGATTGACAGGAAAGGGGGAGGCAGAGAGAGGGGGAATGACATGCAGGAAAGGTCCGCCCGACGCGGGATTCGAACTGGGGACGCCTGCATTGAGGACTGTAGCCTCTAAATGAGGCGGCCGCTTTAACCACTGCGCCGTGCACCGCCCTACATTTATATTGCAAATAATATGGCAATAATATAATTATTGGCCACAAAAATCCATAATTGGTCTCAAACTCAAATATCCAGCTATTACACCCTCTGAAGTAGTAACTGTTTTGCTTAATTAATCACCCCAACACTTATTCAGTTTTTAAAATTGCTGCCAATTTGTTTTGAACTCACCGAATAATTGTTCAACCACTAATGTCAGCTCTGTCAAAATAGTTTCTCCTCTGCCATAAATTTTTTTACCCTCATTAATAAACCTCTCAACAAAGAACCAACATTTTTGACAGGAAACATGGAGGTTTCGTGAGACACGCTGCTGCTTGTCTCCCTTATGTTTACAGCAATTACACCAGTTTATCGCCAGTGAAGTGACAGTGATGTATGGGGTGTTTTCAAATAGCTAACTGTACCATCTTTGATTGTGCATTAGATATCTGTTGTATCTCTCTCCACTTCAGTATTTGTCCATGTTTTATTTATACGCCCTCTCTCGCGTCAGCCGCTCATGCATTCACATTGTATTTACCCCCCAATAAACACCTAACGGCTAGAGCAGCGGTAGCAGAAACTCGGGCCACCTCCTCCTCCACCCTCATGGTGGCCCAGACACCAGCCCTGTGTTATGACAGCTCCCAGTGCTGCCTTGATTTAGCCAAGGCAGGACACACACATCCGCAGTTATAATTCAGTAATTTGTGTTTGTGCATTCTGTGACAATTGTGACAAATGACTGGCCTGGAGTGAAATGCCTACCTGCCCCCCCACCAACTGCACCCTCCCCTCCCTGCTGCATGTTTCCTGCCTGGGCCAACTCACACTTAACAGCGCTCAGGTGTACACGGAGAGGGCTTGCGTGCTGAGCATGAATAGAGCAGCTGACAAGGGAAATGATTACATGGACGTGTTTATTTTAAATGTGATTTTTATTGATGAATCATATCGACTGCGCAGGCCTGCGTGATCATGTTTAGCAAGTGGGTGGCATGTCAGCTTTCCAATTTTTTATTTTTCTTTTTCCTTCTTGTGGTGCAGCGAATCCCTAAAGGGCTTGTCCGCATACTTTGTATCTTTGACGGGCAACATGCTTTGCCTGTCCGAACACACATGCTTACTCACTCATAGACAGCAAGCATTTCATTTCATTTCATAGCCAACCCCCCCGCCCCCCTCCCCTCCTCATTTACATTTTCCGGAGCATTTTTCATCATAAGCGCGTCCTGTCATCGATATTTGCGAGGAAATTGAGGGTTCGCATCGGGAGCGGGCCTCAGCAGAACACGGAACCTATTATGGAAGCCAGGCAGCGACTGGAGGAACCCTGGTAATGTTTTACCCACGAAATGAGTTCCATGCCATTGGAAGTCCTGTGCAGGGTTAGGGATGTAATACTCATATGGAGCAGTTTATGAGGATTAAGAGGTTTTATTTAGTCTATGTGGCCGGTGGGCCTCCTCTCTGCAGCCCTCCTCCATCACACCCCAGCCTCCGCCTGCTGCCGAGTGGATGACCAGCCAGTTAACACATGGTGCTGCTGCTGCAGAAGGAGGGCCCTGGGTCTGAGCAGAGTGTGTTTCTGGTGGTGACAGTGTCTGACTTTGCCCACTCCCGTGTGCCAGCCACCCTCTTCTCCAGCACACTGAGAGTCAGCAGGCCTGAGCTTTAACACCTGTGGCAGGTGGAGTTGTTTTTGGGGTCTGCTTTGGGCTTCTGGTCTCACTTCCGTATCTTTTGTCCACTCTGATGCATTGGGCTGAGTAAAACAGGTTTTGTAGTTGTTGTTGTTTTTTTCTGTGTGTGTTGTTCAGGTAATTTGTGCCTTTTGTGTTTCCTTTTCATCTGTTATTATACATTTGTATGCGCGCATGTGCTTGAGGGCCTGTGTACGTGTGTGGCTTTCCTCCATCTTTTTCCCAGAAGGAAAAGTCTCATGTTCACTCTCTAACTCGTCCTGGTAGAGGGTCAATTGCAACCAGTTGGCCGCCAGTCTGGTCCAAAGTAAACATTTGGAGAGAGGCGACTGTACAGGCAGGTACCTGGGGGCTCTGTGAGTTGCTCAGCTTTGCTTTTCCCCCTTCCTCCCTTCCTCCCCCTCCCCTCCCTTCCCTCTCTGCCTCTACCTCTCCACCTCTATGCCTCCTTGATGCGCGGCGGTGGGGCTTGCACCCTTAATTTCTCTAAGGGCGAGAGATTGCCTGGATTGCTGCTTTTGGATGCAGCCGACCAGCTGCCTGGGCTCCGTGAGATGGTCCATCTCCTGGGACGAGCTCTTTAAAGAGTCTGCTTAGTCGCCCTGTTTCCCCTCGCACTGCTGCGGTCTGGCCCGTTAAAGAGCAGATCAGAGACGGAGACACACCAGCCCAGCTCTATTTTTTTTTAAATATATATATATTTAAATATGTAATGTACATGAACACAAAACACATCTCCCTCATTGTGTAAGCTATCAAGAATATGGTTTTCATTTAGAGCCCCGTGTGCCAGCTAGATTAATTCAGGTCCAGGCGGGGGCCACATTTGTTTTGTGTGGCAGGAGAGGGGAAGGTCTGTTGCAGATTTGCTGTGAAGTGTCGGGGAGCAGCGCAGGCCTGCAAGCCCACTTTGCAGCTTGCAGCCTTTTGAGGCTGATGGCAGGCGACTCCCTTAACTGGGGCTGGGGAGCAGTCTGCACAGCTCAATTTTGCCCACATTAATCAAACTCACATTTCCTCACATCAGCCTGTGTGCCTATCAGCATGGCTGGCTTGTTAGCATAATGAATTCAGGAGGTTTTAGACAGAGGACCACAGTCTTCTGAAAGCAAATTCAATATGCTGGAAGATGAATAAAACAAGAACATAATCTTCTCCAGGCTATATTTGAGTTTAAATCATTTTATCAGTTGTTATTTTTATTTTAATTGTTTGAATCACAGACTTGTAAATATAATTTAAAAAGGCCTGCCATCATTAATTTCCACATTGTGATGTACAATCACACCACACTCAAGAGTCACATATTTTTCTTCACACCCCCCCAGGTCAGCTCTGCATAAAACAGCAAAAATCCATCATTTCATGGAGAGTTTAAGTCAAAATGGCCTTTTGTATATGTGGTGAGTTATTTCTTTTCAGACAGACTTCCTCTTGGTACGAGTGAGGGGGGCAGAGGGTCAGCGAGGAGAGAGGGGGGCCAGTGGGGGTTGTGGAGATGGCGGGGTGGCTGACTGTCTGAGAAAGTGAAAGCAGTCAGACAGTGGGGAGAGGGCTTAGCTCTGCTGGTCATTCATACAGGTGCTTATAATTTGCAGTGTGTGATTAATCATTGTTTTGTTTGGGGGTGACATCTTGTTTAATGGATCTGTCCATCTCCTTTCTCCCACTGTTCTGGAGAGCAAGGCAGTGGCTAGCACGCACTCACTGCATTATATATTCTACAGATTTACACATATGCAACATACGCGAAAAATTTAACTTCGAAAATCGACTCCGCTGTAATTTAAAGTTTGTCTTTTTGCTCCAAAGCACTTCCAGGCTCACTCCTGCAACGATGTTAAAGTCAAAAAACGAACCGGGGGAACGAAGTAGCCAAATGCAACATGTGTTAGAGCCCACCAGCTGCCACCACACAGAGGCGGTGGTGTTTTCTGTGTGTGTTTGCTTTGGGTGGAGGGCAGGCTGGCTGGTCAGCAAGGCTGTAAATCAGAGTCTTCCTGATGGAACCCTGATGGACAGGAACCTAATCTGTCCCCGGTGTGTCATTACGCACAACCTCCCAGATAGCCACAGATCCTGCTGCTCCTCTCATCTCTCCCTGGCCTCCACACAGACAAACACACACACACACAGACCCACACACATACCTACGTCCACAGTAAACCAGCCAGGGCAGCCCTCTGGAAACCAGAGACAGTAACGGAGACACACATGTTGAACATAAACCGGTTGAGCCGGTGTCAAGAGTTCATCGTCAGCATCTGTCATAGCAAAGTCGGTGCCCGAAAAGCATTTGCTGCTCTCACACCGCAGCTCCTCGCTCCTGCTTCAAATGTACACAGGCCATGCAACTACTGTCGCCAAACTGGCCTCAGTGATGGCTGAACATAAGCAAACTGACGGATCCTTTTAGGACATGTTAGGATCTGTCCCAAGTCCCGATTGGCTCCTGCACTGGAGCCCCCACACATTGCAAGGAGTCAGAGCCAGAGGTGTCATCTGGTCATTTTATGAACCTTTACATATCCAAATCCTAAGGAAAATACAGTATTTCCATTTGTAGCACAAAAAAAAATAAAAACGATCCTTGAAATTTATAAATCAAGATTTCAACAGCATGTTTCATGTCATGTCTTTGAAGATTGTGCTACTTTGTAATTAAATGAAATGGCTTTAAACCTCAGAAACACTGTTGTACAGTAGTTATATTTTTACCATATATTTCATTTTTATTAATCAAAGGTTTTCAAATGATTTATGTCGTCTTTTGGAACTCCTCAAACACCTCCTTTTGCTTTTACTGGTCTGGTCGCAGTGAGACTTTCCTCCTTTTTCTTAAAACTGGTTCTCATTCATAAATTCTCTGCTGACAGTTGGGAGTTATTTCAGCTTTTCTGACAACTAGCAGGATAAAAGCGACCACCACGTCCATGCCCGGTTCAGTTGGAGTTTGTCCAGCTCGGAGATCTTGACCCCTCAATTACAGGATGATGGAGTTATTTCTCTTGCGTGTTGCTGAATTTCATTAACAATTTTGCATCCACACATGTGAAAGGAACTTGGTGAAGCTCATGAAGAATCATGCTGTGTTTTTCTTCCCCCGTATTTGTTGCTGACAGTGTCTTGTTATATTTCTGGCAAGTATTTTCATGTGTGGGAAGAATCCAGCGCTGCTTTAGTTCACATTCAAGGTGACGGCATATAGTTCTTTCTAAATGCAGCCGAGTGCATCTGTACTTCTGTGATCTTTGGTTCCTCCAGCTACCTTCTGCAGCAAGTCTCTCACAAAGCCAGAAACCAGAGAACCAAGGCTATAATCTGATGCCATCTCAAGACAAAACGTGGATCTGCTCCAGTGACACTGAATCGGAGACTTATGGACTCAAAGAATGTTTACTTGACCTCTCTCGGCATCACCTTGGACACTGAGTCAGTTCAGAGAGTCTGTCTGTCATTCAGGGCCAATGGAGCAGCTCCAAGGTTTGTCTCTTTAATGACAACAACTAGGGAGCCTTGCCTCTCATTTCCAGCTTCAGTGACATGTGATCATGTATACAAATCTTGACTGAACTGTCTAAAATTGCAGGAATAATGCCATGTTTGTTATACTCTGTGCTGGATTTACCTAGTTTGACCTCATCTTTTCCTGCACTTTATTCATACAGCGCATGACGAACCAGTTTCTGTCTCTCCAGGCCTTTTTGCATCTGTTCCCCTATCTGTGGATCTACAGTCTGTTTGCATGGCTTCAGCTAAATCACAATATAAGCCTTTCCTTTGGCCTATCAGTGCTTGCTGAGTATGGTTTCCCTTGTGCTGGGTGAGCGACATGGCACAGTGCCATCTGCCAAAACAAAAGCCTTCAGACATGCCCTGTCACACTGTGAACCATTAGACCCGTCTGCTTGCCTGCCCGCCCGCCCACCTGCGACAATTTATTACCCCAAGTCACATAATGTTGATAAATCATAGACATAACACAAAGCTGCGCTGCTGATTGCATAATTATTGCATCAAACCGCTGCTGTATGTAACACAATCATGGTCTCTCATCAGACTCAAACCACCAGTGTGCATGTGGAGCTGCGTTACGCAATGTTTGGAGAGAGAAACGGCGAGCTCGCTAACAATATGTGTGAAGCTCGTAGGCTTGTGAAGGGCTCTCACTTGTCCTAGAGTCCTTTATTTAAAAGGGGACAAAAAATTGCCTGTGTTGTTTGAACTGCACAAACCTCCACCCACACCCTACTTTTTCATGTGCTGGAACATATTTCGACTGTTTAAGCAGTGATGGCTGAGTGCATTTACACTTGGTAATGGCTTCCTGCCTTTAACTCTCCCGGCTTAGGACAAGAGTGAACCATGCGGGTACTTCCCTTTTGCTGCTGCTGCTGCTGCTGCAGGTCCTGCCCCTGCTATTACTGCAGCCTTGCAAGCTCTTCTCCTTTCCCCCCTCACGTCCATCAGCCAACCCGGCACAGAAAAAGACAGACCACCCTGTCAGCTTATTCACTCTCTCCTTTTACTGTACCACTCCTACCATGGATAGTTTGTGGACTGAAAGATCGTATCACTCTTCAGGAATGTCCGCTGGTTTTTCAGTCTTTGCATCATTTGCATTTATCTACCTTGCAGCCTTTTGCTTTACCCGCAAAGATTGTATGTTTGGAGAATGTCCCTACCATGATGCATCCCGAAATGTCAGCCAAAAAGGATTTTCTTCCAGGTGGCTTGATGCCTGGACCCACAGAGGATCCTCTACGCTGACTGCATTTTTAACATGATGCTAGATTTTGAGTTTATGACAGTTTTGTAGCTGCAGCTGCCTCCCAGCTATTCATTATTATGACCTGCAGGTGCTCACCACCAGTCACCGAACAGAGAAGGTGCAGATCCTCTTTCTTAAAGATGAGTCGTCTGCCTCGGCGTCCATCTAGTCTGTTCCCAGACAGCAGTGACCAATGGGGGGAGCTTCAGCCTATCCATATAGACAGAGGGTGTTAACAACTAATTAAAGAATTTACTGCCTCACTAAAACTCCATTATTGCTGTTCCCTCCCAATTATTGGCTCTATTATCAGCTTTTATGGACTCAGGTGAGCTTCCAGAGAAAGTTGTGCTTGTTTTGGTCGAGTGGTCAGCTCTGTCCCTTTTTATAGAATAACAGGATTATTCATGATATAAATGAATCTTTTAAGCATCTGTGATAAAGTGAAATAGTGACTCTGCTGATGGATAACTTCCATGTCTACTTTCCCTGTTATGTTCAGTGAAATATGCTTTTGCAGCCGCGTTCTGTCTTTCTCAGGCGTTGTGCCATCTTTTGTGTGGTTCCCTCACGTCTTTCTCCATCTTTGTCTCCATCTCACCTCTTTGTGTGTTAATCAATCTCTCTCTCTCTCTCCCCGCCGTCCACTAGGTGACAGTAACGACACAGCTCTCCCCTCTGGGGGATGGGATGAGGTGCAACCTTTGTTTACACAAGGTGAATTGGCTGCATACTAGAGGTTATAGGCTGGGTGGGTGTGTCAGTAGCGGTGGTGATGTTATGGTGATGTGGTGACGTGGTGGTGAAGTTAATGATGGTGGTGTTTGCAGTGGGAAGTACACTTACTACCCATGTGCTATTCTGCTTCACATCACTCAGCAACATCATATAAAGGCTCACCATAATGGGTCATTGCTTGTTCTCTGCGAAAGCTCAAAAAAGTATCGTACAACACAGAAACTTGTTAGTTTTAATTATTTTTTTCGTAGCTGTTGTATCTCATACCACCAGATTAGATCAGATTAAATTGGATTAAGTTGTAGATTAACACTTGTAACCAGCTCAAATGGGAGTCAGACCCATGCCAGTGAACTCTTCTTACCATGATATTGCCTTATTGCCTTCTCAGATGAGCTTTGTCCGTTCATTCCTGCAATTTCATCATGGTGTCGCTGTGAGCTGAAATCAGTCTTCTCATTGGAATAGCAAGCTGTGTTTTTACGCAGAGATCTGTATGTACTGTAACCAAGCTTGTGCCTTTTGACTTCTTGAGTTGAGTTGTCATTGTTGTTACTTCTGAACTGGCCATCTACTGTAACCAGGTGTGTCCAATGGTAATTCAAGCACCACAAGTGCTAAATCTGTCCTGCGTCCTACCTGTTTTACCTGTTTTACATTGTAACCTGTCCGTGTGCAGCTCTCAATGTTTTAACAATGATGATAATCTTTATTGTATCCCGGATGTGGAAATTCGGCTTCACAGGCTCATTGTAACTCAAAACGTCTCACAGTGACTGCATTAATAAATTGACACAACAACAATGCTAACGAACCATAGTGAAATTCCACTGAGGTTAGACAAAAAAGATTTTGTCTATTCTGTTGTATTCTGCTGAGGTCATACTTATCTGGAAAAATGAATGACAGTCACTTCTGCTTTGTGCAATGACAAAGGGTACTGTACACCAGTTTGTAGGATTTTGTATCTTTATTTTATTTTAAGTATATTTTTGGGGCTTTTTTCATGCCTTTTATTTGATAGTACAGGGTTACCACACTGAACTGTCGGTATATCAGTTTTTTTGTTCCTTTTGAAAAAAAAATCTCCATAAACATGGCATTGTTTTAAGAAATATCTACGTACACACACACGGATCCACTGAAAACGACTCAAAATGCTGTAGTACATACTCCAAGCCTGTGTGGATTGTGTGTGGCGCTGTAACGCTACCACATATTAAACACTTAAAATAGAGAAGAAGATGGAAAGTTTCCCACTGTATTCAAACTGCAAACATTGTAAGTTGATTAAATGTTGACTGGGAGTCGTGTCAGTGCAAATATAACAATCTGTGATGATTTAACAATTCAGCTGCAGTGTCCGAGGGATCGCCAATGGTTGGCCGTTGTTGTTGTTACATTAGTCCATAGACTGTAACATCTAGCGGTGTGGCTAAGGTTGCAGGAGAGAGCGGCATCACCATTTCACAAAAGATCCATTTTCGGTGTCTACATGAAAACCCTGGGACGGCATTTTCAGATTATCCCACTCTGGGACCAAAAATGCCGTTTCCATCTGGACAAAACCAAATGCTTGCATATTCATTAAATCTGTATTCCTGTGGAGAGGCTCTTAGGCCTTATCCACACAAACGGAGCTTCACCCAGTGATCTCTTTCTTGTTTGTTTTGAAAAAACGTTTCAAGAAATATCTGCATACACAAGGTGATGATATAACAGACGAGATTCAGCCCACTCTGCGACCTGTTTCTTAAAAAAAATCAGTTTTCACCCCCCAAAAACGCCCTTTCCGTCTGGACAGTCCGCTGAAACGATAAAATACTTATGTGGGTTCAATAAATCCGTATTTGTGTGGACGACGGGCTCTTAGCGCCAGCGGTGCTACTCAGCCTTGGGTCATGGCCACTTCTAATAATCGTCATCCATCATTGATGAGCAGCCCAATACATTCTTCTAAGGAGAGAAATCATGACTGGCCAAAGTTGTAATCAGAATTTAATCAAGATAATGATGCTTTGCTCGTCTCCATGACCACTCAAAGCACAAAACATTTTTTGATTGCATGCATACATTTTTTTCAAACAGCACCTATCTCACACACTCATTGGACATCTGGGATAATATCAGTTGCAGGTTAGCATCTTGCCCATTCAGCCTTTAGGTACCAAGGATGGAACCAGCGACCTTCCCATCCGCTCAGCCTCCTGTAAATAGTAGTAAATTAGCAGAAGTTCTTTGATTTGGTTCCTACTTGTTTTCCCCTCCAGTCAGTGTCAGTGTTTGACAGGACATTTGTCTAATGGTGCAATTACACAACATGTTCAAACTGGGCCGATAACCACAAAACGATGCGACGGTAATAAAAATAAAACACACACACACACACTCTTTCACACAAATACACACAAAAACTAACACTCAACACTCTTGTTCTGCTGACTAAGCGACCAAATGTAGTAAAATATTGTGATGCAAGGTGCCATATCTGTTTCATCAGTTAACATTCACTGTAACAAACATCACTGTTGCTATGTTACTATAAGGCAGTTTGATTGCAAAATTGATTGTCGTTTTGTTACTGTTTTGGTTACCTGTAATTTATCTTTATTGAGGTGCTCCTTAAATCTTTCTTCTGCACCGATTCATCTTGATAGTTCCAATTAAAAAAAAAAAAATCTTTGTTTTTTTTCTTAACATATTAATAAAATTGCAACATGGCCGTTTGTGCTACTCTATAAAGTCGTGTAATTACAGTCTCGTAATCGACACATTGGTGCCAACAGCCTGGGAGTGTGTACTTTGTGGTTCTTCAGGTTGAATTTGACCTGGAGGTTTGATGAAATGGCACTGAGAAGCGAGTTTACGGGAAAGTACGTAAGTAAGAGGCTGTGGCACAGGGAGTGAAATAATTTGGAACTGCAGTTGTGTCAGGTGAGAGCGTATCATGCCAGTCTTGATGTTTTCCATGCTCCTCTTATTTAAATTGATGAACTACGCTGTTTTTTTAGCTGCTGATTTAGCAAATGTCATGACGGGCTTGTAGAGGCAGCTGGATGATGACACTGAAAACAGTTTAAAGAATGTGCAACCGAGCAGTTTACTTCCTGAATAAATTATGACAAATACACATAAACATTTTATAGATGTGTTTGATTTCTGTTTAAAAGTTTCTTTGACTCAAGTGTTTCATTTTTATAAAAAACATAGGTGCCACTCTGTCTGCCCCCGCCTTTCTACCAGTAATTTCACCAAGATAATCTATAATCATTTTTCGACTCACAGAAGATTGATATTTGTGTTTTACTGCCGTGGACACTGTCTTCAGGGTGTGTTTTGATTTATGGCCAATTAGTTGAACTGAAGGGGCATTGTTTAAAGTCAAAAGGGCAAAACAAACAGTATTACACAAAAGAATACAGTAAAAAAAAAATTCAAATAATTATGTAGCTGAAATTATAGTTGTATTTCCTTGCCTAGTCAATTATCTTGCAACCGTTGTTGATACTGGATCCACTGCATGTTGTGTTGCTTTTTATTGAAGATACCTTTTGTTGCAGGGTTGCACAGTTGATTTAGATGGCGACAGGTGTTCTGCAGGAGTTGGAAACAATTTGTTTAAAAAGTGATCGTAGTGAAAGACATCGGGCTGCGTTGACACAGAGCACTTCCTCTCAAACATCAGTTACACCAGGTTTTGCATCCATTTTGTCCCCTTTTCTTCTCCTCCTGTTGCCCGCTTCCGCTCTGCTGGTGTAGCTATTTGCATCCGACGATGTGCAAAGGGAAAAAAAAGTGACCACAATGTGTCAAGAATACAGTGAGAGTAATGGCACTAATGGAGGAAGACGATTCTGTCATTGACATTGCACTGTTGGCACGGTCTGCCTGTCAGATCTGTCATTAGGTTACCATTAGTCACCCCAGGCAGCACAGACCCTGACCCCGTCATCAGCACACACACCTCTCTGCGCTTCCGTCAATATCGCAGAGTTCATCGCAAGTTTGACAGACAGGGACATACCCGAGCTGTCTCTGCCTATAGCCGGTGGGGAAAAATGTGCCATGATGCATAACTCTCAAAGATAAATCTTGGCTGGAGACAGCACGTTGAACTGAAAAATCATTCATCATTCATAAACAGGATATCAGTACAGTACAACAGTGCACTATGTTGTAGGATTAGTTTAGTTATAGATTATTTCTTTTGAGTTGTTAGGGAGTATAATGTAAAGAAATAAAATAGATGTTTAATTTATGATGGAGTAAAAGGTATGTCGTTGTTTTTCTCACTCTTTTCATCGCAGCTCATGCATTGATAATCACGCCATACCGTACTACAGTATATCCAAGTTGTTAAGGAATCCAGTGATTGAAGAAGCTTTAGTTTGGATGGTGAAGTTTTCAGAGTCTTTTAACAGTTGGTTAATATTTATTCATGGAAAAACGATCCAAAATGCAAACTGGTTAGTGAAGTTTTTCTTCCATCGCATTAATTTTATTTGCAACCACACACTAAAGCTCAGTAAAACGGTCCTGAACTCTTAGCTTTGTGTATCTGCATACTGACTGTGCAGACCCACTCCATGACTCCACGGCATGCCGAGGCGTTTGTACCCATCATCGGCCCTCAGTTAAAGAGAAAAAAAGAGAGAGAAGAAGAAGAAGAAAAAAAACGCGGTCACTTGAGATGGCCCCGCTTGTTTTTCGAAGCACCCTTTCAGCTTCTTCAAGTGCAGAATTAGGGACTGTTTGGGGAGTTAACTGGGATGTTTCTGTGTGTCCCGAGACAGGAAGCCTCATTGGTGGTATCTGTGATTAATCACTCTCCCTCCCTCCTTCCCTCCCTCCCTCCCCTTGCTTTTTCCAGATGTTTTTTGCCATTATAAGGTCTTATAAATATGTAAATTCCTATATAATCAGTTCTCCCACACTTGTGTTTGGTTTGGGGGATGGAGTTAATATAATGTTCTCTTCTTCTTTTCCTGCTGGTTTTGGTTATTTTTCCCACTAATTTGCTGAGAATAGATTTATCCAGTGCTGACAGGAGAATAGAGCTGCATGAGGGGCATAAATCACTTTTACTAATGGTTGCCCCCTTCCGCATTAATGACATTGCTGCTTTTTTTTTTTTTTTTGATTTAATTGTCCTTGCTGTATAGGAATCACAGCATTTTTTTTGCCTCAACCTCCCCTTTTCCCAGTGAGGTGATTTCTACTGCTCATATGACAGATTACTTGTGCCACCACTGTATCAAAATGGTTTATAGTCCATTTCAGTTTTAATGTGATCAGTTTGAAATTGTTACACTGGCTATTTGCTTTAAAAACAGGTTCGGCTCCAAGGCAATATTTTAGTACCATAGTGTGCCTTGCTCGGCAGTAACTTTAGTTTATTGGCCTGACTCAACCCAATAGGTCTGGTGTTATTTGGGTACTTTTTTGCGTGGCAGTTATATCATCCATTCCCCAGATTTGCCTTGTTTATGCCACCCAAAAGTGTTTTCTAACAAATACAGTGTGAATTTATCTTTACCTGTTGGAGCAGGTCTGTATTTCAACAAACAGCACATCCAGAAAAATGTAGTCAGACTGACTTTAATTGTACGTTATGAAAGATAAACACAGCTAAAATCAACACACCCTATTATGTATGAGGTTTGAGTATTTGCATATATAAAAAACATACACATCTGGACGAGAAAATACACAATATATTATATATATAGATCATCCTGTCAAAATTACCACCCGGCACCCGCATCATCTTATTTATTGCTCACTTAATTTCCACTGTGTTGTTTTACTTCTATTTCTGCCTCAGCATTAGAAGAAGCTGAATTTCCAGACCAGATTGCCCGGACCAGTTAATGATGGAGATCATGTCAGCTTTCTCACTGCAGATGACAAATTACTGGGGAGCAGCAGCTCTCAGGATTTGTTTGGCATTCCAGATCCAATGTGTTTTGAAAAGTATTAATGAGGGACATGGAGGCATGCAATATCACCTGCAGGTTGAGTCAGGAGCTCCTGTCAAAACCGGAGCAGGCCTGTGAGGTGAAACTCTGTCATCATGACACTCTCATGCTTCATCTGACACCTCGAAACCGCAGGACGAGCTGTGATTTTCTGCTCTGACGCTCAATGAACCAAGAAATGTATTCTTCCGTACTGATTTTTCTTTTTTTTTTTTTTTTTTTTTTTTTTTTTTTTTTGTTCTTTTTTTTTTTTTTTATTTTTTTTTTTTATTGATGTTTATGACAGACAAATACAAATAAATACACATTTCCTTGTTGCAGTTACATGAATGAGATAAAACATCTTATATGCATTTATCAGTATCCGTCCAGACTTTTTTCTTTTTTTTTCTTACAAACAGCCAGAAAAACAGCCAAAAAAAAAAAAGATAAAATAAATAAATGCAGTCCAGCAATAATATACAAAACAAGCCAGACCAACAACACAAAACATAGATCACAAAACAAAACAGAACACCCTAGGAAGTCTACACATTATACCAATCCTGTACCTGCCTCCAATAAAATACAGATAAATGGCAACATCCTTACATATCCAGCAATTGAGCTAGGAATGGGCCCCACACTTCATTAAATAAATCTTCCCTCCCAGCCACTCTGTAGGTGACCCGCTCGTAGCTGGCCATTGAACTTAAAACCTGTATCCACTCCTTAAAAGTGGACTGAGTGGGAGATTTCCAGTGACGTAAAGTTATCCTGCACCCTGTTGTCATGGCTAGACGACACCACTGTTTCTGGTGTTTCGACAATTGAATGTTATCTGGAAGTAAGCCCAACAAACATAATGCAGGGTTTTTGAGCAGTTGCGTGCCCAGCACCTTATTTAAGAACACAATTATCTCCCTCCACATGTCTTTAGTTTTGTCACACTCATATAGCATATGCACCAGAGTTCCCACCTTTCCATGACATCTCCAACACAGATCACTATTTCTAAGTTTCAATCTTGCCAGTTTTGAGGGGGTCCAATACGATCTATTTAATATCTTATAACGTACTGATTTTTCTAAACAATTAGTGTGTAACAGAGGTTTCGATTCTGGTAAACCTTATTCAGGAAAAACAAACCAATCATTTCTATTCATTTATGTTTTCAAGTTGTTGGCTTTGTGAAGCAAGGCAATTTTGTCATTGTTCTTTCAATCGTCAAATGTCTCCCCCAGATTAAAAAATATCTTCATTTAATGAGAGTAATTAGAAGACTATTATTAACATATTTAAGAAAATAGCTGGTGAGCTATCATTAGAGACTGTAGCATTTATCGGGTCAAGTAAGCGTGTGAAATGAGCGACCACTATGTCTCTCATGTATTTGTCCATTTAACAAGGGGGAGTCTTGCTTCCTGTGGCAGTCTCCCTGTGGCTGCTGGGAATTACAGTCATTCAGTGTGTGTCTCGGCATGATGGATGACACCTGCACCCGTTGAGCAATCGCTCCCTGGCTCACTATTGTTTTTCTTTCTCACTTTTGCGTGGGAGCAAACCGAGTGCATTCCCGAGCCAAAACTAACTCAGATAATCATCTCATCTGCATGATGTATGATTTTTTTCTCCCCCACCCCCCTCTTTGGAAGACAACTATCAGACAACCTGAAATGCCTTGCCAGCACAGAGCTGGCAGTTATAATACAACCAGTGAGGCTACCTGTTGTCTCTCTGCCCTGCTGAGAGTGGACGGGATGATGCAGCATTTTTTTTTAAACACCTGGCCTCATTGATTCTTCCATAGGGTCTTCTTTCTCAATACCCTGAACAAAAGCCCCAACTTCCACGACTATTAAATGGCTCCACATGATGTCAGCTCTGTGCAATAAGAAAACCAGGCACTGAATCAAAATTATATGTTGTCACGGTGTAAAAAATCAACATAATATCTCACAGTATCCTTGCAGCTCGTTTGTTTCCACTGCACAATTAGGCTTTACTCTGTGTCTTGGCGCAGAATGCATTTGTGGCAAAAGGCAGTCTTGTAGTGAATATGTAAGAGCGTGTCTCAATGGCTGTGCTCCAGACACTACTTTGCCATTAGCACTTGTGCCTAACTGAGTGAGTGTGTGTGCGTGTGTGTGTCTGCAAGGCGTTGGATGACAAGTCCTGTCAGTACCATTGTGGTTCAGAAACAAAAGAACCTTCAAATAATGGAATCTCCCAATCTGTCACTCACTGATGCGTAGCAAAGCCATAAACGTCAAACAGATGGCAGGTCACTGCGATATTACGCCCCTCCTCACAGCTGGAGGAGGTTGGGTCCCAGCAGGAGAAGTTAGCGCCAGACTGAAGCAGGGGAGAAGGCTGAACTACGCAACCTCCAGTCGGTAGCATCATCCCCTTACGTTACCCTCACCATGCTCAGCCACTGCGCATCAGAGGCTATAGGAGGGGTGGGACCTCAACTCTGAAAAACTGTCCATTCCGAGTGAGCGTCATCTGTGGGTTACCTGTTTAAAACATCACGTTTCATGCAACAGAAGAATGTATTTTGTGTGAAGGCTGCTCTACGGACTACAGATCTGCTGATTCACCAAACAGTAGTACGCGACTTGTAGTCTTTCTGGTTACAGATTCTTCAGAATTTTATTCTACAATAGTTTTACGATAAACTGCGGATTTTTTCGGATGAAACGTGATGTTTTAAACAGGTAGAGGTCATATTTTTTTCTCGTGGCGCAATTCAATCAGATGACGAAATAAAAATCTCACTCTCGTTCATTTGAATGGACCGTTTTTCAGAGTTGAGGTCCCATGGTGACCGTTACTTCCTGCTTCCGCTTAGGCTCTCTATGGAGGGGTGTGAAGTGCTCCCGAGAGCGTGTGGGTTCGCTACTGCTGTGCTCTATGATTAAACAGTAGTATGTGCTGACAGCTGGAGTAGAAGAGCATGATGCACTGGAGCTCAGTGGAGCAAGAGACTGTTCCCTTCTAGTGGTGGTGAGCCAATTATGTATTTGGTGTCTTAAGGCCTGAAGGCAAACTGCTGCGTGTCACTATCAAACCTGAATCACTATAAATGACGGCACTTAGCAAGCTTTATGTAACAGTGACCTATTAAATGTTCACTCAGGCGGAAAACAATCACCTGAAGCTCCACCAAGCATATAGCCTGAATAGGTGAAAATGCAGGGCATTGACAGGTTGCGTCTTTTGTGGATCTGTCAGCTGTTACAATACAACGCCCTTCTCTGCAGCTTGTGTTGTGATTTCAGTGACAAGACACAGGACTGCATTGTTTTCCTTGGACTCTTTCACTGTTGCTTTTCTCTGCAGCATTAAGAATTCTTTAGACTTGAGGTTTTCATCAGTCACGGACTATATCATCACCAAAGAACTCAAAATTTGTATTGTAAATGATAATGAACTATCTACAGTAGTTAGAAGAAAAGTTGCTGTGTGTGTGTGTGCGGTAAACTCGCAGCCCAGTAGTGTAAACAGAAACAAACCTCTGTGCAGCACACAAAGGTCAGTTTAGGATTATGCTCGTATAGACTTTCTCCCGTTCAGTTTGTCTTGAACCTTTTCAGCTTGTCGTCTCATCTGCCATCAGCTGTTCTTAAAGTGTCTCCACTGCAGAGGTGTTTGACAGATCCTCAAACACAATCTGGTTTTACATTTGCACTTGTCATCACCTTCATCCTTCTGCAACTGCCATCTTGGAGTGAACAACACAGTGTGCATTGCTAAATGACATTTACATCTCAAAGATACAGTGGCCTACAGTTCACTTCAGACAACGTATGCTGCTGACAGCCTGATATCTGAACATGCAGACATGCTGAACTAATAACTGTATCTGAATTGCACTGTGGGGCAGACACACTGTCTAGTAAAGAGTGTTAACTAATGTTACCTTTAAGTTAATGAAGCATTTGGAAACTTGTATCCTTTAGAGTTCCTGTAATCTGAGGTTTACGATGAGGCCCAAAATCTAGAGTGAATCATTTTAAGGGAAGTACCCAGATGTGCACAGACACTCTGCCCATTTACAGGTACAAGTTACCTGTAGCAGCGCTCTCTGTTTGCTAATTAATGGAGATATTATTTCATGTATTTTATAGTTTGTTAATGATGGCAACTCTAACATTGAACTTGATCCAAAACTATTTATTCTTATTCTGTTCTCTGTATCTTTAATTGTAAATCATACATTTTCCATGGCTTTACGTTTTCAAGTCAACAACTAGGATCGGTGCACACTTGACCCACAGGAAGACGTTTTAGCACATGTTTAATGGCTCATGGTTGTCCTTGAGCTCCGATTAAAAATGGCAGACTAAATAAATGATGAATTCAAAACCCAGACACAGACTAAATCTTAATCAGCCCTCAGATTCAGTCAGAGGAATGCTGTGTCAGTCTGCTCAGCGATCTAAACACACTCAAGTTGTTGCCTGTTGGTCTTTTGAAAAAAGCTTTGAACGGGAGAGTTTTAGTTTGCACTAGGGGGAATTTGGAAGATTTAATTTATTTTTCTGTCTGTCTTTGTTTGTGCTACTTAAAGTGTCCAAGTGTGTTGTTTGGACGGTATTATCGAAACCTCTCCTACCCCCCAGATCACCTGTCGGAGCATGTTCGGTCACTTCCCAGCATCTTTGTGTTTGCACAGGTTGATCAAGCAGACAGGCAGGTTTGGTTTCATCGTGTAATCTGATTACCTGCTGAAAGATTTGATGCGACTCGTCTTGACTTTAGGCCTACTAATAGCAAAGCCTGAAAATGATGTGTCCAATGCCGGCTTGTATTTACCTTTTCAGTGCAGTATCATTAACAACCACAGTCAAGCCAACTGAGCCGTGACAGATCATGGAATTCTGTTTGACTCCTGCCTGCCGGTAGCTTGGCTCGCTTTTTTTTTTTTCTGTTTCTCCGTACATTAAGATGCAACTGTAGACAAAGTAATTTTTTCTGTGGTATTTGACTGGATAATTACTTCCCTGGAAAAACCCCAGAAGACACACACTTTTATAGACAATATGTTTAATTGAGCAAATTAGAAAGAGCCCATATAGCACAGCAGCTGTGTACACACAGAGAGGAATCTGCAAGGGAAGCCCTCAGAGCACCAGTAAAGGGATGCAGTGAGAATTGTGAGTATGAAAAAACCTGATTGAGTCAGAAGGCCTCCCGTGCCAAAGCAGTGGCTTTTCAACACAGATGCACGTAGTTAGCGTGTGTGTGAAACCTCAGAGTCCCTCACTGATCACCCCTGCTGCATCGATTCCCCAGCTGCTGGCACATTGCTGATGCACTGGGCTCTACATGGGCGATATGGTCGGTGGCTTCAGCTTTTCAAAATGCAATGGAATTATAGTCACTCACAGGAAATTTGGAAAGTCTCGCTGGATCGCTCATTCAGACCATGTTCTTGCAAAGGACGGCCGCGGTTCAAAACAACAAGGGTTTGGACTGGAGAAAGTGACGTTTAAATTAGACGGCGTGATAATCGGACCGATGTAAGGTTTCTGTGGCTGGTGCTGGATGTGTGTCAAAACTGTTTTCTTGCAACCACAAGTGAATATGCACAGAACCTTTGGAGCTTTAAAAAAAAGAGTAAAAAAATAATCCACTGACATTTACCAACTTTTTATCAGATTGTTTCAACGTGGCCTGTCACACCTGACACCATATATCATTATATTATCATTGTAATCTTATCCTCCAGGGCTTCAACAGTAAAATACAGGTTTATCAGCTCGAAGTGAGAAATCTTAGCAAACAAAGGTGTCATATGTGCCATGTACTCAAACAGGAAGAGTAGAAAATAAAGTGACTGGAAGGAAATTTGAGGCCACAGCAATTAGCATAATGTGTATCAATGTTTATTTTCATTATCAGTTGATCTCACAGTTATTTATGAATGACTAGCGATTTAAATATACCCTTTGTCTGACCAACAGTGCAGATTTTATTTCCAGTGATATGAACCAGACACATGCAGCACATGGTTATATATTTAAGAAGCTGGTTTTGAGAAGTGAGCCAGAAGAATTAGTCCACTACCAATTTTGCGTCAGTCAACTGAAACCAGATTTATGTTTGACAGGGATGGTTAATTGGTCAGAGACATTTGTATTGAGGACTATGGGCTATGTCATCCCCACATTGAGGGTTTCACTTTATTATACGCACCTCCTTAGAATGGAATTATGGGTAACTTCTGTTTCGCATTGTCCCACTCCCACGCACTCTCCCTGTATTTGTTCAGTCCTACAGAGCAGCAGACAGAGCCAGTGAACAGAGGGTTTTTAGTGGCTTTGCTAGAAGTGTGTTCCTGAACAAATTATAGAAGAATACCAAGTCTCAGCAAGTCCTCAGCATCAGCAGCAACGTACAGGAGAGAACTCGAGCAGCCGATCACAACCCTCTCAGCCCCCTTGTGGTATCTCTACAGCAGCTTTTAGCCCTGACATGTTACATTTATGAGGAGGCTGCACAGTCCTTAATGTCTTTAATGCACAAACACTGTACAAACATGAAGTCTTCCAGAAAACTGAGAGCATAACCAGCATTCACGTACATGATATTGAAGTAACCCATCCTGTCTGTTTTGTCTTCCCAGGTCTGGTGGAGATCTGCTTGATGCATCCCCTCGATGTGGTGAAGACGAGGTAAACGCACACACACACACACGCTCACAATCTCGTACATTTGCTCATCTCCTGTGTAACTTCACCTATGGTCGTCTATGGCTACCACTTACAAGAAAGCCATTTCAGTTCACATCTGCTATGAATCCTCTTGGTGGGTATTTGGGCCTGTGTAGTGAAGTTCCGCGCATACCACGTCTTTTTTCCCAGCCCAGCGAGCCTGGCCAGCTCTGCACTCATTCTGCACACAAATGGGCACCAATGCCAAGAGCCTCAGACATTTTGTGGAAAATGAAATGCATCATTTACCCATTCATTCCCCGCACAATGGTAATGTTTGATGTTTTATGTTTTCAAATGATTCCAATTTTTTTACCTTATTACTTAATTTAAGAAGAAAGCATCAACATTTTACTTCTTTTTGTTTTTTTTGCTACGGCCTTTGGTTCCTGCGAGAAACGGGGACGTGCAGAATATATCTTGATGCCACTAAGTGCACTCGCTGTGTTTAATGGCTTGTTTTCCGTTAGCGTCTCCTGTTTGTGTGTTATGCAAGAGCGGCAGCAGTCTTGAGCTGTAGAGTGATCAAGAGCCTTACACCACAGTGTCTCAGCCAGCCATAAACAGGTCGTGGGCTACTACTAAAGCTTTATAGTCTTTCACAGGCCCAGCCAAGACCTCTGGCTTCGTTCTGAGCCCCCCTGCCCCATTCACTACTTGTCAGTAAATTGTACTGCTTTTTCTGTCATTTACGGCAGCAGTTTCTTGGTAAATAAATTGCCCGGTGTGCCTTTTAAAAAAGTGAGATGGTTGCACTTTGAAGGCAAGTACCACCACCAGAACACAGGGAAGGAAACGCAGGGATAAAAGCCAAGGGTGAGCAGTGTTGTATTAGTCGATATTTGATACTTTGAAGGCACACGGTGTGATTTATGGTCACGTGTGGAAACTATGGGGGTTTATTACAGGTAAGTCTTGAACGGTGCCTGTCCGTCCTCACACAGGGTCAGGGTTAAAAGTGCACTCACTATTTTCTTTGTAAGGCTTTTCCTTAAAAAGTGGTAAAAGCTGCTCTAAAACTGGACAGGTTTATCTGTGTGTTTTCTGTTTGCGTTGCCATGTGTTTATGCAGATAAATGCTCTGCTGCTGAGAATGGCTCTGTGTAAATCGGTTCCTTTTGGTCTTTAACAAAATGAAAGAAACAGACTTTCTGTGTCTTTTAATTGACATTTAGATGATGACTATGTTTAAACAACATAAGGTTAGTCTGTGCTCTGACTGACACACAGGAACAGATAGTCTGTATAGATGTGTGCATATTGTACATGCATGTTCACACACTTGTTCGCACACTTAATATCCACACATGAATTCATAAACCAAGCATACATACCAGCTAATTGGGACACTGAGGGAGCTGAAATCTATTAGCAGAAAGCTTGGAGCCGAGAGTCAGACACAGACACACCTCCACTGGGTCTCTCTCCCTCTTTTTCTCCCTCTCTCCCTTTTTCTCTGGCATGGCTCTTATTAGGCACCGGCTCCTGCTTTAATGTCCACCGGTCCAAATTGAACAGCAACTGGAGTAAATTTACTTTTTTCCACCAAGTCAGAATCAAAGGGAGTGTTTTTTTTTTCTTCTTCTTTCTTTCTCCCTTTTCCTTTTTTTTTTGAAAAGTAAACCTGACAAAATGCGTACCTGCCCAGGAGCTGATGTTTACCTATTTTCCAAAGGGGAGGTTTATCTTTTTCATCTCTCTATGAGGCGGGAAAAGTAGGTGGTGGTAAATTACAGATTTTGGATTAGCCACAGCCGTTAGTGTAACGACACCCCACCCACAGCCAAATAATGTTATGAATCAAAAAAAGTGTCAGGTCCATTTGGCAGCTTTTTACCTTAAACAAATAATGATTCATCTTCTGAGACGACTGTTTTGGCAGATAAATGAATAGCTGTGTTCCAGAGATGTGAAAAAATGGCGAGGCATAACTCCCAGCATGATGGATGGTGCAAAATTTGGACTACTTATGAAATATTTTAAAATCAGTGTAGGAAAGCAAGTCCATTATGACAAAACTATTACACCAGGACATCATTTACAAACAGTGACGGATAAAATCGCTTTCATAATTGTGAAAATATTTAACTTGACCACACTGGATGTTGTTATACACATGGGAACTAAAAGTGAAAGTCTTGTCAGATGATTCACACTGTCTTTTTTGCCTTTGTTGTTTTGCTTTTTGCTCCCCATAGCGAGCTCACTGACCAGTCGAGCCATGACCCCTGTTACTCACCTTTGCTAACAAGTACATCTATCTTACATCTGAGGGACTCCTGCAGAGCCCACCTTCCATCAGACTGACTTACAACCTCTTTCATCGCTGTGAAAGAGGTGAACGTTTTCTAAGTTTGTCTCAGCCATTTTGAGATAAAGCACATGGCTGCATTGTCGCATTTAGTTGTGCTACAAACAAGCTGAGAGGTTAGATGTCTGAGAGCTGCAACTAACAATTCTTCTCGTTGTTTGTTGATCTGTAGATTTTTTTTAATTTATCAGTTTTTCTCCAGATGTGAAAAACTTCAATAAATAGTGAAATGTTTGAATCAAAGTCCAAACCCCCAAACCGCATAGTTGCACTTAAATAATGCATTATTTTATGCATATATAGTGTTTTTGTCCATTCACTCCTAAATAGTTGTTGTTTTTAGCACTAATAAGCACTTTCGTTGTTGCATATTGTGAGTCCTATTTAAAGTGAAGTTTCTTTGAGAATGCAGACACAGCAGGGTGCAGACTAGCGTGAGCCTCAGTTGAAGTCATCAAGGGGATTAAGGCAAAATAGTCTAAATCATTAGGGAATGAAGAGCGGTATGTTGGAGAAGAGTAAGAACCTTTATGGGGGTTTTTTATGTGCTATTTGAAGTTTAGGTCGTCCGTTTATTCCACATACATCTTCACATCAGTTCTGTTTCTCGTTCTTTGTTTTTTGTTTTATTTAATACAGCCGATTCAGAGATTAAAGTGAATCCAGAAAATGAACCATTAAGCTAATTGTGAGTCGCTCGGGATAATGATCAGCCCAAAATGTAAATGTAGCATACTTCACACAAAGTAAACAGTTAATTGCCCCTGACCCCGGCTCCCCCTCCTCCATGGGTAGGGGCAGGAATGTTGGGGTGAAGATGGAGAGGGTGTGGTGTGGCGGAGGGAGGGAGGGCAGTCGTCAGTTTAGCAGAGAGAGACAGTGGGACCGGAGTTACAGCTTTTCATTAACCTGGAAACCACCTAGTTACATGGTTCATGGGCTGGTCTCAGCTCACTTGGAGGTAACAAAGGGTGTCGGGCGGCACTTTCTGCAGGGGGCTGTGCGCTCGGGGCACCCCATCTGACTCTGATCAGGTTCTCCCTCTCATTAGAGAGTTGCACTGAGCCCACATTTCCCTTCATGTCGAGATCCTGTTACACGGTGCTCCACCCTTATACACATGCATGTGCAAACATACTCATGCTCATCTGAAAGAAACTTCCCGTCACCCCCTTTTACCTTCCGCTCCGAGAGCGAAACCACGCCTTCCTCGTGTCTGCGTCTGCCTGAGCAGCCTCTCCTGTCATCCTGAACTTCCTGCCGTTTCCAACCGCGCACACATGATCTAATGTGTTTGCAAGCCCCCAAAGATGTATTCTGTGCAATAACTCTTTGACTGAGTGACTCCTCCTCCGCCTCTGTTCTCCCTCTACACCCATACGTCCTCGCTCTTCCTCCTTTTCATGCTCTCCCATCCTGATTTGCTTTTTTATCCCTCCTTGTTGTGTTTTTTTCCCCCTGATCACCACTCTTCATCCAGACTTTCAACTCCTCCTGCTAAACATTAACTCTTTCTACTGTGCATTCTCTTGTTTTAGACGACTTTCAGCAAACATCTGAGTTAGCCTGGTGTTGAAGTTGAATCAACCACATCCTTTGTGCTGATATAAACCTTATTATATAACAGCGTTGACAACATCAAGAACAACGCATTGTTTTAACTCCTATCATTACTTCCGAATTTGTAGTTTGTCGAGCGATTATGTAATGTTTTGTTTTAAATCCCTGTTGAACATGTGTTTTTGAAGGTTTGTATTGAATTATGCAATTCTGTAAATTGTGTTGTATGACATGCCTGTCAGAGTCATTGCAAACCACTAAGGCTGCCAGTAGCCTGTTTCAAGGCTGATTAGAAAAACCTGGGACTGGCCCTTGCTTGCGGCAGTATCCATGGCAACACTGCCTCCATTTAGTCACAGCATGCATGAAAGTGTGTCCCACTTGGGGGGCTTGAAAGTGATCTTTGATGAGAGCTCTGACAGATGACGTCCAGTGTTTTTGGGGAGCGCGTGACAACAACCGCCCAGAGGCTTCACTCTTCCTCTCTGCTGCTGCCTCCACCTCCGTTTGCCCCCAGCTGCTTGGTGAACCCCGCTGCACTTCTGGAGGAATCCCTGACACAACCCTCAAACAGCAGGGCACAAAGCAGCAGCAGCCTGATAGCTGATCTTTCCTTGTAAAGAAGCAGGCAGGTCAGCGGTTGTCAAGCCGGTTCTTAATCCCGCTGGCATTGTGAGACTGCAGGGCAAGACTTTACTCACTGCGTAAACTCAAACATACGCCAGAGGCAGAGCGAATATCCAAAACTCATTCAGTGCATCGGACGTAAGTTCACATGCATGAGTAAGAAAAGTTGAGCAGCAAGTCTTTTCATGGGAAGGGCTGGGCAACATATTTGGCAGGATTAAATAAAATGATTTTTCACAATGGTTATAATCTCTTAGGTGATGTCCTGATATATTGTATGCAAATTACTGTACGGCTTAGACACATTGTCTGTTTAGATTGAAATTTCTAATTAATTGGAACTTACACTTTGGGAACTTGCTCAGTGCCAACACAGGGAGCACTGTCCCATTCTTGTGGCATGACAGGGTGTGAGAATTTGGGCTGGTCTCATTGCTAGTACGTTATCCATCATAAATGACAGTTGATAAACTCTGACATACTTTTAATTAACGCTCGCTGTTCTTTCATCTTAATCACATTAATCATATTTTAACCCTTATTTGTCATGACCACAAAACCTACTATCCTGTGTGAGGATTTTAAAAGCACTTGTTTGTTTTGTTGTGTTGTTCATCAGTGATTTAAAAAATGTGTTCTTGCCTCTCTTTTGTTGACACGCTATACATCACGCACTGCTTGGGACGTACGCCCAGGACGCCCCACGTAACTGCAACATCCAGTTCTTTTCACCCTGAACTGACAACTATCTAATAAAGACAAAATGCAGAGAAATAAACTTGCCCATTACTTTTAACGTTGTAACAGATGTTGCAGTAACTTACAGATGTTGGAAATTGTAACGAGCAGTCACAAATGGATTACAAAATCGCAGAATTGGGCTATAGATAGAGGTGCACGGAAAGAGCAGATGTGCATGCGTGTATGTGTGTCTATGTGAGTGTGTCGTACTGGAGCACCTGTAATCATTATCAGTGAAGGGGTTCACATTCCAGTACACTAATTACAGAGTTGAGCCATTGTGTGCTTTGATTTCACTAGACCCTGACTGTGCTGCAACCACAGTGCTGCCCCCCTGCTGCCCCATCTTTTTCTTTCTGACTTTCAAAACTCACACATGCATGTCTGTACATCCTTAAGCCCGCCTCTATCCACCTTTTCATGACTTCTGAGGTACTCAAATTGTTGTCACCGACCGTGCCACTAACAGTGGAGGGTTGAACGGCTGTGTGTGGATGCAGGAGCTGCATGGCGGTTTCCAGTGTTGCAACTCTGAGCTCATTAAAAAGTCATTAAGCATGTGAGCTAGTGCTTCGTCGATGCAGTTTTGATCATCTGAACTTGAAGTGTTGTACAGACACTTAAGGGCTCAGCGTGGTCCCTGCACCAAACTGTGTGTTGTGTGCACGTGCTCCACAACAATTCATTTGTACAAACTGTACTAACAGCAGTCTCGTCCTTGTAGGAGCTTTCGTTTGTTCACCGCTGTGAACACATCTCTCTAACAAGCACATAAGAAGGCTGCTGATGAATATAGGAAAAGCTGCATGTGATACCTCTTTGAGAAAAAAGTTCACAGTAGCTGCATGAGGCCATTTCACAGTATGGGTGTTGTTTACTCCTGCCGGCTTCCTCGCTCTTCTCACCTTTAAAGAAAAAACATTTAGGAAGGTGGACGAGAAAGCGATTGGCTCTGGTTTACCACAGAACAGATGAGCCACTCATCAACACAGACCCACCCACAATCATCGTGACTGCAGACCATAATATTTCAAAGTTTAATAGGCACGTGCTGGGTTATGCATGTAATGGCATACGTTTGCTAGTTCACGCTGATTTGCAAAGACCATTGCAAGAACCCGGCAGCAGCGCTTAAGCTTCCTCTGTAGCTCCTTGATCTTTGCCTTAAAGTATGAGGTCCACTGCTTATGCATTTCAGCTTGTTTGAAAACCTTGGCGTGGTTGCTACTTTCAAAGGCCTGCCATCACTGACTGGATCCATAATACTTTATGTCACTCATGGAAGTGTGCAGCACTTAAAAATAACTGGTCCAGGATTTAGTTGACGTCCAGTTAAAGTGGGTATAACTGGCCTTAAGTCTTCATCCCCCGTTCTTAGTAATACCAACAAAGTAGGAGTGTTTCCTGGAGAAAGATGTACATGTCAGATAAATGATGAAAGGAAAATAAATGAAGAGGGATTACAGTGAGAAAGTAGTGGTAGCTTTAGTTGACTTTTTTTTTTTTTAGCAACGTATAGTTTTGCAGTGGTTTCTTTAAATGTGACATTATCAGTTTAACTGTAGGCGCCTACAACACAACATCTTGGCCTCTTGAGTCACGACTGAGACAAGACAGTGCAATGTGGTAATAGTGACTCTCAGGTTTCTCTCTGGGAGCATGCAGGGCAGTTGTCTTCTGTCTGGAGCGCACTGTGTTATAGCCAGTGGTTACCTGCTGTCAGGGGAGTCTCCAAAATCCTACAGCATTTCCTCACATCAAAGTGTCTGTTACTGTTGCTTGCCTGAACCAGTCTATCACCAGGTAATCCCAACCTAGCTTGCATGCACTGCCATCATCTGTCACGGCTTGTGTTTTTCTGCATTTCTTCCAGCCATGGATTTCCATGTTTCTCTCAGTCAAACTGTGCATCAATCTAGTTTGGCTGCTGTTAAAGAAAAGCTCTTGGAGTACTCTCGGCCCTGCAGAAAACTGATTTTTTTTTTTATAAAATTGATGTGGACTATTTGAAGAACCACTGCAAAAAGATTTTTTTTTTTTTACTATTTTATCATGCTGTAATTAAAACTACTGCTCTAGCATTAGCACCATAATTTCAGTTAACAGCATTTGGCAGAGGTTAAGAGACCCCGATTTAAACACCCAAGAAATCCTTTCTGTTATGCAACCACTTACTGGAAATGTCAGTAAGGCTGCTCATTTTTTCCACCTATCTGCTCCACTTCAGCATTAGTGGCTTTCTAAATTTGCTGCAGTCCACTCTAACATATAGAGTGATCTATCAGTCAACTAGAAGTTTGTAATGCTCAAAACATCTGAGTCCCAGTTTTGGCCTGGACCTTCCTAGTCTGTCCTCGTGCTGTTTTATGCAGCTCCTTTCCTGCTCTTCCACGGTAACACAGCCTGATCTTGGGTCACAGAGGTCACAGTATATGAGCAGACATCTGGACCGGCAAACTGGTCTAACATCACCATAGGGAATCAGAGGAGTCAGTTTTATCGGCGTGAGAAAGAATCCAGAATGACAGAAGGATGTCGTAGCCCTTTTAACACAGCCAGAGTTACTTTTTCTCCTTTATCCACACCAAAGCTTGTTCTTTAACCTGAGCTATACCAAGTCCAGGAGCTGTTTTGGTGCTGCTAAAAGCCATCCGGGCCTGGTCCAGATCAAACTCTGGGAGCCTGCGGTGTCACAAGCACCAAAGGTTTATCACTTCCCCTCTTTTCGCATCTTGCATCTTCTTGTCCGAACTTTTATTTTCCTATTCCACTATCCAAAGGTCTGTCTTTATTGGCGTCTTCCTCCCACATTCAAACACTTTATTAGAATAAGTTCAGACACTCTTGGAGCAAAAGCTAGTCATCAAAAAATTGGGAGTATATCCCACCTAAATAAAGGTACGATCAGTGCTGGACGTCACACATCATTTTCTTCTTTTATGCTCTTAATTCAACGAACACACTTTTTATTCTATAAGTGCTAGTCACTACTATTGTCAACAGCAGGACCATTTTACTTTTGGTTACAGTCTTTGACCCTCAAGCACAATTGCATGGCTAAGGTCACAATCGACCGCATTTGCCATGCTTGAGCGTTTAGGTCGGAAAAGAGCTCTTAACCTCATGTACCAATGCAATGGACTCTTACCATTTTTATGATCCTGCTCATTAAAATTAACTGTCTAGCTGTAAAAAATAGATTTCCCCTTTATTTAGCCCTCTGGATTGTCTTATTCACTTCAGATCTAACATGAGAAATTGCTCAACTTTTATCCCTCCCCCCTGGTGATTCAGTTCTTCTCCTTCTTCAATCATATTTTGTGCCTCTCCTTTTTGTTGAAGCACTTGGCATTGCAGCAGGGAAGGCATGAGCAGATCAAGGCTCTCACTGTAGCAACCAATCCAAATACACAGCAACACACATAAATCATATCTTTCATACTTGGAGGAAATTGCACAATGTGAAATATTGCAGTATAATATGCGCTATAGGTTTTCGGACACACACATTTTTTCAAGTTTTATTGGAAATATCAGCAGTTTAAATCGAAGCGAATCGCCTTGAATCATCCAAAGGTGGAAAATATACTTATTTTTTTATTCAGGGATCAAGCAATTCCTAAATGCGACCCAACTTTTGTTGAAAAGGAAGATGATGGACTGGGTGGTCAGGGTTTCATCCTACTCCAAGGTATAGTACAGTCTCCAGACTTAACTCCTTGAAGCTGGTTTGGGATGAACTGCTTCCAAAGATCCAAAGCTCTTGTGTTGTGTAGCTATAGATATCTACCCACTGTAGATTAGGTCATTACTTACCTATATTGGGTGTTAATTTATATGCCGGTCTGTCTGAACAGCTATAAATATGATTTCATATCGGCCCCTATTAGACCCTAAATTTTAAACCAAGTAAGTCATCAAAATTGCCATGCTTTAAGTGCCACTGAGGGAATACCCCTCATTTAATAGGGCATATTTTTAAGAGATCTCCTAAAAAGCTTGGCCTACCCCTTTTAAAAGTAAGCCCATCAAGCCTCTGCCTTTTGATCAACCTAATAACCCTCCCTACACCTTCCCATAGGCATTTTTTTAACACCATCATTAATGAGCCTCACCTCAACATCTCGTCTCTCTGGGGTGACAGCCCGTCTTGTTGGTCCCCAGTTCGAGCCCATTACCACTGGGGTCTGGGAGCGGACACGGCCTTGCAAGGCCCTCAAACACTGCGCTCCCGTCAATAAAAATACAAAGAATGGGGCTCGAGCCAGCCACTCCGCCCTCATTTACCTTTTTGACTTCTCTGTGGACGCCTAGAATTTTTACTTTTATAGGCGATGGAGGTCAGGTGGACGAGTTCTTCAGGATTATTTACCCCAGAGTGCTTGTCTCGCTCACAGAAGCACCAACCTGCCCTTGCCTTCACCCTCACCTGGGCAGCTCAAGGCCTGTAAAGCTCAAACACAGAGAGAGTAGGATGTAAGGTAAGAAGAGAAGAGAGGGGAGTCTTGATGAACTCACAGATCTCATCACCTCTGAGTGTACTCTGTGTATTTTTGGCTGACGATTCAACAAAATGCTCCAAGTGGTATGTTTTAAAGAAGCCCCTGGGTTTTCCTTGGGTCTTCTGTCTGCAGAGTTTACGATCCGCATGGCTGACTCCAAGGCCAAGTGAATCTGCCAGAGCCATGAGGGCTATCTTTTGCTCTTCTTTATTCAACCAGTATATCTCCTTATTCACCGAGGTCTTATGAAGAGAAACTAGAGCTTTTTGTCTGTATAAATCCTCTAAAATAGGACATTTAACCAGGATGCCTTGAGTCTTATTTTCCACTGTTGGTTGCTGTGAAAAGCAAGATTAGCAGCTTCCTAGCCAGGGGCCTGATGGTTCCCCTGCTGCCACAAGTTCTTCTGGTCCTCCCTATTATCTCCCACTCCCTGGGCCTTGCTGTTTGGTCCCTGGCTTTTATGGCAGGGTAGGAGAGGGCCATGAGGAAATGAGGTGACCCTGGGGTCACAAGTGGAGTCAGGGGGCTGGAACTGGACCACAGCACTGGCAACCCCTCTCTCTCTCAGGACTGGTTCGGGTCGGGGCAGGCAGAGCAAAGGAGACAAGAGAAGACTTGGGTCTGGGTCTCTACCATCCTTGACCCCAGCGTCATATGCCTTTAATTAAGCCAGATTTGAATTTGTTTACAAGTCCCAGTAGTCTTAAATCTTCCGGGTCTTTGCCCCCCCCCTTCCCTCCCTCTGTACCCTTTATTCCACCAACCCCTCATACCTGGAGTCGTTCTTTTCTTCTTCTCTTTAATATGGTGTCAGACATCTATTTATTATGCTGTTTTAACTGGTTTTCAGGAACGGGTTACAAGCTATTTGGGAATCCACCAAATAGGATTTGAGGGACACCCCTCTAAGATGTTAATCTGTTAGCGATATGAAAGGCCGCTCACCCCACTAAACCCCCCCTCCACTGGAGCCTGGGGGCTCTTTATGGCCCCATCAGGCACCCGCATGGACGACTTACTGCTGACCTTGTGACCGTGGCAGTTGAAGCCATATGAGGAGGGAATCTTTCTCTTGTCCCGTTACCTCCTACTCTTCACCTCTGTCTCTGCTTCTACCTCTGCTTCCTCTCAGTTTGTAAAAAAGAAATACGTTTTTTTTTAAACTGTCATGTTTAATCAGTGTTTAGTCATTATCAGGTGTATAATAACTGCACAGCTGTCTTGCTGTGCTGCTTAGTTTAACATTGTTTTTGAAGTACAGAATCTGCGTCCAAGCCATTTGGCGGTATACAATTAGATCTCTTTTTAACCCCTCAGCCTACCAATACCTGAAACTCTTTATCTCTAACAGGCACAATTTATATTCATTCTTTCTCCCCCAACTAGTCTCTCATGTAAAAGATTTACACACAGCTCACCAGCCTTTATTAGGGAGGTACCAGCATGTTTGCTATACAACAAAAAGTCCTTCGACTGGCTCCATCATATTAAAAATTTACACGTAACTGAAGAGCTGTTACAATTGGCTTACTAGCATGTTAGCAGCTGAAAAGCCTTCTGCAAAAGACCTGATCCTGGGGAGTTGGGTGGCTAATTGGATCGGTTGGGTTAAATAAATGTTTGAGTTCTCCCCTGCGCTGGGGGGGACCTAGTGGAAGGAGCCTCTCGTTATAGCAGAGGTGGAAAAAAGACGGATGAAAGGGAGGGAGGGAAATTAAGAAGAGAAATGAGCTCACTTATGATAAAGATCAGGTTTGTTCTGTGTCCACTTTACTCACAGGTGTCGCAGTGTAATTTACGCAGACAACAACGACCATAAACTGAAGGGTTTTGTTGTATGTAAAAAATGCTTAATAGACTAGATTGCAAGTAGTGTGCACCGTTTATACTAATATAAGCTTTAATGAGAACTTTGTCATTGCAGATTCCAGATCCAGAGGGGAAACGCAGACCCCCACGGCTACAAGAGCCTGAGCGACTGCTTCCGGACCATCTTCCGCAATGAGGGGTAGGTCATCCACAACAGTTGTTTTTGGCAACGACAGGCAGGAAAGGAATAGTTTCTTTTGCCTTACTCAGGTGGAAGGAGGCTTTATGTTAAAGTAGCAACACAAAAGCACATTTATTTCCATTCAAAACACTTTAATTAATTTGCAGAAAGCATATTTGCAAAGACAAAAACACCAAACATTTTGACGATGGTGAGAAAGTTCAAGCTTAGTGTCAAACACCAAAGAGCACATCAACTACCATGTATTTATAAATGCAGAATTATTCACCACTCAGTAAATTAGTTCAACCTATTTGCTTAACTTTAGCTGTTCAATGTTTTTATTTTTTAAGTGTCATACCAGACTTTTTTTTTTAATTAAAAGCTAAAGTAGTGGTGTCAGAAAGCAGAAGGTGGTGGTTGCTCTAAGACAGCCAATGCATCTGTCAACAGCCTACAGAAAAATCCCACAGCACGCCACTGAACATGCCTTAATTTACAGGGGACAGGAATGTAGCTGTTCTTGCCTTAGAAAGCTAAATACAAAACTTGCTAAACTAACTATAGACAGTGATCCTGCCGCCACGGTCCCTCCTCCTCCGCCTGCCGAGTGACAGGACTGTGAGACAGTGCAGGCGTAGGAGAAAGTGTTTGCCACTCGCTCTGTTTACGGCGAGTCGACAGCTTTACAGCGGATATAAAGTTGATCTGCTGCTAGGTGTGAGTGAGCGCACGGTGAGAGGCCGACTAGGGACAGTTGGAAATCCTCTGTTGGCTGTAGCTCAAAAGGCACAGCCATCCTGCCACAGTAGCTGTGCCCTCTTCACCTCACACACACCTACACACACTTGAAATTGAACGCCTGTTTGCCTGCATGCTTTTCGGGTGTGCCCTTTGGGATTAGCATGAATTTTAGTCACAATAAAACGATTGCCAAAATACACAGCATCCATGTCATAAAGTAAGACAGCTATGACTGTAGCCTCATGCCAAAGAACCACAGGCTGTGTCAGAGAGTCCCCACAGACGGAAGATTCACTTTTCGTGTTGAACAATTATCACTAACAGTATATTTTTGCTGAGGCTGTAATCACTCCCCAGTAGCACATTGAGGATTGCCTCCAGGCCAAACCACTTAGTTAAAATTTATACAAATAGTGTTAGGCCCCACTGTTGTACAATTATTATTAAAAATAAACATCTCCCGTCAGCTGATGGCAGGACCGAGCTAACACCAGGCCTCATTCTCTCTGAGGCGATGAGGGAGGAAACCTGAGCTCTCAGTTCAAGCGCGGTGATTAAACTGAGGAAAGACATGAAAATGTGCACATGTAGGATCTCATCTTTTAGTCCCTCTAAAGCCTAGAGACAGTAACCAGACCTACACACTGTACTTTTTTTTATATAGTCGTAAGGTACATGTCAAAACGTTTGTTGCTAGGATTTTTTTTTTCTGCAAAAACACATTTAAATTATGTTGTTATTAAATCTAGAAAATCTAGCATTACATCTTGTAGCTGTGCTCATAAGTGTGTGACAGTGTGAACTCTGCTCACCAACACTTGGTTGTATATTGCCTTACAGGCCCTTTTTTCTGTTGCATGTGGGTGCAGCAGCGTGAGCATGTGTTAAGTGTTTCCGTCTGGAGGCAAACAAAAAGACTCTATTCTCGAGCATTCTTTACCAGTGTGGTATCCAGAGGCTGGGTCGAGACCCAAAGAACGGCCACGGGATTATTAAAAGGGTCCATGCATTACAGCAGAGTGCACTGGCCTTCGTACAGTAGATCAATGGCTAATGCCTTGAACTTACACTGCAGAATTGGCGGGAGTGGGGGCTGACTCCAGCTGGGACCACCCATGCAAAACATATATACACTCATGGAAGTGTGAAGAAGTGCAGATAACCGTATCCACCAGATTACATATGTTCTGTTGTAGTGAAACAGGCATGGTTCATATGAGCAGCGATCTGGTTAAAGGAATAGTTCGACATTCGACAATCCCCCATTCGCCTTCTACAGTATTTTACACCTTGGATTTGTCCAGATTAAATAGACGAGACGGATCGTGTTAATTAGTGAGCTTCAGAGGTGTGGATGTTGTTATGCGTCTTTGAACAGAGCCAGGTTTGCTGTTTTCCACTGTTTTCCAGTCTGTTCAGTCAGTCGGTGTGAGCTTGTTAATCAACGCGCAGAAACAACAGTTGGTATCAATCCTCTCATATGTCTCTCAGCAGAGAATCTAACACATGTATACCTCAAAATGTCACTTTTATTCTTTATTTTGTGCCTGTTTGATTCATTTTGAGTACTCTAGAAAACAGTCCCCAGTTGTGAGTCATATTTAGGTCAAAGTTCAAAATATTACAATTTACTATTTAATCTTAGAGATTGTACGAAATAAAAAAAAATAAAAAAAGAACCTACAAACAAATTATCATTTGATGACCCAAGACAAGAAGTAACACAATATTGTATAGCATATAAAGATGTTTATCAGTCATCCATCCAAGTACAGCCTCCACAGAGTATAAATGAGTCTCTGTGTTAATAGCTTGTGAATAACAATATTTAGTGTATTAGAAAATGTAATATTTAGTATGTTTAGCTCCAGTCCATAAAGTTGAGGCACTTGTGTGTTGTTCTTTTATCCAGTGAGATCTGGCCATGACTTAGTGACAATGTCAAGGTTACAGTAGACACTGGGAAAGTGCAAATATTTGCAGATGAAGCATGCCGGTTGTTTACATGTTGAAAAGTTTCCTGCATGAACAAGCTCATATTTCTCAAGGATTTCCTTGTGGTACTGCTGTCAATACTGGCACAGACATCTGCTAGAGACTGTAAATCTATAACGTATTGTAAATGATCTGTTACTTTATGTATGTATTTATTTATTTATTTCCACTAATAAGCCAGACCTTTTGTCAGATTTCAATTATTGACCAGTTTGTTTAATCAAATGTGTCTGCGTAGATCTGTCAGGGATACTCTCTGCACCAGATGGATGGAGGCTGTTGAAAAAGGAAAGGTTTATGAAAATGAAAGACAAATCACACACACACACAAACACACTCTGGACACACACACACAGACACACTCACTCGTGTCAGAAGGCAATTTGTTTAGGAAAGCCAAAAAGGGACTTAGAGTGTACTTTACATTGAGAATCAAATTAGGATTCAAATGAATGGCACTCACTGGAGGCCATATTTGTTCTGTAACAAATTTCACTTCTCTTTCATTACCTGGTGGCTCCTCAGCTTGACCACACCCGGGAAATCTATGGCCACCATTTGCATTGACAAAGAGAGCAGAGGGAGGGGACTTCCATCCCACTGAAATAACTTGTTTACGCAAAAGGTATGAGGGATTCATTTTTGGCTCCCAGCACCAGTTGTAAACTTGCAAACCAGCTGGTCGATCTTTGATGTCCAAGCTACTCATTTGGTACCCGAAGTGCAGTTTTTCAGACCAGTCGGTGTCCTATGAGGGAGGGATTGTTTGCAGCCACAGAACAGTGATTGTTTTGACATTCATACTTTTTACACGCAAATCCGTTCCTGACAAAGACTGCAAGAATCTTCTACCAACATGCTAACTCTAAACTTCTCAAACTGCATCTTGTTTTGTTGCTTTCCTCGAAGGCAGGCCTATGATACAGTAGATGGGTATTTGATCTAATGAATCATCTGCTGGTGCTTGTGCTTCAGTTTCCAGCTAAACCCCAAGCTGGTTCTGTGTAACAACGTTGTTGGTGCGTCAGGTTATACCACTTGTGTAACTTGAGTTGTTGGTGAAATTGATCTTCGCTGTCACCCGATGACAAGTGTTTTGATAATGGGTTGTGGTTCACTGCAGTTTTTTGGACAGATGCCGCTCAGCAGGATTAATGGCCTGTCTGTCTCGGGTTACCTTCAGTGGAAATGTGTACCAGCAGCAGAAATATTTACTCTTGGATCCAATCAACCAAGATCATCTCTGTTGACATGTAGAGCATGTTGCCAAAACAAAGCAGGTGCCACTGTTCACAGGATACAGTTGGTCACGCCATATTGTCCCCTTTGTCCAGACCTGTGTATAATATCAATATGCACTGTCTCTCCAGGTCACCTGCAAGCAGCTTAGTTGCTCTGTTGAAGCCATAGTTATGTTTGCAGTACCTTCACTGTACTGGTCTTGTGCATGTTTACAGAGAAATGTATACATTTCTGCCACTTTTCCTCTTAATTTTTATTGTTTCAGAATGTTTTTAATGGCTTAAAAGATTAGGCTTGTGATAAAATGTTTTTATTATTGTCAACTCATTTCATGAAAAACTGGAAATCAAAATTGTTTTTGTCTGCCTCTTAATAATATCCAGCTTCCCAACTATGACTGTAGCTCCGTCTCTGAAGCCCATTCACTCATAGCCTACTGATGACGTATATTTGCATAACAAGAGCCATGTTCAGCCACAGATTAATCCACATTTGGTGCTTTACTGAGTATTTTCATTATGTTGGAGCTGGCTTATGACCAGCTGCAGTGGCCATGTTCATCATAATGAAGAAATGTAATGCAGAAAGCAAGTGTGGGAATTTAAAAAATGTGGTGACGGCAAAAAAAACAAAAACAAAACCATTTTGTTATAGAAACAAGATTGTTGACTGTTCACATATTGGTTAGATTCACTAGCTTCATTAGAAATAAACAGACACTTTGTTTCAATTTGTTTTCTCTGAACTCTGTGTAAACATGATAAATAATGTTTCTAATTTCTAATGTTTCCAATTTTTATCACTGTTGCACAGTTTATCAAACTTACTCGATTATAAATGGTATTCATGGTTTATATTTAGCTACTGTATGATCAGTACTGGGTATAAAAATGAACACAGGTGGAGGTAATGTTGTAAATGATCTCTACAGTGGCTGGGCTATTTATATCAGCTAGAGTGAGATGATGATGATGATGTGTTTACTCCTTCCTGTTGTTCAAATTTGAGGCAAACTCAGTAAAAGAACATTTAAGAATGAGAGCAGGGGAAAAGTATTTTGATGTTGCTAGTAACAGTTGTGTTATCAACACAACAGCTAATGACTCATTAGTATGTGGTGCTAGAGACCTGCTGTGTTTCACACCTGGGCCCTAAACCACAAATACAAGTTTTTCCATTGTTCCTTATTGGTGGATAATATTGCAGGTAGGCGGGGTTTCGGGACTGATTGAAGTTGTTCCATAATTGTCTTTTAATCGTAGAATCGTCGACAGTATTTTCCTGGTTCTGTTAGTGTAAACTACACAAGTTCAAACCAATGGGCTATTCTACCCATGTTTTCACTAAATTGAGGAATGAGGGAAACGCATGTGTGTGCACTTCTGAATGTATACGAAACATGCTTTGTGCCATCACTGCAAAACGGACATCGTTCTACTATCTCCTTACGTGTATATATATACATGAAAGACTGGGCATGCAGTGGTTGTAATTCACGACTCTCTCTTGTAACATTTCCCTTCTTTGCCTGAATTAGAGAAAAAAGCAGATCTTTATATGGAAAAATAAAATGTAGCCATAAAATGTTTGTTCAAGGTTAATAAGTGATTCATTTAAGGTAAATTATACTGTTTAAAGTGGTTAAGATTCAGAGCACTTCAAAAGGAGATCATTTGGACATTTATGTACAATTTAGAAACATCAAATGATGTCTTTTAACAGGCACATTAAAGAGGGACCAAACTGTCCATTTACTCTTTCATATACTCCCAGAAATTGATTTCTAACAAAATACAGCTTGTGTTAAATGTAGGCATACATCTCTATACACATAACTCACTGTATCATTTTATTATTTTTCCTGCCGTCAAGTATGCTGTAAATCAGGGTTGGACGTATGATTGAGCAAAGGCAAACTACCAAATTGACTAAAATTATACAGCTACCGTCTTTTGAAACATCCAGTATATCAACTGCTGAAATAAACTCTTAAATCATTTCCTCCACCAGTTCCTGCGGAGAATGTTTACCAAGGTTTGTGGTTTGAAAATATATCTTGGTAGTAACTCTGCCAAACAGCAGCAAAGTACAGTACTTTCTGCTTCCATTTGTGTGCTTGGTATTAGTCATGCTGTCTATAGTCAGTGTTGTTAAAGACTGGATTGATGCATTAACCATAATATGCCACGTTAAAGGGATGTGAACAAATTTAACCTATTTAAAGGAAAAGTCCACTTAATTCTCTCTGTTGAAGGAGCTTCGTCTTGTCTGAGGGAATAACACACATCACATGCTGTTATAAAGGTTTTTCCAGTTAGCTCTTAAAGGAAACTAATTGAAACAAACTAAAGGTGTGCCATCGTTATGTGTTTTTTTTTTCCTTTCTTTTAAGCAGGCAGTAATTTTCTTCAAAGGTTCTACCAGTTGCATGATGGGAAATGTAGTTTCTAGTTGTTTCTTTTTAGAGCTTGGCAGACTTTAGGAACCAAAAGTCCAAATAAATAATAATAAATAAACTGCTGCACAGTCATTATCTTCTTTTATCTGTCTCTTGTGAGTCGTCCAACATCATGAAAGTGCAATTTAACTACAAATAAAGTATATTTAACATTTGTGGACACCATTGTTAAATGTATGATGGACACTGGTGCTAGATGCTTGTTTGTAAACAGTTGGGGGCAGTCGTTTGCCTCCATTCATTTTTATACATTATGGTGAGTTTGATGCTTGCCTAATGCATGCAGTTAATCTACACAACCTTTAATTTTATCAATAGAAAACCAAAACTTCGGTCAATATATGGGCAGGGGATTGCTTTTTTTGTCATCTTCAATTTATTTTGTCCAGCCCATAACACAAAGATATTTTATTACCATCACGTATGACAAAGAAGAGTGTTACATTTCCTCAACTGCACAAACATAACTAGATATTGTATGGCATATTTGACTTTAAATAAGTGTGTTAAACATGTTTTTTTTCTCTCTCTACAGCATCTTTGGCTTCTACAAGGGGATCCTACCTCCGATTGTGGCCGAGACACCAAAGAGGGCAGTCAAGGTGAGATGACGCAGGATGTTCGACGTAGTGCTCGGTCTCTGGTTTCACTGTAAACCGCTCCACTGCTAAAAACCACTCCAACCGCAGTTGCTCTGACATGGTAAACACATGTTGATTAAACACATGACGCCCGTCGCCACGTCTCTCCCATGTTCTCATCCACGGCTGTTTGCTCTGTCGGCCTACCAAATATTGACGTACAAGCATCTACTACAGCAAGCCGTTCCCCGAGCCCAGCCTTTTGTGTGTGTCGTGGCGCAGAGGGGGCCCGATGCCTGGTATGAAGCTGCTATGTAATGAGATGCTGGAGACGAGGATGTGTGAACTTTTGAAAATAAGCACTCACACTGAGAAGATGGGGTAATCACGCACACAGTGAACAAAGCTGGCTGATGATGAGAAATGTCTGGGGCGAAGAATTAAAGCAAATTAAAGCTCCGATTAAAACACCTCTGTTGGCATTTTGCCCTTCGCTTAGATAAACAAATCAGGTGATGTGTCTCCCTTTGAGACTGCACTTTTTTGCTTTTATCAGAGATTGAGGTCCAAAATGTAAAATGCTGCTTTATTTTCACGTGTTAGTTAAGTTGATTTGATGCAATTCTCACCCTAAGTTTTCGCTCCTTGAGTTTTTAAGGTGCTTCTAACATTGTCTTTGGTGCGTATGCATGTCAGCTTATGAATACATTGGCAGCTCATTTATCCTGCTGTCTCCTCTGCAGTTCTTCACCTTTGAGCAATACAAGAAGTTGCTGAGTTTCACCCCTTTGTCTCCTGGCTTGGTAAGTCTGTCTCGCACACAGGAGCACCTGAATACACTCTTACCTGTAAAATAAACACACGCACACATGGGACGAGGAAGAACTTTGAAAAATCAACATTTCAGCTCTGTTGCCATAGGCTGATTAAACGGAGACAAATGCCAAGAATAATTTTACATGTCAAATGAATTAATGCAAATGTAAAACGGTTTTCACTGCTGGTACTGCAGTATCACATTTAGGGATTTTTTTTTTCTTTACATTTTTCTGTTGGACTTTTGTGAGAGTTTATTATTGTGACAAATATAAAAGTGACTTCACAGGAGCTTAACTCCCTTAAATAAAGGTCATCCCACATTAGAAAGCATAAAAAGAAAAAATTCAAGTGGGGATTAAGTCAAGGAGGCCTGGAATAACTATTTTTTCAGGCATTAAGCACATATGACAACATCCCTGATGACTAACACATTCAAGTATATCATAGTTGGTATAATAAAGGTGACTAATATTCCATGACCCAACTTTTAATAACATTGTGTGGAATTTAGCATCTGTTGCATAGTTTTAAAGATGAACCCCTCCTCTCTGATCAGTCACAGCTAACCATGCAACGTTGTAATTATGTTGTGGAGCTGTAGCTTTAATAATGTAATTAATAGCATTGATTGGGTTTGTAGTTGGCGCTCTAGGAGATCAGCAGGTCATCTTGGCTTATGACCTCATGTCTCGGCCTGACCCCACATAAGCTTCTTTCCACACAATAGTGCAGCAGCCACATAACAGAAGTTTGAAGATCTCTGGTTGGTCCGGCTTTGTGTGAAGCCAGTGTAACTGGCAGCTCGTCTGGAGCCATGTTTATTACAGAGGCTTTGTTTTGTTTTGATTTTACTGGCTCACAGTGTGAGGGAATAAATGGTGATTAGTACAAACAGAATGTGAAAGGAGTAAAAAAAAAAAAAAACACTGTATATAAGACATTCAAATGTAATCTTTTTAAACATTATGAGCTAATACAAATAAAGTTTTACTGGAGTGCAGACTGTACTGTAAATATGGGGGGAGTTTTGTTTTGGATATTTATTCCATCACACTGGATTAGATGTGACACAATAACTATAAGATTGAAGTGTAGACTTAAAGCTGGGCAAACACCCTGTGTTTTTATTAATCTTTTAGATTACGTTAACTCACTCTTCACATGTTTATCGGCCGTTTTGCACAGCCAAAACCTGCAGCTGTTCTGCTCACAACGTACAGATCAATTGACCAACTTGTGTGCTCTCACTGAACATATATATAAGCATATGATGGATTCCCTGTTGGGTTAAATCCATTGAGAATTCCAATAAAGCTTATTCAAACAAGGCGACCATGGTAATCAGCAATGTTGACAAAAATGGAGGATGGGGTCTGTTCAGGATCTTTGTTGTTGGTTCTGTTGACGTCAAACAGGCAACTGAAATTTGGATATCTAAGAGAATATTTACATTTTTGGTTTTTACATTATAAAAAAAAAAGATGGTCTGTTTTTACATGGTGTAAAGCACATTGAGTTCCTGTGCTATAATATATACATAAATTAGCCTTGCTTTGCCACAGTGAAAATGTGTGGTTTCTGCCAGTAATGATAAGTCCATCCCAAGAACTTATTTCTTATGTTGTATGTAACAAGTTCATGACACTGTTTGGTTTCAGCTAAAGCCAAAATAATGACATGCATAACACTGTCCTAATAAACAGCCTGTGCTGTATGTTTCCTTGGCGGTTGTCAATCCTGGAGACTGGTTACGCCACAGGCCATAAGTGTACATGTGGTTTCATCCTTGGTGACTAATTTCTGTTATATTGAGTCAGAGTTTTAAGCTTGACAGATTTGTGTTGTGGAGGTGCGGTCACCACACACCACCTATTCAGGTGGCAGCCAAGTGTCAGCCATGATGGATGGCTTACCTGTAACTGAGCGCCAGGGCCATCCGGCGCAGCGCATATCCCCGGCTTGTTTTTACAGCCATTGGTGAAGAAATGTTTACCTGTCCCATCCATCATGTTCTCGTCTCCGTCCTCTTCCGCCTCTTTCTCACTATCTTCCCCTTCCTCTTCAAGTGCCTCCAAGCCCATTTCCTTCGGAGGCCCGTGCGTATCAAGTACTGTAATCACATCTAATCATTAGTGCAAGTGAATTACAGATTGATTCCGAATGGCTTTCCCTCTCTCTCTCTCTACTATTCAGCATGGCACAGCTGAATGCCTTCACTCTGATTAATGAGGACACACACAGTAATAACACAAATAAGGAATTAAAACGTGGCTGGCTGGCTGTGTAAACATCGTGAGGCATGTCTGAGAGGATGGGTCCTGGGGCTCTGACAGCAGGATAAAGAGGCAGGAAGAGTAATGAGCTATAGACACGTTCCTGACATGTTCCCATTACGCTTCTCCCTGAGCACGCATGCGCACACACGTGCACACTGTTACATATAGACATATACAGCTCGGGGAAAACCCATGTAGTGTTGCAACGTCCACAGTTAATTATTTATTTGGGCTTATTCATAAATAACATGTGTGTTTGCATCTTATTTAGATTGGATTGTGCATTGGGTGTCATTAAATGAATTAAAGTGATTTGATTATTAGAAAATAATTGATTCTTACTCACTCCCTGGCTCTGTTGAGTCTAATTTTCCACCTTGTTGATGATGAATCCTTAACATGTTGCTGCTTTTCTCACATTCTTGTTTCTTTCTTTCTTTTTTACTCCTGTCTGTCATCAGATATTTTTGCAAATAGTAACAAACACAGGTGTCCTGTGCATCTTCAAACATTTGTCAAAGGATAGCAATGACAGCTGTGACAGAAACAAATTTCAGTTTTCCAATGAAACAAAGAAACTCGGGGAACAAGTTTTCAAAAAAACAAAAAACAAAAAAAACTACAACTGAGCAGTTGATTCTTCCAGCCCAGACATACTGGCAGCCTTCTTCATTGTCTATCCTTTTCTGTCTCTACTCAAATATTATCTCCACATTCTCAATCCTAAATCATGTCCACTGTGCACCCCTCTCCCCCTCCCCCCACCCCTCACCCCCCAGGCGCTCTCTGCTGCAGGTCTTGGCGCGGGCCTGACTGAAGCTGTTGTCGTCAATCCATTCGAAGTGGTGAAAGTCAGTCTCCAGGCCAACAGGGATTCCTTCAAAGAGGTTGACAGAATTAAAATACCGTCTTGTAGAGTGTCTGTAATATGTATGTTTCATTAAAGACCCAGCGGTTTTGCTTCAGCCCTTGACATGTCCTCATTTTGAATTCCCTCTCTTCAATTTAGCAACCGTCCTCATTCTCTCAAGCCAGACGCATCATTAAGACGGACGGCTTTGGACTGAAAGGTCTGAATAAAGGATTAACATCAACACTCGGACGCCATGGAGTCTTCAACATGATCTACTTTGGCTTCTACTTCAACGTCAAGGATGCTATTCCCACCAACCCGGTAATATGCCAGTCAAAATCTATGATCACACTCCGACCTCCAGGTCTGTTTTGGTTTTTGCCCACATATGCAAAGACAAGTGACAGACACACTCTTTAGCTTTTGCTATGTTGTTTGTAACCTTGACTACAGCTCTTTTTTTTTTTTTTCTAACCTCAGGCAATATGATACACACGTGTCCCAGCCACCTTGCCAGTGGGGAATAGCAAGTGTTTGACAGTGTGATTAGTTAGCCTGACTGCCACAGCAAAGGAGGAAGCAAAAATCAGAGAGGAGCTTGTAAGATCAGCTCCACTAATACCTCGTCTGTTTGCTCGTCATAACATCCTCAAAGTCTCAGATTACACATCCGGCAGGGTCTGATGGCCCAAACAAAAGTTAATTTTGTTTAATGGAAACGTTACCATACGCCAGTTCCACATGTACAAACTGAAGCATTAGATTAACTCCAATGAACTAATTGGAAGCAGACAACGGTACTATTTTCAAGAGGAGGTTACAGTGGGAGCCCAGACTCTGCGATATTTTCGACATTTTTCCAGTGACGCATGATGTACAGAGAACCAAGTGGTCATCCTCTGTGAATGATAATTATGTGGCTAGATGACTCAAATAGCTCTGTTCTCAGATTGTGGCCGTCGCTTTTGGGAACGATCCATCGGTATGTACATTGATGGAATGAATCTGTTTGTGGGCCATTGTTGAGGCAGCAAAGGATAAATATTGTGGGCTCTGACAGCTTACAGGCTGAGCTGATAGTGGCGTTCCTCCAAAGCCCTTTTGTCAGCAACATGAGCAATGAGCTTGCAACTCAAACATGTCCGTAGTCAAATTCAGCCGGCAGAGCTCCGGCTCCTCTCGTATCACCATTTGAATAGTTCAAGAGGAGGCAGATAGCACAGTACCATCATTCACAAGTGAATGTGTGAGGTGATGTTTGCTTAAGGCTGTTAGGAAGTGGGTTGATGGGGGTACTTAGGCCATGGGTACGTTACCCCCTTCCCCACATCCCACTTGAAAAAAACAGAAGACGTGGGATTAGCTGTTGATTTACCTCGGCTCTCAGGGTGTCCAGCCTCTTGAGAAAGGCCTGGACCAGAGAGGCTGCTGTCATTTGTAAAAATATCCTGGCCAATTAGCTGTCAGAGCTCTCTGAGTCTGGGCTTCTTTGGTACAGTAATACCCCTGTGCCGAGTCACAGCCCAATTACCCAAATTGTCCCCATATGCCTCCCCAGTCTGCCTGCATGAACCCTGTTTATAAATCCTCTGTCTTGGCTCCCCAAAGAACATGTGCTTCTGCTCAGCCAATCAGAAGGCTGCGCCACAGCCAGGAAGCACTAATCTGCCCCCCGCTACCATAAAATGATCAGGGCTTTCATGCCAGCTTTGCAATCATATGCACAAGCCCCCTCGTGCCCTCCTCACTTTCACCCACATACGTATACAGTACGCCGCGGCATAATGCATAAGCGTTTACTTTGTCAGCTCCTTTACCGTTAACACCTGGTGTCAAGAAATGTTTCCAATGAAGTTGTGCTTGTTCATGACATGTATGCCACACACAAGTGCTTTTTTTTTTTTTCTCAACCCCACATTTCCCTCTCTCCGCTAGGACCCTACCCTCGAGTTCCTGAGGAAGTTTACCATCGGTCTGGTGTCTGGGACCATCTCCTCCTGTGTGAATATTCCCTTCGACGTAGCCAAGAGCCGCATCCAAGGTCCCCAGCCGGTGCCAGGAGAGATCAAGTACCGCACCTGCTTCCAGACCATGGCCTTGGTGTATCGGGAGGAAGGGTACGAACAAAGCGGGGGAGTGTGGGGAGTGTGGGGGAAGTCGGGGGGGCGGATGAGTAGGCAATCCTCTGGAGAGAATATCACTGTCACCGGTCTATCCAAGTATTAATGAGCCACTTTATCTGTTTAGTTTGGAACTGATAGTTGGTCATCTTTCCAGCCCAGAGAGACAGATGCACCAGCTGCAGCTACAAGTTAGCAGAGTTTCAGCGTGCGGTGTGAGGTTCCCTCTCTGACTGGCTGGCTGCAGGGGGGGGTGTTTCATGAATAACTTGATGCAAAAGCTATGATCTGATGAATGGAAACCAAAAAGTGACGTTATATTCCAGGCTGTATTCCCCCACGTGTGTGATCACACACTTCTGCAGCATGTCAGTAGTACAGTAAATGTTAACATATTTTCGAGCCCTGGAGAATGACAGCTCTAAATGGAAGCTTCAAGGAAAGATCTATGTTATGTTAGCAATTGCCCTAGGCTTTCCACTTTCCCCCATGCAGCTCCACTAGACAAGGGCCAGCGAGATGTTTGTAGTTAGTGGACGCAGGAGCCTTGGGGGCTGCTGCAGGAACAGCACTGAAGCGTTGTCGTCGCAGGGGTGCGTGGAGGCCGCCCCCTCCGCCACATCCAGTCCCCTACTCTAACACAACACAGTCCCAGCTAATTAGTGGTCCCTATGGGAGACGTCGTTAAGCAGACCCTAACGAGCCGCACGGCGCTCCACAGGTCAATCTAATCAGACAGAGGGCCAGGGAGGAAGTGGGTCGAGCCTTATTAACGCCATCAGTGGCGGGGGCAGGGAGCAGGACAGGGTGCACGAGGCGGAGGCAGGCAGCCACTGATCACCTTGAATGCATTAAGGGGCAGGTACTCGCCAGCTCATGCTCCGACACTTCAAGTATGTACCTGACTGTGTGAGAGGCAGGCAGTCCAGAAGACAGACAGGCAGACAGGCAAGCACCCACCTACACATCCATATGCAACTACACAAAGCGCACACACGTATACTAAAGGAATGTGTGGAAGAAGCGTTCAGATTTTTTTTTGACTGCAGTAAAAGTCAAGACAGTGTAGAAGTACAGCACTAGCTAGTCATGCATTTGGAATTTGAAAGTTATTATCTAGAACGGCCATTTTCAGAGTATATAATAATATAATATGTAATGTTTCAGTTGACTTGTGAAGTTGTTATCTTAACCTACAATAACAAATCACAATTTGTCTGATTACATTTTGTTTTAACTGTTTTTTAACTTGTTTAGTTGAATCTGCTAAATAACTAATAACTGATGTTATCAAAAAAGGTCATCAAATGTAATTATAAAGTAGTAGAAAATAGAAATAGTCGAGAGAAGTACAAGTATGTAAAACTGTAAGTAGTAAAGTGCTTGAGTAAATATGTAATGTTTCACCTCTCCGCACCTTGATTAACATAACTTATACAATCTTTATATGAGCTGTTTATATCTTCATGCATGTATGGTGTACTGTACAATATTAATGTCCTTTTTTTTCCTTTATAGGTATTTGGCACTATACAAGGGGTTGGTGCCCAAGATAATGAGGCTTGGACCAGGTAACAATGTCCTTTATATTGATACTAACCAGAGATTGTCAGCTACAGATGAAAAGCATTTGAACTTGGTCTCATAAATCTCGTTTCTAGGATACATTTTATAGAAAAATTGGTAATTATCCACATGAATTAATTCAAGCAGAGCTTCCCAAATCACACCGGTGCTCCACTGAACGTTGCATGGGGTATTTCCAATGAAACGAGCCAAGTGCAACCACTTCCCCTAAACGTATTCATCCCTCCCCATTTTAAATAGTGCACACAACAACAACAACATCTTTATCATCAAAATGTTCATGTGTTTGAGTGTGAATATTATGATCTCGAGACACTGCCTTCTTTGTATACAGACGCTGCAGGTTTTTTGATTTAAATCAGTTCTATATCTACAGTATAGATCTTTCCTGCTGGAGCAACAAAGCCTCGCAATCTACATTTTGGTCGAGTAGCCGGTGCAAAAATGTTTTATTCACTGAAGCTCTCTTTGTGTTGCAGGTGGAGCCGTGATGCTGCTAGTCTATGAGTATGTATCTGGATGGCTACAGAAGAACTGGTAAAAAAAAGAAAAAAAAGAAAGAGGAATAGAAACCCATGAGAGTGCCTTATGGAGCGTGCCTCCAGTAACGTCAAACAAATTAGTTTTTCTTTGTCAGTTTGTTTACCTTGAATATGCAATATTGCTATTCAGAATACCAAATCAACATTTCAGTGTGTCATGGAAAGCAGCTGTCTGAGGACAAAGCCACATTTTAGTCCAAGTCAGTTTCTCAGGAAGCTTCAAAATTAGAAACCACATTTCCAGATAAAAAAAACAAAAACACTATGCTTATTTTCTCTTTTCACTTCCGACTGTATGCAATATTTTCTTTCACATTTAGAACAATTTTAGTCATCCCAGTTGACATATTAAGCTATTTTCTGTTTTCCTCTGCCTTCTTATTAGTTGTCAATGAAGGGCACTCAGTTGGGGGGAAGAAAAAGTGAACCAATCAAAATTATACAATATTTAAATCAAAATCTGAGAGTTCAAAGTTGAACTCAAACGATAATAATAATGAACACTGAACTTAAACTTAATCCAGCTGTTTCTTATTTAGTCATGAATATTCAATTTTACTGCAAAGTTTTAAATAATTAAAATATTTGATATTAGAAATCAGGTATTCATGGGCTTAAATGATAAAACGACATAAAACACAGAGAACCGAGTGATGGCATGTTCACTGAACAATCACTAAAAACTTTTCCACAATAAAATAATACTAATAAAAAAAAAACTCCAGACCCACTATGGAGGTTTGAGTGTATATCATCATTACACAATATAGCTGCGCAATAAATGTTACTGACAACACGGGAACACAGACAGAGGTCAGCTGACCCTCACAGACCAACCTGAGCACCGAGGGTCAGCCGTCTCTATCAGATTTTACTAATGTCTTAAAAAGTGCTCATTAAGGATCATTTAATGAAGTCAGCGACAATACAAACCTCACTACAGTTGTAGAATAACGCACACATGTCTAATGTACACACACACTGTCTGTCTGTACACATCTTCATACACTACACTCACAAGAACCAAAACACACTATGATCACAAACCACAACACTGAGCCTTACTGAGTATTATAAACAAAGCAATAATAACGCCTAATAATGCTTAATAAGACTGTGTGTAAAATATTTTTTACTCTGATGTTGTAGCCTGTTGCAGAACTATTTTTAATTCACATCTTTATGCATGACTGTTACTGCACTAGTACTGTGTTATTTTATGTACCGTCTATAAGCTGGACTAGTTTGAATTCTTTATGTCCAAACCTTTTATTAGTAAGATATTGTATTAATTAGACTTTTTTTTTTTAATTTCAAAATATTACAATTTGTGTAAAGCTACATGTTCTGGAAAGAAATAATAATTAAAAAAAAGAATAAAATCAAACTCGTCACTGTGTGTTGGGCGTTGGTGAAGCACTTGTGTGTCCTGTAACTGTAGGTTTGTGTTGTTGCATGTTTGTCTTCTCTGGAAACACTTCAGCTTGGCATTGATGTAAGCATATCACTTTCCATCAGTTTACCACTTGTTCACCCTCCTCCTCATCCCCCCCCCCCACCCCCCGCCCCCCCCTCACCCCCTCACCTCACAGCACTTTGTTGTTTGAGAGCCTGTCAGCTGCACCGGCCAACCAAGTGTCAGTCTTTTCTCTGTCGGTGGTGGAGAGTTGTGCCTGAGCAAAGCTTTAGTGCAAGCTAAAACAACAAGCTTAAGAAATTCAAATGTGGCTCCAGGACTAAGGGGGGGTGGGGGTGGGGGGGTGGGGGGTTACCGCACATATTCACTTTTTCTGCCAGTCTCTCTTACACAAATATGCACACTCACACACATGCAAACAGACATATACACACACCTGTCGCACAGCCTTCAGGGGGTAGTGGCTGCTTTCTTAGAAATTCATCTTAACCTCATCTGGTAGTAGCACATACTGAGCCACGTTGGCATTTGACAGTCGTCATTAATGTGGGAGTTTCTCTCTCCACCAAAATGGAACGGCTCCTGGTTTTTTTGCCCCAGGGGCCTGTGGTGATAGACAAACAGCTGCGGCTTGCAGACTGATGGAATTGTTAGTGCTTAACCTGTCCTTACTGTAATGTAAGGAGTGCTGAGTGTGTATGTATGTGTTTCAGACCGGACGGCTTGTAACATGCACCGCGTGTATCGATCGTAGCGGAGCAAAGAGGCCTGCACCCTTCACCTGTGTTCTCTGCACACCAGGCTGATCATAAATCTTAAGTAGCTCCGTCCTCCTCTCCTCTCCTCTCCTCACTTTCTTTACACCCTCTCTCCATGTATGCTCCTCATCTTCACCCGTAACGTTTCAATCAAGTGGCTCCACATTAACAGCCCTGCATGGCTGTGCCTGTCTTTTTCCGGACTCAGACATGACTGATGATTAATGTGTATTAAAATGTCCAAGATTCACGCCATGTGTTTAAAAAAAAAAAGTGATTCATGTCAGTGTGATTGAACACGGCAGCCACATGTGTACATACCGAAGACAAGGAACCAGACATGTTGTGATTTTCCAAACACAGCTGATTTCTTTTTCTTTTTCTTTTCTTTTTTTTGTACTCACCTGTCTGCACAACTCTGCTGTTTTAAGGCATTAAGAAAACAATCTGGCTGTTGTCAGCTTCTTTTAAAAATGCTCACTGAGCAGAAACACGCATGAAGTGCGGCGTTCACCCAGCGTTACATACTCTGCTCTGTGTTACTCGGCAAATGGCTGTCTTGTTTCTGATTGCATGTGGAGAAGTAAAGATAACCATATGACACTGAAGTCAGACTCAACATCATTAATTATAAACACGTGTCTGCCCCTATTTTTAAAACTATGCCTTTCAGACCTTGCTTCCATAAAGCTGACCAACATTAGACTGCAAGAACGAGGATTATTAGACTTTCGAGAAGCTATTCCTCCTGTCTAGAAAACACACTGTTCCTATTTTTTAAATACTGTTGTCAATTAAGACAACCACATTTTAATTTTGTTGTGTGAGTCAGAGAAGCTAACAAGACTGTGCTCAGTTCATGCAGCTAAGTTGAAAGGAAAAGTTGTTTGGCCTTGTTGTTTGTAGGCTTTAAAAAAAAAGTGTGTTATAACACTTGAAAGTCATGTATGACTCTTTTATGCCACTCAGGGAGTTAACTATCATTAGTTGTACGTGATGGATGATGGTGGACGGTAGAGCGGGGGGTAGGTCGCGAGGGCTGGCTGGTACAGCGACTGTATGATCATCACGTCCCTGTGATGTGGTTCACATACGGTCAAAGAAACACTACGATCCCTGAGCAACGGTCCGTGACCACTGGATGCGGGGAAGAGTGCTTTCCAAGTCAAATCAGCCCTCGCGTGGGGAGGATTGTTGACACTGTCACATTGGAGGGACTGTTTATGTTGTAACACGGGAGGAATGGGAACACACAACCATGACTAAAGCAACCAGCCCCTGAACCCTCAGCAGCAGGTAAATGCCTTCTGAAAGAGCAGGTGAGCACTTCTTTTCTTTATCAAGTTATCAATCTACAACTTCATGTCCACACTGGAGCCCATTTTGTGTAAATCTCTGGTTTCACACTGCAGGGCTAGACAGGGCCTGCCAGACCCGCTTGTGATTTATTACTTTCCCCCCCTTTAAAACGAACAGAAAGTATTTTTGCATCATTTTGCAAACATGTCATTTGTCAGTTGGCCTACGTACTTTTTTTTTTTTTGTAATGAACACATTGACTTTGCCCTGACAGGCCCCCGGTTTGGTCCGTTTGTGGCTGCTGAAGGTTCGACTTGGGGTCACACGTCTGATGACCTTGGAGACCGCAGCCCAATGAGCCTATTTGTGGCTCTCTGAATGTACATGGACTCCACCTCACCCCAGGAGTCTGGGAGTCCCCCCGGCACACCGATCTCAGATAGTAATTCAGCAGCGTCGTCCTGAGTTACTGCGTCTTACACGCGTCTGAACCCAAATGCAAAATAGCTTGTTAAATGAAACTTCCAAATGATTTTAAATTATAAAAAATGAAAAAGACCCTATTCACACAGGATAATAGAGCTTTCAATTAAAACACTATTGATGAGATATTTACTGAAGCCTGCCTTTTCAATACATCCAAATAAATAAGTGGTAGATGAGGAAATATACATTTCTTTCTAAGACAGCATTTTATATTCTTTTCACTTAACCCTAAAAAATAAAATACGTTGTCTGACCTCGTGTATTTGAGAGCAATATTCAAAAATATAAATTTTGTAGGACTAATAAATAAAAAGAGCTAATTTAATATTTCAGAGATTCTTATGAATTCAGCACAGGCCATATTCATTGTGGTGAGTTTTAAAGGTCACGTACCTGGTCTGTGCTATTAAAAGCATGGCTTTATGTGGTGACAATGTTGTGTGTGCAAAGCAATTCTGATGAGCTTTCTCAATGAGCCATGAAATGTGGTATTAGAAAATGCACGGCTTGTACGTGCATGTACAAAACACCCCTTTTTTTTATGAAAAGCAGTTTCCTGCTCATGTAAAACAGGCCGCGGGCGGCATCACCCTGAACTTTGGATGAACGACAAAGAAGAGAGATGAATATTTTTAACTGTTATAAACTTGATCTGTTCTTGAGATTCAAAAGTACTGCGTATTTGTGGGATTTCCTCCCAAACAAGTGGCAAACTTCATGAAGACCAAAAACAGCCAAACAATTTAATAAGATACATTCAATTTCATTGTGCAACATTTGTCAATTATTACTGCTCTAGACTCCAACATAAGACCAATGCCAATTTTGTCTAAACGTGCGTGGAGATTCCCATGCTGTCTGTGAGGCTAATTGCACTTCATTCAACGTACCTTAGTCTAATAAATAAAACTTCTCTCTGGAGCACTTGCACAGGCTACATTTTTAGAGAAGTGGGAAAACAATGCACCATAGGACAGTTACTTTTATCAAAACATAACACCAACAACAACAAATAAGCCATACAAACATTAAAAAAAAAAAAAAAAAAGCAATTAATAAGCACCCTGAAACACTAATGCAAAGTTTTTTTCCCTCTTCTTTGATTGCTTATTCTTGAAGTTATACATTACCCCATTTTGCCCAAAGACATTTGCAGAAGTGTGCAGTAAAGAATCTGAAAGAAATGGTGTTGATGGATGGAGTAGCAGTCATACATCAGTCCTTCAGTACACCTGTCCTGCAAGTTCTTTCAGACAACGAGTTTGTAGTAAAAAAAAAAAAAAAAAAAAAATGGACAGAGTTTTTATTCCTCGTGTGTCTCTTTGGTCTGAGTGTGTGTAGCAGGGAGCAGGCGGAGGAGGAGGGGTCTCACACACACACGCACACACACACACACAGCCGCACAATATATGGGTCCTGGGGCCGAGTCCTTCATAGACAGGAGGCAGTGAGAATGAAATGAAGCCACGGGGGACAGACTTGGTGTCTACTGTCCCCGCCATCTCTCACTCCCACCCCCACCACCCTCCTCCCGCTCTCACCCCCCCCTCCCCACACCTTCTTTCTATCTCTCTCTCTCGCTTGCTTGCTCGCTCTCCCCCATCAAAGTCCGTGGGTCTGACTTTCACAGCGCCGAGGCGGTGGCCGGGTGGATGGCGTCACGGTTGGCTGTCATGCTCTTGAAGGCCAGAGGGCCGGCGACGTCACAGCTGTGGGGAGATAGAGCACTGCCACTGGCCGGCTGCCATGTGGCTCCGGTCACATAGGCCGACGTGGTGGCGCTGTACCCCATGTAGGGTGACACTTGGGTGGGAGGGTGGTAGGGAGGGATGCTGGGCGCTGTGACATAGCTGTTCACTGTGGGCAATCCATTCGGCGTCTGGGAACAAAAAGAGAGGGTGAAAAGGAGATTAGCAGGTGAAGCTTTGCATCGCAGGCCTCAACGGCAACTGTTGATTTGACGTCTGGGCTTCCTGCCCGAAACAAATTGTTATTAATCAATTTCAATATTTGGTTTTCCATGAAATGAAATTGGAGGGGGTGGTGGTGGGGAATAATTATTTGCAACAGGCATGCCTTTTAAACAATGAGCTCAGCAATTATTGGGATGTGAAGCTTTAAATTTCAGCTGTCATCTAGAGACTCCAACTCAGGTAGAGACACACAAGCTCATACATGACGTGCAACAGAAAAAAAACAACAAAAAAAACTGAGGTCAGCTGAAAAGAAAGTGAAAGGAAAAGTGACGGTTGAATTATAAACAGCAGAGACTTTAATCCTAGCTTCACAGCCACCACATAAAAAACCCATTTTCCCAATTTTGATGAAAGTATGAATGATCAATTATCCGCTCTCATGCCCCTGGAACATATTAAGCATGTATAAAAACCATACATGCATGATTGCCCGTACGTATATGGGACTTGTTTTCTAACCCAGAAACTGGACGTTTCTCCGGCGGCGTTGATATACCACGCCAGACGATGGGAGACAGGGCGGTTAAGGGGGAGGGGGGGCGCCACAAAACAGATGTCATGAGAGATTGAGAGTGAAAGGGCAGGAAGAGGGGAAATATGATAGAGAATGAGGCGAGCATAGAGTTTGAAGCATGAATGGGCTTTGCTTCTCTGGCACAGCGACAGGACTTAACTTGAGGAATTCACCAAAGCATTTCAACAGGGAGGCCGAATTTCTGATCCTGGGTGGTCTTGTGACTACTGAGAATTATTTCTACAATTGGGATCTTTTCTGTTCCTCTGACTTATTTTCATAGATGAGCTGCACTGGCAGAGACGCGGGGTATTTTTCAGAAAATTAATATGAAAACTTGCACTCAGGAGGACTGCCATTTGTGGCCGCTAGAAAACCAAACTATAGAGGAGAACTGCTTTTGTGTACATGCATGTGTCTGCGGCTATTTGTGTGGCTCAATGATACAGAAGCATATTTCATAAAATGCTATAGCTATTTTTAAAATAATGTTATTTTTCATTCTTTTAGTGCAATTAAACATTTTTTAAAACCTAAATATCACATCAAAGCCTCATATATATCATATTCACCCACAGCACACACACACAGCTCTACTGTACATCCACGTACACAAAATAACAGGAAAGACTTTCAAATCTAAGGCAATCCACTACTACAAGAACAAACACACACACACACACCCATACACACAAACTACAGCCTCAGAGGTGACCACAGACATGAATCAACACCTGCAAGTCACACAAAATGTGAAAGGCTTACACAGTGTGTGTTTATGGCAGTGCTTCTGTGTTAACTCGCATGGTTTTGTTTAGATGGACCTGTTATTTTGTCCACACCTCCTCCACTAACCATTATCCAGGTGAATATACTTGTATGAACTACAATCCTGTCTTAGAAATTAAATATGTCCTTTATATCAGAATATAGACAGTAAATTTGTAGTGAAATCTATTGTCCATCATACTAATAGTGCACTGCAAAATGACCTAATAGCCTGTTTTATTTGATAATGCATTACTTTAGGTTTATTATTTGATAATAAGATAATGTAATGGCCCCTATAATAATGATATTAACGGTTATGATTTGATACTTTTTTGAACGCCTGTTAAACAAGAATTGAATAATTGAATAATAAAAGTTCTGACGCCATTCATCCATATAACTTCATCTCAGACGGATCCACCTCGTCTCGCTCTGCTCTCACTGTTCATGTCAAATAAATCTTTCAAATGTTCACATAGCTACAAGCACGTTTTAATCATATTAAGAACAATTGATACACGACATTTAAATGAAGGTGAGCGCGACGTTTTAGTTTCAGTCTTTTCCCAAACCCTGATACCTCTCCGAGCCGTCGCGTGCACGACGCTCGTGATTTAAACTATCATAGTGAAGCGCGTCTTCTTCTTTAACCTTTTTTTCGTCTTTTTCTTCTTCCAGTGAAAAAAAAACCCTACGAGTCCCATGGGTGCATCTGGCCGAGCTGCCCTAGGAGCAGCGCCTATAGGCCACACTAACCGCAGCCTTTGGCCTTTCCACACAGACACGACTGTGTATGAATCAGGCCTTCTGATATACTTCACTTTTGAAGGTATTAGTGTCTCATTTGAATTAACTCCGCACTGACCCTCGTCCTCTGGGAGAATATTAAAAAATAGACTTATTACTGTATAAGGAAAAATGTGGCGAAAATCTATCTTTAAATCACAGAAGCAAATGAATTATGGTTTGAAACGCTGAGCTTCATCTGTGATATTTGAACGCGGTCACTGCGCGACATGACATCTCTCTCTTCCACGGTGTCAGTGTGTGTCTCACAGACACAAATCACACATCTATTTAACATCAGATCTCAGCAGGCTGCGCTGATGCCTGCATAAAGTCTGAGTGACACAGGCTCGGTGTAATCCTCAGCCCTTTGGAGGAACACTATCCCTCCTTTACTGTTCTTTGTTTTTCATGCAGTAAACTGTGTAATTTATAGACTTGTTATTTTCTACATTTAATGGCTCACTTCTGTTTTTGTATATAGCTGCCTGACTGGCTAACCGCTCAGACAGTTGCTGTGTCCGCCTTGAATGCTCCCTAATCTCAGAGCATCGGCCCCTGCTCCCCGCGTAATGAGCATGAACAGTCCACCGTGATAAAGTGGCAAAATAAATTATGCGCCATGAAATTGTTTTCTCGAGTGTGTGTGCGTAACGAGAATCTCACGCCCTGTCAAAATAAGAGAAAAAAATCAAACACGCATGCGCGCGCACAGACACACACCACACACACACACGCGTATAGCCCTAGCCCTTATAGCCCTTCTACTTTAGAAAAAAAAAAAAAGCCTGGTGAGACGTTTAGATACACGACCACAATTAGTTTTGGATAAAATTATTATTTAAAAAAATTAAATAACTTAGTCTATAACTGAAATACGATTTATATCCTACATAAATCCCCGAACTTTAATATTATTAATTTCTAAATTTAATTAATGTTAATGTGTGAAATTCGTCATCGATGGGTCTATTTTTCGCACACGTGCTTTATTCTGTAAAAACGCCTATTCATATCTATTTGTCAACTTCAACGACTGAGTGCAAAACAATAAAAGCTCCTGCACACCAGTTAAACATATTCAATGTGGAGCCTACAGGTCACTGTAGTTTTTCACAAATAGGAACAAAAACAAAAAAACATGATTAAAACAAAGTGTGCAGCGGTCAGTGTTGAACTCAAAAGTTGCATGGACTCATTGAAAACACTAGAATAATGCAGCAGCAGGACGACAACAACAGAGCAGACCAACACACCAGGCCTGTAGCTACTATGTGAGTTTGCTGAGTTGGTTTGTGAGTGTTGAGCACGCTGCCCAACAAGCTGGAAAACAAAACTCCAGAGAATAGCTAGGCTCTCCAGAATCCTTTAACCTACTAATTACGACATAATTCACACTGTGATGATTCATAAAAGCACTGACCATGCAGAAGGGCCTAGAGGAAGTGCACCTTGTAAAGCCAGAATAAAAAGTAATAAGAGATTATTTAAAAAAAAAAAAAAAAAAAAAAGTATCCAACTAGCCAACAGAAGGAGCACATTTATGCTGGGAAAGGGGAAATTTCCAGGCCACATAATTATTAAATTCTTATTAAAAAATAACTCTGCCATTAGATGAATTCCCTGATTGCCAGAAGTCTGAATAGACTGTTTTACTTTTAAGGTTACAAAAAAAAAAAAAAAGGAGAGTTGTCCCTTTTTTTTTTTTTTTACCTGTGAGTATTTTGCTTCAGGTTCTAAATGCGGTTTATCCACGCCATTGACTAGTGGAGAGCTTGCTGGTGGGAAATTAGTCCTGTTTATAGCGCTCCATTCTTCTAGTTTGGCGCAGGGAAAGGATGGACTGTCACTAACTGGGGGGGCAAAAGAGAAAGAGAGAGAGAGAGGACAGTCAGAGAGAGCTTTAAGATGAGTCGGCGAAAAAAAAAAAGAAAGAGAGAGAGAGAGCCTCACAGGCCGCTGCTTCTCATCCAAACATCAGGCCCAGATTAGCCGGGTTGCATGAGCCATAATAAACCCTGTGACATTTCGCACTAAAGCGCGCTCATTTGTCATTTCACGCGCAAATAGCTCATATGTCAATAGGCCCTCGCGTGCGTAAAGTTTGCTCTGTTCTTACAACGAGTTAAAGGAAAATATTAGTTTTAGTTTCTAATACAGAGTTAATATAACCTGACACTGAGACTGGGTTTAGATTATTTTTCTTTCTAATTGCCTGCGAGTGAGATAATATCTGAGAATATAAGTCTGAGCGAGTTTCTCCTCTTTCCTTTTCATTTGCTGCAACCATTAATCATTAAACGTGATCAGGCCTCGCATTCCTCCGTGGAGTGTTTTTTTTTTTTGACAAAGAACATTGATTAATGAGAAAAATGGAAATGAACTGTCACGTTTTTTTACACTTTGCCTTCAAAGAAAAGTTCAAACTGAAGTGAAGCGAAATGTTTGGATTGGTCGCGGGGATCAGGTTGAGGCCCAGGTGAAGCTGGTTAGAGGTAAGTAAAGTTAAGTGAGGCGACTCTCCGGTGGGTCAGGGGCATTTTAACCCACCAAAGCGTCTTTCTGTCGGGAGACAAATTAGATTTACCTCCACCGTCTCCTTCCTTTGCGCCTTATGGATGTTGTATCAAACACGATCCCGGCGATTACCAGAAGAAGCTTTTTCTTTTTCTTTTTTTAATCCCGCTCGCTGTGAATAGGCCTACATTCAAAGTGTAGTTTTGGATGTATGGCGATGAATGAACCCGCAGTATTTTACACTATGGCCTACCCTACAGTGATTGTGTAGCCTATGTGTGTATGTTTGCGCGCTTTAAGAAACCTGCGGAAAATCACCAATAGTTAATATTATTAAGCCTGTACACATTGTCTCAATTTTTTTTTCTAATTCTCTTTGCCATCGTCAATAAATTCCAAATGTATTTTGTAAATAATCTTACTGGTGAAATCACTTTTGGTGCAAATGAGCTCTCACGTCACCAAGTCTACTTAAAAACTTTAACGCAGCATTCAAAAAGCTGCCACAAACATCTGCTAATCATTTGGAAATGCGTAAATTGTTTATAAAGGCAGCCTCTCAAGAACACATTCCTCCCCTTGTGATTTCTCGTCGGTACCTGCCTTACATTTGTCTTGTTTAGATTGCCGAGTTAAGTTTTCGCATTGGCGGTGTAGAGATGTGGAGAGGAGCCGGGGCGGTGTTTCTGGTTCCTCTGACAGCAGGGCTACATGGAGCGGACTGACAGCGCTTCCCCTCCTGCCCCTGGAAAACAATCTCTCAGAAAATCCCTTTTCACAACAGCGAGCCGGCCATTAAACACTGATTTATGCCGGATCCTGTTTCACTGTTTCCAAAACAGTTGTGGACTTCAAGCCAAAGTTATCAGGGCCTACCTGCACGTGACACACACATACACACATATATACGACAAAACAAAACACACGCAGCAGAGAAAGAGGTCGTCTCGACGTTTCTACATACAAAAGGCCCGAATCCCGGTTAAACGTGCACAGTAACGCAGCCACTTGCACAAAATGTCTGGCTCCGAGTCATGGCAAACATTCAGCACACTTCATGCACTTCATCCCACCGCCTTTCCCTCCGCTGTCCCTCTAATATTCCACATCCGCCTCTTAATGATTACTGCAAGCAAGACCATCTGTTTCTGAACTAACCCGCCTCACTTTCAAATCAATATCAGCAGGCCTGCGTGATGTCACTTTTAAGGACATTTCGCGTGCCATGACATTTGGTGAGACCAGGCTGCAGCACGCAGGTCAAACGGCATTTAAGCCCTCTCTCTCCGCAGAGGCCTGCGAGTTAGCCTACTTTTAGAAGCCTATAAAAAACAATGAAAGTAAATCAAAGAGAAAAAAAATAAATGTTGCCTCTCTCTCACAAACACACACCCATTCGCACTCTTGCGCGTAAACCCCTTCAAAAGTTGGATAAATGTAGTGCAATAAACAAATGTAACCGCCCTCCATGCAGCCATGCTTACTTTGTTGCTCTGTAATAGACCGTATCCCCAGAATATCTGTTACAGAGTGCGAGGAGGGCCATATCCTGTGCATGGCCATGTGTCCGGGAAGGGTGGGCATGCCAGGGGGTGTGGGCACTTTGGACGTCGGGTATGAGTATAAGTGGTTGTAGGGTAACGTTGGTTGCGGCGGTGGATGAGGCGCCTGCTTGCCCGACTCGTACTGGCTCTGCTGGGACAGATTCCCGATCTTGTTGCGGAGGATCCGACTGATGGAGCTGACTGAGGGGAGGTTGAATTTATCGCAAACCCCGTCGGCGAGTAGCCTGTCCCGGATCTCCCAGGCAAAAATCCCCGGGTCCCTCTGCTTATAAGTCCGTATATGCTTGACCACGGTGGGTGTGGTGACCCGAGGCTTGCTGCCTCCGATGGCCCCCGGGAGGATCGAGCCGGTCTCGTTATAACGGGCCAGGATCTTGCTGACGCAGCCGTGGGAGACGCGCAGCTGCCTGCTAATGTCACAGGGTCGAATCCCGAGCTGGGCCAGCTCCACGATCCTGAGCCGGATGGCGTTGGGCAGCGGCCTCCCGTTCACGAAAACACCGCCGAGTTGGTTTACCTCACCGAAGGCTGGCTCTGGTGTCAAAAACAAACACACAAGACCAGAACAGTGAGACAGCGATTAAGCAACCAAACCGAGGCCCAGTGCAGATGTCAAATATCCTGGGTTAAACACTGAGCTCCCCACTCACTTCTGTGGTTCTTACTATGAATACAATTATAAACAGTCAAATGTAGTAAATATCTGACGAGTCAAACTAAGTTTTAACCCAATTCTACCAAGTTTATGTCATTTCTTAAAACCACGGTGTGACGAGCATTTTTAAAACTGATTTTAAAAATCAATCTTTGTGCAAAAGTCAAACTCTAAAGGCTTCAATCGATAATATATTTATTAATGTGTTGACACCAAAACAAAACGTGATCAGTGTGAGTTGTGTGTGATGTTTGGGTGACCAGTAGGCTACTAACTAAATGCTGACTGATAGCTGTCGTGCTCACAAGCTAAACTTGACACGGATGTCAAGTAGGACTAGTCGCTGCCGAGGCTCGTGCGTAACTGACACATGTAATAATTCAGGCTGCTGGTTTCTCCCCTCCGGACCCACAGCCCAAGTGATCAGTCAAAACATCACAGACAGACAATATCTCGCCATATTTCCCCACCTTGCCGCAGGACTTGGACCATTTGCTGCATCCCTGACAAGGAGAAGAAAAAAAAAACCCCGATCCAACACTGAACTCACCCATTGTGTTAAACCCGCAAATGAAGAATACGGTGTCCGGTTTGTGCCTCCTCCCTGGGTCCTGCTCCGCGTCCAGCGTGTCCACTGTCCAAAACCGCGTCCAAGAAAATCTTCTTGTGCGATAAGGAACAAGAGGGACAAAATTCTCGATCTGTTTCCTGACGGCGCTGGAGACAGGCTTACATTTCAATCTGTTGAAATCGGGAGGCTGGACTTCCAACGCTTCTCCCCCTCTGATTGGCTGGTCTTGCCAATGGACTTTCGAGATTGCGAGGAGCTGACTTACCATTGGTCCAAAAGTTTGACATGACAGGTCCACAGAGAGACCCCCACCACCCCTCCTCCACAAGTCCTCCTCCTCCTCCTCCTCGTTCCGCTCTCTCCCATCATCAGAAAGCGAAGCTGGGGATATACCACCATGAATGCGTTTGTTATTGAGACAGACAGGGTGAGTATAAAGCAATATCAAGATTTTTTATGGATTAGATCTTCACCTTTAGGACTTAGATGTGGCACAAAAATAAAGTGCGCAAAAAATAAAATAAAATAAAACAAGATACAGCAGGAAACAGTCTCAGGTAAATATCTCAAATATATATATATAGTAAAATATCCAGATAAGCGAATATCTCTGTGTGTTTTGACCCCACGTTTTGATTACATTTATTGCATTTATGCTCATATTTGTTATCACATGGGTTCTTCCTTTCAAAATAAAATAAATAAAGCGCCCGCCTCTATGAAAACAGAAAAAGGTGGGAAAACCTGACTTGGGGTGGCTTTACGCTCCACTTCACCACCATTCATCTCAACCTTTTAAATGGCATCATTAAGGAAATGGGAGGAAATGAACGATTGGTTTTGAGTAATGCAGTTGGCTGTTGGTGATGTTTGGTAAATAGTTCGTGCACACGAGGATGATCACTTTTTTTCATATTTGGCGCCCGTGTTTCTTCTTCTACTTTCTTTTACGCATCAAGCATCGACCGTTACACTATACCTGTGTAAAACACACGAGAAAACAAAGTCTGTCGCTGGATGGTGTTTGACTGAAAATGAGGCTAAACATGTTGGATCTCTGAAGCGAAGCTGCACTGGTCACATAATCTGAAAATAATTGAAGCCACCGCCAGATTTGACCTTCGTGCCAATGTGATTTTAAATATTATCTGGCTGTGTTGAATGTATGCAAACGAACACTACGCTTTTAGATGTTGATTTAAGTCAATCATTATATCTTTTTTTAATTTTCAAATATATATCTTTCTTTTTTTTAATTAAAATGTTGAGCTTCTTGGGCCAAGTGTTGCCCTATTTTAGCCAGTTACGCACAGCAAGCGTCAATGATATGCAGGTTTTTTCGAGGCTTTGTATGATAATGAAATTACCCTTTATATTCTAACCTTTCCACAATTACCCACGAGGCTCAAAGTTTGATGAAAAATATGTTAAAAGGGGGATTATTTCTAACTTTACTGCCTCTGCACTCATGTACACACATGTTTCTGCACAGAAAACCCCCACTTGCAAGCAATAAGAAAGATTTGTTGCTTCCCGACACGAGAAACAAACACACACCATAACTTTGCGCCTCACTCTCTCTCTCCCCAGTTTGGCACATGCTTTGGATTTTCTCGTGTCATATTTTACCAAAAAAAGGCCACGGTGCGTGACTGACCTTCATCTCTGAACAACCTTAAGGGATCAACGTGCATGTAAACATCAAACGACTGCTCCTATGCAGCCGTGCAATTAGGAATATTGTTGCAAAGCTCTGCTGACATTAAACAGTGTGGAGCTGCTGTGAGGGGCCGAGATGTACACAAAGTGTTTCTCAGTTTTTGTTTCTGCACGCTCAGCTCAGCTCTGTGGGCTGGATGCTGGAGAGGGAAGCCACTATACTCCTCTATTCTATTTAGTTTTCCCACCTCTCCTGGATGGTGTAAATCTCTGAAACTGCACAGATTACAGTGTGCGCTTTAACACCAATACAAGTCAGTCAGCGTAAATTTACGCCTCCTCCAAAAGAGCCGCCTGTGTTGTTTACATGAAGGGTTATTTGGCTTAAGACGACCGACTTGGGGGTCTTAGTTGGCTCATTTTTTAAAATTCACCACCGTGTCACTGCTTGTGCCTCCACCTGCCCACCCTGCTCAGCTCCCAGGCCGCTAATGCGTCAAGGATAATGTTTACCGTGGGGGAAACGTGCTCAGCTTGTTTCCACTGAGGTGCCTCTGGTGGCTGAAATAACAAAAGGTCAGCAGCGAGGGATCAAAGGTCTCCGCAAACTGCTCCATCCTCAGCTTCTGCGTGCACTGAGCGGACGTGCACCTTCCCCCTGGTCCATGGGATATAATAGATGGTCCGAGCTGAGGATGTGTGACGCTGCAGGCGCAGCGGGGGGAGTTTATCTGATTAATGACATCACGCAACAACTGGAAATTATCAACATCACAACGCTGCTTGAATTAAATGATTGCAGGTTATTGTAATGAAATCATCTTGAAAATGTAATCAAATTTTGTTATTATCACACTCAAAATAATACATCCCATCACAGCGACCGTTAATGATAAAAAGACAAATAATACTAATTATTATTAGTGGGCTATTATTAGCTCATTATTGTTTTTATTTGTCAAAACTAAAACCACGCATTTTGTTCTATTAACATCGGCTAATGGTGAGGGAGGATTATGATCAGGTAGTTATGAAAATAATATCAATCATAATAATAATGTATCTATTGTATATGAAAAGTTAAGGGGGTAAATTAATCTCATATGTTTGGCATTATCCCATCAAGATACAGCAAGTTGCCCTTGTGGTGGATGTATTGTTAAACATAGGCTATTATTGTATCACTAATCTACAATGAGCGACTCTTTTATTTTGTTCGAATGACTTTATTTATTATTTATTTATTTGCTTCATCTTTTCTTCGTCCGTGAACGCCACACCATTTACTAACAGGCCTCCACACATGATTTGCAGACTTTACATGGCTGTCACATGCCTGTAGTGTTCAACGAGCCCAAAATCGTCCATGTCGAATTGGATTGTTCATACTGTGCGTGAACGCAACGCATCGCTTGCCGGACAAATTGTGTAAGATTTGTGTGTGTGTGACTCTGAGAGGTCCCGCAGTGGCTGTCCCGTAGAGGAGACAGGGGGTCGACTTCTACCAGTCATCTCATGCCGGCTCTGTGCGTCCACAGATGGGATGGCAGCAGCAGACTGATCCTCGTGCACCCACTGTCTTGCTCTGTGACACCGCGGCCTGCACGCGCGTGGAAAGCTCTCGCTGTTTGACCAATACCGATGTGGCGTCCGCTATGCAACAACAAAACGTCATGAATTGCATGATATTTTTGGCGACATCCTGCATGACGTGAGGTGATTTAGTTGCTTTAAGCAGCAGGCAGATGACTGAACAGTGAGCACACACACATACACACACACTGCCCTGCTGTGTGTCTGGCGCTTTTACTGTTTTAGTGAAAAAAATAAAATAAATTAAAAATCGGCAAGGCAGCGTTTCCATCACACCGTCTCTGGTCATATTTCAGGGACATTTTGTGACTAATAATTTAATAATATCATTGTTTTTCTTGTCCTTTCTTGGGTGTGCTTGCAGCAGAGTAACTGCAGCCAAATCTCTGCCAAATTATCCACATAATTATCTGTCCTTAATTCTAGGCAATTAAATTGTAATCTTAATCTAACAGCGTCATCACAATAGCTCGTTTAATATTTCTCAAATCAGATCATTCGTGGTCATATTAATCATATTAATGATTTTTTTCTCTCTTGTTTACAGAGTCGCTCCTGTGTTTACCTTTTGTGGGATCTGCAGCAAACGCAGCCTGTTGTCTCAGCTGAACACACTGTGCGACTGCATGCTGTCTGGAAGTTTGCACTTGTACCTGTTTACATCACAGCTTCATTTCTCTCATGTCAAGAGTTTTTCCCTCATGGCTAGAAAGTCCTCATTGACTCAAGATGATGGAAGAAGTGTGCACGCGCCAAATATAGGAAATATGTCTGCTGGCCTGTTTTTCTTTCTTTTAGGAAAACTTCTGCATGGTCCATTAAGGTCACGATCGTCCCGCGAGATTTGAGGAGGAGGCGGAGGAGGAGGAGAGGGGGGAGAGAGATCAGTCATTTCCAGGTAAATACGTAGATATGCACGAGTGAATGACAAATACACCCTTCCCCTCTGGTTCATCTTCGTATAGCTGTGGTGATCACACGTTGGGTTCAGCCGCTAATCACAGATCAATACCTCCATTATCAGCTCTGTCTGATCTTGTCACGGTGATAAACCAGACAGCGGCTCCGGCCTCCGTTTCCCTCCCATGTCGTTAGAGGACAGGAGCAGCACACATCCACCTGAGCTTGTTTACCTCCCAGTGCGGATGGCACATGGCACTCCCTCCTCAGCTATCCTCCTCATGTGTGAGCAAAGTCACTGAACCACCTTTTTTGTTTTTTAATATCCACATGTGCAACAAGTGAAGACATGCGGAACTTTTTCTTTTTCCCTAAGTGCAGCTCAGACTAAACAGACTACCTGTCCTGCTCTCTGAGGCTGCGGCTGTTTGGTGTCAAAAAAAAAAAGGAAGGGGAGGAAAGGAGCAAAATAATGTTGTTCCTGCAGGATTTCGATGAAGTCGGATCGAAACAGTAGCTTTTTGTTTATTTATTTTTTATTTATTTTTCTTGTCGCACCCGTTCTGCTTCTCCTGCTCCTCGCTGGACTTCAGCAGGATCCGTCATGTTATTGGAAAGAAGAGGCGGGTAATGGATGTGTGATTTACCAAAAACAAACCGAAATCAAACGGAAATCAGACGCTCGTTTATTTTATAAAACTTTTTTTCTAGACTTGTTTTAACCATTGGAATTAATCACTTCCAAAAAATACTCCTCATTCATTACAGTTAAAATCTCTTTATCAAGAATGTGCGATGAGATCAATATGGGGGGGAAAAAACTAACAAAGTTCTGTAATCGGTTTGATCAAAAACAGAATGTTTTCATTTCTGAAATGTGCACGAAGATCGAAAAGTTCACCTGTGAAATCCTTATTTTAAATTTTAGTGTTTAACCTATATTCCGTATTTATACTCGGCGCCTGTCAACTGCATTTAGCTGTTCTTTGTGTAGACAGATGATGATGGTGGTGGTGGTGGTGGTGATGGAGTTCATTCCGTTAACCAATTAATGAATCAATGAATTAGACGCGTGCCACATATTTTATTCCGTAATTAGTTTTATCTCATGTTTGTCTGAGTTTATACAATCATCTCTTTTGGCGCATTAATCTCCGTCAAGCAGATTAAATCTTCATCCTGCAGCGCTGCAAGAAGCTACATGAAAAAAACGTCAGTCACTTAAGATCAAATCACAAGTCGATAAGGTTTGAAATCATCATCTTTCACAGTAAATAAAAACAGTCGGAGGAAACTAACTTTTGAGGTTTTTTAGCTTTAGGATTTTTCCCTTTTCAGTTTGGCTTCTGCAGCTGAGAGCCAGATCTACTTGTTTTTTTTTATGTCAATACATTAGGCTTTTCTTCTCTGTCACTATGTTTTTTTAGATTCAAGATTATTGATACAAAAATCTACAAATAAGAAAGGAGTCATTCTGGGTTTATTATGGGGGGTTCCGGGGGCAAATTCACAAGGTGCCCAGCAGGGTTTATAAAGTAATGAAAATTAACCTCACATTTACACCTGCAACATTAACGTGATGTGCACGTGAATGCATCTTAATCCAGTGTTGTGATATCGCCTGTATACAACATTCAGAAATGGAGCAGGCCAGGCGATGAAGCACATTTTGATGCTCAGACTTTAGTACTTAAAACTTTTTAATAATGAATGTGTGACTGACTTGAGTATCTCCATCTGTGGCGTCACTTAAGTCATCCACCACTGATTAGATGATTTACATAACTGAAGGCAAAATAACGCAAGGTAATATTTAAAAGTAACAATAAAACGTTTAAAAATATAAAAGGCAATATAGGCTGCTGTGTTAATGTAAAGGATAGCAGCTATTATCAGGTATTAGTATAATTTGTAATACAAGTACATGACAAATATCATTTTAATGGAGGAATCAACTATAACAACTGACAGAAAGTCAAATTCAAAAAAGTAAGTCAGTTTAAAAAAATCTAATTTGATTTAAATATTTTCAAGAAGTCAATCACACACATTATTATTATCATCATCATTATTATTATTATTATTAGTATGTGGGTTAGAAATCTGCTTACTATTGCTTTGCTGTTAATAATCAAATCCACCCGCTTAAATTCATTGCAACCTGATATCACACACCAGTTTGCATCAGTGAACCTGAACTGTGCAAAACACAAGAGACACAACAGTGAACAGACAGATATTGGACTGAGACTCCGCGTGGCTCTAATCCGCCACTGATTCCTCTTTTGTGGTCCAAAAAAATAGTGCGCGGCGGATTTTCATATCTGTAGCCTGGCACGGTGACGCGGAGCCGCTGTGCAGCTCAGATTGTCCGTGTAGAGAAGCAGCAGAGCGGTGAAACAAATGTTCCCAGTTCCCGGTTTACTGTTCCCAGTCAGATCCTGCGGGAAATCCAAACCACCACTAATAGGTTATTATGGGGACACGCAGTGATTTCTTGTTTCACAGAGGGGGTTGGAGGTCTGTCATCTCATACTAACTGTCCCCAAACTGACTGACATCTGCAACAAGATACACACGTGCGGAGAGTTATGGTGTGTTTGACTGAATGTGTGTGTATAGCCTATATGTGTGTGTGTGCCTCTGCTTTGGGAAACTAGGCCCAGCAGTTTGTCACCCTTAAGCGCCACTAATCCGGGTTATAAAGGCGGAGAGGGAAGTGCCGTCGCCCCCAGCTGCTTGATACAAATAAGATAAGACTATATGGAGCTTTAATGTGCGGAGGCTGCAGCTTTTGGGAGGGGTGGGGGTTGAGGGGGATGCTATTGCTCGGGCGCCTTTAAAATAACCTGCACTGATGACTCTAACCTTTGCAGCCCGAGCGGCAGTGACACCATTAAAGTCTTTCTGCAGGTTAGCACTTCTCCCGGGCCGAGAGGCGCAGTAACTTTAGTGCGGCCTTAATGAGGACGAACGCGGGTTAACGACGTATGTAGTCGTGTTTCAGAGGCCAGGCCTGGGTTTCAGCAGAGAGGGGACAAAAAGAAACAATATTTACGACACTTTTAAGCATACATCACTTTGACATCTGTTCGTCTGGCACCTGGCATCCATTAGTATTAAATATTTCATTCCGCCCTAATTTGGAGCTCTCTTTGTCCCGGACCAAGGACACTGGGAGAAAAAAATGGAGAGCTCTACCTTAACTGCGCCTTTACGCGGCATTTCCTTTGTGCAGAAAAGTGCAAATGGGGTGTTGATGCAGACCACACCGCCGCGCGCTGCGCCGAGGCTGAGGAATCGTTGAGTCAAACCTGGATTGGAGTTATATTGAATTTCCTCATCCATTAAGATGCCTGCATAAGCGCAGAAACATTCCTGTAATTAGTCCAGTTTGGCTGCGCCAACGTCAGATTTTTTACACAGTGTTATTAGATTACTGCGCACTGAGTGCTCAGTATCCTCATAAACAAACACAGGCCGGCAGGAGTCAGAGGCGTAATGTCAGAGAACCAGGCCTCTGGAATTGTTATTTAATTAGGAGGAAAATACGCAAATAGGACCGATAGAAATTAGAATAATTCATCATCTGTGGTAGGTTTATGAGATATAATCTCTTCTATTTACTGTAGATGTCAATAAATCAGCCCTGAGGCCTGCCTGCAGCATGCTGACACTCCTGACATGTAAGGCCTCCATGAGGTGAGGCTGCATGACTGAGTGGCCCGATGATAAAGGACCGAGGGGCTGAAACTGAAGCAGAAAAACTCCCTCATTGGTCCCTGGTTAGAATAATCGAGAATAAAACCGAGGAGCTGCAGGGTGTGTGTTTCTTAATGCTCACCCTGTGTGTCCTGGTCTTTCACACTGTCTGTCACAGGGTCACTGATGATGCTGATACTGAGCCAACTCACTCTGGAACCACACAGCCTGTCTATTCTAAATACAGTGGCGCCATCTGATGGACATGTAGGAAACACATGTCAGGTCTCATTCAAAACTCCCCCACTACACTGCTGCTGTGTAAAGTTTAATAGATAGTGTAAATATATTTAAATTGATCCACTTATGAATGGATTTAAATTACTATCTTGGATTGGTTGACTTTTTATATTTTAAATGAAGTGCAAAAGTTTAAGGTAGTTGAAGTAAAGTGAAGATGCTTTGAACAGTTGTCCAGAATCAAAGCTCCTTCTCAACACTGGAGTTTTCTTTTCCAGATACTTGATGAGCAGGTTGGAGAAAATGCCACAGGCAGCCTCTTCATGTGATCTCAGACTGACTCTGTGGGCTCAGGACTTGTGTTACAGGACTCCATGTTCTCCCTGTGAATGCAGATGGCTCTCTGTGACTCTGGCTGTGTGTTTGGGCTGATGGTCCTGCAGCAGGATGATTTAGGGAGACCGGACTCTTCCCTAATCCTGGGTAAGAATCTGAAATGCCTAAAGGCTTTTTTTTTCTCACACCAGTGCATTAAATCTGTGTGCATTCCTCTTGTACTAGTTTCCCTCATGTCTGAAAAAGTGTCGCGATAACTAATTTCTCTTCTGTCTTGGCAGACACTTTTTTTAAAAATAAATCAAACTAAATGACTTCATCAATCAATGATTGATTTGTTCCAATATTGAAAACGCCTGTGGGCTCAGCAACTGTCTGTTCAAGTGCAGGTCGGGGTGGTTGCTCAGCTGTAGGTATAAAAACGTTTGAGGGCAGTCAGTCAGTCAGAGCTCAGCGACAGCTCCAGTGCCCTTCAGCAAGGCAGTGAGGTGCAGGATGTTTCTCTGCACACTGAGCTCAGTGACAGTTGCACAACAGGCTGCAGAGAATCAGACGCAGTTACAAACACTAATGTAAACAGACACTTGTGTGGAGCAGCCATGCATCCGTTTGCCTACACAGGTGATTGTGCAGAGCTGCTGTTGTGTGTAGTGAACCATGTGCAATGGTAGGATGAGGGTTAGGGGTGGAGGGTGGGGGGTGGGGTGGGAGTTGCCTCTGTCAATTTCAATGTGTGTCCTGTAGAGGGCAACCAAGTATCATACATATCAGGAGCATGGCCAACAGCTCAGTGTCTGAAGATGTTTTGTCCTCAGTATTAAGATGTTTCACATTCAGGAAGTATTTTATAAGAGTCGAGACCGAGATCACAGATGTCTCTTCAAAAACTAAATGAGAGTTCATCATTTTAACCGTCTCATTATCACAGTGCAACACGAGGTCGACACAGTCGGAGCACGCCAGCTGTTTTTAATAGGGGTCCTCTTTTTATCTTCACACAACCTTATCTCAGAAAGTCTGCAGGGCATGATGGGTAGCCCTGTTAGTAAAACAGTCTGTGTCCAGTGTTGATTCATTCATGATTCATGATTAATGTTGCTGCTGTAAAACATAAATACAGTCCACCATCTGGATTTTAGAGGTTGCAGATCTTCTACAGAGCCTGTGTTGATCTAAGTGGACTCAGTTTGTTAGTTGAAAACATTTCTGTGACACCAATGAGTACAGCAACTATGTACTGTAGCAGGCTGTAAATAAAGAGTTGTTGAATACAGCCTTCTTCAAAATGACCACAGTAAAAAAAAAAAAGAAGCATTTTTCTGGTTAGAAAAGACTGGCTGCTCACAGTTAAACTGTTTTAAAAGCTGTTTTTTGTTCTATCTCTGACCCTTTCCTGATGTCTAAATGTTCAGTGGTTGTGTTGTTTCCCATACAGAACTGATATCATCAATCAATCAACCCGCTGGGCTTCCTGTCAGCAGTGACAGACTGTGGTGATGGCCATATGGAAGCAACTTGGCTATAAAAAAAGAAAGAAAGTAAGTGCTATTTCATTATTTCATTTCCGGTAGTTGGCTGGGTTTTATTCAGTGTCCACTGAGGGAAATATTTTACAACTCTTATGTGTCTGTTTCACTGTTTCCACTGGGGACACGATAGTTATTTAGTAATTGAGATAAATAATCGATGATTCATTTTCTTGTTTGTTTGTTTTTTCTTCAGTTGATGACAAAGACTTTTTTTTTTTTAAAGCACTTTATCAATGTTAGTAACTAGTATCTCCATACATGATTAAGGTTTGAGATTAAATAATCTCAAAGCCTATTGAGAATATATTGTGCTTTTTGTTAAGATCCACTATAAGATCTGTGGCATTAATAGGCTTTCCTCAATGTGTACACTCAAACACACTATTTAAATAACATCATAATATACCTGTTAATGATCCGGGATCTGTTTCTCTTTTCCATCCCGTGTTTTAACAACGTTATGAAAATCCTCTCGGCACACACTGGTTTTGTGTCTTAAAGCAGCGTTTAAACAAACCTGACTCTTTGACACAGTGAGACTGAGCAGCGAACACACAGCTGCTGCTGCTGCGGCTGCTGCTGCTGCTGCTGCATGGTCAAGCAGCTTCACAAGACCCCAGTTTACTGCAGACAGACAGAGAGGGAGAGTGATGTGGCCGCCAAGTCATTATCCCCCACAGCCCCTCTCCAAAATGCTAATGATATTTACAGGACAGGGAGGGAAGAGAGAGGACACCAGCAGCAGGTGCAGCTGCTGGAGCATCATGCTACACTGAGCCTCCACATGGAGGACAAACAGAGGGGTCATTGTGGCTGTTAAGGTGATGAATAATCAGTGTGACTCGGAATCAGATAAACGTCTCAGGGATTTATCTCTTTCACTCGTTTACCATTTGATCCACTCTGGAATAGCAAGTGTACACGTAGTCCTACTGCAGGAGGTTAAGTGGTAACATCTAATATTAACACTCACAAAGGGACAATCCACCTGATCTTACACATGCAGCTTAGTTTATTCATTATATACTATAATATACTGTGCAGTCTCTTCTGTTGTTTATCTCAATTTTGGCTTGATACCTCAGATATTTAATGAAAAGCTTAAGTTACAAACTGAAGATGTGGGGTTTGAAAGAAGAGGCCATTTAAGATGGATGAGTGATTAACTGAACAGTCATCTCATACCCACACCAAAGGTTACTTTTGAGAAGGAGAGTATTTTCAATCGGGAAAAAAAGAAATTGAACTCTTCTGAGCCACCAAACTTCATCTCAGCACAATAGGAAAAGCTAAAGTAGCCTAACCCTTAAATATTAACTTATTGTTTGGAGGTAAGTGTATAGCCCACAAAAAAACAGGATACACATGTTAAAACATGTCCACCAAACATGTTTTTAAAATAAGATATAATTTAATTTGGATGATGTCGGGGGATAACTTTAGAAAAGGTACACTTTTCTTTGATTTTAGTTCATATTGTCATAATAGTTTGTGTGTAATTTGTATCTCATGAGATGCGTTTCCACACACCAAGTTAAATTCTCTTGTTAAAGAAGGTCCTTTAAATTACACCTACTCATTTTATCTTAATGGAAAAATAATGGAAAAACATTTTCATTTTAAAAGTTTAATTGCAGGATACAAGATGACGATAGTAAGATCTCCTAATAAACTGAAAGGTTTCATTCTCAAGATGCATGCAGCTACAAAATCAACTTCCAAATAGGAATCATGCGTCATGCTGATGTGCAGGCGTCGACCTCAGATTTAAAGTGAGCTGCTCCAGATGACTGTGACTATCAACCTCTGCATGTGCATCATGCAACAAGATGCAAAAGACATGTTGAGTGAAGCAGGACGCAATAACTAAACTTGTATCATTTCAATAATAGACTATAAGCCCCTCTGTGGTTCAGAGTTTGGTGGCAGGGGTTGCTGAGCTCCTGCGGCTGCTCAGGTCTAATGTGTTAAAACTGTCACTTCAGCTGTTGACTCCAGAACCGTGTGAGGGGAAATCTGCATTTGGCTGAGGAGGGATTGGGAATGGAGAGCTGAACAACAGAGTAAATATTTGGCAGTGGAGAGCTCTTGGGAGCTGCAGAGGACCCTCTCTGGCTGAAGCCTGTGGGTGTTAAATAGATTAAGGGGCTGCTGGGTCATTGTGGACAGAGAAAATTCCCGCTCTTTGGACATGACTTCTCTTTGCCTTCACGTTGTTTTTGCTCTCCAATCGAGTGCTCTCTGTAAACCGCCCACTCCAGCAAACCTGCACTATACTGTAATCCGCTGGTGTTTGTCAACCACTCGGAGGCCGATGTGTGCACAGGCAGGATGCTCAGGGGGAGGATTTGATCCTGTTGGTTTTCCATGATGATGACACCAATTTTTATCTTAAAAGTTCCTTCAAGTTGTTTGTTTTCCAAGGACACATCCGTGCGTAATGTGCGTAAAAAGGAGCGGAGATAAAGGCTGTTGTCAGGCCATTGCAGGAGAATGATACAGGTCACTGACTGTGCTGATCTCTGAAAATCTAAAAGGAATTTAATACGTCCTGAATCACACATGTAATATTGCTCCCGACTATAGACTTGGCGGCAGTAGACGCAGAGCAGTAGATAGTGTCCCAGATCCTATTCAGCTCCATTCAAAACCATGACAACACGGAACAAGCTCGGATTTATCCTGCTAAGTTAAAGGACATTGTGCCGGGGCGTCAATCAGGCATTATTGCGGGACTGAACAAATGCAAAATCTTGACTGGAACAAATGCTTCCAACGGGTCTCGGACGCGGGGCTACATTTTCTCCTTTTGTTCCCCTCCTCTGGTTGGCATGTATTTGTGTTCCCTCTCGTCCGACCACCCAGGACGACTGGGGAAGCATGTCCACCACCAGCGCTCTCCTCCCCGGCCTCATGCACCTCGCTGAAGTGGATAAGGGCCGATATCAATATCAAATAGAGAGAAAAATCACAGCCCCCACATAAGGCTGGGTTCAGGCTTTGCATTTAATGTGTTTTTATATGTTTCCATGGACACAAAAAAGAGCCATGATATGAGCATAGACGTCAGGTGGAGCATAGGATGGTCTGCTGTTTACTACAAGATCATTTTTGATCATCTTTATTTATTTATTTTTAACAAGAAAGAAAAGAAAAAGTTTTGATTATAAATAAAACACGACAAAAAATATCGCAGTGGAAGCCACAGTGCTCCCATTTAGGGCCTGTGCGCGTGAGGCATGATTAATTATGATAATTTATCTCGATTACCAATGAACAAAATCCTGTCAGCAGTGATCAGTCACTGCTCCACTTTGTCAGAAACTGAATAGACATGTTTAAAAAAGTATTTATCGTACAGCCAATTTACTTCTGCAATACAATCATTACATTTATACTTTTAAAAGCACATTTTAGAGATAAAAGAACTGACTTGTAACACAGATGTGAGCAGATATTAGGACATATTTGAGTTTTTATTACTCACCAACTTCTCTTATGAAGAAAAATATCTCATTATTACAACGATTTTTTGTTGTGTTGTTATTATAAGCCAATGTCCACTTATGTCTGCAGGTCATAATGATGAGAATTATAAAAACTCAAATCTGCTCATAGGCTACATTGCAGCGCGTTATTTTAAATGTTGAAATGTTTTCTATTTAAGATTGTCCACAAATAAATGTCACTAAACGAAAAAAAGAAGAAAAAAAATCAAATGCAATGTAAGAAACTCCCTGTTGTTGGGAACCTTCTACATGAGACATGAGACGTTTCCGGAACAACCCCACATGTTTGGGAATCCTCCATCCACCATAAACCTCTACATTTCTCACGCCGGCAATTAATACGCCTCTAATGGACGTATTAGTTAAATCAACTCGCAGGCATCAGGCTAATTGCTCACTTTGTATGTAAATGCTGGACACGTTGTTTGGGTGAGAGGAGTCAGGGAGGGAGGGAGAGAGTGAAGGGAGGAGGAGGAGGGTGGTGGTGTGTGTGTATGTGGGGGGGTGATGATGGGACGGGCTCTGTTGTCAGTTGCCACCCAAGACGTGATTCAGCTCCAACAATTACCATTATCTGTTTCCCAGTTTGACGATACGGGACGAATCTGTAATGATGACGAGTGTTTCCTTCGCTCATTGTTGACGCTCTGAGGTTTTTTTTCTTCTTCTCTCTGAGCCTCCACACCTACCGTCATTGGGTGACAGCACTCCAGCCATTCAGGTACTCAGCGGAGGAGGAGGCTTTATAAGAGCGCAGCCTTGTGTTTGCAGCTTATGGAGTGCTGTTTGTGTAAACACTGAGCGCAGTGCACACAGAGCTGCTGTTTGGACAGCGCGTAAAGTGGACACGATCCGCTGCGGCTTTTTTCTTGTTCCTGCTGTTGTTGTTTTTTTTTTACATTTCTCCTCCTTGGACTCCGATTTTACTTTGAGTGCGTTTTTATTTCCTGCGCAAAAAGAAAACACCAGTATACCACGGATTTGCAAAGGACGAAAGGACGCGCGATCAATGGCTGCACCGACCAAGTTCAGTTTTTCCGTCAGGAGCATCCTGGATTTGCCTGAGCAGGATGCGGAGGCAGCGCCGCGGTCCTCCCCGGTGTACTCCTCCTGCTCCTCCAGCTCGCCCTACACCTCCTGGATGATGGAGTGCGACCGCAGCCCTTGCATATGTAAGTACATCCCTGAAGCCTTTACAGCTAAGGTGGTGATGCTGATGCTGGGTTTGATAAATGTCAGCGTTAAAAAAAAAAACATTCATTCGTTCGCTATAGCATCTTTATTGCCTTTTTTTCCAACCAGTTTTATTTTAAACCTGTGCTGTGATAGTCGAGTGTCTAAATCGCAGATAGCTTATGAAAAATAATGTAAACTTTATCCTAATCCTGATGGATATATAGATAAATATAAGAATACATTGATGGATGGCCATTTGAATAGAATGTGTGTAGAATAAATCTTTATTATCACATTATATCAATAGATATGTGGGCTAACCTGTGACCTATTTGTCTCTGCAGCTTCCGATGAAGGCAGCTTCGAGGCCTCCCCCGACTCAACCAAGCCGGACGACTCGTCCCTGGACTCGGAGCCCGACAAGAGCAAGAAGAGCAAGAAGCGCCGGGTGCTGTTCTCCAAGGCCCAGACCCTGGAGCTGGAGAGACGCTTCCGCCAGCAGCGCTACCTGTCTGGTCCGGAGAGGGAGCAGCTGGCCCGGCTGCTCAGCCTGACGCCGACCCAGGTGAAGATCTGGTTCCAGAACCACCGCTACAAGATGAAGAGGGGCCGGGCGGACGGAGCGCTGCAGGACGTGGAGCTCGTGCAGCCCCCGCCGGTGCTGCGCAGGCTCGTCGTTCCGATCCTGGTGCGCGATGGGAAACCTTTTCACACCTGCTTACTTGACACGGAGAAAAGCGGCTGTCTGCCTCCCCCTTCTCATGCGGTACCCTTCCCCTTGGCCTACCCGTCCCTGCAGCAGCATCCCTCCCCGGTCGCTCTTCCTCCCAGGTACCAGCACTTTCCCACCGCGGCGGCCTCCAGATTCGCCTGGAGAGACTTTTGGAGCGACTCTGTCCACTTTAACTCTTTCAAATGAAGGCCCTGTTTCAATGCACAAACTCATTTAGAATTGCATCAAATGTTTTCTGAATGTTTAGCAAATTTTTGAGCAACTTAAACATTTAGATTTTTCATTATATAGGCCTATAGAACAAAATGTATTTTGCACATTTTATTTTGATATTTGTCATTTTTTAAAATGCTGATTTATATTTTTCCTGAAACGCGGGCTTACTGGTGTAGCCTGTATTTTTAATTATCCGCTGAGATAATGTATTTGTTAAAACGTTATATTTGTATGAATAACCTGTTGTTGTTGAAGGCAAATGTGTACAGTAGGCTGCATTAGGCGGTAATAGAAGAGGTAGCAGCGAAGCTATATTATTATAGCCTGAATGTCTGAAGGAAAAATAATGTTATTTGTTGTCTTTAAGGAGACTTTCTTTAAAGGTTTTTACCTGTTTAAACTGTTTCTATTTGTGAACAAAGTTATTAATAAAACATCTCACATATTTTGTATGATACATTTAACATTGTATGTGCTTTCTTTCTCAAGTGTAGTCAAAAAAAAGGAGAAGAATCTGCATGTGTTGCTGAAATCTAAACAAATGGATGCAAAAATTCAGATTTTTATTTTATTTATTTGAGTTTACTTTAAGGATTGGTTTCATTTTTCCAAACAGTAACCTTTCAAATGTGCTTTAAATCTCTTCAGTGGCTTTAAAACCATAGTCAGTGGTCTAAAAATATATTAAATTAGCAAAATGTAAAATCAGAAGCAGGTCATGACAGAGGCCTGGAGGCTTTTCTGATGGTAAAAGAAACTAATTATGCACCCAGAAGCTGAGCAAACATTACTCCTAAAGGGACTGGCTTTGCTTAAGCATAAGAATACCCAGTAAACATTACAGCCTCTCTCACTATAGCTCCCTGTTGTCGTCTGGGACCATGGGCGGCTTTTCACTTTAATACCATTAACTTTTGTTATTCTAAAGCCATTAGTTCTCTGTGGTCATCTTGGTTTATCTACTGTAAGTGTGAAGAGAATATGATTTTTAATGGTGCAACGGGCTGCATTAAAGGCAGAGGACTGATTCTTTAATTTTATAAGTTTCACAAGAACAGGTGCAGCTGCAGAGTGAGACGCTTTTATAGTCAGATAGAGGCAAGAAAATAGGGTTTTTCTGAGGATGTAAATATACACAGAATGTTATTTTATTTGCATTTATGAGTGCATTTATTGAGAAGCTGCTTAACACTGTCTTCAAGAGGGAAACACTTCTATAAACTGTGGAGAAACTGACCATCATGTTGATTTTCATATTCTTAAATCCAGCTGACTTGTGTTCGGGTCATTTTGTCGCCTCAGTGACGCGTTTCTAGTCTCGTTGGAATATTTCATGATGAATAATATGCTCCAGTGTTTAAAATCATGTCAGTATTTCATCAGTGACGAGGGGGGTCTTCTGCTTTCACGCCCCCTATAATGTTGTTTGCTCGTCCTGTGACCCTGCAGCCCATCGTCCCTGTCACCTGGCCCTTTGTCCCCCTCGCTGGGGCCACCTTGTATCACATATGGAGGGGACTGGCCGAACCCCTCAGCTCGCTGCATCTCCCCTTAAACACTCTTTTTGTCTGTGTGTCTCCCTGTGAATGGACCATTGTCCTTCATCCAAAAGGGACCGAGACAAAATCTTTAGTGTTTCAATTCTCGTGATGTTTAATCAGTCCCTGCGACAAATTTATGAGGTTTAACTGCACAATGGTGTTTTAGAGCATCTTGGGGTTTAAGGGTGACAAAGACAGGCTTTTAGAGGTTGCCATTGGTTTTTTAAGTTGGTCAGAGGAATTGTCTGAAAAGGATGGGCTTGTATTAGCCTGCCCATCCTATAGTTTTACTCACTGGCCCCGGGGCCCCTTTCAGGAAAGTTATAAGATCCACATAAACTGGGCCACAGGAGGAGTTTTGTTAACTTGTTTCAATTAACATTTAATGCACATTAGGTTTTAATGGCCTCCACACAAAGAAACGCTGATTCTCTACTCAGTTATTGATAAGTATTTTTGCTCCGATGCAAACAGTTCCCCAAATGTTGGCCTTTAAAATCTTTATCATTGTGGCTCGTTTTGGTTTATTTTAGACAGGAGGAGGATCATCTAAAAACCTTCAGTGCAGGCTACGGAGTTGAACAAAATATAGTTGTTTATAAGCATCGTCCTCTGAGAGAACGTTCTGCAGCTCTTTGCTCTTAGACGCAGGAAATCAAATTTTAGCCAAGATGTTTCAACAGCACTGAGGCTAGTTTAATTGAAATGTATTCATTTATAATAGCCTATGGTTTATAGGTAGAAGACAGACGACATAGGATAAGTGCATATCTGTTGGTGGTTTGTGCAGACACTGATGTTTGAATTGAGAGGAAGCAAATTGAGATTTCATTTTACAGAAGGGAAACTCTAGGTGGAGAAAAGATTTGGCCCAGAACAAAGTGGTGGTAAAATGTAAAGGTTATATCTTGGCAACTGAAGCTTGGCTCTGGTGTGTAAAGTTATGGTTACAAAAGATAAAACACCTGATATCCCACAAACAGAAAAAAACAGATGTGACTTCTTTATGCACCTCACACTGCAGGTAGTTGTGTTTAGCTTCAGTTCACATCCTGCTTTTAAATCCTTCAAAGTTTGTTTGTTTGTTCAAGTACAACTGCTGGAAAAAAAGGACGTTTATTTTCTACTTTGAACTGTTTCAATAAGTATTGAAACCAGATTTATGTTTGTAGAATAAGATGGCATCTCTTCCGACACATGGGATGGTTTTGTTGTTTTGCACATGGTTTACTGTTGAAGGTCAGACCAAAGGTACAGCTGATGTATGTTTTGATGAGGAAACCAAATGACTGTGCTCATAAACCCAACATTTATGTAGCTTACTGGCAGCATGAATGCACATTTAGTAAATTAAATTAAGTTATAGTTAGTCATCCTCCTTTTAGAAAGAGGAAACTGTACTTTTGCACTCACTTAAATCCAAGTTACCCTCTAAAGTCTACTCACCAGTAAATCAACTGTTTTATTGAGAATAACAACAATCTCATGTGGAGACGAGCTGAGAGAAACAATGGGAAGTGCACATGTGAAACTGATTTACATTTGTAGCCCATTTAATAGTAAAAACTGTGAATTATTGAATTTTTCAGTGACATATCACAACTGTATTATGATTTCTTGCATTCCCTTTCTTCAGTACTAAATTATATCCTAATACATGTGTCTTATAATATTATTTTTGAGACAATGTCACTATAAACGTATACATTTTTCTTGCATTTTCTGCTTCTGGTAGATTCATATGCTGTTAAATGCACAGAAATCAGACTGACAGATGAGTTTGTGTTGGACAAAATATTATTTGTGTGACGTATAAAAGGTGTTTTAGACTTGAGGCTAAAATGACTCCAAATAAACCTGGAACCTAGAGGCTCAGACAGTGAATTGCAGTGATGCTGATAACTTCCCCATCTTCACCAAACACGACTAGTTTGTATATGGCTCACATCTCCACTAGATGGCAGAATAAGACACCGTATCTTTGTGGAAACCCGGTCACCCCCCACCTCCTCCTCCCGTGGTGACTGTGACTGAGTTGTGTTATACTTCTGTGGATGGGGGCAGTCATTTGATCCGCTAGGGGGCGCGCTTCACTGGAAAAACTCACATCACCACACCAGGCTTGACTTGTGTCTGTGTTGCTTTGCAGCTGCAGCTGATTGGACGCAGAAAGATGGCCGCTGCCCCCAGTGACGTGTGGCCGCTTGGATCGACGCCCTCCATCAAAGGTCGTGTTTCATAGTGTTTATTTGTCCATGATGGTGAGTCATGGGAAAAATAACTGCCCACATCCAAAAAAAAAAGTGAGTTTTTGCATTGCTTTGTGTGACATAATAATGATGACTGAATGAATATTAGTCACCTTCTTTAGTTTACTTCAAAGTTTAAAATTAAAGAATGACGCACAGAGAGGGAGAAAGCCACGAGGTGGTGTGTGATGATGGATCACACCTAGTGGGCAGTTATCTGTCCTCTGTGGCCTCCTTCTCATCCTCTGTGTTTTTCTGTCCTGTCTCTCATTTCCTGTTGAATCAAAAAAGAGCTGTGAGGGTTTCCATGAAAGAAAACGGGAAAAAGTTTGAGAGGAGAGGGAATAACGGGACAGTTTTTCCAACTTTAGACGAGGCTGTGGACACTCGGGATGTGACTGATGATATTTTCTTTTTAAATGCGTATCAGATGTTACATGGTCTCTGGATGCAAAATAGCATTAGCATCTGCAAAGTGATTAGGGTTAAGGTTTCATATGCGCAATGGAGACAAGTGTGTGAGCGGATGTTTTAGTCTTTTTTTTATGCGCCACCAGATATAAAATTCCCACCTGTTTAACTGTATGTGGGCATGAATATTTGAAGTCGGAAGTTTATTTTCATTTCTATAAAAATGTATTTGATTTTTAATTGGAAATATTAACAATAAGTAACAACTTTCAACAATAACAATTTTCTTGTACTCTTCATTGCACTACTTCCTCTGCGCCCTGAAGTTCCTCTGTTCCATGAATTATATCATGCGTCAGTCAGTTCATAAACAACAACCTGGAGCCCCGATAACAAAGGCTCGATAGCCCCATACCCTCCACTTCAAAGTGTCCTCATTATTCTGAGGAATTAGCCGGAACATTTGGACTAATTACCGCTAATTGACCATAATTGCCGTGCGCCAGAACAGGGAAAAGGTACTGATTAAGAATGCCTTGCGAAATTCCGTAATTAAGGAAGGCATAAGCAAGATTTACCTTGGATGCAGACACTGTAATTTTAATTGCCTGCGATTATATGGCCTGTGAATTATACGCCTGCACCTCGGCTATCATCCAAACAATTTATTTAAAGTGTAATATTTAGCCTCGGACTATATGGTAATATTGCTTCATTAAAGATAATTGGGAGGCAGTCGGAGGACGAGGTGCTGCTGGGACGTTACAGGGCTCTTTAAATTGGACCAGTGCATCTGATAGTAGCAGTGCACAGATGATCCAACGCGCACGCGGCCAGGAGCCAGTAAAATACACACATGCACAAGTGTGTCTGATGAAGCCCGTGACGAACTGTCACACTGATCTACATGCCACTGCTGTCACGGGACTTGACTCAACACACACACACACATACATACACATACACACAGGCGCCAGTTTAACAGCTCGTTCCTGAGGATGCTGCAACGTCACTAATAACAAATAATAACAAACAATAAAACAAAAATGTTCAAAGATCTGATTTTAGGCTAAACGAGGAATAAGAGTGTGACAGCTGAGTGTGTCAGCCACCAGAAGACGCTGTGTTTCTTTAATTCCTGTATAAGGAGATGAGTTGAACCTGCACACACAGACCTCGGTCAGGAGCTGGGGGCTGCTGCTGCTGCTGCTGCTGCTGCTGCTGCTGCTGCTGCTGCTGCTGCTGCACCGCCGTTACACCTCCAAACAGACCAGACCTTTACAAAACCAAGGTTTTCAGCTCTATAGTTTCATCTCCGGTTCTGACCCTGACATCCACAGACTGTGAGTTAGAAGTTATTGTATCGACTTGAATTCGCTTTTTCCCCCGTAATATTGCCAAAATAATAATATTATTATATTATGACGATAATGTTGCAACTGAAAACAAGGAGACAGAATTATAGACTCGTATTAAAGGCTGTTGCTTTATACTCAAACATTTATACTCAAATAATATCAAAGTAAATAAGCAAATTGCACGTGTTTTATTATAAAGATTCTGCAGTAATAATATGTTATAATAATCATATTTTTTGTGATTATAATAATAACGATAAGAAAATAATTGTAACAGTGTTTTACGCAAGTAGTTCTGTGACATAATTGTTATAACTCTTATTTCTGACGCAGGACGAACCCACCTAATATCCAAAAAACAAAAAATATCCACAGGAGACAAGGCTGATTCTTCAGAGCAGGCTGGAAAAAATTACAACAACATGAGCACACACACATACCAAAAAAAAAGAAGACTTCTCTTCCGCTTCTGCGTAAAATGTCAGAAATGAGATGTGATTGACTTTCACTGTGATGGCTCCTTGAGCATTAAGGCAAAACGCTACTGAGGGCTACCTGGCGTTGTGCTGCAGGAGAGTACTTGAACGCCGTTAACTTCACACGAGAGCCTCTCCTGCTCCAGACTCTGTACTGTTTTTGTTTTTGTTGTGTATGTGTGCGAGCGTGCGTATGTGTGCGTGCGTGTGTGTTTGTGTTTTATTATCCAGGTCTCTCAGAGGAGTGTGTGCATGTGAATTTAGGTAACACGCTGCCAATTGCGTCCAATGATATCAAAAGAAAAAAAAACGAGGGGGGTTAATCATTTACGCAGCCACTTAACACGCGGATGTGTATTTATTTACTTATCAGTATCAGTCAATTTCCCTCCCTGCAAGTGCACTTTTGCATGTCTGAGTACGATAAGGCATAACACAAACAATCCTGCAATCACTGGAGGCCTCTCATGGCCATTAAAAGTCAGTAGTTCAACTGAGGAGTGGTTCTCCAACTCTCAAGTCCATATAGGCCTCCTTTCATCAAGAGGCCCTCGTAAACATCACTACAGTTAATAAAGTGTATTGTGGTCACTGCAAACCCAAGGTGCAGCCGCGCGCTCATCAGCGACAGCAACAAGTCGCACAAACTCCTGACGCTGCGGCGGCGGCGGCGGCGGCATGAAGCGCAGAGCCCGGACACCACACCGGCCGCAGCCGCCGGCACCGTCATTTCTGACCATGTACAGCGCTCATGTTATTGTTGGTGAGAGGGGAGCACATGTCTTGTAAGTGAAATTACGCTCGGCGAAAGGAGGCTAGAGCTGTTTTGTGTTGTTGCGGATGCCCCGCCTCTGATGGTAGCCTTAAACCTGGCACCCAGCTAAAACAAACCAAAGCCAGCACAGAGCTCCCACTCAATCCAATTAAGGCGGACTTGAGGCGCTCTCCTACGTGTTCATCTACCAGGATCGACGTTGAGACAACAGGAACCAGAGGGGCTTTGGCCAAAAAAAAAGAGGAAAAAAAGAGAAGGAGAGATTGCCTTGCCTTCTAATTTCTCCCTCTCCAGCCCCAGAACAATGTCGATGAGCCCTAAGCATACGACTCCTTTTTCTGTTTCCGATATCTTGAGTCCCCTTGAGGAGAGCTATAAGAAATTAAGTATGGAGAATAACAACTTGGGGGCACCTCTCACTTCTTACCGGCAGCCGCAGGTTTCTCAGGCGGCGATGCAGCAGCACCACATGGGCCATAATGGGACTGTGTCTGCGGCTTACCACATGACTGCGGCAGGTGTCTCTCAGCTGTCACACACGGCCATGGGGGGCTACTGTAACGGCAACCTGGGCAACATGGGCGACCTGCCGTCCTACCAGGACGGCATGCGGGGCAGCGCCACGGCCACCGGCTGGTACGGAGCCAACCCAGACCCGCGCTTCTCCACCAGTGAGTACCTGCACCTGCACCTGCCGCTGTCCTCGGACTCCAGCTTTTGGATCCATGTGTGGTGTTCATGGTGCATTTAGCGCTTTCTGCTGTCTCTCTGTCAGCTTTGCATGTGCATGTGTGTGTGTGTGGATAAAAGAGTGCACTGTGTTTCCCTCTAGTCTGGATTTCTGAATATTTATTATCAAGGAGAGAAAATATAAAGTAGAAAAAATCCTCATGCATGCGGGCAACATCTGGAAAAAGTCTCCCCCATGCAGAGGCGCACGGGATCAGCTCATCCCTCTAATCTCTGCGCGTTTATTGAAAATAGTTTATGAACCACTGTCGACTCTTCCTTCACCACATTAATCTGACTGTAACGTGCTGTCGGTTGTAAACTTTTTCTGCTCTTGTTAGTTGAAACGATTTGGTTATTTATCACCGTGGAGTTTAACGCGCACAGAAGGGAGAAGAGACCCTGCTTCCTTTGGATTCAGTTTGAGACCTTTCTGCTATCAAAAAGCAGATATTGTTCTGTTGCACTCAGTTTTTTTATTTTATTTTTTTATTTAAAACCTACCATTAATGAAAATACACGTGAAATTGCAGTGTTCGAAAATTTATTGGGTTGTCCACATAATAACAGATTTTGCAATTAATATCAGAAATGTAATTGTGCTTCTGCTCATTTCCCCCCTCAGTCTCTCGCTTCATGGGCTCGTCGTCGGGCATGAACATGGGCAGTATGGGCAGCCTCAGCTCCCTGGCAGACGTGGGTAAAGGCATGGGCTCTCTGTCCAGCACCCCGCGGAGGAAGAGGCGAGTGCTGTTCTCGCAGGCGCAGGTCTACGAGCTGGAGCGACGCTTCAAGCAGCAGAAATACCTGTCGGCGCCGGAGAGGGAGCACCTGGCGAGTATGATCCACCTCACCCCGACTCAGGTGAAAATCTGGTTCCAGAACCACCGGTACAAGATGAAGAGGCAGGCCAAAGACAAGGTGTCCCAGCAGCAGATGCAGCAAGACAGCGGCTCGTGCCAGCAGCAGCAGCAGCAACAATCCCCGCGGAGAGTGGCCGTGCCGGTGCTGGTGAAGGACGGCAAGCCGTGCCAAGGCACCGGACACACGCCTACGTCCTCCGCGCAGACGCACCATCAGCAAGGAGGCAATGTCATGATCATGTCCAACAACACGTCCGGCCTCGGGCAGCATCAGAGCCAGCAGGTGGGAAGCACAGGTCACTCTCCAGATTTGGCACCGCACTCCTCCAGTCCGCCGTCACTGCAGGGCCAAGTGGCCGGCCTCTCCCACCTCAACTCCCCCGGCTCAGAGTACGGCTCGGCCCTGCAGTGTTCAGCCCTGTTATACGGCAGGACGTGGTGACAACAGGCGCCGGCTTTGATTTAAAAACAAAAAAAAGAAAAAGAGAGAGAAAAAACCCGGTCAAAGACTTCGACAAGTTTCACTGTAAATGTGCGCATTTGAAAAAGAACCGAGTGAAATCGGTGCAGCTCTTGTTTGAAATTTTCACCCTCTGGGAGGAAGTGTGACTTGTCTGGAAGAAACACTCGTGCAGAAACTGCGGATGTGAAAAATCTTGGGATTTATTTATGTAAATTATATTGAGAGAGGAAGAATCAGCAGTCACATAGGCCGCGTTAGGTGGAGGAAGTGAAGCTGAAAAAGGGAGGCACGTAGAGCAGAGGACTGCTGAACGTGGGTGCTGTTAAAATCCCTTTCACAAGCACACAATCCAACAAACACACGAGATGACTCTGATTTATAATAGAATTTAATGTAAGCCGTAGATCTAGCTTGTATATTTCTGTAAAAGGTTTGAATTTTAGCTATCTGTTGTACAAAAGTTTTTGACGCTATTGCCGGTTTGTTGTCGTTTCATTGGTATTTGTACGTTTTATTTCTTTGTAACTTATATAGATATTTGACTTACTACAAAACAGTCCTATTAATAAATTATGGAAACATGACAGTTAAGCTTTTTATTGTGAAATATGTCAATGCGGTGTTAAACGGCAGAAAATTGGCACCTGGGGAAAAAAACACGAACAAGGCAGCATTATTATTAGCTATTAAATAGGCTATTATTAATTGTAGTTTTCTCTTCGATTTTTATTTATTTATTCCAGCCCCTGGGTTTATTGTGATAAATTATTTGCTGTAGATTTAGATTCCAGTCCACACTGTTGCTAAACAGGTTCAGGTTTGGCAAAGTGACAAAACCAAACCAGAGTATCAACACTCATGCTCTTTATTGTGGCATGACAGATAAACACTGGAGCCTATTTCTCGGTTTTATTCTGTGACAAATCACACAGCCTTCAGTCTTATCGTGACGGCTGCAGCTCACACAGGCATGTGCCCTGCAGAGTAAACTCAGCCTTTATGTGCTGTATTTTCTTTTCTCTTTCTATGTGTGTGTTTGCAGCACCGGTGTGTGTGTGTGTGTGTTATGTGTGTGTGTGAGTCAGGAAGGTGAGGTCTCGCGGCTCTCCCCACATCAAACAGCACAGCGCTGCTCAAAGGGCAGCTTATCGATGAGATCCCTGACCAAACATCGCGGTATTCTTCTCAAATAACTCGCGAGGCGAACTGTCGGCGCGCGGCTATCAGCTGCTTTATCAATAATCAATCAGGGGGATTGAAAGGAAACGACGAAAGGCTGTGTATGTGTGTGTGTGTGTCCGGCGTCAATAACAAACCAGCACAGGTCTGTGTGTGTGTGTGTGTTAACACTGTCACAGGCCTAACGACAGTCTGTGGACCTGCTCACTGCACGCGCTCTTTGCTGTTTGTCAAACGTCGCGCACACAAACACCAGCCGCCATTTATTTCTCTGTCGGTAGACGCTGTGTAAACAAAAGCTATAATAATCATTAGGGACTATTTTCCCGCCGCCTAATAGAGCTATAGGTCTTAAACTGTAAACAATGCGGTTGCCACGCGACGGAGGTAAAGACAGGTGATTTTCTTTAACGGCGGAAATAAGCAGTTTTCAATTCACACGCTGTCACACATCCTACAGCTGTAATTTCAAACATCTTCCATCTGGATAAGATAGGCATACAGTCTGAGTGAATTTATATTTATTGAAGCTATTTTTTCTTTCTTTCTTTTTTTTCTTTTTCTTTTTGGACCTTTGAGCTTTAGATGTAGCCTAAACATAGGCCTAACTATTTTTTTAAAAGTTCCCTGGATACCTCTTTGTTATTGTCTTATAAGCTAAATGATTATTTCAACACATTTAACACATATCCATATTCCTTATTAATCTATAATCGATATGGCCTCTTTGACCCTTTAGGCTACTTTTTCTATTTTTCAATTAGAAATGCTTTAGCTCTAAATTCTCATAGGCCACCTGACTAAATAAAGAAGTTTAAAAAAAAAATTAAAATAATAAATCAAGAGTAGAACTTGTAGCCCCTTTTTTTTCTTGTTTTGTTTTTTCTATAAGTGAGTGGATGTGCGCGCGCATGCGGCTGCATTAATCCTACAGGTCTGTCTGCACCTGACTCCTCTTTCCACACTTAATGTCAGTCTTTTACATGGGATCACTGTTTTTGACAGATGGATTTTATTCCTCATTATCCTCTCTGATTCCTGCCATTTACACTATTACTCCCAGCTTATCCAAGACCCTGCAAAATACCCCACGCATTAGCAGCAGCCACCGCTCGGATATATTTATATTTATATAATGTTTGCCCTCCCCCTTGCATTATCTGGTTCATCTATCCTTGTTTTGATGTTGATGCCATCTTGAGTTCCCCTACCGAAGAAACCTTTCAAAGCGGTTTGGGGGATGGCTATAATGTAAGAGCTGTGGCTCGAGCTCAGCAGCAGATTCTGCCTCCTCCTCTACTACAGGAGCTCGTGAACCTTTTTTTTTTTTTTTAAAGCTTTTTTTTTCCTGCAGTGAGTAATTTTTAAGCATCCAACTTTCAAAAAAAAAATCTCATTAATAATATTTAGTAAATGACACTATGATTAGTTTAAGAATTAAACTCGCAGCTCCAGGCCACCGAGCAGCCCATCAAACCCCCTCTGGAGTCTTTAAAGTGAAATCTTTGCAGCGTCTGAAACTATCTTCTATTAGGCTGTTTTGCAAAGCTGGTTTTGTTCGGGAGAGAAGTGAGAACTCTGGGATTACATTAACATGTCTTTGGCGCGGTGTGTGGTCTTTGTGTGCTGCTTGTAGCTGTTGAGAATGACTTGTTGGAAGCGTGTGTGCTCTCATCGCTCTCTTTTGTAGAAGCCCACAGTGCAACTCCCCAAGTCCTCCTGGCTTTATGGTGGGCTGGTCCCCATGAACCCCAAGCAATTAGTCCCTAATCTCAAGGTAATCATATTGGAGTTAGTGACTAGCTGGTGAATTTTATTCGCCTGTTTAGCTTCAGCATCAGCTCTGGGATAATATTAAGCAGCCAGAGCTCATGCCTTATGAAACAAAAATTCATAGTTGAGAGAATATGAAACATGCGCAAGTGCGCTTAAATATTCCGCTGCAATAAAATAGCATTCACGGAGAGAATTTAGTTTATTATTAACAAATGTTGCAACCTACACTTTAAAAATGTCAGCCTGGACCATGGCCCACAAAAAAGTTGTGTTTTTCATTTCTTCAAATAAGTTTTTTTTCTTAACGAAAATTATAAATTGTACATTTTGAACATTTCTAAATACGGAGTAAATATTTGCATTGCAGCAACATATACTCAGGGTGTCACATGTTTTTAATACTTAAATAACTGCACAAATGTATAATGATATTTATGCCGCTTGATGCAGCACCATTCATTATATTCACCAAAATAAAAGCCTTACTGATCTTGAAGTAATTTTATATTGTTAGGGGATTAAGACTATAGCCTATCAGACCTGCAATAAGTAAATTAAAGTGCGTCTCACGTGATCTCGTGAGTTATGTGCAGCAAATATGTCCCTATTGCAATATCACTGTTGTGCATTAAGTCAACAGTGGCTCTAAGACAGGCTTTTACTTCTATTATTATAATTATTATACTACGATTACTTTCATCATTATTTTTTTAAAAGATAATTTGAAGTTCCTAATGTTCAAGATGTAAAAGGATGAATCTGGTGCTGTCCACGGTGCTGAAATAGAAACGTAAATTAGAAAACAAATCAACAAAAGACTAACATTATCTCTGAAAATAACAATTTTCATTACTGTGTGTGTGAAAACTTTGCAGGGCTATTTTTCAAAAAGGAAAATTATTCATAATAACCATGTTTACAAAGATGTAGTCGACGTTCCTTCTTATAAAATGCATCATTTTGTCTTTCTTAACTTCCTAAACATTTCATTGCAACAGGCCTGGGGATTAATGTGCATTGCAAACAGCACAATTACACAGCAACTGCAATCACCCCCCCTCTGGTAAATGTTATTGTCAGCTAGCAGCAAAAATCTTTAATTGTCCGACGTTTATCTGGTTCTTCAATCCATTGTGCAAAGAGCGCAAACGAGGGTCATTTGTGAACAGAAATACTTTGCATGCAAAGCGGAGCACAAGATGCTGTAATACTTGACCTTTCAGCATAATTGTTGCAGGCATGAAATGCAGCATTCAGAGCTCGCTGAGTGGAGCCTTTTCTCTCTCCCTCCCTCTGATGAACAAAGCGCATTTTATACATCTTCGGTGTTCATTTGGCTTTGTTTCCTTCTTTTTCTTTTTTTTTTTTAAGAAGAAAAATTCACTGGGGTTGGCTGCAATTTATCTTCCTTTTAATAACAGGCTAACGCTGAGTTGGAAAAAGACATAAACTGGACTTATATCCTAAAAGCTAGAAAACTTGACATGACTAGTTTTTGGGCAGTAGTTTTCAACGTCCTGCTTGAGGGCACTTCAGGAGGACGGAGGATGTTGAAGCCCCCCCCCCCCCCATCCACCCAACCCACCCTCCACACTGGATGTGCTCCCTGAACCCTGCTAACATTCAAACAGTTTGAGCATTTCCCCCTTTTTGCCCCCTTTTAATCCCCTTTCAGTTATGATGACCATGGGGAAAATAGTTTTATTTTGTGTAGAACCTACTTGAACCAGCTTTAGTCACTGTCTTTGAATTAAAGGTTGCGTGAAACACAATTTCAAAATGTTACATTTAATTAAATTCAATGTAAATCATGAGAGATACATATGGAAACAATTACATTTCTTCTTCTTTTTTTAAGTTTTTTTGGGGGGGAGTTTTCAGGCCTTTTATTGACAGGGCAGCTGTAGAGAGACAGGACATGGGGAGACAGAGAGAGGGAGAACAATATGCAGCAAAGGACCACCACTAGTGGAATCGAACTGGGGCCGCTGCGGCAAGGACTATAGCCTCTGCATATGGGGCATCTGCTCTACCCACCGAGCTTAACGATACCCCAGTGACATTTAGTATTCTTTGGTTCTTCCATTAAATAATTCTAAAAATGCCAGCATCTAAACATCAAGTCTTCAACAGAAAGGCTGTATTGACAAATCTTTATCTATGTGGAACAAGCACAAAACCACATTGGATAGAAACTTATGGAAAATATATGCCAAATAATGTGAAGTTTGTGAAGAGTGTGCTGCTTCATTGTTAAATGTGAAGTTTTAATACTTCACCCACCTGTTCATTTTCTGGGTCAACTTTAGCAAGTTTGTCAAATGTAGGCTACATCCTCCTAGCTAAAAAAAAAAAAAGGATTAAAGTCCAAAATGACCAAAAACATGTAATTGTTGTGAGGAACGTTCTTCCAATTTTGATAACCATTTTCATTTCCGATGAACACAGCCTATGATTTCCATCTCAGGTGTAATGATTTGTTTTGGTTAACATAATATGTTTTAAGGATGGTGTCATCTGCATAGAAGTTAAACTATACATTTTACGTGAGACCCATTTCTGAGTGAAACAGAATATGTGCAAGTGTTAAATTATGGGAGGGTATTAAATCTAGTCAGTAGCAAATTTGATTTACATGATATGAAGTTAAGAAACCAATCCAAGACTAAAGAAAGAACGACAATTAGGGTGGTGTATCGAAAATGGAGTAAATAAACTGATCCAAAAAGCGATCCCTGTGGCACCTCATGTTTGTTGAATAGGATCTATAAACTCCAAGCAGTGACAAAGACAGATCAATGGCAGTAAATCTGGGAGGTTTAATCTGGTAACAGGGCTCTCTTTGTTTCCCAATATAAGCCAATTTAGAAGGGAAAAAAGAACAGTTAGCAAAACCTTTCTGTTTGCTGCACAAGCATTCATTTGTTCCAAATGATGTAGGCCGACTGTAGCGGTCGGAGAGAGGTTTTGCTGCAGGGTTGTCTTTAAATCTGGTGGTGTTATAGTGATGTAGCTCTCTTGACTCAGTGTGGATGTGTAATTTTTGGACTCAGACTTTCAAAGTCAAAGTTGATTCAAATCTCAGTAGGTCACCTTTTATTAAAGTGTTATATCAAATCAAACCATAATGACCATATACAGTACGTCAAATTCATATAGCAGTTAAAGTGTCTATATCACAGTATACTGTTGATATATGATTATATTTCATTTTTCTCAACAGCTTGAAATAAACCTTCTCATGACACTGAGGATAGAGAGAGATGAAAACAGAAGTGACCATCGTGACTGTTTCTGAAACTGGGTCAGAAATCTTTTGAGCAATAGGTTTTGAGATATGACAAACAGTGAGGGTTGTACATTAAATGAAGCATCACTTATGCACAACAATACAGTAATCTGCTCTATGAGGTCTGGCACTGTTGGCAGTCATACTCAAAGCGTTTTCAGTCAGTTGTTGATAGGCTCTCTTCCTCTAAACTAATGAAGTACTTTGCTGGCTGTGCCCAACTAAACTAATGCAAGTGCTTACATTGTCGTCATTCAGTTGCCTACTCTGTGTGTGTCAGTTGTTGTGAGCCACAATTTGCCCTTAGAAAACTCAGTTTCAGATGCATATTAAAGTGGATGGCACATTTAAGGCCATTTAAACTCAATAGTTGGATCAGTTTGAGATCAGGGTGTGATTAATAGTGATTCAAAAATAAGTATACCTCAGTTATATGGAATGTCCTCAGAAGGATAGCGATTCAAGAACGTGTGTATGTGCGCGCGCTCCCTCCCGCTAAACATGCCAATTAAGGGAGGCCGGACTATAAAGCGGAGTTGTCATGTCTGTGTACAGTAGCAGCGGGAGTCCTTTAGAAACCAACGAGCCATCACTAACCCCGTTAACACCAGACCCTCCACACCGACCCGGGTCCCGCTGCTCGCTCTATAGGACCGCACCAATAACTTCTCCATTTAATGAAGCTTTGAATGGTCCGAGGCTATCTCTCTTTCATATGGCACGACCTAAAGCGAACTGACACTGATGTAAACACACTCTTCACTTATTCACATAACATTTTAGACTAAGTTCTGTTTTTTATATATAGCCTATACTGTTAGCCTACTCTATCTATCTATCTATCTATCTATCTATCTATCTATCTATCTATCTATCTATCTATCTATCTATCTATCTATCTATCTATCTATCTATCTATCTATCTATCTATCTATCTATCTATCTATCTATCTAAAAATTGGCTATACGCAGCACTAAACTCTATTGTTAAAAACTTATATATAATGAACAGTTTAATTATTTATTTTATTGGCAACACTTATAACACTTTTACTTTGTAAAATTTTGAAAAGCAGGAGCGTTGCCAGCCATTAAGCTCTACTGTGTGGGGCACAACTCAGTCTGAACTGACTTTGCTTATATGACATTTATACTGGGGCACGAGCACGGGTCTGGTGACACCCATAAGATTCTTGTTATGATATTGCTAAATAAAGAATTTGAATTCCCTACTTACTTTTAAACTCATTAATAAACTAATATAATATAACTTGGGGTATAGGAACACACTGCAACATCATTGGGTTTTATATATTTATTCATCCCTTTATGTTCTTCCTTTTTCGTTGCTAAATGAATAGATAATAAAACTTCACACAGCCTCCAGTAAAGTGGGGAAACTCGAGGACACCATCCTATAGGCTTCCCAATGGTCCAGCAGTCAGTCAGTCAGTCAGCCCATTCTTGTGTGACTGAATGGTGGGGTACGTCTCTGTGCTGACTAAAAAAAAAAAAAATTCCTTGAATGTTGCTACACAATAAGCAATCAAGATCCCAAAGCCTAGACATTTGACAGCTTAATGAGTTCAGGCTGCAATCACTTTAAGAAAAGGCCTGGTCCATTATAACCGGAGCACAGCCTATATGAGCCGAGCTGAGAAAAGGCAGGGTTCGTCCATTTAACTCACAGCAAAGACGCACATAACTACAGGTTCATAAAAATACAGGGTGGAGGTGGATGTAAATCGGTCCTGTAATATTAGGACCTGTTGAGACCTGCGTGTTTTGTTCTGCAACCACGGGGAGGGGTGATATTTGCCCCCCTAATGAAATATGTCATTACGAGGAATTCATGTGACACAAAAGGGGCGACAGTCAAAAATTGCCCCACTGCTGTTCAGTAATTATATAGTTTGCCCTGGCAGCGCCTTCAGGCAGGTGGCTGGTCCATCATGCAAATGGCTTGGCTGTGCCGACATAATTAGCCACTGCGAGCCGCTTAAATTAACAATTAGCTAACATGCAATTCTGTTCACAACGCAGTAGTTCTCTTTTTAGGCCAATTGTCACTGTATGTTATTCCGGTTGCTGAATCGCTCAATAGGATAGAGCCTATGTGATTTCTTACTTGGTCAATTTACAGGCTAAATGAACGGAAATCGACAGAATAAGGGCTTATATCCCATAATCCCACCCCCGCCTTTACGCGCTGCAGCAATGGAGGCTCCATCCTGCAGCCAAAAAGTCTCCAATACACATCTGAGTGCAGTCAAGCTGACGGCAGGGGTAGCTCAATGCAGGAGGGGTGGGGTGGGAGTGGGGTGGTGGGGTGTCAGGTGTTGGTGGTGAAATGGCAGTTTAGCAGAAAACAGCGGTGCAAAGTGAGAGTGAATCGGACTCGGGGGCCCCATGCTGCGTCTCAGCCAGCCCCGAAAGGTTCTGCTTTTCTAACCTCTCCACTGATCCCCTTTGCAGCCGGCGTCCTAAACACCATTGCCTTAGTGCGGGGCCAATCACGGCCCACCCACCCTCTCATTATTCTCGCTGCCCTCCGACATGACACGGGAACAAAGTACACATCAAGCAACATTAAACCCTGGGATGGGAGTAATCAGGAACCCGTTATCTCTTAATGAAGGAAAACACATGCGGAGCGATACACATAGCGGGTAATCAATAGAGACGCTGGACAAAGAGAATCGGAGCAACCCCCCCCCCACCACCACCACCCCTCCAAAAAAAAGGGAAATGCAAATCAATTAGAATCGTTGTTTGCTTTGAAACCGTTCAGTCTATTTCCATTAATTACATGTTCATTAAAAGTAATTCGTCTAGGCAACACAGCAACAACAGTTGTCTCCCCCCTTCTCCTTTTCTTAAGCAGTGATGGACAAGACACTGGCTGAGCTCCAACTCCCTTTATTTAGCTTTTAATCTTACTCAGTCTGGGACTCTTTTTTTTTTTTGGAAGAAGATGAGTTTGAGGCAAGATGGCCCACACTGTGTAGTATCTGCTTAGCCTGTCTGTATGTGGGTTAAAATAGCCACAGAGGCAGGCTTGAGTTCATTTCAAACTACTTTAAAATCTCCATGTTGTCCATTCTTGTCATTAAAAAGCAATTTGTGCAACACACTCATACCAATCTGCTTAGAGGGGAAAAAAAGGCAGATCTCTATTGTTTCACTGAGTGTTATGTTAAAATGTCATGTTTTACCATCATGATCAGTATGCTATCTTATCTCCTTTTTTTCTTTCTTTCTTTCTTTTTTTTTTTTTTTACACAATCAGAGTTGCTTTTACCAAAGGCCCACAACCTCTTGTTGGTTGCTATAGCATTTTCAAGCACCATTCTGCTAAATCCCAACCCCCACATAGACCTGCTCTGCACACTTGTAATAAATTATCCTCAAGTGAAACGACTAAAAACGAGCTGGACCAAAGCTGGACAGGGCCACTTTACTGAATCATACCTCATAAACATTTTCATTTTTTGTGTGACTTGACCCCCAAAGCTTTTATACAGTCAATACATGCGTCTGGGTCTTTCAGTGCATATCCTTGCCAACTCTATGGGCCTACTGTTAGTGCAGCTCTTATCTGCATGCTAATGACTGATGTTATGCAATCGCATTTTGCAACAGCAGTAGACAAAATCTGTAGGCGGCTGGATGCATCTCATGCAGAGCCTCCTCCTTATCCTACACCACTGAAGTGCAAACATATGTGTGTCTGGAACACCAGTGAGAGGGAGCGTTGATTTGTTGATTAATTAAATGTGCCCCCCCCCCTCCAAAAAAATAAATGTCCCCTATAACAGCACACGTTCGCAATGCCGTACCACCAAGTTTTAGTGGTGAACAAGTGGAAATTTGAATCAGCCTCTTTATTCCATGAGTCCCATCTTTGCCAAATTGAATGCAGATTGAAAATAATTTTTCAGCTCTTGACTTCAGCTATTCACCCGCTCTCTGAATTGGTTTTGCTACTGTCACGTTGCCACACAAATGTAAATAAAAGCATTTTAAGTCTTGAGAAAATCCTTCAAATGACTGTGTGTCTGTCATTTTCAGGGATACTGTCTAATGCGCATTGAGAAACCCCCCCCAAAAAAATGACAGCGTCGACTTATTGCAAATAAATTGTAATGAATTAATCATGAAATCCTCAATTCATTCAGATTTAGAAACCAGTGTATTTCAATTGATAACTGTTTTGTTTTTTTCACAGACTAACCATAAGTGATTATTACATAGAGCACCTCGACATCTTTAAAAAACAGCCTTATGCTTTTAATAAAGTCTTTTAAATGCTTTAATATATGTACATATCAATGTCTGCTACCAGCTCACATCCTCCAGTGGTTTGCCAGCGCAGGACCAGTGCCTGCTGTGTTCTGGCAGGAAATCAATACAGGGGGGGAAAATCTGTTCTAATCATCTGTACATTTTCCATCACAATCAACAATCAAAGCCAAGACCTGAATCTTTATTTGTAGGCCTGAACTGAACAATTTTCCCACTGTGAAAGGCAAGCTAAATTAGAACCCTTGGTTCCTGTTAGTAGCTCTTAATGGCTCTGATTTGTGAACTGCTAAATGAGGTTATGTAAATTGATCCTGAATGTAGGCAGAGGCCCCCAGGTGACAGGTGCAGTCAGATGAAGGTGGGGGGCAGGGATGGTGTCATGAAATGAGGAGGGAGGGGAGGGCAGGGCGGCGGGGCGAGGGGGTAAGGAGGGGAGGGGGGGGGGGGGTAAATATAGCAAGATGTATTCATAAGGCCACAGAGAGACAGATTCACGCACTGAGGTAAGAGGAGCTGTCTGTGGGCTGAGTGAAGATGTAAACAGGTTCAAAATCTGAGCAAAAAAATCTGATATGTTTCAAATGAATTGAATATTAATCAGATATTGCTCTTCACAGATTGATTGATACGGAAAAATATGTCTGTCCAAGTACTGGTATATGAGCCCATAATGAATTACAATATAACAAAGCTCTAATTCTAATATATAATAGTATAATGTATGTATGTTTTCTCTCCATAAAGGAGGAATTACAATTATTGAAAATACATTTGATCATTCTGTATGTTTCTATGCTGCTTAAGTGAAAATCTACCAGATAAGATAAGTTTGAAAAACAAGCATCTGTATTCATATAATACAGCATTCATATATAGACTTACATAAACTCTAGTTTAATATTCTAAATGCATGTTATACAATAATAAAAATCTACTTTTATGGTCTGACACTCTGACCTGCGCGGCACTTGATACTTTAAGTGCATCTCTCTGATTTGTATTTGCATTAATAACTGCAGCATGTTTCATGTTGTTGCTGTAGTTTGACAGTGTACTATGGTAGAGGACCTGAATGTTTCTCCCAGCGCTGCCAAATACTGAGCCCACCTTGCCAAAACAGCACTTTCAGTGTTTTTGCTCAAACTACTGCTGCTGTTCAAAAACCCATCCACACCCTCAGTACACAGCCTCACTTTTATTCATCATTAATTTGTCATTATGGATCACAAATATTTCATGTTTTAATCCGTATATCTCGTGTTGGCAGGCGGCCACGTTTCAGACGAGTCTCCATAGTTCTGACTGAGGATGTAATAACAAGAGAACTATCAACATACAGCCTCTTGGGGGGGGGGGGACTGCTGAGTGACTGAAGCACCGTGACTCACTGCTCTTCACCTCAGAGACGCGGGGCTCCTCTGGTGTCTGTCTCAGATACAGGGAGGGACAGCGTAGGAGGACTGACCTGTCTCCAGTGACCTGGTCAGTCTCAGCGCTCACCTGTGGCACAACAAAACACATTCAGTTCAGCACTGTAAGTATTTTCTCCACTAGATTTGGCCTGTTGACTTTTTTATCTTAAAATTATACTTCTGATATGTGCATCCTGATTTTTCTGCTACTTTGTGTTAAGTTAAGTTTTTGTTTCAATTGCACCAGACATATATCACCTTTCAAGTTGATATGATAGGCTATATATTTACATGCAACACTGGTATTTATCTGGAGTTTTTAAGGTCAGTATGTGATTGCGTTCTCAGTACTCACTCTCCTGTTACCTCAGTTTGCATCAGCCCCTGAGGAAAAAAAAACATCTCTGGCTCTTTAGCTGCTAAATGTTCCAACTTTGACTGTGTGACATTTGGTGCTGAGCAGGTAGCGTGCAGTGGTTTCTAAGAGCCTGTTTCTGAAAACAGTTGCCTGAGCCCTCTTGAAAAATGCAGATGAGAGACTGAACTAAAAAAAAAAAAAAAAAACCCAGTGAAGCTGCTGGAGGTAAAAACCAAAACACTGAGCTGAAAGACGGTGGATACTAATCAGGGTTCTTTGCTATAGCAGAGGCTCATGCCATGTGCACATACTTATTTAATTGTTTAAATAAACTTCAGATAACATTTAGCTGTGGTGTAAATACGATTTAACAGTGCCAAGTTGTGTGGCAGTGGTCATAATGGTGTCCAAACTGAAGTTCCTGTGCTAAAAAGTGAGTTATAATAATTAAATAGTTCAAGGTCAAAGTCATTTTATGAGTTTAGAAAAAGTGATTCTGCCTAAATTAAGTTAACTTGGGAAAATATGTTCAATAAACTTAAAACATTAAGTTGAATCAGCTGACAGACTTTTACATTTTCTCAGGTTCAGGAATCAGTTCTTTATTTGGCCTGAAGAATGCAGAACTGCAGCTGCTGAAGACACTTTGAACCACAGAGGAGTTCAACACTGCAGAACCTGCAACCCCCCCCCCCCCCCCAACCCCCCCCCCCACACACACACACACACACACTTACACACTGAAGCCAACATGCAGGATTTCTTCTGGGACTTGAACATAGGTAAACCCTCTTTAGGTGTTAACACTCTCAACCACACAACCAAAAATTACGTTGAACTAATTAATTCAAACAACTAATGTGTATTGTTGCTGGAGTCTAAAACGGAAATAAGTTTAGTTCACTTTGATTTATATATTATTCTATAATTATGCAGAATAATAATCTACACAAAATAAATAATCATGTTCTTCTTATCACAATTGTAATTACCCATTACATATCATAGTGCAATAATAACAAGGCATTACTTTATATTTTAATAACACTGGATATTCTGCACAATAAATAAACCAACTTTTCCCTCTGTTACAGTAACCCGTTGAATGCAACGACTTGTGATGGAGTGTTTCCAGTGTTTAGTCTGACTTAAACATCTGTGTTGTTTTCTCAGCTGCTGTTGTGAACGATCCTTCAACCACAGGTGACACACTCAGAGAGAAAAAAGAGAAATTTGATCTAGAATTTCTAAATAACTGAGCGAGTTTGTATTATTTGAGATATTGAAACTTGGGTTAGAAAATTGATCTTACAACGAGACTGTTTTCTCAACTTGTGAGTTCTTCGTTCGCAACTGGTTCTTGTGTTATCTCGCCACTGTTACAGTGATTTTTGCCTGTTGGGTAATGTGTTATGTAGTCTTGTCACATATGAGTGAGTGTCTGTAAGACACATGACTTACAGACAGTCAGAGGCGTGTAATGGAAAACTATCTGAACACAGATCAGGTAAGAAAACCTCTTGAATTGCTCCACATGTGCCAGGTATAGGCTGTATTAAGCTGATTAGGCAGTTGCACATGGACGGGCTGGAGTGCTGGTGGTCGTGCATCTTCCTGTCGCTGATTGGAAATGTGGCGGGAACAGCAGTGTGCTGAGGTAAAAGCCAGTTAATAACTTTATGAGTATCCTTAGCGCTTTGTCCATATCATTAATGCTCTTCAGAGTCAGAAGTGGCTTAAAGCAATAACCTGCTAACTTTCAGTGGAGGCTGCTGCGGCACAGGAGTGTGGCGTTTTCTCTCCATCACATTATCTCACTGAGAGTTTGGGTTTGCCTCTGTGTGAGTGGGAAAAAAATCAAGAGTGGACTTTTTTTTTATGTTGGTCATTGTTGGCTTTTTAGTGATGCAAGTGGTGCAGCTCTGTGGATGAAAATGTTGGTGTGTCATTATTGTCTGAGAGGGGCTGTTCACCACTTCGATCCAGCCTGAGATCTGCACAAACCCCTGCATGGACTGTGATGTAAAATTGTAGTTGTGCGTTCATCCGTTACCCAGAGAATGAACATTACTGATTTAAGTGACACGTTGACTTTTCTTATTGGGTTGCCTCTTCTAGTTTGGAGGGAACAATAAGATCAACAACCCTACAGTGGTTTACCATGCAACATAATAGAGAGATTCTTCTTCCTCGTATGAACAACTTTTCATGTAGCACACAATCGTCAGACTAATGAGACCAAAACAATGTCATTTCTCATTGGTACTTTTTGAAACTGTCTTCCCCTAAAAAAAAAGTATTTGTTCAGGAACTTTTTATGACCCTTAGTTATGACAGGAGCTGGGGGGAGGGATGTGGTGATGTAGCATAAAGAGCGCAAAAGTCTGCGTAATGAAGTAGTTTTGGTGTATAAATATGCTGTGTTTATTATGGTAACCATTATCATAACCATGTCTATTATGGATAGTGCTGTAAGTGTAGGGGGCAATTGCTCTTAGGGCCCTGTGCTGGAAGGGGGCACCCAGGTACGACTGAGATTGGTCCATATCATTGACAACATGATGTTGCCAACAGCTGTGTACATACAACATTGTGGATGCAAAATTGAATGGCTGCAGCTAGAAGGGCCTCCAAGGTGTCTCTTGCCTGGGGTTTCCAGGATGTCTAGAAATGCCCCTGACTCTAAATGACCCACAGGTGTGAATATGAGTGTCTATAATGGCCCTGTAACATAGGACGGGTTCAAATGACTTTTTCCTCTTGTGCAGGTCAAATGTTTTACTTTTCTAACTCATCTAATACGAGTTTTGATCAGATGTTCCCGAACAAAGAATCAACTTTTCTCTGCTTTTCTGATTTTTTTTTCTCTACAAACCTTCTTCTTCTACTTTTTTTAAAAAAGACAATAGAAAGTGTCACAGATCTGCTGGCATGGCTCTACTTTTTTGGATGGTGTAATTATTCGTCATCTGAGCTCTGAGTGTCCGCTGTGATGTCCTCCTGCCTCATGGCTGAACAGACCATCAACTGATGGTTATTAAAAGCGACTTCTCTGCATGTTCAGCTGCCGTGGGGAGCTCATTCCCAAGATCACAGGAAAGGACTACATTTAATTATTCCCCTCTCAGTAAAACGAGACAAAACCTTCCCTCTGCAACCCACTTGCCTCTCCACATTGTGCCTCCCTCTTTCTCCCGACCCTCCCGTCTGGCCTTTACTCTGTCTCATGCTCTGTCAACATCATCTGCCGCCGTGGAGCAGACAGACTCAAAAGCGGACCTTTTTACTTTCCTGCAGGTGGCTGATGTGACTGAGGCAAGAGGCAGCAACAATCCCTCTTCACTCCCTCCCCCTCCACCACCTCCACCTCCAACTCCACCGTCACCATCACTGCAATTGCTGTTGAACACAAACTCCCTCTCTTTGCTAAGACCACATTCTTCTGATCCAAAGGACATTTTCTAATCGACTTACATGCAGAACACAAAAGTAGCGGTGTACAAACTCAAAATGTTAAGCAATCATATTTGAATTTTAAAGGTGTTTGTTGTCTTAAATTTTCTCTTGCTCTTTAAAAGAAGATTTAATGATGCTAAACTTTTAAATTCACACAGCATTTACAATACTTGTTTTGTACTTGTAGCTTGTTTTCCCCCTTTTTTGTCTTTTGAATCTGTTTTCTATGCCAACCGAAATGTTTAAAAAGGAGATACATACTTAAATTTAACCGCAGTATAAATATGAAAGATATTATTTATAATATATATTCAATTTAAGGCAGATATATAAAAATTTCTCAACAACTATAATTAATCTGTAAAACCTGTGTAATATGCAAAAATTCCTAGGTGAAAGATATTTGATCAAACAGACAGTTAGTTCAAATTTTGAAGTTTTTTTAGGATGTTATATTTATGTATAATATTTATTAATGAGGTAATTATCTGTTTATGAGGACCTACTTAATTCTTTAGCAGAACTGAACACACATCTGCTAATGATTGCACCATTGACAAACACACAACAAAAAAACTAAACAGTTGTTTCCAGGGCTAGAAAGTAGCTCCTTTTAATTTCATAATGAACACTTTATTGAAATTACTGCTCAAACGTAAATGCATAAATGGCAATGATATGATACAACTACATTTTGTTACCAATATTTATGTGTTTTTATTTGAGTAAAATTGTAAATGTAGAACATTTACTCATAAATTAAGATTTTTATGAAGCAATAGCCTACTTTTTCCTTGAGTGAATTATTACAGTAGGCCTACAACAACAGCCTACTGCAACAGCACAAAGTGAAATTCAAGGTATGTGAATAAATATGTGAAATGTAAACATTTTTAAGGCCATCTAAGCACCTTAAATCCCATTTTTTGTGATGATAACAATCATAATAACTATAATATTATTCTCAGGTCTGCAGCTGGTCAAATTAAATTAACAGGGTTTTTTGTTGTTGTTGTTTTTTTCATTTCTGAGCTCCTTGCTGTGTGGGAACAGTCAGCAGTGGCTCAGCATGTCAAACCATGTCAAGTGTTACAGTTCCCTTCCTGTTTCAGAGGGGGAAAAAATATCACCCCAGAGATGAATTAAACTAAAAAGGCTTGTCTTCAGACCCCTTCCTAAAATGATTAACCCTTCTAGAGAGTATTATTGAGTTCTGAGTGGTTGTGCTTTCTCATCGCCTGTAATTGTTCTTTTTCTGTTGTTGCCTTCATCAGTCTCCCTCATTATATGAAAAGAAGGGAAAAATGTCTGAATAGAGGAGGGAGATTTTCCCACAGTCACTCAACACAGAAAAAATACGACATTGTGGCCAGGTTCCCATCCTAATACCCTGCTGCACAGTCCGCCTTGCTCTGATGGACAGTGTTCTTATAATTGAGTGACCATTCTTCCTCCTGTCTGAGAAGTAAGTGATTGAGAATACAGTTAAATGTAGCTACAAATCTCACATTGAGTCAGTTTAATGTGCAGTTGCAGGTAGCGTATTTGACTGCAGATATTAAAATCTTGATGTATAATAAATTGTTCATTTTGCATTTAATGGGCACAACTTTGATCCACTGGTAAAAGAAGGTAGCTAGATTACACACAAAACATGTTGTCATTTACAAAATAATTATACTACAAAAAGATGAAAAGATTTTGATGGACCTAATAAATTGGCAACTTACAAGTACACTTACACTTATTAAATGTTTTTATGAATGTTAAATGTGGGACCTACTTCATATTTTATGATAAATGACCAAAATTAATATATTACAACTAACTGTTCACACAGCAATAATCAATCAGTCTCATATCAAAAGAAGTGAAGTTTGATCATTATTATATTGCATTATTTACAATGGAGGAACATAATCTTTTGGAAATTTTATGTATTTGTCTTGTTTGAGTATTTTCCATTCGTTTTACATTCCTATTCCACCATATTTCTGAGTTATCCAAACAGCTCCAATTACTGTACCACCATTTTTGCATGAAGAGCTGATAATACATGACACTGTTATCGATTAAACCAACTCAACTAACCAACAACAGCACAACAGGCACTGTAGCTGGAATGATTAGTTCATTTACAGAGCTTGAAATGGAAAGTGTAGTTTAATGGTGATGGGCATTTCTCATGCTGCTTTAATTATTATTGCATGTAGGCTAGGCCTATATTAATAGTCTAAAGTAGAGCTGAAACGATAGTTCAACAAACCTAATTGGGAAATTATGACAATCCATTGACAATGAGTCTTTTTGTTTTTTAAACAAACTAGATACATATTATGTTGATTCCTGCCTCTCAGGTGAGATGTGCGTCTTCTCAATTTTCTTCACAGTTAAATGAATGTCTTTGTGTTTTTTGCTTGAACAAAACTAGAAATTTGAAGATATCACTTTAAGGTGAGAAGAAGATCTCTTCATTCATATTTATTGAATGTTTTTGAAGTATTAACAATAATAGAAAATAAAATAATAATGTATGAGAGCATGTAGGCTACTTTCCCAGAAAGTCTATTCTTTCAATTCTATTCTATTCTATTCAATCCTTCATCGACCATCCGTCTGTGCTCCTACGTCATCCATTACGTACGCGCCTTGACTGATTCTGACCAATCAGCTGGCAGGATTTTTGTAAACGTTGAACAGCAATGGCGGACACAATGAAGCCGAGTGGACGCTACACTCCTCCTAATGAATCCAGGGACATGTCCAGCCTCACGGACTGCGTGTGTGTGTTATTGAAGCTGCTAACAAACTTCGGGAAAGAGGTTGGTTTGACGCCGTTTGAACCGTGTTACCCCGAGCGACGGTTCTTCTTTTTTTTAGTCCGCGTTGATATCTACCTAGCTTCATGCTAATGTTTTTAGCAACCGGTTGTGTTAGCGGAGCCGCTAACTGAGCTGACTCCTCCGTTCATCCTCGGTCATTCAGCTCACCGATGCAGCCTGGACAGTGAATGTACAGAAAAGTAACAAAGCTCGAGTTTGTGTCAGCGTTAAACGATGCAGCTTTATTTGAAACGACTCACAGCTTTGCACATTTTCACCCTTAGCTCGGCTAGCCACTGTGTTGAATCAGTCTGAGCCACAATCTCTGCACCCAACTTGAATTTTTATCGTTATATAAACCCATAGCAGCTCTCATTATCACGACATGTCGCTGACTTTTAAGATGCTTCATTTCCAATGTGTAGCACGCTTTGCATACTATTGTGCACTTTTGCGATCTCTTTATTCTGGTCTTTGTCATGTAAAGTTGCAGTAACTTAAAGCACAGAGGTATAAAACATCTCCAGCATCAGTACCGTTCAGACATTATTTTTCCTACAGTATCAAATCTCCTGCACCTGTTGCACATTCATAACAATAATATATACCGCTATAACTAAAACTACCATATTAGTATTAGTGATAGTAACAACATTTCTGAGTAAACAATTATAATTTTACCGAATTAATTTGTACAATATATTAAGACCAAGCAATTCCATGTTAAAATCTGAAGCTGCTGTGCAGTAATGTCACCTCACTTTCTTTGTGTTTTTCCAATCAAGCTCAAAGTAGGTGATGCTGCTTTGATGATTGAAGTCAACCCTGATGCTGTGACTCTTCCAACTCCAGCTGCTAATGTCTACAGCTGTTTGCAGGAGCACATCACAAAATTACAGGTAAACTGACTATATAGCAACTTGTTTTCATTTGACACTTTTTATTTTAGTAAAAATGCCAAATTTTATAGTTTTTAAAGAGTAAAACATTTTCAATTTTAGTGAATAAATGATTACTTTAAGTGGCACAAACTGATAGTTTTCATAAGTTTTTTTTGCAGTTGTTGTTTACAAAGTACATTAAAGTTTGACAAAAATCAACATGAGTTTTGTGTGTATTTAGACTGTTTCAGAAAGCTTAAAGACGCTTCTGGAGGCTGATAAAGATCGATTATCCATAAAGTACAACACGCCAGACGATGCAGTCACCTCATCTTCACTCAGTGCGCAGACGGCCTCGCTGTCTCCGCAGCATCCTTCCAGCTCAGAGGACACAGACGACAAGACGGCAACAGAAAACGTCATGGTTCAGATCAAAGCCAGGAAATCAGAGGTTGGTCTCAGATCAGTCAGCAGATCTGTCAGCTGTTCCGGCAGTGACATTTTTAGAGCCCTCTTTACTCTCTGTCAAGCAAATGAATAATCATAAGTAATTGCTCCCGAGGAGATGTGCACATGATGTGCCGCAGCGAAGCAAATGCTTGATGGAGACCCGATAAGCTGAGTTCGGCAGAGAATAAGGGGTCCTTTAGTGCTGTGGTCGGGTAGAACAGACCACATTGCTGGAGGGCTTTGAGAGAGGGCCAGGCCCTTGATGGATTATGAAGTGGATGCTCATTACTCTGAGATTGCATGTGGATGAATGACAAGAGGCCCCATTCTGTTGTGCATTTATTTTGGTAGCCAAGCAAACAGTATTCATATTCCATCATGTGATGATGGCAAGCAATTCAACTTTTTTGGCTACCTGGATTCATTTCCTACTACAATTCTCACTCTGTGTAATGTAAATTGCTGCATGCGTTCTGCAGATTGTTAACATTAAGTAGGCCAAAAAGAAAAAACCTCATTGCCTTCTTGACACCTATCAATAGCTCATCAATGCGTTGTATCTCATTATCTCTGTCATTTCTCCTTTGTGACCCTAGATTGAGCGAAGAATATCTGCATTTATGGAACGCAAGCAGATGGAGATCAATGAAAACAATGTGCGCGAGTTTTGCAACGTGATCGACTGCAATCAGGGTGAGAATGGGAGAGGGGGTTGGGGGCAGGGTGGAGAGGGAGCCTGCACACAGATTGCCAATGTTTGGGAGAGAGCTGATTTCCACAGGCGAGAGGTCAGGCTGAACTGCTCCAAGAGTGGGGCTGAAGTAGGTAACACACTCGGCCTCAAAACACAACCAGCTTAGTCGAGAAAAACATCAGAAAGAGGCTCTTTTTTAATTCAAAGCCTGTGTGAGACACCACCAGTTATAGAAATCAGGACACATTAATGGTAATAGCATTTAAGAGGGATATATATACCTTTTTTTCCCCCCCAAATCATCTTTATTTCTCTTTTCTGTGACATTCTAATTACGGTGTAAATGTAATTTTCTCCTCTTTAGAAAACAGCTGTGCCAGAACAGACGCAGTATTCACCCCTTATCCTGGATTTAAAAGTCACGTTAAAGGTAAGAAAATAAATATTTGCCACAAATGTCAATGTGACATTTCCCATAGGTGTATCTGAAGAACTGCAATCGTTTTTGTTTTTTTTAACTCACAGATCCATAATCCTTCAAATTCTTGTTTAGAGGAAATTGCAGAAAATGAAATCCTTATTTGTAATTTTTGGTTTAATTAATACAATTAAATTGAAATGTCACTATGCAGTACATTACATTTTATGACGATAAATCTGTTTCTGTCTCAAAATGTGGAAATCGTTTAAAAAAAAATCACTGTAATTCAATCTAAAGAAACCTCATGAGTCTCCTCTCTCCCCTTTTATTAGAAAAGTTGTCTAGTTGATATTGGGCTACAGTTTGTGTTCATGTTATATGTTCTTTGACTGGTTAGTTACGCGGGTGGTTAACACGTACGGGCCCCAGACTCGGGGCGGGGGAGGCCAAGGAGAGGCCGGGGAGCAGCAGAGGGGCCCCATGGCACGACACTGTGGAAATGCAGCCATAGAAGAACGACTTCACAACATCGAAACTCACCTGAAACTCCCAACAGGTCAGAGGAGCACAAGGATGCAAACACTGTGCTAATACATTATAATAAAATGAGTGTGTTTGGGTCTGTAATGTTCAAGTGCAAGTGCATTTTTTCAGAAAATTGAATTATATTGATTCACCATCAGAGGAAATGTAGGACATATAAATGTAACAATGGATGAACAAGCCATTTCATTAGATTTTACCGTCACATGGCCATGATATGTTATGATCATGCTTCTGTTTTTACACTCATGCACATGCATTAGTCACACTCTGCACTCTGTTTGTCTTGTATTTTGTATTGAAGTTAATCAATATTTAGGCTGCTCAACAACTTGCTTTATTCCTCAGCGGGCCCCGTTCCATTGAGCGTCTACCAGAGGCTGAAGAAGCTGGAGGATCGCATCCTGGAGCTGGAAGGACTTTCACCAGAGTACTTTCAGTCCACGGTGAGTCCTCGGGCTCTGAGACAGACAAACAAAAAGCACCGAAGACGTATTAGTGTTCGGCACTTCACAGCCTCATCGCTGAGTGAATCAATCCTTTAAACAACACAATGGTATTCTTTTTATTTCATGTTAGTTTACTAGAGTCATAGATGGGTCACTACAACTCTGGAGCAGATGTACATTTTACATCTGTTATCTTGTTAGAAACAAAATATAGTAAATCACCTGCACACCATACTTCTGTTACCATAACCAACATATTCTGTATAATATATAATTTCCACCTCTTATGGTTGGTATGGCAGGTATCAGCCTATTCTCAGACAGCGTACTGAACCTCTCACAGGTTGTTGAGGTGTCGACTAACATGTTCCTCCTCTGACACAGTCGACAGGTGTTAATGTTTCACCTGACAAGACAAGAGGAGAAGCTCCTCCCTGACCGTGTCTCAGCAAAAACCTCCCTGTTCGCTCCCAAACCCTCAAAGCAGCAGATTTTCTCTTGCCTCACATAAGCCGTGTGGTGTTTAATTTAAGTACTCCGCTCCAATTGGGTGCTCACTTTCATCCACTGCTAAACTACTGGTGCACAAAGTTTCAAAGCATTGTGTTTTTGTTTTTTGTTTTTTAACTGTTCAAGCATCAGCAGCTTGTTCAAGGTCTATACTAGACAACTGGGGAAGCACCGAACATGACAATCACCCTCTCCTCCATTTTGTGTTGCAGTACTTTTATATAGTTGAGTTGGAATAGAAAACCACAGTCCTCCTTCCCACTCTTCCCACTGGAATCAAAACTAGTTTAACTTTTCTGGGGGTGGCCAGGTGGCAGCACTCACTCAAAGCGACTTTTCAGCCTCAAGTCTCAGGGGCAAACTGCTGGTTTCAGGCTTAATTCACAGCAAATGGAAGTTTAGCTACACGAGGAACCCAAGCTACTCTTGATACATCACTGCTGCAAGATGAGCCTGTGTCGTCGGGTATATTTGACAGTGTAAAGTATGAAAAATGAAGTTATATTATGGTGTAAAATGAAAGACACAAGGAAATCTGTAGCAGCAGTTTATCTTTTGGTTTGCACGGGCACTGAATCATCTGTTTTGGATACTTGGATTTGTTTAGATCAGAGGGAGTCGATGGTTTTTCAGACAGTGACTCACACTGTGTCGGTGGGAAAGAGTGTTTTCCACCTGAGCGGTGCCTGAGCTGTCAGGTAGAATATCATCATCGAGCTGTGGGAGAAATCATCTCAAAATGAAACGAGGACTTTCCCCTGAAATGTCCCGATACTTCAACACGTTTCCCTTCTTGAGCTGCTCTCAAGTCGATTTGAATCGAAGGAAAAAAAAAAGGGCAGCACGTTTGGTTACATTTCCTTTAACGTTCAGGTCACTGCAGACGGCTCACTCCGAAGGACGACTTGTCACTGCACCGTGCCTTTTTTAAGCCAAGTGCAGATTCAGAAGATGGCAGTAAATTATTGGACTTCATATTCAATCCGACAGACTCGAGCAGAGTCGCACAGACTCTAATTTCCCATCCTAAAGGAGTCTGTCCAGCATGTGTTTAGTTATCTGAGTAAGTGTGCTTGAGATACTGCATGTCTCTTCACACTGGTATTTCTCAGCACAGCATGCTGCTTCTGTGAGTATGCTGCTTTCCATCTGCCTTTGACTCACTGCATGTTTGTGTGAGCAGTGCAAAAGATGTTGAGTGTCTTTGAATAAAATGATGGGGTCTTTTATATTCCGAGTACCACTCTTTTTTTTCCTCCTTTTTTCTCTTTTGCAATACGTGAAAATACTGTAGTTTGGTGTTTACTGAGGAGCTTTACACAGTTGGCCGACGATTTCAGGAACAACATTATAACACTGAACAAGGAAAGCAGGCTACTTAACACATTATGCAGCAATTTGATGGTTTGAATATGTAAAAAACATAGTTCTTGACGCAGTCTTGCACACACATCATTGAACCTCTGTTCAGCTCTGACCAAGGACATTATTATTGGATGTTATCACTACTTACGTCTATCCTTGTGTTTGCTGCTTCCATTTATTGTTGTCAAGTGAATAAAAGTTGTGTTCCTCCTGCTGCGCTTTGCTTTTATAACTTCACGTGGATTTCAGGAAATTCGAAGCGCAAGTTTAGTTTTTTCTATTCAATTGTGTCCATGTCGCTTAGTAAATTCTTTTTCAGTCCTTGAGGTGAAGTAAAAAAGGAGATGAAGTGGATTTTTTTGACGCTTCAGGCAGGTTCAGAAATTCTACTAATTAAAAATCTAACATATACTTGTGTACCCCCTTTTTTGTAGAGTCACCTGCACAAGCGACCAAAGACTTCCCCCGCTCAGGTTAGTAGCTTTTTTGTTTCCTTTCACTGCGCTCGGGGAGTGGAGGTTAACCTGTTTTGATCGTTTGATCACTTCTTTCTTACTTTGTCCTTCAGGGCTGCAGCCTGACGGAGCTGGATGAGAAGATCAATGCGGTGAAAACGGCGCTGCTGAAGAGGGTGAATGAATTTGGGCCTGGATATGGAACAGAGTGCCCACTGTAACAAACACAAGCCATTGCTCCAAACACAATACATTAGTTAATGCATTCAACATGTTTCCTCTATTTCTGTCTCTATTCATCAGTGACTCATTATGACCATCGACAAGGTTAAAGGGAGGAAAACTTTTCATAATCGGTGTCATTTTAGGGCCACAAGTGAAGATCAGAATGATAATTCCTCTAAATTGTTTTGTAGTTAGAAATATAATTTCTCTGTGAATAAAGGTGTTTTTTTCCTCCATGAAAACTTGAAACTTGAAATTTAATCATGACATTGATGTATTAACTGTTAATGTAATGTGTTATCTGATTGAAATCAGACTTGATAGAAACTGATAGATAGATAGATAGATAGATAGATAGATAGATAGATAGATAGATAGATAGATAGATAGATAGATAGATAGATAGATAGATAGATAGATAGATAGATAGATAGATAGATAGATAGATAGATAGTCTAAGCCCATGGTTACACCTGACCAACAGTTCAAAACACTGATACGTTCAGCATATCATAGTTTTAACACTTAAAGAGCCACAATTGGGGCATTTATTACATTACTTAAATGATGAATAAATTATAATGTGTTGAATAATTTTCAATCAGTGGGTTGTTCCAGTTCTAATAGATGAGAACAATCTGAGCTGCACACATCAAAGATCAGGAAATACATTTGGTTTAGAATTGAATCAACATGGGTGTTTAACATCTTTAATGTCTAATGCCGAAAAATGTGTGCGTGTGACTATGACTGTGTTTGTGTGTGACGCTAAGGAATCACAGAGAGCGAGAGAGAGCACCTGATTTATCTGCCTGACTGCTGTGTGACGATGATCACCCCTAATGGTTGTCATTATAACAAATGACCTGATTACTGCATCTCTGTTTGGAAAACATATTGCAGACCAAACAAACCAGCATTAAATGGGACGCCGCCGCGTTTGACACTGACATGTTTATAAAAGGTTTGTGCGTCGCCTTAACTGAGCAAGCGGCTGAAGCAATAATTGCATACAAACATTAATTTTTTTCTCTCTTATGAGTAAACCAGGAGAACTATTGCATTGTATCATCATAAAACTGTGATGAAAGATAAGATTTATTTTTATTTCTATGGTTTCTTCAGTTTGAAAAGTAAAAACACAAGTTCAAATACCAGAATAAAAACATACATAAAGCTCATGCATTCAGAATCCTAGTGAAACAAAATTAGCTATACAATACAAAAGTATTAAAGTAGCATTAAAAGTAGAAGTGCATGGTCTGAAACGGCCTTTGTTAAATAACTTAGTCCCTCAATCCTTTTTTAAATCAATAGAGACACTTAAGTTCCAGTATGTTTTCAGTTTTTAACAACACACTGTGTTTTAATAAGGTCCTTCAAGGGATAAACATTGCAAACATAGAATAATAACCACTTATTTTGAAGTAAAATTAACAATATTTTCCCCTGAAATCTAGATAATATAATAAAAAAAACAATTAGTAACATAAGAAGAGGAAACTCATGGAAAGTTCAAGTACTAGCATGCCTTTCTGAGCGGATAGAGACCGCTTCCTTCATGTTTTAAAAACATGAAACTCATATAAAACTAATAACCTGCGAATAAAAGATGCGCTTGGATGCAGCGAGCACCTTGACTACTTCATGGCCGACTACATCAAAGCACAGGTTCAGTTCAGACTGTGTATGTTCGAGCCACTGGAGGTTAAAGCTACTTCAACATTTAACTCATTCTGTGCTGCTTCCCATGGGATGAAATATAATTTTAAAATGATTTATTAACGCAACAGGTGTGACAAACGGAAAACTTTCTCACGTCTCTGAAAAATAACTGTAACTCCCCCCTCAGCTTTTCTCTGCAGTTGCTCTTTGTACGTCATGTCAAGATTTGTTTCAGAGTTGATTGATGGAGTGACCTGAAAATAATGGAAGACGTTGCATTGTGAGCTTTTTTTTTTTTTTTTTTTTTTGAGGATATTTCATTCTTAAGGCGGAAATGGGGAAATTTTCTCCCTTTTTTTTCTCCCACCCCCTCTTTCAGGTGTACCCCGCTTGTTCAGCTCTGTCCGTCTCTTGCTCACAGACTGGAACCTTCTGGGCGTCGAGGGGCCACACCGAGCTGGGAAGGGGAGCACTTGAGCTGCGTGTGCTATGTGGATGTGGAATGGGGGGGGAGGGAGGGTGTGGGGGTGTTTCTCATTGTTCCGCAGGGGCTTTTGTCTCAGACACAGCCCCCTTATGAGGGTTAATGAGAACAAATTGGTCTGAGTGTAACAAATGGATTATGGAGTTGGACAAAAGGTTGCATTTTGTGGGCTGCATTCGCCAGGATCCACCCATCATCTGCCCATTCAGCCGAGCGCGCTGACGAGCGTCTGCATGAAGTGGCTCACTAAATATCTCATTATCTTTATCCTATCTGCTTTATTACATGAGTGCATTATGTGTGCACACTCCCTAAAATGAATTTAAGTACAATGTAAAGTTTATATCGAAATAATGCAGTTTGTAATCGGTGCAATTACCTGGCTTCTTTCCTACAGCTCATGTCAAGAATACAAAGTCAATATGTCAACATTAGTGTCAGTGGTTAGTGCTCTAAGGTTGGGTGGGCATAGTGTAGCCTTTCAAATTAACAAAGAGCCACTTCCTCATTGACTCTATGTAATTCCCGCCTGTCAATCAGTCCTCTCTCTGCCTGATTTCTTGTAACGTCCTTGGGAACCTCGGTAAAAAGACACAGAGGTGTTCCTTGTCTTCTATGGGTCCGGTTGTATTTTTTGGTGGGGTCGAAGGAGAGGATTCATATCCATTCATATCTCAAACTCTTAATGGGCTCCAAGCCCTCCAAAAAGAAAGCTCTTTCCTGTGACTAGTCAGCTCCAGTCTTTATTCATCTGTGGCTCCGTGTCAAAAAAGACTGTTGCTCGTTTGTGCCCTGAACAATGAGGAACAAGGCTGAATCTCTAGCTGGGAACAAAAGACAGAAAACAGGCTTTTCACTCTGCAGAACATTAGATTCTGACACATTTTGCCATGGCAGTTTTTTTTTCACCATCCTGAGTGCTGTGGCTCTGGTCTTTTAAAGAGACCACCTGTTGGCAACAAGCCTGTTCTTCATTACAGGCAGGCCTATTATCACAGGATGAGGAGCGCCACAGGCTAACTTTTTTAAGTTAACCCTGCCGCAGTTTCCAAAGCTGGACGATTGGGAAATGTAGATTACGTGTTACCACTGGAAAGCCTTATTTTCTTCATGTAATTTTGCATCTTGTTTTTGAATAAGAGCCTTTGTGGGCATAAGAGGGAAGTACTTCATTCTCGCTCTTGTCAGTCACAAATGTCACAAACAAAGGGACTCGAAAGTCGGCACCTCGAATCTTCTGTAACCACAGATTTGGGGCTAAGTTCATATGCCTCGCTGGTAGAAAACCCAGATGTACTGGCTGTAAAGTTGTTGATGGTGGTCTCCTGTTTTTCATTCAATTATTTCTGGCATCTGAAGGGTTTGTGTCCTTCTTTTGAAAGCAGATTTGAGCAATTTTCAGCACCCAAAACATTAGCATAACTACAGCACGATAATGATTTTCACGACTCTATGTAAAATAAAAGTACTGTAGGTGGCAATGAAGCAATCAAGTGCATACTCTGGTTTTGAATTGGACATGATAAACAGGGTGACAGGAGCCAGGAGTGGCTGCTTTATTTTATTTTATTTCCATTGGAGTGAGTGAAGATTTTAAAGATGGTGTGAACCATTTCTGGTTTTCATAGCTCCAAAACAAATTTAAAAAGTTATTCAAATTATTTGAGGTAAAACTTTTTTGCTGTGTGTTGCTCTATGGACTGTAGAGTTTTGTTCTTTTTAAGTATGCAGCCCCAGGACAGCTATATAGGAGGTCAAATTTTAATGTCCCATAAGGCAACATTAAAACAGCAAATGCCTCTGTCGTGCTCATGCCATCACTGTCAGAGTACATCCGATGCGGTCGCACTTGTTTCATGTTCACAAACACCCGGAGAGAGAGGGGGGGTGCGTGCATGTGTGCACCTGTGACCCTCCCCCCACTAAGCAGACAGCACAAGAGAGGATCCCCCTGCAGCCCACGGTCTTCAATAAGAGGCAGTCAGCTGCTCTCTGTGGCCCTGCTGCACGGTCCCCAGGCTCTCTGGAGTTAAATGTGCCTGTGATATTGCCAGGAGGGAGCAGCGGGAGTTGAATTCAGGCAATTACAATCAAGTCAGGGCATAGTTAGTGCGTGGGCCCTGGCAGCACCTGAGCTGGATGCTGATGAGACACTTAGCCCCAAACCCTCATGCATTGGCCCAGGCGCTGCACAGAGCAAGCCCTCCTTCCCCCGCCCCCCCCTTCCCCGCTCCCTCTCTTTTCCCACAGCAGCCGACCCCCTACTGGACACTTCCACTTCCCTTCACCTCATTTAGGCCTCTAGAGCTCTCTCACCCTCTCTCTCTCTGGCCCTCACATTGCAATACTTCTGCTTTATATAGGTGGCGTGGAGTACTGCACTCAATCACTCTTCATTCATTCACACTGTACAATAATAGACTACTACTCCGATATTGTCCTTCAAGCACCTGTGCATAGCAGAGTTTCAAACATCATGTGATGTCTCATGCCAAGTTCTTGAGAGATATGTGAAGAGTTATTTCTCTTGACGGTACAAAGGGAAAGCTGTAGGGAAGTGTTTGATCATCTCTGTTGCACCTTAATGCGCGGTAGAAAGCACCTTTAGAAGAGTTTTTCCTGCTCATCCTCGTCTTTATTGCGCATTAAACTTACAAGCTCAAGTGCCATCACATCGCTGTCTCTGCAGCTGACATTCATTTGCAGGTGTCTGACTATAGGGCACGCCGTGTCCTGACTGATGTGTTGTGGCAACAGGAAGAGAGAATGGAAAGGGAGGCGAAGTTCTTGAATATCTATGACCCGAGAATATGGAGTCAGGCATCACAACAACACTCTGAGCCCCTTTTCCCAATAAGATGCTCTCAGCTCTTTCTGAGGGAAAGCCTCCCAGCTCCCGCCCTCTCTCAGCCACCACACTTTGCTGAAGTGTCATTAGGATTGTAAAGGGCAGGTTGCCATAGAGCTTGGATTGCAGCAGATGTATGGACTCGTAGATAAAACCACCATATTTTGAATGTAAAGATCTGAGTGTGGCGCCTAATGGGAGGGCGCCATAGTGGGGACTGCGCTCGCTGCTTCTTCATCTGCAGTCTGTGCGCATGCATCTTTCATGTGTCACTTTAGTGTTCTGTTTTGTGAGATTGCTAGCTTTGCTCTTCAATCCACTTTCATTGTCTATCTGAGGCTGTGCTTGTTAGTTAGAGCTGGGCATAGTATTTGGCGAAGCCAAGGGGAAAGGTGGAACACCTCTTTCACGATTTTTGCCATAATGGGTGTCTTTTGATTTTTCCTGGGCTTTGGAGACTACCAGGGATTGTCTCTTTGAAATTATTCCATTTTGGCAGAGAAAAAGAAAATGGATTGCGCTGATCCTGTTTTGTTCCTGGGGGGACGGCTGCAGTATTATCCTGGGCTGACACCGGTGGCGAAGAGGCAATCACAGTGGCCCTCGCTCTGACAAAAACACTCCATCTGCAAGGAGAGGAGGAAATCACACCACAATGATGTCTGACTCTTCTGCCTCACTCTGGCAGCTGGGCCCTGGGACCCATGAACCGCTACACAACCGCCACCACAACGGCTGCTATACAAACGCACAAACACCACAATACAAATCAGCAGCTGTAACACACACAAAGGCAACGCACCTGCCATCACACAACAACAAGAACAGGGTGGATTTGTTTGAAAAGTTTCTTTTTCTCAAGGCTAGTTAGCAAAGTCTCATACACTGTAAAAGCTTACCAGGATTAGTATTAGTGTTAGTGTTAGAGCTGCTATTTTTTTTGGACACACATAAATCCACCTTAAACCCACTAGAGGAACTGTTAGCCTACAAAATACAAATACTATCAGGATGTCAAATGCTCTATCCCCCCCTCTCTCTCACACACCAGATGCAAGATAAGCAGCCGTGTAGCTTGCCCTGTTAGTATTCAGTAGCGCCACCTCCTTCCCTCCGTGTCCCATACCTGGGGATCAAACGCACCTCTTTGTGAGAGAGGCCTGACCCCCTGCTATCAGCAAACAGAAGAGCGCCCAGCTGACACCACTCTTGAGATGTGCCATGAAGACGGAGGCCTGTGATTACAGCACAATCCTGAAGAGACAACCCTCCACCCCGGCTCCAGCCCCAACCTCCTGCATCTCCCAAAACACAATCCGCCCACCACCCCTCCCTCACCCCTCCTCCACCTCTCCTCCACGACAAATTCACCTATCTCTGAAATAGATGTTAATCTCTCGCCCAACTGGCTGCCTCTGAGACCTCATTGACACACATATAGCCATGAATAATCAATAGGGCGCTATTTCCGTGAACGCATTTGTCAAAACAGGTCATTTCTTGTGGCTATTTCTGCAGCAGATTAGACTCTGAGATCTGGACGGGACTGTCAGATCAGTGGTGGAGGTGTGTGTGGAGCTGCCTCTGGATTACAGTGCAGGGTCTGTTTAGTGCCGTCATAACGCCACATGAAAACCAATGAAGGTAAAGCAAGAGGGGGTATTAATTTGTTGTGAGAGGCAGAGGCTCAAGTGGGTCTTCCAATAGCAAATTAGCAAACCCTCATTTCAAAAACCCTCATACATACTAGAGGATAGTGATGCGCAAACACAAACAACATGCATGTGCACATGCGGACAGTATGTTCCTGTGAGGTTGAGGGGGGAAAAATGTGTCTTTTTCCGCGGCATCTCCTACTTTTCTCATTCTTCCTCAGTCTCTGTCCCTCGTTGACACACACAGACACAGACACACACTTATGCACACACATACACACACACACGCACACAAGAAGAAAACTTCAATTTTATCTGCAGGGGCAGAAATCAATCTCACATCTCTTTAGTTAATCCGCAATGGCTCTCTACAGATCCTGACACTAATAAGGTATTGAGCAGGTGAGGCCAGGGGCTGAGGAGGAGAACAGAGGGAGAGGAGAGGCCTGCAGTCTGGGGCCCGACTGGCGGCTGGCACTGTTCCAGTGCAATTATGGGGCTTGTGTATGGGAGAGAAGGGTGCAGGAAAGAAGCAGCAAAGATAGAAGGGAGAGAGAGAGAGAGAGGGGCAGGGAGAGAGGGAGGGAGAGAGAGGGAGGCATAGAGAAAGAGCGAGAAAGAGGGGGTGGGGGGAAAAATCGATCCCATCTGTGGTATGATGGTTAATTAAAGCAGCTCTTGAGCAGCCCAAGGATGAGAGGCTTGGCTGGGCTCCTGGAGGCACAGCTCTGATTACTCACACAGAATGGATGGTTTCTTAGCAATGAAAGGAGGGGGCCAAGAGCTGCCTGGTGGGGTGCACAGACGACGTCAAGGAGGAGAGACATGTGCATGCTGCACACTTGCACATGTGCGCACACACACATGCACACTCACACACATGCACACGTGCAAAATGGACTCTCATACAGTATGCATGCACATGCACATACATACATATGCAACATGTATACATCGGGAGCCTGAAGACACAAGTGCAAACATCATCAAATTAGATCAAAATAGATGCATCAGGAAGCTAATGAGATATAATGTGAGGCCACTGAATGTGAATTTCCACAACAGAATGAGTTCAAGAGGTTAATGAAAAAACAACCAAAGTTCAGCTAATTGTAGCTCATGGTGCATACTAATGTCACCGACTGTGGTGGCACACAGGAGGCTGTGGTTCTATGTGTGGGGTCTCACAGCAAGGAAACCGTCATCTTTCTTTGGGGGGGCGGAGTTATTATTACCTATTCTCCTAGTACCTATAACCTTAATATTTCTGATGTTGATTCACTTATCTCCATCATATACCTGATGGTGATGAGAAGGCAACGCTGATTCTGCGTCCAATTTCCCCACAGTCATCAAAGTTTCATTTTATCTTATACCATTACATTAAGATTCCCCCCCGAAAGCCCATTACACCCTCCTCATTGACATTCATGGCTCTCTCATATTGAGAGGGCATGGGTGATAACACTGGCACTTTGGTATGACCCCACCCCCCTATGGTGAGTTTTGGTATTGCATAACTTGCTTATAGGCAAAATTAAGGTGTTCTGTCCATTTTTACACAGCACAGCACCTGCATTAACGCTAAATGTAAGATTTAAATGACTTCCAGTGTTCAAGTTTATCATTGTGTATAAAGCCTGACTCTGTCCTAATACCACAGGACGTAACAACATCCACCGAGACGAAGTTAAACAAGGGTCCTTGAATGATGATATGTAGATGGGACAGGAAGACACCCCACCCTCCAATTTTTTATAAAGTTGACGCTGACATATAATCATACTCTCAGAGTTAGAGAGGGGTTATAATAAACCTTCAAATCTGAGGTGTATGAATTATGTATATGGTGATGATTTGATGGCTGCAAAATAGAAAAGAGGGTGCAAGCGGCTGATTGAGGTGCGCCACGTGGTGCATCGTTCGCCGCCATGTCTCCCCGTGCAGACATCTGAGGTCAGGGCCCTCTGCTAATTGGTGTCGGGTTGAACGCTTGTGAGCTAAATGAGAAAATTACACGTTGTGGGAGGAATCAGCTGCAGTTGTTGGGGTGCCTTTTACAGTACGGCTGCAGTCCTATCTGTGTGCCGGAGACAGCAGTCTGGCTCTATGTTTGTTGGGGGGGCTGGAGGGGGGAAGGTAGATGGTAAACTTTAGTGTTTTAAGTTGTGAGAGCTCCAGGTCTCCTACACAGCCACACCCGTCAGACATGCACACTACTGCCTGGGAATTTGTGACATAGAAACCAAGAGGTGCAAAAAAGGCTCCTGTTGTTTGTGCTGAAGTTTTCAGATACCCTGTAATTAACATCTCAGAAACTTATACTGTAGCTGCTATAACTAGGACATTTCTGTCACCGGTTTGTAATTGACTACAGATCTACGGAGCAGTTTAAACACATTAGCTCTTTGTTATGTTATGTTATTACAGTTTTTGCATCAGACTTGCTCCCTCACAGCATTTTCAGCCAAAAAAGAAATAAACCATTTGTCCACTAGCAGACATCAGGCAGACACAATGAGCAACTAGCTGGTAAACAAAGGTTGGTGGAGGCCAAAATGGAGCTAAAACAAAGTGAATATTGAACCGGTGCCTCCATCAGAGTGGACAGGTGGATGAATAATATTGCTTCAGGGTGTGAAATAAACAACTCTATATCCAACAGGTTTCATCCATATTAATAGACAGTAAATTCAGTCTATGTCAACGTTGTTTTTACAGCCACTTTCCACCACCTCCGAGTGGACAAAAAAAATGGGTCAATACAGGTTGAAGCACAATTATGAAGTGCTTCAGTTCTACTTTAATCTTCTCTTTCATACCTTTAGATGGAAGTGTTTTACTCTCTGCTCTGTTATCAGCTATTCTTTCTGGTTACCAACTAATCACAAGTTCGTTTACAGATTTAGATTTCAGCAAAAAAAAAAAAAAGATAATCTTTTATGAAATGTGTGATATATATGTGATATACAATTCAGTTTTCAGTGAGTAACTTAACATTGTGATTTTTTTTTTAACTTATGAAGAGCTGGTTACTTTGGCAGGTTGATAAAAGCTGTTTTTTGTTGTTGCTTTTTCTCTTTTTTCCCCTGATTTGCGTGATTTGTCTGATTTAGGTTGTTTTGTTTTTTTGTCTCTGGCGTCTTTTTCCTCCATTTGTCCGTATCATACAGTAAAACTCAATAAACACAATCAACACAATCCACTCAACATTGATCTACACAAAATCGTTCGTTGTTTCAAATCAACTTAGTGAATGCACTGATGAGTGATACTGTTTAAGAAGTTTTCATTCTGCTCGAATTATCTTTTATTCATGAAATACTACTTCTTTTTTTTTATTTGCCTTTGTGTGCAGGTAGACTTGTGCCTGTATGTGTCATTCAAGGCTTGGGCGAATTATTCACTGCTAAACACAGCATTCCTCCACTCCTCTGGCACACCCAACAAACAGACAAACAACAATGTAGGCTAAATGAGTAAAGTGTTGAATTGCCTTCCTTTTGTTCTTTCGCTTATTTCTCTTCTCTGCTGGCTCTTTCTCTTTCCAAGACAAGACTCCTTTGGTGGTGAGCCCCGGCAATCTTAAGTAAACGTCATTAACTGTTTGCTCATATCGCCCACAGAAAGTATGTTGCAGCCTCCTTTGTCTCACTATCAGTTGTTTAAAGAGGTTTGTGCTGTAATGGCGTGGTCGGCCGGTGCCAGGAGCTTTGAAGGTGCCGTCTCACTGGGAGAATTAACCTCAGTGGTCACTGAGAGCTGACCTCAGAGTTGCAATCTCTGGAGGTCACGTGGCAGAAATAACTAAGAAAAACCCCTGTGCACATGCTTTTCTTCTTCTCCAAGCAGAAGGAAACTCTGCACCTCTGTCTAAGAACAGCACGCTTTATAAAGGCTTTATCAGTGATGGATTTATTCATAGTTAATAAGTAATTTATTACTTCTCTATAGCTCATGAATGAGATATTAATAGACATTAAAGGTCAGCTTTGTGGTTGTGAAAAACTCCTTGGATTGCTGTTTGTCTCACTCTATGGTAATCTACCTTTTTAGTTTACCTTTTAAAAGACCCCCCTCCTAAATAGACCCTTTCCTCACTTCTACCCTCTTAAACACTTAAAAGTGCAAGAACCCCTAATGAAGGGCACACTGACATTAATAACTGCAGACTGCATGGATTATTAGAATAGAAAATTATTTGACTAGCAAATAAAGGGTGTTAATCACCTTCTAATGGGTAATATGATCAAGATAAGAGAAGTAGACAGACCTGATGGTTTATTATCTCAGAGTTATTTATGCAAACCTCAGAGATTTTGTTATATGAGACTTCTCCTGGATTATGTTACAACATTTACAGCTAGATTTAATGACAAAAAGAAAATTATGTCACTAATAAAGGTTTGCATGTTAAAAAACAAAACAAACACACAAGTGAAATAGTTATTACATATTTACTTTTGTCTTGTACAACTGCAAACCTGATGGATGACTGTAAAAACATGAAACCAGGAAGCTTTCATAGGTGACTTGCAGATATTTCTAACTACATACTTTACCAATTAAAGCAGTGGAAGGAGCCTTTATTAACTAGTATATCGCCAACACTTGCAACTGCAGAAAACAGTTACTTGATTTATAATAAAAACATTAAATCTGCAGGTATAAATCACAATAATCATTACTATAGGGTTCTTCCATCATATGAATTTATCAAGTTCAAAATTCTACATGTTTAGTTTTGACTTGTGTGCAACCTCGAGTCACCCCTGACCTTTTGTTACACTTACTCCAGTTTTGAATATATGTATGTACATTATGTGGGCTATTAATCATGAAGCCTGTATTGATACTTAAGAAACACGTCTGACCACAAATTTGATGGCTTGAAATGTTGAGGGTGGGGTGTTCTGCTGGCTCCAGGTCGTGAGGATTATGAACTTTATTAAAAAGAAAGTGGTGATAAATTATAATAATAAAACATTAATAATGGGTTCTTCTTTGTTATGTTTGTTATTAAAGGAAAACCAATGTTTTCTGCCCGGCTGGTTGTGACAGTGGTTAATAGATAACAAGGTTGACTGACAGTCGGAGCCGAGGCGCAAACGACAGTCCGTGATGTCAAAGTCAGACCCAAGCATTCACCCTGAGTAACCTCCACAGGTGTGTCAGTGTGACGTCATTCTACTCCCACCTTTGTTCCTCAGAGAGAACAGCGTTGTAAAAAGGTAAATTGTGATCAAAACATAATCATACAACATTATTCTGCCATTTTTCTGGTTAGGTAAATCTCAATTAATGAGTAAACTATGAATAATCTAATATACTCTTCTAAAACAATCAATTAAACCCTGGTTGTAATTGAGCCAAAAACATGTTATTAAAAGATGGCTGTTTGAATCATTGATAAATGTATTTTAAGCCACTCACCTCACAGTTTTGGAAACACTAGTATCTTCATTAAAATTTGAAATAAAGGTCTGAGTAATGATTGGCTACAGAGCCTCAGTTTGGTGATTTATTTGGTAATTCTTAGACCAGCTGGGATTATTTACAACCTGGTGACCAAAAAGTTATTTCTGGTTCATTAATAACACACTTACTACCCATTAGAAAGCCCTCAGTTACAACTTTTTAAAGTGTGGGCTTAGAGAGGTTTTATCTCCATTTTCTTAAAATGGCACTAACTTAGTGCCAAGATGCTCTTGGAGACCCAGGCCCATTATTACAGAGATTTTGTCGGCGGCAGGACATGGGTGAGTAATGGCAGTGGTGCATTAGGAGAGAGAAAGAGAGAGAGGGGGGTGGGGGGCTGGAGGAGGAGGAGGAGGAGGAGAGGATGTGTGATAGCCTGGAGTTGTAAGTCAACATCAGAGGCCGCAGGCTGACCCCACAGGGGATTACACACTCTGATTTTTAGAGCATCTCTCCAGTTTCTCTCCTCTCTGCAGCAGCACTCGGCGCACACAACACCCACCTGATGCAACATAATGTCTAGGAATACAGACACAAGCTCACCTGCACGCTGTCTCTCTCTCTCTCTCACACACGCGCACGCACACGCACATATACACACACAGTTATATGCGGGATCATTCTCGTTATGCCCTTATTCTTAGCCCTGCTCCATCTTCTGTTCCAGGGTCGGGGCAGAGTAGGATCATAGCAGGGTTTGTATCCAGAGAAAGAGGGAGCGAGAGATCTGAGCCCCTGCAGTGGTAAGTAAATACAGCCTAATGGCCTCTGATTAATTCTACATTGCTCTCATCGGGCCAGTAAAAAGAGATGTAATGACCTGCATCTCTCTTTCCTTCTCCCTCATTTCTTTCCCTCGCTCCCCCTCCTCCCCTCAGTCTTTCTCAATTTCTCCCTCATTTTCTCAGCTTTTGATTATGAATTAAAAGGGATTGCAAATGGTATGCTGTTGGTTGGCCCCCTGATTGCCATATTTGATTAAGAAATGTCAGTGTGCATGTTTCCCATGTCTGTCTTTTTTTAGCCTCTCTGTTCGCTGTAACATTTCGCACATGCACGAGGAACACAATGGCTCCACGGCTCTCAGACGGTCTGCCATGAACAGCAAACTTGGCGCTAATCAAACGCATTCTTCCGTCTTCCCTTTCTCTTTTTCTCGGCCCCCTTTTCTCATTTTTTGCCTTTTCAAGACTCGGTGGGTTTTTGTATCAACTGTGAGACACGCCAACAAGGGAGAAATCACAGACAATTAAAGAGCATTGACAGAGACAGGTATAGAGACGGGAACAAGTGATGGAGATCTGTGTTCTTCTCTTATGACGTCTGAAATCAGAGACAGTGGCTCAGTCTTCTTGTTAATTGTAATCTTCAAAATTAAAACTTCTGACTGTTGCTTGGTGGAAAGATTTCAATCTGTATTTTCATTCTGTCGACTTATCTGGACCTTTCAACTAATGTAGGTCTTGGAGCTGAAAAGAGCTGCTTTGCCATGGATATTGCAATATCTGGTATAGCATTGACTGACTCCAGGTCTGCTCCCTGTTTGGTTCATTAGGCCTCCATCGAGGAGTGAGACACACTCGTCTAGCCACTAGACTGAAACTCGGAGGTCAACACTTGTGTGGTGGAAATTATGTTTGTGTAGCGCTAAACTGTTTTCCAAATGATGTTGCGGTACCAAACATAATCGCTGCAGGATTATATTCAGGGCTGTCTTTTTGTTTTCTTTTTGTTTACTGAATGAAGCAGGTGTGCAAATCGCAGGACTTTGTCTCCAGAGTTTGGGTTCCACATTCACACTCTCATCTGCGGTTAGTGGAGGTTTAGACAACAACGAGACTCGGGTTCGTCTCGGAGAAAGACTGTAGATTCAGTTAAATGTTCCCTAATCTTACCCAAGTGCGGCCAGCGTAGACAGAACCATGTCAACACTGCATTACACCGATACAATCAGTAATCATAAACAACATGTCCCCATTGGAAAACATGGATTTTATCAGTTCTGCATTTCCTTTCTAAGTAAATAAGGGAGTGCTCAACTCAGCTCTGCTCTTCGTATTTTCTCTAATTCATCCCCAAATTATTGATCGGCTACTACCAATACCAAGGCTTATAACTGTTGACTGTCAATAGGGCTGACAAAAAAAGAAAACAAAATGCAGCCCTCTTGTTTGGTCCCATCCTGGGCCCATAAACAGTCTTCATAGTGCTGTCAGGTTTGTGTGAATGCATTAAGTAATTAAGAGTTATTTTAGTTTGCAGGCAGACATTTTTAGGATTTAAACATTAAATCCAACCAACAAAAATAGTAGACAGACACAATTAACAAGCTGCTATTAGCAGCTGAGCTAGATATTTCCCTCAGGAGGAAATGGTGGAGACCAAAAAACATTCATCAGATGTTGATAATGTTCTCCTTATTCGACCAAATAAGCAACTGTTTGCTACATGTACTATAAAGATGATGTCATTCGTAGTTTCTTCCTCAAACAAGCCAGTTGTTGCAAGTTGGACTTGTTTTTTATGGTGCCACAAAGTCTTGGTGCTAAACTTTAGGACTGTCGCAGTGTGTTCTTCACTGAACTTAAGACCATGATGATATGTAAACACGAAGCAGTCGTCGTAAATTGAATGCTTTTTTATACTGTAATTTCTTTTTACAGGTTTTGCAGATGTATTCTGCACAATTCACGATGACGGCCACTTCAGTAGCTACGGGGCAGAAACCAAAATCTGTGGTGCAATTGCGCATAGAGTGAGATGTAAGATGTTTTCAAAACAAAACAAAGTGAGTCTTCAATTTAATCTTAACAACACTGTCATTTCGGACCCAAGTTTTTTCATGTCCCACTCATTTTTGTGTGTGTGTGTTTTTCTGATTACAGCACAGCCCTCGAATTCAAAGAGAATAACTTTATGTATCTGAATTGCTACAGCTGAGATTTGTCCGTCATTTTCAATTCCAATCACAGTCACCGGTCGTTGGTGTTCGCATTAAACTTTTTAATTGCTAGATTTTTCATTTTTTAATCTCTTCAAGCTTAGTCTGAAACTATTGATTTAGTCTGTCTCAGGGCCAAGGCATGTACAATGCTGTAGCTGTGTTTACCTGCAGCTCAGGCTACTGCCCTCGAAGGACCCAGACGTTTTAGATTTGAGCTGGTGTGTGTCTTGTGTTTAATGTCTAATCACCGACCTCTCACCTCTGCTCTTGATTCATGTATCGTCAGTTTTGAACATTTCTCTCCCGTGACCACCTCAACCCTCTCACTGCTGTTACAGTCATTAGTTTGTTCTCCGTAGCACATATCTGATGGTGCTAAACCTCAATCACGGGCTGCCCTCACCATTATTACACCAACTGTGTAGAGAGAATGCATGTGTGTGTTTAGATGCATGCTCTATATATGTTTGAGTAGCTTGTGCATGTATTTGCAGAGTGTCCATGAATCCGCACTTGTGCGCAGCTGCTTGTGCATGCATGGACATGTGAGCAAGTGCACTTTTGTGTACGTGTGTGTGAGTGCGAGCGTGAGTGTGTGTGATAATGGGCTGTGTCCATCAGCACACAGAACACGAGCCCTGTGTATCAGGCAGAAGACACACTTAATGCCTGTCACAGGGTCAGATCAAGTGTGTACAAAGGAGAATTGATTCCTTTGAAAAACAGAATGCAACCAAGGACAGTTTTCCCATTTGCCAAGGAGTAAGAAAGAGAGAGGTGTATAGAAAGTGGGCAGAGGGAGAAAATGGGAGAGAGAAATGGTGTAGGTGCCTGCAGGAGAGAAATGTGTTGATCTTTTGAGATGAAAAGCTCTACTTTCATAGGCTGCAAAATGGAATGGCGGGCTTCAGGGCTAAGGCTATAAGAAGAGGAGTTTCTTCCCCTCCAGAGCCTTTTGTTATCCTCTCATCAGTCCATCTCAGAGGAGGGCGAGGGGGTGTGGGGTATGTGGGGTGGGAGAGGAGGTGGCCATGTCAACTCACTGCTCCACCAGCAAGAAATGGACTCCCTCCCCAGGCACCTCATGGAGGGGGGGGTGTAGGCTACACACCAGCTACCTCGGTGCAGGAGATGAACGTAGGAGCAGCAGAGGGAGAGGTGAGATTAAAGTTTGAAGCAGGGGAGGGTGTTAATGAGGGGACGGCACAAGTAGAAAAGGTTCCTCTGGGCTCTTTTTTGGAAGGTGGCCCCTCTCGCATTATATTCTTGACTCCCCTCCAGGAGGGCCTAATGACGCTCTCTAAGGATGGCGGTCTTGAGGAGGAAGGAGGGGTGACGGGAGGGGAGGGGGAGCGGGGGGGAGGACATACAGGGAAGATGCACCCTGAACGCAACAGAGGAGGTAGCCAAGAAAAGGGAGAGAGAATGGTGTCCCCACTAGAGAGATGAGTGAGAAGGAGCTCTTTCTCTCAAGACTCTTCATGTGCCCATCTTCCTCTCACTTCAACCTCCTCTCTTCTTCTGCGGCTCACCTCTCCACCTCCACCCATCCTCCCTTTTCTTGCTGCTCTGTCCTCCGGAGCAGGTTGGTAATTGTCACACACACAGCAGCACTATTTTCCATTAACTTAAGTATGTACAAGGAGCTAATATCTAACTGAGCTAAATGTGGATTTAGTTGCGATTTCAAGCTCCATCGCAGGCAGAAAGGGGGCCCTTATGCAGCGCTCTGGAGGACGGCGTATTTACAGAAATCTCTAAGAATTTTCCATCTTTCCAGGTTTATTTTTTCCCCGTAGCCATCTCCAAAACAGGATTCACCCATCTACCCCCCAACCCCATCTATTCCCCCAAGAATGTCAGAGTATCCATAAACAAAATCAGAGGGTACAGTAAGGTCTCTAATCAAGGCAATCAGTGCTGTTTTCAGAGGTGTGCAGCACAGCAGCAGCGCTGGTCTCATCTTTGTCTGTGCTTTAATTACTTGCTTTTGCATTTTGATGGAGGGGGGTGACGGGGGTGATTGTGCCTTATCACCTATCTCCAAGGATAAAAGACTACCCAATTACTTTGTTTGGATGCTAATGATTGCATTTCATTAGTAGCCGCTCTTAGCCCTCCTCACCCAGTAAATGAATGAATATGCCGTAATTTCAATTATTGGAATTATGAAAATTGCTTTTAAAAAGACGGCACGGGTATCATCAGCTTTCCACTGTGACATAATGCCATTTTAATTTCTATAATAGTTTTAATTGTCAGTGGCCCCGCTGTGCATTAATCATTTAATTGTATTGTCTTTTTCTGATGCAAACACCTACACCCCCTGAACACCCTCACACTTTCCCGCCCCAGCTTTGAAAATACAAATCACAATCAGCACTATCATCTTGAGAGTGATGAGAGAGGGTAAAAACAAAGAGAACTTAGGGGTGTAATTCAAAGTTCGGAGATGGTGGGAGACTGTTGGTTTTTCTTCCAAAGGGGATGAGCGCGATGTTTGACAACCTGTGACCTTGGATTTGTCTGAACTTTTGTTTAGGTTTGTAGTGAAACATTAACAATAGTGACAATAAAAATGATAACATTCATGAAACAAAAGAAACATGAAAGTTATTATTTTCGTTTTGTGCCACAGGTGCGACAGTGTCAACACATTCACAGCTCCAAGTGCAATATTATAGTATTATTTTGGCTAAGAACAATTTCTTTATATATTAGGGTTTTATAATATGTGGGTCTCTGTGTGTGTTCCATTTGCATTATTCATGTCACAACTGTCTTTATTATGGATCATTTATACATTTGTTTCTTCACAAAAAGTAAGTATTTGTCTTGTAAGTGCTTGTTAGTACTATTTTACACTTGGTAACAATGTACATTCAGATCCACAGTCTATCTGTTTCAATTTACTAAGATTTAAGAAAATAAATAAATAAATAATAATAAGAAGAAAAAGACATCTGTGAATGAATACCTACCGTAAAAAGGTCAAAGGGCAAGGGCATCATACAGCCCTTTAGTGAACACAACAGTGTCTTTGTGGCCATAGCCACTTCCTATACACCTCCTCCCCCACTTCACAACAAGGAAAAATCAATAATTTATGGTTCACAGCTTTTCATAATGTTTTCTTTGCTCTTTTAGAGTTCAAGAGAAATACTGAATGAAGATCATGTATCATGCTGCTTATTTTGTCTTCACATGATCCAGAATATTATTCTCAGCAAGGCTGTCATGATATCAGATTTATGGATGATTATTATGGCTGAAAGAGTTACAATTACTATATTAGTGCAGTATCAACCCAAATCTGAGATCAATACGATCAATGATGAGATGATGATAAACAAAATATCTGCGAGGCCTAACATCTGCCATCATATTATCTCATAACATTATATCAGTATTTCACTTTTCAAATATCACCATTATTGGCAATATACATTTCTAATTCTCATAATTACTCAAGATATTTGATTTGCACCATGCACCACACTGTAAGATACTGAGCATAAACCAAAGTTCTAAGGACCATAGTGTGTGTTTATCTGTGTTTGTGTACATGGAAACAGGCAACACATTTGCAAAATCATTCAATTAATATTTGGCAAAATCAGAACCACCCTCTATTACAATACATAAAACCTCAAAAAGCTGCACAGTTGCACAGTGTTGTTTAGCCTGGCCATCCCCATCTATAGATTTTAATCTGAAATGGTAGCAAATTCAACTACAGGGGTTGATTTACACTTGATATTCAAAGTGACACAGTGGGATACTGAATATAATATAGGCCTACTAACACTAACAAAAGAAACCATGTGTTTACTGTAAACACGTCGTCTGCTTTATTATATGGTGTTATATAAACTGCAAAAGCAACGTGCAACAATTAAGTGCAACAACAAAGCACAAAAACCAGAACTACAATTAAAACCAAGCTTCGGCTTCAACAAGCTTCTTCACATGAGGAACTGCTGTGTTTACATTCTCACAGAAACCTGGCTGAACCAGAGCACCACGAGCAGCTCAGCTGGAGCAGCTAATGCTACATCGAGCCCACCGGCTCTGTTTGCAGTAGCCAAACACTGACACACTCACTCACACACACACATGCTTGTAAGACAAAAGGAAAGTGGTAAAAACAACAGGCAGATTTGCAGCACTGCATTGAAACACAGGTGTAAAATCAATGTACAGTATTCACTGTTTTGCAGGCGTGGAGCAGTGAAGCAGAGCTGAGCAGCAGCACGAGAGGAGAAAGTTTGACTGACAGCCATGAGAAGCTCTCCACTGTCTCCTCCATCGCTCCTTGAGAGGGAGGAGGTCAAGTGCACCCCCTCAAACAAACACACTCGGATGCCCATGCAGAACACCTTGCCAAGCCTTTTAGCCACAGTTATTTTTCTTAAACTCATGTCATCAAGAGCACCAGAGGCATCTCTCAGGCTTGAACTTGAGAGGCCAAAGTGGGCCGACAATCGGGGAAGGAAAATGCATCTGTGTGAGGAGGATCAGGAAGTGTGCTCCCCCATGAATACATTTAATGCCCCAGACACCAAATGTTACTTTCTGGTGTGTTTTGAAAAGAGGAAAAATACTGTGTGTGAGGACGACACCGACATGCACACAGGTACTTGTAACCCTGGTAGAAAGAAAACAACAAGGCAGGACATTTCCTACTGTACGTCTATAGGGTGTAATGGTAGAAAAACAAACATGCATGGATGAATGCTCAGCACAACTCCTACTATAAGTGTTGTCTAACTATTACTTCACATGTCTCAACATAACATGTTGCTGCAGGGCCACATGCTTTTCGTTTCACTGGATTGCGTATTTCAAGGTACTTTTTCTTGTTGTTGTTATCATTGAATGAAGATTGTGGCACACTAACATCCAGCAGCTGGACCAAGTGGTGTGCTGTAACATCCATCTTCAGTCTGTGGTGACAATGTTAGAAATGCGTCACTTCAGTTCTAATTTATCTTTATTATCAAGGTTGAAGGTAGAGCTGTTGTACTGGGAGTATCAGATGTGTCTCTGATTCTTCTGTCCTCCCTTAATGCTTGAAGATATTACTCTCTTAACATCTCGATGACAATGTAACAAAATCTGAACATCATAGTCAGCATAACAGCACCGAGCAGTCGTATTGGTTTGTATAAGACTGAACTGGAGTGCTTAATAATAAAGGGGAATCTGAATGTGAATGTGAGTAAATATTAGGAGCTTCTGGGGAACTTGCAAAACTAAACTAAAAATAAATCTTGTGAAATTATTTCCAAAAGCCTCCAAATATGCACCATGGGTTCAGATCCAGAACAAAAGGAAACACCTCCTTCTTTAATCTGCAGCAAATAAAACTCTAAAATGTATGCATGAGGCCATATACAGTCAAAAAAGCTGGATTTAAATTATGCAGTTAGTGTACATCACCAATCGGCTGTAGTTGTTTAGTCGTCTCTGCTGGTGCTTTAATCCTGCTGCTTAAACTGGCGCCTATCATCTCTAACGTTCAGCGTAGTGCCACTCTGACTGAGGGTTGTTGTTTTGTTCATAGGGACTGATGTGACCAGGACCAGGCGCTGTCACTCAAGAATGCCAAGGACAGAGAGTAAGAAAGGAAACTGTGTGAGTGCATGTGCGTGTGTGCGTGTGGAGGCAGAATGTGGGGCAAAAAAAAAAAAAAAGATAGAAGGCAAGAGCAAGCAGACGACGGGAAAGTACACTTGATTAAGGAGAGGATTTACAAAAGACTTGCCCTTGGTGAGTTTGAATTATATGACTCTGTGGAGGGGCCACATCCTCTTCATCTGAGCCTTTCTCTTCAACCAACACTCTATATGCCTATATATTCATGGCCGTTTGCTTTTGACAAATAAAGTAAAAGAGAAAAAAAATAGAGTAATACATAAATAGATAAATAAATAAGAAAGAGTCCGTGACATTTTGGCACCTTGTTAACACCGTCTGCAGGGCGAAGGGTCAAGAGGTCTCTTAGCCTACAGTGAACAAAGATGGAGATCCTGCTGTCGATGGCTGTCTCAGAAACAAGACCTCTGTGACGGGCTTTTTATATCACATCAATGGCACCATGATGAGAGTCTGGCCTGTGACCAGCTCCTACACAATTGTGCCACCTTGTGGAATAAAAGTGAAAAAAACAACAACAACTGAAGAGTAACTCAGCTCAGAGGAGTAACTTTGTTTGAACACAGACTGCAGTCTAAAGTTCACTATGTTGATTTCTTCTTCTCAACAGTACTGTACATTGCACACCAAATATCATGTGAAATACCGGTTTACTTTTCTTATTACTATGTAAAAATGTGAATGCTTCATTTCATGAGTCATTTATTTAGTTGCTACAGTATAGTAATAATAAAACCCCCTCTGGAAATAAGTGGTTCTAATTGCTGTATGTGTAAAATACCATAAGATACCCACTTATCTAATAGGCAAATGTACAATTTTATGTACAAATGAATATTTCATGAATATTTTCTCAGGCTAACCAGTTTGCTTTTTCATCTAATTATTAACAAATTAGAAAAAAATGACTTATTTGGAAATTATCACTGTGGACCCTTCAACTGTCCTCACAGTTGGCTTCAATATATATTTCTAATATTTTACTATGTGGGATGAGTGGATCAGTCATAAAGGCTGATGTATGTGTATTGTGTGTGCGTGCGTGTATGTGTGTGGGCACATCCTGAAAGCGTGGGTGTATGCATGCGTTTGGGTATTTGGGGTTGTGGGGGCCAGGGGATCGAAAGAAAAGATTGGGGAGTGATTCAATCACTACACAAATGGATTTGGCTAATAGAAGGAGCCTCTGATCCTGACTGGTGCACAGCTGGAGCTCCCCTAATTGGAGAGGGTGAAGAGTGGAGAAGAGAGTGCAGAGAAAAGAGAAAGAGAGAATATGGCCTCAGAGAAAATGCACCTCTGCTGCTGCGACAGCAGGCCTTACGTTACTGACTCTGCAAGCATCAGGCCAAAATGTAGTTCTGGTGAAAAAAGAGAGATGCACGACTCATATTCTCACCTTGAAAAGCAGCTCAGTAAATCTTTGTGTAATTGTCCTCAGTGTTTTAAATATCTGATGAAAGATGCCACATGAGCAGAAAGTGGTCCGCCATCTAACCCACTTCACATCAGCAAGGACCATTAGAGAAATAACTCAGCCTGATAGGTGAAAACAGAAGCCTTACAACCATTTAGCAGCACTGAAGCACTCACTATACTTTTTCTTTTTCTTTTTTTTTGTCGGTGAATTGCATTCAACCTTCGTTGTTATATGTGAGATGGAAGTGGTAGAGTAGTTCAGATAAGTGTGAAATGAATTCATTCTGAAATTCTTGAATAGTTTAAAAGAAGTGAAAATAATAAAGAAAAATATGCCATGACTGCTCCCTTTGTGGAGGCGTGAATGGACGAGAGTGCGTGCAAAACATCCAGAAAAAGAGAGTAAGGCTCATCGTTTTGATGGCTACTACAACCACTGTCCAGCAAAGAAAGACTGAAAGAACCCATTATCCTTCACTATGCTCCACTAACACTGTGGAGAGAAGCTAAACAGGATCCTTCACAGATTCCACATAAGAGTGAAAAAAAGAGAAAAAAAAATACAGAAGAATAATATGCAACGTTTTATTTAAAAAATAAAATAAAATAAAATAAAGCTTTCATTTGTGATCAAACAGGTGGCACATGCAGCACTAAGCACACAAGTTTTAGGGTAGAAAATCCCTGCACTCAAGAATGCCAAGGACAGAGAGGGAGAGAGAAAAGGTGTGTGTGTGTGTATTTGTGTGCTTGTGTGTGTGTGAGATGGAGGCAGACTGTGAGGTGAAAAAATCAAAAAAGAGGGCAAGAGCAGACAGAAAACAGACAGGGAAATACACTTGATGAAGGAGAGGATTTACAAAAGACTTGCCCTTGGTGAGTCTGAATTATCTGACTCTGTGGAGCAGCCACAGTCTCCTCTAACTAACAATCACCTCACTCGCCAAAACGTCTGCTTTCATCATTGACAATCCAACCAAGTTTTTTTTTTAGGTATTTTTTCTTTCCTGCAGCATAACAATTGTTTAGTTTTTGCCTCACATACATATAGAAGCAGCGCTGATTCTGTGGATGATGTACAGTACGTATGTGACAGTGAACACACAGAGACCTGCTGCACACAGGTACATCAGGGTCACCTGCTGCAACAGACTTCAAACACAAAAGATTAAATAAATAGATAAATAATGTTTTGTGCAGAAGGATTTGTGATTGTTGCACAGATGTCAAGACCAAACAAGGTTGTTCTCTACAAAACCGGAGTCAAAAGCAGGTGTCAGAATGAACCAAACATCGACCTTCACTCAGACAAAGTTTTTACAAATGTATGATGTATCTCTGGGAGCAACTTTTACTGTCCTAAAGTTTTTATTGTATTACTATTGTGGTTTCAAAAGGTAAACAATAGACACACATTCATATTAGCATTCATAGTTCATACAAAGTTCACTCCCAATACAAGTGAAAGTTGTTCAGTCAGAACTTGAGTTTAGCACTGTGATACTGACTACATCAACCCGTTGTTGACCTGCACAGTGAATTGACAGACGCTAATGACTACTCTAATGACTATTAAAGGCTCTAGGCAGCTTTTTTGACAGTATTAGGCAAAAACTTACACACTAACCTTATAATAATGTAAATGAAGTGATGAGGCTCTGTTTTCAGCCTGCAAAGAATCTACCAGTGACAGTAGATTTTGACCAATCACAGAGCAGCAGCTCTTATTCGTATTATTTGAACGTTTTCAAAAAAACGGACATTATGGAGGATAACATTGAAAAAAGAAAGTGACGTTATTTCTCTACTCGCTGCTCATAGACGGACTGGCGGAGGGGATGAGAACCGTGTGGACTCAACTCAAGGCTTTTTTCTAGATTTCTGCCTACCGAGCCTTTAAGTTACTGAACGCACTGACTTGACTTTGTGAAAGGTCTGTTTGTAGAATACGCTACAAAGCCAGGAGAAAAAGCCATAAAAGCACATTTTTATATTTCATGTTTAATTTCAGATTTGTTCACGGTAAATACTGAAAACATCCAAAATAAAAGGAATCTTTCTTGTATCACAATGGATTTATCCATTTTCAGTTTTATGCAACATAGCACTAACAGGGCACTGCAGGTTCAGTGAAGGAGTTGGCTGGGTTTTTGTCCTGTTGTGAACAGAGCGCATTGTCTGTCACTTTCTCAAAATAAAAGATAACTCATTGACTTTAAGTAACAAGTTCTTCAGGACTTGACAAAAATGTAGTGGAGTCAAAAGTACAACATTTCTCTTGAAGTAAATGTAGTGGAGTAAAAGAAATCTAGTATTTCCAAAAGGAAAAAAAAAACTAGTCAAGTGCAGATACTTAAAATATACTCATGTTATTCTGTATGTGTCTATGTGCAAATAGATTATGGAAGGAGAATACAAGAAGTTTAAGGATGTCTGGAGCACTGTAGAAGTGTGCATGCGTGCGTGTGTGTATATGTGTGTGCGTGAGAGAGAGAGTGAGGCAGACGGAGTGGGGGAACTCGTGTGTGTATTCTAAAAGCAGGGGTTCTCTTCCAATTGCCAAAAATACAAAGAGCTGCTCAGCATGAACACACCGGGGGGGCTCTTAGGAAACCCATCAGCTCACAGGGAAAGGGCAAAGGAAAGACTTAAATATAGGAAATAGGCTGTGAAGGAGGAGCACACACACACAGACACACACACACACACAGGAAAGAGCAAGGCGAAGGAGAGAGGAGAAGGATCAGAGAGAGAAACCTGACATCAGGGACCAGTCATTACACTAACGACACTGATATACATATTGAAAATGTCTTAAAAAGGCAGTTCACGTAAAAAAACAAACAAAAGAAAAACATAAAGTAAGAGAAGCCCATGCTTTGCACCCCATGCTGGCCATCAGACAACCCCACACAGTGTAACATCAACACATTAGTGTACAAACACAGTCAAACTGTCAGCTCTCGCAGGGACACTCACACGCATATAGGCCGTCCCCGCAGACCCTCCCACCGTGTTCCCATTGTAACGGGCATTGTAACAGTTTTGTCTGAGCCATATGGGCTGGTTTAGGGATGTGGACCCCCGGCAGCTGAGGCTTTGTCCCCGTGTCACAGAGGTCGCTGGGATTGTGTTCCCAGCTAATTCCCTCTTTCAGGGACTGCAGATCAGAGTCTATAATGATCTGGGCGGCCTAGCACAGGGATTACTGCTGCTGCCTCTGACATCAACAGGCTGTGTGTGTGTGTGTGTGTGTGTGTGTGTGTGTGTGTGTGTGTGTGTGTGTGTGTGGGTTGGGGATGAGAAAGAGAGAAGGAGATAGAGAGAGATGACATCTTAAGATGAAACAATGTCGCAGCTCCTTAACAACAGGAATCAATTGATTCCCCCTCTCACACCAAACCCACCCACCCACACACCACCACACACCGAAACAGATCCACACACACGCACACACACACGCTCTGAGTTTTCCACCTCATTTCCCTCAATCCAGCTTAGGCAAACATTATTAGCAGAGAAAGTGAAGTCAGTGAAGGGAAAGTAATAGCTTCTTGTGTCTTGACTGACCTCCATTGTCGTCGTATGGTTTACAAATTACAGAGTACTGTCTGAATATTTTGGCTGCTGTGCAACTAATTAATCCTCCATTTAAATGTTATGATATGTCGTCTCTGGTCTGCAGTGACAAAGGAAGCATTCAGGCAGTTTACATTGAGAATATTAACAAATAGTCAATGTGAACATGTAATGATCACACAGTCAACATTTGTCATTCGTCAAGAATAATAATATTATGTAACCGAGTCTGTCTACAATATTATAATCTATTTTTAATATACTTATAATAGTGCATCACATTATGCTAAATTTATCATTTTTTTCTTCTTTATTTATTTACTGTAAGATCAGGAACAGTTAGTCTCTTAATCATTAAGGTTTTCCTTCAGTTTTGTTTTTTTCTTTGTCTTTTCTTTGTGACAATTAGCAGATGATTTGGGGTCAGATAGAGCTCCTCAATGTTAAATCAACCCTTTTATTGCACTTCTAGACAGTTAAAGTATGGTTTATATGTTATATCCTGGTTTTATTTAGTTTCTGTAAGTTTCTTGTTACTTATCAGCCAACATATTCACTGATAACAATATCTGCAATAAGAAAATATCAGCCAATATATTGACATGGATATGTTTTAAGTGAGTTTTAAGTGTTGAATAAAAAGTCTCTGCATTTGAAATGTATGTGAGATGGCTTTAAAGTAAAAGTATTTATTTATTGTCATTAATTATCTTTGAATATATATTGCTTCATCATGAAAAATTTAACAGAAATAAAATCCAGTCCTCTCTTTCCTCTTTCTCTGGACTCAAACACGAACTTGGTCTGAGATCACAAGCAGGAGCGCCTGTACTACAGTCAGTGGCTTATTACAACAAGAGCATATCAATTACCTCCAGAGACGACTACCGTGTTTGTATATTGCTGTTCTATTGAATTGTTATAAACAAAGCTTTCCAGACACACTCCCAGGAAATAGAAAACCAACCTGAGTGATCAGATATATGCGTTCTCAAGAAGAGAAATCTACATCGTAAATGAAGAGCCCTCGCACACATGCACATACTTTTCACGAAGCCCTCCACTGCTTTACAAAGAGTACTTTCAACAAGGCAGCTGAAAACAAAACTTGTTTGCTTTCCCTTGTTCCACTTTAAATTTTCTACTCTCGTTTGTTTCCGTAGGCATCTTTCCATATTTTATTCTCTTTCTTCTTTCCCCCCGGTGAAAGGGACTTTCATTGAAATTCATGCTCTCGAGGACCGGCACCCATGCAAGGCCAGAAGATAATAGGGCGACCTATTTACCCTGCAGTTTTATTTATCTTTTTTTTTCTTCTCCCCCCTCCTCCTCGCTTGGCTTTGGATTGATCATGGTCGCTGTGAGATGACAGCTGTCTCCTGTGAATTTGCATTGCAAATGAATTAGAAGAAAAAGAAGTGGAGCTGCAGTGTGTGGAGCCACAGGCCTGCAGTCTGGGCTTGGGGAGAGCGGATCAGCATCCTGACCAAGTGCTGCCAGGACACTGTGGGACCAGGAACAGCTGTCGTGGACCACGGAGACGTCGTTAGCGTTGACAAAACATTTTGCATTCATTCAACATTTGGTTGCATTTTCAATGTCAACCATAATGACGTCATTATAGTGAACTGTGGCAGCATTCTGCTCTCTTATATATTATCTTATACTGTATGCATTTTCCCTCTTTTATTGTTCTTTTGTCTAGTTGATGACCAAGACGAGCCAGTGTACTGAATCTGTACTGTAGCACTGTGAAATGTTGGTCCTGTATGTGCAGATGGACAGTAGCCTACATTTGGTTGCAAGTAGTGAAAACATACGCAGTTTATTTGCACAGGCAATTCTATAGGGGAAAAAAGCAAAAAAGCAAATAGAATATTAAAGTCTGTAATAAAAATGTAACTATCATTGAAAATAACTTTTTCTGTATAGGTGATTATTTCTGGAGTTGCACAAATACAGTAAGTAAAAAAACAGCACGCAAGTTACAATTTTCTTTTCAAAAAAATAAATAGATAAATAGAAATGGCAGAAAATCCAATCATGCATACCTAAATGAATGTGACCAAAAGCAATGTCTTTATCTTCAGTTCAGCTCAATTCAAAACTTTATTCATCTCGAACACCAGCTGAGACGCTAAATCTTTATCTAACTCTGTGTTTATCAGCTGAAGGACCAGGTGTGACATCTTTAGCACCAAAATGTTTTGAGATATTTGATTTAACGTTTTAAAGCTGCTTTTGTCACTGCATCTTTCTGTTCTGTTTTCAGGTTGGCGAGGCGACCATTAAGACTTTTTTGTGAGATTGTTTCTGAATGGAAATGAACATACCAGGTTTGTTTGCAGGTTTTCATTCATTTATCAATCTTCTTTTTTTGCTACGCTCATAAAAGTGTTAATCGATGCATACTTATTGATTTTTATTCATAACTAATATACAATGCTGCAAGGACTCTTGCTTCGGCCATGTGATGAATGCCGCTGTATAAAGCCAGGATCAATTAACACAGTGTATTAAACCCATCCTTCATGCAGACATGTATGTTAGAAGAACCCAAGGACAAATCTTATTAATATCACTTGGATAGCAAAGCAATACAGGTAGGTGATTGTTCCAAACCCCTGCAAGGTATTGTCATGGTAACCAGTGAGCACTTCAGACAAAGCTGCATGTATCCTCATGGAGTGAGAACTCACACACGCACACACACGCACATGCACATGCACACATGCACATGGATGCATAACAGGAGTAGAAAAATCAGAAGAGACAATGGAGGTGTTGTGAGTCTGAAAGTGGATGTTAATGTTATTCAGCTCAATCCTTGGTCACTGTATATGTGACGCCAATCAGCAGCTGTTATAAATTACTAAGTATATATGTAGGCTAAGTACTGAACAATTATGAAGTGCTTGTTTCACTTATATTTTCTTTGCACTTGATTTGCTGTACTTTTAAACCTCCTCCTTAAAGACAAGAGCTGATACTTATATGAGATTAAGCTTTACGCACATTTTAAGCCTTGGATATTTGTCCATCCCTGTGCAGAGTGAGGCTGGTTTACAGTTTCACAAGTGAAGAATGTTTTCACAATGGAAAGCTCTTACATCTGAGTTGAACACCTGCATGTGCACAGCTAGAAAGTAATCAAGGTCCAATAAGGAACTTCAAGCAGCTTTAAATTGCAGAAACATGGCCGAGGGAAAAAAACATGAAAGATTAAAACCAGTGGCTCCACAAACTTTCTGGCTTGTGTTTGTAAGTTTATATATCATCTTAATTTGCAATTAAATACTTTTTAACTTATAGCTATGCTGGTATTATTATTGCAGTAGAGGATCTGAGCATTTCCCCCATGAGTGTTAATCAGTTACCTGGGAAAGATCAGTGATGTAGCTTCTTTGCTTGAGCTCACCTCAGATTTCACGGGGCCAAAGAGCCGCACAGAGGAAGGACAAGTAAACTGGCTCAGTCCTTTACAAACGCTAGAGTGGCCATCCTCCCACTGCCAGTCCCTCACACAGAACCACAATTAAATTCTTCGCCCTCTCATTCTTCTTCTCTTTTTTTGTCTCTCGAGAAGACACCTCACTTGAGAAACCACTGAGGCTGCTTTTTAAAGGTCCCTGTGTGGCAGGGTGACAGAGGACACCACTCTCTGCCTTTTCTCTCTCATTTGGAAAGACTGGGTGAAATTGAAAAGGGGGTCCTCAGCTCCCTCCCAGAAGACCCTCTCTACCCCTGATCACACCCCCCCACACACACACACCACCACCACTGCTACCACCACCACAACAGCACAACGCCGCCCCCGCCTCGGCCTGGGTGGACTCCCCTGGTCGGTTCTCAGACCTCCCCTGTCTGTGTGATACCAGCGGTATTGTGAGAGTCTGACAAAGAACAGGAAGCCCGGGGGTCGGCAGGGCAGGCCTGAAGGTCAGCTCAATCAGTCTCTGTATGATGGATGCAGCGCGGGGGCCGGGTCACCTGAAAATGCACCAAACAAGCTTGGCTAATGCATGCTCCCCTGCCCTAGTCTTTTTGCAGCTCTCTCTCTCTCTCTCTCTCTCTCTCTCTCTCCGCCCACCCCCTCTCTTGCACACATACAAGTACACATATGTACTGTCACTCTGTTGGTTTTAGAAGAAACTGTCTGAACATGGTGCATCTAGGTGCCAGAACATTTTCAAGCAGACAAATACTGAGATGGAGACACATTTTATAGCCAAATATCTTGCAGCACAAAGTAGAAAACTTACACCATCCATACACCCAATCCTTTCCTATCCACTTTATTTATATAGCATGTTTTAAAACAACGAGGTAACCGAAGCGCTGCACAACAGGTACAAAAATAGTAAAATAAATAAAGTTAAAAATAACAACCCTGCAACCCCCTCTAAAAATAAAACCTTGAGCAAGTTTAAAGAATCAGTTCTGTCACACCACCACAAAGAAAGCATTAAAAAAACTATGAATTTTACAGAAGAAAATATAAACTGGTCTATTTAAGAAAGCTGAACAGTGTGTCACGTTCAGCAATCGTGGCATAATTGCAATTGTGTAAAAAACTAGGTAACTAACAACAAACTAAAGTATCAGAATCAAGAATCGACTGAATATCTGCAAAACTTATCATTGGTTGTAAAATATGTTATTAATTAATTATAGGTGAACTGATCGTTTAATCAGTGACTGAGTAGCTACAGTGAATAAATTTGTTAATATTAAATAAAAACTTATTTTGTCCACTGTTGGTGATTAATGGGACATAAGATGAACAATTACTTTAATTTATTATTAAATAAGCAGTGGTGATTGGTAGTTACACTCAATTCCACTTGTAAGTCACTTTTTTTTAATGAAAGTTTATCAAACACTTTTCAAAACAGAATAATATCACAATTCATAAAACAAGACAGAAAATAAAACTCAACAAACATCAATCTGACTCAAATTATGAAGTATGGGAGTGTCCTGTCATCGTCCCAGCAGCCTCGGCACTGTGTCAGTGGGTGGGACTGTGTGTGTGTGTGTGTGTGTGCTGGGGGATGTCCACCATCGTCATGGAGACTCCTGTGTGTGGGAAGCAGTCCAAACATGACAGAGCTGAGTTTACTGACTCAAGGTGACTGGGCCGAGGGCACAGCAGCACACAACAGGGGGGACAATGGCCGTCCCATTAGTGCTAATGGGGGACACATGTAACAGGATTAGGGTGAGGACACCTGGAGGGGGACCACATGGGGAGATGGTACATCAGTCCCACCCATCCCCAAACCCCAAACCCCAGCCCCTCCCTGCTCTGTCCCACTCCATCAAACTCACACAAAACCGGGAGTCTGCTGTAGAGGGACGCGAGGCTGCCCACCATGATGTCTTGACTGCTTTAACCTGCACAGCGTGTCCACTTCTCTGAGAGCCCATCCACAGAAAAATGCTTGGAAAAATCTATTATTTTGCAATGAAACTCAAACATAAATTGTGAGGAACCCATTTTTTTCATCTTGCTTTCTCAGATTTTCCCACATTTTCCTGTTAAATTTTGTCTGCTGGTCTCATATCAGGCATCTTCTTTTTGTTAATGTGCTGCCTGACCTATAATATTTCACCATGTGATTAGTTAAATGATTAAATAACAAATGAAACAGACCAGTTGCCCCCTAAATCTTAACAGTAGCTTTCACCCCAAACAGAAAAGCTTCTTTTCCCCATCACTACCGCACTCGCCCTCCGCGCAGGAATGTAAATCAAACGGAAATAAATCTGAGCCAGAGGTCAATGAATCTCCATTGGTGGACTGTGACTCTGCTCCGCTCGTTCCGCCCCTCCATCCCTCTCAGCTCATCCTTCATCCCCACTTTTCTGTCTCCCCCTTCTGCAAATTCCTGCACTCTGCCCAAGACGCCCAGTCAATTAATAAGACATTGTCTCCTCCCCTTGGAGCCCTTGCACAAGAGGCCACCCAGGAGCCAGCAGGCCTTCCTTCTAAAGCTGCTTCTCTGGTGGCCCCCAGGAATGCCAATCGCTTTGGGAACAGTCAGAGGAGGGGAGGAATTGGGGGAGGAGGGCTGGGGGTCTGGGAAGCTGGATAATAGAAACAGCCCCATCATGCTCATGTGCTGGAGCAAGCCAGTCAAAAATTGGAGGGCAACAAAAGGAAATGCGTTCCACTCCCAAGGATCGGAGGCACTTCACCCCTCTACAGTCCAGCCTAAACCCCGCGCGCCCTGAGAAGATCAGCACACACACACATACACACACATTTTCTTGTATTCACTTCCTGCTGGTTTACAATAAACGCATCCCTTGTCCTCATCTCAAACTTTGAGGCTGAAATCGTGATAGACATGCACTTAAACCTATGCACAGGGCCAGCGGATCGTCGCCCCCATGGCCACAGGGTTTAAAGATGCTAACCAACATGCTTGGTTCAAGTCCAGTCAGGAAATTCCAAACTTCCTAGACCTAGACAATAACAAAAAAAGTGCTAAAGAGAAAAACTCCTCCATCATGTCCTGTCACATTTTGTATTCATCTCTCAAACGTTGCTGCTCCCCTCTCTGAGGAAACGCCCTCTGGGAGGAGGTGTGCACACAACTCCGCCTTGAATCTGAACCATGAACACCTCCCCCTTTTGAGTCCTGACTTAGCCTAACTCTTGGTATTGATGCTATGCCATGCTATTGATTTTAGTGTTTGCAGGTTGTCTGTCCATTGCATCCTGAACACAATGTAACCCTTTTACCACCGGCTCGTGTATTAAAACCCACTTTGTTATAAAGATGAAGTTGTAACTCTTATCCAAATGATTTATGGCAAAAGGCACATCTCGAATAATTAATATCAGTCTATGATCCTGTATAATTATTAATAATAATATTTTATTGTAATTGGTATTAAGTGTTTTGTCTTTTCTCAAACTGTCTTATTTTATTTTGAGTGCACTCTTTTCTACTTTTCGTTGGCGCGCTTTAGTTGGAGCTCATGATGGAAACCTTTGATACCTGTACTCCCGTGTGTTGGTGTAGTCAGCCAGAGCAGACCGTAGCTGATGAATGGCTCGCTCCTTGGCGTAACGACCGTATCCGTCTCCCTCGGCTGCAACGACGCGACCTCCGTCGACGACTCTCTCCCGAGACGACTCACCGAAGCTCCTCCCGTCCGTGCAGGCGGCGTTTCCCCTCAGCGAGGACGGTGGTGGTGTTAGCCTAGCTCCCGTGTTGTTAGCCTAGCTCGTGCTAGCCAACGGACCTGGACTTGTCTCGTGTTCACCAAAACAGAGTCCGACTCACAACTCTGAGCACGTCGCTCAACTACAGTTCACAGTCTGTCTCTCACCGATAAACTCCACACCGACGAAACACACAATCCGGAGTCTCCGCTCTACGCCATTAACACGTTGCTCCTTCTTCTTCCTCTCTCGGGTCTCTCCCCGGAAGTGTAAACATTCAGGTCATGAACTCAAGCATGAACTCACGCACGTAATGTAACGTTAAGAATTACTTTTAACTTTTTTAAAGACATTCACACCCCATTAAAAGATATTTTTTAAAGTTACTCGTTTTAAACAAAAAATATGTATACATTTTAACACCTTATTTATATGAAACGGTTATTTATGTGGAATTTTAACTTCACCCTGAAAATAAGGAAATATTTATCAGAGTATTACAACAATATCTGAGGGAATTTCTCAATGAATTGATTAGAGCTAAGTGGTTTTGGTTGGTTGATTTGTTGCTGCACTGTCATTATAGGTTCAGTGCAATTGGCTGGTTTGTATCCTTTTTCTGGTTGGTTGGTTGGTTGGTTGGTTCGGTTGGTTGGTATACTTATTCTGATTGGTTACAAATCTACCATTAATCAACCAATCAAAATATATAAAGTGCTACTTGTGTTTTCAATCAATTGATTAATGGATTTTTATATAAAATTAGAGTGATTCCAAAATCCCCCAAATATTCACTTTATAATAAGTCAAGACGAGAAGCTATTAACAGTATGATATTTTTTTCTACTGTTTGTTTGCAGCTTTGTGGCAACTGTTGTAGAGCTGTGTATTTGCATTTCCATCCTGGCTTCTTTCTGGACACTTCAGTGCCAAGTGCATCAAATATAACAAGTGCTTTCAACAACCGCTTATCAGAAATATGGTGTTATGACAAAGACACAACTTGACATGACCTAGAAGAAAAGTGAAATTGCTTCAGATGCAGTGTTTTAAAGGACAAAGAAAATTTGTGTGACAAACAAAATGTTTTCAGCCTCATCTTTCAAAACTACCTGTGCAAGCACTACAGCACATCAATGTCAGTAAGAATGAGACTCTGGGTAAATGAGCTGACCACATGTGAGATATCTTTTTGAGCCTATAGTTAAGATCCCTGTTTTCAAATGTTTGTCCTCCCTGTGTGTATTTTTGTCTTTCTTGATGTATTAGCCCACATCCTCCTCCTAAAACTCTCAGTGATGGATTACAGAGAGCAGACCCTCCATCTGAATACTTGACCACAGTGTACAACACAATGCTTAGTAATGGATAGCATGTTAGTGCGGAGAGATTTCAAAGAGGCAAAAGAGGCATCGTGCACACAAACGCACACAACACACACACACAGAGGATACACTGTATAATGAGTCTCTTCTGCTGAAGGTCCATATTGATATCTGTATGACAAAATTAGCTAGGCGAAAGTGCTCTGTGAGTGCACCATCTGTATTGTTGCATATAGAAGAAATTGAGGTGAAACCACAGTAAGTGGACTGAAAGCCATGCATAAAAAAAAACAAGTTTTGTTTTTTAAATATTGTGCAGCAGTATCGTGAATAGATGAGCAGCTGTGCAAAAGGCAGTGTAGCTACACTTGGAAACATGACCTGCTAGACGACTTGTGTTGAAGTGACCTTACATTCGTGGACAGAAAAAAATAAAGACAGGTCAAAGGTAAAAGTAGCCTCATCACTTAAGACTGCACAAACAGCTTCATCCATCATAACAACATGACTCTTGACTTTCCCGGTGTATTGATCAAACCCTTTCTAGTGACTATGTGAAAGAGGAATAAAATGATGGCTCTGGTTTGTGTATATCATCTGATTTTTGCCACTTAAACAAAACAGTGGTGAGGTTTTCCTCTTGTGTGTGACCTGTCCTGCAGAATGAGCGTGGTCACAGTCCAGCTGACTGTGAGCGAGAGAGCGTCCTCTACTGTTAGCATATGGCAGTACATGACAGATAAAAAATTACAAGGCTTTTTGCGGTATGTTGGGCTTTAACAGTTTGTCAATTAATTGATCACAAAAAACTGATCAGCAGCTACTTAAATAATTACAAAAATAACAAAAAACCACTGGTTTTAGTTACTCAAATGTAAAGATCTACTAATTTTCTCAGTTTTCTATAGTAATAAAACAAATGTTGAGCATTTTCTAGCTAGCTTCCAAGACCCTTGAGCCCATAACTTTGAAAATGAAGTTTTCTCCACAGACACAAAATAAGCAAGCTTTTCAGACACGATAATCATTCATAATTTCTCTAATTAATAAATCCGAGTTCATTTACATTAAACCAGTTCCTCAGTCTCACAATAATGTATTTGTTGTACAATCTTCTAAACTGAAAAGTAAAGAGACAGGAAACTTTTTAAATCCACTGCACATGACTATTTTAATCAGAGCATGAAATTAATATAACTTGACATTTGCAGTTACAGTTGACTTTTTAACTCTATAATAATCTTAATTTGGTTATTATAATGGACTGAATTGACCAGGTATGTAGACATAAATATCTAGTCCAGCTAGACAACATGAAAAATAACCTTTCAGGTTTCAAACATATTTACAGTTCTCCTTGTGGTACTTAATTAAACACTGCCATCTAGAGGCCGACAGCTGACATCAAGTCTCCATGCCTGCTGACATGCCTTTTAAATTAGTGTCCCTTTTTTAAATGTGAAAAGGTTTGAACCTAATTCATTAGTCAAGACCAATAAATGAACAGGAAAACGTACATTTATTGTCCTTTCTGACAACTCATACACACAACTCCTGGTATCACAAAATATCTTCAGTAATGATGTAAATACACTTGAAAATACAATGATGAAGCCAAAGATATATTAAAAGACTCATTGTGACTGGTTTCAGGTTATTAAATGTACAGATGTGTTCAGCCAGCAAGTAAAGCATCTATTGAAGCAAATAAAGGTTTTTCCTCATATTATCAACGGTGCGCCTGAAGACCTGAATGATGTTCACAGTGCCCTAAAAAAGCAGGTATGCACATGGTGTACCCTTGCAATAAGTAAAGTACTATCCGGTGTTGAGGTTTATATTAGATCGTATTGGAAATATTGGACGACAGCCACTAACATAAACAAACATCTGAACCTGCACAAAAACAAAACATTTTTCTTCCTTTTACAAAAAAGAGAAAAAAAAAGAAATCTATGGCATGATTAAAATAACATACAAGTGCAAAGTTTTGCCCTTAAAGCTTGATTGCATGTTTTGAGACGGTTAAATATTGACCTATCTAAAAGGGATTCACTGCTACAGTACTTTTTGACACGCTTCAGTAACAACATGAATCAACAGAGACTAAAACACTGACCCAACTCAAGCGGTAGCACATGCATGATGATGATGACGATGATAGTGGTGATGATGAGGACGCTTATAGAGGCAGGCTGTGAATGCGAAAGCATCAAAAACGAAACACTTCTACTATTTCATGTGGCATCATCATCTCTGTCACCAACATTACATCGATCAGCTATTAAGCCAAATTGGATCTCAATGAACAAAGTGACAAAAATAATCTCAGCATACAGAAAAATTAAGTTAAGTCAATTAAAAAGAAAGAAACAGATTTCCTCACTGACAAATTCTGATATCTAGCGTTTCTGCTGCTACTTCGGCATAAGGGAGAATGGAAGTTTCTTAGTCACTGCCCTTTACATATTATATATATTTTTTAAATGGCGACAGTGTCCCAATTACTCCAGAAAATCCAATTTTTTTAATACTTTTTTTTTCTTTTTCAATTTTGGTAATTTGAGCAAACCAACCACTTTGTACAGTGGTTTTCCAGTGTTCTTTATCTAAATACGCACCTTGTTTTTTCATCTGCATGTTGTTTGACACTATTAATTATATAAAACTTCATAGTCTTGTACACAATCCTGCATTTCTTGATGTTTGTGCTTTGTCTAACATGCTTGCACTCCTAATTATGGATTTATTTCCCCCTTGAGCGGTTTTTAAATTAGCTGAGCTACTTCACAATTTTTCCCATTATCTACTGGGGTACAAGTAGCCTACTCCTAGTTGGAACCTCATGCAGCTTTAAAGGATCATTTTACCATTTCCTCTCTTTGTAAAAAGCCCCGAACAGCAGCACCAAGTTTGACCATTTCAGCACCACGGACAGCTCCATATGACGCAATACCAAAAAATCACTTTCACACACACACATACAACATCATACCCCTCACTAAACAACATTGTTTTCCATGCAAAATGTCACTTTCAGCTTTGGCAACCACATCTGTCTCTTAAAGCACATAGATAAAACCAACTGCAGAAGTACAGAAGCACACAGGAGCATCCAAAGCCTGATTCTTTGACTACAACATGTACAACAGCAGTTACTGGTTTATACAAAACTGTTTACACTATACCAGCCCTCTAATTTAAAGTTTGTAGAAAGGTATAAAGGTTTAGCTCATCAAGCAGGGTGCTTTTAACGTTAAAAATCAGGAAGCACTGTGGGTAGACAAAGAACTTCCAAGGAAACAGACAGAAAGAGACAAAAGACAAGAGGACCTCATCAAACTGGTCTTCCCTTCTCTTTCCTCAGAGTGGCGAGTTTAAAAATCAGCCCCAAGAGACAGTGGTACTAAACCAACCCTTTCCTGTGATACTCTGGTATTTTCCCTACAAAGAAAGTGAGCTGGGTCCCACAGAGGCAGTGAGTGGAGTACGGTATTTTCTTTGGAACAAACAGCACTGCAGCGCATCAGCTAATAGAGCCGTGCTCCCAGAGGGGATCTCAATATAGGACACTCTCTTTCCTCTTCCTCCACTTGAGCTATTAATACACCCAAACAAAAGAAAAGAGGCTTAATGAGGCAGCAACGGGGAACTCATGCGAACTAAGTTAGACAAGAGCTTTAGTAGTGTTTAGCTCCAAGAATTCAAGCTTTTCTAAACGGGCGATGGTTCCTACTTCGCTATCCCTAATGTGGCTGATGCTATGGGACTTTAAGTACAGTATATGTGCATCGCATCACGCCCATTCAAGCTCCATGTTTAAACCCATTTCGTGACGTCTTCTTTTAAATGGCAAAAGAAACTCAACAGCAAAAAGAGATGCATAGTTTTAAGCATGATAATGTGCTGGATATGGATATTATAGATCCTGTAAAGAACCTCTGAAGAGACACAATGTTAGAAAATGACCTGTGCTGAAAACATCTACGATTTCACCAGATGGACAAAACAAACAGAAACCATGATATATGAAGCATTTTGTTGCATATTTGCATGAAAGGAAATATCTCATGCAGCTTAGAGCAGCTACCTTGAAGTTAATGCTTTGGTTCAGATTCAGAGTGCATTAAAATGGAAGAAGATGAGGGGGTGTGTTTTAATGCACACACACTAGTCCAACTAAGAATTTGTATCCTAACCGAGCAGGAGAAACTGGTTCTAGGCAGCTTCACGTACTGACCACAAATAACCCCTGTACAACAGAATACAGTATTTCAACTATTACCATGGATACAGACTAACACACACACACACACACTTGCAAAACAACAATAACAACAACAAAAAAACAATTCAGAGAACATGGCATTGTAACATGGGACATTACAATATTCAAGCTATTGTAAAAAGGGGTTTCGGTGTTTACATCCATCACACTTCAAAGAGTAAAACTTCAAAGTCCCGAATTAAATCGGGGATATTCAAATATGCAAGTAAAAAAAAACTCACAATAAATCAAGTAAGAATCTGTTAAATAAAAAAAAGAAGAGAAGAGGCTGATGTTTCAGTTCACATCGTGAACTGAGGACTTGATACTAACCGGATATCTGCATCAAAGTGAGAGCTGTCACACAGTGCAAAGATCACCATTTCAGTCATGCAGTACAACATGGTAAATAGGGCAAAGGACAGTGTAGACAGTAAAAGGAGTTTTTTTAGGCCTGTCCTCCAGAGTGTTTTTGTAAAGGGTAGATTTTTTAAAGTGGTTTTAAGACTTCGGGCAGAGACGGAAGGGGCGACTTTTTGCACTGTGTTGCCTAAAAGATATCCTCACGTATCACCATCCTTAAACAACATACAGGCTCCGCCCTGTCCCTTACTTGACTTGACTGCATTTTTGGCACAGGTATCTTTCATTTTACTGTTTTTTTTTGTTGTTTTTTTCTTCATCTTAATCTGAAAAGGAAGCCACTTAAAGCTCCCTCCCTTGGATCTTAGGAAACTTGACCTCAAACTTCTTGACGCATTCACCTCTCACTAAGCTGACCTCTATTTTCCAAAACGGAAAATTCAGCTCAATCCAATTGGTCGTAGTGATAATCAGACAATTAAGTCTCCTACCACACAAGGCAAATCCACTGCTGGGCTAAATACTGACTGGAGGATCAGACCATGTGGAACAGCGGCAGCGCTGAGTCTTGAAGCAGTCAGACTCCCACATCAGAGGCAAAAAAAGTCTAAATATAGCTCTTCTTGTAGGGTCACATCCCCTCAGGCAGCAGTATTCCCCATACAACAATAAAACCACAGATTTGGCTGAACATACTAAATCCACATTTGGTTGTTTCTACAAAAAGATGTTTACATTTTGCTTATGTAAGCAAATTGGCTTTTTTGACCACTGGACACGGATGCAGTTGAATCCCACAATTAACCAGGCTCCATAAATATTTTTTTTTAAAAGTCTGCGACATAAATTCAACAAACCGGTTTTCAACCATTAACCAGTGGCTAATGGCATTAATCTCTTCTTGCCTAGGCTATGGTAATCTTACAATGTCTACTTAACTGTGTCTCAACGACTTGACTAGAAGCATTGATGTCTGAAGAGTACAAAGAGATATGAACAACCATCTGACTACATGGAAACAGTCTTTTTAGTTGATAGGGAAATAGCATACACATTTACACAAAATATCTTCTTTTTTAAAGACTCACCGTATCTATTTTCTCTTTTCAGATGGGTCTGAACCATAAATAAGTTAACAATATAGCTTATCATAAATAAATTTCAGTCTCTAAATTTCACATATAAATACCCTGCTCCATCTTGCAGAGACTTCCCGCGTAAGAGAAGTGGACCCACGTTACGATTTGCTGCAGCACACTGCATTCTTCTCTCCCTTTGACAAAAAAGTACAAAGCGTCCAGGTGTAAACACAACGACTTTCCCTTGAAAACCTCTGGAGGCGTCGACAGAGACAGGTAAATGGAGCAGACGGAGCTGTGATCTTTCGACGAGACTGAAGGTGTCCCTCCACTGTCTGTCTGGACCTGCGGCAGTAGGACAGCCCTTTTTCATTTTGGACACCGGTGACAACTTCTTCCTGGTCCAGTCCCTGATTTATACAGTCTGTGTGTGAAAGTGAAGGAGAAAGAAAGGGAAAGGCTATTGCTAGTGATGGTTGATTGATTTATACTGAGGTGAAGGTTGCTGCTCCTGCTGCATGCTTGGTTTTGGAGACGTGCGGACGTCCATGCAATTGAGCCAGAGGCAGAGAGCTGCCAGGGACAGAGAGAAAGAGAACAGAGCCGTCTCTACACCGGTCGGAGCTTTCCCGCCATTCGCAAAACTGTCTGAATCTCCTTTTTCCTCTCATTGCCTCACTGTCCTTCTGAGAAGTGAAAGGCTGGATGCGCTGGTTGGAGCTCAGAGTCTGTTCCCAGGGCCACGGGTGTGTTGACAGGGGTGGTGAGAGGAGTGCTGTTTGAGGGCTGCGGGTTGGCTTCGCCCTCTGGAAAGCTCTTCTCCTGAGACTGGGAGGAGGATGATGAGGAATGGGTACTCTCGCTGGAACTGCTGCGGGTCTCTGTGCTGGTACTTGTCTTTTTCATCTTCCTCCTCTTGGCTAGTGGCGCCTTGTCCACTGTCTGCAGGCGGAAACCTTCCCGCTTACATTTGTTAAATGCCTTTAGAAAAAAAAAATTAATGAATTAATGAAGGAAAGGGGATATTTCTATGAATTATTATTTTTTCTTTTTTATGCATTAAAGGTTGACTATGTAGGATTTCCAGAACAATAACAGAACGTTAGACCGTTGCTAGGTAAAACGGGCTGTTGCTAGGAACTCCGTTCTGATCAGAGGACAGCAGAGGAGGAGAACGATGGGATATTTCTATTAACAGAATTATTAGCTTGTTTTTTCTTTTTTCATGCATTAATTACAGCTTTTAACAGTTCCTTGGAGAACAGATGCAACAATGTGACAAAAATCATCAAAAAATGTTAAAAATATTAATTTTCATTCTGTTCACCTCAAAATGCACTGTGGATGTATTTTTTTTTTTAAATATAGCTTTTAATAAAAATTCTACATATTCAACCTTTAAGTACAGCTTTTAACAGTTCATTGGAGAACAGATGCAACAATGTCTCATTTTCATTGTTACTTAATCGCCAAATTATTTTCTTGTCTTTTTTCTCGTAACTGGTGCTTTCAAATAACTTTTTTTCTCCAACCAACAATAATGATGATAAATGATTATCAATTTATGACCACAAAGGCAGCAAATGCACAGCTTGAACTAAATAATATTTAGTTTACTTTAAAACTGACTTCAGCAATTAGTCAAAATAGTCATATTATTTTAAGAGATGAATAAACTAATAATCTTCTGTTTTATGTTGGACAAATCTGCCAGTATTGTTCACCTGTATTTTATCTTTCAGGTTGAACAGTTTAAAAGTGGTGCAGGTTATGAGCAGCACTACTTTGCCAGTATTAACATTAACTCAAATTTGCAACATGCAGCTAAAAGGTTGAGAAATCCCGGCCGACATCATCCCTTACATTGAAGGTAGCTTTGACGTAAGTGTGGACGGAGGCGGTGGAGGAGCCGAGAATGTCTGGGGTCATGAGTGGGTTGGAGGAAAGTTGGCTGTCGTCCTGGAGCCAGGCGTTGTAACGGAGGCCGCACATTTTAATCCTCTTGTTTGGGTCCACCGTCAGCAGCTCTGCAGGAACGAGACACAGATAATTACCTTTAGTGCTTTTAATACGCCGGTGAAAAGGTGAGCCATGAGTGAGGCGCAGAGAGGAAGCGATTTCCTCTTCTACCTCTGTGGGCGACTTTGTGAGTTGAGGGTTCACATACAAATGCAAACAAATGGTTAGCTTCATTATGAAATTCAGAAAACACAACTGTATATCTTCTCCCTATTCCTACATTCTGCATGTGCATTTTAAAGAGTGAAATGGCCTGAAAAATGCTGATTTTCATTATTTTTAGCCCTTTATACTGGAATGATGTCCACCATCAAGGAAAAGGAAAACCTACTGGGCTTGATAGTGAGTTGCCACTTCCATCCTCACCTTGTATCAGGTCCTTGGCCTGCTGGGATACGTTTCTCCAGGCCTCTCCTTCAAAAGAGAAGTCCCCCTGTTTGATTTTCTTCATGATTTCCTCAGCACTGGTGTGGGTCAGGCTCTTCTCCTGGCACTGAAAAGGCACCTGGCCTGACAGCATGGTGTACTGCAAACAGAGAAAAAACCCCACACAGCCTGTTATCAAGACTACAGGAACACAATGGGTGAACAGTGTTAATCTGATTGACATCGTTTGTATGGCCAGTGTGGGACGGAAAATGTTACGCTGCGCTCTTTGTTTTTCTCAAGAACTCATTTGGAATAACAACATGCTCTGACAGAGCTCTTGACCGATCACGACTGTCCACATTTCTGTATTGTCATGCTGCATGTTGTTGACCGTGGTTGAACCAGCACTAAAACAGAAGAGCGGTCTGTGCTCAGCTGGATGAACACAGTGCTCTCACCTTGGCCTGCTTCTATCTGCCCCTAGTTTTCTCATTAAAATGACAGTGGTTGGGACCGGCCCTTTTGGCAGTAGACGATCTGTCGTGCCCCGATCCTGCTCTCTCTCCCTCTGTCTTGGCACACTTTGCTTCCAGGGCATTGTGCACACAGCTTGTCAGTAGCCATTTCATCAAAGCTCCATGAGGCACACTACCCCCTATATCCCCCCAGGGGGCGACGGTGCGAAGCAGGACTGCACAGACCAGACTCAGTACGGATGACTGGCCAACTACAGAAATCTCTCTCTCAACTCTCCGCCCCCCTGTGTACCCTCTCCACCTCCTCCTTTCTACCTCTCCTTTTAATTTTCCTCCTCTGCACAGAAAAAGGTTGAATTAGGATGACATTTCCGCTGCCGGGAAGCTTTTGTTTCATGTGAGCGCAGCCCTAACCAGCTCCGTGGCTGGTGGCTCGTCATTCTGTGGCGAACATTTAACTGTGTCAGCTCGCCACAGGATCCTGAAGGGCTGTAGCGCCGAACACATGAGAGATGAATATCATGCAAAACAGATTAACTACAACATGCACTCATATGCATTCATACATGTGCCAGTGCATACACACACCAACACACACACAGCCAAAATCTGTTAAAATAACACGTGATTGCTTTTTTTTTTATCAGAATGGCCTAATGGAAAATGTTTATAACATCAACAAATCAACAGTGTATGGAGCTCATGAATTTGGTTTTTGATGCTTCATCTGAAAAAGTATTATGAACAACTTTAAAGTGGAGCTTGGAGCTGTAGATTTTGAAAAGACTTATAAATGATGACATTTATATAATCAGGTCACTTTCCTGAGGTATTGTGGAAGGTTACAGTCTAAAGTATGTTAAGATCATGTTCCTGAATAGAGCTAATCACCGATCTTTTATTTAGTTCTTATTAGAGCCTCAGAAGTGTTATCAAAGTGGAAGTTTTTTTCTCTCTGTATCCTATAACTTCAATCCACACGATATCAAATATTAGTGCGCTGTAAACATTCTGTTTACTGGGTTCAAGGGTTAAAATAGTAAAAATTTCCAGCAGACAGACTCCTGCCAATCTTCTAATTTACAAATACACTATGAAATCTAAAAGCTGAATTTGATTCTCTTTGCATAAATGTTTGCAGAATTTCGGTAATTTACTGATAATCTTAATTAACTCAACATTAAATTGGATCACACATTTCTAAGAAAAACAATTTAAAAAGCGTTGATATGTTTCTTTGCCCCTGTGAATAACGTTGAGTTGAATAATGCATAATGCAAAAAACAGTTCAGCCACCAGTACTTTGTTTTAACCTGAGCACGGCTCAGTCATCCCACAGCCACTCACCAGAATGACCCCCAGACTCCACAGGTCACAGGACTCATCGTAGCCATCATATTTGAGTATCTCTGGAGCAGCGTACTGCAGCGTGAAGCAGGGAGTCTTCAGGAGCTGATTGTCTGGTGGTTTGAGGCGCGCAAAGCCAAAGTCTATGATTTTTATCTCAGAGTTCTCACTCTCGTCTGTGAAGAGCAGGTTCTGCAAGGCAATTCGAGACACGGACAGCAATCATTTCTTTCTGCCAAGCAAAACTGGTGCATTCAAGAGCTTACTAAATTGGACATGAGCAGACAAGACTTGTCTGCCCAGGTACTTTTGACCCATGTTAGGGTGAAACAATTTTACTCTTGTTTTGCAGAAGATTACAGAGTCAGAATGACATTGCGACAGATCATACAAAGTTCAGAGAAACACAGTAATTCTCTCTCAAAGGCTTATGATCCAGTCAGGCTGTACTTGTCACAAAGGCACAGTGTGTTCAGACATTAAGCAGAATCTCTACTGGCTGAGTATACGTCCAATACCTCCGGTTTAAGGTCCCTGTGCACCACTCCTACGTCATGCATGTGACTGACGGCAGACACCAATTTGCGCATGATGCGGCTGGCCTCTGTTTCACTGAAATGTTGCTTTCGGCGGATCCTCTCCAACAGCTCACCTCCACCAAGCAGCTCCAGAACCAGGTACGTGTGCAGCTACAACACACACACACACACACGGGAGAGAAAATATTTACATTTCTCAATCTTGTTACACCCATTCCCTGCCTTTATTCTTTGACAAGCTCTGACAAACACAGTGGGTGTAGACATTCACATCATGTTTGCAATTAAACAAATATTAACAACTTGTGTTAACCAATAAATCATCAATCTTGCTTTCAGAGCCTGAAATGCCAGTTGAAAGCAGCAGAATGTTAACATGTGAAATAGGGATTTTTTTTTTTTTTGCATAATAAGAACAGCAAAAACAGCCGATCCCATACCCCATGGGAGTAAGATCAAACCATAATGGTGTTGAGTAAAAGAGAAGGAGCCAAACAAAGTGGGAAGGGAATAATGTGTCTGGGCAGCAGGGTAGAGTTTCTCATTAGCGCTGGGTCTGGGGAACAAAGGCAGGACTCGGTTGAGGCGAGGCGAGGCAGCGCCGCTTTGATCTGGGTCACAGGCCTCTGAGATACAGTAATAACCCCACTGAGCTCATCAGGACTAAAGTGGTGCTCCTGGGCTTGAAGAGCGGGGGCTAATGAACCTGTACACAGTCAGACACACCTTCCCAATAACGGAGGTAAGCTACATTTGGAACATATGCACACTTAGTTTGAGGTTGAGTGTGCGGCTCATTTAGCAGCGCAAGTGAATCTAGGTTGTTTTTATTCAGCGGTGCAAAATGGCCGTTTGTACAGCTGCAGTTTAAAAATACGTTTGGTGCAAATTATTGAGCACACGTAGAGATGTTTATGGGACACTACATGAAGAGATAGAGAAAAGACCTCGAGGGCTTCCAGCATCCCCCCCATTAATCTGCCTTGTTCCAGTTCCAGGACTTAATAAGGCTTCAGTCCCCACAGGCTCCACAGAGAACTATGCAAAAACAGAATTTATGGTGGCAAATGTAACCGCTGCAATGAACCTCACCTGGTCATGGTAAATTTCATGTAACTTGACAATATTAGGGTGGCCATCACACAGCTTCAGGGCTGCTATTTCCCTTTGAGTCTGCGCTTCCATCCTGAGAGAAACACAAACAGAAAACTGTCACAAAATACAACATAAATACACACGCACACATATACACACAGCAGAGCGTGAATAACTTTTCAGAGGGCAGTTTTTCAGTGACATGGAAGTTTCATACAAACAACTTTTCAATTTCAGAGATATTACTATCAATTTTTGCTTTGCAACCCCATGATGCTTTTTTTATACAGACACGGAGAATGCATAACTACTACATGGTTAAAAAAGCATACTTGTGCAGTGTGTGAAGCAAGATTTACTTTCCTAACATCCCCATCTGGATTTGGGGAACATGTGTTTGTGTCAGGAGGATTGCCCCCTTGAGATTTACTCTTACTGGAGCCATAATATTTGGTACTACACAGTCATTAGGGACGTGTAGGAGTCTAGTCTAGGACTGTCATTTTGTAGCAGTTGCCGCCAAAAACAATCCAGATTGTGGGTTGGGAAAAGGTGTATTTACATGTATTTGATGTGAGAAATTATATAGTCAAATTGTGACATTTCTTTGCATTCATTAGTTAAAACCAACTTATCTAACATCATGCTAAATTTGGTTGACAACAGTCTAAATTCTGCCATAGAGAGGATCAGGGTGGCTGTCTGACTGTAAACACAACAGAGAGCCAGAGGGATCTGTGAGGACAAACACATCTGAGTTAACAGGCTGTGAGCTTGTACCTCTTGCTGACAATTTTGACGGCGTATTTCTGCCCAGTCTTCTTGTGTGTGCATCGTCTGCAGATGGAGAAGCTTCCCTCTCCCAGAGCGCTGTCCTTCAAGTCCATTTCATAGTTCATATAGAAGGGTGAGTCCTGTGAGGGGAAAGCAAATATAAAACTTTAAACTGGCACCAAAGTGACTAGTAATTGCCGTTGATCTCAGTGTTATGTCAAATGTTTTTGTGCGACACATATCAATCAGTGTAGATAAATAAATCTTCAGTAAACTCAATCAAACTAGTCCACAATTCATTTGAATATGACCTCAGCTCTCCGGTGGCATTTATCTTCTTTAAGTGGAATACTTAATTGTAGGCCATTGGTACTTTGCCTGTTGCTTACATTAGTAACTGGACCCATGGCAAATAGTGTACGGAGCTTGTGTCCTTAATACATTTTTCTTATGGAGCCATGTTCTAGTTCCTCTCTCCACAGAAAGACACAACTTATGTAGGTGAATGCCAAGATTCAATATGATCTAGATGATCACATATCAGTCCTAATCTATTTTTTAAAAATGATATCAGGTTGAAATCTTCAACAATAAAAGAGACTCTGTTATGGAAGAGCGAGGTTGGCTTGCATTTCTGCTCACTCATGAAATATTTCAGATTCAGATTCATTCTTTAGAAAAAAAAAATTCCCCCGCAGGGGAATGTTTCTGATGTCAAAATGACAAACATTTTTTTGTTTTATGAAATATTGTAGTTATATTGCCACAGAGTGATCAGCAGCGCTCTGTGGTGATATCTCTTTTATGAGGAACTCAGTAGATTTGTTTTTGTAACCTAATCAAAAGGAATTTGCATTAAAAAAAAGAAAAGAAAAAAAGAGAGAGAAACATGGAAGTGGCAAATATACACAGCAACAAATCAGAGGTGAACTTAAACTGAAAACCACAGGACAAAACAAGAAACATTAAACTGTTTTTGATGGGAAACATTAAAGCAAAACTGTAGCTTTATTAGAATCATAAACACCTTTTGTTGCCTCGGCTGAAACTTCTTCTTTCTAAGCATAAGAGGATATAAGCAGGCTCTGACCATGTTGACATGGGCATTATGATGATTATTTAACTCATACCAGCCATATTACAAAAGAGATATCAAATCTTAAAATCAGTTTAAGCTTGTGAAAGAGCTCTGAGTCATATCACCTAAATCGACAAGAAGACATTTCAACACCAGCGGGTGCAAAGGATGTTGATGAGAAAGCTTCAAACGAAATGAGTGGCAGAAAAACCAATGAAAAGCAATTCACTACTGCCCTCTCAAAAAGCATTACATTACAGGTAATGTACACAAGTGCGTTCATGAACAAAATTCAATAAATACTCCGGCCGAACACTGACTGAGAGCAGTAAAACAAGTACAGTAAAAAAAAAAAGACAGATATCTAGTGAAATGGAAAGGAAGGCAAAAAACTCATCCGTCTGTGACAGCAGCCATTAGCTTAAGTGTGTTTGTGCAGGGGGATCCAAGTCCATTTATCTTACCTTCATCATGGCGCTGCGGGCCACCGCAGCAGAGCCCGGCCTCTCAGAGCCCCCACACAGCTGGACATGGTCATCCATCACCACATTCCTCTTGAACAGGATGGAGGGGGCCATGAAAGAGTAGCCCTGCACAGAGAGACACATAAACTCATGACGTGTACACTTCACTTTAACATAAAGAGTGCTCAAGTATATAGACAGAGGAAAAGGAAACTTCCACTGATGCAGTTTAGAGCCCAAGAAAGAAATGCAGCATTTTATATCACATTTATAGACATCTAATGTGTTTTACATATTTTGATATTTACTTCGCAACTTGAAATTCTTGCCCACTTTTATCCAAACGTCTCTCTGCCAACCCAGCCTGTCAGCTCCACAATAAGCCCAATTCGGTTAATTTATGAGTGACAGCGGCTGTCCAGCTGTTCCTATTGTTAGACCTGTCATTGTGAAGCGCTGCCTGCATAATTCCAGCTGTGAGAAGCCCAGAGCTTTGAGCTGGCATTAATCTCTCTCTCCCTTTTTCACCGACGCACACACAGCTGTGTGGTATGTAGTGACAGCCATGGATGGACGGAAGGATGGATGCTGAATGAATGAGATGCCCTAAATTGCCAGGCTTGAATATTTGATTGCTCTGCTGTGAAATTACATCTTGGCGCTCTTAATGCAATTTTAATTTTGTTTTGTGAGGCACTGTGGGGGAGCAAGTGCATGGTTTAAAATTGGGATTGCTGTCGTTATCTCAGAGATTGCTAGGCTTGCAAATTATAAAGACCACAAAATTTCAGACTATGTGAATGGCAGCTGAGAGCGAAAAAAGCCAAGATGAAGTTGGCAATCAAAGACTGAAGGCGTAACCGAGACAGACGTGGTGATGCTCTCAAAGTGTAACCTTTTATTCCATGAGAGAAGCCCGTTAATGGATCTATTGATCTACCGAGCTCAAGGATCCAGAAGGCAATCAGAGTTGAAATTTCATGCAATACATCAGACAGCCATCAGCTGGCATGGAGTTGTGGGCCATATTATGGTTCAAAGCTACATCAAAAATAGTCATTCACATCTGTTACTTCAATAAGAGCTGCATATGGCAGCAATTACTTCAATAAAAGACCCTTTAGTCAATTTGAATACCAATGCACACAGACAGACTCATGTTGACTTACAGCAACCTTTTGAGGACATTCAAAACTTCACTTGATTACTTCAATTGCTGTGGAGTATGTCAAATATAGTCACAGACAAAAAGTGGATAATGTATAATGCAATTTTTCATCCGTGTCAACATTTCACTCTGCCTGCAACCAAAGCCCAGACAAACATCAGCACAAAAACTGATGCAAATATCAATGTTGTCCTGTGCAGTGACCTGCAAGGAGCACAAAGGAATACTCCTGTCTGTACACAACAAACCATGAGTCACAATGGAGAGAGAAAAAGTCAGGTTTTCTAACATCACTTTCTTCTCTCCTACCTGGAAGATGCGGTCACAGTTCTGGGGCAGAGCTGCAGGGGAGTAGGTGGGGTCCATCTCTGTGAACTCCTCTGCAAAGTTGCTGACGTCCAGCTCATCCCGAATCACTGGTTTGAACGGAGCAGGCACCTTCTTAGCTGCCAAGTCCTCCCAGTTAATTTTCTAAAGTGGGTTTAAAAAAAGAGAAAATGTTAGTCTGGTCCATCCCAGTCCTTATTAACAAAGTTATACAAATACTCATTTTTCCTAAATGCTGTTCAGTGGAAGCGGCCCCATTATGTAAAGTTACAGCCCATCCTGCTGTTGACTTCTTCTAAACATTGTGAAATATTCGAGACAAGCAATGAGATCCACCTGGTAAAACGGGTGTTTCTTTACATTCTCTGCTCCATTAGGACCCGAGCCTAATCTCTTCTTTGGATCTTTGATGAGGAGTCTCTGGATGAGGTCTTTGGCCAGTGGTCCCATATCTTTGGGGAAAGGAGGATCCTTCTTTGAGATCCTCCTGTGATGTGTGAGACAGACACGGTCAGTGCTTGCAGAGCAATTATAACTTGAGGCCTAGCTGAATACTGTGGGTGGTGGTGATCAGGGAGAATCCATACTTGGCAATGTCTGTGTGCGAGTTCTCATCTCCATCAACTGTGAAGGGTGATCCGCCAGTCAAAAGCTCGTACATCAACACGCCAAGGCTCCACCAGTCCACTGCCTGCAATGCAAAAAAGCACCCACCCATGACTTTGACTGAACAGAATGAAAGACAAAATCTCACTAGAGAGGGTGCACCCATGCAGGAAAACAGAGAGGGTGAAATGTGGGCTGCTTGATTGGATCGAACAGACGACAGCATAAAAAAAAAATAGGACTACAAAATTACCTTGTCATGCCCAGACTCTCCTCCCTCCACAATCTCTGGAGCCATGTACTCAATGGTGCCACAGACAGAGAAAGCCCTTTCCATCTGTTAAAAAAAATCACACAAATGCATCATTGAAAAGATATTAGAAGACAAATAAAATACAAAATACAGAGGATACATTTTGTAAAAAATTCTGCAAGTGACCAGGATTATGAGAGATAAGCACTGTTTTGCGCTCTTTCCTGAGAAGTTGAAGGATCGAGAGGTTTTATCACATCATGTTAAGACATACTGTACCTGATCAAATTCCTTACTGAGGCCGAAATCTGTGAGAACTATATGACCACTAGAATCCAGTAGGATATTCTCAAGTTTCAGGTCTCGGTAGACGATTCCAAGCTGCAAAATGACAGATTGGCCATGAGGCTTTAAAGATAAAGCATGTAGGCGGCAGTAGATAAAAGACAGTTTGATTGTGTTGAATCTGGGGGTTACCTTGTGTAGATGCTCCAGTGCTAACACAATCTCTCCACTGTACAGGGCTACTTCTTGCTCCTTAAATCGCACCCTTTGTACCAAATGTGTGAAGAGCTCCCCACCATTTACATAATCTGAAATAAATTATATTATATTAACTATATTTCATCCAAAATAATACAAGTTCATACACCTGCTAAAATCGGCTGCTTCTGCTGTATTAAAGATAATCATTAACCATTTATTTTGCTGGTGCAAACATAAGAGAACAAGTATTAATGTGAAAAACATCCTCACCAAGAATGAGGTGCAGCTTGGTATCCGTCTGGAAGGCATAGTGAAGTGTGACGAGGAATGGAGACTGGCGGATGTGCTCCAGCACTTGCCGCTCTGTACGTGTGTGTTCAGCAGTCTTTGCCTTTTGTACAATTGTAGCTTTCTTCAAAACCTTCATGGCATACAGTTTCCCTGCATCATGACCACTCACTTTCCTGACCAGGAACACTTTGCCGTATGCTGGTGGTGAAAAAGACAGAGCAAAGGCTCAAACAGAAATTACGGGTAAGACATTCTTTTTTATCTTTATCTATTAAAAAAAAAAAAACACAGAATATCAGGTGCCAGGCTGTCATGGCTGCCATGGTCTGTTCAACACACAAAGACAAATTCACTCACCTCCTGTGCCCAGCACTTTCAACAGCTCAAAGTTTTCAATGCCCACCCTCTCTACATGGCCTGTCAGGTTGGCTGAAGTGAGGGGAGAAAATAAAAAAAAGATGTTTTTTATTACTGAGCTCGTATAAAAAGACAAAGTTGGCTTGAGTGACAAAAATACACAGATACTCTAATAAAAACTCTAACCTTTTTAACCTTGTCTTAAAGGTACAGTGTATTTTACATATCCACAAAAAGATACCATATCTATAAGTACCTTGACCTAGAAAAGTCCCCGTTCCACATCAGGTATTTTACCACCTGAGACTAATCTAGGACATGGGAAATCGTATGTTTATATTCACTGCACTGACAGTACTCAGTGTGTTTGTGGCTCGAGTCGCTTTTTGCAGTTGCATTATAAATCTCCCACCAACCATAGCTGATGCCACTTCAGACAACTCACTAGAGAACCAGCATGACTTAAACACAGCTATGTAGTAAAACTGAGACATTAAAGATCTGATGTAGACTGTGGTATAAAAATGTGGCTCTGATTCATTTAAACAGATATACCGGTAAGTCTTTAGGACTTTTAACGTCCTTTAATCTTGGTCCTACAGCTGTTCTTAAATGATAAAAGGTGAAAAGATGCTTGGCTTAAGCATCAAGCTAATGACCTGACATTTCAGCAATAAAACAATCTGCCTCCGGTCAAAACCCATGAATATGTTCTCATTGTCTATTCAGCACTGTTGACAGCCAAATTGCAAACACATTTAACGGTGATCACCTGTTTTTCACTGTTGTTTCCAACAGCTGTGGACCTTGCGTGGCCACAAGAGATTAATAATGCAATTGTGTATTCTGATGCAAAGAGACTCTCTCTGTGACTGTGACCACAAACCTCAAACTGAAAAGGTAGAAGCGTGCTTTATATAGAGTATCAGCAATTAAAAACTAGGTCAGTTAAGAAGGTTTTGGGGTAAAGGGAATGCATGGTCAACATCAGCACCTAAGTAGAACTGCATAATGCTGACATTAATTCATTGAAAAATATGTTAATACTGCAGAAAATATTGACATAAGCATTAGACTTCCCGTGTGTAAACAAAGATTGTAAAAAAAAACAATTCCTGTACTAAAGCTCTGATTTACTCTTCTTAACTCCCAATGAAATAGGCAACAGCCTAATCTAGACAATCTTTCCTGCAACTGCGAGCAAACATGCTGCGTTAACCAGCAAAAGGTCATTATCTTCCATCAAATTCTTTAGTGGATTAAGCAAATGCTGTCACTGACTTCTTGTGCCTTTCTCACTCTCCCAGTTCAGCTGACTGAGCATAGCACGCTCATAGACATGCATTCCCATTGTAGTGAACACATTCCTTCTGTCTCACACTCTGGAAATAGGCTACTGAGCAATTAAAGCGGTTGATTTCATCTATGCATATCTCCCCTGTTACACGCAGAAGAAATGCTGCAACTGTTAGGCGATTTAAGTCGATATACTATGTCATTTCAAAACAACAACACTGTCCTTCAAATTTAAGGTCAGAGGTTCTGATTATGTAACACCCTTGTCATGCTCCCCCCCCTGCAAGGCCAAGTTTGATTTCAATGTTTATTAATAGACTGACAGAGTTGTCAAACCAGACGATGCCTTTCTGCTAGACAAGAGGAACCTCTTCAGTTTACTGGAGGGATAAATCTAAAAAAAAATCATCAACTGCATTTAATCAAAAAGGGATGGAGTTTTAAGCTTGTAACACATCATAATAGCCTTGAATTACTCAATTTAGGAAACACTGAAGAATATGTTTAATATTTGGCATCCAAAAATCTTGATATCTCGCAGGAGGATTAGCACACTAATTATCTACGTATTGATATCGCTTAGGTTAACTTATTTGTAAAATCTTTGTTTTAAAAAAAGAGAGAGTCTGGCTTGGTCTTAATGGGCTTAGTTTGAGTGTTTTGAATATTTTTTCCTTATTGTCTCCACTGGACAAATGCTACAGCAAGGATACAGTGAAGGTTGAAGGTGAAGCAGCTGCTAAAATGTTATGTGAAATTTATCAAAGGCACAAAAGCGCCAATGACAACTAGAAAGACTGCATATTTAGGGCAGGGCTGTAAATGGGGGGTGCAGCATAGTCATGTTGCAGCCTGAAGAGCAGCACTGTGTTATTAAAAAACGAGTTACAGCTGAGGCAGTGTCAACTTCATTCAGTAGCTCTCTGGCGTTAAATTAGGAGTAAAGACCCACCATTCACCCTCAACACAGGCACTGAAAGCACTGAAATCTCTGTTACAAATAATAGGAAATTACAGTAACTTAAACTGCATTGCTGTTGGAGCCATGTTTTGAGATGGTGCTCTTACATGTCAACACTACTTATCCTCCTATACCATATTCAGTGTTACTGACTCTGAATATGAGATTGAATAGCAGGAGACAATGCATGCATTTTTTTCCCTGTTAAAAGGGTTTTCTTGGGAGTTTTTCTTCATTCGATATGAGGGTCTAAGGGCAGAGGATGTTGTTAACTTATGATGCCGTATAAAGCCCGTTGAGACAAACTATAAAAAAGGGGGGGTCTACACAAATAAAATTGCCTTGCCTTGCCATTTACCTGCCAGCTGTTGAAGTCCACCACTGTATAACATGCAGACCGGAACCAGGGTAACGTTAGCTTTTGTGACTTCTGACAGCACTGCAGCTGTGACTGCTCTGCCTTGGGTTAGGGAGAAGTTAGCAGTGACCGCTAACCAATCCAGGGTAAAACAAAAAACGAGGAAAATCAACCGATTTTAGTAATTAATGCTAAAGTTAAGGCGTTGATGATGACACGAACCTAGTTACCTAGTTACACGTTTAACAACTGGCTTAAGCTAATGTTATTACCTGGTTGGGGGTTGACCAACGGTTAATAAGTGTCAGTTAGCTAACGTTAGTGAAACGGTTAGATAACAGTTTAACGTTAGCAGTAACGTTACAAGTAATGAGGACAGTCAGTCGGCTAACGTTAGCCTTCCTCTGCCATTTTTGGACTTGAGTAACGTTAATGTTAGCGCCGCTCACTGTATGAACGCCCCATTGACAGTGACAGTTTGCTCCTCCGAGCTATCCAGCTAACGCTTCTCCCCTGACACGTGTCTCTCCACACGATAAATGCCAAATAATAACATGAACAGCGTTGTTAAGAGTTGTTTATACAGTTATTCAGTTACCAACTTACCATTTTTCAGCTCATGTTTCACAGTAAACAGGTCACCTTCTCTGGAAGATCCCTCCATCGGGGATGGCATCGTAATTTCGTGCTTCAAATAATGCTTCTTTTTTTTTTTTATTAGACAAGGTTAGGATAAACCTCGCAAGCTAATTTACAACCGGAACATACATAAACTAAAATACGACGCAAGAGAGTTAAACGCCTGTGAGTTATGCGCCAAACTTGACAGATATTTAAGGCTGAATGTTGTTACCAAACCTAGCAGCAGCCAGCAAGCCCAGAGGAAACACTTGCTTCTTCCAGCGCACACCACAACTACCACTACCTTCGCAACCAGGCCAGTCCCTCTTCTCTCATTGGTGTTGCTAGGTGGAAATCTGATCCGTGATTGGTTCTTTTCGTGGTAGCGACACATAAACCCGCCTTCCTCATAAAACTGGTGCTGCTTTCAAGTGTGCCTCGTATAATATAAAGTCAAATGTCAGAACTGTAAAATTACTTCCAATTAAAAAAAAAACACGAAAATATATTTAAAAAATTGTACTTTGGTATCTTTTTATTTATTCCAGAAAGTTTTTATAGTATTGTGCTGCCACTTTACTCCAGTTTTTTACTTTTGTGTTATAGGCATAGGTTATAGGCTACCTTTTACAATCAAATAATAGGCACTTTACACCTCTACATTTTTCCACAGATACAGTCACTAGTTTGAAGAAAATAAAAATCATAAAGAAAAACTATGATTATGCCTATAATACATATTTCCACAGATGCGCAGTAGCAATAATCAAATGATGTACACAAAATCTAACCCTTTACTTGAGTGGTGTAGTGCAAAAGCAATGTTTAGCACTTCTCCTCTGTGGTGAAATACTTTTATGAGTTGCCTCTAAATTTTCAGCTGTTTGGTGTGGGGTATTTTTGTGATATGAAATGCATTTAGTGATATGAAACTAAACTACATGGGGCAAGATAGAAAGCATATCGAAAGAATAATCATTTCCTGTTGGTTATGGTGAAAACATCTGAGCTGCCAGACACTATGGGATAATACAAGAGATAGCTTACCATTTGGCTATGCTCTTTTTTAAAATTTACTTTTCAGTTTCTTTTTTTTCAGGAAGCAGGAGACATGCTCATTTTACACAGTTTTATGAACTTTGACCTGAAAAAATGAAACTATATAGTGTGCAACTGGTGATGAATGGCTACAGGATAAAGGACTCAAGTTATGTTTTGCGAATGAACTATCCCTATTCATGCTAAAACCTGAAAAATCTTCATAGATGCTCTCAGCTGCAGTTCAGCCTGTATAGGAGCCATTTCCCCAAAGAAAGGCCCATGTAATGTAGTTCACCAAATTGTACACAAGGTGTCACCTTTGTGCTGTGATTAATATAGAATATAGGCCACTCTGCTGCCAGGTGTTGCTACGCCAGGTGAATCACTTTTTATGATCTTAAAGTATGATTAGAAAAATCAGAGGCAAGAATAATGAATTAAATTTGCATTTCAAATTCAAACTAATTATCAGAGTTTTTGTATCTTTGGAGAAAAATGTCTCTTTGATAGAACTGCTAACTTCACATGACAAGTAAAGTTTATTAGCCTACATGGTTATGTAAAACTAACTAAATAGCCTAAAGTAATCCACTTGTATGACAATTCAGGAACAGGTGCAAAGGTTTTGAAACAGTCATTTCAGTTGGGTTCTTTACTCTAAGTAAATAGTTGTGTCAAATTTGCCATTTAACATATGTAAATATGTAGACCTGTTTTCATTTTGTATGGACTGGAAATGTCTGTCACGGAAAAGAGGTTGTGGTGTGCATTTATCTAGTTACTTGCATTAGGAATAACCAGTTTTATTAAAAACTACACAAACTCAATATTTTTTATTCCATATATACAGTGCATGTTTATTCAACACATATAATTATGGGGGGGGAAAATCAAATAATATGAAAACAAGAAAATAAGTACGCACAGGTTGTTGGTTTTGGGGATTGAGATTCCCCTACTGAAGGGAGTAAAGCAAGGCATCAAGAGGGTATCATCTTTTCAGAGTTTTGTGCAGAAAATAGGCTATTTGTACCTGTCTCTTCCTAAACCGTACACATAAATCAGTGCACTCAAATTATTCACAGATATACCATTTTTGGATTAGTAAAAGTTGGATAAAACCCTTTTTCTGGAATGTGCGGCCTTTTTAACAAACAACCAAATAGAAGTTTGTTCTTAGTTTGAAGTTTGCTTTCTGTCTCCTCCTTGTGGTAGTGTGCTGCGAATCCTGCGATAGATTTTTTTTTGTATTTATTAAAATTAATAACAATACTATAATATCTATAGTCTTATATTTGCCTGAAAAATATCTAAGAAAGATAAACTTGAGTGACACGGGGAACCCAGACAGGTAAGGAAGGTGAAGAGTTGAGAAATCGCTTGTCTTTTTGTGGTGCTTGATCGTCCAATGAACTGCGAGTTCCTCAGAATTAGCCAATGGTGTGCGAGATTTTTTCACGAGAACCAATCAGCGTTGGATTCGATTGAGCCGGCGTTTCAGGAAGTAGCACAAGTAGCACTCTGAATTTCTTGAATGATAGCAGCAGGCAAGCAGCCCACACTGACACACCACCGAGCTAGTTAGCTTCACTTCACCCACTGCAGCTGACTGACCTCCGCTCCCAAGATGGCTGGTGTTCGAGCCCTTGGTGTTCTCTCCAGATTGGCATCAAGGAGATATCCTCTCTTCACAGGTAGAAACTGCACCTGTTAGGTTTTTTAAATTAACATGACGAGGAAAAGCAGCGTGACATCTGTCAAGTGTCGTAGATTAGCTTGTTAGAGTAGCTGTTAGCTTCAACTATGTTATGCAGAAACGTGTGGCAGAAAATTATTAAACACGGTCGTTTGTTTTATTTTATTTACAGCAAACATACGCCACGATGAACATTTGCTCATAATTATGATTGACAGGTTCACCTTTTATTGTACTTTTCAGTTACAACTTGTTCGCAAACTTGCTATTAATGCTAGCTAAGTTAGCTGGCTACTACGGAGTCACGTAAGTTAGGAGGAGGAGGGGAGGGTTGCTCTCGAAATAAAAGTTTAAAACAGACTTTGAGCTTCTACTTTTTATTGTGCATTGTCCCTGTCAATGCAGTTGAGGCGAGGTTAACGCAGTTGAAAAAGGGATGTATTATATATGAAGACCTGTGCCATTCATTCGCCTTTGTGATGGCTACAGTGTCTCTGTGGTAGGCGGGGAATCTAGGTGAAGGGTCATTTTCCACCGGATTGCACAGTATGGCAGAGACTGTCTGAGGTCACGGCAGTATTATCTGAGCGTCTCGTATACATATCATGTATATGCTGTATGAGGATTTTTGCGGGGTTTTACAGTTTTTAAGATTAAATGCAATATTTTTGTGTATTTATAAAACTTGTTGTGGCACTGGATAATATATAATATATTGTGTTTTTGTTTTGCTTCATGTTTTTACAGGCAATAATTTCCGTACCTTCTCCATAGCTCCTGCCATGTTAGGTAATCCAAAACCCATATACACATTTATACAATATGTATTAAAAGTGCCTGCTCTTTAAATATCATCTGCTTAAAAATAAGTCACCCTGACACAATTATTTTCTCACTACACACTATCTTCCCTTTATTTTTAGCGCGCACACATGTGAACTATGAAGTCAAGGGCGATGTTGCTGTTGTACGCATTAATGACCCAAACTCCAAGGTAAGAGATCATTAAGACTAAAGTATAACAGTTTTCACTGCTGGGATGAAAGATGAACCTATATTGTGATATCTCCCCTCAGGTTAACACCTTGTCAGTCCAGATGCAAAAGGAGATGGCAGAAGTAATGAATGAAGTGTGGACAAACGATGCTGTTCATAGTGCTGTTCTCATCTCCTCAAAACCAGGGTGTTTCATTGCAGGAGCTGATATTAAGTAAGTGAGATGCCTTTAAATCCACTCTCCATATTGAAATGTGTGTAAGATTAAGCTTTGTCATTGTCTCTAAAGAAAAAGTCCAAGAGGTTTGTTGTGTCTTTTGAATTTCTATGTATTTTTCTCATATATTCTACTTTCCATGCAGTATGATCCAGGGCTGCAGCAGTGCAGAGGAGGTCACCAAACTTTCTCAGGAAGGGCAGAAGATGTTTGAGCTGATTGAAAAATCTCCCAAACCTGTTGTTGCTGCCATCAATGGCTCATGCTTAGGAGGAGGCCTAGAGGTAAACATTTCAGCAACAAAGTACATGTTAAACCCCAATGGAAATATTTGACAATAACATGATATCCAATTGTTCATTTTCCATTTCAGTTTGCCATTGCCTGCCAGTACAGAGTTGCGACAAAGAGCAAGAAAACAGTTCTTGGTACTCCTGAAGTAATGCTGGGTCTTTTACCTGGAGCTGGTGGTACTCAGAGACTCCCTAAGATGGTTCGTACTGAAATCCTACTCCTACTTTCTCTCATTTCAAAGAATGTCTTCACATCGCTTGTCACTCCCTGGTTGTTTCTTCCTGTAGTTTCAACATAAATGTGACAATATTTAATACATTATTTATGATCACAATTTCCATTCCCACACCTCACTGTTTTAACTAATCAAGTACATGGACTACACATAGCTCTTTGTTTACATGTTTACTTCTGTTACCTTTTAGGTTGGGCTACCCGGTGCCTTTGACATGATGCTGACTGGAAGAAACATCAGAGCAGATAAGGCCAAGAAGATGGGTCTTGTTGACCAGCTCGTAGACCCTCTAGGTAAAAAGATATCTTGACTCGCACATGATTAATAAATCACTTTATTTGTTAAATTCAGTAGTCTTAAAATATTCCTACTTGTTGAATTGTAATGTGTGCTTTTTTATCAGCATTGCATTGTGCATGAGTTGTTATTCGGGATAGAGGTCAATAAATCAATGTTATTTTTGTGTTACCTCTGCTTGAATCATAGGACCTGGCCTGAAGAGTCCAGAGGAGAGAACAATCGACTACCTCGAGGAAGTTGCCATTGAATGTGCCAAAGGAATCGTTAAAAAGAAGATCCCTCTGCGCAAAGAGAAAGGAAGGATGCAGAGTAAGTTGGTGCTGCATTTATTGACCACTTGACTTTGTAGACACTTGTGTTGATTATATCTTTAACTGAATAAATAATACATTTCATCTCTCCACAGAACTTCAAGACTACATTATGAGCTTTGGGATTGTCCGGAATCAAATTTACAAAACTGTCCATGGTAAAGTTATGAAAATGAGCAAGGGACTTTATCCAGCACCCCTGAAAATCATTGATGTAAGTAAAAGCTCCTTCTAATCAACAACTTTTAAAGATAGATTTGAGAGATGAGTTTTAACTTGATGTTGAAATCTTTTGGTAGACTTCCTGTTCTTATTCTTTTGACATGACTTGAAATTTAACTGTCATTTATTTTCTCTCAGTGTGTGAAGACTGGAGTAGAACAAGGTCCTGTTGCTGGATACTTGGCTGAGTCTCAGGTAAATGTGTCACCCTTTGTCATCTGTATATTTGGCACTCACAGTAATGCTTTGTAAGTGACCGTCACTGATTTCCATGTGTATGACAGAACTTTGGTCATTTGGCAAGAACCTCAGAATCAGGGGCCCTGATTGGTCTGTACCACGGTCAAGTCGCCTGCAAGAAGAACCGCTTTGGTACTCCTGAAAGAGAAGTGAAGTAAGTGGCTGTCATGATGTGATGTTCTCTGTTATTTGCAGACAGTGAGCACATTTTCAACCTAAACTTGACATTCATACCAGTGTGTTTGGTCATAGTCAAATACTTCTCCACTGGTACAAATCCAGGTCTGCTACTCATGCTCTGCTACAACAATACCTAATACAATACCTAATCTAACTAAAATATAAGGGTCAGTATTTGTATTGTTTGATGTGCCCTATATCTTTTAACATGGTAGATAAATTGTCTTGTCTTTTTTTAACCATCAGGACTCTTGCCATCTTGGGAGCAGGTCTGATGGGAGCAGGTATTGCTCAGGTGACTGTGGACAAAGGTGTGCACACAATCCTGAAGGACACCACAGTGGCTGGACTGGGCAGGGGAGAGCAGCAGGTTTACAAAGGGTGAGTGATCTATCACTGCAAACCTTTTATATGTAAGTCATTCTGCTCATGGACATTTAACAGCTCAAGGACCCTACTTTCATGGCAGCACACCTCAATCAATGTTCCAACAATTTTAATTCTGTCGTCTATCGTTGAATAAAAACCTACATCACCTGTCTCTGGCTGCAGGTTAGAGCTGATTTCCTGGGGAAACCTCTTTCCAGTTGTGGAGTTGCTATCATGTCAAAATATGGACTGTAATAATCCCCACATCCTTTGATTTATATTGCACAGCCTTCAGCCATTTGGCACTGCACCTACGTGAACCAAAATAGCACATGAAGATACGCAGTTCATGTGGCCAAATGTGCAGCTTTGCATGTGTCATTGTGCCTGCATGGTTAAAATAGGGCAACCCTGTATCTAAAAATGGTAGCTAAAGTAACGGAGCCAGATGACAGAAGCATCTCAATCTTACAAATCACCACTGGAAGTTGAAATGTGTGTTTGTATGCTGATGAATTATTTCAACCTTTTATTTCCAACAAGGCTCAACGACAAGACCAAAAAGAGGAACATCACATCATTTGAGAGAGACTCCATACTGTCCAACTTGACCGGCAAGCTGGACTACAGTGGCTTTGAAAAGGCCGACATGGTCATTGAAGCTGTGTTTGAAGACATTAACATCAAGCATGCCGTCTTGAAGGAAGTGGAGGCTGTAAGTGCGACTGAAGAGACTTAAACATTGCCTACAAACACAAAGTAAATGGTTTCATAGTTGTGACTGAGCTGTGACTTTGAGCTAACAGACATCTGCCTGCAGGTGGTCCCCCCTCACTGTATATTTGCCAGCAACACGTCCGCTCTGCCCATCAAGGACATTGCTGCTGGCAGCAAGAGACCAGACAAGGTTTGTGCAAGGGAATGTCATAATTCTAAAATCTTGGTTTGCCTCCAACTTGCAAGACAGTGTTTCTGAACGTTGTTTGTCTCTGTATCCTCAGGTGATTGGAATGCACTACTTCTCTCCAGTCGACAAGATGCAGCTGCTGGAGATTATAACCACTGATAAAACATCAAAGGACACTACAGCCTCTGCTGTGGCCGTCGGCCTGAAGCAAGGCAAAGTCATCATCGTTGTTGGGGTCAGCTTTGGTTTCTTTAAAAAAAAAAAAAAACTTTCAAATTTATTAAAAATAAATTCCTAATTAAACATATTGCACTGCACTAATATCCTGACACCAATATGTTTGCAGGATGGACCTGGATTCTATACAACAAGGTGTCTGGCTCCAATGTTGGCTGAAGCTGTGCGAGTACTTCAGGTTGGTAGCAACAGTACAAGCTGTAGCTGTTAATACTTTCTTTATTGTGTACCAAGATGGGGCAGAGTTGGCTCACTTGAGCAAAGCATATGCATAAGTTATAGATGTTATAAATACAGGATATTGATTAGTCCATTGTGCATTCACAGGAAGGAATTGACCCCAAGAAGTTAGATGGACTCACCACCAGCTTTGGGTTCCCCGTGGGTGCAGCCACACTGGCTGATGAAGTCGGCATTGACGTAGCCGCCCATGTGGCAGAGGATCTTGGCAAAGCTTTCGGCTCACGCTTTGGTGGTGGAAATGTGGAGGTTCTGAAGACCATGGTGGATATGGGATTTAAGGGTATGTAGGACTTGGTCACACTTGAATATTTCATCTATTTAGTATTTACCAAGTGTTGTAAAATTATTTTATTTTGTCACTTTCATATCCCCGTCAGGCCGTAAATCAGGAAAGGGTTGCTACGTCTACCAGCCAGGGCTCAAATCGAAAGAGGTTAACCCAGATATCGGAGACATCCTTGAGAAATTCAGGATAACACCAAATCCTGCTGTGTAAGATGACACTGCAGAAACTGCAAAAGTCTTAACTGCTCTATTCAAAACTTTGTTATTTTGCATACATGTTATAGTTGTTAAACTTGTTCTTGTTTAACCTTTTGAAATACTCTGTTTATACAGCTCGTCGGACTCTGATGTGCAGTACAGGCTCGTTTCTCGCTTCGTCAATGAGGCCGTGATGTGTTTGCAGGAGGGTATTCTGAACAACCCCTTGGAAGGAGACATTGGGGCTGTGTTCGGACTGGGATTCCCTCCCTTCCTCGGAGGTCAGAAAATTAGCCTTAGTCATCTCCACCAGGGCTTCTTATACTGTGTCTGTGTACTGTCAGTGGGGAAAAAGCATTACCTTCCTAAAGTCTCTCCCGTTGCACTATTTTATCTATATTTTGAAAGGTCAGATGTTGCGTATTCTATCTAAACAAAGTTTTACTGCTTCCAGGTCCTTTCCGTTTTGTGGACTCCTTCGGTGCAGACAAACTGGTTGAGAAGATGAGGGCGTACGAAGCCGTCTACGGAAATCACTTCACTCCATGCCAACTCCTGCTGGATCACGCAAAGGATTCGAGCAAGAAATTTCACAAGTGACCGACTCACCACGCGTGCCAGTAGTTCATAATAACGCCTGCTACATGAGTGGAGGCAAACAGGTTGAAGATGCACTTAGTTTCCAGTTCATTCGGTACACCTAGCAAAAACTGATGTCCTGCAAAAAAAAATGTTATTTTTATAACATCCGGCATTTGTTGGGACTGTTTCAACTGTATGATCATTTTTGCATGATTGTGGTGCTGTACAGCAATAACATAGAAGTGCTCTTTACGTAAGTGAATACAGTTGAAACAACACCTCCTTAAAACAGTGCATTATTTTTAGCTGGGTGTACCTAATAAACTTGAGGGTTGTAATATTTGCAGTAACAGATCATGTTTTTTTTTATTGTACTTTAACAATATTGATTTACATGATGGTGTATAGATTAAGGATCATAAGAAGCCTAATTATTCACACATTGCATTGAAAGACACTGCAGAGACAGAGTAATTCAAATATTTTCCAACAGACAAATTGATTTGTCATTACTGATGAATGTCTACCAGTATGCTTCAGCAAGTGTCTTTATCTTTTTGTACATTAAAAGATTTCCTGGCCTGGTTTGAACGGTGATGTAAATGTGAAGCTTGAATAAATGTTTTGTTATTGAATCAAAGTTGTTTTTTCTCCTATTTTCTTTTCTTCTTCTGCTTCTTGGTGCGTTCACGTACTAGTTAAACATAGAGTTAATTTATCAACACATCACAAAATTACACCATCGCCGTGGAAGGACCATGATAAGCTTTTGCTCAAATCCAATTCGTCGCGCGGGTCACATGTCTGGTTTCCATTGTCCGCAGAGCAGGGTGTGTACCGCGGGGAGGCTGTGTGGGCTGGGCTGGGCCGGCTGGCTCTGTGTGTGTGCGTGCGTGCGTGTGTGTGTTTTTCCTCCAGCAGCAGCATCCTCCTATTTAGCATCCTGTGACATCGCATCCTTTTCTGGAAGATGCTCGGGGCGGAGGAGCAGCCGCTTCATGTGGAAGATCCGAGCGGCTCAGAGTGGCTCACGTGAGGTGTGACTGTCTCCTTCTGCCGCTGCTGCTGCACCTGCACGGAGGAGGGAAGGCGCTGAAGGGTGCAGCCACCGCCCGAGGATGACGATGATGATAATAACGGTGATAATGGCCTTTTTAACGTGGTGAGGACAGGTCTGATTTTTTTTGTTGTTGTATTTTTTTGATAGTGGCCTGAAGATGTCTAAGAGTAAACATTGTGAGGCGGTCAGGGTGGTGGTCCGCTGCCGGCCGCTCAGCAGGAAAGAGACAGCAGAGAGTGAAAACATTTTGCAGATTGATGACAAACTGGGACAGATCACCATCAGGAACCCGAAGGCACCACCTGATGAGCCGATGAAAGTGTTCACGTTTGACTCCGTGTATGGCTGGGATTCAAAACAAAGCGATATTTACGATGATGCGGTGAGACCTTTGGTGGAGTCCGTGCTGCAAGGCTTCAATGGGACTATATTTGCCTATGGACAGACCGGGACAGGTAAAACATTCACCATGCAAGGGGTGGGGAATGATCCAGAGAAGAGAGGGGTGATACCAAATTCATTTCAGCACATTTTCACACAGATATCCAGAACTCAGAACCAGAAATACCTGGTGAGGTCATCGTACCTTGAGATCTACCAGGAAGAAGTCAGAGATCTGCTGTGCAAAGATAACAACAAGAAACTGGAGCTAAAAGAAAACCCAGACTCTGGGGTTTATGTCAAAGACTTGTCGTCGGTGGTGACAAAGAACGCCACTGAGATCGAACATGTGATGAACCTGGGGAACCAGTCCAGGTCTGTGGGGTTCACCAACATGAACGAACGCAGCTCCAGGTCTCATGCCATTTTTGTCATCACCGTGGAGTGCAGCGAGGTAGGGCCAGATGGTGAGGATCACATCCGGGTCGGGAAGTTGAACATGGTCGACCTGGCTGGCAGCGAGCGCCAGAGCAAGACCGGAGCAAAAGGGAAGAGGATGAAGGAGGCTGCCAAAATCAACCTGTCTCTCTCAGCACTGGGGAATGTCATTTCAGCTCTGGTGGATGGCAAGAGCAGCCACGTCCCCTACAGAGACTCCAAGCTGACCCGCTTGCTCCAGGCCTCCCTGGGCGGCAATGCAAAGACTGTCATGATAGCAACAGTGGGGCCTTCGCACAAGAATTTCAGTGAGTCCCTGGCCACACTCAGGTACGCCAGCAGGGCCAAGAATATAAAGAACAAACCTCGGATCAATGAGGACCCCAAAGATGCCCTGCTGAGGGAGTTTCAGGAGGAGATTGCACGCTTGAAAGCCCAGCTGGAGGAGCAGGGGATGCTGGCAAAGGAGAGGAGGAGGAAGAGGAATAGTAGAAGACTGAGTAAAAACATGGCTGGTTTGGAAGAGGAGATGCTTAAAGAGCGGGATGTGGATATTTGGAAGGCTCTGCCGGAGGAATGGGATGAGAAACACTTCATGAAAGAGGGAGGCGACGTCCACAAGAGTCTGATCTGCCAGGGAGGCAGCGAGAAGTTAAAGCCCCTGAATGAACACAGGAAAAGCGTGGAGGACATGCAGTGGGATCAAGATGCTGTGGAGAAGATCATAGAGAAGTATAAGGTACCGTGCATTGTTATTAAAGAGCACAGTGATAAATGTGACCCCAGTGGTACAAGAAAAGATTTGCATAAATAATTTATTGTGTTTCTTTGTTCACAGACGATGGAGAGCAAGCTGTTAGTCGGAGGAAAGACTATAATTGATCACACTAATGAACAACAGAAAATGCTGGAGCTGAAGAAGCAGGAGATTGCAGAACAGGTAATTGGTATAAAAACAGGAATTTCTCCCAAAATTTTATATAAAAATATTCTTCAGTGCCACTTTTCAATTCATGTTTATACAAGCATGATAATAATAAGTTGTCTGCTCTCACACACAGAGATGTTTGGTTCATGAGTTAATTATCAAGGGTGTACTTCTTGTATTAAAATTAAATTGAGCTAAATGGTTGTGTGTGATTGGCAGATAAGAAGAGAGCGAGAGATCCAGCAGCAGATGCTGCTGCAGGATGAGGAGACCTTGGAAATGAAGGAAACCTTCTCCTCCCTGCAGCAGGAGATAGAGCTCAAGACAAAGAAGCTGAAGAGGGTAAGATGACTCACACGCACTGATTTGCTCCAATGTCATCATCACAAAAGCTCAGCCGCTGATGTGTTTTAAGGATTAAACCATTATTCAATCAGTTACTGTAATCCTGTTTGCGAACAAGGATCCTTTTTTGTTTTCAAGAGAGACATCACCAGGAGAGGCAACACTTGTGAATCCATGTCTCTCTGGACAGAGCTCTTACTTTCTGGTGTTTAGGAATAATTTAATTTCTCATTTTTGGTGGGCGGAGAACATTTTGGCCACTTGTGGCTTTAGGCAACACAGAAATTAAGTTAGACGTAATAAATGGATGTCTTGTCAGTTTCTGATACATCTCCGCACTCCGCCTCTCTGGTACCTCATGTAAAAAATGACACTAATAATTCATATGTCCCTGTTGTGTACAGTTGTATACCAAACTGCAGTTGGTGAAGGGGGAGATCAAAGATGTCATTGATGAACATGTCATGACCAGACAGGAGCTTGAACAGACACAGAATGAGCTCACCAGAGAGCTAAAGTACAAGTAAGTTCATGACCCATGTCAGTAAAAACACACAGATGCATGTTATCATGTCTTTAACATTTTTCTGTTTTGTATAATTTCTTTTTACAATATAATAGTGCACAATTACAAGTAATTCATTGTTGCACATACTCCTGCCCATATCCTGTTGTTAGGATTTTCCTATTTTATTTTATGCACAGTATTTTGCAGTAGTATCTGCACAATAGCAGATTGTCTGCACATCATAACATAACAGTCACACATCATAACATATTTCATAAAACTAATTTAGGCAGTTACAGTACACAACCAACAATTGCAGTGATGAATTTTTATTTCAAAAACAACACCCTGCACATGGCCTTCTCTTATCAGACTGAATCTATGAACATATTACTCACAAATCAGGGTGGGACAAGAAGCTAAGCTATGCAATGAAAGTGTAACTAACCTAATATGTAACCCAAAGTATTGGGTTTCTTGAGTTTACTTGTAATTATTATACGGAAATGACCTCTTTTCTCAGATGACACGTACTTGTATTTCATATTTCAGATATCTCTTAATTGAGAATTTTATACCTCCGGAGGAAAAGAACAAGATTATGAACAGGCTGCACTTTGACAGTGAGGAGGATCAGTGGAGACTCCAGCCAGTCATCCCATCAGAGAGGTCAGTGAACTCATCTCACAGCGCTGACATGTGATACTGCATGTGGTACATTAGAGACAGAGGAGGAAAAAAAATACTCAGAACAAATTTGAAATCAGCACCTTCAAACCGAGCTATTCAAAAAGACCAAAATGCATTGCAATGTAGTAGTGAGATCGATTTTGCTAGGTGGTCAGTGGTGCAACCTTTGTTACAACAGGGAAAACATTTACTCTGTTGCAGCTACTGTATTATAGTTCTTTTGGCCGCCATATACAACTGAATGCGCATTCCTGCTCTAAGGGCTGTCAGTCAACTATGACATGTAGGAAATCAGTAACAAAAGTATAGAGTCTAAGTTCACAGAGGGTGAAGTTTGTAAAATGAATGAATGAACTGAAAGATTTTCATAAAACAAGTCACAGATAGATGACACAAAAGCTTACTGAAGTAGATTTTTTATGAGATTATACCACCTCTTATTGTTTTAATGCCAAAGGCTTTTGCATTGTAATGAGATGTTACCACCAGGAGACGACAATGAGAGTTTTTCAGCTCTTATTAGATTTCACATTAACAGAGAGTAAATCTTTTTTCTACCAAGGACTTCAGATAGACTTGTTTCATTTTTTACAGAAACAGTTTAGGTTGAATAGCCTATGTCATAAGGAAAATGATAGGACTAATAATTGTTTTTCTGGTGGCAGCTGATCAGTTGACCATATATGGGGCTTTTCTAGAAACTCACATCTTAACCACTTAACTAAGTCTACATGTATTCAACTGACTCCGGATACTTCCTGTCCTTATCCCAGTGCACCCACTCAGGTCAAGAGAAGGCCTCTCTCGGCTGTGGGGTACAAGAGGCCAATCAGCCAATATGCACAGATGGCAGTTGCCACAGCAACCGGGGCCCCATCTAGATACCAGGTCAGTGTTTGGGCATTCATGAGCTCAGTTGGGAAAAGTACAGCAAAGATAGAGAGAAAGAGATGTAAAATACTGGTATTAGGCACCATATTTCTTCTTAGCTGGAGGATGTGAGGATGCTAGTATCCATGGTAACTATTCACAGCTTGAACTGTTGCATCTTTTGCAAGTGATAAATCAATGTGTCACAAAGCAAGAACATTTTCTACTAATTAAAGTGGAAGTGGATGACATTACCTTCCAGTACTTTAATGATTCATATACAGTCATAAAAATAAGTCTGCATTTTAATAGCAGTAGTATTTTCAGTGATGTTGGCTCCCAATGCTTTGTTCCACACTCTGTTGTAAAAACGTAGATCAGTTCAGCTTTGTAGTGCACTGTCTTGTGTTATTATAAGAGACTGTTCATAAAAGTGAGAATTTACACATGATGTCTCATAATAGAAGCTTTGAAGGAAAGGGGAGCTGCGCTGGAACAGATGGAGGAGTTATGAATAAATATTGAATTAGCTTTTTCACAACAAACAGATGCAACTAAAAACTATTAAGCAATTTTACTGTCTCTTTTCACAGGCTGAGAATATCATGCTGTTGGAGTTAGACATGTCTCCACCAACCATGTTCACCTTGAACCTTAATGGAGCTCACCTGGAGAGGGCATTTTCTCCACGGCTGATGCGGGATCTTCTGGCGACTGTTCCCATTAGAGAGAGGAGCGGTGCCTCGTCGCGGGTCAGGAAATCCCAGTCCTGGTGAGAAAAAAACAACAGTGAAATTTTATAGATACATTATGTGATGATACATCAAACATATTGTGTCTATGATGATTATTAGTAAGTCTGTCTTTATTGTGGTCTCTAGGTATCAGGCACCACAAGCGGCATCTGTCACATCATCATCATCCTCCACCTCTCTTGCGTCAGGATCTCAAAGCTTCTCTCCCTCTCACAGGCAGAGACCATCCTCTGCTGCCTATCTCCCACTGGGAGGCCAACTTCATACAAGCCCCTGATTTGTGTTGATAGACCAGTATACTATAAGACTGGCTGTAGTTCAACGTGGCACAAAGTACTAGAGACAACTTAGAAAGGTGGATGGGCGGGGTGGGTGGGTTGATGGGGTGATTTGCCTTGGTTTTTAAATTGATTTTTCATTTTGTTTATTTATTTTTAGAATTAATTTAGTAAGCATGCATCATTAAACCATGAAGACAAACATTAATTTTTACGAAGAATGTCTGTGGAGAGTCTGTGGAGCTCTTTCAACTGTTTGCTAGCTTTTTTCCTACTGTTGCCTGAACCAGTTTGCAGTTTCTCTTGGCCTACACAGCACAGCTTAAAACGTCCAGGTTTGAAATATTTGGATATCTTTTAAATCTTTTTCTTTATTTTTTATTTAATCAATCATTTACCAACAGAAACACTTTCTTTTTTTCTTAATAGCCTATTAAAGACAATACAATCTTTGCCTAAACAGAGGAAGTTGGATCTGGGAAGTGAGAGCCCCATCTACAGGGAGGGGATGACCACCCTTGTTTAACCTGTATGCTTGATGAATTGTTGCTTGAATTTGTAGCCATTGTAATTGTGAGCCAAAAAAAATGTGAAGAAAGCTTGCAGTGCTATCTTGATTAGCTGCCTTATTTTTTCATAGTTGTGAAATCGTGCAAAGTCCATTTGCTTCTACACATGGAAATAAAACAGACTGAGATGATGTTGAATTGCCTGTGTGTTTTCACCGCGAGCTGCTGCTGCTGCGGTTTGTGCTGCAGTTCGTCCGCCTATGTGTGATCCTGGTTATAATTGCAGTTGACAGCTAAAATAAATACATGTGGGAAGCCTGGAGTTTGAAATGACAGCTATATACAGTAAGATGACGTTTCCTTCTTTCGGAGTCACATGACTCTTTACAGTAAGTCCAACATGGCAGACGGAGTGGATCTTACGCGGTAACTAAAGCAACATTTCAACCAAAACAGACAAATTCATCAACACTACTCTGCAACAAGACATCCACAATGAGGGAGAGACAGAAGAAAAAGAAGGGGAGGACGTGGGCGGAAGCCGCTAAAACGGTATTTTTGAGTGTTATTACGTTCCCGTTTGTTGTGGTTGTTTTTCCTTGAACGCTCCCACTTGTACAACTGTGTTGATGAGTTCATGACCTGCTGGGGAAGACGAAATGTTGCGTACGCCGCGCAAGGCCTGTGTTGACGGGGGGGAGATAAATGTGAGAGCCGCTGTCACTTAGCTGTCTGGCTCTGGCGTGTCCCGTCACTGTTTAGCACCAAAACAGCTACATTAACCTCAGCTGTGCGCACCCAAGCATGTTAGCGAGTAAAAGAAACAACCGCTGCGTGCTGTGTTGTGTTGTGTCTGGCGTGTACGGGTGACATGTATGACAAGGTCTGAAGTAACAGTGAAGTAGTCACGTCAGTGTTGCGCGCTAGCCGTGTTAGCACGCTAGCTCATACTAGCCAATGCAACTAACTCAGTTCCACAAAGTTTATTTGATAACAAGTTTCTGGTAGTAAAGAAAGAACACACAGGAAAACGTGCAGTGTTCACGTGTCTCTCGAAGTTGTTACCTTCAGAAGTAACACAACAGATGGCCATGTTAGTAAATCCGCTACATGCTAATAACGTCGTAGCTAGCTGCCTAGCCTAGCATGCTAATGAGTACCAATTATAAAATTCCCAGCAACTATTTCATAATGAAAGTGTAACGATACTATTAGATAGGATATCAGCTATGAATACATTTAGTAGCTCATTTCTGTTAACTACCTTTTAATGTATAATTCACGATGTAGTCGACTCCATAGGTTGTAAACTATAAGTACTTCTAAAGTCCTGTTTTGCTCAGATGTTGTCATAAAATAATATGAGCAGTCTTCATAAAAGATAAACAAGATGGAAGCAAAGTGAAAGCATTATTGTTAGAGTTACACTAAATGATTTTACTGAGGATGTGATAGAGGAAAAGTTTCTACAGTGTGAGGTGTTCTTGTTGACATATTTTCTCACAGGTCACAATAAAGTGTGCCTGATTTTGCTGAATTCCCAGTTTATATTATCTTAACATAATGGCAGTGTTTCCTAGAATGACTGTAGCCCCCCTCCTTACCATGAGAAAATCACAGCTCAGTAGTTAACCGCCTGTTGTTTATCTTCAGCATATTTCTCCATGTGCATTCATCCCAGAGAGCGGATAAGCATCATGGAATATCTCAATCTAAATCTAATACAGTGGAAAAGCCGCAATGTTTGTAAAAGATTTGTGGTGATGATTATTCTGAGCATCACATCCTGCTCTTAAACAGTCAGGGGAATAGGAATTTGTCGGAAAGCCTCAGTATGTGAAGGCTCAGCCCTCATCTGAAGTAGACCCCATCGTGTTTTATGGAAACCACTAGTCCACCCTGTGTTTGATCATGATGTGTTTGTTATTGTAGGTTTTGGAGAAATACCCAAACACGCCTATGAGCCATAAAGAGATCTTGCAGGTGATCCAAAGAGAAAGGCTTAAAGAAATAAGGTAAATACTTTCCTGGTGTCATCATATATTCACTACAGCATACGTCACTTATGTTAGGAGACATTTTCACAAACAGAGAGAGAGTGAACTATAGTATCCTTCCTCTGTTACTGATTGTTTGTGTACTTCGCTTTCTTTTGATCACATAGTCTCAATTATTTTTATTCACTTAATAATTGTTTCGTTTCTTTTTGTTTCATTGTCACTGTTCTCATCCAGAAGGTAAGACAAAGCTAGCCCCCAACCCTTACCTTAACAAACTCACTGCAATGCCACTTTGTTTGGTTTTTACCCTTTGCATGTTATTAACAATAACATGTCCTAGGTTCAGTTGCATAAAGATATTAGACCCACATTCATATCTATACATGGATGTGCTAGAGCCACCTGTTGCACAAAAATATTCTATTCATTCATTGTATTCTGTAGTATTATTATATATCTGACGTGCTAACACTATATCATGGGAAGCAATGTAAGTTAATAATACTAAGTAACTGTCAGATTTTAGCCAGCAATATTTGTAAATCTAAGTAGTTTAATTTACTAAATTATACTATTTAGGTGTAGGTTTGCTGTAATTCTAACATGTACAAAAAATAGGCTCACACATCTAGATCTCTTGTATGACTGAGATGCAGTTTGACTGAATGAATCAAGATTTTTATGCAACAGATGTGTTTGTCAGAGCAGTTTAATCTGAGAACATCAGCCCCTTACAATAATTAGATCAGCCTTTGATGATTTTATGCAACTTTTTCCATGTAGAACTTGCAGATCCTCTCACAGCTACAGTATACTGTTGTGAATCTGAACTGAACTCACACATGTCCTCCTGATGCATGATAGCAAATCTCTCTACAGATATCAGACCAGCCTTTACCCTTCTTTGCGTCCTTCTCCCAGCTGTCTGATTGGCACGGGAACAGATGTCTAATTTTGTGTTTTTCTCTCATGATCCAGTGGAACCTCGCCACTGGCGTGTCTGAATGCAATGCTGCACACAAACTCTCGTGGCGAGGAGGGCATCTTCTACAAAGTCCCAGGCAGAATGGGAGTCTACACATTAAAGGTTGGTTAGTTAGACAGAGTGTGGTTCTTTTGCTAATTTCACTTGAATAATTATAAATTCTCTTAATTTTGTATTCTTGGTGTGATTGTATTTGTCACAGAGTTTAGCTCTACTTATATATTTCTACCCGTCTTTAACTTTGCTTTATCCATCACCATCACATGAACTTAATGACATGAAAATAATACACGGAAATATGTGTGATCTATTTCCTTTATGCAGAAGGATATATCAGATGTGGCGAAAGAGCTGTCTGAGGATGGCTCTGAGGACAGCAGTGACAATCTCTCTGACTCCAGAAGCACAGAAAACAACGGCAATGCCATCACGCAAGAGGGCAGGAGAGGACGATGGATGCGGAGAGGTATTGTGGACTGTACACAGCATCGTTAATCACAATTTGCACATCAATCACTAATTCATAATAGCATAATTATATGCTTGTCTACTTTTTTATTGTAGACTATTGAAAATGTCTAAATGTCTATTTAAATTTCTGATTCCAAGAACAACTTTATTGTCATTATCAAAGTAATATCCCTCTGGTTGTGAGATTGTGCACTGATGTTCAACAGTCATGCAGGTAGACTCATTAGTAGAGACAGATGCCCCACTGAGCCTCAATAGATAATGACTGAAGGCGTAGGGGTTAATAGCTGTGTACATGAGTAGATTTTCGTTGATTGGTTACCAAGCTCCTATTATGCCAACAAGAGTTGACGCCCCTTCTCAACCGTTGTTAAAAGTCATAGCGGAAATGCAGGAAACCAGCTGAAGTAGCAGTAGATGCGGCAAGTTGAGGGAAAGTGGCTTCCCCGCAAACATAAATTACACCAACTCATCGCAAAATATTTCCTGGAATACACCGAGCATCAAACATGATGATAGCAAAAGGTGGGTTTTTAATCTTTTAAAATCATGCGGTGCCCATAACGTATGGCGTCAACGAGGAGCCGAGGAACTGCAGGCTGCGCATGATTATGGCATCACAGCAGTTCTTGCTCTTGTGTCTTGCTGCGGGGGTCAAATCATTGCTATATTGCAAACTGCACACCTGATTGTGCCTGATTGCAGTGCAACTTTGGAGAAAGGGCTTTTCGTCAAGCACCAATTATTTTGGCCTCAGGCTGTGCTCTCACTGACTCTCATTATTTTTTCTCTGCCACTTGAATATTTTAAGTGACTGTTAAAACAGGAAACTGTATTTTTTCAGTATGACCCGTGACCACTTCCTGATTATGCACAAGTTAGAAACTGCCAAGCAAGTGGGAGGACTCCAATATTATTCTATTTTTGAACTAATCAATGCAAAGAACCACAAAGTCAGATGCAAAGAAGGCGACCAGTGGAAATGCTGCGGTATGTAGAGAAGATGTTTCATTTGAAATAAACAGCTCACAGGTGAAGGGGAGGGGATCGTTCTGAACAATCGTCCTATTGAGATGTTCAGTCCTTTTTTAGTAATATGATATTTTAGCAAGGTAATGCAATCTGCTCCTTTGTGCACCGTGTTGGTTTCAGTTTCGTCAAAACAAAAGCATGATGTGATAAAGTCTGTACACCACCCTCAGGAAGTGTATTTTGTAACATCTGTTCTGTGCTTCTCGTAGTTCCTTCCAAGCTGCAGTCGCAGCCGTCGTCTCCGCAGCCTCGATGTTCGTCGCCTTCTGTTCCCACCAGTAAGCTCATCTCTCCCTCGCAGAAGCACAGCAAGAAAGCTTTGAAACAGGTATGGGAGAATTTTTATTTTTTATTTTTCAAAAAAAGAAAAAAATTTGTGCGTTCCAGTTACTGTATTAACTATCTGTGTCAGTAGCACACATAATAACTGTTGAAGGAGTTCCTGCCACACCCTCATACTCACACACACCCATAAAAATCCCTGCAGCCTCACACTACCGCAAAACAGAGCACGAGTACCAGAGGCGTGCCTTTCAACGCTTCATTCTCCCGAACAAAGGATTTCCACTTAATCAGATAGTTGACTGTTACAGGTGATTTAATGACAAATGAAAGCACTTATTAGTCAACGGTGATAGTACAGCTGTTCAGCTCTTTGTGAACTATTGAACAAAAGAATGGCAGTCACTAACCTTATTATTGTTTATTCAGTTGTAAGAGGGAAGCTGCAATAACTACATCAGCAATCACACTAACTAATAGACTGAAAGGCAACACGTAGGGCAGGACTACGCAAAAACTCTGTTTTGATTTTTATAATTTCCTTCTTTATATGACATGTCAGAAGATGTCTACGCCAGAAACAGAACCAACACCTGTATCATCAATGCTGTACTTATTGATATGTTTTGTTTTTTAATTCAATACAAATTCAAATGACAAAAAAAACCAAAAATTCAAATGACAAAAAAAACAATCAGTAACTTCTCAAATAATGCATCTGTCAACTTCAGGAAGCACAACTTCAGGCTTTTTCACGTCATCAGTTCAGGTGCAGCCTTGTAGGTTGAGGGGCTGAGTCTTAACTTCCTGGGACTGGGCACAAGTCAGGTTTTCAACATGAAGACATTTAGATATCAGAATGTCTTTATATATTTCATGTCACAGTGATTTGTCAGGCATGAATCCAATGCATGTAATAATACTTATGCGGACATGTGTTGAGTAAACATGTATATAACCCATGTCGGTGTTCCAGCAGGCGCTCATTATCCGTCCATTCCCTGTCTGGTCAACATCTTGTGCTGATTATTTAAAAACAATGAGGCGTCAGGGAAGAATGCCTATAGCTGGTTTTACAGAATAAATGTTCTCATAATCCACGCGTTCAACATTTTCCTATTGGCTGCTTTGTGCCTTTTGTGTTCAATTTAATTAGATTTCACTTGATTGCACAGATTGTAATTCACTCCATCTGTGCTGGTGTGGAACTTTTCTGCTCTGTAAGACCAATTTGTATTCATTTATCAGGCGGGGGCAACTCTAGAAGATGACAATTTGGCTTAAATAATAGCGTTGAGGGGTCTATTGTGTGTTTTCCGTCTCTGTTTCAATCATATCAAACAAAGAGGGCTCTTCAGACTGTCCCAGATTGTTTCTTTAAGCTGTTGATATTGTGTTTCTGAGGTTATCAGACTTCTTGACGGTTTTACAACAAGGAGGTGATTTATGCTGGTGTTATGCAACCTATGTTTCATTGCTCTGCTGTTATTTAGCTGTTATTTAACCAGGCAAGTGGCCCTGGTGGAGTAGTTGCAGGGAAACAGAGGGTTACACGCGTTCACACTCTTTTCTCATGCTTCTGGCTTGTTTTTCCTTCCTTATTTTACTTGTTTTCAGGCCTTGAAGCAGCAGCAGCAGAGAAACCAGCGCAGACAGGGGGGGATGCCAACCACCTCCAGTCCCAGACTGCTTCTAAAAACCATTAAAGATATGGCTGACAACATTACTACAAAAACTGGTAGGTGGCAGCTATTATATTGTCATAATAAGATGAGAGAGTGCTTATTTCATTCTGTTTTTATATTTTAGTAGGTCTAATTGCATGATATCATGCACAGTTTTTGCTGCAGTTTTCAGTCATTGCCCTCGTCAGTTACCAGGCGGTTTCAGAATCAGAAGTAGACAACAAAATGTTTTCATTATTCCAACATGACTCATACGTTTGGCTGTTACAGTGTGGAAATCGAAGCAGGCAGCTTTCCTGTCCTGAAATTTCTCAGAGCTTTTTGTCTGCTCCTCTTCCTCTGTCCAAACAGACTCATGCCATCAAGTCGTCCCCAGGAAGGTCCCTCAGAGGGCAGGTCGCCTCAACGCAGGTAAGTCAGGCATCTGCTTCAATTTAGAGTGGCTTGAAAACTGTAAGACAAAGGGCTTGTGACGTTTTAGATTTTTCCTATTTTGACAAAAAAAACATGAAAATCGCCAAACTAATGCCAAAGCAGTCCTAACATAAAGTGATGTCTGTGCTGTATAAGTCTATCATGTATTCCTCTTTGCCATAGACACCCATACAGTAGTTGCCTTACATAAAATCACAGGTTTGCGCAAACTCATAGTGACTGCTTGCCTGTACCTAGAGGGGATAAACTCATTATTTCTAGATGTCAAGGAGCAAGTGAAATGATTCTACATGAGCAGAAAAGGAGAAGTAAAACAGATTGTATGCTTACATTTGCAAGTAAATTGCTCAAGATGTCAGCTGCAACGCAGGATTATTCTGCACCGCTGGACTCGTCTTTCTTGATTTGTATTGCAGGGCAGATAAAACGTACCAAGTGTAAAATCGACGTGGAGACTCCAGACTCTATTCTGGTGAACACCAACCTGCGGGCGATCATCAACAAGCACACCTTCTCAGTCCTGCCCCCGGACTGCCAGCAGAGGCTGCTCAAACTTCTGCCCGAAGTTGACCGGCAGGTGGCTCTAAAATTATACATACTTTTTTTGTTTTTTTGTTTTGTTTTTTACATAATGTAGTGTCAACTTTATAGAATGTAACATTGCTGCATTTGATTTCTGTCGATTAGTTAACAGTAAGAAGGTCTTTAAAAACTGTACTTAGTGATGTCTGTTGATGTGCTGCTGCAGTGATTGTCGTTATGATGATATAATTCACAACCTTCCGCCTCCTCTCTGCAGGCTTGCATGGACGGCCTTCTCAAGGTCACTAGTTCTGCCTTAAACAATGAGTTCTTTACATCAGCAGCACAGTCTTGGAAGGAGAGACTGGCTGAGGGTTAGTACAACAGCTTCCAACTCATAACAGCATTCACTTAACATACAAAAAAGACACTTATGTCACCAAGGTCCAGTGTAAATGCGGTACACAGAACATTTACAGAGCAAATTTTCTCCTTTTTAAATTATGTAACATCTTTTTCTTTACAGGGGAGTTCACTCCTGAGCTGCAGCTGCGAATGCGCCAAGAAGTTGAGAAGGAAAAGAAAGTTGAGCACTGGAAAGAGGCCTTTTTTGAGAACTACTATGGTGAAAAGTAGGTGGTTCTTCATGATTGATTTTTCATATTTTCCAAAAGGCAGTTCTTCTCAAAATTAAATTCCTCTTTTTACGGGAGCTAAAAACAGAAGAATAGCAATCATGCCCCAATTTTTTCCTTTATATCATTAACAAGAATTTCTAATTTCAGCAACCCATAGTTATGTAAACAGTAGCATGTTTGAAAGGATTATTTTGAGTTGAATGAGATTGTAAATAGGATCTAACACCACCCTCCGCTAGTCCGCTCCCTCTCACATTACAGGAGTAGATGAATACCTACCCTGATTTCCTTTTGGAAACATATTTTGTTCATAGAGTATATCACGTTACAATGGCACAACTCACAACACTGGATCACAGTTTTGTATCCAGCAACACCATATTGCTTCAAGACGTGACTAATTCAAAATGAGTGGACCTGCAGAAGTATCTAGATGTGTATTAAATTGCAGTAAGTAAGTCTGAACAAGGTGTAGGAGACAAAATGTGCTATTGCCAGTTACCACTCTCCTCCTATACACCATATTGCACTGCAAGGCCACTCATTACTCAGCAAGTGAATAGGTTTTATTCATTTCAAAAAGATCCACATCCACATCTCTGTGTATCTGCAGGTCAGCTTGACTTGTCAAAGTGTCCACAAATGCAGGGGAACTAAATTACTAAACCATCATTTTTAATATATAAAATGGTGCAACAAACTAAACCAGTTTCGAAGCTCAGTGTTTTATAAATCTCCAGGTCCCTTTTTAAGAAAGAAAACAGTTGTTTCAGAGGGTTCATTTCTTTTTCTGTCTTCGCTCTCCTTTTTCTCCAGTTCTGGGCTCAGCTACGAGGAATCCAAAGAGCTGACAAAGGCTGATCCGAATCAGGAGTCTGTCAGGCCCCAGTCTCCCCGTCCTCAGACAGGACCTGCCACTCAAGCGCCAGAGGAAACCAAGGGCACAAAGGACAGCAGCCAAACTGATGCCGCTGCTAAAGACGTAAAGCCGACACAGACATCATCATCATCGTCGCACGAGCCTCTGAAGGCACCGGCTGCTCACAAAGAGCCGGCCTCCATCATGGAGCCCATGAAGACGCGACGCTCGCAATACAACGAGGATCGCAGGTTGAACACGGCGGCACAACACACTGAGCCAACACCTGCAGTCCGAACACCGGAGGTGGAGAGGCGAACTGAACGAGGTGCAGCAGGTCCGCCGCCTGCCAAGGAGCGTAGCAAGGAGGTGAAGGAGGAAAAACCTGAACTCCCCCAGTCACCTGTAAAGAAGAGCCCTCCGCCAAAGGCCAGTTCAGATTTAAAAGAGGATCAGCCCACATCCGTGGTTAAGCCTGCCAAGGAGAGTGAAGAGGTCACCACTGAGCCTGGTGGCCCCTCGGAGCCCCTGAAAAGAAAATCTCTCAGTGAGACGGAGGGAGAACTGACACCAGAGAAAAGACCACGGGTGTCGTCGGTTTCCTCGGTGTCTTCAGTCTCCTCTGTGTCTCCGCCAGCGTCATCCATATCCAGCCCTGCTACACCAACTCAAACAACAAATCAGAGGGTTCCACCACTCAAGGTAACATTGTTAAAACTCTCCTCTGATCTGTCTGTCTTTTAGAGTATCAAAAGCTAACCACTTGTACGCTTGAAAAGTGCCTCTGACAACTTCTTTAGCTTGCTTCTTTGCAGAGAGCAGCGGCTGCTGTCAGCTTGGATTTCCAGTAGCTAGTGTTGATTGCAACTCAGAGTTGTGGCAAAAAATGTGCAGAAATTTCTCTCACCTCTCCTGCAGCATAATCCATGTCTCCTGCATTGATTTCTATGATCACTATGATCCAAACAGTCCTCAGTAAATCCCAGATTTTTTTTGCAGCAGGGTTGTGCTTCTTGCTATATTATGGAGAAACCGCTGGTCATGGATGTTTTTTCTAATTTATTATATATGCGCACCTACAAATAAACCTCTAACATTTGGCTCTTTTCACTTTGCAGATCCCAGTGTCACGAATTCTTCCCATTCCTGTGTCTCCCAGCCAAGTGTCACCCAGGACTCCCCTGCCCACCCCGCTGAGCAGCCCAGGCCGCACAGGTGCTCGCACTCTTGCAGACATCAAAGCCAAAGCGCAGCTCGCCCGAGCACAGCGAGCCGCGGCCGCAGCAGTATCATCCGCATCTAAGGGAGCGGTGTCGGGACCAGGACCAGGAGGAGGCAGCGGTGAGCAGACTCGGCCGTCACCCAGCCCCAGTCCAACATCCCCACAGGCAACAACCAGGTTAGCAACCACCAGCAGCAGCACCAGCAACAGCAGCACTCAGAACAGCACACCTGACTCCTTTGGTCAGATTAGCCTAAACGGGTCTCAGACGTCTCATTCAAGTAAACCCGATGACACACAGAAAGGTAATTCGGCGAGTACTGTTGGTGCAGGACACCACAGCGTTCTAAAGAGTTCAAACTCCTCAACACAGTCTTCATCTGTGCACACTCTGAAGGGACAGGAAAACCCTTCTCTAACTGGATCATCAAGCAGGACCAGCTCCTGCATCCCTGCTAACAACCCGCTGGTCACGCAGCTTCTGCAGGGCAAAGAGGTTCCGCTGGAGCAAATCCTCCCGAAGCCGTTGTCCAAGGTGGAAGTGAAGTTGGCAAACGCACCCTCTGGTAGTAAGGGGAAGATGTCAAACTCCGCTGAGCACAGGGCTGATAAACAGGCGGCTCAGCAGTTCAGCACAGCGGGACGAGCTGGAGTTTTCTCAGAGTACTCGAAACATCACAGAGAACTTCCTGACAAGGAGACTCAGGAACAGATCCTGCAGGCGCTGATGCAGAGGAAAGTCCAGCAGAGTCAGCCTTATGGCAGTCTGGGTCCACAGCACCCTCAGTACAAAGTCCATCAAATGATGCACGCAGAAGAACATCAGGACCAATCCAGGATCTGCGTAGGCTTTTTGAGTCGCAAGAGGACGCCCAGACCCGCCATGACAGGACATTACCTGCTGAATGTGTCCACATACGGCCGAGGACCAGAGAGTAAGAGACTGCACCAGTCCGCCATCCCAAACACGTCGGTGTTTGGTTTAAAAAGGGAAAACATAGAAGGAGAAGATGTGGCTAAGGAAGAGGAACCAGCCAGGAAAGTTTTCTCTCCTGTTTCCGGGGGTCCAACAGAGCGGCAGGGACACTCGTTCCCCAAGTCTGAGGAAGCAGCAAGTTTTCAGCACTGCGCCAACATAAAGACTGAGCCTGGATCGGAGGACAGTGCAGCTGGTGGCGATAACAACAACAACAGCAGCAGCAGCAGCAGCGCGACAGCCAAAGACACCAGCCCTTTTTCTCAGTCGAACCGAAGGCACCTCGAACTCTGCAATAGTAATCAAGGAAAGTCCGAGCCATATCTTACCCCAGTGGACCCCGGTCACCAGCGGCCGTCTGCCTTCCCCAACCAGAGAACGCTCGATAATCAGGAACCCGTGGTGGCGTCGTGCTTCGGCGGCACCATCAGCATGTCCGTACCTCACGCTTTGAACCACAGCACTGCAGGCACCGTCTCCTCCGCGTCCTCATCAGAGGCCGACGCCGGCGGTGTCCACGGGAGCGTCATGTCGTTCTCGGTGACCGTCACCACCATACCCGCCGGCCACTCTTTAGACCACGGTAACCAAGGCGAGCCCTCGCCCGATCAGTCGTTCATCGAGGGCTCCAGCATGGAGGACGTCCAGTCTAAATGCTACTGCCGACTCAAGGCCATGATCATGTGCAAAGGGTGCGGAGCCTTTTGCCACGACGACTGCATCGGCCCGTCGAAACTGTGCGTGTCATGCTTAGTGGTACGATGATATGAAATCAATAATAACCAGAAGATTTTTTTTTTTTTTTGCGGTTTGATCTGTTTTGAATCGAGGCACAAAGCAGGAGCAGGTCATTTTAGGATCAACGCAGAGCGGCGTGAAGCACTGCAGCCACGACAAAACAGCAGCCTGCGTGTGTGTGTGTGGTCACTGTTGGAAAGACAAAGATTTACACTGGATGGTCTTGTGTTTCACCGACGTATAAGAACAGTTGTTTTGTGCAATTGTTTGGTAGAAATGTCAATCAGTTTTCAATCAGATCAGTAGGCTGTCAGACGTGTCACAAATATAAAATCTGGCAATGTTTGCACTCAGCTAGGATTAGTGTTATATATTTTTTTAAATATATATATATATATATGTGTGTGTGAGAAGAGAGTGTGTGTGCGTGTAGATTTTAAAAACGGAGGGAAAATGAATGTTGCTATTTTTGTAGAGTATAATGACTTGTGTTGTAGACTGACACTTTTTATTATTGGGCCTAATCAGTCATGGTTTATAGGCAAAAAAAAAAAAGGGCGCTTATGATAATCATTGGTTGTAGAGTACCTCCTATTTGGCATTTATGCTCGCATGGCAGGGAAGTGCAACTTACAGTAACTATTTTATATAAAAACTGTACATTTATTACTGAACACACTCAGATTTAAGAACTAGAAAAAACCTGTATAGTTTTAGAAAGAGAATATAAAAGGAATTTTGAATGATACTTTATTAAAATCAACTCGTGAGAAATGCACATCACATCATTCTTTTGACTAAGGACGAAGCACTTGAAAACCACCTGGAGATATGGTAGTAGCTGTGTACAGCACTTAAGTTCAAACACAGGGAAAAGAAGAATCACTTGTTATATATATATATAACATGCCTTTATGTTCCTTTTTAGAAAATGAAGATCTTCTCCATTCCAGGTTAAGATCTAAACTCACTTCCTACTGTTTGAACCTGCGTTTTGTTTCCAAAAAGCCGGTTTGTAAATATCGTCTCCCTTGAAGTGAAGGGTTTCTCGTGCTTGTATATCTGTATAGATAGATCAGCAGAGGCAACGTTAAAGAAAAACAAAACACTCACGGCTGTGTGTTTTTTCACTGTAAATATTTGCTCATATATGATATATGCCTAGATGTAGAAATTTTATTTTTATTTTATCCGTGCAGCACACCGTGCTTGAGCATATCCAGCTCTTTATTACAAAAAAAAAAGGATTTTTACTGTGGAAGAACAGTAAATTATGGTAAAACGCTAAATGCTGGATCATGTAATGATTCAGCACAGCATGCTCAAGATTTTACAAAAACAATTTGGAGGTACAATATGACACCGATCACCTGCCAGGTGTGACACTTCACTTCAAAATGGCCTTTTTCCTCCATAGTGATGTGGTATATAAAGTTTTGTAAGCACAAAATAATACTGAATCATCTTTATATACTGTACAAAGAGTGTATGTGATGTGCAACATTTGTGGTGTCAACACAGTGTTGTTACAACCTTGTGAGTGCTTTTATGATGACGTTAACACAATTTTAGTACTTGTTTTTACCACATATTAACATGCAAAAAGGCCAGTGAGTGGTGCTACATCAGTAGGCTTTTTCGGGTGCTCATACAGAATGCAAATAAACGTGGATAATTTCTATTTTGAAGTCTCCTGGAGGTGCAGCGTAGGCCTGTTTTATAGCAATTATCTCAAAGGTAATATGCCAAAGTCACCTTAAGAAAAAAAAAATCAGAACTTGTTTTTAATGTCTGACTAATTAATCAAAGTAATATATTTTAATTAATATATTTTAATATAGAAAAGTCTATTTGCTAATTGTTTTGACAAATCAACAGGGTATTTACTATAATAATGTATTGGCTGTCCATATTTGTCCTATAATTTTGTTCAGACCGGGCAGACCACCGTACCTTACAATGCGTACAATAACTTGACTTTTGTAATTCAAATTGCCCAGGTAGCTAATACTCTGTATGGCCCAGGTTTTTCAAATGATCCATTCATTTATATTTTTCCATAGAGATGTTGTCTAATGTGTGTATCCTTCTAGCTGTCTACGCTTGTGTCAGTACTCAATCAAAACACAAACATGTTTTAAAATCAGCATTTTTTTAGATCTGTTGATTAATCCCAAGTAAATTAAAAAATATATATATATTTGTTTTGGGAAAAAAAAGTCAGGGGGGCAATGTCTTGTGGAAAATTGGTTTTAAATAGAGGGCTAGATCTGAAGAGGTTTCCACATATTTAGCGTACAGTAGTTGTTTCACTGAATCTGGTGTTACTAGGATTTGATTCTGTCAACAAGAATTTGATTTGCCCCCATAAACATTTAGGTCTTTGAATGTGATGTTAGGCTGTATTTACTCACATAGAGTCGGGGACTGGACTGCACTGCAAAAAAAAAAAGTTACCACAAACATACATTCAATCACAACCCAAAAGGCAGCTGAAATCTTTGTTAATGACGACTGAAACACGAGTCATGCAGCAGTCCCCCACTGTCACTGAAGTTACCCGTTGTGTGTGTGTGTGTGTGTGTGTGTTTGTGTGCGTGCATTTAGAGGAGCGGTTCACAGAGAATTGGCGATGGGAAAAGTTGTCATGGGCGATCGCCACCATTTTTTTTTTTTAATGTCACAGTTTGTCACCAGATGAATTTGTTTGATATGTCTGTGTCATTTTGTCTCCATTTAAACTCCGGGTGAATGTAATATAGTAATCAGAACTTGTAAACAAAGTGTATTTTATCAAAAGTTATAGACTATTATGAATAAATAATGAAAAGAGAAGTATTTTGTGTGCATCTTTGTCTTCGCTTATCTCGCACAGAACTGTGGAAGTACCACTTGGAAGTTTGTGGAAACAGGAGAATAAAGTCATCCGTGGAGAGATTTTCAAAGTTTGTAATAACCGTGGCGTGTTCATCTTGAAATGTTAAATTTTAGAGACAACAAAAGTCTGAATTATGGAGGTGTGAAATTTAAAAGAAGTGACCTTTTAGGAGACATGGGGGGGTTTGATACAGTGCGTTCAGAAAGTCTTCAGTCCCCCTCAGTTTTTTTTTTCATATTCTGTTATGTTTCAGCCAAAGGAGCTGCCCGCGGAGCTCAGAGACAGGGTTGTTTCAAGGCGCAGATCTGAGGAAACTACAAAAATATTCTGCTGCATTGAAGGTTCCCAGTAGCGCAGTGGCCAATTCTTAAAGGAAATCTGGCTGCTGGGTACACAGCCAAACTAAGAGGGGGACTTTTTTATTTTTTTTATTTTAGGATGAGGCTGAAACATAGCAAAATGTGAAGTAGAAGAAGGGGTCTGAAGACTTTCTATATAAAATGTATCTGGTTTTGAAAGTGATTATTTCCTAAAGGGAATGTCTGGTGATGCAATAGTGATAAAGGTATGCAACATTTTTGATCAGTGTATCAATTTCGAATAAAATAGGTAACTGCAACCCTTTTGCAACACTGAACTATTTTAAATGCATTCCTGCCTCAGCGAGCCTCCTGGGTATTATAGTAGCTATAGAGCCATCTGTCATGTCAGGCACCTAACAGATGGATTATACATAGGCTACATATGATTTGAAATAAAATAAACTGATCACAGTATAAGCCTTGCAGCTTTGTTGAATAACTGTGAGGAGATCAATTTTGAACAGGGGGGGACTGCTACCGAATTGCATTATGGGAATTGTAGGATCCAGTGTAAAAGTCAGCCTCTCACTTCTATAGGCTAACCACCTTCTTTTTCTTCTTCTTTTTTTAAAAAAAATGTCTGTCCCGTGAGTCCCCTACCTTTATTAAGACGCAGCATTAAAGCTCTGCTGTGCCCCTTTAAATTAAATTCAATCTGCGTTTCTTCTGCGTTTCATCTCCACTCTACTATGCCCAGACAGCCAGGATCATAATTCAGAGTAACAGCAGCAATAGTAGTAGCGCGCGCCTTTAACCAGCGTGCGTGCGCACATGCGTAAAGTGTAGTAGGTGGCCGCGCATGGCATCTCGGAGCCTGCCTGCGCTCTGCTCTGCTCTGCTCTGCCGTCCTCTGCCGCTGGGTCGCTGATGATGCCGAGCGGAGCGGGGCGCTCGTACGTCTCTATGTGCGGCTACAACCGCAGTTCCCAACACTGAAGTCGGATGAAACGGGAGAGGAGCTTGAAATATGACGATGGATGGTCCGAGTCGCTTCTCATCGCTCGGACAGCTGTAACGTCGGCGGACACACGCGTGGTTTTGTCAAAGGTGAGAGTGCGGCGGTGAATCACGGAGGAAATATCCTCCTTAATTCACCCTGAACCACTTATCCTCCCCATCTGATGCTGATGCTGGTACCGCTGCTGCCTCTGCCGATGATGATGATGGTGATGATGATGATGATGCTCTAAACGCAACCTGCGTGATTTTTCCTCCGGTAAAGGCCAGTTGCCTGTCACAGGCGATACTACCTCTTATTCGACTGTCGAGACAACAGTGAGAAATGAACAGATGCAGGTTTGCCATTGTTTCTCGTCCAAATAAAAAAATCTGGGCATCACGACACACCGTTGCCATTGCGGAAATAAGGTAAATAGGCAGTTAAATCAGCAATATGGCTGCGTTTGTGCTCTGCCGTCGCTTCAGGAGTGATTTTTTGAAGGTTTTGCAGGGTTGCTCGGTGCGAGAATCGAGGCTCGTACAAAACGGAGAAGTGTATGATGTCAGCGGAAGGGAGATACTGCAGTAGCCGAGTCCTTATGTTGACTCCCGTCAAAGGATGTTGTCATTACCTCGAGGCTGAAGGTGCGGTTACAGTAAAATGCACCTTTACAGGCCTGTAATGATGATCACAATCAGCAGGAGCTTCTGATTAGGTGCGTGCAGCTAAAGCCCGTGAAGTCAGACCTTTATGGCACCGATTCTGCTCTGTGCCTTTGAATGTGCTCTCATCTGTGAATTCATCTTGTCCATGAATTATTAAGAACTTGTGCCTTTTTCTTCTTATCTTTCATGATATGATTAATGCACCCACCAAACTGTCATTTGCTGCTGATGCTCACATTGCCTACCACCAGAGAAAAGGCCTGAGTTGCCTACTCATGAATTTCTGCAGTTACTTCACAGGCTGAATATTTACAATGAACCATTGTGTTGTTTTGCTGACATGTGTCTGCTGGGTCTCCCACTGCATAGCAAATGTTTTCTAGCCTTTACCCTTCAACGGTGCACATGGTGCTCCTCTCGACTTATCGCCCGTTCAAAAGCTCGGACACAGTTTGTGTTGCCCTGTTTAGGACCCCTTTCAATATGCAATTAGGACAAAGTTTTCCCCAACTGCCTTTTGAACCCGTAATCCAGCCTGGGTTAGAGCCATGAATTGCCTATTTAGCTACAAAGAGCCACACTGTATCGTTTTTAAAGCACTAAAATAGCTTGTTTTGACCTTAAAATGCAGCCTAATCTGCTTGTTGTGAAATTAAGTCATCAGAACCAGAGCCGAAACAACAAGTCAATTCATCAATCAGTTGATAGGCAACTATTTTGATTACCAATTTGTGATTTAAAACTTTCTCTTGCTTCCTTTTCTCAACAGCAATGAGTGATTTGTTTTATATATCATCAGCAAATTGAATTTATCTGGATTTGAATCTGTAGTGGCTGTATGGACAAAACAAGACATTTGAAAATGTCACCTTGAGCTCTGGATAATGTTGATTGCCATTCAAAAACAATTATCCGCTAATGAAAAAAATGATCATAAGTTACAGGCCTGTCATTTCAGTTGATAAATGAATGAAAGGCTTACGTAGATAACGCAGCACCTGAGTGGAGGACACCCCTTCAAAGACCCTTGCCGGTGCCTGTAAGGAGGAATAAAGAGCCGCCCAACAACCAACACAAGCCAGAGCCGCAAGTTTCGAGAGTGGAAAGAGGCTTTGTCATAACACCAGAGATCAGTGTGAGAAGAGGAGGATCTGTAATACAAGACGTGATGTAAAAAAGCAAAGAAAAACGCTAGAGAAAGCCTCCTTGTCTGCTGACTTCCTGAGGGTAGCAGAACCTTGGTTTCCTTGCTTACGCTCTGTTGCTCAGCAGACCCACACACACACACAGTGTACCCTGTGATCATGCATGTGATCCAGACATGTTTCAGGTGCTCGGATCCTTGGTCCAAGGCTCCCCGAGACAACCCAGAGCTCATCAGTCATTGGGCCAACCGTAATGTGCTCCGTGTCCATCATCATTAAGTGGGTCCTTTGCAGCTCAGTCGGTGTCATTAGCCCACAGGATGCAGTCACTGCTGAGCGGGATGTCATGGAGAATTATCATTTGCACAGACCACGGGCGCTGGAGTGTTCCCCAGCCAGTTCACCAATATCTCTACAGCAGGAGAGAGACGGGAAACAAAAGCACAAATTGAGAGTTAATGAAGTCCTTGAAGGAGGAAGGGAGGGGAGGTGTTAATTACTTATTTAAAAGTCAGCCACATTTTGTCAGTGGGCTCTCATAATAATACTAATATGAGGTTGAATGACACCCGACTAACTCTTAATTTGTCTTTTTCCTCACAGGGTCGACGTTAAAGGCTTCACTTTGTTTGACATTCAGCCAGTGACAGGTAAATACTTATTTTACTATATATACAATCTTGAAGTTGTAACTCGCAGGGTAAGAGACAGTGTATTCCTTGTGTTAAAGTTACCACTCCCTGCACATTACGTAAGAAATTTATGCCACTTATGTATTGATTATACAATGAAATATCGTCATTTCATATGAATAACAGGGTAATATCACTGCTTTAGTGCAACTGAGGGTATCCCTTTCAAATTAAAGTGTCTATTGTTCAAGAAGAAATGACACCTACTCGGTAGAAATGACTCACGCTAGACCATTAAAAGCCCTGATGACTCTTTTTGAGAACAGTAGACAGAGAGAATGAATAATAAAAAAAAATGGTTAAAAGATGGTTTCAAAGAGAATTTGTTTCCACAAGTGTAAGTATTAAGTTCAAACAACACAGAAGAGACGTCCTTTTGGAAACGGTACATCTAAGGAAGACGTCAACACAAAGTTCAAATTCAGTAGCTTGAATTTTCTCCTTGTTTCTTTGTTCTTCCACATATCATCATGTACCTGAACCCAAAGCTTAAATTAAGTTTTAGTTCCAACACTTTCCAACCAATTATGAGGTTTGAAGCAGAGAAAGGCGTTTGTTTTCTCTCTCTTTGATTTTCACGTTAGTTTAGTACAACAGCGTCGAAATTCACGCAATCGGAGACACTTTAACTTTGCAAAATGCAACATTTACTTCTCGTATTTCTCTGGCTTAAACTGCTGCCCCACATCTCCATCTACAAAATGGCAATTCAGACCGGTCATTGCTCCGGCTATAGGTTTTCATTTTCATTGAATTAAGGTGTACCCGTGCCGTCCATCATCTGCAAACAGCCCCTAACAAAAGCCGCACAATCTATCTGACAAGGCTAGTGGGATGACTAACACAGTCCTTGATGGAGAGGGCTGATAATAAAGACGGAAGAACATGTTGTATCCTGTTGCTACACTCATGTTCAGGAGCTCATCTGTGCATTTCAGCCACTTAGCATGACCACATTAGAGATCACTTATCTGTATACTTCCACTGATGAAATAATGCATCCATGAAGTCCAGACCCTCCAAATGTTAATTTATGAGGTTTAGGTTATCACTTCTTTCCTCCTGAAAGCTTTCTCTTCAGCTACGCATGCATGATGTGTTTGCAAATCCCGCTCTGCAGTTGCATGGGGTCTGAGTGATTTTTTTGGACACTGATAAGGAGCTGTGTGTTGCATTTATTACCATGCTGCTGTCTGAATAGTGAGCACTGCATGCTCTCTGCTGTTTGATGTGCCACAGAATGATCGAGGAAGGCAGTAAACGAGGCAAGGCCATGGTGGAGAAGAGACAGCTCTTCATGGAAATGAGTGAGTGGAGTCAACTGAGAGAAATCTCTTTTCACTATTCACAGTCAGCACCGGCTCATGTAATTCTCTGACTGGCTTGAAGTTGCACAGGAGATGCGTGGTCCCTCACACGTACATTGTAATTCCTCCCACACAGAGGCAGTGATAGTGTTTCAATGTGCCTTCAGTAAAAGCCCGGTTGTGTTTGTAAGGTGTTTCATTTTGTTTTATTGCGTTCAAGCACTCATCTGAGAGCATTTAGTGTGAAATATATTGAGATTTTCTGTGTGTGTTTGTTTGTTTTTTTAGGAGCTCAAAACTTCGATGTTATCAGACTGTCGACTTACCGGACTGCCTGCAAACTCCGGTTTGTGCAGAAGAGATGCAACCGTAAGAGCATGTAGATTCTTCGAGTTTCCAGCTGTTATGACACTGTGTAACCAATAGAAACGCCCCCCCCCCCCTCCCCTGAATTGATCGCAGTCCCCTCCTCTTCACAGTTCATCTGGTGGATGTCTGGAACATGATCGAAGCCTTTCGTGACAATGGGCTCAACACATTAGACCACAATGCTGAGATCAATGTGTCGCGGCTGGAGACTATCCTGTCTTCCATCTACTACCAGCTCAACAAGCGGCTGCCCACCACCCACCAGATCAATGTGGAACAGTCCATCGGGCTGCTGCTGAACTTCATGGTGGCCACCTACGACAGGTATGAGGCAGGTGCTCGTTGCAGAGGTGCGCCGCGATCGTCAGAATCACTGTTTTTTCCCCCCTGTTGTTTGGGTAAAGTTGGCGCAGAAACCACATCAAACTTACTGAGGGTTGAATGTTGACGCAAACCATAGAAGCCCAAATCCAGTGGCTTTTTCAACCTGTCATTACTCACCGCAGTAATCTCCACTCTTGCCCACAGTCGTTGCTGTTACTGTTGTAAAAAAGTTACTTACTTTAAACCTCACACTAAAAACTGTGCAAACTAACGTGTGCAATTTGATCGCATGCATGCATTGGAGTCCCAGAGGCCCAGAGCAAAGTGATTTTCTGCAGTTCAAGGAGATTTCTTTCGACTAATTAATTCTTTATCAAACAAAAATACCCCCCAAATAATCTGTGGCAGTGACTATCTGCTGCGCTCCCTTGTCTTAACATCCACCAGCCCGAATATCCTTGAGGCTTGGGCTGTTTGGTCGGACAAAAACAAGTTGTCACCTCAGATTCTGTTTCCTCTATAATCAGTGTCAAATTGCCTTTTTCTATCTTCTTGGGAGAAATAGGAAATTGCAGGCCTGTAAAATACAGCTCCAGTGTTTTATTTGAAAACAAAAAAACATGGGTCTAAATGCATGTTTCCAATCTCTCTGTTCACTGCCAGAGATTAAATTCTGGTGAAGAACTCGATTTGTCTATGATATTTTATTGGCTCATACGTTGTCAATTTTAAATAATAAATACTGTCCACATGCTAATTTCAATTGTAGACCTCAGAGGTTGCTAAAACCTCCGCATGGACACTTTCAATAGTAGCTACAGCCTGTAAAATCTGACTGAGTTGGCTGGTGTTGGAATGAATTCAGATCTTTTAGCTGTTTCCATCACACCACAGATAGAAAAAGCACTATCAGCTCAAGTTTCAAGTTTCCTTGGTGATGCTTTACTGTATATCCGTCCTCTTAATGCGTGCTCTGCGCTCAAGGCCCGAGACCCTGTGCATCCCGGAGCTCCGAGGTTTATTACTGACAGTAAAGCTCTCTCTCATTATTGCACCCCGTGCGCTGAGATTGATTGGCCGCCTGCCCTGTCCATTCATAGATCCCATTCACTAAGGTCATCCTGGTCCTGCTCCGTTATTATTCATGCTGCCGTATCTCTGGGAAACTTTGTGGAAATGACTGACTGTGATCACAGGAAGTGGTTTCACTATCTTGTCCCTGAGGTCCAAACTGAATTACGCAGAAGAGCTTTCATGTACCTCTGCTCGGAAGCCAGAGCTAAATGAATCTGAAATGAAAGCGCTGCTCTCTCTTGGCAAGTTGAAAAGATTTTAAAGGGTCTTGAGGCAGACGGATAATGACCTGAATATCACATATTAAAACGTGATTTAAGGATCAGTTCATGATTTTTGACATTTAAGGCCCCAATAGACACAACTAATATGTTTAACTCATAAGCTGCTCGCTGCAAATTGCTGTATGTTGTTACAAATGTTTTTATCAACCTTTAAATGTTTGACAAATTTTTCTTCACAACTTTTCACTTTAATAAATGTTTGATGTAAATGTTCATGTGAAATATTTCTCTGTTAGGCAAAGTGACAATACAACGGAGAATGTAATACATACTGTAGTTAACATTAGTTAAAGCCAAAAGTCACATAAAGACAAAGTGAGGCAGCAGCAAAACTCCTGAATGTCAGGGGAATTTATTGCATCTAAATTTTCTTTTCTTTCGTCTTTCAAACGTCACTTATAGCCAACTAATGAAGTGTTTTTTCTTTCTCCATGCAGTGAAAGCCATGGGAAGTTGACAGTTTTCTCAATGAAAGCAATGCTGGCCACAATGTGTGGAGGGAAAATTGTGGACAAACTACGTTGTAAGTACATATTTGACAACCTTATGTAACGTAACACCTCAGAAGAGTTCAAGCAAATTAGATATCTTCTCTAAAATTTGATTTCCTGGTTAGTTGTTTTTATAAGTCAACTAATGTAGTTGCTCAATTTCACCACACAGGGGCACTGTAGGAACACATATGCAGTATTTATTTACACTGCATGTGTTAACTTATGAACATATACACTGTGGATCAGCAGCAGAAATATTGGAAAGCCTGTTTGTAGTCTGTTGCTGCTGAGAATAAAGTCTGACAGCTGCCGTCTCTCAGATATTTTCTCGCAGATCTCAGACTCGAGTGGAGTCATGGTGTTTGCGAAGTTTGATCAGTTTCTTCGGGAGGTGCTGAAGCTGCCCACGGCCGTGTTCGAGGGCCCTTCATTCGGCTACACGGAGCACTCGGTGCGGACGTGCTTTCCTCAGCAGGTAGGATATTTGAACTTCTTCGTCTTCTTCTTCTAAATGTTAATAATAATGATGCATTTCTCGCTGGACACACGTATGTTTGTGTTTGTATCTAGAAGAAGATCATGCTGAACACATTTTTGGATGTGTTGATGGCAGATCCTCCTCCTCAGTGTCTCGTGTGGCTGCCACTCATGCACCGACTGGCTAATGTTGAAAATGGTAAGTTCTGGTCTGGACGTGGGCTCGGCTCATTGAGTAGAAGATGAACTCAACTGAACTGTTGAACATTGAAGTACTTCATTTAAAATTGACATTGTCCAATGACATGAAATGAACCGTGTTTTCCATCTAGTTTAACATTTACAACCCAGTGTGGCCTAATGCAATTGACAGAAGGGACAAAGAGATAATTCAAAGAAACAGAAGTTGTCGTTTAGTAGAAAATACCTAGATTGGTTTGAAATTAATTTGTATATGGTGGTATAAACTACTAAGAGGGAGTCAAAATGGATTTACTATAAAAATTGAATGCAACAGATAAATTGTTGAAACATCCACAGCGGCTTCCACAGAAGAGCTTCAGCAAAGTGACTCAAAGGAGAAGTAAAAATGATCTAATCTCTCATGACAGATGTTGTTGTGATAAAGGGAGACTTTATATTCTTCTTCCCTTTATCTGCTTTCTGTGTATTTTTAACAGTAGTATTCAGTCTTTATCTTAAATAAGTAAGAGCCATTGTTACAGTGTAAAAACAGTCCATTAGAGGGAAATAGTCTAAAAAAAACTTCTGCTACAGCATTTTCTTGACTTTTTTTTTGGACAAGCGTATCACACACGAGCCAAAAAGTGAAGGAACCTCTGGTTTAATGTTTAAAAATGAACTGTGGTTCTTTAGTTGATCATGTTTGTTGTCGTTTCTCTCCGCTCAGTCTTCCATCCGGTGGAATGTTCATATTGCCGGAGCGAGAGCATGATGGGTTTCCGGTATCGGTGCCAACAGTGCCATGGCTACCAGCTTTGTCAGAGCTGCTTCTGGCGTGGCCATGCCAATGGTCCCCATAGCAACCAGCACCAGATGAAGGAGCACTCATCTTGGGTAAGACAAAAAAAAAATCCTGATCACTTTCAGTTTTTGTTGCTCCCCTCTTTCTAAACAACTCCAAAAGTCAATAGGCTATCTCTCCATGAGAATGATTTTACAACATAGCGGACTATTCAACCGTCCTCCTACATTTCCTGTCCTCTCCGAGCAATCCAAGGGAGATTTTATGGGGTATTAGTCATTTTGGCAAATTAAATTGTATTGATTGAATCCGCTGTGTTGCTGCATTCCCCCGAAGCTTGATCATTCTGTTATAAATCGAAACAAGGAAAGTCATATGCACTGAATCCCAAATCCAATTCCCTTCCCACTCGTTTTTTTTTGTGCAGAGGAGAATGACTGGTTATGAAGCCTCGGGAATGGAAAGACTTGCCCGAGTGCATGAAAGACAAAAATGTCTGAAATATATGAAAACATGACGACATTTATCGCGAAGGTTAGGTTTAATCTGTTCTGGATGTTTTCGTGACAAATCGGTGTAATCCAAACGTCTATGGAACACATCTGTGACATTGTTCACCATGTCATCTGGTTACCAGCTCTTAAAACCATCTGCAGTTCTTGGTTTTAACATTTGGCAGCGTTTTCAAATTCACCTCTGTTCTGATTATGCGGCTGTACTACAGGCCATAGAAACTGTGACTGCTCATTTAGGAGCCCCAACGCTGTGTCACTTCCTATCTGCAACCAAGTTCACTATATTTGTATGCACTGTGTGGGCAAAGCAATTTTATTTCTCTTGCACATTTCACATCGCATTAAAATTCATACATAGTATAGGAGAATATAATAAATAAAATGTTTAATATAAATGCATCACGGACACATTTGCAGTTTATTCGCGTCTCCCTCAGATTTCGCTCTCGTTTCTACCTTGTTGGCTCAACACATTTTGCCCCTTCACCGCTGTAAGAATTAGTTGAATTGTGGTAACTGGGTGTCCATTTAGTCCATAATGATCTCTACAGGTACCTTCAAATAGGAAACTACCTGTGATTGAACATACTAAATATAGCCAATGGGCTTAGATGTGACGTTTTTGATCAGATCCTTAACAATTAATCTGGTGTAAAGGGTTCTGTGACTTTCTATCATGATATTATCTAGTGATAATCTAAAATAGTCTGGGAACAGGAAGTCCACAGGAATGTGCTGCAGGAACTATGGCAGGAAATTCTTAACAGGACACACAGTTTTTTTTTTCTTTCTTTCTTGTTTTTTTCTTTAATTTAATGCCAGACACCCCTGCATTCAATTCAAAGTTGTGCATAGAGCCTGTTATTGCAAATCCAGACTCTCAGCCTTTATCCTGGGGATGTTGCCTCTTTGTGAGAAACGTAAACAGGAAGTAAGTAGGTACATTCACTCACAGCAGGCTTTGGTCCTGCTTAAAACCTGAAACTCTTTTGCTCACATGTTTGATTACCTGTCAAAAGCTATAAAAAAAAACAACTACTCTCTGCAACTACAAGAAATAGTAGCTGATTTCTCTCTGTGCACTTTCAGAGGAACAGTGCATTTTGCAGAAACAAACCCAAATAACTCATAAAAGTGCCTCCCCACCTCGATATACTGTACACCTATCAACAAGGGGAAACATTTGGCAACCCCTTCTTGACAGATGGGACCTGAGATAGTGTCACTTATTGCACACTTTCTTCTATTCAAATAAAAATGTTGATGTCGTCGGTGTTTTTGTTTTGTTATGTTCAGCATATTTTGAGAATGTCTTTTTGTCCACAGGGGGAAGAAATGTTTGCACAGTGCACTGGACATAGTTTTGAGGGAATTTCCCGCTTTATCATGTATAAAAGCATTTGAAAACAATGCTGTCTTATGCATATTATATTTGCATATATATGAGATGTTTCCCCTTTGACAACAAATCCCGCATGGAACTTGATTTCTTGCTCAGTTTATGCATCTGCTGTTTTTTCTTAAATGGTGGAACATGCAACACTGATCATCCCGCCTTAAGCACACGCCAGATTTGATGATATCAGATTTAATCAGTGAGTCCAAACGAAATGTTGCGAAAGACAAAAACTAAAATAAATGCTATCATGTGGTTTTTCGCATTTAGTATTATTCAGTATTCACAAGCACAGTAACTTGTTATATTGTCAGTGCAAGTTTTTAACCCTTATACAAACAAGTCTGCAATAGTAAACATTTTCCCCGTGAGTCCCATGTGACATGAATGCAGCATAATGGCCAAACTGCATTACAGATTTAAGGCTGTAGGGCAGTTTGGATTACAGCCGCCAACAAAGCTGCCTGTGAAGTAGCAGATACAGGCCTTTCCTGAGTGTGCACAAACTGCTGCTGATCCACACTTTTGACACAGTAAACAAACTGTTGACCTAGTTATGTAAATGGCTTCTGAAGCGGCTTAAATCTGTTTCTGCTACTCCGACACGATGATGACGGCAGCGGATACAACAGACAAGGTGACAATAATTTGTTTTCCCCCCTGCCCCTCCTCACAGAAGTCTCCAGCCAAAAAGCTGAGCCACGCAATCAGTAAATCTCTAGGCTGCGTCCCCATCGGAGAGCCGCCGCATCCTGTGTTCCCCGAGCAGGCTGAGAGACCACAGGAGCTCACCCACACTGTGTAAGTGTCATTCCCTTTTGACAAGACATTCGTTACCACTCGTTGTGTCATTAATGAGGGATACCCGACCGATCTGTTGATTAACAGCACAGCAAGGCCCAGTGTGCTCATGATCTATAGTCTCTTCTCGTCATGTAACTGCCTCCATCTTTTCCATTTCGCTCTCTTTCTACATGACTGATAGAGTCCCAGCTAATATGTCAAGCCTCTGATTATTTGCTAACGTGGAAATGCTGATATACTACGCTAGTCTCAGAGGCTTCGGCCGTTAACAGCACAGTCGTCCTCATCAGTCTGTTGGCAATGAAACGAGGGGAGGGGGTATAAATCTCACACTCTGGGCTTTGAAGCTCCTCGAAGTCATTATAGGAAATGCATTATATTCTGCTGCTGTCTTAAACCCTGCACATTCATTTACATTTCAGTTGAAAAATGGTACGATTTCCATAATCAATTCCAGCGCAGAGATGCAGCCGCAGTAGTCCACATCGCTGAGGCCACTTCATAATTTTCACATCATTGTCACACTGAAACTTTGGCGCTTTCGGCCTCCACCAAGACACAGTCTGATGAGGTTTCGGATTTTTAAAAAAAAAGAAAAAAAAGGGATCTATGGAAATCTCTCAACTTTGTCGTTGGAGTTTCAACATTTCTCATGACACATTTCATAACAAAATCCTGCTCCATATTCCAGGCACGACCATAAATCTAAAGCTGTCTGTATATGCTCTTGCTGGTGGCAAGTGTCAGTGAGTAATTGATCGTGAGCTACATCATGGGGCTGGGGGAGTCGGGGGTGGAGGGGGGGGGGGGTTAGTAGCTCAGTGAACGCCAAGAGAAATAGATGCAACGTTAATACATCAGTATGATTTTACTGCGTGATATACCATCATCTTTAAATCAGTTCTCATATTCAGGCTCAGCCCAATGGCAGGAGGGGTTTTTTCTGCATTGTGCCCAAACTTATGCATTTAAGATGAAGTTCACATTTGCATAAATTTACAATTCATCACAACGTGGAGAATCTGCTGTCAACCCGGATGTTTGCTTTCCCCCGACCGAGAGATGAGGCGATTGGATTAGCCCGCATGGTATAGGCCGTCTAGCATGAAATTACATCACACAAGTAGATTAATATTGATTAAAATAAAATTTGTGGCTAAAACTATTTTGGATTATGTCTCTCCACAAGCAGTAATCCCTGTCGTTTTTTCTTCCTCTTCTTTTTTTTTTTTTTACGATGTTGATTATTTCAGATGATGGAGGACCAAAGAATATTGACTTTGGTCCATTTGGGGGTCTTGGTTATATTGGATTTTGTTGCACAAAGGCCGTTCATTGTAATTCATTTTCTCTGAATGATTTTTCCATGAAAGATTCAGTTTGAATATTTTTCTAAAGACAGCTATGTAAGTTTTGCAGCAGTGGAAAGTGTACTTTTGCACAAGCAGGGCCTATTCCACATATCTGAAATACTTGTACTTTCCTGAGTGTTTTCATTTTTTAGCACTACATACTTCTGGTCCTTTACATCTCAGATTATTCTTTGGACTTCAAAACAGTTATCTGGCAGGTAGTAAGTAAAAGTTGCTTTCAAATTTAGACTTTGCCTTATATAATAAAGTTTTAGCACTTTTATCACCCAGATTTTATTTTCCTGTTTATTTAACAGACAATATTTCTCTGTGAAATCTAAATTGACTTCTATGGTAGAAATTCCCGGAATTTCTTGTTGTCTTGTTCTGCTTTAAGACTTTAATGGACAAAGTGCATTGTCATGCTCTCGCAAATGGCATTTCCAGGGTGGTGGCAGTGTGTGTGTGTGTGTGTTCACTGACTTTTAGGATAATGGATGTGACTGTTGACCCCTGAGACTTGTTTGTAGGTCCCTCTGTCTCCATTGTTATGTCTAATGCAGAGACGGTATCTACCAAAAATCTCTTTATTTGACTATGGAAAAATATGACTTTTGTTGTCCCAGAAACATTCATTTATTTATTTGCGTGTGGTAATTACGTAGCCCTTCATACAGTATCAACCATGCAATGAAAATATCTGTTTAACGTGTAGAAACCTAGAAATATGTAGTATTCATCAGCGACTGCACCCTCAGTTGTGGTTTAATGGTGTTGAGAATGACATACGTACCTATAAATATAAATTTTCAAAGATTGTGTGTCTGCAGCAAAACACACACATGGATACAGATTTCATTTGGATCAGAATATGACACATTATATAAGATTTTAACATTTAGTAGATCTTACTGTACTTGTTCAGTATGAAGCTTCAGCCGATGGTTGGTTATCTTAATTTACCCTGTACACATGAAACAGTTCACACAAAATTCACCTGCAAGCACCTTAAAAGTGGACAAATTAGCATATTGTATCTCATTTGTCTATAGGAAAACAAAAAAAATTACAATCTACGCAAGGTTTGATTAAAAGATCAGCACCAAATATATTAAATATGCATACAGCAGTTAACTCACATGTCTAGAAGAAATGAAGTAGGCTCATGCTAAGCAACTGCCTGTCACTTTCCAATAGCGACTCAATGCAGCCTCCAATCTGCCCTGAAAGCACAAACAAAACTAGTACATTTATACTATAATGTATTTATACAGTTAATTAAATTAACTAACCTAAGAGGTGCTAGAAAGTAGAAAGTAATGCTATATCATGCTAATTTGTTGCTGGTTGTAGCTTCATATTTGATTTATGAGAGGCTTTGACCTAACTCTCAGCTATGAAGCAAACGTTTCCAAAAAAGCTGAACTGCTTCTTTAACTCAAATTGTAAATCTTCTGCACTCTACACAGCCATAAGGTAGAAGAACTGGCACTAATGGAATAATTCCCATTTGTTAACACTCGATTTCAGAGAAATTATGGGTGAATACTGTAATTATCTGCTTACCGTTCCCATGTTGATTTGCCTGCTGGCTGCAGAAATCTTCCCTCAAACTGGATCTCTCAGATAATTAGTCACAGGGAAACTGCCAAGCCTCAAATTCTACTCTACTTTGACTCTATTTTATTGATGATACACAACACACAGAGAGAAATGTGTTGTTGTTATTCTTAAACCAGCCAGTTGCCAATCCTGATGAATGTTGTCTGCAGAGAGGTGTTATTTCATGTTGCACACCAGGAGACATCCATCAGCGTGGTCTCTCAAGTGTGTGTGTGTGTGTGTATGTATGTGCGAGGACCGACTAAGTGCCTGTGAGTGAGTAATAATGGCAGAATCGGGGTAGGGCGTCAGGTTTGATCAAAACTCCCAAATCGAACAGACATGAGTCTCCTCGATGACCAGCTCCTCACGTCATCGTCTTCAGACAAAGTGCAGTTATTCTGACGCTGTTTTGAAATATTTACTGGCATCTGAAAGCAAAGACTAACAGCGAACTGAGCTGTGAATTTTTTTTTCCCCCCCCTCCACTCAAACTGTCAGTGAGATTCTTGGGGATTTGTGTTTGGGAGAGGAGTTATAGGTTTGGGATGCACCGTCTGTCTCAGGAACTTTAAATCTATGATACGCCTTCTTACCTTCAGACTTAGCAGCGCTTCTGCCAAAAGACTTAAAGCATGGAAATAGTCTGAAAGTCGAAAAAAACATAGGCATCTCACCTTACTTTGCATTAATATGGAACACATACTTGAGCGTCTGATTCTCGGTGCCATGTTTAATATTTAGCAACTGATTTTCCAGCCTCTATATAATCCCCCCCCTAGAAATCCCTGAACATTTTTAAAACGCCTTCCTCTGTTTTACATCTTTTTTATTCTGCGGGTCAATGCAAATTCCATCAATGTCATCAAAATGGGAGAGGGCAGGCATGTAATTCACTTTTCTGTGAGTGTGATCCATTGGGTTTTTATGGCCAAGGTACTGACAGCCTCGCAGGGAAATAGGAGCGCCGTTGCCAGCAGGAGAGGATGCTTCGTGTTTGGGTATTATTTTTAGCCGGCTGAGGGCGATTGAAGGCAGCCATGCATCCGTCGTTGTCAGAAATAAGGTGAATGTGTGTGTGCAAGTGTGTGTGTGTGTGTGTATGAAGCACCACCAGACTTAATTTTCTCCCTGAACCTCTGCCAGCTGCCAAGTGCAAGGAAAGGGTGCCACATTGTCATTTGCTGCACACAGGTAGAACGAGGCTTAGCGCATTGCAGACTTTGATCTTGTAGTTCCCTAAATGTTATGTCAACTCACTCCTGTTTGACCTCCAGGACACACCGTCTGCATATCTGTGCGTGGAGCCGCCGTGTGTCCTTAATCAACATCTCTTCTAGCCCGACAGCCACGGGGCTGCAGATGCGTTAGATGAGTTAGAATGAATCCAATCTTTTTTAGAGGGAATTGAAATACGGCTACTCAGAGGCTTTTACGTAAGAAGAAGCGCTTTTTTATTGCACCCTTCTGCGTAAAAAAGGACTGATGATTATTTATAGACGGATAGCTGAGAAGAGCTTTGACTTATGTGACTATCGGAAGGTAATGGGGGAAGAGTTCAGACCCAGTATGGAAATGCAATGACAGTATAGACGGTAGAGGCCGTTTCGCTGCATGTTTATCTCCTGCAGGGGTGAGAGTGGAATATGTGCTTCTTCTTTCGTTTTTGTCTAATCTTCACAGAGGTTGCAATTGAGGCATTTCGAGCAAATGCCATTTCCCTAATTTCCAGTGAGTGTGATAGCGAGAGGTGAAAGGACAGAGTCGGAGCAGAGAGCTTCAGAGAGATAGAGAGGGCGAGGGAGAGAGAAAGTGTGTGTGTGTGAGACAGAGAGAGTGAGAGTGAGAGAGAGAGAGAGAAAATCTACGTCGTCATAGAGTCACATGACTCGCCGAGTTTCCTTGGAGACAGCAGCAGTATAGTACATTGAGATGCTCGCCTGCTCAGTTGAGGGCAGGTTAGGCATCTGGCAACAGCAGCAGTTGGATGTATTTTGCCAGCCAGGCAGGTGCTTTCTCTCCTCACAGAGGTAAGTGTGATGGCTCGGGTCTCGCCTTCTGTCTGGAGCTCAGCTTCAGGGGGAGATTACTGTCACATAATGAGCATTAAATGAGAGGCAAACATTTTTTTTTTACTTCTGTGCTTCAGAGGGAGACTACAGGGCAACATGTGCAGCTCTGAGTGATGACAGTTGCCTTCTCCGTCGTCTCTCTCTCTCTCTGATTGCATGAAACATGAGACTAAGCAGGATTGTGTTTGTGCTAATTGCCGTCGAAACTAAAAAAAAAAAAATTGGGGCTGATGAATTACTCATGTTGGACCGTCCGTGGTTTTCTTTTGGATCTGTTAGGCTAGTCCTGAGGGAAATTTGAATGCAGCATGTCTTTTAAAAAAAGAACATGTTAACCCCCTTGAGCACCCAGATTAATACAAAGAGTGTGTTACTTTAGTTTGTGAACAAATGATTTGAGATTAATTAGTGATGCAGGGGATCTGTGTTGTTTTTAGTGGTACAGTAATATTCAGAAAAGACAATGCACGCTGTTGAGGCACTTTGTGACATTGTAGAAAAGAGAAAGGCTCGGTGCCTCATGCTGATAATTGTATTCTGCACAATGTGGATATAAATAGTTTGATTTGGCAAAAAATGAAAAGAAATGCTGATTGGACAAATAAGCATTATAAGCTGTTCAGTGCTTTGCCTTTTATGTGATAATGAGAGCTTTAAATAAAACAGTTTGTTACAATAGGAATCAGAGCTGATAATTACAGGGAGACAACTGTGTGCAGATCGAGGAGATGCAACTACAGAGACATGGAAATCAAGTGCCGTCGTGAGTGGCTGCTATTTTCTGTGGCGGATGAAGTGTGAAGCTGAGAGCACCTGAGATGTGCAGGGAGATATTTTGATCCGTTAATGAGACTCTGTGGTCCGAGGCTGCATCGAGCTTCGTCGGAGGCCACTGATTCAGCCGCCAGATGGACCCCATCGCTTTGTTTACTCCCACAAATTACCTCCCACAATGTCACCTTTCCTGGTTTTTTTGTTTTTTGTTTTTTTTTCCGCAGACTTCCAGTTTAATTAGATTTTCTTGTTGGCTGTTGTTGCTTTTTGCTCATGTTAATTAGGTTTAAGCTAATAGCCTAAAAAACATCTAAATTGCCATTCTCCCAGAAAAGTTAATTATTTCACAAGAATTCAAAGTTAACTCGTGTGCAACGTGTTGCCCGCCTCGTGCACGGCACTCAGTTGGTTTGTTGTCATCTCAACCTGCCTTCCCCTTCTCACTGTCCTTTGTGAAGTTGGATTAAATTGAAAGTCAGGATCGCTGATTTATGAATATTAATAAAATGCAAATAGCCTCTCTTCCATTCCCTGGTGACAAGCACCACAGGCCTCTGCAGTGTAGCATTAAAGACCTCTAATCTTGTCTTTTAGTCAGCCGAAACCAGTGGCCAACAACATGAACGACACAATGCTCATGTCCTCTGGGGCACCTACTCCCACCAAAAGGTAAGCACCCACCCACCCACGCCATTACCCCCTTAAGGCATGATGTCTTTTGTTTTTTTTTTTGGAAGATATTTATTCCACAGAGTCAGGCCGATGCTTGTCATTATTATTACTCCTAAAATGTCAGTTTAAGCCACGCACGCACAAACAAAATAAGTGGCTTTAATCACACAGACCCAAGTCTGTGCTCAGAATAGGTGACACATTCTCTCTCATCAGTGGCAATAACAAGAATAGCGCAACAAATCAGACTACAGATGTTATTTGTTCCCTCACACTTGACACACATTTTTTTTGTTTTTTTTTTACATCTGAGCAGCGTGCCCTTGTGAGTGTATTTTTAGAGGAAAATTTGTTACGCTGTCATGAAGGGTATGTGAGCACTCCTACTTAAAGGGCTGATTTGACAAATAGATTATGATAGAATTGGAGCCTTATCGTGCACGCAGATAGCAGGCGAGGGCCCCGTGAAAGCAGCCCTAATTGTCCTCTCATTCGAGAAAACCCTCTCAGTTAAAGGCCACCTCTGTTATTATTTACTCAGAGTGGTAATGAAGCATTGTGATTATATGAATTCGATAATGGAGAGCGCTCTGAGGGGGAGCTGTAATGTATCTGTGCTCTGTCCTGGCTGCAAGGTCCTGTGCTCGGTGAATTTTTGTCTTTTGTGTAAAGTATCTTTCCTCTGGCATCGTTCCACCAATTTGTGTTTGCAAGAAGGGCCTGCTCGGGGACTCAGGACTGCCCACAACGCATTAGAAGGGAAGAGACATCTCTGCCCCGCTGTAGACAAATAATAGATGTCTGACCAGCCACCCTGTTTAAGATCATGGTCTTTGTTTGAAATCCCAAACAAAGGCTTTTGGCAGAGAATTCAGAGAAGAGATGGAATGGCTGTTTTTTCCACTTGTGCTCCTCTGGGCAGGGTTATCATACAGTACACCAAGGACCCCGCCAGCCGAAGGGCAGCATGCACACTGCAAAAAATGTCCATTGCAGCAGGGATGATTCTTCAAATGTTTAGCTTCAATCGTGAAACTCATGCCAAAAAGGTTGAGGTCACGGCGCCGTTATTCCCTCAACGCCACCACAAGAGAGAAAAATCGACATCCCATTTCGAAGAAAGTGCAATCGTCTAACGTCGCTGGAAGATTTCCTTGTCTGGATTCAGAAAAAATTAGATGCTAACAATCAATACCAGATTAAGTTTCTCGCGGAGATGAGCATTTTGTGCAGTGCAGCGTTGTCTCCGAGGGCTTCACAGGATCAAGATTAGAGCGCTTTTGAGGCAAGTTGACAAGATAGGGACACCCGAGGCGGTAAAACGATGCCTTGTGTCCAAAACCCTGTGGAGGTCAGCGGACGGCGTCACGTGTTGCAGCATGTACAAGTAGAAGGCGGCGCTCTCCAGAGGTTTGTTTCACTGTGGCAGTAATGAAGAAGCCTGATAACCTTTGTCTTGACATTTTGCTCTGTGAGTCAGAGCAGCTTTGGGAAGATGTCATGCACTGAGGATGCTGTTGCCTTAAGGAGGGAGTGAGGGGAAGGGGGGGGCATAACAACTACAAAGCTGCCATATTTAGGGCAGAAATTGCGCATTAAGCCACCGTGACGTCTCCAAAATAGGTTGTGTTGAGCGTCAGCGTGGATACCGGTAGATAAGGTGTTGAATGAGGAGGGAAGAAGGAGCAGGTTTCACTCTGGTTTGGGGTTTTGCAGGGAACAGAGGGCCAGATGCCACCGGGCTCTGTCTGTGTCACAGTTGGTTTGTGAATATTAATCTATTGTTATAATCAGCCTGCACTGGCCTGCCTGCTTTCTCATGAAGAGGGTGATGGTGGGGGCGTGGGGGGGCGCTATGAGTCAAAGATGCCACTGCTGAATAATGCAAAGCTCCTTGTGACTCTGCCTCATTTCAAGAGCCTCAGACTGAAAAGCAGCACCGCCGCTGTCTTTGTTTGTTTACCCTTTCAAATTCTACTTTTTTTTAAAATATATATATATATATAAGAGAAAGAATCACAAAACACATTCATGACTGAGTGTGTGTGTGTGTGTTTGTGTGTGTGTGTCAGCGCACAGTTGAAACCGAATGCACTCTGTTTGAAGAATAGTGTGTGTTGTGCTTCCAGCCTCCATCACAGTCTGCGCTCTGATACTGTCTGCTCTGCTGACATGGCATCTGTTCCCTCCCACCTTGTTCGCGCACACAGACAATTGCTCACCATGAGCCCCCCCCCCCACCCCAAGGGGTGAACCGGCACCACGGTATTTATTACCTGTTATTCATGCAGAACCACGGCAGCAGAGGAGCAAATTTTATGCTTTTTTAAAAAGAGAAAACGCTGTCTTCAGCTTGATGAGGTAGAGAGTGGTTTTCAGGCAGCAGAGCATCACTTAGTAAATGTAACCGGTAGCTGAGACGCAGAGACTGTATTTAGATCTGCTGAATTGGATGAGCACCATTGTGTTTTTATTGGTTAAGTTACAAGATTCAAATCAAATGAATTGTTTGTCACTTTGGAAATATTGTGATGAACTAGTCTGATTACACTTTTCTGGTGTTTTATTGAAGTTTTGTTATGATATAGATACCAAGCTGTAGCCTATATAACTTCAGTGTAGTTCTACATCTCCTTTTTAGTAACAACAGGTTGGTGAGCCAATCACAAGAGAGGGGGACCTGAGCATGTCTTCTGATTGGCTGCCTCTTTTTTTCCTTTTTTTTTGAGTGATTGAATAAAAATAAAGCAGATTTCAGGTTAAAGAAAAACAAAGAAACAGAGAAACTATGTCCTTCAAGTTTGATGGGCCCAGGTGGGGACATGGGTGAGGGTTGTGGCTGCTTTGTTGTTTGTGACATCACAAAGTTACAGGAAGTCTTGGCTTGTTTTAAGGCTCATGTTTTGAATGTGCAGACTGAGCACTTTAATGATACTGTATAAAGAACCATGACCAGCTTTTAGATTTAAAAAAAAGACATGGACATCTCACCTTATACGGGTAATATTGGCCCTTTAATAGCACCACACACCTTCACCTCTCTGGATGATCTGTTGCCTCTTAAAGTTTTGACCTTTTAGTTGAAGTGTCATGAGTTTAGTGAGGACACAGAGTTTTAGAGCAATGTGTACCCACTTCTAACAAAAATAGGACCCGTGGTGTTTGAGATATTGAGTTTGAGTGTGAAAAAAAAAGAAATAACACTTCATATGAGAAGCTAAAATAAAAAAAACAAATACCTGGGAAAGATGCCATTTCAGGAGGGCTTCAAGGCAGTTCATGCATCTTTGTCCAAAACCTGGCACAGATCATCAGGTAGTGCCAGGAAACTTCCAGCCAGGAGCAGCTTCGGGACTGATAGCCTGGAGATCCAGACATGTGGTCCAACTCCGCAGGACCGAGAAGGGTCACAGCTTCTTCCTGAGCCAACTCGAACAGTTAATGTATGACTTTTAAATCCTGCAAAAAAAACCTCAGGCTGTGTGTACGCCTCGAGCCCAAGGATGAGGCTGTAAATTATTTAGAAAGTGTTCCATTTAGACGTTTTTTTGACATCCTCCTCAAAACATGTGCTTTGACAGTACGTGGACAGTTCTGGTGCAGATCAACTGAGCTTTCTTTAAGTCAGGTGACGTTATCTCGCAAGAAGTCGGGTGATCTGCAGAGTATTTTTAGATACCGTCACTAAAATAAGAAAACTCTTGAAACACGCAAGGAAGGAGCCGGGGCAGCTAAAATTATTCCATCACACTGCAGCTTTTTTTTTTTCTCCGTTCCTTGAGAAAGATAAGATTTTAATACAAATGTTGATTAAAAGGCTGGTTTGCGGTGTTTTTTCGGGCCTGGGTAATGAACCCTGCGGGGACTGTGGTTGTTGGTGCAGTGTGTTTGAAGCCAGATTGTGTTTAATGATCTTAATCATCTCTCAGTCTCCAGTCAGAGATTTAGATTAGCACCCAGCACCATTTCAGATCTCCTTCACTCCTCATTCCAGCCCGCCTGCCGAGACGGGACAGCCTCTGCTCAGTCATCTGTCCACGCCATATGCCACGCCCACGATCATTTTAAAAGTCTCATGCCGTATTTGACATTTCCAGTCAGCGGTGAAATGTCCAGAACGGACATTGGCACGGTCACAAATGCATTTGGCATGCCCCATTCTCTCTTAACCATCTCCACTCATTGTTATGACCAATTACCTCAGACTGTCCGTCAACATTGGACTCAAAGCCAAGTGTCATAATATTAAGGTCACCTCAATTATAATGTGTTTTTTAATGCAAATTCTTTTACATAATGCACAAACTTCTCCTTCTACTCACTTAAGAGCTTTAGACATCAGAGCCAGTGTTGCTTTGTGTGTGTGTGTTTGTGTGTGTGATGTATCTCTCTGTCTTTGACTTTGGGCAGTGTCTTGGAGAGTCCCAGCCGGCTAGATGAAGAGCACCGCCTCATCGCTCGCTACGCTGCCCGCCTGGCAGCCGAGGCGGGCAACTCCACAGTGAGTGTCTCACAAAATGCCCCGTGGTGGACTTCGGTCACCCTGCATTACATGTTTAATGCTTTGACAAGTTATTGTTATGCATTTTCATTTTCATTTATGGCTGGAGAAGGTTGAACTTTTGAGATCACTCACACTTACAAGTCAAACTGTGCAGCACTCAGCTTTTAAAAAGATGAGGAGCGGAAAAGAAGAGGCAACTTGTTTGATGGTTTTAATTCAAACGGGATGAAAAGCAAAAGCATCTGTCATCGGCTTTGAATTTTTAATCCTTAATATATCTATGGTCAACACAGGAACAGCAAACAGTCCTTAAGCAGCTGCTCGATCAGAAACACAACAGAGGAGCGTCTGGTGCATTTGTTTGCAGTGCACACAAACAAAATGACAAGATTTCTATCAATAATAACTGAATCTGATTTCATGCCGCACATAAAAATGAGCAACAGGACGCAGTGACAGGAGTTGGTTTTCATGCCGAGGAGCTCGACATGTTACAGCGTGTCGCATGAACAGCTTCTTCCTCCAGTTCCATCAATCACAGAAATTAAAAAATGATCCACTGTCAAAACGACTGTCCGCAGTCAGCACAAACCACAGGGACAATTAACGCAGCGTTGCACCAGTTACACGACTTTAACGTGAAGCAGCTGCAGGAGGAAATGTTGGCTGCAGAGAGAATGTTGTGTAATTGATTGATATTGGAGAGATTGAGATTTTGAGATTGAATTGCTTTGTTACATATTTGCATACGTGTTTTCCCTGTGAATTATGTATCCTAATTGTGAGCGTTAATGGCAGATCCTGACAATACTAATAAAATATTAAATACAGAGGTTATAACTGAATTTAAATACATTCAGTTCAGCCTGAAATAAAATCAAAAATGGAGTTTGTTTTGACAAAAAATTACAAATGAGCATTTTAAAGGCCTTTAATTTGGCTTCAAATTTCAATTATTTCACTGTAACAGTAAATATTTGTAACAAAATAAGTAACGTCAAAGTTTTTTTTAAAGCATCCTTCTTTTTTTTGATTGACAACAATAAAAAAAAAACTTCTAAGGCAGTATTAATGTCGGGTTACTTTGGGTTTAGGCTCAAATTTGGATTTTTACTTTGCAGTCTGACTGTAAAGTGGGAGGATAAAGAAAAGCTGTGGTGACCTCAGATGGCTCCGTGTTTATGCAGAGACATAATCAGTCTCCAGCAGGACGTCATTACTGCTTACTGTGGTGGAAAGGAAGCAAAAAATGGTGCTCAAAAGTTTACAGTTACCTAATGCCGCTCTATGATAATTTTGTTTTTCAGCAACAATGTCCTCCAACGGATTTGAGTTTCAACTTCGATGCCAATAAGCAGCAGAGGCAGCTGATCGCAGAGCTGGAGAACAAAAACAGGTAGAGTTCTTCTTTTAAAGATCATTTATTTGAGTAACCAGAGTTTTACTGGCTTTTTATGATGTACTGTTACTGTAGCAGTATATTATATTTCTGCTGCATATCAGAGGGAAGCATTGTTCCTATATCTGACAGCAGTCGCCACTTTGCAGATTCTGCCTGTTAAATACGTTAAAATATGATGCACTGCTGCACAGAAAATGTAAAGCACCATATAAAATTGTGAGGGGAACAGCTTGACATTCTGAGAAATACACTGATTTGCATTATTGAGCAGCGACACTAAAATTTTCAACCAATATCTTACTGGTAAAGGGATAAAGTTCAGAGAGCAGTCTGTTAACTTAGCTTAGCATTAAAAAGACACCTAACAAAATCCCTCTGCCAGTGTCTCTAAGGCTCAATAATTGAAATGTGTCTTGCCATTGGATTCTCAGCATGGGATAAGTTGTCTTTAATCATTGAGGTTGCCTTTGAACCACTAGCTGTGGCTAATCCCAAAATGTTCCTTTAAAATTAATTTGTAGCACAGCATGCTTCCTACGTGTCAATACATAAATAATGGTAATATCAGCGGAATTGTTTCATTTGTTTAATAAAACCCTCTGAATGCTGGTTTTCTGCATAAACACTGCTGCTGTTGATGCTTCATAGAAAGCATATTTTACAATTGTGTTCTTTATTTGAGCAACATGTTGAATATAAATTTAACTTGTAAAGTTTTTGACATCAATATTACTTCAAGCCTCTAATTAAAGGATAACTTTGTTTTTTAAAACATCATCCAGATCAAAAGTACAAAGGTCAGCCAAAAAAGCTACGGATGTTAATAACATGCCACCAGTAAAAGTAAATAGTTACTTTCCACACCTGTATCATCACAAAATATTACTGTGGTCAGAACAAGCTTTTGGTGATCAATGTTTATTTAGAGCAGGGTTTTTTGTCTCTGTGATAATTTTGTTTTTCAGCAACAATGTCCTCCAACGGATCTGAGTTTCAACTTCGATGCCAATAAGCAGCAGAGGCAGCTGGTCACAATGCTGAAATAAAAACAAGTCCGAGTTCACTATTTAAATTTTATTTAAAAACCAACCAAACAAAAACGAAATCAGAGATTTCAGATGACATTTACATGTAGTGGACCAAGGCTGCTACTCTAGCATAGTATATTATCAAAACAGCACAGTGAAGTGATGGGGGAGAGGAGGAAGCATTGTTCCTATATCTGACAGCATTTCAAACTTTGCGGAGATTCTGCCTGTTAAACGTTAAAATCAGCTGATGCACATTTCTGCACAGAAAATGTAAAAAAAACCATAAAAAATTTTTTCAGTTTGTTTTGACATTTTGAGAAATACACTGATTTGCATTCTTTGCAGCAGCGACAGTAGGAGATTGATCCCACCCTAATATCTTACTGGTAAATATAAAGCTACAGAGAGCAGTCTGTTAACTTAGCTTAGCATTAAGACAGGGGTGGGGGGGGGGGGGGTAGCCTAACAAAATCCCTCTGCCAGTGTCTCTAAGGCTCAATAATTGAAACGGTGTGCATGCCAGACGGATTCTCAGCAGGGATAAGTAACTTCATCATGAGGTTGCCAGGCAACCGGTGCGAATTTCCCAAAATGTTCCTTTAAAATTAATTTGTAGCACAGCATCTTTTATGATTTTCAATCAATAAATTCAGATAATAGACTATTTGACCGGAATTGTTTCATTTGTTTAATAAAACCCTCTGAATGCAGGTTTTCTGCATAAACACGGCTGCTGTTGATGCTTCATAGAAAGCATATTTTACAATTACGTTCTTTATTTGAGCAACATGTTGAAATGACACCAAACTTGTCTTGAATAATTGAGTATTTTGACATCAGAGGTCAGGTTTAAAAAACTTCTGTTATCCTAATTAAAGAATCCCAGTATTTCTTAGTCAACTGTCTGTCTGACTACTGCTCCGTTTTTATGGAACAGCATCCCTCATGACATCAGAAACGCCACATCCACCACAATTTTTAAATCCCGTCTTAAAACACACCTTTTTTCCCAATACTTTGATTAGTTTAACTTCTTCTGGTCTTTTTCTATTGTATTATTGTCTATCATTATTGTAAATGAACCTTTAACTGTTTTAGTCTATCCTTTTCCTCTGGTGTCTTTCTGAATGTTGTTTTTAAATTTGTATTCTATTGTTATTTTATTGTACTTGTTTTATGGTGATTTTGCACTTTAAATAATAAATTGATTGATTGACTGTGTGTTTGACTCATTCAGGGAGATCCTCCAGGAGATCCAGCGGCTGCGTCTGGAGCATGAACAGGCGTCTCAGCCGACCCCAGAGAAAGCCCAGCAGAACCCCACGCTGCTGACTGAACTGCGGCTGCTCAGGTACTGTATCACCACCCCACACCCCACCCTACCCCTCTACACCTCACCACACCACACAAGAGCATCTTGATCCCACCGACAGGAAGACAGAGCGATATATATTAGGGCAATCAAGTAGTAAAAGCACTGCAGGGCTGGTGTATTTATGTTGGCTGGACTCATTCTTCAAGTAGAAATAATGTCTTCCTAATTCAGAGGGGGTGTTTTTGAATTAGCAGCGTGGACATTTATCATGCTGGCAGGACGCTGAGACCCTTGGGTTCATTTCTTGGAAGAGACTCACCCTGTGAGGACGTGTTACAGCACTTGTTGCCCTCGATGACTCCTCGTTTGTCTTGTCCACTCTAAATAATGAGTCAGCGCTGAGGTTTAAGGTCAACAGTTGTGACAAAGTTTAAAAAAACGATATTCATTTTGTCACTTACAACAGGCTAATGTTGGATATATGGTTATAGTAGATGTATTTGAATGTTTTTCTCAATGTCAACAGCCTCATAGTGAGTCTTTGGCATGTTAACAGATTTTTGGGTTAAAAGGAATCTCATTTTATGCATTCGTAGAGAAGCCGAGTAATTCGACAGTGAAATTAATTGCTTTATATCACTGGAGGACACAATTATTCCAGTTATTATTTCTCCCCCAGTTTTAATTTAAACATATTTGGAAGCAGTATTCAGCTCAGTGAGCCTGTTTGTGATTCAGGCTTCAGACCAGGATGTTATCAAGTGATAACTACTTTATCTCAAACCGTGGACTGTGTTTGGAGCCGGGCTGGACAGCTCTGATATCGCCCTCATTCAGCCCCGAGACACAGAGCAGAGCAGCAGAGCACAGATGTTTACCGTCTGTAGATGTTTGCGTAGGTTCAGATAGAACGACTACAGCCGGACAGACGATAACTACAATTCTTCAGTTCTTCTTCGAGATGTTTTCTTTTTTTTTCTTTAATGCAGTAACACACCATGAACACCAGGGGGTGATGATACGCCAGAATCGTCTTTACTCTCTAAACTCAGATGACCTGGGGGCAGGTTGTTCTCTCCTGGAGGAGCCAAGTGAAGATCATTCCAGCAATAGATTTGAATTTAATACCATTTAAAGCCGAGCAGCGAGTCTTTTCTCCCTCGTCTACCTGTCATACTGCTATGTATATTTATAAGTGCAAGAATAATACAGTAAATCGTATATCTATTTTCAAACAGCCCAGGTCAGGCTTTTATTATCATTATGTTCATTTTCATAAATAAATTATGGTACCCAGTAGGACAGCTATAGATTCATCCCGCAGCTCACTGAATGTTAAAAAAAAAAAAAGTATAAGTCATAACTGTAAAGATGAAAGGCTAAAGCGAAATAACTCAAATTGTGGGTTGAACGTTTTGCTTTTAGAGGAGCAGGTATGATTTAAATGTCACGTTTACAGTGGTGAGAGAAGCAATGACAGGTGAATGACAATGAATGTATCCGTGACAGTGACACTGGTGCAGGTAAAAAAAAAATTCTTAAGGGATATTTTTATACCAGCTCACAGCATCAGGAGCACAGAGCGCTGTAAACGATGCACGGATCACATGACTCCACATGGGCAGGAAACACATGTACACATGAAATCATTTGCAGGCATATGTGGAATAGATTCATCAAACAATCAAAGTACAAAGGGTTTTTTTTTTTGTCCAGTATCATGTCAGTCTTGGCATCAGGCTCACCAAGTAGCACGTCTGCCCTCTGTTTTTTTTTTTTTTTTAACGCTGATCCGTCAACTCTCTCCTTCGGCTACAGACACAGGAAGGACGAGCTGGAGAGGCGCATGTCAGCCCTGCAGGAGAGCAGACGGGAGCTGATGGTGCAGCTGGAGGGGCTCATGAGGCTGCTGAAGGTGCGACTTGATCACTCGATCACCCGGAAAGGCATCTGTATCACTATTCATCTCCTAAAAATTCACGTTGCAGACGCCGTAAAAAAACGCAGATCTGTTGTTCTCCTTTTGCATTTTACGGCATTTGTCAGTGTTAATGTATCTCACACAGTGTGGGGTTTAAAGCTCGGTGGAAGCATGTTGGATGGGATGAGATGCTGCCATGTTAAATTACTTCAAACCCACGACACTGCAGCAGTCTTAAGTTATGTTAATGTGCCGTATGGTGCATGCAGATATCCCTTTCTTCTTCTCCTTTCACTGCTTTAATTCTGTTGCTCTTACTCGTCTTGCTCTCCCTCTCTCTCTCTTTCTCTGCTTACCTTTGCTGGCTGATAGGATGAGGAGCAGAAGCAGGCTGTAAGTTGCCCCTAATTCAGTTTGCCAGGCTCAATACCTGGCTTTAGTCACAGCACTTAGTTTAATGCCTCGCTACATCCCCCCCTCCCCCCCTTCACACAGATGTGATTGAGGTTTTTATAATAGATTTTAAGGAGGATGTTGGGAAAGATGATAGGATTCCACCATCTAACTGGGTTATGCTGATCTAGTCCGCTTTGGGCTCCCGCATCACTTCTTCACGAGCAATAATCGAAAGCTATACAACCGCAAACTGTGACACAATCTTTAAAAAAAAAACAAAAAAAAACAGGCTTCTTGTGTCCGCGGTCCAAGCAAGTTGGGAGAACTGTGTTTTTCTTAGCCCGAATGTCATGGACCTGTTCCTTTCATCGGCACTAACAACCTCCCTTCTAATGTGACTGCAGTCTGGCTGGCCATCTGCTGCCTGGCTGCCAGCCATCGACCTGGGCCTTCACAAGTCCCACAGACACACAGAGATCCTTTCTCTGTGAGATATAGCTCTCGACTCAGCACAGGCCCCAGTCGCTCACCCACACATGGTTCTCATTACCCCTCGATGCAGTAAAGGTGCACATATATAGAGAGAGACACAGAGTATAGCCAGCCAGTATAGGATTACCAGATTTTCTTTGCCTTCGTGCTGTTGTTTTTGTTTTGTTCTCCCAAAAAGGATTAAGATCTTTCGGTCACATCTGTGCGTGTGTTTGTTTTAATAAAGTCACCTTTAAAAGCATAAAGGTCATCTCTTCGTTCAAGCTGCAATCTGTGACTGCATTGCAGCATCTTGTAGTCAAACGCAGGCCTTCCAGAGCTGGCTCTGTTGATGAAGAGATTTATTGGGTTGAAGTTTTTTTTGTTTGTTTGTTTGTTTGTTTGTTTGTTTTCCTCTCCATCAAAATCCCAGATTCGCTAAAAGGTTTGCATTTGGAGGACGGTCCAGTATGTATTAAAAACACCCAGAAACTCACTGTTAAATTAACTTTGCACTAGTGAGGAGAAGCTTGGGAACACTGGTCAAACTCTCTGACACAAATACATAATGTATAAATCTCATACTTCTGATGCTGATCAAAGCTGTGCCAAATTCATGAGCATATTTGAAGACCAGCAACCCTCAAATTATTAGGATACCTTTAAAATATATGCATTATTTTATTAAATATACAGTACGATTTAGTTTCAAGGAGCAGCTGGACGTTAGGAATCATGCTTTTCTCATGGCACTACTAAAGCTGACAGATTTACAACAAAAAAAGAAGCAAACAGGACAAAACATCTCCATCGAAATGTCAGGGAACTCAATTATTGTCAAAATTTGAAGGTTAAACAATTTGCAACAGCTGTATGTTTTTATCTTGCAGTCCCAATCTGGAGGCTCCCCTCATTCTTCCCCCAGTCACGGTGCAGGCTGCTCCATGCCCATGCCCATACGCTCCACCTCGGCTGGGTCCACCCCGACTCACACGCCGCAGGACTGCCTGGCGGGGGTGGGAGGGGACGTCCTGGAGGCCTTTGCTCAGGGTGAGTGTGAACCAACCAGCACCTGAAACAAAGAGCAGTCATCACAAACTGCATGCAAAATAAACATGTTTTAATTAATTCCTAATAGGTGTGGAACTGAAACTTGTCCTAACAGTAACATTTCTAGAATAGTGATCAGCGAACATGTGCACCGTGCATGTTTGTACGTCCATATGGTTGCAATAAAAAAAAGAAAGGAAAAAAAGCAGAAACTGCATGTGTTTTTAATTTTGTTTTTAACTGTCTCTGTTCCCCAGGTGTACCTAGAAATCTTCGGAATGATCTATTAGTTGCTGCTGATTCAATCACAAACACCATGTCATCTCTGGTGAAAGAGCTCCACTCGGGTTAGTCCATAACACATGTTTTACCATAAGTCTGTTTGACCATCTGGATCATGTTTCCTGGCTTTGAGTCTTTATGAAACTATTTATCTCTCTTTGCATTTTCATCATTCTTACAACGTGCTGCTGATACCGAAACCATCACCTCTGTGTTTATTATTGAGTTTTTATGTGGTCACCAAACAAAAATTTTTTTTTTAAAAAGCATCGTTACTGAAATCTGGGCTTTTGTTTTTATAGTAGATGACGGGCAAGACGACGAGGAGACCAACATGAGGAACGGCGGGGACAGAGGTGAGTCAAGGTTCATGCTTATAACAGTAGCATCCTAACCAGGTCTTTCAAAGCCAATCACGCTGCAGTATATCAGACACACGCACACGCACAAAGGCACTTAAAAACAGAATGTGTGTCCATAATTCAGATCAGCCGAAACATAAACACACAATATTTCCTTTCTTTTTTTCTTTTTCTTTTTTTTTTTAACAACAGAAGCAGACTGAGGAACATAAAGGAGAAACTATGATTAATTGCTATTATGTCGAGCGTATTTAACTTAACTACGGCATTGTTGTCCCAAGATAACCAGATAATTAAATATTATTACAGGGAAATGACGGATACGATGAGATAGGAGGATAATTGACTCTTGACCTTGAGATGATGCGATAAAATAAAATTATTGCAATCATGGCCACATAAACAAGCTGCCTTCAAGTACAGTCATTTTCTGGAACCACAGAGCTAATATTGAGCGCACAAGTGCTTTGTTTTTTTTCTCCATTATTTGGTCAGCAGGAGTGGGCTGCAGAAAAATTATATATAACATCTTAACAGCCAGTGATACACATGTGTGGGTCTTTATAATGGGCTGCCACTGCAACTCTGCATCCAAAAGTAGCAAAGCGACATGGCACGTTGCCATAGAGTCATTTATACTTTTTTTTTTGTAACTAATTAAGCCAGGCTGTGCTGGCTGTCAGCAACACTACATTTGCTCCGCTGTGTGTGTTTCCAGGCACAATGAGAGTACCGAAGCACTGAGGGAACCAGAGCACCATCCCATCCTGTAAGGACATACGGTCATCAGCTGGGAAGAATCAGTAACAACAACAAGTACAACAACAACAACAACAACAACAACAACAACCCTGGCATTAGCACGTAGAGTAATGCATGCTGTAATCTAACAGGATTTCACTATGTGAAAAAATTGTTTCTTCACACCTTGCAGGTAGCAAGATGTGTCTAATTAGCGAGTGTGTTTGTTGTCCTGTAAACAAAAACTGCTGTAATTACCCAATGATTTCCCTCATGACTGCTAAGGAATGGCTTGCTGTGCTTCGTCAACTGTTCCACTGCAGCAGGTCATTCTGTATATAAGATACTGTAAACACATGACCTTGGGACGTGGAGGTGACCTCCTGTCACGACATGGTCCCTGTCATTGCTTTTGTATGATTAGCGCTAGTATTTCTTAATTTCTTTTACTTTTTTTCTTTCTTCTTCTTCTTTTTTTTTTTTTGTTAAATTATTTTTGCATGAAGTTGCACTCATGTCTGGATTTAGGTACTGTACCATGCTATGCCAGCTCTTTGTGGGTTTATGATGACAGCTGGGGTGTCAGAAGTGTCCTGCCTCAGAATTCATGCTGAGTGTGTTTACTGCACATCCACATTCGAGGAGCTGGATCTGAGGTCAGTCAGGACACGCGCTGCAGTCTCGCTTAAAGGAACAGTTCTACATTTTGGGGAAATAGCATCATTCCCTTTAGACGAGAGGATCGATACCAGTCTCATGTGTGTCCGTTAAATATTGAGCCGAGGCCTGGACAGGGTTTGCTTGACTTAGCATAAAGAGGAGACAGCAGCTAGTCCTAAACCTCTTAGCATCTTGTTGTCGCAGGCAACCAGCAAAACTCAAGAAAGTCATCCAACCAAGACTAAGGCCTTTAATCCCTCATCAAACCACAGTTTGTCTTTTTTATACACACTTATAGAGGTATAACGTGTTAACAAGCGACCTTTAGAGAGTTGCTGGTGCAGATTTTTAACACTTTTATAAATAGATTTCCCCTGTTTGCAGTGTTTAAGCTGCATTAACAGTCTAATGTTTGTCCCAATTGTTTTTTTTCTGTTTTTTTTATTGCAGCGTTGGTTTAAAGCTAGTTTCAACTTTTTTCTGTTTTGTTTCTGTTGGTCAAACCGAACAGGCAAAAACAAGCCTTAGGCCGAATGTTAATAGCAGTTCAACATGTTTTTATCTTTAATCTGTACACAAACCAAAGTGTAAAAACAACAAGCTGTGGTTTTGGGGGGTTTGTGATGAACAATTTCTTGGCCAATTACCTGAATATTGTTGTTTCTAGACTTCAAAGATTCAGCGCCCCTACAGTACTTTCATTCTTTATGCTAAGCTAAGTGAACTAGCTGCATCCTGTCGCCTCCCATTGTCGTCTCATCCAGACACAAGAGTGGTATTGATCATATTTAACTCTCAACAGACGTGAGGACACAGAGGAAAATTTATGGTGATAGCACATACTCTTGTGTCCAGCTGCGTCTATTATTGTTGTATGAAGAAGATCTACAGTAAATAAAAAGCTGATGTCTGTTCTGACCTTAGCTCGGAAAATAAAGAGCTGCTGTCCGCACGTAAACACACTCAGTGAGTCTCACACTGTACTGCTGCTGCTACTGTGCTCTCCGTGAGCCACCCTTTGCAAATAAGAGGGCTGTGTGCGGTTAAGAGAAACCGAGGGGCTTCTCCAAACACAATAACGAGCTGAGTCTCACCGTTTCCTCCCGATGGAAACTAAACTAAACCACCTGAAGGGCATTGTAACACTCGACGCAGCAAGGTGCCTCCTTCCAAAATACACGGACTAGTTTGTAGTCTCAGTATTTATTGTTTCAAGTGTAGGGAAGCACCTCAGGATGTTAAATAGTAATGAATTAGACCTTGCGTTTTAGTTGTGAGTTACAAAATGAACACTTATACAGTATGTGAGGATGTAAGGTAGTTGTAAGCAAGTAGGAAACGCTTTGATAGCTTTATTTAGTTAATAAAGGATTATTGAAAATGTTCATGTGCAATGACGGTAGGTGCTCAGGGACTGCAGAGCTCTTCTAGGTGAAATGTGGTAGTGATTACTGAAAAAAGTTACTGAAAAAGGTCATTAATGAAGGGTTTTATTCCAAAATGCTGTAGAGTCATAACAGGCCAGTCCTCCAAAAACTGTTTGTCAAACCCTGTTGTCAGATTTTGTAAAGACATCCTACAGGAGCTTGTTTCGTTTTTAATTTCACTCATTTTGGAATGAAACTCTTCATAGATTTTGAGGGGGAAAAAAACAACAGCAAGTGATTAAATGCTGGCTTAAAGAATGTGGATTATAAGAAGGAGAGAAGTTTTTCTGAAGTGCTAATTGGTGAAGCATGTTGTTGGGTATAGTTTGTCTGTGTGTGAATTTGTGTCTTTCATAGAAAAGCTAAGGCGATCTGTCTGTGGCAGAGGTAGCTGTCAAACAGAGCGGTTTATTTTGAGTCAGACGGAGATCAGGTCCACGCCGTTACCTTTACATTCTTGTCTAATGGTTCAATGTTTTGTTTTGTTTTTTGTCCTTCAGGGTAGCCATACATCCCAAAGTGAAAATGAGCTACGTCTGTTTTTTTGTTTGTCTTTTTCTGTAGCGAAAAAGCAAATGTGATGAAGGTTGTGGGAGCAGTTTTTAGATGGACTAAACCACAGGAAGTGTGAGCTTTTTTTTTTGTTTATAGAGATTTGTACATAAGCCCATCCTATAAACTAAGTATAAGGTCTCAAGGTGTCAAGAAAAAGAACAAAAAGAGGCTCCTCTCTTATCGTCGTTCTAAATGTGATGTTTTCATTCAGTTCTCTGTTCTGCTCTTTGCCACCATTATTGTTCTTATTCTGGTTTACAGTATTAGTGGAGTATAGTCATTGTAATGAGTTTGCACTGCACACTCACACTTCCGCAGCTGCCCAAATATAAACTCATTTAAGAAAAAAGTTGATTTTATTCAGCTGAAAAACGTCCAGAAATGCAGAGGTGAACATTTAAAGCAGTTACTGTCTTCCCCTTCCTTCTGGTCACACATTTGAATGCAAAACTTTTCTTTATTTCTTTTTTTCCGTTCTTTCAGTTTGTGCCTGTAGCTGTTCTGTAAAGTGCTGTATAAAGTAACCATTCAGCAAATAAGACGACCTATCAGCCTTTATGTCGGCGTTTTAGTCTGTGACTTTGTAGAGATTTTATTCATTTATTTAAAGTGTTTCCGCGGGAAAAATTACGCTCAGCCTTTACATTTGTGCCAAACTGTTTGCAGACATTGTGCGTCATACAAATTACAGGTATATAACAAAAAGTATATCTGCGTTACTATGTTGTTGTTGCCCATAGTTTATTCACAGAATGCCTGGAGATGTTCACATTTAATGGTATCCACTGCTGGAATCTGCTGGAAATTATAAAAATTAAAAAAAAACCTCACATTTACTAGTTAATAAAGATAGAAAACACATTCCAGATCTACTGATACACACTCACTGATGTCATTTAAACCAATGCAGAGGCAATACTGTATATACCCTGTCAGACCAAACTCTGGGTTATACAAACAAGACACAGCCGGTCATTCAGAGGTGCACACATTGTGATCCTTTTATTGTTTGCAGAGAGACAACGTGCAAAGAGGACAACCCTCGACGACAACGCTCCCCTGATGTTATTTATCTATGTATGTGTTCTGTATGGTTATGCTTCTGGTACATATTTGTTTCTCATGTTAATTTTACAAAACATAGTTTTATGTCACAAAGCCACTGTCTTTTGTAAATAAATCAAATGTGAGATATATTAAAAAGATTTAAAATATGTCTTTGACTTCTCATATCATGATTGCACTTATGACACTTCACGCGCTAGTACGTGACAATTTCGTTTATCATCTGTTTAACACTCTTTCTCCATTAATGTCAACAGGAAACTGTCTACTTTGATTTTCCTGACAGTTGGAGTGACTCATTTCTTTGTAAATTCAAAAATCTCTGTCAAAACATGTGATCAAGTCATAAAATATGACATTTTGTCGTGCAGTTAATTATGAAATACTTCAAATGAGCACCACTTCATCCACTTTCCACTACAGTAATACAATGACAACAAAATACAAGCATCCTGTTAAGTGAGTACAAATGCTCATGAATACATCTAATCAATCCCACACTTTAAAGTAAACAGAGAGCACAATTACACTGATCCTAGAGTAAGGACTCCAGTGGAGTTGTTTTTTAACATCTGTTTTGGTCGTCAGGTTATTCACTGTAATGTAACCTAAACATGGGCACTGTTTATCATCAGTCAGTTTCCCATGAGCAAAAGAGTGAAACAAGGCTTTGACTTATCGAGGCAGCACAGTCATGATGACAATGAGAAAATGATTTTAAAAAAAAGAGAAAATAAGTTATGTTGAAGTCAGAAACTTCCTACAGCTAATGTTAGCAGCCTATTTCTGTAATATAATGTATTGTGCCCTTCTACACCACAAAGCTGCTCAATATCAAATGTACAGTATGTGCAGAATATAAATGTGTGTCTCGTGTCCTCACTGTCCTCATCTGTACCTTATTTCCTGACCTCAGGTCACTTAGAGGAGAAAATAGAATCGCATTACTTTGTTATCTTGAATGCATTCAATTTCAGAGTCAAGGTAATTTGTTTACTGCAGTAAATTTAAAAGTTCAGTCCTTCACAATGTTCCTCTTTATCATCCTCTTATAAGTTGCAGACAGGGAAACACATCCACCTGATAGTTCAACCACAAACAATGCCCTTTCCCGCTTCACCCACAAATCTGATATGAAAACAAACTGACCTTTTTCCCCCATTGTTGTTTCAGGCACAAACACACACACACACAACAGAGGAAAACTATACAGGTGAGATGAGGCTACGACATCCTGACCTATCAGCATCCTCCTCTGCGCTCTGGGAAGAGAGAAGCACACTGCTGCTGCTGCCTGTAGGTCATGAGGCGTCGTCCTGCCTCTGCTGCGGCTGCTGTCCTCAGATGAACCACACGGTGCCATTGATTCTATGAGAAAGAGGAGACGCATCTGCTTCCAGATCAGTGAGCCACGTTCGACCTGCTGCACACATATTTCCTCTCTCCTACGCTTTTTTCCCAAAGATGCCGTCAGTCTCAGTCTGCCCCCACAGGGAACTAAAACCGTCCTGCATTTGGCAACCTGTAGCATTTACCTCTCTGTGTCTCCGTCTAGTGGATATGCATGGGATAGATGGATATTGCAGCAGTGGCGAGGCTGCTGAGGAGTTAATGGAAGGAAAGTGATATGAGATTTGATATCTTTTTCTAGCTGCACTCTAGGAAATGAACTAGAGATGTGGAGCCAGATGAAGGCTTCAGCTGAGAGGATAAAATCTATGAGACCGTACTTCCACATCCGTTTTGACATATATATAGATTGAAAGCCAAATTAAAGAATAGAACCAGTTTGGGACTGGTTTGGTTTTTATATTACTATCAGTACATTGTTGTCATTCAGTAAAACTGTGCAGAAACCACTTCTATGGCAGTGCTGGCATCTCCCGCCTTTAGATATTGTTTTTTAGTTAGTAAATGCAGAACAACCTAAGTTCAAAGTTAAAAATTACAGGAACCAGCAGAACAAATGAGCCAAGTTGATTTTGGCTGAAGCAACATGATCAAGAACATAAACTGTAGGTTTCCTTTCATGCATGTTTCTCATTAGTTTCTGTTATGCAAATGAAAAGTGCAAAATGACCAAATGACTGGTTCTTGTTCTTATACACAAGAAACACAACACCCTGTGATATGACTGATGCATCCGTTTGATGAGTGTCAAACTTCCTGTCTGAAATTTGTCAACATTATGCATTAGGCAAATGAGTCCAGACAGGCTATAGCATTAAAGCCTTAAAACCTCATATAGTTCCCAAATGAATCAGTGAAACTACTTCACTGCAGACATTTTGACCTGTCATTGCAAGAGAAGCACAGGTGGAACTAATAACATTAATGACGGCTCTGCTCCTGCAATTAATGCAAAGCAACGCAGCAATTAAAAATGTTATTAGTTACACCTGCGTTTGATAAGTCAAAAATGTCTGCGGCTGTGACAGACATCAATTCAACCTGGGTTTGTATGGGAAAACACTGCTGATGTCAAATACATGGAGCAATGTAGACATAGAAAATAAAATATAAAATGAGTTTGTGCTGCGCAAAGCTATAGCTTCATTAAATATGTATGGAAGCCCAAGTATAAGCTTCAGGAGTAAACACAGACTTCAGAAAAGTCTCAGCAATAACTGTAGCAGCCGCATGTTGTACTTCACTAGGCCCCAAAACTCGCTTGAGGCATGAAGTAATTGCATGGCTGCTTAGGGCCCCACAACCACCAGGGGGCCCTTAAATGAAGCAAATTAAAATGGCAAGTCTCCCCAGGTTCTTGTGGTCATTTAAAAGTACATAAATGTAGGTTTGTTGTATATTTGTTGCTTCTGTAGATTTTATGGCCCTTTTCAAAAGACTGAAACTGCACTGCCTCCCAATTATTTTAATTGTGGGGAAATGTAATTCACTGATAGTTCACCCACTGACTGGAAACAATAACATACAAAAAACGAGGTTGTAGGCTATCACATTTCTTTTTTTAATGTTTTTTCTTAGAGCTCTTATAACATAAAAAAAACACTATATAGCCATAATTTACACCTCCCAGTTAAGTTTCCACATGGGTGCCTTTGTGACTGCTCTGAGGCCATGTAGTGCACACGAAGCATCGGTGGTCATTGGGTTCAAACACATGTTCATTAAGGGGTTTAAAATGGGTAAGAGCTCATGGCCTTCACAGTGGCTCCTGGGCTATTAAATCAACATAAACAAAATAATTGCACGAGGGTCCATGCAGGGATGCACACCCAGACTCAAAATAAGTGTAAATTAGACATGGACACCCCCAGGGACACATTTAGGTTAATTAGGAGACATTAAATTGTTCAGTTTGTAAATGATGCATAGGAGTGTCAAAACAGGGTGCAGATTTTCTTTAAAGTGTTTAAATAAAGGTTTAGGGCCTAGTAGTAGTGGTGGTTGTTGCATGCCTGCTCACTTTGCTGCCTCCTGTGTTGAATATTATAACCTAAAAAATTAATAAATGAACAGGTTTCCAAAAATGAAGTCAGAGAAATAAAGATTTGCTGAATATAGCTGAGTGTATTTTGGGGTGTGTGTGGCAGGGGTGGTGGAGGGCGCTTGATAATGAGTTATTAATCTGACAAAACCTTCACCAGCCTCACCTCCCTCCCTGTCTTTCTGCACAGTCGCCAGGCTGCAGAGTCGGCCGGCTTTAGGACCCGGCGGCAGCCAGCGGCACCGTCGACAGGCCCCTGCAGTGAGAGCGACGCATCTGGCGGAGAGCTGGCCGGCCGGGGAGGTGGAGGACGGGGAGAGAAGAGGAAAGAGGCTCCGGGAGCAAGCGAGACAAAAAGGGTCAGGCCTGGGACTTGGGAAAATCGGGTAACGATACACACGGCGACTCACGCATTTAAATCCGTTTAACCCGGCACCAGTAACCGCGCAGGAAGGGTAACCTTTATGCGAACAAAAAAACGTGAAAGCCCCGAGAGCGGAAGGCGCTCGATGGAAATAGGGAAATAGCGATTTGGCTTCTTCTTCTTCTTTTTTTTTCTTTTTTTTGTGCAGATGTGCTGATTGGACATAGCGTTGTGTACTTGAGCTTGACCGAATTTACAGCACAGAATCGCGGCACCTTAAAACACTGGCCTCATTAAAATAATCAAAAATAATAATACTAATAAAAAAGAAATGAACAATATCGGGAGGGGGGTGTTATCCATCAGTGGCCGTGGCCTGTAAAGCTACAGCCACAGTCCCCTGGGTCATTTTTGCAGACTTCCCCTGCTGCAAAAAAAGACCACTAAAACTTTGCAATTTGAATGCAGAGCCAATTGAATCATAAATGCCAAGTGAAGTCTGTGGCAGCGATGATGGCAGCGTTTGCACTGGTCGTAGTTTAGCGTGCATGGAAATGCTCTGACTTTAAACGCATGTGTGGCCTTATATTAATTTTTTTTCCTTCTTCTTCATGATAACGCGTTCAAGCTGTCGCCTGCAATTATTTTTCAGGAGCGAGGGCTTAATCCCAGCAGCCCATTAGACCCTCTAAATAAATCACAAGCGATTGTCATTAGTCTTGATTTAACCCCTTCGTGGAAACGTCCTGTATGATTGTAGATACATATGGGCCTATGATTTTTTTTTTTTTTTTTTGAGCACATTTCCACGAGTTCCACCATGCAAGTGTGGCTCCGCTGTGTGCGCATAGCTGACTGCTGGAGTAACTTTAACCCACAGTCTTGAGGTGGAAATGAAATATTAATCATATGTCTATAAACCTTTAGGATAAACCTCTGTTTTATGCAGCGTTATCTCAGCTCTGTTGCGCAATTTAATCTCAAGTAGGCCTGCTACTGTACGTCCATATACATCCATTTGGTGTCAGAAGTGGCTCTGGCCCTATAGGCGAGAGCATGCATACAGTGTCCTATAGGCTGTCTCAGCATGGGAGCTTCCTATATGAGCCACAAAGAGAAAAGCTTGATGCTCAGAAAGCGCCTCTTTTATGGCAGAAAATAGGATTTCAACTCAACTGATTTGAAGAAATATGCATTGCATTGCATGAAACTATGGTCACTTCTGAATTGAAGCATCACAGCACTAAAGTAGATCCAAATGTGTGAGAGGCTGATTTTGTTTCCTGTTCTTCCTTATCTTCCAGGAGCACGGAGAGAAGAGGGATCATCTCTCATTTCTTTATTTTATGTTTTTTTTTTCTCCACCCCTTTGAGTTCATCCTCACCCGAAACTTCCCCCTCATCTACATCAGACATTACCCATAATCCCACGAGACCCTCCAACGATGCCGTCCAACACTGTCACCAACACCAACACCACTGCGTTCAAAAGCTCAGACTTCTCAGATTCACCTGGAAACAGAATGGTAAGAAACACGTGTGAAATATTAAAAGTGCGCCTCAGGAGTCTGGCGTAAGGAATTTCGGAGACTCCTCTGAAGCTTGGCATGTCAGTGAATGGCTCGGGATCTCTCCACTTCGTAGCCTGTGGGTTTAAAGAGTTCATTCAGTCAGTGTTGTGAGTTTTTTTTTTTTTTTTTTTTTTGAATGACGTGAGCAAAGCAGTTGTTTAATTGGGATTTGACAGCCTCGCACTCAGCAGACGTGATCTAAGAGGAGATAATTCACTCCAGTGCTGCTGTGGCTTTCAGCATTTTTTCAACATGCATCTATAAAAGATCATGCGTGTGCGACACATGTGACAGTTTTAATATAGCTGTTGCTGTGATGGATAAACAGGAGGCGGAATGTGGTTCGTGCAGTTACCTCATGTCAACGCCAATTTAAAATTCTCCCACTATTATCAACGGAGTTAACAGTCAGTTAACTAATTCCCCCATTGATTTCGGTAATCCAAAGACTTTGTTGTATTGATTTGTATCGATGGTGTCGCGTGTGTGCATGCTTTTTTCTTTTTTCCTTGAAGAATCCACCATCATGAGGCGTGCCGTGTCACTCCTCATGATGCAGACAGTCTCATTATCACAGTCCTTGTGTGTAACTGCAGCATCACTGATGCTCCACAGCAGCAGCAGCAGCAGCAGCATCACAGAGGGGGCTGGTACCGACGTGCAGCTGTATTATGTGACATTTGCTTGTTGTAATGGTGGCTGGTGACGTGGGCGTTGGCTGGTGTAGGTTGAGCTGGAGCTGGAGCTGGAGCTGGAGCTGGAGCTGGAGCTGGAATGGCTCTACGGCTCTTTTTACTGGGGGGGAATCTGTCCTCTCTTCCTCTACGTTCCCATTAGACAGTACTGCCCTTAGTCTTGTTGCCTGGCAACAGACATTGCCTTAAATAACCGGCTACCCAGACGGAAATAGTGCAGCGATATTGACAATGTGGTAGGGTTCACTCCAGGCTACAACAAATCATATTTCTTTCACTGTTTTTGAGGAAATATTAGGGTGAAGCTGTGTGTGAAAATGGCGAGTTGTTGTTTTTTTTGTTTTTTTTAGCCAGTGTGTCTCCTCCGCTCTCAGGTTGTGGATTGGATGAGCCGTGTTGTGTAGGCTGCTCCTGCAGAGATAGCCAGGCACCACCGAAATGTGTCATCTATGTAAGTGGTTCCCAAATGAGGCTGCACACCAGGCTGCACTCAAAACGTGCTATTATCTATGCAAATTCTGCCGCCTCAGTAAGAGAAAAAAAAACCAAAGCACCAGGCTCTGTATTAGTAATCATCACACAATGAACCAGCACCATCTGCAAAACAACACAAAGGCATTGATATCTACATTTAAAATAACCCTTTAAAGGCTCATTAGCAACCTCTGTGTTGGTAACCAGACGCTCATTGATAAATATTCTATGATGGCGATTTTTCCATTTTCTATCATTTATAACCGTGCGCTCATTAATCACAGCAGCATGAGCGACTCTGATCACATCCATCTCTTTATGCAAATCCGTTTATCACACTGGGACACTAATGGTTGATGGATTTATTCCACATTAAGAGCAAACACTCCCAGGAAGTAACATGGCCTGACCTTTGAAATTCATGCCTATGTTTATTAACATCCTCCACCTCTTACATTATTTAACAAATAGAGTCTTTTGGAATCTGTGCATGCTCCAAAACATATTTTAAAACAATAAAACATGCCGTTATTGGTGCAAATGTGCAAATACTGACTCCAGGATCTACACAGGTCGCATTTTGGTTTCCACAGGTAGTTCATCTCACAGTATAAGATCATAAATTTTGATAGGAGTGATGCATCTCTGCAGCCTGTCGATATCTGAGGAGCTTAATCAATGTTTTTTTCACATTACTGACCCATGTGCAGGTTTTTTTCTGCAGCCTCTTAAGGACTCTGTGTCCTTGGAGGCCTAAAAATGTCAGGGTTCAGAGTTTATTCTCGACCAGCAGCTGGGAAAACATCCTCACCACAAGGCCCATTCAGTAGCTGCTCCACAGCTACTGGTGTCACATGAGTTTGCCAAAGGGTTTTAAATCTAACATGCATAAGATAAAGTCCTTTACAACTACAACGTGATGAAGATCATGTGATAGGACCACTTACTAAATGGACCTTGTCGTGTCTTGTGAAGTCGGGATGGCAAAACTAACAAATACAGGCACTTAGGGAATATGCCTGAAGAAAAAAACACAATTATTCACAATTTCCACTTGATATCGGGTAGTTTTGAAACTACATGATCCTTCATTACTTCTATTAGGACGCTGAAGATGCTACACCCGTCTCCGGCTCAGGTCTCCCTGGCTTTTCTCCTGTACTTCAGTCACTTTCTGTATTTAACTCCATCTATCACACAAAGACAAAGTCATGTAGTATCAGCACAGTAATCTTCTCTCATGTTATTCCAAGTACTTCACAACAAGTCAGCAGAGGGTCCCTGCAGCAGGAGCGGTGCCGACAGCCCATTTGTCTTTGAGGGAATCTTTGCATTCAGCACTGAAGGAATTTAATAAGGACCAGACCCCCCCAACCCCCCACCCCCTCTACCCTGCTGCAGCTGTCAGGAATGGTCTTGCAATCTTATTTGCATTCAGACCTGGTGCTGGTGGTCCTATTCAGTCAATATTGACACTCAAAGCATCTACATTAGGATCATCTTTTCTCCCAGGAGCACTTGGTGCTGGCGGACTTGGGGGCTTTGTTCTCAGGGTTAGACAGTTTTATTAATCAAAAAGAAATTGCAGCGAGAGGGAGGGGAGGGTGGGGGCCGGTCGACGTCTTTGTAACGGTGTCAAGAGGGGATTGTCTGTGGAAGGTCAGCGCTGCGTCCGCAATTCTTTCACTTCAGCCTAGTTCAAAGGAATGTGTCATTCAATTTCTATCTGTCTCATTGTCCACTCAGCCAGAGACACTCAAGGACCCGCTGCAGCCCCCACCTCCCCCTTCCCTAAACGTTGAAGTGTTTTGCGAGGTGCAGCTCTGTGTATTTCCTGCAGATGTAATATCACTCCTGCTTCATCCCTGGCTGAGGTGAAACTTCCACTTAGTTTACCTGATGCACAAATGCAATCTGTCTCAACCTGGACAGATGTAGTGTTCTGCGTGCAAACTCGACATTCCCATAGACACTGCACTGTGCTGTTGCTTCAATTATTGCAGGATACTTGTGTTTGATCATGGTGTTGCTCTTTCTGTTCACAGGGTGAGAGCACAATACTGGACATGGACCTGAGGACAGAAGAGAAGTTGGCTAAAAATAGTGCCTCTTGTAAAATTGGCAAGCCTGGAAGAAAGCGCAAGCAGTTTGCAGTGAGTATTCGACCGACACGTTAGAAACTTTACACATCCTACTCCTATTAATTCTTGTTTTTAGAGACTTTCTCTCAACTCAAGATTAAAGATTAGTGAAGATTAGATATCAACTGGAGGGCGGCACAGTGGTGGTGGTGAGCACTGGCGCCTCCCAGCAAGAAAGGCTGGGATTTGATTTCAAGGCCTTTTTGGGTGGAAATTGTGTGTGTGGGATCTCTCCAGGTACTCAGGCTTCCTCCCACAGTCCAAAAAAACATTGGCGACTCTAAATTGCTCATATGTGAGTGTGTTGTTCATCTCTAAATGTTGCCCTTGGATACACTGGAGACCTGTCCAGGGTGACTGGCTCCAGCCCGCCTGCAACCATACACGGATAAGCAGTGTATAGAGACGATGGATGAATAAATGGAGGGATATCAAAAGAAAAAAAATCTATAAAACTACATCTTTAAACATGGGGACGAACTGTGTGGGATGTTTAAAAGAAATTTGGAATAACATGTTGTTATCACATTATCATATAAATACGTTATTGTACACATTGACGTGTATATGACAGTCTACACTGTAAATCTTAGTTGTGAGGCTTTTAATAGTAAAATGTTAGAGTAAAACTTTGAAGATCTTCGACCTATCAACAGCCTCTCTGCTGTATCAGCCCTCAGAAACCTGTTTACCTGTTCAGACACCACATGTACCTGTTTGTACTCATGAATAAACATCACACACAATCTCCACCATGTTTCTAAGACGCATGCAGACCCAGCACTAGCACCATTTGTAATCTGTTTGTGATGCCTTTTGTTGTTAAAAGCTCTGATTTAATAATGACTCTTGGGCCGGCACGTATCTGGGTGTTCTCCCTGAGATGTTATCATTTGCATAAAACTCTGTTTAAAATCATGTTAATTACTTCTCACAGGGTGATTAGACAAACCAAAAAGGGTATTAGAAAAATATTTACACATAATATATGTTGGGTAGATGCCTCAGGGTTTGCGTCACATGAATTGAGAGCAGCCTAATGGTGCCTATAACAATAATATAACTAAATAGAAATGATAATAAAGTAAATCTATAGATGTATCACTTATTGTTCTATACTAATAGGGTAAGACGGCGCTAGTTATTGAATCTTAGCTAAAAAGAGAGGGTAAAGCTGTTAATGGTTGATAAAGGTGGCGCATCACTAACCTCGAGCTAAGCCTTCTAGAAAAATGCAAAGCCTGGCAAAGTATTAACTCATTCACCTCATCTCCCAGGGTCTTAACTTTTAAACATTAACTCCTGTTAACTGCTCTTCACTATCAGGGGTCCTGTGGCTGTAATAGTCACCGCTGTCAGCTAGTCTGAAGGAGATAACAAGCTGCTCAGCCAGACACATTGTTCAGTCATTGACTGGAAATTCCTGATATAATATAATATTTATATTCTTTGGGATCAGTGAGTGCTTATCTCATCCAAGACAAACTGGCTGATAATTCCTGGTGTATCTATCTAAGAGGAAAAGGGAATTTATTTAACAGAAACAACCGATGTACAACGTATTAATAGATTTAATTTGATCTTATTTTAGCTCTGATTTTGGTCTCCACCAACCTTTGAGGGAAATGTGGCTTTTTAGCAGCTAAATGCAAAGGTTTTTCACTGCAACCAATGCCATTTTACTTTAAAGCAGAAGTAAAGGATCCGGTCATTTTGGCTAACTTCCTGTCAGCGGACGGAGTTAGCAGTCCCTGCCCTTGTACGTCACCACATGCACGCGCATCGTCCTCACTCTATGCAACTGCCCCCTTGGCGTGCACACACAGAAAGGACCGCCCCTTTATGCCGTTCTCTCTCCTCATTGGATAAAGGTTGTAGGATACAAGGAAGGTTTTCTCCTGGGCTTACAGCAGAGCAGAGTGACTATTCCGCTTACTTCTGCTTTAAACATCTTCTCCAGATTAACTGTTAATGTGACAACAGTGATAAGTGTTAATTCACTGGGGCAGTAAACACGTTGTGTGTCGCTACATGATGGTGTGTGTGTGTGAGCTGTAATGCTAGAAGGTGGATTAGTGGGTGTCTTGTTTTGACCTCTGTCTGTCCGTCTCATCTGTCTGATTTACTGACGGTGAACTCCGACCTCTGGCAGCGGCCTCTTGTAGTTCACTGGGTCACTAATCTGTTGCGTAATTCTATCAGCGACAGTTGTGTGTGCTGTTTGTGTGTGCGTGTGAGCATATTGCCTGAGTTTGTGCATCTGTTTGTTTCCCTGTCTGTCTGCTTTTGTGTGTCTGTGTGTGTGTGTTGGTCTGAACCCACTCACACTCTGTAACCTTTTTCTAGTTATGAATTGATTCGGAATATTAATACTGTTTGAGTTGTGGGTTGTTGTTTTCATTCGTTCTGTCAAATAGATTTACCGGAGTGCCGCTCCAGTGCAAATGTTCAACATTTACAGTTAATTTGTTCTCGGTTGCTACAATGATGAAGTCATTTAGAGTCTTGCGGCCTGCGAGGAATGCTTAAAAACCAACTTTGGCTCCATGTATCTTTGTTTTTACGATACTGTACAACTTTCACTGAAGTTTATTTTGTGCCCTTGTTCCGCATAATTTGAATTGCATTTATTACACAGACGTTTTATAGGTCTCTGGGTCACATTAAAGCGAGTTTACATTGTTTGCCTCTTCAGTCTTTGGGAATCAGATTACGTTTGACCTTTTAGCTTCCAGCGCAGGCTCTCGTGTTTGCTAAATATCTTCTGCTGACAGACAGATGCCTCCCGAGGCGTCGCTGTCGCCCGGTTTCAATGCAAACTGCTGCACCTACATCTACAGGAGTTGAAAGCCTCAGCGCCGCTCTCATCACTGTTGACAGTCTGATCTCACAAGACGTGCTCCACTTTCTGCTCCTGGTGACCCAGTAATGGGATTGTCTGAGAAAGTGTGTTTTTTTATGGCTATTTTTAGGTGGCAGCAGAGACACTATCACATTTACATGGATTTGAAACAAATCTTTTCTAGGTCCTCTAAGACAGCCGGCGCGTTTTTAGTCGTAAGATCTGGAATGTGTGCAGCTTCAGATGGGTCAGCTCTCTTTGAATTTTACTCCTCTGCATAGAATGAAATAGTTTAACTGGGCGTTGCAAACTGGACGGAGAGAAAAAAAAAACCTTCTGCGTTTTCAAACAGCCAACATTTCTCACATATTTCCATGCTGCTGTAATGATGAATGCATGACTACAGGAAGCTCAGTAGTGTACCTGATGAACTGTAAAGTAATCCCTTCCTCTCTTTCCAAGTTAATGGCTGTACAGCAGATTTACTGGCACGGCTTTGAAGTTTACAACTCCAGTTTTACAGAGCTAAATGGGAAATGCCATAATTCACTGACTAATAAGTGTAAAAGTTGGGCTCCATGTTTGATTCTGTGCAGATAGGACCGTAGAGGCATAAGGGATGAAATTAAGCTTATCTAATGTGAAATGGGTGAATGCTTTAATTGACATTACATTTCTTTCCAATAGCCCGTTTAGCCAACAAAGACTGAAGAGTGCTTATCGTCACTCTGATAATGCCAGCTGTTTCATTGGTGCTTAGATGACCTTTTTTTTAAAAAAAAATCCTTTTCAACCATGGTGGATGATTTGTTGTAAATGCTCAAGGGTTTTGTTTATTGCGCAGACAGCTGCAGTGTTATATCCAGCGATATGTCATAACTGTTGACAGGCACAACACTGCCACACACCTTCAGAACATCAAACTGTAACGCGCCGCCGCCGCAATAACAGTCTATAAAGCTGATAAACTGCCAGGATGTTAAAGTTTCGCGCCTTCTCTTCCTCTGCCTGCAGGTCGAGAGCTTTGGCTCCCTCAAAGATGGTGTGGGTGTGGGCAACAGCTACACTGGGGTGGGTAGGCCGTCCATGGCACAGGTCCACAATGGAGACATGGGCGGGCACAGAGACAGGACGTCCGACGCCGGCTGCTGCTTCCCCAAACAGGAGAAGAGGGAGGTGGAGAACGGGATCCCGAGAGACCCTTCCTCCTGCCGGGCAGAGGACAGCTCCCATGGTCAGATCCTGAGCCCTTCCCAGGAGAACGGATTCCTGCCCAGCCGGGAAGAGCCGGACTCTGAGAAAGAGAAGGAAGACAGCCTGACGTCGCCGCGCAAGAAAAGAGGGAGGCGGAAACTGGAGCGCCCAACGAAATGTGAGTTTCTTCGGCCCTCTCCGCTTTGCTCGGCCTTGCTATCTTTTGATCTGCTCTCTCTGCTCGCAGATCCAGCAGGAAAAAAAGTCACAGGCACATGACTCGTACAAGAGGTTGAGTAATGAACAGTAAATCAGATTGAGAGGGGTCTGAGCAGCTCCACACACAGCACACAGCATGGCACTGACACTGCCAGGATGAGTAACACAGAGGCTTAAAGTGCTGCAGTCAGGCAGCTGCACAGCGCTGGAGAGAAAGGCACTCGTAAATATTAGCTCTGCAGAGTCCACCAGACATAATTATAATGCTTCTACTGTTACTAATTATATCACACTCATTGTACTCGATGCATGAATGCTGTATTTCGCTTCTGCACATTCGATGTGAATGTTTGAAGATGTGGTTTCCCAAATGCTTTCACTATGCACCACAAGTAGACATTTGAATGTGCAGCGTGCATCACGTGACCAAGACAAAAAGCTAAGATGGAGAGACGGAGTGAAAGAGAGACAACAACCCTACAGTAAATGACCCATCTCAACATTGTGAGTCGACCTCCAGTCTGTCTAAATGTCACAGACATGCTAACCCATGACTCAGAGCAGGAAAAAACGTATATGCACCGTTTGCGTCTGGATTGTTGCTGTGCATGAACGCATCGAGGTAGTTTTGTGTAGATCTGAAACAACAAATTCACTAATATGACAACTGTGTAAGTCATTCTTTAAGCAACAATATCAGACGTAATCTGGTTTAAGCCTCTTGAATGTGAATATAGCAGTTCCTCTTTGTCCTGGGTCAAAGTGAAATTAGTATTCATGGGATTTGGAGAAAAAAAAAAGTAATGAGACAATGTCACCAGGGGATGACATGATGATGGGATTTTTTTTCCACAATTTTCTTAATTTTACCCAAAAATGATGAATCAAGACAATAGAAATCAGATAAATCAATTAAGAGAATGAGTATTAGTTGGTCTAATGGTGTGAATTTTATCAATAAAGCCCCAGTAAAAGGTAAGACGGTAGCGTAAAGGTGACATCACCTGTTCTGATGCAATATGCAGCAACATGTTTTTGGATTCTCATATCTAAGATGACTAGTGAGTGAGACTGTAGCTACTATTATATAAAATATAATAACTATCATCAATGCAAACCGTCCTCATTTTCACTATAATAAACTATTTTATATTGAATTTTCTGTCTGCACCAGCCACAGAGCAGAGGGGCATAAAATTAGCATATAGAGATGATGTAAATCAGTGGGGGGGCATTGTTAGGAAAGATTGGTGCTGACAGGTAGTTTTTAGTCTAAGATGGAGATTAACTATATCACTTAGCTCCCCTCACACACACACACACACACACACACACACACACACTGCTGCTTTCCATTCCTATCTCTCTCTCTCAGCCACGTGTCTCCGTCTTTCCTCTCTCGGCCGCAGAGACACCGGCTCTGACCTTGATGAGGAGTGCAGTAAATAAAGCCAGGGGAGGAGCGACCCGTCTCCTGGCAACGAGCCTCTGTTGGGAGCTGGCAGGTCTCTGTTGTGGCCGCCTCCCCGTCGGGGGCCCTGCCAGGTGGATGGCGTCGTGCCCAGAACTCTTTACAAACTCGGGTCTGCACTCTGTATTCACCTGGTCTGCAGCGCTACTAGGATCTGTTACTCCCAAACAGAATCCAGGGACCGCCTCTGGGAGCTGGATCCAGATCCTGCTCAGCCTCACAGTGGTCAGCAGCAGCACAAGGGGGGGGGGGCATGTTGACAAAATCTATGTATATCTCAAATCTACATCATTTATAATTCATCTGTGTGAACTCACACGTTGCACAGTTGTTTGGTTTGGAATGAGGATGCAGAATTAAAGCAAAGTGAGGAGGGAGGATGTGTCAGGACAGCGTTTTGATCTGAAGGGTCACTCCTCTAGTAATAATAAGAATCACTCAGCCTGTAAAAACATTAATAAAGTCTTGTTTTTTTTTACCCAAGTCAAAGTAAATAACCTTGACGACATCATCAGGCTTTACTAAGCAAAAAGTCAACTTCATCTCTCCCTCTGGTGCTTCAGTTTTTGCCGGTTTCAGCCGCCTAGCTCGATGAAAGTGCGGCATTAGATCACCATCATCGGCATCCATCAACATGTTGATGTTCAGACCCACGAGTACTCAGCAGTCATCACTACTCACTAGTCCGACAAGACTCATATTTGAACCTGACACCACTAGATCCTTCACGGTCGTGAGGCTACCGCGGTGACAAAATCTGTCCACAGACTTCAACAGCTGCCAGAGGATTTAAACCCACCTCTGTAGTCGTTCCCTGCCAGTGCTGGTGACTCCAGGACCACATTTTGCCGTGATGGCACGCACACACACACACACACACACTGAAGTCTCACAAGGTGAAATCTATACAGGCCACACGTATTCGCAGCCGGTTACAAGTGTCAGATCTCAACAGACAGACAGACAACAGGCAGCAGACTGAAGACAACCGAAAGAGGAACCGAGCAGTCAGCAGGAACTGCGTGAGCCACAAAGTCAAAGAAAAGACTTCCACCTACAAATATTCAGAGTAGAGGTCTGCACAGACTCCACAGACACTCGAGACATGCAGCAGATGTTAGTGACACTCTTTTTTTTCTACTCAAAGCGGCAGGCGGGTATCGGCATTCATACCGTCATGTGTGAACCTGTTTCTTTTTTGTTTGCAGGCTTCTGCATTCACATTGGCCCCCGTTTGTGTTTTGTATTTGATGGCTATAGCACATTGATGTCAATAGTAAAAAGGTAAACTGTGCAGACTGTGGATTAGGGGGAAGGTTTGGTATAAAGGACAATTAGAGGAGGCAACTGCGGCGCAAAAAAAAAAAAAAAGCAGCACGAGTCTGCACATGCACGGCCACACAGACTTTCTAATTCAGATTACATCAGCAAAAAAGCGCCCACAGTACCCAGTGCCCAGAATTTAATGGCTAAGTGCTGCACCTGCATGATGTATAGATTCCTCTCAGTGTGAGGTAGTAAACATCGAACCAGACGGGGACTGAACTAAGATATACTGCACTGAACAGGCACGGAGGAATCAATGCCATAACCGGACAAGTTTGGATAAAGGGCGAGTGCTGATGTACATAAATGTTAGTGAAGGAAAGTCCTTGGTGGGGGGCAGTGCGGTGGATCGATAGTCAGCTAAACAGGGTTTCTGTTATCCATCTGGAGGGCACAGGAAGGATTTGAGCTCCGGCTGGAGTGGAACTGAGCTCCAGCAATACGAGAGCTGGAACCCGCTCAAACTGGCAAGGTATACTCTCTGTGGGCAACATTAGCCAGCTCCACTCACAAACCCAATGACCTTGGCAGTCCGCGCCGCCTCGCCGATTTGTTATATAGTCACTTATTCCTGATGAGGACGACTAGACCAGGAGAGAGTGATGGAAAAAAAGAGCAAAGAGTTGGGGGGAGGGAGGGGAACAAGGGGGCTCAGCTACACATGGAACCAACTTGAAGAGGCTGCTAAGAGAGCAGACTATTGTTTGGACAGGTCTGTAGGGTACTTCACCGACAAGCCGGTGTTGACCGTGCAGGAAACATGCCATCAAAAGTTGTCCCGAGCCTCTCAGGGCTCAAGTGTTATGATAGTGTTCGGGCTTCGACTGAGCAGATAGTCATGTTTACTCAGGCTCTGCCATCATGCTAATTTAGGGCACAGCTGCTTGAGTGATGTGTGTGTAGTGTACTCGCCTGGTGTCAGATCGCCGCCTCGTCTGGGCACTTTTAGAAACAACTTGCTTGAATTCAAATTCATCATTGTTAAATTCATACCAGAGGTGTTGGGTTTGAGCTTCTGTGATGAAGCTGACTTTGGCTTCCTCGTCTCTTTTTCAGCTGCTGCGGGTGAAAAAGTTTTCATGAATCATGCTGCAGTTGGGTGATATCCATATGCTCTCTGGCTAACCCCTCACTGCTCCGCTGAACACAGGCAAACAATGCTGTTTAAGAATGAATAACATGCCCTTGTTGTTGCAGACCTCCAGATCTTAAATCACAGTCAAGTTAATGGGAAATCCCAACTGCAGCTTTTATTCTGTTTAAGACATTTTTATTAGGCTGTGGTTTCAGAGCACGTTTCACCAAATGTTTGCTGTGCTATTTTCAATCATCTGTGCCCTGCTGCAGCACCTCTCTGTTCTGGTTTTGCAACTTCCTCTGTGTGTGTGTGTGTGTTTGTGTGTATGGGCATTTTCTCTCCATTGTAACTGTAAAACACTCCTTTCTAAGAATCGTGCCAATAGTTTGATTGTCATAAATCAGTGGCGGATGAAGCCTGCAGATATTTGATGTAGTTACATGACAAGTAATTAAATACAAAAGAGTAAACGGTAAAACATCTGCCCGCAACATTGTGTCTAATTAAAATACAAAAGCATTGCAAGGTATCAAAAGTGAAAGTTCATCACTCGTCATTTGTTTCCTGGTGTTAACTCATATTAGGTACTGTAGGTACAAGTAGCTGATGAAGGTCATGCAAATGTGATCAAAACACTAAACAGACTTTGAGGTGAGAACGTTTTGTCAAGATTAAAACTGAAAAAAAAAACAGAAAAAAAGTGCAATTATTTGCTTAAGCAGTAACTTTTCAACACTACACCCCAAAGATAGGACTTTGTGTAGTAGTGGTTCAACGTAGCAGCTTTTTCTAATAGGCTCCACCACCCTTTTTCTGTTCAAAATAAGCCAGACAAATAGCAGCTTCACCACGGCCCACCTCTGCATAACTCCACAGCAGCAGGAGAGACTCATGTCTCGATGCAGCCGGGGCTTTGGAGATTGGCAGCGAGGTTATATACGGCTCCAGAGTCGCAGAAGTGAAGCATTACGTTGTTGCCTTCACGGCTCAGTGTCAGCGGAGTGGGAGGGGTCATGCTAATAGCAACCAGCTGCGTGTCTCATTTAGAGGGGATATAAGGTCAGAAGTGTGACACTTGCCAAAATAAACATGGCCCCTCTCCACACTCATCACAACCTGGGCAGCCAATCCAAACCCTCTGGGTTGCATCAAACCTTCTTATGGCACCTGAGTGCACAAGCTGCGGTGATCCCAGAACCACTCCGAGCATGCATAAGGAGTTTTCCAGAGCCACTATATCTCAGCAGATTTATCCATTTCACTTGACAAATATAGAGTTAATGGGACGATATGGAGGGCAAGTTTAACAATCTGGATTAATAAATGTGTCACATGGGTTATTGATGAATGAAAAGCCACTTAAGTTTAACACAGATGCAGCAGGGATAACCGATGTGGCCAATTTCCACTCTTCCTGTGAATGATTCAGGCCATCCATTGTGTCGCTGTCCTCTTTCTAGATGTGGAGCACAAGGAGGAGGATGGGGGTGATGCAGTCAAGACCGAGGTAAGATTTCTGCTCTGTTTGTGTCTTTGTTCTCTGGCTGATGTAACTCATGAGGTGTCTTTCACACTTGCCAGGGCTGTAGCTTCCTTTTCTGGGGCTGAGTTATCTTTCCTGTCACAAACTGTGAATCCTCTACTTGGCAGCAGCGTGATAGACGGTAGTTGGTGCAGGTTGAGCAAAAAGTGCTATGATGAGTTTGTGGAGCAGAAATACTATCACTTTACCGGTATGTTGTCCAAATGTCAGTGCATCCAGTGTTGTTATAGTAAAGTCCTTTTGTTTTATTACTTATTCTGTATTACAGGATGTTGGATTAGCGGAGGTTTGCATGTTGTTTTGCATGACTGAAGCTGAGTATTGTGTAATATTTTTTGGGGAAAATTCACTTAGGCTATTTGTTTTCTTGTTAAGAGTTAGATCAGTAAATATGAAGCTAAAGCTAATAGTTATCTGGGCACAAAGACTAGCCACGGCTAACCTGGCTTTGTCAAAACATAGTCTAGTTCCCTCAATGAAAAGTTGACATACCGGTATTTGGAAACTCTGTGATATTATTGGTTTGTTGCAGAGAGTTAAATGAGATGATTGATACCAGTGTCATATCAGTCTGTTAAATATTAAGTTGGGGTCTGTAAGCTTAATTAATTAATGAACTTTAAAGGTAGATTGTGAACTTAGGTCAGAGCCAGGATAACCTTTGTTCTCACAGTCTTTATGCTAAGCTAAACTAAGCTAACTGGCTGCAGGTTCCTACATTATCCTCTACCTTTCAGCAAGAAAGCTTGTTTTTAAACTTTTTGGTCGGTGAAAGAAATAAGATATAGTGTTTTAATTAGTGAGATTTATGTGTAGTGCATTATCTTAAGACAGAGCCAGGCTATCTGCCACAGTTTCCAGCCTTTGTGCTAAGCTAACCAGATCAACTGCTGGCTTCAGGATAATATGCATTAGACAGATATGAGAGTGGTATTGATCTTTTCATCTAACTCTTGGCAAGAAAGTGAATCGATGTCTTAACGTTTCACTTTATTTCTGTGTATCATTAAATCTTTTGCCTCTCCTGCTCTTTCCACAAATGTATGGTGATACCCCTGCACTAGAAGTAGCCTAAACTGTTTCTGCACCATTGACAGACTAAGAAGCTCAGTGTAGCTGCCAATATCCAAGGTCCAGAAAAACAGATTAGTTCTCTTGCCTTTGGACGTGTGAAAGAAATGGTACCTAATGGTGTATAGATCTGAAATATCAAATACACTTGGGGAGCTCCTTGTTTTAGTCGGTGCTGGTGACCTTGAGACTTGTTGCCAGGGAGTTGTGATTAGACGCTGTGGCCTCACTTGTTGCTGCCTGACCAATCACAAGCTGATCGCACACAAACAGTGTGAGTCACCATCTTTTCAGAAATTAGACAATCCCATTGCTTCAACTACAAATTACTCACTTGTTAAGTAGAGTCTGTTTCACAGGCTCTAGTGACAGATTGGATGCACAGATTTACAAACAAACAAACCAAAAAAATGAAAATCTGGATGAGTGAAATCAAAAACAAGTAGCTAACTTTTTTTTTTTTTTTTTTGAACACCTTAAACAGGGAGGTCGAGGCAGGCTGCGAGGGGGAGTTGGTTGGGAGATCAGCCTTCGTCAGAGGCCCATGCCCAGAATAACCTTCCAGGCTGGTGACCCTTATTACATTAGCAAGCGGACCAGAGAGGAGTGGCTGGCCAAGTGGAAGATGGAGGTGAGTACCCCAGCCACCATAGTGAGCAAGGGCGAGTGACAGGCGTGGACTAAAGCTGCCAGGGTCCAAGATGGGCCTCGTGGTGCATTTAAGGCCAAGTGTATTTGATGGGTCATTTGATATCTCATGACGGTACCATTTATTTCAGTGGATTTCCAGGGCTCCTGCGTATCCTGGCTTTGTTCTTGTCTATTGTATTAGCCGAGGGAGAATCACATGCAGCTGCGGCGAACACATGTGTTTGATGCCTTGACATGATTCATGCTTCCTGGTTGTCGTAAATTTAGATTTTCATAATTCTGAGCGCTTTTGATGTTTTGAAGCTGAGCTGAAATGATTCTACATTAAAGGGTCAGTTCAACCAAATAGATAAAAAAAAATATATTTTATATTTGACAGTGCAAAGGGACAGGAAGGCGGAGGCGGAGGGAGAGCGGGGTATGACAGGCAACATGAGTGATCAAACTGGGGGGACATTGCGTTTATATGACATGTGCCTTATTCACTAGGCCACCAGGGGTGTGTCATCATTTCCCTTCTGTTAGCAAAAATAAATGTTTTTATGCAAAGTTTTAGAGAGCTAAACATTTTAAAAATGTACAGGAACTTTTCTTTCCAAAAAATCTGGTCCTAAGTTATCACAATAACAACTCATGCATTTAAAATAATTAAATTGAAGTTATTTGTTCTTGTTCTCTGGTTTGAAACAAAACGTGATCATAAATTTAAGAGGGATAATTTTACAACTCAGAAAATGTATCATTAGCTGCAGCGATTTTGACTTTAGTCATGATAATTATGATAATTACACCATTCAGATTATGGGTAAGGATTAGTAGTAAGTAATCGATCAGGAATATGTATCAATGCATTATAACAAAAGTTAGATCGGGTTGAACTTTTGTTGGATTATTTCTTTGATGGAAAATGAGGCTTTACTTGTAAATGTAAAGCAATAACAAACAGTTAAATCCTGGGAGTTCACAAAATAATTTCACCACAAGCTCTGTTTTGCAGCTGTCTAGAGCTTTTGATCATTTCACATGGGCTTCCTCGGCAGATGGAGATTGTTTGGAAGTTGCCTACAGAGTTGTAGATGTTATGATTTCCTCTTCTCTGAGCGCTCGTTGATGAGATGTTAATAACGGAGATTGTAAATGTCTCGTTGATCTTGGAAACGGCAGTTGACAAAACAATCTCATCACTACAAAGGCCTGATGGTTTTTGGAGCCTTTGGGTTGTATCACATGATCAAATGTTGTGGTGAGATTGGTTTCCTGGTAATACACAGGTATTTTTACTGCATCCAGTCGGATCACACAGCCCCTCCATCTGTAGAGAACTCATCCAAGCTCTGGTTTCTTTTGCAAAACATTGATTCTGCACTGATTTAATCTCCATAAATGTAAAGTTCCCCATATTGCTCATTATTTAGTCACGTTAAATATGACTTCTGGTCGTAATGTGATGTAGTGCAACTTCATCTGTTACATAATGAGGAGTCTCCGTAGTATCAACATGGGGTCTTCCATTTCTTCTGCCTCCCCGCCCCCCTCTGCTCTCCACTCGGGGAGCGGCCATAAAAATGTCTCCAGGGAGGAAATATTGCCAAATTAGCGGGACATGCCGGAGTCCCGCAAGTGAAATGTCGTAAAATACGAGGCAAGTAGGCAGTTTACATTTTCCAAACAGAGGTGGATTTTCTTTAACAAGTGGCTCCACTGGACTAAGATTTAAGGGGATTTGCAAGATGCAAATTGTGACTGTGCCTGTGTTTTCCCCCTTTTTTTCTCATCTGGTGCACTGCAAGCTTTGATCTAATTTGCACAAAGACTTTCTCTTGGCATCAAAGTGCTTTTTCCTGAGGAGTAATGTGATGCATAGCCCTCAGTTTTGCCTCTGCTCCCGCCACCACAGAGCAGTTTTTCTGTTGCTTGCTCCTGCAACAGGGAGGACATGGTGGCTGAAAGGGTTACTGCCATCTTGCACTTTCTCCAGGATCTCTCTCTCTCTCTCTCTCTCTTTTTTTTTTTTTTCATGTGCCTTGTGTTACAGTGGACTTCTCCGTCTCTCCCTCTCCGTTTCCCTCCCCTATTCTTCTCCTGACCCCTCCCCCAGCTATGGAAATGAACTCTGTGCTATGGATATGAGGGTGAAGATGAGGTTTGCAGCAAATTTCCAGCCCTGCTTGCAAGACAGCCTCTTGGCTCGCTGCCAACATTTTGCAAGTCCTCTCTATCCAACCAGAATTCCTGTCGGCAATCACCTGACCCTGAATTCCCAGACAAAGAAATGTTCATGCTTTCTTTTTTTAAGCGATCTCTTCTACCCCGAGAGTGGGGGTGAAAAAAACTGAAGCCCCACACTGGATTATGAGGGTTGCGCGCTGGCGTGTATGGGTATGTGCACTGCATTGTTTGTTTGATAACACAGGGGGATAGTGTGCATGTCTGATTAGCCTGCTTATAGCGAGGGGAATATGCTGACTTCAGGTATTTCCACGAGAGTTGTTGTGGACCATCTGCTCTGCACAGCTTAAAGGGAAACCGTCTCTTTAAAAAAAGGAAGAGTGAGCAAGGCTTTAGCCGTGTTTGGGAAAAAAGTTGCTTGCATGAAAAAAGTTTTTCCCGTGGGGTGAATATGCGCTGAAACTATTTCCTGTTCCATAGCAGTGCCTAGAAATGTCAGATTAACATCATTCTTTTAGGTCAAACACATGTACTTTAAAACTGTTGCTTGTGTTTTTTCAGAGCCTGCATGAGTTTTTAACCTTACATAACATAGAACTGGGAAAAAGGTGAAGTTGTTGTGTAGGCCTCAGAGCCGTTTCCTTCCTATCATCGTGCACTTTGTTCTGTTTGACTCACGACATAGATTTACTACGAGAACAATAATTTGATAAAAGTGTTTGAAGAGCTTTGGAGTAAAGCGAGCAGCCTCCTTAGGGGGTGGGGAAGTGGAGAGGTGGAGGGGGGGGCTTTTTTTTTCCCTTTTTTTTTTTTTTTTTTTTTTTTTACAACTCCACTTGTGGATTCATGGGGAATTCTGTTTATGTATTCATAGCTGACTCTGTAATATTCCTAATTATCTCTCAAAAGGACGCAATACAATGAGAACCAGATGGCCTCTTTTGGTGTGACCCCCCACCCCCCCCACCCCACCACCACTCCCCCCCCAAGGCCACTCGTGAAATAAACTGCCTTTGTAGGGATCTGTGCTAAGAAAAAAAAAAATCAGGCTAATGAATGCAGTAGCCACATTGCTGCACAGCACAACCTGCCACTTGTGCGTTTACAAACATTATTTCACTTTAGAGAAATCAACCTTTGTTTTGGTTTTTTTTGTTTTTGTCCTCTCTTGATCTGGAGCAGCTCGAGTTAACTACACCTGTCGTTGCTTAAGGAAGTTTTTACAGTTTGTGCACAGTCCTGCTCAGCAGATAAGCGCAGGAGGTCGGTGCACTGAAGACATATCTCACTGTATAATCCATCAAACAATTACAAAAAGCAGACCCTGCTGCGTCTCTCCTGCCTGTTGCGCATGAGAGACGACTGCATTCAAAGGTCAAACTCTTTTGTGTTGCTTCAAAGGCTCGCTGTCACGTTGCGTGAGGAAGTAATGTACAGTGACAGTTTGTTTCATCTAACTTTGTACCTTTAATCAGTATTTTTGCACCATGCATGTTTGTGTTGTTTTGGTGACACCTTCTCCTCTGATATGTTTAGTTTTTTTCAAGCTTTCAGAGCCCGTGCAACGGTGTTTCATCTCAACTGCTACACTTTTGACTCCATGACCTCTTAAAACTAAGACGTTTTCCCTGTAAAGTTAACAACCTTATAATAGACAGTTGTTGTCTTATAAATACGCTGTGAACGTGACCTTTTTGTTAACAAGTACAGCCCAGATTGGATCCTAAAAGTATGATCTGCACACCCGGGAGACCCATATCTCTTCTCTTTTTTTCCTGCCTCCCAGTGCACTCTGTCACCCCTTGAGCCCTCAGGGTATCATGCTGCACGGCCTCTAAGTCAGATTATCCCTTATTGTGCACCCAACATGTCTCCACACTCTGCCGGCAGCCTGTAGAGCTTCTGGTTTCACTATGTCCATGACAAAATGCACAATTACTGTAAGTACAGTAACCCAAGTTTGCTTTTCCATGGAATTCACATATAACCTACTTTTTTTTTTCCAAGAGGAGGAAAAAAAGAGTTGATGTTTTTCGCTGCGAGGTTGTTTAAACACACTTCCTCTCCCGTGTTTATACATCTACAGTATGTCTGCTGTCATTTTTGGCATTTGTCTTCAGCACGGCGTGACAGCGGATATAAGTGGTGGTATTTCTGAGCTGTCAGTGACGGGCAGGCGTGCGTAAATGATAAAGACCGCATTGTGTCTCTGCTACCTCCTTTCCTATTTTCCCCTTTAGACTCAGAGGGCCTGTCTTGCTGGTGGAGCTGCACACACACTGTGAGGCCCCCAAAAGGGGGCATTTACAACTGGGAAGAAGTCCAGAGACAAATATCTGGTTCTTATAGCCACTGTACTTTCTCTCCTCCCCCCACTGGCATTTTCAGCGTCACTTTCTCATTGGCTCTGAGGAGGAGAAGGAGCCCTGGAGACAGTCTAACCCTAAACACAGCAACAACACACGCAAAAAAAAGAGTGAGCACGGCGACAGTAGCTCAGCTGCTTTATTGGCATTTTCAGATTTCCCAGTATACCTGTGATTCCTGCTCACCAGAGACGAAGAAGCTCGACTGAATTCATAAAAAAACAAATTCAAAACAATTCACTCAACTCGTTTATTTCCGGCCGCACCGGCGACTATACTCTAGTCTCCTCACTTGCCAATATGATCACAGATTGATTCTCCCAGTGCACATTCAGCACTTTAATTGACATTTGTTAGTTTTTGTAGTTTACCATCTGGAACCACACATCCAAGCAGCCTGTCGAACACTAACTCCAGTGTGCTTGTGCCGGAGCCAAGAGGCCTAACGCATATGGCCGAGGGCTTTGAACCATCCATCCAGCACTACAGTACAGATATTTATAAACCACAGCAGAGCCTCTTGATTGAGGAGCACATGTTTCTACTCTTCTGCGCAGATACCCCTCCCCACGCCATCTAGGCACCACCTCCCCTTAAAGGCGCTATTGTTTACGAGTCACACTGGGAGAGAGGACGGAGGATTGTGCTATACACTCGCTCAGTCTCACTCCCCTACTTCCCTTTTTTTTTTTTTTTTTTTCCCCTCCTCTTCCCACACGCTCGGGTCCAGCTCTGGACATTTACAGTGTGTGTGAGACCTGAGAACCTGAGAAAACGACTGGAGGAAAGTAAGCACAGCTGTGCAGCGCCGCTCTCACGTGGAGCCTATAGTATGACTAACACGTGTTTACATATGGGACTGCAGATATATATTCTGTCTGTGTGTGTGTAAAAGAGAAAGAGAGAGCGAGAGAAGAAAGTTAGCATGTGAGTCCTACCGTGTGTGTGTTTGAGAGAAAGAGATCAGAATGAGTGCAGCTGTTGGGGATTTACTGTGAGAGGCTTAAGTCCCGGCTGCGTCTCGTCCTCTCTGATCGACCTAGCGGTTCAGTGTCAGGTACCACAAACCCAGTGAACTCTCCGCTGCAGCTAAGGACACTATAGAGTTACTGTATACACTGCTGCTGATGAATGGACCTTGCAGGCGGAGATAAAGACGTGTTTACAAAGGCGCTCAGGCTCCCACAGTCATGATTCTGCACGTTCACAGCAGAGGTGAAGTGCACCACTTGTTTTGTTCGGCTAAACGGCTAAAAACACTGTTGACAGTTGTAAAACTTTATTGACACGCCTGCATGGACGTTACCATTGCAGGATAAATGAAACTTAGCCACTGCTGTAATGCATTTGTCTTTTTCTAAGATAAATTATGAGTGTTTTTTTGGTTTTTTTGACAGTAGAGAGGCAGACAGGAAACATGGGGGAGAGAAAAGGGGTGTGACAGGCGGCTAATGTCCCCGGCCTGAATCAATGCACGGACGTTGCGGTTATCTGGTGGGCGTTGTAACCGTTCAGCTACCAAGGCAGGACATATGTTTATATAAAGCTGAAGTAGTCAGTATTTTTATATAAACAGCGCGTCAGGGTGACTGCGTGGTGGGTGAAACCAGGTTGTAAGAAGTGAAGAAGTCACAGATTTATCAACAGGCTCTGCTGAAAACCCCCGATCTAGCACCTTTTAGCTCCTTGTTTTGGTTCAGCCTCACTGCTCTCGTGAGTTTTTCCAGCTGCAGCAGTTTTACTTTATCTTTAACCAGATAGCCTAGTAAATATACTGGAGCATTTAGTGGGTAAAGAACACAGGTTTTCCTTCAGGGGGCTGGTGTAAAGGAAAGAAAAACTAAAAGTGAGTTTTGGACATGAGTTTGCCAGGCGGCCAGAGACACAGCAAGCTCCAAACAAATGCTAATGTTGCCCCTGTGTCTGTTCAGGGTGTCAATGAGTAACTGTTTGTGAACAGATTTGTGCCAGAACGACTTGATGATGTGATAATTTGGGAGTGTGGTTCCTCTTCCCCACGAAAAGTGGCCCAAAAAATAAATACATGAGAAAAAAAAGGAAAAAGGAGCAGCGTGACAATTTGTAAAATACACTTGTTTATTGTCTTTCCACCAGTCACATGAGAGGCTGGGATCAGTTTAATCTCTTTGTGTCCTCTACAAATAAACCTCAGGACGTGTTTAGCCTAGCGAACGGATGCTTGAAGGGCTGGTTAACAAACCTCAACATGTTTGAGGACCAAGTTGCGTCCTTAGCACAGAATAGCAAGCGTTCAGTCCGCTGCCATCTGTTTGTAAGCTTCTTTCTCTCTTATTTCTCCTTGAGTATTTTCTTCAACAGTGTCTTCGTATGTATTGGGTAGAAAATCATATCCACGTGGATCAAAACTGCAAAGCCCTGTCTTTATCTCCGCTGTCACTGCACTGTGTTTCAGGCAGAGAAAAAGGCCAAACTGATGTCAGCGATGAATGCGATGAAGGATCACGAGGAGAATGAAACAGAGGCCGAGACAGAAGAGGTCTCAATAATAAAGCACCCGCAGCCTTCAAAGCAGCAGCAGCAGCAGAAGCAGCAGCAGCAGCAGCAGCAACAGCAGCCGCCGCCTCCACAGCCTCAGTCGCACACTCAGTGTCAGTCTCAGCCTCAGTATCAACAGCAATCACAGCCGTCGCTGCCACAACAACAGCTACAACAACAACAACAGCAGCAGCAGCAGCAACATCTGCCACCACCTCAGCAGCAGCAGCAGCAACAGCAGCAACAGCAGCCACAGCAGCAGCAGCAGCAGCCCACTGACCCAGCTTCACCCACTGTGGCCACAACCCCTGAGCCTGGAGCCCCTGGTGGAGACAAGGCGTGCCCCAAGTCTGCAGACACTGAGCCCGAGTACGAGGTAAGATCATCTCGAAACCTCACTCACACTGATTGATATCTGGTTGCGGACTCTTGAGGATTTTACAACAGAGACCTGCAGATCTCAGTTCAAAGCCAGGGTGATCCTCGTGGAGCCAGGTAGCTGTTCATGTTTTGAGAAATGATTCAGCTGGGGTCTTACACAGCTGTCAGAGTGTCTAAAGATGCCAAATATGATGCGGAGTAGAGAATGGAGCTGCTGTAATTTGTTGTGATACAGCAGCATAAAAACTGGGTGGCCTATAGTAGTTATGGTTTGTGTATGAACGATTATACTGTACAGCTTACACTAAATATGGTATACAGTATTTCATTCTAACAATTATACTGTAGAGGTTCATGGCTCTAAATATGTAAAGGCATGTCTCTTGGGTAAATTTAAAGTCTTAAATTGTCTCATTCACTGAGTTTGAGATTTTCCTGAAAAAATTTGTTGATTAATTACAGGAAATTGATGTGCAATTAACGATTTTCAGCAGTGAGCATGTGCAGCGTGTCTTTATCTTATGTGATAATAAGAGTTGACTGCTGTGTTCTGGGGCTGTTGGTGGACATTTTACAGATGTGATTAATCAAGAAAATAATTGGATGATTAATAGATGATGAAAATAATTGTTAGGTGCAGCACTCATCCATATTATAGGTAATCATCTTTAATTATTGTTATAATATTTCATTTTATGTTGTATGTATGTTTATGTAAGACTTTTTAATCAGTGATAAAAAAAAAAACTGAGACAGACGGTGTTTAAAACAGTTTCCCAACTATGGCCAGAAGTGAATACAGAGCGGATGGTTCGTCTTTTATTTTGGCTGCAGGACGGTCGTGGTTTTGGCATCGGCGAGCTGGTTTGGGGGAAGCTGCGAGGGTTCTCATGGTGGCCAGGCCGCATCGTATCCTGGTGGATGACGGGACGGAGCAGAGCTGCCGAGGGAACCAGATGGGTCATGTGGTTTGGAGATGGAAAATTCTCAGTGGTGAGTGTTTAAAGCCAACATTAATATTACTGTGAGGTGATTTTTTTTTTTTTTTCACGAGGAATTAAGCAAAACAGACTTCCATTTATAGTGACAACCACACACTTCATAATAATCATTTTTTATTGTTTTATTTGCTCAGCCAATTGCTCTTTTCCATATTTTCATCTTTTGACACATTTTACTCAAGAACAATATTAATGACTATATGTTTTTGTGTCTGTTTCAGGTCTGTGTAGAGAAACTCATGCCTTTAAGTTCCTTTCATAATGCCTTTCACCAACCAACTTACAACAAGCAGCCCATGTACAAGAAAGCCATCTATGAAGTGCTACAGGTCAGTGCTGGAGCAGTGGAATTTTAAAATGCTTGTTTTCAGTTTGAATTTATTTCCTAGTGCATTTCATCACGAAAATGGGATGCGTATTAAATTCACTCAAGTAATTTTAGTGCGCCCTTGTAATAGGAAATTCTATAGACGCAGTTTTTTCTTACTGTCAGAGGACATTTGGCCGATTAGTGTTACACAGTTGTTTCCACTGAGACCACTCTAATGTTTGTGCATTAGAAATAAAGCCAGAGCCAGCAGACATTTAGTTTAACTTAGCTTGAAGGCTGGAAGCCGGGGGAAACAGCTCACCTAGCTCTCTCCAAAATCCAAGATATGCCTGCCAACAGTATGTCTGAAACTCACTACTTAATATGTTTTACTGTTATACTGAATGTGCAACCCATAAACAGCAATAACAAGAGGTTTTATTTCTGTTCGCGGATTAATTTCTTTTTAATTCATCCTCTGCAAAGGAATAATGTTGTATATTTCCCAAGTTCATTCTCTGAACAATCTGGGGGCCTCTCATCAACATGGTACAAACTTTCCTGCAATTAGTATAATTAGCAGAAGATATTCGCTTCATGCACAATACAGTACAGGGAGGCAGGAACAAAATGGTGTTCCTGAAGTGCTGTCCAATGTTTAACAAGGAATAAAAAAATATGTGCAGTAGCTGTGTCCTTGATGAAACACTAAACGAGTAGATGATCGTCTCCACAGATCACCCCAGAGTCATAAATGTTGTAATGTATTCATAGGTGGCGAGCAGCCGGGCAGGCAAAGCCTTCATGGCCTGCCCCGACAGTGATGAGACAGAAACCTCCAAATCAGTGGAAATGCTGAACAAGCAGATGATTGACTGGGCAATGTCAGGATTTCAACCCACTGGACCCAAGGCCTTAGAGCCACCAGAGGGTAAGAGGAAGTCAATATCATGGAGCTGTAACTCTTGATGTTTTGTCTAACTTTGACAGCCGCTGGGAGTGTGAAAACTTCCCAACATGTCTCTAGATAAACACGTCATTTAATAATTGATCGTGCTGCCTCCTTGTTATATTAATTGTCTGATGTGATGTGCACCACAGAGGAGCGCAACCCTTACAAAGAGGTCTACCCCGAGATGTGGGTGGAGCCAGAAGCTGCAGCCTACACGCCTCCTCCAGCCAAAAAGCCTCGCAAAAGCACAGCAGAGAAACCCAAGGTCAAGGACATCATTGATGAGAGGACACGAGGTAAGGCGCCTGGTTTATTAGGTTAAATAGGAGTCGTGAACCCTATATTCCCTCCCTCGGGGAGCTGTATATCAGAGTAAGTGGTCGGAGAGAAGTTGTGTATGAACAAAAGCTCCATTAGAGTGACAGGTTTAAGATGAAAGTGAATGATGTGACCGGACAAAAAGACTCAGACTGTTGTTCAACAGGCAATGAATAGATGTTTGTTAAGGTTTATACCCAGTGTGCTTCATCACTGTCCTGTAAGAGTTATTTGTCAGTGCTGAGCGTTACCTGAGAAATAATCACTAATACAACAACTGACACCAGTGTTAGTTTAGCCCATAATTAGATTATCTTAAATTAAATACTGAAAAGCTTCTGTTGTTCTGTTTACAATCTCTGTCATATTCATAGACAAATGATTATTTAACCATAAACCATTTCACATAATCATTTAGCTGGAAATGTTATGTGTTTTCTCTCATAATATCAGCTCCTCCGAGAACTTGGTGTTCCACAGGGTTCACTTTTAGAGCCTCTGTTTTTTTTGTTTTGTTTTGTTTTTTCAAATTTGCATACGGTAAATAATCCATCACAATCACATTTCATGATTACATGAGTACCCGTTATTGTCACTGAAACATTTAGCCACACACTTTACTCTTCTTCTGACAATCAGTTTACATAATGCATACCGCAAATAACCAATTTTCACCATCTTAGAATCTATAATTTAGTTGTTCATTGTGCATTCATGTTTAAAATAATCTATTTGCAGTCTATGTCATACATAAACACAAGGTCAAATACCCTTTACAATTGTACTTATTACTTAAGTAGGTTTTGGGTGTATAAAATGAAAATGGCATCATAATTATTTGTCATTACATTGATTCTGAGATGACATTGCGATTTTTTTAAACTCCTTTTTTTGTAGGAGACAGTAGATAAGAATAAAAACTAAGCTAAAATTGTCAGTTCAAAGGAAACAGACTTTGAACTGTTGACCTGAGTATACAATATTACATATAGATTGTGTTAACCTACATTTCTCATGACCCCCACTTTGTTTCCTGTTTTCAGAGCGGCTCGTTCATGAAGTGAGACAAAAGTGCCGCAGCATAGAGGGTAAGTGATGTGTCCTCTGTGAGCCGTAGCTGGCAGCAGCACTGGGGGGCGTCTCAGGGGAAAAACACCTTGGTGCTTTACACTTGGCCTTGTTGTTGACAAGCAAAGCAGCAGAAATGATGCGTCTGTGTTAATAAAACGATAAAAGGGCTACAAAAGGAGAAATAACATTTCCACGATTTTTGCTGCCTTGCTCGGCTCCCTTGTGTGTTCTCTCCAAACATACCAGCTAAGCTCATTAGATCTAGACCTGCGTCACAGCTGTTCAAATAAGTAATTGAAGTTAGTAGCAGCACAGTGTTCACACATCTCTGACCTGCGCCTGCTAAACACTGACATACGGCACTTGCCCTCTTTCCGCAGACATCTGTATCTCCTGTGGAAGTCTGAATGTTAGCCGTGAGCACCCGCTGTTTGCAGGAGGAATGTGCCAGAGCTGTAAGGTAAGCTGTGATTGAGGTCATAAAAAACATCTTGAGATTCAACTCCCACTACTCGGCCGTAAAAATAAATAAATAAATAAAATCAGAGCTCCTTTCAAGCCTAATAATAAACTGAATATATTCCAAGCAGTGCCTGATGTGACCCTGTAAGATGTAGTTTTCTTTTAAATGTCAAGCCGCTCGCTGAGTTTCCAACGCTTTTTTTTTTTTTTTCCTCACAGAACTGCTTCCTAGAATGTGCATATCAATATGATGACGACGGTTACCAGTCATACTGCACTATCTGCTGCGGAGGACGAGAGGTGCTCATGTGTGGAAACAACAACTGCTGTCGGTGAGGTTTCTGCTGCGTTATGGGGGCTAATGGAAATCATGACGGCCTGTTGTTGCGTTGAAGTTGTAATGTATGTTTTTTCAGAAATGACAGTGGTTAAAAAAAAACAATTAGCTGTATGTAGTTGATTCATGTTCCTATTCACCCCAAATTATCAAAGTGAATGTGTTCATCCTTTGTTTCAGTCGTCGTTGCTGTTATATTTTCCATACAGTCCACATCCCAGAGTCTTTGTTTCCATTGGTCCAGGGTAGGAGGGAGTTGGTGTAAGCCAGTTCATTGTAATCACTTTATGGACTACAAACAGAAGAGCCTTTTGTTTTAACCCCTCTAAAGCCATATTTCCTAGAGTTACCCACTTTGGCTGTAATGGTCTATCAGTCCCAGAAGATGTGAGAAGAGTGCCCAATTAGCTGACATCCCTTCCAGCAGAGGGGGCAAGACTTCCTGTCATGCTTAACAAGACGTCATGGGACAGTAGAAATAAAGAACTGGTTCCGTTTGGCACTTAAATAAATTGCCCTTTCAGAGTTTCTCTTTGAGGAGTTTTTAAGAGTTGATGCTGTTTTAATGTTTCCAGAAACTCCTCTTAGCCTTTAGACCACATTTTCCCATTGAATCTCCACATGACATAAATCTACCATCTTTGTGTAGATCAGTGGTTGCTCTGTCATTGATAGCAGGATTGTGCACATCGTTGCACAAACTATACGCACAATGGAGGCTTTGTCGCAGTGTCACATATCTCATAGCTGCGATGTCAGACGCCACCGCAGGACGGCCACAGCGGCAGCGGCTGATCACAAATATTGTATAAAGTGTGGTTGTGTGTCGGTTGAATGGAACAGCTATAAAAGAAAATAACCCTCACACATTCAGACTGATATTGAAGAATAGAAAATACCACTGAGAACAGATCCAGCCTTGTCGGATACATGTTGGACCGATCGGTAAACAATGGTTTTCTGTGTGATGGCATTTGACATTTGGATGACATTTTGACGATAACTCACGGCCTCTCAAAACTCCCAAAACTCATTTAACACCATTGGAAAAAAAAGGTCCTCTAGGTATAAAACAAAGACCGACTGACCTCTGATTGATGTAGAAACTAAATTAAGTAGAAGAGAACTGTCAGTTATTTATTAGTCAGCATACATTAAAGTAAAGGGCCGTCAAGAGACAAAAGCACACAGCGCAACAGAGTAGAGTCTTTTTTTAATAATATATAATTATATACAATATATAATATAAATAATATACCGGTAACAATTTTAGCACAGTAAATGTAGTGCATTGGTTTGTAACTATTTTAAGCTGCGAATGGAGACGCATTTGTTGTGCGAGTGAGTATTTCTAGCAGCAAGGTGGTGTCAGGTCAGCTCAAAATAAACAGTGGGTGCATTCACGGATGTGAAAAAAACAGTAACACACTAACTACACACTGTTAAACATTACTTAAACATGATGATTAAACATCTAATTCATCATTTATAGACATATTTCCTACATTGATACTAACAAGTATGTAATATATAAAGTTATAAATGTTTAACTCTGGATTGATCAGCTCATCTGTAATGTGTTTGATGATTGTGGTTTCATACTAAATGATAGATTCAGCATTTATAATTCAAGTATAACATCAATTAGGACACGTCAGTGGTTCATGAGATTATTAAGTGGAAGGAAACGATTACAGATGTACATTTATGTACAATTGAGAGATTGTGCTAACAGTCAGTGAGTGTGTAATTTATTAACACGGATTAATTCAGGTAGTTTCTACTTGTTAGTTACGTACTTCATAAAACTTCTATTAAAACAATTAAGTCACTGTAATGCTTTACAAATGATGAATTAAGTATCTACCAACACTGCATGTGTGTGTAGTTACGTGTCAGATCACTGCACCACTGTAGGAGTATAAGGAAAATATGCAGCATCACCCAACAAGTATTTATTGACAGGTGTTAAACTAATTCATCCACAGTGTTGTGACACAAAAGGCTTTTTTAAGGTAGAACAGAGGTAGATTTGAAACTTCAGCTAGATTTTTGTGACTGTACAAATACTAAACCACAGCTTCTAATGAGATTCAACTCGTCTCTTCGTCCCGTGTTCAGGTGTTTCTGTGTTGAATGTGTCGACCTCCTCGTCGGTCAGGGTGCGGCCCACGCTGCCATCAAAGAGGACCCGTGGAACTGCTACATGTGCGGTCAAAAGGGGGCGTTCGGTCTGTTGGAGCGCCGCTCCGACTGGCCGAGCCGTCTGCAGCACTTCTTCGCAAATAATCACGACCAAGATTTCGTGAGTATAACGAGACAAAATCCCAACTGAGAGTCTCACCGAGGACGTCTCCTGTGTCTCTCACCTGCCGATCTCTGTATCCCATCTCAGGATCCGCCAAAGCTTTACGCCCCGGTCATGGTGGAGAAGAGGAAGCCCATTCGTGTCCTGTCACTATTCGACGGCATAGCAACAGGTTAGACGAGAAATCCTCTGCTCTAACCAGTGTGTCAGTTTTCACCAAGAGGCCAATTAATGACTGAGTCGGCTGATTAAAATGCTCACGAGGCCAATTAAACAAAGTTTATAGTAAATGTAGCTGTGGAGCAAAACAGTGACAGGTTTGCTGCTACTTTATAGTGATATTGCTTTTTTTTTTTTATGGGAGTTTAAAAGTAGTTTTTGTTTTCTCTTAGTTGCATAAAACTTAATTTGTTTTCAATTTCCTAAAATGTGGACATTTTAGTTTGCAGTTTTTATTTTAAAATAAGTGCACTGCAGATATTGGCTTTACATATCGGTCACCCTGTTCTCTATATAACGGTACTGGCCATTGAAAAACCCATATTGGTTGATCATTACACCATAGGTCCCTTTTTCTATATCGCATTTACTTTCATGTCATGATCTTACCCTTCAAATCAAACATCACGTAAATGCAGTAGTGCTATTGCAGCACCGTCATAGTCATTGTAAGAATTTCATTCGTCAATTCATGACTGGTATCAAAATATTACATTGGTAGGGAGAGTGATATAGGCATGTGTCTAAACTGAGGGTTTGAGTGGTCATTTTCAGTATTGTTCAACGTTTCTCTGTTAGTCAGAAACGGCTTCAGAGCTTCCTCTATCGTGGTGTTTGTTGGTTTTGATTTTGTCCTCGTGCATTTTCCCCCCTCTCTAACCCTTTCACCTCCGTCCTCCTTCCTGTTTTTAGGGCTTCTGGTTCTGAGAGAACTTGGCATCCAAGTGGATCGTTACGTAGCTTCTGAAGTGTGTGAAGACTCCATCACTGTGGGGATCGTCCGGCATCAGGGTCGCATCATGTATGTTGGCGACGTGAGGAACGTCACGCGCAAACATGTGAGTCTAATGTCTTATATAACAGCAGTTTAGGCAGACCTGACGAGGCGCTGACACTGACACTGACACTGACAAAGACCAGTCAAGCTGCACAGAACAGGAACAGATTTTCGAGTCTTAAACGTGGAGGTTGAACACATGTTGAACAACTGAGCAGATTATAGAGACCGAGTGCATCGAGAGAGGAGCACACTGGGTGGTGGTTCGCTATGATTACAGATGTGTCACTGGGCAACCAAAGAAATACTACAAAAACACGAACTCCTCCTGTCCCAGAAAAACAGATCCATCACAAGGAGTTCGCCTTGTTAAGTCTGTCTACATGGATTCTGGAAGATGATAAGCAGGGAGGTTTCTCGCATTGAAACCACTTCTAATGTGTTTTGACAACATCGAAGACTCAATTTCTCTGCCCTAGTAGGAGTTTTATACACAAAGTTGCTCAGTTAGGTCAGCGACATGGTTCAGTTCGACTAAAAACTAGAAGTTCATCTTTGTTACACATTAGTTACAGTATGAAACTACTCTAAGATCACAGTCTTCGCTGTTTGTACTGGTTAGCTCCTGTCATATCGAACATTATTTCCACAGATCTATACTGTAAAATCCATTATAAATCTTGGATGCAGCTACTCACATCAAATATTCATTCATCTTTTATGGAAAGGGAAATGTCCAGTTGATGCTAATAACTGTGAGAGGAACATAAGTTGAAGTACAGTAGGGGAAAAAAAAAAATCCTGCAACTGAAAGGTTTAAACCAGACTGTTGAGCAGATTATGAATATGAATCTAATGTGCCCTTGAGTGAGCAAGTAGCTGCTATTTTATTATCCACTTCAGTTTTAAGGTCAGAGCCGCAGCTCCACTGAAGCTGACCTCACTCTGATGAAGCTCTCTCATCCAGAGGGTTTACTGTTACCGTTTCCACTCCCATTGCACTATAAACCTGATGAGGACGTTATATCTTAAAATTTTCGATTTAATATACAGATGTTTCTGCTCTCAAACAGCAGTGGGTCTCCTTTTTCTGAACACCAGTGAACCAGAGAGAACTGGAGCCTCCGTCCAACATAATATCTGTCGTCACTGAAAATCAAGATCTAAACCTGCTGCTAGTTTGCTTCGTAACCAAAGTGCATGGACTCTGCAATGGTAGAAAGAGAAAAGAGACAATAAAGACCTTAAAGTTGGAGGAGTGTGTCATTATCTATATAGTCTATATTGTCTTTATCTGACTCTGTCTCTTATCTGTATGCAGATACACGAGTGGGGTCCTTTTGACCTAGTTATTGGTGGAAGCCCATGCAACGACCTCTCTATAGTGAATCCTGCAAGGAAAGGTCTTCACGGTAGGTCCAGATATGTTCACTTTACTTCTAATTTTGCAGCATTCATTCAATTCATTGGGGGTAAAGTCAAAGGAAGCTCATTATTTAACTGAGGAAAGCACTAGAACGTCATTAATTTGTGTCCTCTGCTGTGCCTCATTGTGGTTTAATGGCTGCGTCTGTCCTACAGAGGGCACCGGCCGCCTGTTCTTTGAGTTTTACAGGCTGCTCCACGAGGCTCGGCCGAAGGACGGGGAGGATCGGCCTTTCTTCTGGCTGTTTGAAAACGTGGTCGCCATGGGTGTCAGCGATAAGAGGGACATCTCTCGCTTTTTAGAGGTCAGCCTCCTCACTGGTAGCAGCAGTGGGATGGATCGTTAATGCCCCCTTGTGGTACTGACTGAAGGATTGATTGATTTGAAGGGAACCTCAACCCCACTAATCCTGATGTAACACTGTATGCTACTGTCTTCTCCCAGAGTGTTGCATTTTATTATCCTGAAGAGTTGTCGGCTAATATTACAGATAAATATATTACAATAATTCTAAATATTAATATTGCCTTTGACTGATTGGACACTGTGAAAATGTATTATGGAGGTTCTCGACTGACTTGAAAACTATAGAAGGATAGAGTTAGGGTTACTTTTCTAATACATATTAGCCATCCTTCATTGTTTTGTCTGATTGACGTGTGTTTTTCCTCAGTGCAACCCGGTGATGATCGATGCTAAGGAGGTGTCTGCCGCCCACCGTGCCCGCTACTTCTGGGGTAACCTTCCTGGCATGAACAGGTTGGTGGGTCAATGGTGAGGGAAGCAGCAGACTTTGACATACACAGTGGAGGAAAACAAGCTGCCCGACAACAGGGGCAAACATTTATTAGAAATACTCTCAACGTTATTGTCGATGAAACTGTGATTATTACAGTTGCATACCAACTAAATGAATAAGTAATTTCCTATTTTCATTTAGTTGTTTTTTCTCAGTTTTTTTGTCATATACAGACATGTCTTATAATGTGTTTTTTTTTTCCTAAAAGGAAAAAGGCAAAACTAACTAGGCAATAAATGATGATACTCCAGCGGCCCCAAATATGCAAAATTCAACATTCAACATGATCCTACAACTGCAATATCTACTCAAAAGCTCAGAGTTGTAAAGTACGACCTGTGACTCCTGTTGTTTCTCCTTGTCAGGCCTCTGAGTGCGATGTGCAATGACAGACTGGACCTCCAGGACTGTTTAGAACATGGAAGGACAGCTAAGGTACTTAATGTGATACTGTACTTAGCCAAAAATGAATCGCAGTTAACTTTAACAGGAGTGCATGCGTCACTTGTTTTAGAAACCTTCATGTGGCGTCTGAAACTTAAGATTTGTGTTGCTTTACTTGAAAAACAAACAAACTGTGTTGTAGTTTGACTGCTGTGATCAGAGAAATACTAATAATTTATGCACTATATCTGTGACAGTGGATGCAGTTGTGTTTGATGTATTGTATTCAATAACACAATAGCTGATATTAAATGGATATACTGTGCACAACTTTGCACACTAGTGGCTCCCAGTGGCAGCAAGAAGTCACAGCCAGCACATGAGATGACCGAGGCAAATGTTTCTGCACCTTCGATGTGCATCAAGACTGTTAAATCTCTCTCATTCCCTTTGCTCTTTCAGTTTGAAAAGGTGAGGACCATCACCACCAGGTCTAACTCCATCAAGCAGGGCAAGGACCAGCACTTCCCCGTCTTCATGAACGAGAAGGAGGACATCCTCTGGTGCACTGAGATGGAGAGGTATGTAAACGTTTGAGTTCACGTCCTTTTTACATAACGTTTCACAGAGAGATCCAAAAATCTCAAGATTATCTCCCTGTGTCTTCCTCCCTGTCTGTCCTCTACCCTGTGGTCTGTCTGGTCGCCCTGTGCCAGGGTCTTTGGCTTTCCAGTCCACTATACGGACGTGTCCAACATGAGCCGACTGGCGAGGCAGAGGCTCCTGGGCAGATCATGGAGCGTTCCTGTTATCCGCCACCTGTTTGCACCACTCAAAGATTACTTTGCCTGTGTTTGAGCAGCAAGAAGAACTCGCTCTGAACCATTTAGAAACTACAACTGTACGTTGTTACTAGAAATAAGAGCCTTGATCCTCAAATTATACTCTGGTATAATTTGCAAGCAAAACGTTGACGTAGATTTCACATTATTTCTTGTATTTGAATTGTAATTCTTATTCTATTTAATTTTGATACGTCATTTTACCTTTTAGCAGTGTTATCAAGTATTGTTGATTTGTTTGTGCAAGCTATACTTGAGACTATGCTTTCTTCTCAAGACACTGAGAGAGAAAAGTGCTACATATGTATTTTAAACGAGACGGAAACGCGACGGGGAAACATCCGAAATTGAGAGAGCGGTTTTGAATTATGTGAAATGTTTCTGCTGTGTGAGCGTACTGCGAGATTCCCACCTGCAGTGCAGCCATGCTTCCAGCTACTGAGCCTCACAGAGATGTGAAGAGAAAGGCGATTTTCTTCAGTGTCAGGAGAGCTGTGTCTCTGAGAATCCAAAACACCAAATCACATATACCTCTTTGTTTACAGTTTCTATACACAACTGAAGGTAATAAAAGGTACTACTGTAATATGGTTACAATACCATGGTGCTCCAAAATGATGAGAAACATCATAGCCCATGTGGCACTACAACTTTAGACAATACGGAGCTCTTTAACCTGTTGCTGGAAAAAAACAAAAACGCAAAAAAAAAAAAAAAACTTGTTTAATGTTTTTACACTTAATGGAAAAATGTTCTGTGCCGTTTTGTTCACTTCAGGAAACATAGGAGTGACAGACAGTAGACTGCAAAAGGGAGCGTGTCCTCTTTTCTGCATTTTACAGCTTTTATACAGTTTTTACTGGTGCTCATTTAATCTCTCAGCCTTGTTGCGCTCAGGCTCATCGCCTGGACCTGCACAAACAGAAAGTGAAGCTAGCCACATGGGAAATGATGTTTTCTGTCATTCAAAAAAAAAAAAAAACCTTAAGATCAAAGTCTGTGGTGAGCTACTTTTTTCTAGTTTCATCCTGACCAATGACATTACTGTACAACTGTTAGTAAGCGTGGAGGCTGGAGGAAGAGGGGGCCGGTGGGCTGGGTTAACAAAAGTTACTAAATGTAACTACAGGTCTGTGAAACCTGAATGACCGCCAAAGGTGGTGCTTCAAACACTGGATCTTCTTTCTGGTTGAGGTGCTATTAGGGTGACGGTACCTTAGGTAGAAACTCTGGAGCTTGTTGACACTTGTGCCGTTCATGGACGTGCTTGGCTCATGTGATGGCGGAGAGTAACGCCGTCTTAATGTATGCCCACCAACACTAGGAGCAGGTCCCAGACTGGAGTCCTTGAGGCACTCGGGGGACATCGTTGTTGGGGCTTGTGACAGGACAGGAAGTGCAGTCTGGTGTCTTCTGCCCACATCAGCAGGTTCTGGGATACCCTCAGTAACCATGTTGATGTGTTGTTGTTGTTGTTGTTGTTGTTATATTACATGGTTGTGGTGCTAACTCTTTGACCAAATAAGCATATGCGTGCACAGATCCACCATCCATCAGACCAGCTACAGTGTGGCTGCAATCACATACCTGGTAAAAGCCTATTGGGAGAGAGGGAGAGGGAGACTTAATGAATGAAATGTAAAAAACTACCTGTGTTTAGACGCAATGAGGGCGTGAAAGAACGTCAGAAATAGTCACACTGAAACCTGCTTGTCTTCCTCAATAGAAAATAAGACGAGTCATCTTCCAGTTCTACTTTGGGTAGAAGGGTTGATAGCATAGGCTACTATAGCATAGCATACTATACCCTCCACTGGTCCACAGGTGACATTGTTGGTATTAAATACTCAACCTGCAAGTTTATAAGACAGAAGATCCAGTGACAGGCGGTCATGACGGCGTAAACAGAAAAACCTCCTCCTCGACCTCCACCTCTCAAACTGAAAAACTGTCAGGTGCAAATCCTCAACAATATGGTGCGGCTTCACAAAGTTCTTCTACCTTTTTATAGCAATTTTGTGCTGTTTTATCAACATTATAAAGCACTTTTATATGTATACTTTCTTTTTTTCTTGATATTTTTTTAAAAGAAATTGGTTCTTGTGAATTGTTTTTGTTTTTGTTTTATGATGTGAACTGATCTACCCTCGTGTAATACTTTTTGTATACAGTAGGGCTGTGCCAATAGAAGTGAAAGAATGGATTTTAATGTGTGAAACCCATGTTATTTGACTCAGTGTACAGTAGATGGATCGACATTTGTAACCCCAGATCCCCTTCCCTTTCTCCCATCATCTATATTGTTTTCCTGTTTTAAAGCAGCGATACAGTATGTTACTACCCAGAGTCAAAGAATGTCTACTTCTATTAAGATTGTACAATGTAAGACAGAGTTAAAAAAAGACTATGTCATGCGCTTTGTGTAATATTTTGTCCCGTATGAAGGACAGTTATTGGCCTCTGCCATTTCCCTGATAACTCGTAGTCGTCATGTTGACAAATTTAAGTGCTGATCCAAATTTGGATTACGTTCACATGAACTAAATTCTCTGGATTGTAAACCTGTTAAGCTAAACATGGAGGATTTAGGCTGCAGTTTGTCAAAACGAAAAACTGACACAGTGTTTGACGAAGACGTCGGCACTCAAAGAATAAAGAGGATAATAAAAACAGATGCTATCACTTATCTATATCATATTTAAGATTCTAAATTTGAAATTTAATTTCTTAATGTAATTAATTTCTTAAGTGACCTTATTGCTATAATTTTTTTTGTCCATGCACACAGGGCTCAAAATGAACTCAGAATGTGTGTCGTGATATTTTAACCAGATGTTATCCCCCCACTCCTTCTATAATACTTAACATCCCCTCATGTTTGTACATTTTGTACATAGTTTTTCCGGTTGCTGTTTTCAACAAAATTTCTCATCTTTTTTTTTTTGGTTTGTTTTTTTTATTTTTACGATTGAGATGTACAAATATAATTCTTTGCTAATATATATCATCAAATTAGAAGAAGAAAAAACGATTCTTAGGTTAAAAATTAAAATCAAGTGACAAATTTGATTCAAAACTTTGCTTTGAGCATTAGCTATAGGGAGACTCCAAGTCGGCATTTTTTCGTACTGATCTTGTTTGTGTCAAGTGAATCCAGATTTAATGTCATGTGATCAATGGACAGCTTTAAGATGAACGGTCTCCACTTCACTGCACAGCCCTACATGGTGGTGTTTTATGCTTCGGTTTCTTTTGTAAGGATTAAAAAAAAGAGGGATTGTAGGTGTTTCCGATGGTGCTAAACATTTTATCTAATCAAGAAAAATATATTTGATTGGAAGAGAAATAAACATGTCTTGACAATGACTGTTTTTAAGTTCCTTGTAGTAATGGAAAAGAACTATTATTTCACTCATATAAATATATTAACAAAGGCATTTTAACTTTGTACTTGAAAAAATAAGGATAACAAATAATGAAAGGTTTCCTATATTGTTTTAGACTAGAGATTGCTGTAGTTGGTGCTTATCTGTGGGAAAATCGTGTGAGAAAAAAAAAACGGTAATAACTTTTACTGTAGCATAATGTACGCTTAATACGCATTGCTTCTTAATCCTACATTCCATGCCGTAATACTCCATGTCTGTTTTCAAGATGTTTTGAATTGATGCTTATTTGTTTTTGTTTTTTTTTGTTGGGTTTTGTTTTTAAAAAATCAGAAAAGTTTAATTTTTACTGTTCAAAGCAGGTCAATAAGTCTATATTCAGTGATACTGTTGACACTCTGTGTGACTTTCTTTCTGTCATAACTGTTTTATGGCTTCTGCGCTTTTTCCTCAAGACCAGTTCGTACAGCAAATGTAGCAGTCATTCTCCACTTTGAACCCCCCCATACTTATGTTTAGTGTCCAGAGAGAAGATAAAGGCTCCGTATGCTGGAGAACACTTGAATAAATGTATTGTCTTTGTGCAGAAATCTGCAAACTCCTGTCCTTTTTTTTTTTTTTTTTTTTTTAAATCTATTTAATTTGTTAAAATAATTCGAATTGTGGTCCCTGAAATGTGGCTTTGCAATCTAAAGCATAAATATTCGGAATTACATGTTTTTTGTTAATTAAAAATTAAACTCTATTCTGCTTCATCTGGAATTGTGGGTTGAGTACAATCCGATTTGATTGACAGTGGCCTGGAAATACAGTATAAGCAAATATTCCCACAACTCACTGGATTATGATTCAAATAGTAAATTCTGATGGTGATATATGGTACTTTACTTTTCTATCTCAGCCCCAACCAGAAGAGCATAGGATGAAATTAAAAAGAAAAAAAAGGAGAATGGATGAGATTTTATAATAATAACAATATAGTTAGTTAAATATGGTAGCAGGTGTTTTGATTAAAAATGCTCCTCCACTGAATGTTTTTCAAGTAAAAAATGTCATCTACATTTCTATTTAAAAATGAATAATCTCCTGAAAATGTGATTTGATCCTAGATTTGATCATTCATCAAAGATGAGCCTAAAGGAAAGCACAGCTTAGATGATACATGCAACATTGTTTCACTGAGTGAATATGGTCAGTTGACAATGTTTAATTTATCAACAACATGGAAAGCTTTAATATTAAATTTTATCTTGCAGTAGATATTATTCCTATGCCTTCTAAACAACCAATATGTCTTTCTGAAATCAACCCTAGGCCTGTGGTATAGCCTACAGTTTCCATAAACCATATGATTATGATTACCTACCACATAATTATACAGTGATTAGCTATAATTATGATGAACTATGCGTAATAATGAAATTTTGTAGTGGACAGACAAGAAATACTCAAATTCCAATCACACTGTTTGATAAAGTCCCATAATAATAATTTCTGCCCTCATGACTCTCTTGTAGCTTCTAATTATCTGGAGGTTGACAGAGGAGATGTGGAGATTGATTTTCAGCTCCAGTTTCTATGCCATCATGGCCTCCAGGAGGGGATTGTGTATGTGTGTCTGTCTGTGGGTGTGTGTGTTTCAACACCTGGGTCCTCGCCACCCTCTGCGTGTAAATCTAAAATAAGGGAGTTGCCCTGCAGCTCCTGTTTGATCAGACCTTAACATGTTGCCACTATAAAACCTTTCATTCAACCATTAGAGTTTATGAGCCTGCACTCACATACCTGCCATGTGTTCATAAATATATAATTTATCTTGTTCCATGTTGATTTTTTTCCTTCAGTTACGAACACTGAAGATGTATCGTGGGTCCTTTAAGATAACGACATAATAGATCATAGGCTGCAAATTCATGATTAAAGCTCATAGTGACATTTAATCTATTAAATGCAATAAAAATGCTAATACTGCTGATAATCATTACAATAGTCCATTATGCAGCCCCATTCCTCTGATATTTCCATGCCACCCTCTGCCTCTGATAGTGGTACAGCCTCCTCGTGCAGGACACGCCCTAAACCCAAAGTAATTGGTTGCTTAGGCGACCAAGCCTTCACTCACCGTCGCTGATTGGAGCGTCGCACCGTCGCACGGCCTGGATGCTGAGAGCCGCGTCAAGTCACCGGCAGACTGGCAGGACGGAACCGGAACAAAGGGGATTAGACTACAAAATAAAAGCATATTTGGTGAGTGAAAACGGGGCTCTTAAAGACTTTTCAGATGCGTGATATTTGTATTTATTCAAAGTTTAGCAGTGTCAGTGCAACCTAAGCTAAAAATTAAGCTATCCAAATAAGATCATAATATACATTTTTGCAACTTGTGTCTTTAAGTTTTATAGATGTTTGTTAAGTTATCCCAATAAAACTAATATCAATGTTGATTTTAAATCTAAGTACAATTTAAAACAACAAAAACAAAATTTAACAAAGAAACTATAAATGTAATCTTATAGGTAAACATAGCCTACTACATTATAGGGCAGTGGCTGAACCTTTTTCTAGCCCTATATAGGTCACTGTAGTTTATTTCCTTATGTTGCATAATGGGACTGTTATAAAGGCTGTCATAATTTACATGCACTGTGAAAAAAACTCCAACAACAATAAAATAACATTTTGGTTTCTCCATGAATTAAACGTCTGTCTAAAAAGTTTCAATAAAATAGGAACTGCAAGGGTGGCTTTTATTTTGAAAGCAAAAAACCGGACCACTCACGTGCACCTCCGTGCTGACTTGACGGTGATGATGCTGCGGTCTGCTGGTCCCGGACCGGCTAGGAAGGCATCCATCTGGTGCGTGTGAGTGTGTATGTGTGTGTATCTCCTTGGGAAGTGCCATCCACGGATTGTGTTGCATTTTTCTGGTTCCTGTCAGAAAGTGTCCACAGAGCCGAGTGGAGCAGCAGCAGCAACAGCAGCAGCAGCATCAGGCCTGTAGAGGAGGTACGTGGTGAACATCATCAGCTTTATTCTGCGAGGGGTGGAAGAAATCCTCTCCTGGAGCCTGGATACTTTTGTTTCCATGCCCCCTTGGCTTACACGTCTGGGTGTTTGCCCTGCTCCTCTGCTCTTCCTGTCATCCACCCACCCTCCCTGGACTTTAAACACACCCTGAGGTGCAGCCACGCCGCTCCACCTGGCAGCAGGGGGGCTCTACTACCTACTATCACACCGCTAAAGCCACTTTGCGCTGTTATTTAAAGCGAGCAGGTCGCTGTGCAGCAGCCAGCAGGGCAGAGGAGGGACTACGGGGACGGACCGGGAGCCGGGAGGCGGTTTCTAGGTCGATAATGAAACGCTGTGCAGCCGCTCACGCCGGATCTAGACCGGTTTCTTTGTGTCAAGTCGCACAAGTAGAAGTGTCATCATCTCACTGCGTTTACACTCCACCGGCAGAATCACTATTTTTACCGACCTGATCTGTATGGCTGGTGGTAATTTACCTATATAGGGTATTGCATGGGTTATTAATATTTATGGGCAAATAAAAAATATAAATATAACGTCATTTCTGCAGGTATTGGGGCCTGCAGTGTAATAATTGCAATTGAAAACACCTAGGCCTACCTTATGCACATTGACTGTATTATCGATCTCATAGGATATCTGATCCAGTGAAGCACAGATTTATTTTTGCAAGTGTGTAACCAGGTAATAAGAGCTCACCTGTTTATTATTTACTACCCGGTCTTAACTTCTATAGTGGTTACTGAGCTATAGGCCCTGTATTGTAACAGTAACTTTATCACAGCCTGTTGTTGTTATGGTGGGGTAATGTGTCCGCCCTCTGACTTGACTTGCAGCCCGTTTGTATTAATGCATCATCATCATCACCACCATCATCACCACCACCACAGCGCCGAGCCTCCCTGCACATTATCAGCCATCAGATCTGGATGTGTGAAGGAGTCCATGCCATGCAGTAAAGTTGCCGCACCCTCATACGTACGCACCCTGCACGCACACTTTACACGCAAGCACGCAGGGTGGACACACACAATACATCACATCATTAATAGACTTGTGTAAAAGGGAAGGGAGGAGGCAGATCTTGAAGATTGGGTCTTTGTTGTTGAAGAATAGTTCACTGATTTGGTGATTTTCGTTTCATCCTGCAGAGGTATGTTCAAAGGAACACGAGAGAGTGGAGAAATTAGTATAAGATAAGATTTTGTGTATCATGACTTACTATTTCTTACCTCAGTAATCCTCTGGAGTTCCCCCTTGCGTCCCGGTTGAGAATCTCTAGACTACATTAGAGCGTCTTTGCATTTACGTCATGTCAAGAGAAACCCACCTCAGCTCACTTCATTTATTTCTCACTCAGTCACTAGGAGTCTTTGTGTTGCTTCATGCTGAGTGAACATCATTGTATAGTGGTTTTATGCTGCTTCAGGCTTTTCAAAAAAAATAATGGTCTTATTGACCCTTGTTTGCCTTATTGTGATCCACAACTGGACTCACCACTACATCATGGTCCGCTGGGACGTCAGGCCACAGGCGGTGACTGACACAGCCTCCTCAGTGCTGTAGCTGATGTCAGACACTGCCTGACAGACCAGTCTCAGAGCAGCATCACCGACTCTTATCTCTCTCCTCGAGTCTTTCTACACTGTGTCAAGATGAGGTGAAATGTTGATTTCCTTGAGTTTAGTGTAGAAATGTAAATATTTGTGGATTTCTGGAGAACCAAAGAGTTAAGAAGTTGTGTTTGCTGTGTTTTCTTGCTCTTTTGTTGTAGTTTTTCCAACTATTACAGGAGCTGCAACTGATGTCTGATTCAAGTGTTGCATGTATTTTTCTCCTACAGAGCCATAGCCATGTCTTCCAGCGCAGCGATGGTGAGGATCCTGATAAAGGGTGGCAAGGTGGTGAACGACGACTGCACCCAGGAGGCCGACGTCTACATTGAGAACGGCATCATACAGCAGGTGGGGAAGGAGCTGATGATCCCAGGTGGGGCCAAAGTGATCGACGCCTCGGGCAAACTGGTCATCCCCGGGGGCATCGACACCAGCGTCCACCTGGAGGAGAGCTTCATGAACGCCACCACGGCAGACGACTTCTACAGCGGCACCAAGGTAAACGTCCTGCTGGAAAGAAGAGCAAGCGACACTGTCCTAAAACAGAATTTATTCAGGACAGTTTTTTTTTAATAACATTGTTCCATTGATGTTAATTTTACCCAGGATGTCAGTGATGCTTGTTGTGTGCGATGAGACTGCTTTCTCGATATTTTGGGATCAAACATGGCCGTTATTTTAGACAGATTTACTTTTGTTCAGACAGTAAGATGCCAAAATAAGAAACAGGATGTTAGAATTTGATTAAAACTAAACTAAAATTACAAATAAAACGTTTAAATACAAAGAAAACTGTGTATTAAAACTAAACAAGGCAGCTTGTGGTGACAATTTGAATGAATATTATTGCTGCTCAGACATATGGTCAGCTATTAAGTCATTACATACTTTGCATGATCCTACTCCAATGGCATCTGTCTTGGAAGATGATCCTTCTAAGATGATCCTTGATTAATTGATTAGTCTGTGGACAGAAAATGTGTCTCATCGATTCTCAAACAACCTCATTAACATCTGAAGACGTCAGTTCAGAGTCTGGATTTCAAGTGACATGTCCACTGCTTTGTTTAATCATGCGTGAACCAACAACGAGGTGCGACCCTAAACAACAGGCCACCAAGTGCAAGCCAGATGCACCTTGTATACACGGGGATGATTTGGCATTTTGCTGTTGGCACTGTAGCTCAGTCCAGGCTACGAGCTGCCAGAAATACTGAGATGGAGTCATCGAGGTTGCTGTTAGGACTGGGATATCCCGCCTTGCTTCAGGCCACCATGATGACTCATCAACTAGTCTGGAGCTCTTTGGGATGATGGGATGGGAGCTGAGAAATGACGGGACGCTGGGATTCAGATGTTTCGTGACTGGGCAGACCGGTAGACGCTGGTGACAGACACTATTCTCCACTGTTCCCTCTCTCTCTCTCTCACTCTCACTCTCTCCTCGCGGCCCCTCCCAAACCCTCTTCGCTGCTGCCGTGCTCCCTGAATAATTCCAGAAACAAATGCAGATGAGCATCTGTTTCCATGGTGACCACGGGGCTGCTGCAAAGACTGCCGCAAAGCCTTTTCACTCACGCTATTGTGCTTCTTGGGAGACAATGGTTCTCAGACCCACACCCCCCTGGTTTTTCCCTCCCACTGCACACTCCTCGACTCTCCCGGGTCAGCTGACAGATGCTCGGTGAAGCAGGCACTCATACACAAAACACACACTGTGTCCTCTCTCTTGTTTGGATTATTAAGGTTTGCACTAGTTTAAAACGTAAATCTGTTACTAGGGGATAAAAATTAAGAAGTGCTGATATAGTAGATAAATGCCTCTTGATTATACTGTGAGAGGAATGAATCCAGCACTGGATTTTAACTGCTGTGGATTTATATTTCCCTCTGCATATAACCATAAAGATAAGCATTAATGGCAAATGAGGCTTTTACTTTTATGCTCACAGTAAGAGATGTGCTGGTTAGTGGATTATGGTCTCTTTAGTATTTACGGACTTAATGAATCAATATCTCCTGCGTCAGTGTCACTTAATGCCCTGGTTTATTCTTCATTCCAGTTAATTTAAAGGTCTGCTTTTCAGTCAACCTCAGGTCACATTGGTTTAACACTGCCTATGAAAAAAAAAACACGGGTGAAATCAGGACAATAGAGCACAAAATGTCATTCCCTCACCAAATGACAGAGGCAATACAACGCAATTACTTCTGGTAATAAGTGACAGAATTACATCTCGCATCTAAGTGATTGGTTGAGTGTTTTTCTGCGTCTCTTCCAGGCAGCTCTGGCTGGTGGTACAACAATGGTGATTGGACACGTCCTGCCTGAGAAGAATGAGTCTTTGCTGGAAGCCTACGATCAGTGCCGCAGCTCGGCCGACTCCAAAACCTGCTGTGACTACGCTCTGCACGTGGGAGTTACTTGGTGGGGGCCCAAGGTACGCAGCCCACAAGATGGAGCCTTTATTCCTTCATCTTTTTGTTTCAAGACAAAATTCATATTCGGTTTTTAAACTGTTAAACATCAGTCCTACTCAGGAGGAGACAGTTGGTTCCTCTTGTACCTCTGTTAGTGACCTCCTAATAACGCTAACTCCACTTATGCACCAGTATAAAACAAATAAACCTCAACAAAATCACGCAGACAAGAATTACTGTGCTCATTTGTTTTGTACAAGGAACCTCTCCTCATTTACACCGTCTCCTGCTGCAGGTACGAGCTGAGATGGAGAAGCTGGTGAAAGAGCATGGAGTGAACTCCTTTCAGATGTTCATGGCCTACAAGGACATGTTCATGCTGAGGGACAGTGAGCTCTTCCAGGCCTTGCAGCAGTGCAAGGACATCGGAGCTATCGCAAGGGTCCACGCTGAGAACGGGGAGCTGGTGGCAGAGGTGAGGGGAATCATCTCATTCATTCATGCTAAATGATCAGAAATGCTTGATGTCGTTGCACTTTTCCTACGATTTTATTAACTGTCATCAATTTCCAAATGTATCTTGTACTAATATGTTCTATAAGAGCATGATCTGATCTGTAGCATCTCTTTTGTCTCTGTTCAGGGTGCAAAGGAAGCACTGGACCTGGGCATCAGTGGCCCTGAGGGCATTGAAATCAGCAGACCTGAGGAGGTATGATCCATGCATCCACTTTATGTGTCTGTTAAACTAAATTAAATAAGTCTGTCAGTGTCTCTCTCATGATGATTTCTCATGGGTCTGTGTGTGTTTTTACAGTTGGAGGCAGAGGCGACCCACAGGGCAATCACCATCGCCAACAGGGTGAGTGAGATCAGTATTCACATGTATGCAATGCAAAGATCATTTTGGGCCATGCTAATAGTACGGCTATGGGGATGTCAATGTGCTGGTTGGTCTGTTTTTTTGATCAGACTGAAATAATTCAACAACGAATTATGGCTTGTGCTGAGGGTTTGGAAAGACATTCATAATTCATGATGACTCTCATTCCCTCAGCACCACCATCAAATTGAGGTTATCACTTATAAAATAATTGAAAACCTAAAAGATGTTGCAAAATGTTCGTGGTTCATTCTCAGCGGTTGAGCTTTTGACTTGAGGTTCATATTTGAGATTTTGAGACATTCACTTTTATGAGCCAACATAATTTGGTTTTGTCCCGTAATAAAATCTGTCTAATAAAATGGTTATGACCAAATACTGAAAATTAATGACTTTCCCATCACCAGACTCAGCTACACTTTGTGTTGGTTGTAATTTGCATATTCTAAGATGTCAAACTGTATATGACCTTGTTTAAAATGATTACATATGTATCTAAAACCTGTGTGTGTTGATGTTTTCTTGTAGGCCCACTGCCCGATCTATCTAGTGAGTGTGTCCAGTATGTCTGCAGGAGATGTTGTGGCTACAGCCAAGATGCAAGGTGGGGTCTATTTACATTTTACTAATCAATACTGTATTATTTATCAGTTTTATACACACTACATCTTACAAAATTTGAAAATAATACCTTAAATGAAATTATAGGACATTCAAGTTCATGTTTGCTTGGTCAGAGGCATATTTTCCTGAGCATTTTGGAGTCATGGCGGTTAATCTTTTAATCTCTTGATTGTTTAATCCGTGCCCTTTTTCTTGCAGCTCTCCTCTCACTGACATTTAATCCAGTCTGTGTTAATATTGTGCCGTTTAACTACAGGTAAAGTGGTCCACGGAGAGACCACCACGGCTCACGCTGTGCTGAACGGTATGCAGTACTATCACCAGGACTGGGCCCACGCTGCCGCCCACGTCGTCGTACCGCCTCTCCGCCTCGACCCCAATACTCCTAATTTCCTAATGAGCCTGCTGGGAAAGTAAGTGCTATAAAACTGACTCGTACCTGTTTGTTTCCACTTCTTCACAACCTGTGTGTGACCTTCTTTTTTAACTCTGTCCCGCCCCCAGCGACTCTCTGAACGTTTTGGCATCTGACCACCGTCCATTCACCATCAAACAGAGGGCTATGGGCAAGGATGATTTCACAAAGATCCCTCATGGGCTCCCTGGCATTCAGGACCGCATGAGCGTCATCTGGGAGAAAGGAGTGGTATGTGTAGCTCTTTTGTTCTCGTCTTGCAGCGGAGAACCTCCACAACCAGGATATCTGTTTTGGTTTTGGGAGGATATTGATTTGAACTTGAAAAAATACTATATAAACTGGCCGAAGAGGCATAAAGAGCATCCCCTACTTTTAGTGCATCTGCATAAATTCATCACTAAGATTACAGCATATTTTAATCTTTGTGTTTGTTATAATTCACAGATTGGAGGTAAAATGGATGAGAATCGCTTTGTTGCCGTCACAAGCTCAAATGCTGCCAAGATCTACAACCTCTACCCCAGGAAAGGCAGGATCATCCCAGGAGCAGATGCTGATGTGGTTGTCTGGGACCCAGAGGGATCCAAGTATGAAACTGGATACATCCATTCATCGACCAGATTGTCTCACTACGCCTCTCATCCCATAACTCAAAGGCTGATTAGGTTGTTGTTGTTGTTGTTGTTTTTTGCCTGGCTTAAATGGGTCATTTCTTTCTCTCACCTCCATCTGCAGGACCATTTCTGTGGACAACCAGGTCCAGGGAGGAGACATAAACCTGTACGAAGGCCTTCGCTGTCACGGTGTTCCCCTGGTCACCATCAGCCGTGGGCGCCTGGTCTACGAAAACGGGATGTTCACGTGCGCCGAAGGCTCTGGAAAGTTCTGCCCCCTGAGAACCTTCCCAGATTATCTCTACAAGAAGATGGTTCAGAGGGAAAAGGTATCAGACACACCTGGGTTTATGTATTACCAGAAGAGTGGATTTCCATGAATTAACAGATCATTTATTAAACATAGTCTTTAATTGATTTCCAGAAAAACGTAGATATACCGTATGGTATAAGGAACACTACAATTAATCACTATATCAGTAGAAACATGTCCTTCCTCAACTACTAATGCTGCTATTATTATTGTTATTTCTTAAGTTAACATGTTCATTGTGTCTCTGATCCTACCAGTGCCAGGCTGTGAAAGCTGTGGAGCGGGAGCCGTACACAGGTGAAGTGGTCGCCGTGGTCAATTCAGGAAAGAGGGACTTTGGGGCTTCAGATCTGGACACTCCGACACGCCCCTGCACCCGGCACGGCAACATGAGGGACCTCCACGAGTCCAGCTTCAGCCTGTCTGGTGAGGACTAACACATTCACACAGGGATATGATGTTATTTGTTTTTCATTTCATGTGTGCATGAAATGATGCATGTGTATGAGAAAGTGTTTTTCAAGCTGTGTCTGTTTATGAACTGAAAACACAGACAGGTGGTGTGTGTTTGGTACAGTACAGTCTTGTTTGCTGCATTTTGGCTCTGCTGCTCTGGCCCTAAAAGAAGTCTGAATATTGGCCTGGTGAGGGAGCTGTAGTTTAAGAAACTCAGAAAGCTACAGTGACAGTGCATCTTGTCAGCCACACGCAGGCTGTGCTTGGTCCAGACTGTTACAGCTCCTCAGCTGTGGCACTGAAACCTGTTTATACAGGATTTTAAGCATTTCTTATGACAGATTTGTAATTTCATCACACATTACTTTACTTTACATTACAGAACTTAAACCATCCTGTGTTTTAGCTCCATTTTTCACATTTAAATATTGAGTTTGAAGAGATACCCGATACTCTTTTTAATTTTTTGGAGAATTTTTTAGCTTTGAAGGGAGAGACTGAAACAAAACTCTTTGACCAAACATGAACCAGGGATGTTGTGGTTTACTGTGGGTGCCTTAAGCCTTAAGGTGGACCTCTGGGGAACAGTAGTGTACTTGTACGTCACTGCAGAATAGTTTTACATAATCTGTACAGTATCTTGGTGCCTGAGGATTCATTTTGCTTAAAAAGATAACACAGTTTTCCTTATTTGAGAAACAGCATTATCCAGACTTCAGATTATACTTAAATAATAATAACAATAACTGGGCAGAAACATTAAATGGTTGGAGCAACATCTTAAATGACATGAAAGGAATTGTTCTGATCTTTCAAAGTATGTTGCAATCCTTAAATCTGATTGGATCTGCTCTGGATGGATTATAAGCCGTTTACAGAACCATATGCAAGACCATAAGAAAATACTGTATGGCTGAGCTGCTCTTAAGTCCTATTAGTAAAATCCAGCTTCTCCACTGTGTAACCTCTGTGCGATCCGGTGTTTGCAGGTGCCCAGATCGATGACAACATTCCAAAGAGATCCTCGGCCAGGATCCTGGCTCCTCCTGGAGGCAGATCCAGCGGGATCTGGTAACTAATCAGGCGGCCGTCACATGAAGCGGAAGAATGATACCTGGGGGAGACATATGGCCAAGCAAAGATCACTTGTTTTTCTTTCTGGAAGCTTAGAATACATGTGGGGTAATGGAGTCATGTTGTCATTTTGAACTCAGCACAGTAATTTAGGATTGTAAACTATTAAACCTTATGACATTGCCGTTATAATATTGGAACATGGATCAAAAAAAAAAAAAGGTTAAAAAAAAACAACCTTCGTTAAGTGATTATAGCTACCAAATTTCAGTCAAGTGATAACCAAAAACACTCAGCAAATAAAAAAAAAATGTTGCCAGTGAATTATTTTGGCTATTGGATCACGTTAGGGGAAAATAGTTTTAGGAATGTGAAGGTGAGTCTTGGTTTTTATGATGCGATTGTTTTACCTCACTGTAAAGTACGATTTTGCACTTGTATCATGTACTATTTAGATGCCTTTCTACATGATTTAATGTCACAAATGTCACAAATGTCTTTTAACTGCGACTCATGGTGAATGCAATGTAATAAATTATTACAAGGGTGTCGGCATGACATTAATATGTCAGCTATTGAAATTAAATGAAGAAAAAAAAAAGAAAAAAAGTTGCAATTGACCAAGTGATGAACAACAAGCTAATGTAAACTGACCTTTTCCATGTTATTTGTTTTGTTTATTTATTTTTTATATTGCGTTATTTGAGCTATTTTCCCTTTGATGCTACTGCTTATTTCCTGATAAAGAATGAGGTCTTTGTTCAGTAGTTCATCATTGTCAGATTAGCATTTCAGATCATGTTTACAGCCTTATAGCAGAATGGACTTCTGTTTCCACCCCTACCAAATGTGAATGATCGATGCTGTGTGTACTGTGCATGGTAGCATAGTTAGAACTACTGTAGTGAGCACTAATATTTCAGCATTCATTGTGAGCATATTCATTTAACCACAGAGAGCAAAAAGTCTCACCCAAACTGCCTTTTTCTCACCTGAGAACACTGACACCCTCAAACACACCCTCCCATACTGACGCTACAGGTCGTGACCTCTGACATGTTGACTACTGTTGTTTGTTTATTTTCTTTTTGTTTTATTAATATGTTCAGGTTTGAACCCATTCCTCCGACTGACACGTCCAATGTAACACAGCACTGTGAAGCTTAGAGAAGGTGAAGTGATCCCCCCCCCCTTAGCGTTCACGCTGAAGTTTTAACTCAACAGCAGAGATGTTAGTGAATGAATGTTATTTCTTCAGGGGATCAAAGCCGTCACATGCCAGTGAAAGCTCGGCTTCATAACTGGAAGGCATGCTTGTTTAGCAACTACAGAAAAGCACTGATACTTTGTCGAATTCTCAACTACTGTATTTTTATCGTTTGTTTTTAGTTACAGTATTTTTCCTTGTGAATAAATGTCTTAGATTATGATTATGCATCTGTATTTTTTTTTGCAGTGTAAGCAGGGATGCACACAAGATTTAGCTCATGTTTAGACCCAGCTTTGTTCAGAAGGTCATGGTGCTAACAGTCAAAGATTGTCTTTTGGACAGATTTCACCTTTGATCTTTCAGAAGCTACAGCAGATCTTGTTGTGTCCTTCTCCTCCCAAATGTACACTGGTGCTGAACAATGTGTTGTCACATTGAATTCCTTTTCATCTATCTCTTCTTTCTTTTTTTCTTGCAGCTCTTTATCACATGATTTGAGTGCAAATAAACCACAATGAATCTACTTCATCGGAGTTTGGTCTATCATTACTACATTAAATACATCTTTAAGATACTTTTGCTTCATTGGAGTACATGCAATTAATTCTATTTCACACATCTACATTCAGGGGAAGATACAGGACCTTTTCACTCCACTGTTTTTTACTCAGCAGTGGTTACTAGTTATTATTAAACCAGTGGTTTTCAGCCTTTTTGGCTTGTGACCTCTAACAAAACACTTCTCAGATTATTTTTCTGAAAATAACTTTTTAAATACCAAAGAGGCACGACTCTCCAGTGTTTCATACACACACACGATACAAAACAAAACGGCAGCAGAAGCGAGTTGTTCCCTTCAGATTTATCTTGTGACCTGTTGGAGGGAGCCTGATCCCAAGGTAGGGAATCACTGCATGTGGTTAAATCTAGCTCCACCTCTAACAATAACATAGTGTGTTTTTTTTATTATCAGATTTAACAATCTAATGATGCATTCGAGTCATTTTAAAGGCAGATTTTACTTGTTATTAAGGATTTAACCCTAACCCTATCATATCTTTGTGTTTTGATCATTTTGTCCACCCTTTCCTCACATTTTGTACGGTTAATCAGTTAATCCAGGAAGCAGATTAATTGATAATGAAACTAATTGTTAGATCCAGCTCTGGTTGTTGTAATGATGCCTGTGTAAGTGAAGTAAAGGATGTAATTACTACATTTCTTATCCAGTAGCAGATGAAACAGCAATATAAGGCAATTTTTTTTGTGTGTGTGGCTTGACCTCACTAAAACCTTAGTCACTAGCAGGCCCTAAAATCCAACCAGACACATCATGTGTCTCTTAGCTGGAACAGGCCAAAGTCCTATTTATAATGAACCTTTAGCAGCATGGAGTCGGGCGCATGCGCAGTGGGAGCTGGATTGTTGCAGCCCCAGACAGGGCGGCCCGTTACCAAGCACTGCACCGCGCAGGGTCTGACAACGACGACAGCAACGGGCATTGACATAAGGAAAAACTGCCAGCGTGATAACAACACAGACACTCCTGAATACAGTGAGTATTTCAACGCACGACGGATCCGCTGACCCGCGTCGTCCCCGCTCGGTTCTGGTTTTTGTGCGTGTTTTGCGGGGGAGGGGGCGAAGCGGTGTTTTATTCCCAGGCACTGAGGATATTTCCCGTGCACTGACAGTCCTGAGGTATTCGGGGAGGCCTGTAGAGGGGGCCGCTGGAAGACCAGCGTTGCGGGTTTTTCAACCAGGAGGCACCAGGCGAACGGGCTCATTTATTGTTCTCAGCTCAGGCTTGAAATGTCAGACCCCCGCCCATTTCTCCGGGCTCACACTGGAGGGTCTTTGCACTCTGGGTTGCTTTCTGTCCTTTTTTGCTGCAGTCATTACCGGAGCTTTCGCTGAGGCCCGGCTCTTTTTTGGGGGGGAGAGAATAGATTGACTTCCCTTTCGTGCGCCGCCCTCGATGCAATAGTTCATATTTATTAGGAATTACAGCCATGCATAAAGGTCTGCGCCTGTTATTGTGGCACAACCTGCGTGTTTTTTGGTCATATAAACGGATTTATTGTTGCCTGTACGGTCGGAGGTTATAATCATGCAATTGTAGGCTGGCCAAGCCCCATGGGAGAAATGCTGGTGTAATGTGCGCTGCTGAAGGTGCATTCACAGGAGCAGCAGTGTTATCACTACAAAACCACTGTCGTGCAATTTGCAACTAAGCGTGATTCAGTTGTTATGAGCGTGGATGTGAGAGACGTGCTGTCAGCTGCAGACACGGCGACGTGTGTGACCTTACAGACATCATTTTTAAAGCCCCTATCTTGTCTGCGTTGATGTGCATCTCTTTCCTTTTCCTCCTATAGCTACTGCAGGGAAAGTCAAGGTGTCACTATCCTCATTTCTGACACTGGTGATGAACAATCAAAGTGAGCATAGAGGAGGCCGGAGCTGTCAGATGTGTAAAGCTGCTCACAAACATCGGGATATTTCTGTTTAATCTAGGGGGGATTATGCTCACAACACATCTGTAGATTAAAGCTAAAGATGCCTCTCAGTGTGGTCTCTGTGTTTACACTGAGAAATCAAGTGTATGTCCCACAGGCCCATGTCACTGGTCTCAGAGGTGTCTGGCCTACTAGTCTAATAGGAAAAGTCCCCCTAAGGGCATATGGTGAAATATATAACCTCCGGGAAGTCATTGTAAACAGAGACCCCCACCATGTCATATTAGAAAAATGTGTGCTCCATATTGACAGATTATGGGGTTTTATGCTAATGCAGTATATTCTGTATAAGTCCAGGATGATAAGACCAAGCAATGGAGTCCAACGAAAGTCGGTCAATATATGACTTAAGTCTGGAGTTGATACAGCTGTAAAGACTAATCATTAATACAAAGTTGTGTTGATAATCAATGAACTTGAGTCATTCAAAAGCAAACACCAAACGTCTCCTAGATCCAGCTTCTCCGATGTGTTTTTATTAATTTCTTTAGCGATACTGGTAAAGTTTTGGGTTCCTGAAGTTGTTTGAAAGATTAGTAAAGTTTTCCATAGCAGAGGATTGATTGAGAGGATTTTTAAAATTTATTTATTTATTTTGCCTTTATTTACCCAGGATAATAATTAGATGCTGTATCAGGTTTTCATTCTTCTGCCTTCAAGATGTTTGATAGGTTGGTTAAAGGTTATGGGAAAGATCAGTGGAGGAGGGAGGACGCAGTTTGGCTGAGGAGGATGGACAGCTCGAAAGCTGGGAAAGACTATCTTCAAATACCCCAGCTTCACTTGATTATATGATAACAGTCGTCAGTTAACTTTAGTTTACATACATACAGTTGTTGTTAATCAATGACAGGGAAATCAATCAGTTTGAAATGTTTAATGGTAACTTTGTTGGTGAATGTCTTTTCTGTTCTTCAGCTCTTTGACATCCAGATTCAGTCCCTGTCTTCCTCGTCTCTGTGTCGTGTGTTCCAGGTAGGGGATGGCAGTGAATGTGTACGCCACATCTGTGTCTATTGACAACCTCAGCCGACATGACATGCTGGCATGGGTCAACGACTCTTTGCATCTCACCTACACCAAGATCGAACAACTATGTTCAGGTGAGGCCCGAGGGGTTTGCAGTGCGTTTGCGGAGGATTTTTGATTTTGACCGCTCTTCAAGACAAGAAATGAAATGCCTGTGCCTTCTGTGTTTTCCAGGAGCTGCGTACTGCCAGTTCATGGACATGTTGTTTCCAGGTTGCATCCTTCTGAAGAAGGTCAAATTTCAAGCCAAGCTGGAGCATGAATTTATACACAACTTCAAAGTTCTTCAGGCAGCGTTTAAACGGATGAGTGTTGACAAAGTCAGAGTCCTCTTCATATTTTTCCATTTTTTTACCCCATCATCCCTTGCACTTGCTTTAGATACACGCTGTATCACATGGAGCTATTCAAGCATTTCCTGTTTCCATCCTCCAGATAATTCCTGTAGAGAAGCTTGTAAAAGGGAAGTTCCAGGACAACTTTGAATTCGTGCAGTGGTTCAAGAAGTTCTTCGATGCCAACTATGACGGGAAGGAATATGACCCTTTACTAGCCAGACAGGGGCAGGACGTGGCCCCTGCCCCCAACCCAGGTGATCACTTTATCCACCACAAACCAAAGAGAAACCCAGGTAAACCAAACAGTTTTGCCTTCGCTTGCACGGTCTTGCTGAGCTTTTTGGATGGCTCAAGGGCGCTCCCCCCCCTCTGCAAGCAAGTGGTGTGAGCAGCACGATTCACAGAATGACTGCTGTCTTCTTTAGATCCATCTCACTGCCCAGCATTCACAAGCAACATGACACTGTAGGTATGAGTGAGTCACTGGTGGGATTACTGCACCAGGCGCCACACAGTGAGTAGTGGGATGCAGCAGTGGTGGGGTTGCAAAATTCACATCACGCAACTTCAGTTTCAACTCGCACCTCCCAATTCTAATTGATCTGGATCAGCAGCGCCAGAGGACCTGCAGAAATATCAAATGTGATGATTATCTCCAGTGTTCTGCATTACGCCGGTGATGCAGCGCTGTTGCAGCTTCATTGCTCTCAAAGTTGGACTGAACCAAGAAAAGTGTCTCATTTTACTAACCAGAGTTAACGTCAGCCTGACCAGCCTTGCTCTGTCTCTGTCAAAGCTTTTTTGCTTGAAAATCATGGCGAACAACCTGATTTGATTTTTAGCGTGTCATAAGCCTGCTCTGTGACTTTGTCACTGGCAAGCAGCGTGAGCAGAATGACTGCATTTATTTCAAAACTGTAATAATGCGTGTCGGCATGGTTTGACTTTGAGTTTCTTTAATACACTTCTGCTGAAGCACTTATAGAGGTTTGGCAGATTCTTTTTTTTAGTTTTACCTCAAAATTTGGCTTTATATGTTTGGCAAACAAATTTGTATCTTTTACATCAGCTCTGTTTGTAAAACTTTTTTGAAATCCATTCATAAAAATGCCATATCAAAGACATTAAATTATGATACAAGCTGATAAAATCAGCTCTCTATAATGTGCTACATCCATCGCCACAGTTGCTACAAGGCCAAAATAAATGCAGAGATTCTGTGTGCACTCAAACGCTCAACATCTCTCACCGTCTCTGACCAATCCAGGACCACAGAGGACGTCTCCAACAGTTCCCAAAAACATGCCAACACCGCAGCGGGTCCAACACAACACTCCAGCCTTGAGGAAGAACCCGTCTTTGTCTAGAAATGGAGGCAGTGATGCTGAGATCATGGAGTTAAATCAACAGGTAGAGTTGCACGGAGAAGAGGGAGAGCTGTGGTCTGAGATCATGTCATCCGTCTATTCCCCTCTTTTTTTAGTCTCATGTCTATGGAAGTAGTGTGCTGAATTAATTGGACTCTTACAGAGAAATAATATGACATGTTACGGAAGGACATGAATTAATAATGGAATTAATTATGAAGTAATGGTTGTAATGCATTTAGCTACTTTGGTGTGGGGCTCTGCTGCTGCATCACACCATTCCCTACAATTAATATTTATGTTGAAATAAGGTTCAGGGCTTATTTCCATTGCTTTAGTGTAATCTACACCAGATTTATTATTTACCAAATGCAAAGGCAGTCATTGTTGTTTACAACTATGAATAGATTTAAAGTGAAAGACAGGAGATAATTTTGCCTGATACCTTTTATTTACAGTGGTTTGCAAATACTTTTTTTCTGAGACTGCCCGCATCAACATGCTGTTTCTTTTTCTGTCCCAAGTTGATGGAGTTGAAGTTGACCGTAGACGGACTAGAGAAGGAGAGAGACTTCTACTTCAGCAAATTACGGGACATCGAGCTGATCTGCCAGGAGCACGAGAGCGAAAACAACCCCATCCTCAGCAAGATAATCGACATTCTCTACGCAACAGAGGTACAGTGTCTTTGCATGAACAGCATCAAATCTGCAATGCACCACTGCAATCTGAGTGTTTGTTTCTCACAGTTAATTACTAGAGAGGAGCGAAGTGACTTTGACATTTTTGATCATGACCAGTCCAGCTTTAGAATATCATGATACTCAACAATGCAGAGATGTTGTTCCTACAGTATAGTACTTCAAAAGACTATTTCCCATCAGTCCTATAGACAATACAGCTGAACAGACATAAGTGAGTTAAGTGACCTTGGTTGTAAGTTTTTAGACAGCTCAAAAGTCAAGTGGGAGCATTTGATGAATATCAGTGCATTGAAACCAGGCACAGAAACCAGTACCGTACAAGCACAAAGAAATTATTTTTAAGATACACAAGAATGAGGGTGTTTGACAATCACAAGGTGCTTATTATTTATTTAATTATCTGTTGCTCTGTTGATGTTACCTTCAGTTTATCCCTGCATATGTATGTGTGGGGATACATGAGATAAAGTCTATTAATATATTAGAATAAATCCAGATAAATTAACTTATTGTATAGATTATACTGACAAGAAAGCAAGATAGTTAATTCATGAATACGGAGGAGGGGAGGGGGAGTAGATAAGTTTCACTTCTTCCCACTCCTTTTCGGATATGAAAAATCCAATCAATACGTAGCCTATTATTTTCATTTTTTCACGGGTTGTCTCTTGGAAAGTATTTATTTTTTATGTCTGTCCATTACTTTATTATTTTCTTATTTCTTTTTTACTTGTGCAAAATAAACTGCTACTAAGACTAAGGCTATGAAGACATGTTTTCTGCATTGGCGCAGTAATAACTTTTCCTTGGAACATTATAGTTTCACAGAATTATAAATACTTTATTAATCCCCAATGGAAAATTCTTATGTTAAACAGTTATGTTACAGGTCATTGCACAAATATAAGAAGAAACATATCACTGTCAGTAATAATAATATTAAAAAAAGCCATTCACATGCTAATAAATTAACTGCTGTTTAAATGATTTCAATGCTGTGATATGGAAAGTAAACAAACAGGAAGAATGTAATGAGTTGCTGAAGCTGGTGAAACAGAGACTTCACATCTCTAATTTGAATATCCTCTCTCTCTTGTGCATCTCAGGAAGGCTTTGCGCCTCCAGAGGATGAAGACCTCGATGAACAAGCTCACCTGGACCAGGACGAATACTGAACCCCTCATCTCCCTCCCCCATAACATCTCCATCCTCCCTTTAGTTTTCTTTTTGCCCTCATTTGTTTTCTACTCTCTCTGCACGCGCTCTATAAATACATTATCCCTACTCTCTGTCCGTCTTTTCCTTTCTTTCTCATATGAATATCTGTTCGTAACCTCCCCCCATCATCCACCCTCTGGCCATCTACATACTATACACAACTACTCCGCATCATCATTTGCTGCTCCTCTTCTGCCTCCACTTTACACAGTAACAACAACAGTAATGTACAACATATCCCAGTTATTTCAGCATGAGAAACACAGAAAATCGAGCCGAGCCTGGCATGGAGGTTGTTATGGCAAACAGTGAATTTAACTCTGTAAATATTACTGACATTTTTTGATTTCTGAGAGAACAATGTATTTGCTCATTATGGAGTTATTTATTTGCCTTTGGTGCGCTGTTAACACTACTATTAGAGCACAGAACAACGCTGCTCCGATGTGCCATCAGGACACTCCCAGAGCTACTAAAAACTGTAACAGAAGTGACTTTTTAATAACAATTTCTTATTTATTTAACTTATATTTCAGTTAGGTTAACTCTCTGTAGCAAAATTGGTGCAAATCTACTGTATATGAACTGAAAGCTGAAGGCCCTGTGTGTCGTTTGAGAATAAGGATTGCGCTCGAGTCTGCATCAAGCTTTTGTTTTCTGTTAACGGCGGTGGGGTCATGGCATGTAGAGACGCTGAAGGAAATTCTTTGGTGCAACAACTCAAGGCATTTGATCAGTGCTATGCGATAACTCTAATTATTGATCAGCAACATATCTGAGCATGAGAATGTTACACATTGACTGTGAATGAGTGATATTTTGTAAATGTATTTTGTGTGAAGATTTTTGTCTGATGTCGCACGATCCTGGTTAATTGCCATTGTATCTTTTAGGCGAACATGCAGTAGCCTTTGAGTTCAAGGTTTAGCAGTGGAGAGCCACCTACAGACAGACAACATGGTTATAGATTGTAGCAATTCTAATGTCTTACTGTAAAATACAAGGGAGCCTGACACTGAATTAATACAGACACATTTGAACATGACAACCTTTGTCATGCTTTTACTGCTAATCACATTGTGTTGAAACTTTTGATTTGCTGTAAAGAGTTGCCCAGGGTGTGTGAGTTGTAGTTTTGGAAGAAAGTCAGTATTAAAGTGACCAGTTGATTGGTCATAATTAGCATCCAGTTTAACCAAGGAAGTCTCCTAGTCCTTCCCCAGCTATTTTTACTTTGCAAACTGGCTGTCGTCTGCTCTGGAACCTGCATTCATCGACCATGTAAACATCTACAGAACACTCATCTTTTGAGTTTTGAATAAATAAACAGTTGTGAAATACATGATGTGTGGTGTATTTTATGCAAAGATAGAAATTACCTGGTGGGGCGGTGTTTGGCTCGGTTGCACCTGCCCCATGTGTAGAGGCTATAGTCCTCGCTGCGGGCGGCCCTGGTTCGAGTCCCACGTCGGACAGCTCTATCCTGCGTGTCCCCCCTCTGTCCCCCACGTTTTTGTGTCGGGCACTATTGACTCTGATATACATGTAAAGAAAAAAGAAAGAAATCATCTGTAATTGTGTGACTAAACTGTTCTTCTGTTCTATTCCCTTCACAAATAATTAAATCATGAGACATGTGCCCCCCAGCGTTTGTTTGCGATATAGACGCGGAGTGCCATAAGCGCGCTCCCGCGAGGAGAAGCTTTTTGTGTGGAAGTAGGCTTCGTCACTTTTTGTATCTGGAATGAATTAAGAAGGTTAACTTTTTAGGCACGTGACGCCACGTAAAATGCATGAAACTTTTTATATATACATGTTTAATTTTGTAATTATGTCAGGCGTTGGGATTTTGTGTTGAGAAAAACATCCACTCTTGGAAGACGTTTACACTCAGAGTTTCAATTAAATCATACGCCCCCCTGCGTTTGCTTGCGACATTTAGGTGGGCTCCCGCGTGGGGGGGATGCTTTGCACGTGGAAGTAGGATTTGTCAAAACCATTCGTGTTATGTGGGGGATTAGCTCAAATGGTAGAGCGCTCGCTTAGCATGCGAGAGGTAGCGGGATCGATGCCCGCATCCTCCAATATTTTCTCCTCTTCCGGCAACAAAACACAGTTTTCGTTTCTACGTAATCAACAACCACCCCTTGAGCTGAAACATTTACTAAAATTGAAACGTTACAGCTCCGACGTTGTGGCGGAGACGGAGTCCCTTCGCATTCAGTTTTCAGTCAGACGGTGAAATACAGTCACGTTTTTGTTCACATAGATAAGACAGCGACTAAACTCGTAACGTCAAAATAGTCAAGTTTCAGCATTTTCAACGTCTTGTTCAACCTGCTCTGACCGTAAATGTATCATAAAACGTACTGTCAACATTTCATTTCACTTCATGAGAGCAGCAGCAGCAGCGTGTTAAACGCACTGAGGACCAGCAGGTGGCAGCAGAGCACCACGTGGGTATTCATGAGTTTCAAACAAATGTAGTCCTTCACCCAGAGACGTTCTAATATTAAGAAGGGCTTTGCTTCACCTGCCATAGAAGAGAGTAACAAGTGAGGCCACGCCCCCATTCCGGTGAAAACAAACTGCTGGTTTTGACTGGCGGTAAATACAAATCTCGCCGTAGTCCGTCTTAATTTCGCCTATCTAGCATTAATCGGCCTGGAAACCTCCTGCAATAGCTAATGTTTGGCAGGCAGACAGCTATATCACGTCGTTTTACCGAAAAAAAAGAGAAGATTTAGGGAATGTACGTCCATAAAGCTAGCGGAGAATGACCCCACTCAGCTGGGAGGAGAGGTGTGGTAGCGCTGAGTGAAACCTGTCAATCAACTGCCGCCGTTGTGTAACGGTTAGGACAGTTATGTTGAGTGCCTGAAGCCATAAATCTCTTCTTTTCCTGTCCCACTCTCTCAAGGTGAGTAGGGAAACTCTTACGTTAGTTTTTTAAAGTTGTTCATGGACTTCTCCTTTGTTTTCACCGGCGAGGGGGCGTGGTCTTTTACGTGACGTTTCAGTTTGAGTAGGACCAATTACTTAGTTTGAAACACCTGTGGGTCTTCAACATGGCAGGTTGTAGGACTACATTTGAAACTCATGGATAACCTGTGAAATGGGAATTGTTTTTTAAATAAATTTATCCAACAATGCGGTATTCTGGGAAATTCAAACTTGATAAACCGCTTAAATTATGAGGGGCATTTGTTCAGATGGTGATAAATGCGACATTCTCCAATACAAACTTTAAAAACTTTTTAACATAATGAGATCCCGAAACCACTCACCTGACATTGTAGAGGCTACGGACGACGGTGGCCACACAAGAGCTCACAGTTCGGGCGATTAAACTTGACTTCAGAAGGAAAACGAACCTGGTCAGCTGGCTGTGGCTGTCCTGACTTTTTATGGAGCGAAAAACAAAACCGAGGAAAAAAAGTTCGTTTGAAATTTGGACCAAATAAAATGGATGAAACCGGATGGAACACGTAAATATAACATCCGGTTAGTGACGTTTCCCTTTCTGCTCGCTCTCATTCGCTATGGCTCGATAGATAATAATCAATTGACACAACTCAAAACAATCACTTTTAATCTAATGCGTCAAATTCGAAAAAACAAACAAACAAACTTTGCTATAGTAATTTTTGCCCTTTATTTTTGTTTTCAATAAAAAAAAAACAACTATGGAGGAAATACATGAAAGTAGTTGGTGCAGTATGTGAACAGATAATATAAGGTGATAATAAGACTAGAAATGTTTGTTAGTGTCACTTTATTCACAAATTCAAAAGTAAAACAGATGTGCTCGCAGACTATTCTACTATATAATCAACAAAACAAAGATGACAAGCTCACAACAGCAGCCGTTACAGCAAGTAGTGTATTAATACAAATATTAATACTGACTCAAACTAAATACGGTAAAACTACTAAGCCTACTAGTGGAAATAAAAAACACTTCTGCACAGTAATGGATTGTAGCAGTTACACTTTACTGAGACCAAGCTTGACTAATTGCATACTGTAGCTACAGTAACTATGCATCTTGTTTGGTTTATTTTTTGTCAAATTGAACAACACATTTTCAAGAACAGAAAGGAAACTCATATTTTACAGTGTAAAATAGTGAATTCAATCAGATCTTTCAAACTCCTAACATTTTCTTCACCATGTACCCGGGCGCGCTGTACAGGAAGAGAGCCAGGATGGCCAGCAGCAGGAGGGCGCTGAGGATCTTGATGGTCAACCACCTGTACTGGTCGCACATCAGGTGTTTCACAGCTTTGAATGGGATGAGGAACCAGAGGAGGGCAATATCTGGACGGCTGGTGGAGTGGAGATTTAAATACTGAGTTACATAGAACTATTAGTGAGATCTGACAGCCTGAATATACAGTATCTAGTGTATGATTATGAAATATATTTTGCTTTCAGTACATTTTTGATGAAATTGTCTACCCTGTTACTTTGAGCTTGGATAAATATACTGTATATTTATATGGATACAAGGAATGGGTACGTTTTGTATACCATGCTGTATAATCTCCATGTAATGTGCTTTTTCCTAATACATACAGCACCGACAAGGGAATAAACACAGAAGACAGGACCAGCAGGAAACTGAATGTTGGAGATCAATTTAATCATAAATTCGAAATATCGTACATAGACATATAATCATATAATCAACATGACAAACATTGTTCAAGCAAGAAAATCTGAACACAAACCAACTATGCTAAAATGCTTGCTCACAGTTTTATCAATTCAACCTTTAATATCCAATTAACTGTCATGATCTGTTACCAGCTGTCGACGCTGGGTGGATTTAATGGAAATAAAGACAAACACTTTCCAAAAAACAAGGAAAACTGCAGTGATCACACCAACAGGAGCAACAGGCTGAGATTTGTACATGTTAGACTACATTAAAAACCAATGGTGAATGCACTCAAGATGTATTACTGCAGTACTACTATTATAATCCTGCTTGTTTAATAAGGCATCAACTATTTCTGTCAAATGGTAAATTGCAAAAAAAAACATTCACAAAAAAATACAAATTATTACTGAACACACACCCTTTGAAAAAGATTATCTTATCATCTGTTGGATTTTACTCAAGCTCCCAACATTTTCTTCACCATGTACCCAGGCATGTTGTACAGGAAGAGAGCCACGATGGCCAGCAGCAGGAGAACGGTGAGGATCTTGATGGTCAGCCACCTGTACTGGTCGCACACCAGGTGTTTCGCGGCTTTGAATGGGATGAGGAACCAGAGGAGGGCAATATCTGGACGGCTGGTGGAGCACAGAGAAATAAACCAATGTTAACACAAAAAAAAGTCAAGTTAAAACAAAATTATGAATCCATTACTTGTGAGCATGATGTTAAAGAGGTTCCCACATGTTGATACAACCTGACACAAGACCTGCTTACACCTGGGGCTTTATTCTTATTGATGTGGAGGGTGGATGAGGAATGCAAATATAGCAGACAGGGCCAAATGTTGGATGCACAATTATATTTAATTCCACACACAGTTGTGTTGGTGAGTTGATGCTTTCCAGTGTTGCTTGTCGTGCTCCAGCCTTCATTATCTCTCAATCGAGCGGACATGGTTCTTTCAGCTGTTTCTCCTCATTAACTGTCATGTTTTTTTGTTTTTAAATGGCAAAATGAAAAGTGGTTTGACTTTATCAGATTTTTCAAACCTCATTTTATTCTTCAGTCACGGTATCAGATGTTTTTAGTGGCTTTATTGTTTCTTTGAGCTGAGATTTTTCTATGTTTAGCTAAAGCAGGGTTCCTATTGTTGTTATTATCATAATTAGTTTCACTGTTGTCTGTATTTGTCATTATTTAGTTTGACTGTTGTTTATTGTCTTTTTAGTTTCATTTACATTATAATCAAGAATTATGATGTAATATTGAATTGAGTGGCACCTTGGTAGCAACTAATGGGAAAACCAAATGAATAAATACATATGTGATCAATAGACAACAATCGATATCTCTGAACAGATCAACTTTTTTGACCTGTTGGCTGAATGTCAATACAGGACCAGTCATTTGAATAAACTCATTTAAAATATGAGGAGGAGAATTTGCTTTTCTGAAAGCATTCTCAAAGCCTGTTGTTTTATACTTGTTTATGTATATTTTATACTCATACAATGACTTGCAGCCTGCTCGAATTGAAGGGAGGCTGCAGATAGAGAGTAAACAGCGAAGAGAGAAAGTCAGAGGCCATCTGGTTAAGTGAAACTGCTGGAACCTTCTGCAGACGTGTCTGAGCAACATCTCAAGCTCCCAGCATTTTCTTGACCATGTAACCAGGCATGCTGTAGAGGAAAAGAGCCAGCATGGCCAGCAGCAGGAGAGCAGTGACAATCTTGATGGCCAGCCACTTGTACTGGTTGCAGACCAAGTGTTTAATGGCTTTGAAGGGAGTGAGGAACCACAGAAGGCTGGTGTCTGGGCGGCTGGAGGGAGGGACACAAACACACATGCTCAGTAATACAGACCTCAAGCACAATGGACCATTTTACTGTTGGCCTTTTCCTAAAGTCAAGATTAAATGTACATGCAGCGGACACTACTGAAACAAAAAGACAAAGCAAAAGGCAAGACAGAGAAACAATTTACAGTCTCTTAAGATCATTTTAAGCAGAAAAACTAAATATATGAGGAAACAGCAACTTACCATGTAAAGAAAGAAGATCTTAGGTAAAAGTCCAGAACTTGGTTGAAGGAAATCCGTATAAATGTCTTCCCTCATTTCATGGAATTGATTTTGTTTATGTAAATTTATCATTCTTTATGCTTTTTTATGCATGTTTAAGTTCTCATATTTAATTTTTTTAATGAGAGATTTATCATTTCATTTATTTATCTGTTTATTTATCATAATATTTAGTGATTTATTATATTTTACTATTTTCCATCTAGTTAAATTTGGGAGTTAAGCTGGACTTTAGGTTGTTAAAACTTAATGTGTTTTGTACACTCACTGGACACTTGATTAGGTACAGCTGTTCAACTGCATGTTAATACAAATATCTAATGGGCCAATCACATGGCAGCAACTCAATGCATGCTTAACATAGTCAATACGATCTGGTGAATGTAGGTGAGTCCAAGCTGGTACTAGCAAGGTGTACCTAATAAAGTTGTTGGTGAGTGTACATGTGTATATGAGCCTTTGCATTTGTGTATGTGTGTGCAGGAGGGGTAAAATTAGAAGCCAGAGAATAGTGGACAGTGTGACTGAGAAAAATAGATCAAAAGAAGAATGTTCAATGTGTGAGATAACGACGTGGACAGGGGGGCGACAGGAAAACATCCTTCGTACTTTGGTTTCTCTAGCGGCTCTGGTTCATTGCGTCCTTCACCCACTGGGCTTTTCTCAGCCTCCTCTCCTGTCAGAAGGTGCAGCTCTGCTTCCACTTTCCCCTGCAAGGAGGAGGATCTCATTAGATGCAGGCTTAAATTGCAGAGAAGGGACGGCATTTCAGTCAGAGGGACTGAAGTCAAACTACACATTTAGACATTTGGAAGCCAGTCTCTATGGTGCAGGAATATATTTTATGATATATTTCTTAGTTACATGAAATTCTGTCTACAGAGGATGAATCACTGATGTTGATGGGTTTTACCTCTAACACCACTGTGATGTTTGCTCCTGTGGTTTTAAATGAAATCTCTAAACAACTTCTGGACTGATTGCTGTGTTCTCTACCATGACTTACCGTGAGCTCAAACTCATCATCGTCTTCGTTCCTGGCCACGAACGGCCACCAGCCTTTGATCCTCTTCTGTTTGAAGATGGAAACCATGGGCATCTCTGCCTCATTTGTCACCATCTCAATGGTGCACTGCTTCGGAGTCTTTGCACCACGTGGGAAACGGTTCAGGTCCAGCTCGATTGCACCTATAAAGAGATATTATTTAAGAAAGGCTGATTGATATGGTGGAATAAACCAGAGGTACTGTAGTTCCCGCCCACTGTACCTAAGAAGTCGTCTGCAGAGAAATGGTCGGCGTCCCACACTTGCAGATTAAGACGTGCAGGAATCTTGTACTCGGTCTCATCCCAGGCAAACATGGACTCCTTCTTCGAGATGACGATCTTCTCTTCAGCCATGAGGTAGTCGAAGGGGTAGACGAAGCGCCAGTTGAAGTTGCCCTCCCCGGTGATGGAGTGGTAGTGGACATCAGTGTCCTGCTTGTCCTCCTGCTGCCCTTTCAACCAACTGGGGGACGATGTGGGATAAATTCATTTAGGTATTGTTTTCCATCAGAATTACAGAGTAGATTTCTGTCTCATTTTTAATTTTGGTTTCTATGGATCATGAAGCAACAATTTATCAAGCCATAATTACCCTCGCACGAATATGTCACTTGACTTCTCGCCTGTAAAGATGTCATCGTCCTCTAGAACGACTTCATCAGTATTCCAGACGATCACCCTCAGTTCAAACCTGGACACAAGTAAAACACACAAGATACAGTACAGTACATCATGAAAATATAACTGATGATAAAGGCTGAGGCAGTGCGCTGCCTCTTGGCAGTTTTTAAAGTGTGTATGAGTGCTGCAGGCTAATTATGTGACCTCGTTCAGAAAAGAGGACATACTTCTTTGGTTTCCTTGGTGAAATGTCAAGTGCAGGGCCTGGGGCAGTCATGTCCTTAGGGAACATATCCACCCACATCTCAATTCTTCCCTAATCACAATTGAACACAAGAAACCACAGTCTTAATGTAAATGGAAACAAACCAAAAACATAATAAAAAAAACTTAAAATGTGTATTTGGTGTGAATTGAATCTATTGCCATACTTGTTCAATTCCTGGCTTGTCAGGGTGGAGCAGTGGTCTTGTTTCCACGTGTTCTGGGACGAGTTTGCATCCAGCCTTTGGGATTTCCCCCCAGTGATTCAACACAGTCAGAGCCAGGTGCTCATCTGTCTGCTTCTTCAAACCTGAACATCACAAATCAAAATATAAACTTATTTACCTTCTAATCAAGCAGGAGATTAGTTTGGGAGAAACAAAAAGAGTGAGTGAAATCCACAGATACCATTTTCATCCTCGATCTCAGTCTGTGCCATGAAGACACGGTTCTCCACCTTCACTCTTCCCCCCGGGCCGTAGTGAGGCCCATCCAGTTTGCCATCCTTGCACAGCTTGCCCAGGATCTGTGTGGGTTTCATTGGATCCCTCCAAACATTGTAACCATGGCTACAGAAAAGACCAGCAGTTTGGGAGTTACATGAGTACATGCACATGAGTAAAACAATAAGACAGAATGTATGGCAGATATGTGGAGTTTTCAACCTATTTATATAGGTGCAACTATATAAATATATAAGTTAAGTATTTAAAAGTTAATGTCATACGCTATGGTATGACATGTCAGCTAATGCTACCCGAGTCCCTATGTGAGACTATAATTTGCCACCATTATCCCTAATCTTCCACTCTCTGCTGCAGAGAGGCGGCTCTTTGACTCTTACATGGCGTAGTTGCATGAGACACCACATGTCGCTCTGTGTTTGCTGTAGAAACGGTTCTCAAGGTCAAGTTTGGTTTCTCCAATCAGGTCATCAGTTCCCACCAGGTCCCAGTCATAGATTGACACAGTGAGTGTGGAATCCATTGGGAACGTGGCCTCCACATCAAAGGATCTGAGCAAATACAAAAAGATTTGGCATTTGTTTAACTTTCCTGCATAAATTGAATACATGCATAACATGGTAAAAACTTTTTTTTTCTTTTTAAATTAGAAATACAGCCTGTTGACTTACTTGCCAAACAGAGGATTCAGCTGTTTAGAGATGTAGTTTTCTTTATCTTTGATTTCTGTCTTTCCAAGTCTGATTGCAATGTATGGATCTGCTTTCCCATTAATGTCAGCTGGATGCAGATCAGTGGCCTGACACAAAAGAAGAGGCAGTATGAAATCTGCTCATCAACATAAAATGCTTGCTATAGAATCTGGCCCTCTTTGTTTATGTGCAATAGTATTCACATGCAGCAGAGTACAGAATACATATCTCACCCTGATGACGTAGATGCGGACGAGGATATTGATGGGATCGTTGTGAGGGATGTTTTGAAACATTCCCATGTTGGAGTCAAAGCTCATGTCTCTGGACATGTCGTCCGACACTTTGTACATGCACATTGAGCCCTGAAGGGACACAAAAACAAATGAATGGTTATATACAGAAGAAAAAAAAATCTGTGTCTGCAGGTGTCAAAAGATTCATCTGTGAATAACTTTTCTTTTGTCTTTGATGTGTATTTTGTAAATTATGTTAACATGATGGTCTTACTTTGAATTTCCCAACAATCCTGTCCTCGTCCGTCACGTTTTGGTCGTCATCATCGCCACCCTTTCCTCTAAACAGGTTGAAACTGTGCAGCCAGTCCTCAAAGTTGTCGAAGTAACTCTCCAGCTCCTTAGGATACACCTTTTTGTGAAGAAAAATAATGAGATAAAATCGGTATTAGCACCAAAAACTTATTTTAAACAAGCATGTTGCTCTTATTCATTCATGCCTGACAAAGGGATTTTATTTACCACTCCAATGTTTAAGGCTCCTACTTTACACTGACAACATTAATTCTTATATAAAAAAGAAAAATAAACCTCCCTCTTTGTTGGATTTTACATATTTTCACCCATCACATCTCATCATGTACAACAAACAACTTTTTTGTCATCTAGTTTGAACTGGAATATGCAGCATGTGACAGCTCCAATTTGGTACCTTCAGCTCATCCAGCTTCGGCTTTTTCTTCTCAAAGGCATCGGCTGCCGCCTTCTTCTTCTTTCCTTTTCCTTTCTTGGTGCCTTTTACAGGAGAATCATCAGGTTTGATATCTGAGTACAGGTTAGCAGTGAGGACGGAGTGAGGGGGACACGGGGGTTGGGGAGGGGGGGTGGGGTGAAGGAGCAGAGCACTCGAGACATGAATTCTACATGAAAGTTGCCAAAACCAGCTGTTATTGTATTACAGCAAGCGTGTCATTGAACTGTATACTGTTGAAGTATACAGTTCAGTGGGGATACTGTGGCAGGATCCTCCCAGCAGGCAGCTGTGGGAACTCTGCAAAACTCATTAATAAAGACAAGCTCACGACTTGACTGCCTCTTATCATAACAGTGAACTGTCCAAGTATATATACAGCAACATACAACAGTGTACATTTGCACTATATATTGTCATATAATAACCAGTTGATTCTGCGCAGCCTCATCGGCAAAACACAGGATCAAACATGTTTCATATTTATTTTATATCACAGAAATACAGGTTGATTATGTCATCAAACTGCATTGTCTGTGTTTTTATTCACTGCAATTCTTTTCTTTGACAACTTTCATGGCAGGCATACGACTAATATGCACATATGGGGGAGAGAAAAGCAGTTGTCCCACGCATAGATATTTGGATTCATGTCAGCATCTACATGGAGCAGCATCTACATTCTTGGGCTACGAGGTTCACTACAGCACTGTAGAAGAAAACAGCAGAGTTAGTGAGCTCATAACAGACAAACATGTAAACACTGGCAACTCTCCACTCATTGAAGGACAGTAAACATCCCATACACATGTTAAGAATAGCCTGAAGATACTTTTCAGCACAGGTATGGTGGATAGATTTTGAAACTGAATTTAAAAAAAAGTTCAAGCCACTTTTATCTAAGGTCGTCTGGTTTTACCTCCTCCATCTGCAATATCCATGTCGTCTTTGTCTTCTGAATCTGAGAGAGCTGCTTCTTGAGCCTTGAGTGCCTGTAAGACCAGAAAGTCACTGCAAATATTTTCCCAACACAACTAAAACATTAGTTGATTAACTTCCTTCAAAATGTGACCGGTTCTGATGAATCAAAATGTGTTTTTCTCACCTCTGTCAAAGTTTCAATGGAGGCAAAATACTTGGACCACCAGTCCAACATGCTCTCGTCCAGTTCCTCTTCTTCAGCGTCATCACCCTTCTTCCTCTTCTTCTTTTTCCCCTTTCCGTCCTTATCATCATCCTTTTGGTACAAAGAGCACCAGTCACTTACTCTTGTCAGGAAACTACATGAAATCTTTCAGTTTTCATTCATAAAAACTTAAAAGCAACCACAGAACTTCAAGCTCACCTCAACTTTGACCACAGCATCGGAGCACTAGATAGAAAAGCAGATTGAATAACATAAAATTCTGTGAATATTTTCATCATTCATCATTGTCTGATTTGCTGTTTACTTTATTTCTTATTTTGCCTCTGTATAATTGCAGTTTCACTAGCTGTCTGTCTTAACAATATCCTTCCTGTAGAATTTAGACATTTCTATTTTTTTGGATTAAACTTACCGAGTCTAGTTTGACCACCGTGTCCTTCGTCTTATAAGAAGGCTCAGAGTCCATGTTGACAACAATAATTTCCTCTGAAAGGTAAGTGAGGGTCAAGAATGATATTTCTCAACTTTAAACTTTAAGGACAAGATAAGGACCATCTTTCACCTTCATCACTGAGATAAAAAAAACCTCAAAGCTTTTAGTTTTCACCTGTTGTGGACCAGTTGTTGGCCTGCTTGTCTGATGGCCTGTAGATGAACTTCCGCAGGCTGGTGACAGCGTTGGAGCCCACCAGGGTGTAGCGACCAAAGGCTCTGCAGTCCACCACTCGGATGTTCAGCGGCGGGTGAAGCAACTCGTTCTCAGGCAAATCCTGACACACAGGATTCAGAATTAGACAACTTAACAAATACAAGTTTATAGGAACTTCAGGAACTGACGACGTACCACTTCAAACCACTTGACCAGGGTGCTGAAGTTGGGGTTTTTCTTGTAGTTGGGGATCAGGGCCGACTGTACTCCCTTTCCGGCGCATTCAACGTCAACACGAGGCCGATCCACCTGGGCCAGATTCACCCTCTTCAAGTCTCTCAAGCCCCAGAACAAAACCTAGAGCACAGGGAAGGTCACCAAATTGTCATTTTTGGTCAGTAAATTGATTGAAAATTGATTCCTCCTTCAATAAAATGAGTTATGTTTGTTTTACCTCGATCCTGTACTTGCTGAGCACAGGTCTGATCCCCAGTGGTACAGGCAGGATCGGACCACGGTCCATGTCTGTTGGTCCGTCTATGGGAGGCAGGTCAGCTTTCCCATTGGGACCAATCTAAGACACAACACAAGAGAGCATGATGTTTATTTGTTTGATAGGACGTGACAACGGCAGCCATGCGAGCTCACAGCTGGATGACTGACCTGCAGCAGTTCAAAGGCTGCCAGCATTTCTCCAGCTGTGCAGTTACCGCGGTAGATCTGATAGTACTCCAGCTGTGGAGGGAAGCGCGGGGGGCCGTAGTGCTCGTCGGCCATCTTGACCACAGGCTTAGCAAAGGTTCTGCCCATGAAGTCAGCTTTGCCCTGGAAGCATATGACAGTAAAATCATTAAATGTCCACAACATAAAACATCTGGTTTTGAATATTTGAAAGAGTGTTCTTCTTAGTCTAGTCTTTTCAGTGTTTTAATTCCAGTGGCTTTATCAAAAAAAATTACTTAAAAACGCATTGTGTCATTATTTCGTCCAGTTAGCAAGAAGAAACATGGCTTGGGATGCACATGTTTCTAAATGCAAAGACATATAGATAAAAAAAAACAAAAAAACACTGAAGATAAAAGAGCCCAAAAGAAAAATGAATAACAAAAGCAAGAGCCCTAAAATAACCAGTGAACTGCAAAACAGACACATTTATGTAAGCATATCTATATATGCTACTAAATCTCTCTTGCAGTTAGTGGTTACAAAGAGTTCAAATTCTCTGTTTGCAACATAGAAAAAGCACATACAAGTTTCACTTAAAGGAATGCAACAGGTACAAGACCATCATCCTTGCGGACTGTTGGGAATTAGCAACAAGTCCACTGACGTATATCTTGTTCCTCCTGCATGCCTTTTGATACTATCTTCTCTACACAGTGTCTCTACAGTACGTCAAGCCATGAGAAGCCACACTCTACTTATCCAAAGGGTCCAAAACAATGGTGATATTGACAGGAGCAAATATGAAATCATCAGTCAGCAAAAGCATTCTTTCAAATATCAGTCATATCAGGTTCACACAAACAGAAGTGGTACATTTTAGTGGAACATTATTAAGGACGGCTCACACACTACATTTAGACTCATTAGTATTCAAGTGATATCTTTAGTCTCACATTTCAAGTGAAAGACAGACAGACTGTTAAATTATTAGGTGATAAAGATGGATGAGTATGATAAGGCTGTGACTATCTGGAAATTCAAGCCGTGTGGACACAGATTTTTTTGCTCACGTCACGTTAGATCAAATGGAAACGACTTCACAACAACCCTCACCACTGTGTCTTGGTCATAGATTTCGATGACGATGATCGGAGGGTCGTCCCTCAGCTCGCTGGCTTCCCCAAACAGCTCCACATTCTCAAAGACCAGCAGCTGATCCCATGTGGGGCACAGAGTCTCAGCCAACACCTGGCAACAAAACACAACATTTAAGATGAAAAATAAATCTTATTGTAGAGTGACAGGTGAGTTCCTGAGAATTTATTTATTTATTTTTTACCTCAGTGACTTGACTTTGTGTTGAGAAGAAAACTCTTGCGAAGGGATCAGACAGGCCTGTGCTGTCAGCAGCAAACAGGCTGCGAGCTTGGTACATGTGGACCCTCAACTGGAAGATCTGTTTCACTGTGGAGAGGTGCCGACATTCATGAGTCATTTTACAAAATCAATACACTGGCAGCTTAAAATTTGTACTATTAATAACAACGACAATGTCAATTATCTCATTTTAGAAAGACAGTTTTAAGTTGAGACCGTTAATACGAGGAATTGGTTGATGGTCTTACTCATGTAGGTGAGGCTGATGGGAGGTGAGGAGGGGAAGCCAGGGCCTCTGGTCAACTTGTTCTCCTCAAATCCATTGGGGAGACCGTTCAGGTAGTCTTTACGCTGCTTATTCAGACCCAGCCACAGATAAATCTCTATCTTGGACTGCACAGTCCAGCCGGCAGGACCAAAGCCTTTCTTTCCAGGGATCTGAGTTTATCAGGCAAATTAAATAATTATTTTGTGATGGCAGCAGCTTGGTTACAGATGGTAAAATGTGTTGAATTTTAAAGTGACAGTTCAACATTTTGGCAGAGCAACCAAAGCTTGCACCAACAATTAAAGGTAATGAACCTACTCCTAAATCTATAGGGATTATGGAAATGGCCAATTTGCCAAAATGTTGAACTATCCCTTTAAGGAAATATCAGATCATGTTATCTATGTAATATCACATACTGTATGATGATACTTTCTGATTATTTTTACAATGTTGAGTCTAAGCTCACCCTGAGGAAGATTGTCTTGACTTTGCCACAATCCTTTCCCCTCTCCTCATCTATGCTGGAATAAAGGATGTCTTTGGACGAGACACGTGCATAAGCAATCCGCTTCCCATTACTTATCATCCAGATGAAAACATCAGGAACGCTGTGTTGAGGCTGCAGGAAGACAGAATACACAAATAGATTACAACAAAATAATAATGTAAAACAACCGATAGTATGTACAAGAGGTTGACATGACACTGCAGATCTTACTTCGTCAGCCAGGAAACGCAGCTTAGAGAGGAAGTTCTGAACCAGCTTGATTTTATCCCTCACGGTGCTTTTCTTCACCTGTGACCTCATGGCTTTAGCTTGCTGGCCGATGTTCTCCTAAAGTCAGAAACAGTCCAGCATTCAGCAAGACAGTGTGAATATTTACAATCAACATGAAGGAGCAAAGCGTCACGTATCTCTGTATCTACGTACCACTTCTGACATGCACAGCTTCACCCGCTCCCTGTCAAGTTTGGTTCTGCCAGACTGATTCTGATCCGTGTTTGCCAGAGAAAGAAATTGACTGAAAGAAGAGGAGCCCTGTCAGTGCCCATTCTATCGCATCGCATGATAAATACAGCATGTTGTCACACTGTTTGTAGTACCTGCATCCTTGACTGAGTTCCTCAAGGACGCCCCTCAGTCTGCGTTCAGGATAGGCCTTCTCTGTCTTGATGATTTCTTGCACATCGTTGAGTCCATCCTCCTATAGAAGCAAAGGGAGATGGGAGTTTGTAATCAATTATAATTGATTATGTTGTTTCTCAAGGCTTCAACTGCCAACAGGCCAGCTGTGACTTGCCAGTTTATCTGCAATGTTGTCTATGATGTTGGCATTGTACAGCCTCCTTCTCTGATCCTGCCACCAACTCTTGATGTAGATACAAGGCTTCCTCTCAAAGTACGGCAAGTGGAAGTAGTTCCTGTGAATTAAAACAAGATGAAACAACTGATAATGAACAGCAACAGCGATCCATGTTTATGTGAGAAAAGTCTCATTGCTTTGTAATAATAATATTTCTGCCCTGACCGATCAGTGATGACGGGTTTCATGGGAGGTGTAGTTGCGACTGACGTCAGGTCTCCGTCATCGTCCATCTCCTCCTCGCTGGAGTTGTGAATCAGTTCAGTTTCGTCTTCGTCGCCATCACCCTTCCTTCCCTTTGATTTCGGTTTGGCAACGCCATCAATCTCGTTTCCATAGTAACCTGACAAACAGCAAACAGTCAGTTAGTTAGATTATTGTTATTGTAAGCAGACACATCATTTGGCCTCCAAAACTTCACATGAAGCACAGTAACGACACTGCAGATATAAATTCTGGTAACTCCGACCTCACAAGTTCACCAAAAAAATAAACAAAACAGGACACAAATCCAAACTTTGCTGATGAGTAGGTAATGGAAAATACCTATGGTAACCTCAAAGTTGATGGGCTTATCACCAATCTTTCTGTCAACCATTGTGGCCTCGAGGAACGACCCAAACAGGAAGAACTCCTCGACCTTCCCAGTTGCAGTCTATGAAACAAACACATGTGAGTGTGAGCAAACATTGTCAGAGAGACCATTGAGACCAAAACCAGACACTTCAATTCATTAAATGTTGACAGCTGTTGCACTTATGAAGCGGTGTAGTGGTCCTGACAATCCTGTAATACAAGCTGTTGGACAGTGAAGAACTGAATCCCTGAGGACCCGTGGATATGGTCCCACTGTGCTCAATTGAATTTGCTGTGTGACTTACATTGCCCAGCAACAAAAAGAAGCCACATTAATCCAAACTGCATTTTAATAATGCACCAGGTGGGCTAAATAAAGACAATAAATAATTCACAATAACTGCAGCACAATGACCTGTCAGCAGGGAGGAACAATTAACTTCCTCTGCATGGCTGCTCGTCCGGGGAGGGACCCACCTCTGAAATGTTGGGTATTCCCTCCAGCTGCACCTCTGTGGAGCTGGTAATTTCAGGGGAGGAGGGGTCCAGGATCTCTACGCCCAGACTGATGAGCAGCCGGGCCCTGAAGGACACCCCCTCTCCGAGTCCTTCATTTAACTCCTGGTACTCGTCCATGAGGGTGTAGGTCCGGGTGGAGCCATACATGTTGACCCAGGCAGGTCCCAGTGTAGGAAGGAAGCCTTTGAAATATAGGACAGATCAAATATGAGTCTGATGGAAAGGTTCTGTTATGAGTAGATGTAAATACAAACTTCCATGCTTATCAATATCTAAGACTAATCTTTCAAGATTCTGATATTTCTAAAAAAAATGCAAATGATAAACCACCTTTGTCCCCATCGTTGGAAATCTTTCGCAGATCTAAGAAGTGTGTTCCTATGGCAACATCATTCACTTTATCAGAGTCGCGGATTTGGAGCTTCATGCGTTTGCACAGTGGTGGAAACATCTCAGTGAAAACAATTTGCTCATTCCAGATGGGCTCGTAGCAGCTCTTCTGAACTGATGTTTTCCCCTGTAATCACATATTTAAAATCATCATTTTCACCTTCATTATTATGGGTTTTTTGCAATAGTGTAATAGTAACATGGGGTAATGATTCTTTTAGATAATCTATTAATCACCTTCTGCCCAGCAAACAGTACTTGGACATAAGGATCAACCAGGTCCTTATTTTCTCCTATGAAGGCCTTTTTGACATTAGCCATGATGCTGGTGTTCATTCGGGGAAGTCCTTCTGCTCTGTAGATCTTCAGGTAATAGCGAGCCCACTGTCGCTCTGCAGGTACCCCCTCGGGTATTAAGAGATTGCTGAGACAGAAATGAAAAATGATGACATTGGATAAGAAACAACAAAGACACAGACGCTCCCCTGCGGTTCTGAGAAAGACTCGTGCCAACAGTGGGTTTAACTAAGAGTCGGTCCTGAAAATAGCTTTTGTAAATTACGTCATCATATAGGAACTGAAAATGCATTTACCCCTCTATGTCATCATCTTCAGACTCATTGGTCTTGTGTGGAGTCTTTATAGTGTCGCCTTTGGCCACAACTGCAATATCACACTTAACATAGCCTTTACATCCAGCTGTGATGTCGTCAGGGTCAGACAACAAAGCCCATTTGTGGTAAAACTGATGCTCTGAAAGAGAAAAGAGGACAAAAAGAAGATGCAAACACTGGAAGTTTGTATTAATTATTTGTAATAATGAGGCTGATTTTGTGTGAATCCTTTACCTGCCTGGGAGTAGATGGTGCCAACATCCAGTTTAAAGGTCCCAACCAGTGTTCCACTGCGCAGGAGGTTTTTAGAGTGGACCACCTGAGTGTGAGTTCAGGGAAGTAAACATTGAAACGTTAAATACACTTGTTTTATAGAAAATAAGGAATTCTATACTGTTACATTAGACTGTTGAATTAATTAAATGACTTACAGACAACTTCAGGATTTTGTCAAACATCACATCTGGAGGGACGTGAAAGTCGAACACAAAATACTGAAAGAGAAGAGTTTGTTTGTTTGTTGTATAAATTCCAGATTAAGATGTGTAGTCAATACATATTGAAATTAATACAGATGCAGCATCTTCTAATGACTAACTTCGTTATAGTATGGGCAGTTGGTTGATTCCTTCATTGAGGTGTACTTCTTATCTTCCCCGATCTCCACACAGACCATAGGATCCATGTTCAGTCCCACCAGCTGCCTGGCCTCAATCACTGTCACACTGACCTGGAATCAAAAGATCAGGTGACACTGACTCACTGACTGATCGATAGATTGGCTGATTAACAGTCTCTTTAATGACAGGTAAATAAAAATAGAAATAAAATGCTTTGTCTTTGTCTTACTTGGTAATCTACCGGTCTTCCAGAACTGGGCTCCATCTTAATGTCTGGCTTAGATCTATGAGACAATCACACGTCAGAAATCAGTATAAATCCTCAGGAAGATGTGTATGATTAACAATGGCAGCAATATACTCAGCAGAACAATGCTTGCCTCTTGTTTGATACGTTGGTGGTGACAGCCGTGACGGAGGCCAGTGAAATGGTGTCTGGGTCTGGTCCTCCCATGAACGCGCTCCGATCCAGATTTTCTGTCTCCAGAATCGCTGGCTCATCTGGAGTTTAAATTAAAGACACCCAGTATGGACAAGTTGTACTAAAAAAAATAACTCTGACATTGAAAGTGTAGCATATTTTATTCTGTAATTGAGCGATCATGTGAGCCAATTGAGTCAACTATGGGACTGATGAACAGACCCTGAAAACCTACTAGAAATATGGGAAATCCATTTACACTGCATTTGCATGTTTCAGGATTAGAATTAATGTACTGTGGAAATGTACTGTGACAGACGGCATTGAGCGAGTTTGGAATATAAGATAGGATTTCCTTTTGTCTCCGACCTAATCCTCCGTCATCCATCTTAGCTACTGATACCTCCGTTTCTGTCCTCCTTGTGTCCACGGTGCTTGCTGCGTTTCATGGTGCAAAACAGCTGTTGGTGTTCTCTATGGAAAAAAAGCTCAAGGTCATTACACTGGCCTTAGGTATGCACATTTATGAAGAAGGCAGATTTTGTTGATGCAATTACTTTCAGTAGATATTTCTTCTATCAACCAAGTTTCTCATTTTTATGCATCTTCCACAGCCCAAACCAGCAAAACAAGTGAACCGCAGATGAAACCCTGACACTGTACTGTAACCTCATGCTGTCAGAAGAGTCTAATAATTACAAGTTAAGAGCTTTTGGAAAGGCTTTAATTATTAACATTTAAAACTTTTGCGTGTCATTATGGAACTAAAGTACTGCATGTACATGACATTTTCAGAGGGGTGTCTGTGCACTGGCACACCCTGCTTTAGCCTTCAAAAGGAGCTTTCAATTATTCAAATCAGCTGACCTTAATACATCCATTAAAGAGGATACATTTCACATGTATTGTGAAAAAAAATACACTCAAAATAATTAATTTGCCAAATCAATCCGCAAAATGCAACTGACATTGTCAGATAATGTATAACTAAAAAGTTTGCAAACTTTTGACATGATGAGTGTCTTAATAAATTCTGAGCTACATCAATGACCTTAAATGCATCATAAGTCGCCACTTTAGATTTTCAGAGCTGTGTGTAAATTGGAAAACAGAAGACAAAGGGTCTAAACATCACAATACACTTTCAACAAACGTCACAAAGCTAAAAACCAAGTCAAAATCAAGAGGTTAGAAAAACAATGATACACCCTCATGCTGCATGTTGCAGTATCAACAAAACTTATGTTCAGAGTAACCAAAAAGCACTACATTATGACTGCACCAGACCTAGAATGCAAGTATGCAAACAAAACAAAACAGCTCAACAACTTGCCTGAAAAAAATATTAATAAACAAAAAATCCTCCTCAAAGAAGTTCCATATACTGCTGAAGCCTAAAAGTCAAAGTTGGATTTGATCTTTGCTTATCATAGTGATGCTAAAACAAGTTATACATACCATACAAGAAAACAGTGCTCTTGTCCACTTCCCTCAGAGTAGCTCCAAAGATATTTTCCTGTGGGGGAAACAGCCCCTGAACTTCTTCTTTTTTCCTGTTTTTCTGAAAAGGAGGCGACACTACAGCAACATTTTAGACATTTTCACTGCAGTAAGAATACAGCAACATAGTTAAGTTGAACAGAAAAGAATTGGGTTTGTGCAAGTCTGAAGTTGGGCAGGAGTGATGTGATACACCAATGAATAGTGCATGAGTGTTGAACCCGAGACTGGTAACTATAACTAGGGCCTGCTGAGGGACGTCACTGTGAACAGAGTCTGCCAATCCACAGAGACTCTGAAGACAACAAAACTTAAAATACACACATACAGAGATATATTGGAAGTATTTTTTGTACAATTTGAATGCTCTTTTGTGATGGTGCTAAAAAAGCCAGCCATCATTTGCAGATGGTTAGTGTCATAAACCCAGCTGTTGTGTTGTTTTGTTACAGAATGACAGTTCACTGTGCACAGGGACAAATTGAAAACTAGCTACTTGGCTAATACTGGCACATACGGTGATGCTAAAAAAAACAAAAACAATCATTCAAACTAAAGCAATGAATATTCCCATACTTCTACATGATGCATTTTATATCTTGATCTTATAAGGTGAAGATGAAGACATAAATAAAAAACACTCATTGTGCTAAAAGAGACTGACAAATGGCACCTTTTTGGAAAAGTTGCATCAAAACAAAACCATTAGGAAATTTCAAATTAAGTGAGTATGAGGTAATAAATATATTGCTGTGTCAAAAGTGATCGGATTTCATGGAGGTAAACAAAACATCAACCCAGCCCAGTTGGAAGAAAGCTCCCTTCAATCTTTAATAGGGCGCAGCTCTAAACTGGGGCTTGGTGCAGTCACATTGTCTTTTGTCATGGAATCCACATGGGATGTTAAGTCCTATTTGCAATGTCTTGGGTTTCAAATTCATTCACGTTTGAGACTTAAGGTTCAAGACCTGAGTCATGGTAGAATAATGTAGGTAATTTTCTGCATGACGCTGTTTAATTGAACAAACAAGGATCAAATAGTGCACACGTGGAATGCGTGGAATGTTAAAGCACTGATTATGTTGTATTATTTTGCTGAGTTAAGGCATGCTTTAGCAACTCCCATTCAACACGACTTCTATTGAATGTTGAAGTACAACTCATCATCTCATCAATTACACATAAAGTCAGTCTGTAAGCCATACGTCAAAGTCTAAAGTTGCTGGTGTCCGATGAAACAAGGCTCTGAATTATTTAAGCAGTCCAGTCAGTGTTGCATGTGGCATCCTCATTATGTCGAGGTATCAGTGTTCACAACAAAAGAAATGGATTTTGCTTGGAGGGAATAACAGTGAAACATGTTATCATTGTTGCCACATTGGGTTTGGGTTGTATCTTTATGTTGTTACCCACTTAACAAAAATGAATGAGGACTATACGTGCAAGGCTGCACATTCAGGATACACTCATATTTAACATGTGTTTATAAACCAAAACACCATGCTTAACCTTATGCACCTGATTTCCTAATCTTTACCTTTATCTGTAACAAATCCGTTGTATCCTTTTCCTACTTCCTCAGCCGGATGTGTGTGATACTCCCAGTGACACCAACCTGGCATCTCTGTTGAGGGATTCTGCCCTTAATTACATGACTCAATACCAGCTAAGAGGGGTTGAGGAGATGTCCCAGTTCCTGCATGATGGCCGCTAACCATGTCACCAATAGTGCACAGTTACAGCTTCCCACTGTACTCTAATATACTAACCTCATTCTCTGATGGCTCTTGTCAGCAGATGCAACTTTAAACACTTTGAAGTCACCACACAAGTGCGCCATGATGGTGGACTTTTCTGGTCTGATGAAGTAAGAAGAACATTTAATTAGTGTAACACAAGTATATACCAACCTCCTTTACACTGTAGTCTCTCAGCAGAGCTTAAAAAAAAACAAACATCTAACATATCAACAATAAAAAAGAGCATTAGCCTGTTATGTTTTTGGATTTTGGATGAATATTTAAGTAAAACTTATGAATATGCATGAGAAAGCAACCAAGCCCTTAAATTGACACCTTTGACAATGCCGTCTAGGGTGAACCACACAGAATGACTTGATACCAACCATGCAATCTTATCCCATGTAGGTCCAGTGACCAAAGGCCTTGTTAGGCTGTTGGTTGTGGGCTGGTTATCACCATCTTGTCTGTGCTCCACTGACTCTGTGGGCACACCACCTGACCAAGGTGTAGTGTATCCCTATGACACATTGCAGACTCTCGGATAGGGAACTTTGGCAAGCTTCATCTCTGAAACACAGCCAGAGGGCACTGTTATTGCTGGTGTGCTAACTTGGGAAGGAGGGGAATTGCACACGCCCGTAAGCACGTAGGGCCCAGGTATCTGACCTCACATGACCCTCGGATTGATCTGAAAAGGAATTCAAATCTGACTGATTGCTTTGTGTGTTTGTTTGAGTCACTGCATCCAATGTTACCACAAACACAAAAAAATCAGATACTATAACGTAAAACAGCATAGAGAACTTACCATGTCTGTCTCTACATGTACTGTAGGCCATGACTCCATGATGTTGAGATCAGTGCTCTGTGGAGGTCAGATAGATAGATGTCCAACAGCAGAGTGAATTGAAGATTTATCAAGTGTTTTGAAAATGTTCTACTCTTTCCTAAGCCTCCAAAATTATGAATGTGGATCTACTCTGTCTTCCTCTTTCATTGACTATAGGGTAGACACATAGGGTAGACATTGCTAGGCCACTGCATTCACATAAAGACAAATGTTAAGACATTATTTCTTACATTTTGGGAACTTAATTCCAAACCCCTTTGGTCTAGATATATCATAATCATGAGATATGTCACACATAGGAAATGCATATAGGTCAAAACTAACCTACATTGGACACTACACCCTCTGTCGGCCAAACCTTTGTACTTACCACAATGACTGACAGGTTAGTAATGATAATCTCACAAGCTTTCCTCAACAGGGCTTGTATTTTGTGTGCGGTGTGGTAACGTTAGCCAACTTTAGCAAGTCCCGGTGTTGCTAAAGCTACACCGGTAGACCACCACGAAGCTAATGCTACTTAGCAGCCGCCGCTGCCTGTTATAAATAACTGTTTCAACAAATGTCAAACATTTGTCTCAAACCTGAGTAGAAACTGGTTGTTCTTTTGCTGATAACCTCTAACAGGCGTAAAGTAAATACTCACGTTTACTCGTAGGCCTGTTGACGTCATTAAATTAGCTCATTAGCTCCACCACGACCACTCATTAGCATCACGAGAAAACAACCGTAGTCGCTTTACTGGAATTTAGTTAAAACGTCAACAGTTACTAAAGTCAACAAGTCATATCTGTGAGCTTTGACATTTCGCACAAAGCTTTTCAGTTGATTAGACTTATGGTTAGACTGATGAATATTTGTGGTGCACTAAAAAAATATTTCTTTTATCAGCAATTGTATTTGGCATTACAATGGTTAAAGAAGCACAACAAAACATCTACTTGAATTGTACAAAAACACCTACTTTTAACAGTAAAACTAGGCATTTTTAAAAGGATATTAAGGAAAGATTAGAAATAGTAAACTAACATGTATCTGCTTTTCAAATAGTTTGTTTTTGAGCATGTCTGGATGAAAAAATCTGTTGTGTGAAAATCTGAAGTCAAGCTTTTATTGCAGCCTGTCAGGGAGACGTGTGCTGGCAAAATGCTGGGTGGCACTGATCCAGGAAAACCAGAACCTGGGCCACATCATCCCAGTGGAGGCTGAACAGGCCCTGCTGCAGACACAGTGTTCAGCTCAAGAAGAACCAACAGGATGGTGAGAGATAATTTTACTTGGAGAATCAATTAATCATTTAAAAAGAACAAACTCTTAAATAAGAAGCCACGAGCCAGTGAGTTAAAAGGAAATTGAAATGATTGTATCATCATCCTAATGTTACCAACTAATTTTGCAACTAATTAATTCAGTAGTGCCTGCAAGATGTCAAATTATGCCACTGTTTTGTTTGAAGATATGGTGTTGGTTTATTGCATAAACTAAACCTTATAAACCTTAAGATTTTTCAGTGTTAAATATACCATACTGGCTATGCTGGCCATTTTAGTAAAAAACTAGGGCACTGGGACAACTGAATGTGGCTGGGTGGTTGACGTCAGATCAGTCGGAGAAGTTAATAAGTGCATTTAGGAGCAGAGGAAGAGATAACAATATTTTTGGATGACCTTATTTTGGTGAGGCTTTTACCCAAGTAGATTTGGTTGAATGTAGCTGTATTCATTAAGGGGCAAGGCTGACTTCAGACTTCTAGTCTAGGTAGAAAGGCCTCCATCTAGTGGTCAGACCACTTCATTCAAAGGAACAATCATGGGGGTGATAATAAATCAAATTCTACCATGTCTACCAGGAACACTAATTACATCAGAGCAAGTTGATGTCCAAGCAGTGTATGCCACTGAATATTACGCCACTGTTGTCATGGTAATAATTCATGAAGACAGGCTCTCAGCTTTGCTTCCATTTTTTTCCCCCCCTGTCTCCCGGAAACGCTGCATCCCTTCGGCCACTTCCATCTAGGAAGCAGGCGGTGTGGTGGGGGCGAGTTAAAGTGACACAGCTATATTATGCGAAAGTAAAGCAGAGCAGCTCACAAGGGTGAGATCTTTAAAGGGGGAGTCGCCTTTTATAGACGAGACTCATTGAGGATCAGAATCTCTCCAGACCTCCACAACCTTAAAGGAGACAGGGGTAAATTTCCTTTGTGGATAGCTGCACTGCCTTAAATTATCTCCAGCCCACTGGACAAGAGAATAACTGGATGCCTCTTGCCTTTCACTCTCCTGGCTTGTAAAGCGCAGATGGACAAGCAGCTGATGCAGGAGGCAGTCCCCTGCACAGCTCTCTGACAGCAAGAACCCGAAGGCATCTTGAAATAGAAATTCAAAAGAGGAGGAGGAAGAAGGAGGAGGAGAGGGATGGGAGAAAGGAGGGGGGTTTTGAGTGTGAGCATTGGCATGCCAGGCTCAATAGCTACGATGGCTGTGCAGAAGAAACAGAGTGTCATCCCTCCATCACAGGGACCACTGTCTTCACGTACGGTCGACAGCCAAAAGAAGAGGAGTCCATTTGAAGCAGCATCAGGTTGGTAGCAATTCGCTTTTGCTTAAAAAAAAAAAAGGTTTTGAATTGTAGCTGATCTGATCTAGGCAAGCCGTTCCTCAAAGCAAAGCCAGGATGGCTATAGATCACAAACACAGGACCATCTGATCACACTGATGACGCATGAAAGCAGAAAATACATATTATGTATTCCCTGTTTGAATTAATGTTATAGCTGAGAAGACAAAGGGTCATATGTGGACAAATATTACATAATATTATCCATAAGATAATGAGCATCCTGATATTTTTACCCTAAAGAAATGCACTCAGATTCATGTGATATTTTTTTTTCTTCCCTTGTGCATTTATAGTAATACTCTTCAGTCTTGTGTCTAGGACTTGACTTTTGTTTGTTTGCTGATTATAATGGCTCTTTTATCTGTAACTGACCCTAAGGCCATCGCACCAGGCCACAGCAGATTGGAAAAGATTCTTAGAGATGTTTTTGTTGATATATAACAGCTGCCTTATATCGTTTGTTGTGCAAAAAGATACATTCAGGTGTTCAGAATCCATTATAATTAAGATTGTCTCTTTTTTTTCTCACTGAATAATATGCAAATATTTCCCCTCACTTTCAGAGTATGGCTCTTTTATCAAACCAAATACGCAGGCAAAGAAAGCAGCCTGTCCTGTTCAAAAGCCTGCCCAAATCTGCAACGCAGTTCCTCTCCGACCCGCTCCAGGTTTGATAAAGCCCTCTGTTAAACCTGTCGTCACACTCACTCTTTAAACACGTGATGTAATTAGGATACCAGCTTGACATCCTTTTACAGACTGCCTTAATATCAAAGTGCAAATCAGTGACTGTTATTTGGGCTTTCTAGTGGTTAATGGACAAAATAATATCGAAGAGAGGCTGAAAGCAGCACGAGAGAGAAGAGAGGAGCAGGAGAAGTTGCTTGGTAAGTGAGCTCCAAGGGTGGAACACTTCACACTGCTCTGTTAATGCACCGTCCTCAATTTCCAAAAAAGATGAACATAAATCTATTTATACTGGTTCACTTCTTCTCTCTTTTTTTTGCCTCAGCCTCTCGGGAGCTGAGCAGGTTGGAGCGGGAGCAGCGGGCCAGGCAGTACTATGAACAACAGCTGCAGGAGCGCAAGAGGAAACTCCTGGAACACCGGCACAGAGAGGAGACGAGGCGTGCTGCTGTGGAGGAGAAGCGTAAGCAGAGACTGAAGGAGGAGAAGGTGAGTTATGACGGTGGGAAATAAGAAAGTTTTTATGACTCATTTCACAGCTCAGGATCAACACTGACGCTTGTTTTTTCTTTCCTGAATGAAGGAGCGGCATGAATCTGCTGTACGTAAGACCATAGAGAAGAGCCAGAAGGCTACACAGAGCCTCGGTCAAAACACAAGAGGAAGGAAAACCACCAAGAATAGTAAGCAGACGTGAATATGCTTTCTTTTTTTTTTCTGCTGCTTTTAACATAATCTTTCTGGACTCATAACACCATACTGTATCTTAACACAACGATTCTTGGCGTGCCTTATCTTCTGTTTTTGCTGCACTGAAAACTTTATGCTGATCAATATGTTAGCTCCACGTCGCTTGCCACTGACACCATGGGAGAAGAACTTGGTCAGTCGCCTCCTTACCCCCACTTGCTCTTATCTGGCCAGGAGCAAGAGTGCTGGCTACCAGTCAGGAGAAGAAGGTACTGCCCCCCCTCCTCCCTGATATTAACAATCTACTCATTTGATTTTTTATGGCAAAGCGATGCTAATGGATTGTAGTGCATTTTGTAAGACACCACAGCTACAGCTTTACTGCTATAACAGTTTCCAGGCCCTTTTTTGTGACTAACGCTGCTTGTTTTCCTCTCTGTTGACGCTCTGCTCCACACTTCCATCACTTTTCACTGTTCCCACGCATAATTTCTCCAATTTCCCATATTTATGGCACAAAACACTGGCTCAGTTGTCCATGTTTGTCGCCGTGCAGTTTCATTCCACTCCATGAATACCACCACCACCACCACCACCCCCCTCAAACCACAGCAGCAGTCTGGTTTTGTCCAAAAGAGGCCATCTGCCTCCGTCTCTCCAAGCCCCAACAACAGAAACATCCACCCAGTGCAGGTAAATCTAGCTGTTCCTGTGGCTTCTCAATAATATATGATTTTTATTATTTTTAGGCTCACCCAGCTGCCGGTATTTTCAATCTTCACTGTGATGTAATATCTTTTTGCTTTCTTTCTTTCTGGTTTAGATCAAAGCTACAAAACAGCAAGATGCCAATAAGAGGAAATCAAACAGCGTTTCAACTATCAGATCACCTGCTGCCAAAAACAAAGTGAAGCCAGCCACAGTTTCGCAGAGCAGAACACCCTCCCCCTCACCAGAGAGGTAGGTAACACTTGCGTGCACCTGCACATCGAAACATAGTCACAGTAAAGTGAACAAAGTGGGACATGTGCTCTCTTCTGCCGCGTCTTCAAGGACCTCCTCCCGTAGATCAATTAGCAGACATTCAACCCCGCTGCAGCTCGAGCTCCCATCAGTCCCTGAGGAAGATGTTGCTGTTTGTAGCTCTGCCCTTGCTCCTGGTAACTCACGGCCTGTCAGATCATCAGCTGGAGGTCAGAAGGAGAAAACGAGGGATAGAAATCCACCAGAGACTCCTCGTTTGAACCTGCCCAGCACAAAGACACAGGCTGCAACCAGAACAAACAGAGATGAAAGTAAGCCACGGGAAAGTGCTTGAAACTAAAAATGCTTGTATCTAAATTGCTTCAGATATACCATGTGTTGATGTTATTTCCCACCAGGTCCTTCCCAGATGCCTCCTAATCAAGCTCCAAAGCCTCCTGAAGTTGTGAGCAGGCCCTCGGCCGGCACCACAGACCGAGAGGAGGCCTCCCGACTCATGGCTGAAAAGAGGAGAGAGGCCCGACTACAACGGGAAAGAGAGGAGCAGCAGCGCCTGGAGAGAGAGGAGGCAGAGCGGTAAAAAAACATGTCAAACTACAAGACAGAAACACTGCAGAGGCAGGCGGCTGATACTGGTGCAATTTATGTTCTGCCCAGGCGCAGTCAGGAGGAACTGGAGCGCAGGAGGGCAGAGGAGCGAGAGCGCCAGCAGGCCGAGGCTCAGCGTCTCATAGAGGAGAAGAGGAGACGGGAGGAGGAGGAGCAGAGACAAGCCGAGGAGGAGAGAGCTCAGGCCATGAGGGAAGCCGCTCTGCTGCAGAAACAGGTCAGTGCAAACATTTGCTCTGCCAACATGCTATTTTAATGGGTGGCTTTTGCTTGTAACTCTCAGCTATTTGTATTAGAAGGTGCACCCTCCCATTTTGTGCTGATTCCCAGTGTATCTGCTCTGTGTGTTTTTTATGCAGAGAGAAGAGGAGCAAGCCAAAGAGAGGGAGAAGGAGGAGCAGATGAAAAAAGAGCGAGAAATCCTCGCACAAAAAGAAGATGCTGATCGGCTTGCACGCAAAAAGGTGATGAGATAAAAAGATAATACAGTGTATTTCTAAAGCATAAACATAAATATAACAACATAAATATTTTAATCAACCTCAGCCTCTTATAAGAACAGCTGAGCTAGACAAAACCAGACAGACTACAGCAAATACAAGGTTATAGATAAATTGCAAGTAGAAGGGGAAAAACAACAATGGATCAAAAGGTAAGTAAATGAATAACAGATTCAATTTATCTGCCAAGAAGTTGAACACAACATTTTCTAAGTGAATCTAATGTAATCTCGTGACCTCATGGTAATGTGTCTCTCCACTCAAACAATTATTTTCTTCCATACCACCTGAAGACCAATTGAAATGAACCCCCCCAAAGAGTGCACACAATGGGGGACATATATATTTCTAAAAGTTGTGTAGTTTTGGAAATTTCCAATAATTGTTCACAGCGTCCCTGGTGCCTGTCTGCATCAGTCACGTGGGATCTCTAATCTTCCACAGTCTTGCTTCAAACCAAGGCTGATATACAAATTTGGGCTGAGTTTAGTGTTTCAGACATATTGAGGAGGAATATACTTATTATTTTTCATTTATTTGAATTTAAACTAATCTGTTTTATGTCATATTTGTAATGTTTCATGACATCTGAGATTTATTTGTTTCTTTCAAGTGATCAGATTACTATACACATACATCTTTCATCATCAAATCAGTAGTATCAAATGTTTAGTTTTTATTTAAGAGACTGAGTTTTCTTACAAAGACTTCTATGACGGTGTTAATGAAAGCTGTGCTTTTTCCAGCGACTTGAGGAGATCATGCGGAGGACCAGAAGGACAGATTCTCCAGATACGGTGAGATTTACTGTGCAGTTTCTTAAAAGTACATCGCTCCAGGGCTCTTGTGACGCACATCAGGCATCAACTAACAACTAACCAACTCCACTTCTGAAAGCCACATAGCCTGTCCTTGACTAAATTAGTTAAACCTTTTCAAACACAGAAGTCTGCACCAGTGAGGATCTTGCCAAAGGAAGCCCAACCAAAGGAAAACACAGAGCCTGTGCCCAATGGCACTATAGAGCATCCTGTCAAGCTGCCAGTGGGAACCAAGTCCTCAGCGCTGCGGCTGGAGAACGAAGAGGACATGGTCCCGGTTGTGGCCTTCAAAGAGCGCAGGTCTCTCAGGACGCTCACAGGCCTAGAGGAAATCCAGACCCACCAACGAGCAGGTGAGACGCGGCAGCATGACTCGCCCTCGGGGTGGGACGTAAACACCAACAACCAGGCAGATTCTGGCGTGTGGTATCAGAGTGACTTTATAGAAGTCAGGCTCCTAGAAACTCACAGATATACCTCATTGTTCACCCTGCCAGTTCCTAATTAAGCTGAAAAAAGCCATGACAGTGCCTACAAACCATACAATCAGTATCATTCATTTATTCTCAAATGTGATCTTACATGAGTCTGGAAACCAATGCCTAAAAAAAATAAAAATCAAACAAGGCTGATCAAATGATGAAAGCGGTATTCAAGCTGGTGGATTCAAAGAAAAAAAAAAGCTACCCTGAAGACGCATCATTGAACAAAGATCAAACACATCACAGTTGCTGTAAGCTGCTCTGAAACTGAAATTTCATTTGATTTCTTCTTTTTCTTCTTTTTGTCTCTCTATTGTGCGTTTTGCAGAGGTCATCTGAGCACCTACAAAGCGGGCAAGGACTTTGATGGAGAGCTGCGATTGCTCTGTGAAAGACGGGAATTCCTGCAGTACAGCCAGTTCGCCACCCTCCTTTAGCACTTTGAATGAGCGTATAAAATCCCAGCCTCGCCTCACTGAGGTCGTCGTGCATTTAGTCACTTTGCTGTGTGTGATTATATAGTAATTATACCTGATATTTCTTGCTGCCTAAGCACTTTTTCCTTCCTCAGTTTCGTGACTGTGGAATTAGACGGGCTGAAGTCGCTGTTTCGTGCGTGAGAACACAAGAGTTCAGGGTGTTAGTGAAAAGTTTTTTTTCTATATCAATTCCTATGCTTCCCTTTGATTTTGTGAGGTAAAGCAATCACATATTTCAAAGCTGCTATGGAACTTAGTTTTCCAAAGACTTTGCTTCAGTTTTGTGAGTGCCGTTTTAGATAATACAATGCACAAAGCCTTTATTGCACTGCCAGTTGCTGTCTTTATTGAGTTTATTATAATAAAAGCATATAAAAAAATGATCATCAATATTTGATCCTATAATTTAAGCACTGCTTAGAACTATCACTTGTTAACCTGTTGAAGTTAAAATATGCCATATTTGATTAAAGTTGATACTATGCTGCATCTCTGCCTTGTTTTTTCAGCTGACATGTTGACCGTGATTCACATAAAAAAAAAGTAAACGAATAAAAAATAACACATAAAAACAGTGATTTTAAAAAAAACTAAAATGCTGTTTGGCAACAGTGCATGAATGTATACGTCTCACAATCGGGAAGTCAAGGGTTAACAGAGGAAGGAGAAAGAGGCTGAATCATTTGCAGCAGACGTCTGGTCTCCTCTGTCTGCGCATGCACCTTCCTGAGCTGGACCTCCAGCTCACTGTTCGCCAGCAGGGAGGAAAAGTCTCCATCTGCAGAGGAAGACAGAGCAGAGCAGTCTTAAGAGCTTCAGATAATCTGCTAAAATCTGAATATCAAAATGGCTGTAGTAACCTCGACTGCTATGCAAATTAATGTGCAACAAATACAAACCTTTCTTGAGGTTGAATATTGTAACTATGCCGAGCTGCTGGAATTTAACATCTTTCTTCTTGAGAAATACCAGCAGGTACTCCGACATGGTGGCGTAGTGTGGTCTCAGCAATCTGATGACCTCATCTAAGGGAGCAGGAGCAGGAAAACATGAAACTAAATAATACACAACAGAGATGAGTGAATTTGGCATTTTATATTCCACTTGTACATTACCGGTAATTTCCAGTTTGCTCATGATGGCTGCACAGTTATATGACAACAGAGGATTTTGCATTTGTCCAGACAGCTTCACCAGTCCTGAAACCTGCTCTGCTGTTATTACCGCTGACACTTTGAACCTAAGTGGATCTGAATCAGAGGGAAATCGTTAGAGATGATGATAAATATTAAGATGCAGGGGATCAATCTTTATCGAGCACCAGGTCACTCACCACACGTTATCAAGCGATGTAAGCATGATGTCACATGGAGCAGGGTCTCGTCTAACAGCGTGGGAGACACAAGAGCCCGGAGGAGGCCTGACAAACACGGGCTTTCCATCACAGCCTGGATAACAAAGATGGGATTCAACAAGACTTGATCAAGCGCTTATGTAACTCAGGCTCCCATGTGTTTTTACTACAGACATGTGACATGAAATCATGAGTTGTAACCTTGCTCTGTACAGTACCTGCTGACCCATGGGAACACTACCCAGGTTAGTGATGATCACACAGCTGTGGGTGATTATCGTGGAGCTGGATGTGTGCTGATGAAGCAGCTGACCGATTTCATCCAGCAGTCCTTCACTCACGAGGTATTCCTGGGATCAAACCGAGGAAATACTGTCAACATGTGGATTCTAAACGTGTTACAAGGTAGAAAGTGTGCTGTCGAAAAGTCTTTTTATTATAATAAAGCAGGTCTGTGCTACAGTATATACGTAAATACTAAGTGTGTAATCCACAGTCTTTAAACAAACTAGCAGATCTAACATACAAATAGTGACCAACTTCCTCATGACTGTGTGTGTGTGTGTGTGTTTGGAAATCCTACATTGTTTGGTGGGTGAGCCGACAGTGCAGACAGGAGAGTGACTGCTGGCTCTGCACACACTGCAGTAGAGGATCTCAGGAGTGTCTTCAGAGGAGGCACGCAGTCCAGCTCCATCAGCTGCTCCTGGATCCGAACTGCACATAAAAATGGACAAACACTGTCTGCTGGACCGATATCATGTCAATCTCAGGCGGACCATTGTGTATCATTACCATTCTTTGAGAGTGTGTGTAGGCATCTGCAGGCTTGAGCTGAATTCTACAAATGCAAGATTGTTTTTATTATTATTAATCATATCAAACATTGTTTTCCTAAAAAAAAAGAAGTAGCTACTGAAGTCCATATTTACCTTCTGTACAGACGACGACATTAGAGTCAAAAGAGACTTTAACAGATAATGACCCCCGATGCTGAGCAGCTTGGGGTGATGCTCCTGATTGGCAGCAATGTTGCACAGAGCAGTGCAGCTGCAAAACTGAACCTCTGAATCGGAAGACTGCAGCAGGAGAACCAAGACAGGAATCGCTCCTGCTTGACACAAGATCCTCGTTGACCAATCTGGAGAGACAAGAAAAGTTTTTGTTTTTTTTAGGCACGGTGTAAGCTCTGAAAAACATGACATTTGAAGGAGACTAACCCACCTGACTGTGTGAGATGTAACAAAGCCCAGGTTGCGCTCTGCTGCACCTGTGGGTCGTAGGATTTTGCTAAAGCCAGCAGTGGCATGACTCCATCCACCATGAGAGCATCTCTGTTTGATTCTGTATGAAAAACCGTAAGCTTTTTATGAAACACGTTTTGTTTTTCATGCTGAATCTTTATCACCGTCTCCATCATTTGTTGCTATGTAACACTCAGTTAGTGCCATCCTCCTGGGTGAAAGTAAAGCAAATTACTACCACTATCAAAGTCTACTGTGGCCCCCGCATGGCAGCTTGGAGAATTAACAATATGCAGCACATTTTCATATCTCTTTGTTTATGTTTCTCTCTCTTCACAAAAAGGTTATTTATTGTGTAGTAAGCTCTGCACAGACCTGAGGAGGCCAGCATGGCAACGCAGGCACAGGAGTGACACTGAGCGCTCGCATCACCAGACTGGAACAACTCCAGTAAGGGCACCAGCATCCCCATCTCAATCACCAACTCTTTACACACTGAAATCAGATTTTATGAGATACCATTAATAACTATATGAATTAACATAGAGGGCACTTCAAGATCATGAATAACACAATTGTGTAGTATTGTGAGTCCGATCACTTTACCATTGTTCTCTGCTAACAGTTTGACCAAGGCGAGAGAGGTGCTTTTTTGCACATCCAGGTCAGTGGATAAGAGTAATGTCATGACCGGCTCCATGAAGGCGTCTGGTAAGGGAGATTTCACTGACACGGAACAAAAACATCTGGACATGAGATAGTTCACCACACACTGCAGCATATATCCATTTTGACTGTAAACGCAATGATCTGACTAAGAAGAAAACCGAGATGCAAATAGTAAGGTTAAACATATAAGCATATTGTGGGATATCAAAATAAAATCATTGTATTTCTCCCTCTTAGTAGTAGGTTATCTGCCAACTGTAAAGAAATAAAATATAGTTGGACATTTGCATAATACTGGTCATACCCGTTAGAGCTTATCTCAGCAGCCAGTGACTGTGATGAGAAACCTGAGACGGAAACAATGGTCTCCTTTAATGTGTCTCTGATCCACCAGTCCGGTCTATCTATCATTGCAGCTTGTCAGAGGAAACATAAAAATCTGTTTGTTTTCTTTACTCACACTGATGACTGAGATGTAGGTAGTACATGGCTGCAGTCATTTGGTGATCAGGGTTTTCTGAGGCTGCAAGTCTGCTTAGTGTTTGCAGACCTTCCTGACTGAGAAGCTGGGCCTCATCATCTAAGGGAAGAAATAGAATGAAAGGAAAGGTTAAAACTATTATAACTATCCTTTTTTTTTCTTCGATTTTATACTTGATTTCTGAAAGTCCATAACAGATTTTTCATGTGTGACACAACAAGAAGACACCTGTCAGTTTGATATGCTCAATTTGATTGGCAGATCTACAGCAAAGCCTATCAATTGCATAAAGTTAATCTCTTACATAAAAAAGCAGTTTATGTACATAAAAGTGTGTTTCCCCCATATATTCTGTATATAAAAGGGTTTCCCCACACAACAGTGCTAGTATCTACAAACAAAGGTAAACATGTCTGCAGTGTCCTTACCGTACAGGAGGTGGAGAGAAGGCAACTCTCGAGTCGTCCTCCTTAGCAAAGTGCTCTCAGGTGGACTCCTAAAGCAGATGCACTCTGACAGCTCTCTGAAAACTTCCCTTATTCTTCGTTCAAGATTTCTCCAGGCTTTCCGTAAAATAGCTGCGAATTCTTTGAGGAGCCGCGAGCAGTTCTCACAAAGACCGGAAGCCATGGTCGCATCTCCGATACCTGTTGCGGCAGGTGGCAGCTGCCTGTCTGACAAACACCTGCACGTGGACACGCCCCCGAGGACGACACACGAATTGCACCTTCATTTAGTTCTCACATAACAATAAGCTTTTCAAACATTTGCTACAGCAACTAGGCTACTACTTCTTTTTCTTCTTCTTCTTCTTCTTCTTCTTCTTCTTCTTCTTCTTCTTCTTCTTCTTCTTTTTCTTCTACTACTACTGTAATAAGACATTTAGGCAAATGAAAAAAACATAGCCTAAAACAAACAAACAAAAAATCTAGGGTAGAAGTTATTTAAAGATGAATGAAGGAATGGTGTTAAACTGCTTCCTAAACTGTGACGTAGAATCTCTTATTTGCAAAGGTTAATAAGAGTATCCTGATCCTAAGTCATCTTTGTCTCATACCTCATACCACCCATACCTCTCATCGGTGACATACCCCTGTATGAAGGAAGTGTGCTAGATTAAAATGTACATGTACTGTACTATTGTAGGACCCCCTCGAAAACGAGTTGCGACAACTCAAGGGGTTTATCCTGCCAAGAATAATAAACAACTTTGACAACCATATGATTTAATTTAATCAGTACCTGGTCACATTAACACATGCACAAGAGCTACATAGCCAATACACCAATGTGTGTGTGTGCTAAGGCTGTGCTGAGGTTCCTGTTGGAAAAGCCTAGTCCTCATAGAGACGTTTACCTTGGATAAATACGGTATGATGTCAATAATACTGCACACTCTACAGCCGTCCGGTTTCTGTCACTTATGACATCCCATACAGTTGTCAGTAAACCACAAGTCCAAACCACTCCAAACCACGGCATCACAATCCGGCATCAAGCCACCGCATATAGATGGCACTATTCACACCCCATACACTAAGACACTCACCACACGTCATAGACATTCACCCTTGGCTGTTGTTGACTTGGAAACCGTCGCAGCGTCGTTGTTGGAGTTGGAGGACAACACAATCAGTGCAGGGTAGGTACACGCAGTTATTCCTAACTAACTCACCTTCTGCTCTTTGAATACATTCGTGTAAAGTATGTTTTATTACAGGCTCTCACAGTTTGGTGAATTATCTAAATCCCGCTGTACCAAACGCAACAAGTCAACAATGCCACTTAGCTAAAGTTAGCATTTAGCAGGCTAGCCTAAAGTAGCTAACGGTATTTAGCGGTTGGTTCGCAAAGGTTTGTTTTCATGACATGTTTTACCTAAATATGAGCAGATACCACAGAAAATATATCCTGATGTTATTGTAATGTTTTCGTTCAATTTAAACGTACAGGAAAAAGTGTTAACCCAGTCGGACAAAGCGAATTAGTTGGACGCATTACAAACCATTGTAGGATCATCCAACAGAGATTTTGTTATGCTACGTTAACGTTTTTTATTTTTAGGATGAAAGCCTTCCTCCCCGGATTAGTCTCCTTTTTGCACTCACAATGAGGGACCTTATAGTGCCCGAGGATGCCAGCAGGTCTGTAAAAGTTGTAAATTTTCTGTTTGAAGTAGAAGTATTACCAGCAATATGTACACAGGATATGAAATGCATCATCATCAGTATTTGAATACTCTAGTAGGTTGAATCTGGGGGCATTATAAATGTTTTATTGTATTGTCTCAGTTATGAAAAAAAACAAAAACAACAACGCTTTATATTTTTTAACAATGTGTATGGATGCAAATAAATTACTTTAAGTCAAAAGCACATAATTTTAATCTGAAATGGTGCTTCAGAAATGAAAAGCTAATCCAAACAGTACTTATGCGGCCTTCACAACAGCAACACATAAACATAAGTATGCTTTGACCATAATCTTAACTGTCCAATGCCCACTTTTCGTACTAATGATAAAGTAACCTCTTTTTTAATTTTTTTCTACAGATGAGAGAGAGGACCGGGCAAAGACCCGGGAAAGATTCAATGAAGTGTTCAAGAAATACACTGATACAGAGAAGAAAAAGTTGAAAAAGAAAACCTCTGAAACTCAGGAGACAATTGTGGTATGTGTTCTAATATTGTGCATCCAATGGTGGGAAACATCACACCAGATTTCCAAGATTTGATCGTTGAGTGTTGCTTCTGTACACCACCTTTGTCTAATACTCAGGACATACAAATACACTGATTGATATGTTATTAAATGGAAAGAAAACAACAGTACTGACATTTCCCTTGTCTGTGATATCCATCCTTCTAGCTTCAGAATCTGAAAAAGAATTTGAACCTTGAGAAGGACACAGAAGATGATGATACCATCCTCCAGAATACATATCACCCTGAAGAGGGAAGCCCTCGCTACACAAAGAACCAAAGGAGGGAGAAAGAGATAGCAGATAAAGTTAATATCAACAACAGTAGAAACCAAGAGGAGATTCAAACATCAAAAGCCAAGAGAAAGAGTAAGAGGGAGCTCCCCTCTCTCCCTGTGTCCGTAGACACAAGTTACATTGAGAAAGATTCAGATGCTGCCAAGTCTGAGGTTGCCCTAGAAGCAGATGATGTTAGCCGTGGAAAGGAACCAAAGCGGAAAATCAAAAAGGGAAAAAGCAAATCAGGCGGAGATGAGAGCCAGGTGGAGGATTCAGAGGACAAGCTCCTCCATGAGTACCAGCAGCAGATTGCACAGGAGGAGGAGAGGACTCCAAGGAAGACGAGAGTCAAGTCAGAAGAAGAAAGTGTTAGTTTTGTCTCCCAAAGTGTTGTGCTGAATAATGATGTTGGAAAGAAGAAAAAGAAGAAGCTAAAATCTGTGGTCACAGAGTCGGATTATTGGTGTGTATATTTTTTAATATTCTGTATGAAGATTCAATTTTTTTTAAAATTTAGCCTAAAGGCTACATGTTTTCACTGATTTAAATATTAAGCTATGTACTAATGACTCTCACTCCACCAGTGATCAAGATGAAGTTGCAGACCAAGATGCTGATGTAGAAAATGAATCAGAATCCAAAGGGAAGAAGAAAAAGAAGAAGAAAAAACATGGTAAATGTTATTTATTTATTATATGTAAATTAAACAACAGGAAATCGCTCACAAAGTTTCATGTCAGTAAAATATATGATAATGATGAATTTCATGTTTGCTTGTTTTTATTTTCCCATTTTCAGTTGTGAAAGATGAGAGTGAAACCGAGGCAGAGGCACCACAGAAACTAACATTTGATGACAGTCTTGTGCTGGGAGTGTACCTTCACAGAACGGACCGCCTCAAAACAGACCTACTGATCTCACACCCAATGGTCAAGATCCACGTTGTTGATGAAATCACTGGAAATTATGTGAAGAAAGAGGACAGGTGAGAACTGACACTCTCATGCTGTACTTTTCTGCATTTATGTTTCTATTCCCTACTATCTGCATTCTTTCGATAAATAATCATAACTTGAAACATTTTCACACTCCTGATTTTATGTGTTTAGTAAAGTCTATAAGTACAGTTATTTTAAAGTCTCTCAATAAACACCATCAACAATAAACAATGTAAGTGTATGTCTTCAGTTTTCTTTTTGTTTGCTCATAATGCATTAATATGTCTTTGTCTTCTTTTCATAGCCATCGGCCTGTGTCCTCATTTTATGAGCAAGAGAACGTCGGCCACATTCTCCCCATCATGACTCAACCGTATGATTTCAAGAAGAACAAATCAATCATCCCCGAGTGGCAGGAGCAGATCATCTTCAATGAACGTTTTGGTTACTTTGTCGAACAAAATGAAGAAAGCCCCAGAGTCATGCTTTTCTTTGAGGTAAGAGGCGTTTCATTCAGAAATATTTGTACTACATCAGTATCACTGTTATTGTCAATAACTGTGCTTCAATTGAAACTTTATTTAAAGATTCTGGACTTCATAACCATGGAAGAAGCAAGAGCCAATGTAGATGCTGACAAGCATGAACGAGGATTCAGAAAGATTGCATGGGCGTTCCTGAAGGTACAGTACTGTATTTGACCTGGCTGGACAAAACTGCATTCTGGCTTAATATTAATGATGTATTTTCAATTCTTTTTTGATTTGCCCCCTGTTTAGCTTGTCGGCACAAATGGCGTGCTGAACATCGACAGTAAACTCCGTCTCCAGCTCTTTTGTCCCCCGCCTCGGTCAAAGAAGCAGTGTAAAGGTATAGAGGTGGTGGAGTGGTGGAGGAAGTACCCGCGAAACAAATACACATCCACACTGTATGTCACAGTGAAAGGCATTAAACTCCCTGAACATGTAAGTCTTTTCATCAGCTTTGGGTGTCCTTATAATGTCTCACATTTCTACTATATGTTATGTTTGAAATGCTATGTATTAGTCATATAATAGGTGCTGTTTTAGTTGAAGTAAAGCCTCCAGTGTTGTTGCTGAGCTGGATTTTGTCATGCAGGTGGATCCTAGTATCCGCTCCATGATGGCACTGCAGGAGGAGAGAGGCAGCACCTCCTACAGTGAACTGCAGAACGAGGTCACTAAGAGGAGCTTGATGCAGCCTCTGGACAGCAAGCCGACAATCTTGAGATGGAGCAGGCTGCCTGGTCAGGTCGGTGGAGTTAACTGGCCCTGAAAAATAATATTTTTACTCTTGTAGCAGAAGCATCTTAGCAGTCACAGTTAGGATTTGGTTATTTTCTAAGGGAAATAAAGCCACTATGGTGAAGTATTGTAAATCATTCTTGGAAACAGGTCCAACCTATATTCATCAGAAGACACATAAAGAGTGGGTCAGAGCAACAGCAGACGGGATACTATGGGGAAAATTCTTTGCAGACACATTGGATTGTCTCAGCTTTTAATTGTCTCGTTGCTCTAACACGGTTGACTGCACATGCCTTATAGGAGTTTTTCTGTTACAGGTCTGTCGGATTCCTAACAAGCCCATGCTGGCTTTTCGTGGCGGTCAGATGGGCTGTTTCACAGTGCTCTTCTCTCATGCTGGGACAATACTGGCTGCAGCTTGTGCTGACAGAGATGCTTTCCCTGTTGTAGGTAAGCAACACTCTGTCTGTGCAAAACACCTCCCTCCCCTGCTGATACTCCTCTGGACTCCTCAGCATAAATTACCAGCTAATTAACTTGAGAGGCGTACTGTAGATGTCTTTTATGTCAGTAATATAAACACAAATCCTGCTTTTTGTTTCAGTGTATGAGATTCCCTCGGGTAAGGTTTTGGCTGCCTTCAGTGGTCACCTTAAAATAGTCTACGATCTCTGCTGGTCCAGAGACGACCAGAGACTTTTGTCTGCCTCCTCCGATGGAACTGTCAGGTAACTTTCTGTTTATCAAATAAAGTAATACATATCACTGATCATGACTGGGAGTGAATGAAACAGTGGTGAATGAGACACCACTGCTGCTGCTTGGATTGTTATTTTATTTAGGGGCCTCTAGGGGGAGTAAGTGTTCCTCTTATGAGCAGCAGACAGTACGTTGTTACACCAGTGACACAGCATGTTTTGAGCTGCAGCCTGTGGCCAGTAGTTACTGTCTGGGCCAATAGTGTCATTTAAATATGATTATATATTAAATATATACATCATTTTTTGTACAAAATAGCATTTCTGACTGTCAGTTCTTGCTCCTTTCCTTCAGAGAGTGGAACGTAGACAGGCTTCTGGGAACAGCCCAGAAGGTGCTCCCTCATCCATCCTTCGTGTACTGCGCTCAGTACCACCCCACGGCCCAGAACCTGGTGGTGACCGGGGGCTACGACAGCCTTGTGCGGGTGTGGAAGCTTGATGTGGATGACGTGAATGGCCAGCTGCTGCAGGAGTTTGAGGGTCACAGCAGTTTTATCAACACAGTTTGCTTTGACTCTGAAGGTATGACGATCACAGTGTTTTGTCTGTATATAAAGTTAATATAAGATAAGAATAATTGCAACCCCCTGTACAGTGTTTGCCCTTAGGTTAAAGTGGTTTCTTTTTTTGATAAATGGCGCAGACATTGTTATACACTGGATCAAGTACACGTGACACAGACTCAATAATTTAAAGTTTGTATGGTTTCAATATTTTAGCCATGAACTATTTAATTTAGCCAGTCTCAGCTGAAAAGTAGATCAGAAAATCAGCTGCCTTGGCTTTCTTTGTAACGCACCTTCATATTCACTTCTGCTTTATGCCATGAAATTAGGCAGGAGAATGTTCTCTGCAGACAACACAGGCCTCATCATTGTGTGGAGGACTTCAGTAAATGAGAGCAGGCAGCATCAGTCATGTCATCGCTGGTGTATAGAGAAGGTACAAGAACCATAATATTTGAGATGTGGTACATGAAATAGACAAAAATATTCTGCTGTAACCTGAAGTGTGTTGTCTCCGGGCAGAAAATTGATGAGAGTGACCTCAGCGGTATCCCCATCAACATGCTGCAGCTCCATCCAAACGGGCGGTGCCTGCTCATCCACGCCAAAGACAGCGTCCTGAGGATGATGGACCTCAGAATGTAAATAAGGCAATATCAGCAGATTGGCCCATTGCCATAATCCCTATTGTTTTAGGAGTAGGTTTGTTACCTTTAATTGTCAGTGCAAGCTACTTTTAGAACGGCGGAGCAGAGCCAAGAGCTGCTCAGAGCTACGCTATGGAGGCTAATGGGATTTCTTGGTTTTCCTCATCAAACTCATCAAATACACAATCCAACAACTCCAAAACACTCTGGTGGACAAGTTGTGACCTGCACATTCACCACGCTATGAGATAATTACGGAACGTGACAGAGTTGTTTTCAAGGCAAATGCAGAGACTGCTTGCCGAAAAACTGCTCCCAACGGGAACACGCATCAGCGGTTTTGTATGAATTTACCTCGAAAAAAACTCTGTAGCGTAACTCTGAGCAGCTCGCGGCTCTGCTCCGCCATTCTAAAAATACCTTGCACCAACAATTAAAGGTAACCTACTCCTAAAACTATAGGGATTATGGCAATGGGCCAATTTGCCAAAATGTTGAACTATGCCTTTAAGCACAGAAAAATACTATAAACAGACAAAAGTTATGTTTTTATATATATTATTGTATATATTCGCCCTCTTCCAGTCTGGCTGTGAAGAAGTACACTGGAGCCACAAACTACAGAGAGAGGATTTATAGCACTTTCACACCATGTGGGAACTTCATCTTCTCTGGCAGTGAGGATGGGATGGCATATGTCTGGAATACAGACACAGGTCAGGATCTTGTGTTGTCCTGTAAAAAAGGAGATCGTTGGTTCAGCGTTGTTTGAGGTGGTATCAACTGTGTGGTGTTTTGCCTTCCCAGGTGACCAAGTTGCAGTGTACTCTGAGCTTTGCTACCCCACCGCCCTCCACGCCGTGTCCTTCCACCCTCATGAGAACATGGTGGCTTTCTGCGCCTTCGGTCGGAGCCAGCCAGTCCACGTGTATCTGTACGACCGCAAAGGTCTGTGAAAGCACCTGACAAATCCCACCTTTTTTCCGTTGATCCAGCCCCTGAATATTTTATGAGCAGTCAGTGTAATTACATTGAGTTAAAACTACGTCTCACTGTTCCACACAGTGTCCCAGCTGGAAGCGCACAGCATCAAGGCAATGAGCAGATCCACCACGTCTGCAGACACCAGAACTGTCATCAACACACCCGATCCTGCAGCGTTACAGGACAGATCTGCTGCTTCAGCCATGGATCAGTTCGCCCAAACAGCAAGACTCGCGCTGAAAATGCAGTCTGTTAAAGAACAGCTGGATTCAGTTCTTGTAAATATTTTCTTACTTTGAAATGTACTTTAAAGCAAGCAGACTGTGAATGTTTAAAATAGAATATGTGCAAACAATTGACACCATTTCAAAACATTTGAAGGAACCACATCAAAGGTCGTCCACTCCTCGATATGAAAGGAGCCTTGCACATACAGGGAGGAGCCTGACCTCAGATTCTGGCACAGTGAGTATCGAAGTCCATAAATACACCTTTGCTTATTTAGTCTTTATAGAGGTTCTAGGTGATCTTTAAATAATAAACTCAAATCTTATCACTGCGTATTACATTTCTACTACCAAGTCATTATGCATACTGTTGATAAAAGCTTTGACATTCACGTCTCTGAATTGACCTTTCAACCACTGACCAGGAAAATTGCATTAAGAGGCCTTATCATACTAGCTGCCGTTTTGAAATTGCATACATTTCTGCACCACTGAAGTCCGGCCGTTTTCTTTTCAGACGGGATTAAATGCCTCGTTACCACCTCCGTCTCTCCTGTCGCCGCACTCCAAGCTGCAGCTCTCCGGTTCTCTGGCGGAGCAGCTTATCCCCCAGGCAGCGCTGAGCACCCAGAGTCGTGAGTGGTTTGTTTTGTTAATCACACAGTGATTTGTCTTTAACCAATCAATAGCTTTTACTGCAGCCCCCCCTCCCAACACGTGAGGTAAAAATATTTTCCAAGGATTATAGCCGTACAAAATATAGCATAAGGTGAGCAAGACCCAGTGTTGTGGTTAAGAGTTTCCTGAGGCATGTACACCACACACAGAGAAAGAGATGGACCTCTTGTAATGTTTACATGTATCCGTAAGTGATGCAACTCACTGGATTGTTTTGAGATATTCAGTATTCATGTTTGATCCTTGTTGTTGTTTTGTATTTGCAGGCAGATTCAGTCCAGTTGGTCAGCGTCTAAAAGCAACTTCATCTTTAAGGCTTCAGACGGTAAGACTGTTTGCAATTTCACAAGTGTATTTTTCCTAATTTCCAATTTCAAAAAAAATCTACATGGACAGGAACTGAGCCAGACTAGCCTCTCTAAGATTAAATGTTGTCTTTCTTACTCTATCAGACGCTTCCTGACCATTTTTCTTCAGGCGCACATTCAGAAACAGACTCTGCCATTGTTCAACAAGTGGTAAGTAATTATTGTAGCTATGAGCTCAGTTACATGTTGCAGCCTTTTTCACCCAATCACGGTCGCTGTGTTCTTCTTCTAGGTCGTCTCGCTTTACGACTACAGGGCGAATCGATCCGATGAACTGAACATACAACGCGGTGATGTCATCCAAGTATTGTACAAAGACAATGACAACTGGTGGTTCGGGCGCCTGGCCAATGGGCAGCAGGGATATTTTCTAGCTTCTTATGTAGAGGATCAGAGTAAGTAGATTTTATTTTCTTGTACACACACACACTTTTTGGATAATATAAACCAACAGCCTCCATCTGAATTACTTTATTGTTGTAGGAGATTACAGAGAAGAGGTTGCTCACACAGCCGTGTCTGAGGGGACTATTGACAGGTCAACACCAACCAGGGTATGTAAATATAAATGATACAGTAGTTGTTGTTTTTTTTGTTATCACCACCTTATTGAAGTAAAAGCTGAAACAGTTTGTGGTTGTAAGAGGAGGTATAGTGTAATTTGTTGCACACCAGATACAAGTCATCTAGTGCCTCAGCTTCTTTTTTGTAAAATGATACTTCACTTCAGTCTGTCTTTTCACCATCAAACACCAGCTGTAGCCCTAGGAGGTGCCTTCTAAAAGCCTGATGTTGATTATTAGAGGAATTGTAGCTGTCAACATGAATTCACATCACCCACAGTGGGATTAAAAGACAAGCAATGTACACAGTGTTTCAACCACAAATGGTTTTCCTCAGTTTACTTTTTATTTTTACATCTTTCCTCAGCTTACATTTATGTTTCTGTATGTCTCACCTCAGGGAGATCATTTTTTGTGGTTGAAATGTTGTGAAGTCCATGTAGATAAAATACTTAACCAAGGTGGCTTAGGCTAGTATTTTAAAATGTTTTTTTGTATGCATTTTATTGTTACCCTTGGATGAGAATGTATGTGTTTTATTATTTACTGTCCTGTCCTGATCGTCATGTTATATTTTCCTCAAGGTCTCTGCTGCGATCAGTACTTCTGGGGAACTCCGGTATCTCTCTGAACCGGCCCTTACTGACACTGAACCTGAGTTGACTGATGACAAGTAAGTTGCTTCTTTGATTTTATCAACAAGGGCACTGGTTCTAAGCTCTGCATGTTACCCAAGTTTTATGACTGATATATGTTATATTATAGTTAATAAATAACACATGTTGGTTGTAAATTGTGGTTTCTCCACAGAGCAAGAAGGAAAAAGAAGATGAAAAAGCCAGGAGCTTCTTCACTGTCGTCCACGTTTTCAGACGCCGATGCTTCAGGGTCGTCCAGCATCAGGAGGAGAGGAAGATCAACGGAGAGACCGCTCCCAAAGAGACCGTCAGGCCGGACTAACAGTGCCTTCGTGCCTGATACATAAACTCATTGACACGATTGTTTGAACTTGAGTGCTTTGATTTTTATTCTTTTTCACCAAAAACACATTTTTGTAATGAAAAGTACCGATGCAGTGTGCTGTATTTTTAATGTTTGACCTTTTTTTTTTTTTTTTACTATTTACAGTCAAAAGTGTTTATATTATGCATTGAACTTACATACACCAAGAATTCAACAATTCTTTTTGTATGTCTTACATTTTTTTAAATTATTTATCAGTGTAAACTAATTGACAATTGTGTCAATAATTTATAATATAATAATAATATGTAATTTTTTATGGACAACATAGAAAATTAAGATCCTGTTTTACTATAGTATTTTCTAGACCGTAAGAGATTAACAGTTTACAGATTATATTTCCTCACAATTATATAAACAGAGAAAGCTCCAAATGTTTTGTTCTTTCCTTTCTGTTTAGAATATGAAAAGTCACAGTGTTCATATTACACACATGCACACACATTACATTATGAAAAGTAGTATACTACTAGCCAACTTTTACCTGTAAACGTAAAAATGATTTCCTGAGCCATTCAAGTTATGCTACCTCTAAATTAACATCAATATATGGTGTTGATTAGCAGTGACAGTATTCAGTCTAAAAGTATTTATATCAAAAACAACAATCCATATCAACATAAAATATCACTAGCTGCACTGGTGTTAATATTAAATTATACTTAATCTAGCATCACATTATATTACTATGAATGTAATTTAGTAATACAACTCAGCAGCTCTGGATCCGATCATGTGATGTAGAAAAGTTAAGATGATTATTGATTATTACAACAAAAGGCACATTTTAGTTTAGTTTGTATGATTTCCAGTGGTTCACTATATTCATTCATGAAACATCCAAAGTGCAACTTAAAAATACTGAAAAGAATGAAATGATAATCTGACTATGTGTTTTCTAATGTACCAACTCAAGTCAGTAGTGTACAATTCTGCTTTGTTTCACAGCTACTATAGATATATTTTAAAGCATTTCATGAGAACAAATTATAACATGAAAACGTATCCCAAAAAAATCATTACAATCTCTGCAACACAACAAATTATAATTTAAAAAAGTTATAAAGCAATTCAATGACAATAAAAAAAAACTATTTTTGAGTAACTAATGCCCTGAAGTAGGCAAAACATTAAGATTTAGCTATGGTTAGCGTGGCATCCGTCTATGTCGTTCAGTAGTGGAGTGCTCTCATCTGTTTGTCTCGTCACGTCTTCTCGAACGCTTTAAATCAAAGATAAAAAAAAATAACTATTACATCCTGTAAACTGCACAAAGGCCAAACATCCCTCCATGTATTTATATTAAATAAATACACATGGCATTTAAATATAATTTAATTTACCTTTGTTGTTGCGGCCGTTGAAAAATATAATACAGAGCGAGGAGGATGGCCTGGGGGACAGAGTGATCATTAAAGTTCACGTGATTATCTGCTGAGAAACGAGCATCACACGCTTCTTTATCAATCTTCTACATAAAATCTTAAACCTTCTGAAGGATGACCAGACTTGAAATCAGATTTATCTATCCTCATAACGAATGACATGCAAGTAGAGCAACACATTTCACAATTTCATGCTGCCTCTGCCCCACGAGACCAGAGTGCACTACGCTCTCTAGCATGAGAGCAATCATTTGTTCTTGATGGCGTAGTAATAAATCATAAAATGGGAAGTAATAAAACAGGAAGTCTTTTTTTGTTCTTTTCTCATAAGAATCTTCATGCAAATATTGGAACACTGCACAAACTCATACTTACTGCCAAAAACGCCAATCCTCCTTGGACTGCGGCTGCCCACTCAAAGCTCAGGTGTTGTGTGATAAGGCCACCCACTGTTGGGCCGTAAAACATCCTAAAAACAACAACAACAACAGCAACAAATCCTCACTTTAAAATCCAAATCAAAACATTTTTTCTAGATTCAGATATGGTTACTTCAGTGTAGAAAATTGCTTTTCTGGGTCAGTAAAAGTCACCGAGACTCACCCGAGGGACCAAACTGCCCCAAACAGCCCTGACACCATTCCTAGAGTACTTAGTCCTTCATCAAATCCTTGTGTGCTGAAAAGAAGAGAAGAATTTCGAGTATGTGTCTGGCCCAGCATGTATGAAGAAAAACAATTGGAGGTCAGGTCATGAATGTAGTAGGTGCAGAACATGTGAAGCCACTCACTATGCACATGTGATGATCTCAGGGAACGTAGGGATTGCTGTCATGCCCAGAGAAAACCCAATTACACCAAGCATGAAGATCACCAACCACAGCTGACTGCACACATATGAAAACACAACAACACCAAGACAGAAACAAAATACAATCAGAATATCATATTTTTTTTCTTTTGCACGAATGAATGCACAGTTTGGAAACTGGCAAACAGGACAGGACAGACGCAAAGTAGAACTGCAGTAATTTAACAGTGAATTCAACAGTTGTGCAGAAAGTGGAGGAACTACATCACTGGATGACCCCCCAGGACAGAATGACCTCCGTGGGTGGACCTGCTCCTCTGTCTGACCTGACAGCAGAGGACCAGAGGGTGAGAGATCTTATCCATAATGGATGGTTTCCATGATGGTTTTTACAACATGATCTTCCTCTACACCCTCGGGGATCTGACCCCACCACACCCTTCTGAATGAGCTGAGTCTGTTGGTGTCGGTCAGCCCCCCCACCCTCAGGCTACTGATCCAGTCCATCACAGGCCTCCACTGTCTCATAAAACATCAACAGCACTGTGAAGGATATTTACAGTCCTAAACATCATCTCCACCATAATGGAAAGAGGAGCAGCAGAAGTCCTGGACCTCCTGAAACCCAACAACAGTAACTTTTGACCAGACTTCCTCCCCCATTCCTCGTACAGTGTGTCCACAAAACTGCAGCGTCATCTGAGCACTTCAGTAGGTCGAAGGTTTCTTCATGTGCTGCTGTGCCGCCCTTCTTTATTTGAGTGGTCAGACACGAAAGTGGATCTGGTCTTTGTATCGAAAGAACAATTACTTGTCCACCTGCGTTACATGCTGACCTTTGGAATTGAAAGATGGGAACTGGACCGAGTAGACAGAACCCGACTGCTGTTAGAAGACCTCCTGTCACCATGAACCAACTCCTGGTGGCCTGATGAACACACACACAAGGTTTCAAAAGGATGCAAAACAATAAAAAACATGTATTCCTATTTAATCACATTGAATTCACACTCACGGGATATTTGTCGGTAATATAACCCATCAGCGGCGAGGCGAGACAGTAAGGTAACGACAAACCCAGCATGATGAGTCCCACGTAGCCAGTTGAGAGATTAAACTACAGGCAAAGCACAAAGAGAGAAAAACACTCTAACACTTTACTTGACTAGGTATTTATAAGATTGACATAGTACTGTCATAACCATGATATAACACCTGTCAAAAACATTAATGAATACTTATGACAGCTGTCATTAAGTGTCATTCGGTAAGTTTTCGGTAACTTTTGATGCAAAGTTGATATTGTTTGAGATGTCCTTGCTATGAGAACTTGACATATTTTTCTAAAGTTTGGCAATTAGGTCTGCTATAATAGGTTATGTCGTCTTTATGTCAAACTATCATAACAAGTACATCTCAAACAATGTCAACTTTGCATTAAAAGTGACATAACTCACTTCAGAATGCCTTTTCGGTTTTTTTATGTGAACTAATGTTTTCTGTTGCTGTCTTAATTTTAATGTATTCATTTGATGTTTCATTCACAGGTGTCATGTCATGGTTATGACAGTATTATGTCAATCTTATGAATACCTATTCAATAAAGTGTTACCAAACACTCATTCACATGATGCACAAAACATTTGTTAGGATTATTTTCTTTATCCCTAATGTGTTGGTTCATCCCCAGTTTGACCTCTGTGTTTGTTTGTGTGTGTGTGTCAGCTGGGTGTGTTTCTACAACCTGATGCAATGTAAAGGAGTGACTCAACCATTTTTCAACCATTGTGACACTCCTAATGGTCTTAACATCAAAGCCTGGCTTAACTTGGACGTTGTAAATGCTCACCTTACCAGTTTACCCAGTAGTTCAAGGCAGTCCTTGACTCAGCTCTGTGGATGCCTACCTGTGAGCCCATCCCCATTCATTCACCCACCATACCCTCCAACGTTACAATAAATACTTTTTTTTCTTGCAGATATCATGAAAAGGTTGGAAATCACCGTCTCAATAGCAAAGAGGGACAACGTGGCATCCAAGAAGCCGAGTCCTGCGCTGAGGGTAAATATCACATAGCAGACGAGGACGATTTTCACGTGGCTGAGAAGCCTTAAGAACGAATCCTTGGAGGGGTCTGCCTCTGCGTGGAGAGGAGGACAAAAATTCAAATTATAAACAGAGGAGAAAAAAATGAATAAAAATGTGAAAATAATATCTCCACACCATTACTACCTATAGTTGGCAAAATGTAAATGTTGAAAGGAACCATAATCATCAGCAAACATCCAAGAAGCATAAAAGGGACTTCATATCCAAATGACTGATAGAACCAGCCTCCTACTGGCGGACCCATGATGAGACCAAGCCCTGTGAAAATCTCCAGACTGCCCTAAATAGAGAGAAACAGGAAGGAGGCACATTAAAATAAGGAATCAGACTCATGGTGCACATTACTGTTATTGCGTAGTGCGTTCATATTTTTCTCTTCCCATGACACCGGGGAAACGGGACACCCAAAACAAACCCTCGCAATAATGCGTTTTCTGTTTTCTTGTGTCTAAACAACATGCCTGGGAGACAAGGCTTGGTCTGCACTCACCAGAACAGTCGCCACATTGTTTGGGAATATTTTTGCTGTGATGGCAAAAGAGGAGGTCATCGCAGCCGCAAAGCCCACGGCGTCGATGGACCTCACAACAAAGCACAGACTAATGAAGGCAGGTCCCTCAGGAACCCGATCAAGTAATCTGCAGGAAGACAAGAAAGAGAGGAGACGATCAGCTGATGTCCAACAGGTCACTAAACACATCAACAAGTAAAAATCATATTTTTTTACACCAAAAAATAAAATAAAATCACAAATTCTCAATTATCCATATTAAAAACAACAACGCAATGGTCTGTCTTTTGATACTCTCCAGCTTCCCCACACAACTTATTTGGAATGGGTCACAAATATATAATTACATTATTTTTTTTAAAGGCTCCTTGGTTTCATTAAACAGCTGGATAGTGTTTTTATATTTTTAGTTTTTCGTTTTTCTTTAATTCAATCAATTCAATCAGTCTTTATTATCCCCAAGGCGGCAATTATCTGCGCAGCAGTACACAACACACAAGTCAAACACACATAAAGACTTAACAGCAGCACACAACAAATGATCCAATGTTACAATAAATAAATAAATAAATACACATACAGTGGATACACGAGGAAGAGTTCCAAAGAGAGATTTCAGCAAATGTTACTCAGACTGGAGTATTTATATCTGCAGATACATATGTGGTCCACAGGAGTGAGTACTTACTGCATCATGACAGTGCCCAGATTAGAACTTCTATGAAGCTCACTGATGTGTTTTTAATATATTTTTGGTTAACAGTGCAAGTCAATAACCCAGCATTAACCTGGCAGGTAGTGTATGCTATATTTATCTTTTCAAGACTCAAAACCACAAAAGTCGTCATATCTGCCGAGTTATGCTACATCACACTCACCCGAACAGAATTGTGCAGCACGCTGACACAAAAAGTCCCGTAACCAGCAAAAACTTTGCTCCGATTTGGACAATCTGACACAACCACAGAAGAAGAAAGTTGGTTACTCTTGTGCAGCACATCACACATGATCAAACAATATGATTAGATGAGAAATGATGGCAAGTACTTACATACTTTCCTAGTACCAATGAACCAATTAAATTGCAGACAGCATAGCTGCCAAATATGAGCCCAATGACAGTCTGATTGGCTCCTTTCTTCACCGCCTGAGTGGAAATATTAATGTAATGTATTAATGGGGCTTCACTGAACTGATTATCTCACTGTGACTATGAATTCATACATGAGTGAAGGGAATCAGCCAGGAAATGCAGTTATCAGTAAAGTTTTTCAACAAATTGATTTGACAAACAGTTCACCAGTACCAACTGTTACGTCACGTGATGATGTGTTTAATTAGTTAATCAGTTGTTACTCATCATCTCAGCTGATTTTACCTGAGACCATCTCCCCATTCAGTGAAATTCAGAGTGATTCACCAGGCCTCAGGGAAACTTTCTCATGTCGAAACACATGATCCCACTCGCTGCACTGAGGAGAAACTGGTGGGAATTACTGACCACTGTCTGGTTGGTTGGCCAGTTTTACGACTACATGACAAACAATGTGCTCTAACCTGCAGCCTTGACCCCACATTAACTTTATAGTTTTAACAATCTGAGCACAGCATGCCTTGACTCAAACAGTGTATAAATGCACACACAACATGTATGTTTATTTTTCAGCCTCTTTGTTTGCAGGGTATCAAGTAAAGATAAGCTAGAAAACCTATATAGTTCTTTTATTTTGTTCAAGCATAGGCTATCCAATGTGTTATTGTTGGTCTTGACTCATGGCCTCTTTTTGACTTTGTCTCACTTCTGCTGTTTTACGTCACACATCACTTGTCTCATTTTCATTTACTCTTGCTCTCAAGAAACGGAAACAGACTCAGGTCCAGTAGTAGTAGTTCAAAAGAGCAATATTTTTTGGCATGAACTGATTTTTAGAAAACAACCAAAATAAAGAGAAAAGTAAAAAGCACAAAAACAAATCTGATGTTTCAAAATGTAGGTCCACAAAGGGTTGCTGATATTGACTATCAGGATCAATGTTAGTCATCATCTGCATTGTTCTACTATCTAAAGATTAGGAAGTATCAAAACCCAGTGTGACCAACTAGGCCACAAGGAACCCTTTATGATACCCTACAGTTGTGACTTGTTTTTAGTAAAGCTCTATAAGTTAGTTGTAAGTCACTAATAACAAAAGCTCATAAGTTGTGAAAATCCCTTTGTGATTTGAATCCTGTGATGTGTCTTTTCTTTTTTTAGCTTACCTCAGTGGGGAAAAATGGGCCTAATATTGAGTAGCAAATCATTGAGCTGAAGTTGACGGATGCCATTGATATCAAGGTGAAAATCTGTCGCCTTGTCATCCTCGTGGGAGGGGGTGTTGATTCAGCAGTGCTGTTGCTGTCTGACATTTAAAAAGAAAAAAAAGGAAATGAATGCACAGCAAAAAAAAAAAAACAGCAGGATGATGAGATGCGACAGTGTTGAATGAAAATTACATGAACAGAAAATGTAGCAACAGGTTAACAAAACGTATACACTCTTGTGTTAAAGTGTTATAAGGCTGTACTTATACTTATCTCACAGAAGGGCTACCAACCTGTTTGCTGGGGGTCAATCTGCGCGTCCATTCTTAATTTTCCACAGTTTCTCACCAAGTTATTCAGGTCAGAGATTCAGACAGTGACATAACGCCGCAGCGCGAGCGCATGAATCCGGACAACAGACCGTCACTCAGAGCCCGCGAGTCTGTTCAGCGACATTAACCAAGTCCACACACAAGGAAGCCCTCGTTCACGCTGCTACTAGTTCCTCAACGAAGTCAAGTGTCAAAAGTTAGGCTTAAATTGGGAAGTAAAACCACTTTCCAGTCCCCGCCTTCAAAATAAAGGCATGGCTTCCGGTCCGGTAGCCATGTGACAATATCCCACAATGACTTTTCACTATTACTTTTCATTAGGCTATATTCAATTAAGCCAAATCATACAAGTTTTGTATTATTTATATATAATTGACACAAATATAACCCTGTAACGAAATTGATTGATAAATGTGTTATTTTCAGAATTAATCTTGAATCTGTAAACACTGGAGGCTTGCCCTGGATTCAGGCTGGAAGGCAGCACATCCCTCACATCTGATTCCCTAGGGTTCAATAGTTGAATTACACTAAATCACAGCTAGGCTATGACACAGTTTAAACACAATAATAACAAATGTGAGGTTGCCAGGTTTTAGAAAATCCAGCATGAAACTTTTCAGGGTGTTTAACACTTGGCAATTCAACATACATGTTGATAATCCATATGATGTATAAGTCTTTCAAAGGATTTTGGTCCGGTTGGGTCTGTATTTTTCCAGAACATATGTCAAATAGTTAATTAGAGAAGTCTACCTTATGAATTAAAAAGCAAGCTATCAGGTGTCATGCCTGCTGGACGTGGTTGACCTGCATTCAAGAAGAGGTGTGGCCTGTACAACAGACAAACTTCTCTTTGTAATGCAAAACAGTTCAACAGCAGATGAAATGTATTTGTATGCTCGACAAGTCTGTATTCATGTGGTACTTCTCATCCTTTTTTTTGGATGACTTCACCAAAATCGATTCACATAATTGCAAAACACAATTCATTCATTAATTGCACAACAAGCAGAAGCAGTGAAGGCGGGACCCTGTGGTGTGGGGTCATTGCATCAGAGTGAATAATCCAGACAGGAAATGAAACATTAACAACAAAAAACATTTGGAACAATAGAGTTTTTATTACATTTTGTCCAGCCTATAGGTCCATGTAAACCTATGGTCTTATCATTTTTGTTTTCCTTCACAAAATAAGAGATAGAGAAAAAAAATCAGGCAATCGACTATTCATTAGGCAGTATTGCTGATAACTGACACACACTGTCGCTGAAGTCTCTGAAGCTGCACTGGATGAAAAGCTCTGAAACGAAAACTCTAGACGCTAATTCTCCTGTAGTCTCTCTCCTTCTCTCAAAATACGTCCTTTAGAGTAAACCTTCCATTAACAAATGACAAATATCCTGAATTTCCACATTTGTTTCTTTATACATTAGCACCAAATCTACATGACTCTCACTCCTACAACGAACAGTTTAATCTTAACAACTTTATGAATATGTTGTTTTTGCAAGTTTATTGTTCTCGTTCTTTTTTGTAGTGTTACATCAAAAAAAAAAAACTCTTGGTACCATGTTAAAGCAAAAGATGATGTACAAAATTACTGAAATTAGCAACATATAAGCACATTTTTCTAAGCATATAATGACGATAGGTCATTTGCTAAATACACAGTGCAAGCAGCGTTATATTTTCTTTTGCAAGTACAACATCAGTTCTATGTAGGTAGCATTACTGCACACAAGCTCTATCTATCTAAAGCAGCACTGATTTTTCCAAGGAGGCAAACTACTGTACTTCACATTCAAATGCAGTTTTCAAGTAGCATCATAAACACCCAATGGAAACAACACAGAGCCAGCCAAGTGAGACCGACTGAGGAGATCTCAATCTTTACTGCACACAGATTATTCTGTTTTGGGGATGGGAGCATCACGAGATCACTTATCACTATTTTCCCTACTCATCGACACTTTCAGCCAAACACATTCGGCTGTATCTGGCACACATAGACCATTACTGACATATTCAGCCATTGTGAAATCAAATGTGATAAAAAAAAATTAAATTGCGTTTAAATTTACACATGATAAAAATGAACATATCATCAGATTATAATGGCTGAGAATAAGGATTTGCAGTATTATGGCCAAAAGAATATGATTTATTATGTTCATCGCACCACTTCATAGAAGTAACATGGATTAGAAAATATACAAACTATGGTAAAGTGCACTCAGCGCTTCACAATGCACTTATAAAATTAATATATGTAATCATTATTTACTCTTCTAATGCATGTTCAGCAGAAATAAATGGGATTTGAATGAACAATAGAGATACAATGTTACACAGCACTGACGATAATATTTGATATTCATAACAAAACCGTACTAGTCTTAATTTTAATTAATCACTTGAAATTTTAATTGAAATAGTGCAGTGTATCTGATGTGGTATGGCTTAGTGAAATTTTATTCGCAATTTTCGAATACTGCTGTACCTTAAGATATTGGCTGCGTCTATTATTTTTTTCATAAACACCAAAAATGTGAAATTAATTTATATAGCTTTACTAATCAGCATTTAAAGAGTGGGAAGTCGTCTTTGGCACTCAATCTCCAGGCTGCTTTTAAAATAAATGCACTTCAACCTGTAATTTACCTTTTATTTCTCAGTATATATGTGTATTCCAATAAATAACATTTGAATAATGAATAAAATTAGCGATACATTCAATATATAAACTATAAATTATAGATTAACTGATATATTTTTCATCATCTCTGACCTTAACTGACTTTCCCTTCAACAGGCCTCTGTAAATTATCTGCATGTGCAAAACTGCCCTGTATCTTAATCTCCACAACAACCAGTGCCTTCGCTGCCACAGCCTGCACGCTCCGGGTGCACAGTGACACCACAGTGGCTTCTTTTGAACTAGTCGTCTTTGACAACAACACAAAATAAACCTTTGTTTCTCTTTCATTTCAGCCTTTGAGTGACATTGGCCAAGGCGACAGCAAATGCCTGCACTGCTGAGAAAGGATACTGGAAATCCAGGATATAGGCATTGCCATCTATTCGCCCGAACTGCATGACCTACAGAAGACAGAGAGGAAGCACACAAATCAAAAATCACTGAATAACAATGTGACAATGTGAACTAATTTATCTGTCTACAAACCCAAGGACATCATCTCATTAAAGAAAGAAATGCAACTGATATTTCTGATAACTGAATTATTTCCTGCCAAACTGCTTATACTGTAGATTTATTTACAGTTTCAGTTTAGCGGCATCATCACATTACCTGTCTGCCGTCCAGCTCTATCTGGAAATTCTTTGCCGACTCCTGGGTGACTCGTCCTCCAAAGTCCAGCTGGTAGACCTGCGTGGCTTCGTTCCACAACGGCTGCTTATTGGCCATAACATAGACAAACCCCTGGCTGCCTAAACTGCGGTCCTCCCTCTCGTTTGCCTTCCTGCATTTGATCTCCTCCAGCTCACTGGCCATACGTAGGCTGCGCTTGTTCTTCCAGCTCTTCTTACTGCTCTGGTTCTGGTTCATGAGCTCATCGCCGCTAATAAACAGCTCCGGCTCGCTCTCTGAGCTATCCTGGAACTCGTTGGTGGTCCTGCTCATCTTCTTGGTTTTATTGAGCTGCTCTCTCGGCCCCTTCGGCTTCTTCTTCTCTCTGCTGCTGAGCCTCGGGCTGGAAATGAGCGTGTTGAAGTCAGAGAGCGCTCGCCCTTCCTTTCTGGACTTGCCCTCGGAGACGGTGGGCATGTTGGCCTCCTCGGCTCTGCTGTCCAGCCTTTTGCGGCTCTTCTTGTTGAAGCGCTCCGACTCCTGCGGGACGGGGCTCTCGTTCAGGGACGACGGCTCTGGGAAGTTGTTTGCAGACTCTGTTAGATCCTCTGTGGCACTTTTGGATGGCGGTAGCTCAGTAGGTGGAGGAGGAGGCGGGAGAGGGGGTGGCGGCGGCGGTCCGGTCGGGGGAGGTGGGGAAAGAATCGGCTTCTCTAAAATCTGGTGAGTTTTGGTTGGGAGCGGAGGCGCGGGAGGGTCCTGCATGGGTGGTGGGGGGCACGGGTAAGGGTTCCAGGGGTGGAGGTTGACCGGGTGCAGCTGGAGTCCAGCACACGAGCTGGCTCCGGGGTACATCGGCGGGAGAGGGCAGCAGGCCAAGTTAGCGAGATTCGGAGGGTAACCCGGCGGCAGGACCAAGTTGGCGTCCTGCTGAGCGAAGGGGACCGCACCGACCACATCGTTGGGAGAGCATTGAGGCGGAGGGTTCTGTAAGGTCTGGAGCGGGGGTCCGCCGTGACCCACACCTGGAGGGAAAGGCGAGAGGGATATTTGGTAACCTGATGGGAACGTCAGAGTGCTCGTGCTCGGACTGGACGGCGGTTTAGTCGTGAGGACGAAAGGAAGCCGGGTCATGTCCAAGTGCTGAGCCTGACTGATGATCAGCGGGGGAGGTTTATGAGGCCCCGGCGGGGGGGCCAGCATCGTTTGCTCCGGGGTGAGCCAGAACTCCTCTGTGGTGGAGGGGTCCCACTGGTAAGGCGGAGGGCGTTTAACCGTCAAACTGACGTCGCCGAGAGTCAGCTGGCGTACCGATTTTTCAAGGTGACACTGCTGATTGAGAGTCTCATCTTCAGTGAAGGCGGAGTTGACGTACACCGTCCTGTCCCGGCTGTTGTCGACGGTGCCCAGCAGGCTGTACGACGACTGCGAGGCCAGGGGCGAGGCACTTTTGGAGTGCACGATAATCGTACTGTGATGTGCACCTTTTCCCGGCGGGAAGTCCTGCCTCACCACCGTGCCGCCTGCGATGCCACTACTGGTAGTTCCACCTCCAGAGACGCTGACGCTGGTGCTGCTGCTGTTGCTGCTGCACTGTGTGCACGTGTACAATGCAGTGGGCACCCTCTGCTGGTAGGTCAGCGCTAATGCACTGTTCATTTTAGCCTTGGTGGGAAGGGTTCTCGAGTTCTCCATCATCGTCGGCACTTTGAGTCCGACGTCCCTTCGGTCACGACGTAGAGTGGCGTGGATCAGACTGTTATCGATCCTCTGGGGAGGGGGGAGTGTGGCAGTTACCTGATTGGCTGGATCAGGGTAAGGAGGAGGGTCTCCGCTTGGTATGGAGTATCGAGGGACGGAGAGGCGACTCAGTGTTGCCGAGCTGTATGGAAGTTGAATTTTTTTATTCTCAGAGGACGTGACTTTGAGTGTGGCCGAGCCGCCTATGCCGTGCACGGTGTACGTGTTCTGGTTGCGTATGAGGCGCCTGCGTGGCCGACAAACCTCCTCCACGTTGCCGCTGCTGTCAAAGGTTGTGATCCTTTCATACCCCAGAGGTGTCGGGTACTGTAAGGTCATAGGGTGAAGCAGGAAGTCATCCTTCTTCAGACAGGGGTCAGGTGCCAGGACGCTCGGGCTGTCGCAGTTCGTGACAAGAGTCTGAGGCGCAGCCGCGGCTGTGGCTGCTGCAGCAGCGGCGGCTGCAGACACCACGGTGCCTGGATATGGAGGAGGAGGATTCACCTTCCTCATCTGAATCTCCACAGACACATCAGTGTCATTGAAGGATGGGGGCAAAGTCCTCGGCAGACTCGGCTTCAGAGTGTGTCCGTGCTCGCTCCTGTCCAGCCCGGGCTCGGCGGAGGGAGGAGGCATTTGAGGCAGGAGATGAATCTGCTGTAGGGAAATGGTTGGATAGCCGGTCGGAGGAGGAGGCAGCGTCATCTGCATCTTCAGCTGCTGCTGCATTTGCTGGTGCTGCCTCTGCATCTGCTGATGTTGCTGCTGGATCTGTTGGTGCTGCTGCTGGAGCTGCTGCTGCTGCTGCCTCATCTCCTGGATCTGTTGGCGGATCTGCTGCTGCTGCTGCTGCATCTGCTGCTGCTGCTGCTGCATCTGTTCGTGCTGCAGCTGCATCTGCTGCTGCTGGTGCTGGATCTGCTGTTGGTGCTGGAACTGTTGGCTCGTCGACACCACTTGTTGATTTTGTTGCATTTGTTGGTGCTGCTGAACCTGGTGTTGATGTTGCTGCTGCTGTTGATGGAGCGTCTGCTGCTGGTGGTGCAGCTGCTGTAGCTGTTGTTGATGTTGTTGCTGTAATTGTTGCTGTTGCTGCTGTAACTGTTGATGTTGCTGCTGCTGCTGCTGCTGCTGTTGTTGATGCTGCTGCTGCTGCTGCTGTGATTGGGACTGATGATGGTGCTGCTGCTGCTGCTGCTGCTGCTGCTGTTGTTGATGAAGATGCATTTTCTGCTGTTGTTGTTGCTGCTGCTGCTGCGTCTGCATCTGTTGTGACTGTTTGGATTGTTGTTGGCGAGCCTGCTGGGAATGAGAGCGCTGTGGGTGAGGCTGCGGTGGGAGATGATGAGGTGGAGGCGGGGGCGGCAGAGTGCCAGGTAGAAGAGGACCCATCTCCAGCCCATTTAAGATCACCTGACCAGGGTTGGAGTATCTGGTCGGCACCGGGTAGGGCGTCGCAACCGCATCCTGGCTGTGATCATTGACGGGGACGGACGCTGCGGCCGCTGCAGCCGCCGCCGCTGCGGTGGCTGTGGGGTTGGTCAGGACATCCAGCTGAATATTCTGATTGGCCAGAAGAGACTGAACCAGGCCGATACTCTGAGTCGGGGACATAGCCTGAGCCGGGCTGTGGATGGGAGCGATGGGAATGTTGACTGTGCAGGGAGGATTGTCTCCTGCCACTCCAGATGGCCCCATCACTTAAAATTAAAAAACAGAGGAGAACTGTGAAGGTGATTTCAGCATATTAAATATGTAGAATACAGTGAGTCAGTAAAAAAAAATACATGCAAAGCAATGTCCTTTAATTTCATTCATCCAAACCTGGTAAGTCGTCCTCGTCCTCACTGAACACATTAGGGTTGAACACAGGCAGGCTCATAAAGTCGTGAGAGATTTTCCGCACTTCTGGAAGGTAGATTGTCATCTGCCTCGGCTGCAGGTGAAGTAAACTGGTCTTATAGATAACTGCATTATAGAGAAGAGTTATGGTGAGTGTTGTATCTGCCATAATTGTCACCATGATGATACTGTATGCGATGCGTGTGTAAATTTGTTTGACATCTACCTGCACCGAGGTTAGCAGGGAGGAACGAGGCAAGTCCAACGATTTTGAACTTTGTTCCCCAAATGTTGGATGTGACTTGAGCGAGATAGTTGTGCTGTGAGACAGAGAAAATGGTGAATAAAGATAAAATTTTAAAATGTGAATCATCAGCATGAGCTTAACAGAGACAACTGTATCTACATAAATGTATCTGGTTTTTGTTAGAACACCAAAGAAGTAAAATATAGAAAAACATTTCAAGGGAAGAGAGTGTTTTTAGCACATATCACTTTCCTTACTTATTATCCTTTTGATAGATATGAAAAAAAACTAATGTAGGTATAATGCATTGTTTCACACCTCTGTGATCCCATCCATAGAAAACTCTCGTCGTGTCAAACTGGGAGACCGAACTGGAGGCTTCTTTGTGGGTAAGCGTGGCGACCGTTGGCCTTCCTGATTGGCACGGGATAGTTTGGGAGATTTCCTCAAATCCATGTTCATCCTTTAAAACAAAATCTTTTTTTAAATAAACCAAATAAAAGCAATAAAACATCTGCAAACAGCTCTGTGGCTCTGGACTGTGCAGTGTGGTGTGTAACTGTAGTTTCGGACATGCAGCAGAGTTTAGGTGACCTGTTTCCTCGGGACAACTTTGGCGACTTCTTCCCGACCCACTCATCACTTAACTCAATGTCACTGGAGTCAGAACAGTTGCAGCTGTCAGTGTAGGAGATCATGGGATTCACACACACCTCCTCTGGACAGAAAACACAACACAGTAAAAGGTGAGTCTTCCTACATCCTAACATGTATGAATGTGGCAGTGAACATCAACACGGGGAAAAGAACATCGTAGTCAGTGTTTGGTTGGACCACAGGCCTGATGCGAAACCCAGTACAGCCAGGTCGTGACCCAGACTATTCCTGCACCAGGCCTGAAACCATGTTACATCAGAGATGAGCAGTCATCACCAGAGTCTGTGTTTTGTTCTTACTCAAGGTGAATGACGTGCACACAGCATGAATATGCTATTTTAGTAAGGAACACAAGTTCAAAGAGACAAACCAGGCGCAGAATTTATTTAGAGAAAGCACAGAACATGATATCGACTGGTGCTCTCTTTCTGCTTCACGTGCGCACACTATCACGGTTTCTGAGGCTCATAATCCAACTCTCCTTTCTTAAAGAGGCTTGTGGCAAATATATATCCTCACTATCTTGTTCATGGATAGATGGGGAGATTGATCTCACTCTCATTTCTGTGCTTTAGCTATATGGAGATGACCAAGCTGCCAAACAACTTATTAAAAAAAACACATTTTTGCACTTGCTCTGTTATCTCAGTTCCTGTCACAACTCAAAAATCCTTTTTAAGTTTTTAATATATTGAAATCCTTGTCATCGTCACTGGCCCAGGCAGGAAATAGCTACAGTTGAAGCTCAAAACTCTCCCTAAAAATGACAATTCATTTAAATGTCAACTTTAAATATGATATTAGTAGCATTTCTGGGTTCTGGTGGGTGGAAACTGGAATAACACCGAGTCCCTGAATAGATATAGGATACTATATGCTCTGCTCTTAAAATGTGTTGTGTTCTAATTTAAGTAACAGCCCACCTGCTTTGCTGTCTGTTTTTGGATCCATAATAACAAACTCTGGCCGCAGTTTGCTGATGCGCCTTCCCTTGAGAATGGGAACCAGCCCTCCTAAGTATTCTAGGTAGAGCGTGTAGCAGGGTCCGCCTGCCTCCGGGCTGTCCTCGGCTCTCTTCATGGTGCAGTGGAGCCTCTCATTCCCAGCTGTGGGATAGCTGACAAAGTCGCGGATGTTGTTGGGGTCAGGGATTGGGGGCTAGAACAAAGAGAGGAAAAGGCTGTAAGATTTCAGGACACTCAAATGAAAACAAGTCAGCGTCAGCAGTTTCACTTTATCGCAATGCAGCAAAAAAAAGTTGGTAAGAAGTCGACTTGTGATTGTCTGCGTCCAGTCATTGGAGCGGAAGATCAATGCACCTTGATGGTGGGTATGAAAGCAGTGGTGACGTAAGAGCAGAGCAGCGAGGGCATGTTGAGTTTTCCCACATCCTTCTCCTCTCGCAGGGCGCTGGCGATGCCCTGCTGGCACAAGAGCTGGAGGCTGGCCACCCTGTGCTCCACACGCACCACGTAGAGCGCCGGCCCGCAAGCCAGGAACAGACGAGAGTCTCTGTGACCCCAGCAGATGGTGGTGATGGGCCTCTGAAAAACAGACATTCACAATAAAAGAATTCCTACAGTTTCCAACACTGGGCTCTCGATTCTCAGGAAGGAGTTGCACTCATTCCTCTTTGTTCATTTGTTTTGCTATTTTTGAGCAGAAATAAATGTTGTTGAAGACAAAAAAGTAGATCAAGGGTGTCAAACAAACAGCACAATTGGATCTCAAGTGAGCCAGACCAGTAAAATAATAGCATGATAAGCTATAAATAAAAAGAATATCTTTTCCCTTTGCATTATAAGGTGTTTACAGTTAATGAACTACTCTTATGAACAAACAAACAATTTCTTGATACATGTCAACAATTTCAATAATATTATGCCTCTTCTGCCTTCTATGTAATTTTCACACTTGGCAAATTTATTCTGAGGGCCAGATTGGACTCCCTGCTGGGCCAGTTTTGGCCCGCGGGCCGCATGTTTGACACCCCTGCAGTAGTTAATAAGCAAGATTTTTAAATAATTTCTACCATATTTTTCTATTTTTATAATCCATTTATGCAAAAAAAGAAAAGAAAAAAAAGAGTTAGGTTTCAGAAAATAAAGACAACACTTTGACTTTCAGGTGTTTGATGGAAGACAAACACCATCAGTTACCCAGAGAAACATCTACTGGACCCCCTAAGTTAACATACATAGGACCGACCTGTGCAGGCGTTTCCAAAGTGTAGATGTGCTCCCCTTGGACGTTGTAGAATTTAACGAGGGCGTTCCTCATCATGGACACGCATGCAGAGTCTGCAGGGAGCCCGTGTCTTTCCATGCCAGCCACAGCCAGCAGATCTCCCTGGGAGCACCACTGGGCCTCAACATCTGAGTGGAACAAAACATATGTGTTACACAAGTCATGCAAGTAACAACAACAACAACAACAACAAACATGTAAATGACACTTTTGTTTTTTACCTTTCAGCCCAGAGCGAATGACAGCAGGAGAAAGGTCATCATAGTTGTTCATTAAACTAATATCTCCTGATAAGAAGGTGACGGTCAACAAAGGCTTAACTCTTCGCACTTGGAAGAAAGAAAAGAAAGAAAGAAAGAAAAGAAAAAATAAGTCAAAGTTTCATCTCCACAGTCAACAAAAGGTTTCAAGCTGCAAGGGGGTGGGGGTGTTGGTACCTAAAGGGAGAATATTGTCATCGGAGTCGGTGTCGCTCTCCGTACTGTCCTCCACCAGGAAATCGGGGCAGTTCCAGGACATGCTCACGATCCCGTCAGACTCGTGTAGCAGAACATGGGCGAGCATCCGTCCGTGACAGTCCATCACTATCACCTGACCATCTGCTGTACCGAACAAGACCTGAGGGGACATTGTACATTAAAGTTTAACAGACGACACGGTGAATGAGCTCAGGAGCTTGGCCCTAGAACAGCTGCAAAAAAAGAAGAAGAAGAAAAAAGCCCCTTATATAATTTTAAAATCTTGTGTTTAGGGGAAAATAATCTCAGTGCAGATGCAGTTTGGTGCAAGACGATCCGTACCTGCTGATCATCAGGAGTCCAGATGCCGCAGGTGATTTGACTCTCCAGGTTGATCTCGGAGGACCAGTGCCTTTGTCCGCTCACTGATCCAACCAACACAAAGCCATCCCTGTATGCGATGAGGGCCTGAGTGCCATCATGTGACCAAGTGAAGTCACTCACCTGGAAGAAAAGAAATTTCTTACTTCTTTGTTCTATATTGTCTGTTTTTTCGCAGACGCATGACATGTCTTTTATATTTGTTTTTTAAATCTATACTCCCCGGGCTCTCGTTACTCACCTGGGCTCCTCTGTCATTGACCAGCTCCACCGACCATCTTCCCTCATATTGGATCCACACAAAAATCCCTCCCTCCATATCGCAGGTGGCGAGCTTCTGAAAGGGCTCATTCCAACGCACCAAGACAACCTGCAAAGGCCCAAAACACTGACTGTTACTATTTTCCACCAGCACAGGTAGCTGTCTGCACAGACCAGCATCCATGATTAATATCCAGCACGAGCATAATGCTAAAAAAGCATTTTAGGCCGAAAGTGGTTTAAAAAAAGGAAGTGCAATGCAGCAGGAAAGACAGTCTGCATAGAGAGACAGAAATGAATCATTTCAACCCGGTACATATGTTCTAATAATAACAACAACAATAGCTCACACTGTCACCTTTTCTGTACTTATATAACACTTTAATGCAAACATGAACATAAGGTTCCTGAATATGTACAGGTAACATACTGTATTGTTGCATACAACATCATTTTATATTATTTATTTTGCACAGCGTATGCGTGAGATTTTCATTCTACACTTTAACATTACATGCATTTTAATTTCCAATCTCATTTCTACTTTCATATCAAGATTTAATTATCGTAATGAATGGCTACATTTAACTTCTTTCACTAATTTATACTGTATCACATGCTGCTGCAGCTCTCCACTTTCCCTACAGAGATCATTTAAGTCTTATCTCATTTTGCTCATTATTCTTATCGTCGAGGATAGTGAATATTAGAAATGTGTGTCAGTTTTGTTTCAAAGTTTTCTGTGTGGGAAGAAGATGACTTAAGAGCAAGAAAAATAATGTTTTTCTTTGTGGGTTTTGCTTTTCATGTATTTAACTCTTTCGATAAAGACCAAAACCGCACCTCGCTGTTGTGTCCTCGCAGGTTAAAATTGATTCTCTGAGGCGTACTCCTGTCCCTCCTGCAGTGACTCGATGTAAACGTCACCCCAACGACTCCTCTCCCGTTCCCCGTGGCGAGCCAGCCCTCCTCATAGTACCGTCTCCGACACACCGGCTTGTCCTTCTCGCTCTTGGGGACCCGGCCTTTCCACGAGAGGCAGAGGATGTTGGAGTCGCTGCAGAGGATGGGACCATGTTCCACGGCAGCCAACATCCCTACTGAGTGACCAGGCTGCTGGGTAGAGCAGAAGGAAGAGGCGTATTGAAAACCGCTGTACACACCGTGATTGACCTTATAATAAAACTGGATAATGTACATTTACAGTTTGTGTCAGTCTGCGACCCTACTTTTACTTAAAACTGGCTTTTCAGTGATGCTCAGGACATTTTGGGACGTACATCGCTGGCTGTTGTCATGGTCAGCAGGAAGCTGGGCTGTGGTTACTCAGGTAGGGCATCCATTAGCAACAACGGGGAATAACATCATGAGAAGAAGTACAGTGAAGCAAAACATGAAATAGTCAAGACTGAAAGTTCATTCTTCACATGGGATCACACCATCTCCCTCAACAGAGGAAGCTGGTGTGATATGATTGAAAGCTCCAAAACGGCTGCTAAATGGACCTTGATCTGATTTTTTTTTTTTTGTTTCCCCCAAAGGTTAAGAATGAACTTTAATCTCATGTTTCAAGCCAGTATGGATGAGAAATCAGAGCTCAGAAGGACTCTTTCTGCTGATGAAGATCATGTGATAGGGGCCAAAAGCTCCAGAACAGCTACTATAACAAACAAAACACGTAGCTTTGTGCAATGGTAGTTCATATTTAAGGCGTGCCAGGATTTATATATTCCAGATAAAAATACCTTCACTTTAAAATAATAATTCTTTGATTTGTCTTCTTGCCATTTTCTGTTTTAACGATAAAAAAAAAGGTCCAGAACAGCCACTAAACTGACCTTATGGAGAGGTTGCTCTGACTACAAATTACTGGTTAACTTGGGTCCAATATTCAAATTTTAGGCCCAAATGTAAGAGAGAGAGAGAGAGAGAGAAAAAAAAACAGCCTGATAAAATACTTACCAATGACTTTTGGAGACGCCGAAACACATGTGTACCTGGCTAGTATCTGGATGTCACTGGCTAATATCTTAGTGTCTCAAACCTTGAGAAGATCCATCCTTCTGAATTTCATTTAAGTGAACAGACTGTAGGCTACATGAGTATGAGTGAATCACTGAACGTGCCCTACACCAGTGAAATCACCATGGCTGCAGCTCATAGTGATGTAGCTGTTGTTCAATGGATCAGCTCCAGGATTTGTCTGTACTGTAGTCTACACGACTTCACCGCTATCACCGTCTGTCTCTCATTTATTCACATTCATAAGATAAAATCAAAAAGCTAAAAGTATTTATCTATTGAAATATCAATTTTAGGCCAAATGCTTTTTCACGTTTGCCGTTAAGTGTAAAAATAACCTTTCCCCAGTGCTGGCTTTGTTCATTTAGATGAGTTACATATCGGATTTAGTGTATTATTTCCAGGCTTGTGCTTCCATGTCAGAGCATTGACACAGAGTGAAAAGAAACAGTCTAAAAGGTCTCATATGTAAGTAGAGTCAGCTTGATTTTTCCATTTTATTGATTAACAAAGGCTGAATCCTTTTACAAGCCGAACCACTTAAACCTTAATAATGTACAATTTTGTTTTTTTTAGTCACCCTGTTAAAATAATGCTCTGCTGTCTGAGGGTGTTACACATTTATCTTCTATCTAAAAAATCAAATAATCTGAGTCCAAATACTGAGTTTTTAGCCTGTAACCATTTTTGATTCGAGTAACCTGGAAAATTTTAATCACATTAGTCTCTGACATGAGAAGAAATTCAAGAAAACAACATACCTCATAGTTCCTGGGCATGTTGAGTCAAAATTCCTCCATTGAAGGTGTCCATATTTCCATTCAGATGCTGCAAGGCTAATGGCTGCTCTGCTCTTGGTATTTACTATATAATCTCTATGGGGAAGTAAAATGCATCATACAGCCAGATGTTGTCCAGCTCTACTTTCAAGCATTTAAATCAAGCAGCTGTTCACTTCAGAGTTTGCCATGAAATGATGTGAGGCTCCTTTGATGCCAGAGGTGGCCCATCCCATGTCTCCCTGGTGTGCTTTTGGAGAGTTGTGCAATCCTGTTGCAAAGAAAATGGAAATGGAGGAGAGAGAAAAAACAAACAAACAAACAAAGACGCATAAAAAGACACCGTTATTCAACAAGTAAAGCAATCTAAAGGAGAGATGGAGAGAAAGAGAAAGGGAGAGAGAGAGAGAGAGAGAGAGAGAGAGAGAAGAGAGCTCTTGCTTAAAATAGCAGCGTTGTCATTCAGTGCATCAACCTTGAAATTCACAGTTTTTCTCAGTCTCTATGCAACAGCAACACTGCATTGGAGAGATCAGGGCACTCGCAGTCTCCATGGGTACTGGTACTGTCCGCTCTTCCTATTTTACGTCAAACACCAGAGCAGCCTGGCGAGGATGTCAACTCACATCTTCCAACGTTTTGTTACACAGCCTACATGAAAACACACCTTCAACACATCCCAATGCAGCTGAAAATGGCTCAAATGTAAAAAGAAATTATGAAAATAATAATAATCGGTATAAAAAGGGGCGATTATTATATAGCCTATAGAAAATGCCCTCTTGACTTGAATGCAGGCTGACAGCGTTCGTTTAAAGTCGAGGTAAAAGAGCCATCATCTCGCCTGTGAAGCCCTCTCACTACATTATACTACATCACATCAACTGAAGCTCTCATTCAAAGGCGTCTTACGTCTGACCGCATGCAGCAATCTGAATGAGCCCGAGCAGACGAGACCAGCGAGCTACGGTGGGTAAAAAAAAAAAAGGAAAAAAGAAAAGAAAAAGTGCCCTAATCAAAGAGGCTTTCTGGAAAGACCAACATTAAGCAGCTGTACGTACCTGACCAGTGTTACATGAACGTGTTAATCCAGTGGCGGTCGGCGCACAGTGCAGTCGTGTTGCCAGGCGCTTTTTCCGCTGGCGCACTTCGGGGTTGTGGCTTTAAAGCGGGTTGCCATGAGGCAGGTAGCACGGAAAATAGACCCCGAACTTCAAGTCTGGATCACATGAGCACACTTACACAATTAACAACCCCGTCAACAGTCGCTGTAGGTAAGTAGGGACAGTTTAACCATATATTTGACGCGTTTTCATATGAAGTCTGGTGGGTCCGTGTACGTTTCGTTAGTTTGATTTTTCCTTTAAACCGAACTGTCAGAAAACGAAAGTAAGCTGGTAATTTGGTTTTCCGTTTCAAACCAAAAAACAACAAACCAAAATTCAGGCTGGTTTTTTCGTTTCTTGGTTTTTGGTTTTAAAACAAAAAAACGATGAAACCAAAATCAAATTACGGTCAAATGTTGATTGTCTTTTTGTTTTTGATCTGAAACAACACATTAACGCAGATGATAGACCGGAAATGTCTGAACTTCAAAATAAAAGCCCAGTGAATTGCGTTATAGCCACAGACTGTAGATGAATGGCCTATCAAATCTTTTTTTCTTTGTAAATGTTGTGTTTTGAGCACATGGATACATTTTCACACCTGTGTTTATTTTTCACACATAGCGACAGGCTGATCATTAACTTATCTTCCTCATGTGCTATACTGTTCTCCTCGCTGCGCTGGGTCTCTGTCTCCGTTGCGCACGCTGTAGCGCTTCGCTTCCATTCAGTCAGACAATTTTCACAGCGGACTTCTTTGCCGCCTGATCCACCTGTTTGTGTACTGTAGGCTCCACCATGTCAGGAGACAAACAATCAAGAAGTAGCGCAGTTTATTGTGTTTCACCGGCGAGAGCTGTCATTACGCGCGACCATTACGCACGGTGATTCCCCTCGTCTAAGCTGCCAATTAGACTTAACAGGTCCCGCTACAACTCCTGAATGTGGGAGGACTGAAGTCCTCTTGCGCCTGGGTGTAGCTGAGACGATCGGGACAGATGCAATCCCTGTATTTCGAGTACAGCCGACAAAGTGCCCTGTGCCGGGAAGGGAGCCTATAGGGAGCCATCCCGGAATGTAGCCGAGGTCTGGGACTGGATCTCATGTGACTGAAAATAGTAGAAAAAAGAAACATATAAAGGGCCCTTTATGGTTGCGCACCCTGTATTGCTTCGCTCCCAGGTCAATCATAGCATTTTCACAGCGTGATGAGGTCAGCTTCACTCCAGTCAGTCTTCGCAGACAGTCCACAAAGAGTTTCTGAACATTTCCTCCTCAGTTTGTCCCAGGTTTTTAATTGTATTTATTTGTTTATTTTTATGGCTTGAACGCCATTATGAGACCCGCCTATTAATTGAATACTGGCTGATTGATTGTTTTGTTATTTGAGGAATATAGTTAGGCCTATATTACGATCTGCTGCAGCAATGTCCGCCACCTTATGGAATAATGCTGCATGGGGCTGGGTGATAGACCGCAGCTCTTCTCAGAGACTCAACCCGACCCTGAGATCTCCAACCCCGGGCATATTTGGCAGGTGGCAGCGGCCCCATTATAGTTCTTTTTTCTACTCTTTTCAGTCACATGAGATCCAGTCCCAGACCTCGGCTACATTCCGGGATGGCTCCCTAGGCTCCCTTCCCGGCACAGGGCACTTTGTCGGCTGTACTCGAAATACAGGGATTGCATCTGTCCCGATCGTCTCAGCTACACCCAGGCGCAAGAGGACTTCTTGTCCTCCCACATTCAGGAGTTGTAGCGGGACCTGTTAAGTCTAATTGGCAGCTTAGACGAGGGGAATCACCGTGCGTAATGGTCGCGCGTAATGACAGCTCTCGCCGGTGAAACACAATAAACTGCGCTACTTCTTGATTGTTTGTCTCCTGACATGGTGGAGCCTACAGTACACAAACAGGTGGATCAGGCGGCAAAGAAGTCCGCTGTGAAAATTGTCTGACTGAATGGAAGCGAAGCGCTACAGCGTGCGCAACGGAGACAGAGACGCAGCGCAGCGAGGAGAACAGTATAGCACATGAGGAAGATAAGTTAATGATCAGCCTGTCGCTATGTGTGAAAAATAAACACAGGTGTGAAAATGTATCCATGTGCTCAAAACACAACATTTACAAAGAAAAAAAAGATTTGATAGGCCATTCATCTATACAGTCTGTGGCTATAACGCAATTCACTGGGCTTTTATTTTGAAGTTCAGACATTTCCGGTCTATCATCTGCGTTAATGTGTTGTTTCAGATCAAAAACAAAAAGACAATCAACATTTGACCGTAATTTGATTTTGGTTTCATCGTTTTTTGTTTTAAAACCAAAAACCAAAAAACGAAAAAAACAGCCTGAATTTTGGTTTGTTGTTTTTTGGTTTGAAACGGAAAACCAAATTACCAGCTTACTTTCGTTTTCTGACAGTTCGGTTTAAAGGAAAAATCAAACTAACGAAACGTACACGGACCCTGGTGGATTTCCGTTTGTAATCAATTACTAGATTTATTGCTTCGCCTCAAAAAGGGGGGTTCTTTCCAAATGGCAACCTCACAGGACTCACCCCATCTTTGTAATGTAAGTACAAGTGACATTCTTGACACAAGACCTTGGTGTGATGAATGTGCCATAACCGACTGTCCCACCCTCCTGCCACAGTGTTAAATATCACTAATAAGGAAACTGATTTCATCATAATTCTCCTCCAGCTCACCTTCTCAAGTTGCCTGCACTTGCTTTAAATAAATGGACTGATTTATGTTGCACAAAAGCACAAGCACTGGAATTAAATCATGATCAAATCTTTATTGTTATATTATATCAATATAAATCTCTTGCTCACACAATCAGAGAAAAGTGTATCCTTAACTCTTAACCACTCACATCTGCATTTGTCTTATGATTAGTTGATTAACTATAGTTGATCATTTTCTACCTATAAGGTCAAACATTTGCTTCTCAAACTCTCCTACAGTGTACGGATTTGCTATTTTATAACATTGTAAACTGGATATTTTTGAGTTTGGGACAAAATTAGACATTTTTAAGTCATTGCATTAGGCCCAAGGAAACTGCAGAGGCTGTTTTTTTGGTTTTTGTTATTTTGTGATAGAGAAAGCAACCAACACATTAACTGAGAAAACAATATGCAAATATTTGATTAGGTAGTTTCATCCCTACTCATTCCTGTCTCGCAATATGACACTGAGCTGGCTCTACATGGTTGCATAAGAGTCTTATTCAGACACACTGTTATAAAGACACACTGCCTTGGACTGAAAAGTGACAGAAATGGTCTGATCACACAATATGCAGCGATAATTGTTCCTTATAGAGGGTAGAGCACAGTCACAGCGTCCACAGTAATCCCAGAATGATATCCTTTTTTTTTCAGTATGTGTTGCATTTGTGCAGAACAGTTTCAAGTGCAAGTCTCTTCAAATGCATGGATGACACTGTCGTACGCAGGAGGGGGAGTCTGTGAGGGGAGGAATCCTTTAAGTCCGTTGTTCCCCAACCAGAAGGAGTGTCTCTTGTTGGGCACGAGTGAGGCCGACTCTGACGAGGTCGACGTTGCTATGTCCTCTGACACGCCGATCTGGGTGTCCTCTCCCATCTCCAGGGCGGCCCTGCTCCTCTTGGGCACTGGCCGAAAGGTGGAAGTATCTGGGCCGGGCTTGCTCCCCAGAGGGCCCACGGGCTCCAGAGAGGGCTGCCTGTAGACGCTTAGAAAAGTGCTCCTGTAAAGGCCCAGCTGGCCATTCATGGGGTTGTTTGATCGCGAAGAGCCAGATTTCTTTTTAGAGCGCCTGGTGATCCTGGCGGTGGCCCTGCGCCTGGATGCCCAGGTCAACAGAACATATACCAAAGCACCCAGCAGCAGGCCCACAAGCACAGATAAACAGAAGGCGAGAATCATATCGCCTGCAAAGGAGAAAAAAAAATCAATGGAGAGAGTCAGCTAAGGGAAATAATGAGGGAGGAAATAATCATTGGAAATGACTGTGAGGCCGAGTGCATTGTGTTCTAAAAATGAGGGAGATTATTTCCCCAGATGGTGGACTCAGCTACATTTCAACTTTGAAAAAACACCTTTTTAGGCCTATACAAGAAGTGTATCCGGTGGAAAAAGTGGATCTCACATGTACCTATTTCTTTTAGGAATCTGTGGCCTGCTGTATTGATTTATTATTGCTGGGTGCTGCTATACTGGGATCTTTGTTACATAAAAATCTTACATCATACCTGCTGTGTGGGTTCACGGTCTATTTAGTATCGTTGTGCTGAAGCACAAACTGACCATATCATCACTGTGACACATTAAACACAACCTTGGGTATTGTCAATCCATTGTTCATGTTTTTCTACACTCCAGGGCTATATAGCTCCTTTCCACAACCAGGCAATTTCACAAACTTCAAGACATTTTAAGAAACAAAGATAATACATGAAAGAACAACAATTTGAACAGAATAAAATTAAAGCAGAGCAAAACATATATTACAAGGGGAAACTGCAGATATGAATCTCATGCTGTGATATAAAATAGAGGGTTATTTGCCAGAAATTTGTTCCAAATATCTGGTGCATGCTGACTGTTTTGAGCCTGAGGACTTTAAACAAACCCATCTTAGACAACCTGAGTGGTCTGAGTGGTTCAAATTATTGCAGCAGATATACAGTTGAGTATAGCAGAAATATATTTTGGCCCAAACCCCCAAACCTATTGAATGCTTCACTCAGAGCTCATTTCCTGATTTCCCAATGCACCGAAACTCACTTTATTTTCAGTCTGAGTGTAGTGTGTCTGTAAATTGTAACCTAGAAAGTCAGTTTTATGTGGAAATATCATTTGTTGTATCTGCTCAACTCTGTACATCTGTATTTTACAATGCAACATGCTAAACCAACACATCAAAGGCTATGGTTTTGTGAAAAGGTCCCTTGATCTTCACAATAAACAAATGCAGATACACTCACCAAGATTAAATGTTTTTAGTATTTCCAAAAGAGGATGTGTTTCATTATGTGCCATTATTCCACCAAAACCTGGAGTTAGATTCCCACACTGACTCCGAGCAGACGGATGAACACTAAGCTTTTTCCAAGACAAGCTTTAGGCTTTTCTTCCTTTCCTCCCCTTCAATGTTTGCTGTGGCGGAAACTTTGCTGTCATGCTTCCTTCCCTTTCTGGCTTTAAAATTAGCTAGTGTATTGCTTATCTGTGTGGGACACAACACTGGGAAACAGGGTTGTTTCCTTTTGCATCATTTCCTAAGGATCAATACATTGAAACAATTGCCATATTGGGCACCTCCTTTGTAATGCAAGTTATGTTATACAGCATTATGCAACAGTTATGATGACAAAACATATACTTTATGCTTTACTGAGTTTGAATGTGAGGTTGAATTAAAAGAAACTAGATCAACTGAAAATACAACCCTTCCTCTGACGTAAAAAGGCTGAGCAGTGTGTCCAAGAAGTGTCCTGACAGGGTTCTGGATAAACTAACCCTTGAAAATCAAACTGTCCACTAGAGAGTCTGCAGATTATCAAGCTCTCAGTCTCAACGGGGATTTCCTCCAATTGTTGCACTGTTCCCACTTCTATCCTGACCTCAGGAGTTTTCAGGCTGATAACAACAGAGAACACACTCATGCAGCTCAGCTGACTATTCCTCTTCTTTAATGTGACGTAAACAATTGATTTTAATAAGGCTGCATGGAAAAAACTGAGGGTTTAAATGAGGTAACCTCCCTAGGTGTTTAGTTAAGAGGTTACTATCACACAGATGTCCAGCAGGTGGCGGTCACGTACTGCAGGTTTGTGCACTCAGTCAGCAGCTTCCCTTATGTGCATGAAAGAGTAAATCTTTTGATGTCCCAGAAACATATTACAGGGTGTAAAGTTGATTATGGTTGAATTAGAATTGAGATTCTCATGTTAATTATGGGGTAGCATGTTAGCTGTGTGGATGGGCACCTTGATTAGAAAAATCCCATGGCTTTATATAGTGCTTTGAAATTATCTAGGACTGTATCCACTGTTAGTTATTACATATTTTATCATGTTTTAAAGTGATGACTCATTTCATTCCCAAATCTTTATTCCCAGAACTCTTAAAAGTTTTTGAGAATAAGTTCATATGGCCCAAATTCTCCTCTGCACACAACTGTATAATATTCTTTAAGGATATGATGTGTATGATGATACTATTATAATTTATGATTGACAGAAATAATATTATTATAATTTATGATTGACTGACTGTAACTGAAAATTCATTTTGATCAGCAATTTACACTTCCTGATGATATCGACAAATGAGACAAAACACAATTCATTTTGATCAGCAAATACTTTTCAGACCTCTTCATTATAAGAAAACAACAGCAACCTCTTGTAGTGTATTATACACCTTAAATGTTTTTAGTTTTAATGTCTTGAATTGTCATTGTGTATTATTTTCTTCTTTGTAGCCTATGTGTGTCTTGTAATTGAAGGAGGTCTCTGCCCTATGTCCTATTTTAGAAATCATCTGACTTTATGGTGTGTGTCCACCATATATGATTGGCTATGGTGACTTCAAAGACCCTAAAGGTTAATGGATTGACATCCATTGTCAGATGGTTAACATGTGGTTCAAGGCTCCTCTCTGTCCGGAGAAGGGGGAGTCAGAAAGGTATATAAGTCAGAGTTCTTGGTCAGTCTGGGGACTTCTCACATTGGCACCAGGGATGTTCCAGGATTTGGCATTTTTGTAGCCTGCCCTGCACTGTTCTTCTTCTTGTTAATAAACTTCCTTTTTTGAATGCAAGTGAAGACGTCATCAACACATCGATATACCAAACTCTGCTGTTAACCAAGGAAACATAGTCACCAGTTTGGATTTGAACCTTATCCTCCTTCTCCAATGTCACTGGGACTACCCACGTGTGAACATGTGCACTGTTTTTTGTGTGTTTCTTTTTGTTTTATTCCAAAAACAAAAAGAAGACGCCCGGGGTCTGCAGCTCCCCGAGGCAGCTGGTCAGCTGCCCCCCTCCCGTGGCAGTAGCAGGCTCCTCATGAAGAGGACCCTGCTACCTGCCTCCCTCAGCGGCTATGTTTTGCTCGATGCTGGGGAGCGCCGAGCAAAACATAACCGCCTACCGAGCTGCAGCAGCGGCTTGGAGGGAACCAAGCTGCTGCCGACCGAGGACGGTCGTCCCCAGGACAGAATGAAGATTTCAGCAACACTGGGTCCTATTTACAACCTCTGTTCCAAAGAAGTTATGACTACACTGATGATGTCACAATGCCCCTACAGGTATGTCATCATTAGTGGCATAACTTCTCTTGATGTGTGGATATGTGACTGTGATAGGTTTTTTTCAATGAAAATTATCTATCCAACATTTGAAAAGTTCCCCGAGGCAGCTAAAAAAAAAACAAAAAAACATACGTAGTCTAAGAAAAAAAAACTTTAGTAGGCTAATTGTTTCAGGGGGCCCAAAATTTCTAGCAATAAAAAATCCCTTTTTTTTGTCCCCCATCATCATTTGGCCTGACAGACAGTGAATGAAACATACCGGGGGATTCCTCTCTGCTGAAATGAACCGGGGAATGAATGAAGCCTTTTGTCTGTAAATATTAACAGGACAGGAACCAGTCCACACATTTCCGACCCCACCTCCTCCTCCTCCTGCAGCTGCAGTGCGTGCCGCCGCCGCCGCGCGCCGCGCAGCTCTGCCTCTCGTGCTCACCAAGGCACCAACCTCACTTCACTTCTCCGTGTTTCATTTTCACAGTTACCATTAGCAACGAGGAAACACACAGACACACACACGCAACAGACACTTCCTCTGAAAAGTTATCATGCATCGCGTCGGGGCTCACAGTGGTAAGATATGACACACCAGATGCAACTTTGTGTTTCACCGGTATTGTAATGTTTGTGTGGAGGTTGACGGTTGTCAAGTTCTTGTTTACTTTAGCGTTAACTCATCTTAGTTCTTGTGCAGCTTCTTCTCTGGTTTTGCGGTATTTTAGTAACTTCCTCTCGTGTTGAAGTGGCGCTAATTAGCTACACACAGACACACAAACACACACCACCTCACCACCATTCAAACCTAAGCTAACCAAACTACTCGTTCACTTCAGTATCTAATTACATTACATGTGTGCACCTGCACTGCAACGCAAAGTTAAATGTAATGGAGACGATGGAGGGAAATAATTTTTGACCAACTTCGACATTTATTCAGAGACGTTATTCGATTTAACTTCCCTTTTAATTCTAGCTAACTGAAGTGCTGATGCGTCTGTAAGTAAGTATGCACATGTTGAGTACACTTACCCTGTGCTTTGACATTTTACTTTGTATGTGTTTATAATTGCGTAGACCTTCATTCATATGTGTGTCTTTCTGTAAATTCACTGACATTCAAATTTGAATGCCTAGCATGTATCAAAAGTCATACTGAAGAAATTGATCATTAATCACTGATTCACATCTTTTATTTTTGTAGGAAATGTAACAATATAGGCCTGTAGTTTTAAATAATGTAAATTAACCATTGTCTAAGGGAGGGTACTTTGATTGTCTGAAGTATGCATACAGTGAAGATGAGGTTTGCATACATGGAGAGGCTGCTGGGTGTAAAACCACAGGTGTCATTAATAACCATAACAGTAGCTCTATTTTTAAATTTCATTATTCGCACCTGTGCTTTTCCTGCTGTTATTTGACAGAACTAAACCCAAGTAACTACAGACCACATCATTTGGCATTGCACTGTAGTTTGGGAAATCATCATGAAGTTGGCAGGGCTGCTCTGTTTACAATAACATTACAAGTAGTAGTGACAAAGCTGAACTTCAAATTTCCAAACAAGAATTAAGAAATTTGAACAACTGTGTTTAACCTATGAGTGTGCACAGTCTTGTTTTTTTTATGCAACTAGTTCATTGCATGGTTATGAACAAAAAACAGTTTTGCTGAAAAAGTTGTTTTAGTAAAGTAACTGCTTGTTGTGGCTTCACTTGAAACCGTCTTAACGTGCTTCTCTTCCCTAGGCAATGAAAGGAAGAAGTGCTTCTATTGGATAGTAAACCTGCTTGTCCCTGCATGAAACCTGAGATTCAATTGGACCTGGTCCTGCAGTGAAATTAGAAAGAGAAAGAGAGAGAGAGAGAGAGAGAAGGAGAGAGAGAGCGAGGGAGGGGCAGAGGGGATGTCCCTCTCAGGACTGTTGTGAAGGATCATCAGCAGCATCAGTGACCCACCTTGTCATACAGCTGCGGCGAGACGACATGGCCTCTCCACGGCAGTTCGGGCGGGCGAATCTGGACAACATTGCTAATGTGATGCAAAAACTGCAGGGTAAGTGTCATTCTTTGGCTCCGTTGGCTTAAAGACAAAACACTCTCTCCTCCGGCGCTGCTGCACACTAGTATTGTGCTGATTCAATGCCTGGGCCGCGTGCCCATCTGAAGTTTGTCAGCTTTTGCAACGCAGGATGCTCACACACTCATGCTTACGTACACGCCCTCTCACAGACCCACTCACATAGGAGATATTTAGGCATAGAGTGAGAAAACTTATTGTTAAAATCAAACTTTCTTTCTTCTTATTGCCCTCAAGGATGACAATAGTCATAACAGGACAGGCTTCCAGTTAAGAAATTGTCTTTTTGCTGTGTAGGCTACTCAAATGTTTTAGTTTCTGGATTCTGTGATGCTGATAAGGACTTAAAGAGTTAGAAAATGCACAAAAAATACAACACAGCATCTTTTTTTAATACTTGAAAGATCACAAGTAACATACATGTTCTCATACACTTTCAACTACACATTTAGGTAATTTGATTTTGTGTGCACATGGTATCTTTTGTCACCAGGTTTATTTTTTCCGAGATAACCCTTAATCTTATTTGCAATAATAAGAAATTCAATGTTCATTCTTGTGATATCTTGTGACCAAACTACAAAAAGACATACAGCATTGTGTGGCCGGCCTGGACGGGGCAATTAAGTTATTTAGAGGAACATGATTCGTTTTATTTAGGTGATATTGTGAAACTCCTGATCTCGACACATGATTCAGAGCGCTCCTCTGATGAGCTCGTCTTCACATCCTTAAATCAGATTTGCTTTGGTGACTACGAAGCCAAGGTTGTTGTTGCAGAGAAGCATTTTCTCACAGTAGTAGCACCAAGTTATAAAAATACATGACACCTTTTTTTTTGGTACAAACAATGCATTTTTTAAAGGAATATACTTTTTTTTCCTTTTTTTTTTTGATTACGGGGTCAAAAATGAGCTCTTTTAGTCAAAGATGCATCAGAAACATTTAATCTTCCCCGAGTCTTGACACGAGATACCGAGTCACAACAACCGCGGCTTCATGAATGCACAGACAATGCACTGAACAACACTAAAACCTGACACCCTGTCTGCCCTTGGTAGGAGAACAGATCGATGGCGGGAGTCTCTTTTTGTTGGTGTCCCCCTTTTGTTACAAGGGCATTAGGCCACTACCACCTTCTCCTCGCATGTCTGGCTTCATCCGCTTCTGCTTCGGTTCAGATGTAGCCTATTTCTGGATGTAGCTACAGTATGCCAGGAAATTTTACACGTTATAGCCTTGTTACCATAGCTACAGTTATGAAATACCTCTGTGGTTGTGCCAGTGTTGCCCAGTTCCTGCCATAGAGAGAGATACTTGATTTCCGGTGCACTGACTGCACATCGATTTCCATGTTATCACACACAATGAGGGCGAAATTAGTCATCACCAGTAACACCTGTCATTTCTGTATTATTTATCTGTGTATTTGTTGCAAGGCTGTATGAACCCACTCAAAGAGAATCAAAGCAGCATTTAAGTCTTTAAGTTAACAATATATTTTTAAGATGTCTGACCCGTCATACATCACAATCAGTAAATCTTTGATGCCTTGTGGGTGAGAATTTATTCAATTTACCAATGACACAGGCTTAAAGTGCCAGCCCCATGTCGCTTGTTTCACTACAGGAAGTGGAGTTTGGTGTCATGTCACATCTGGAAGACATTATTGTGCCAGTGGCTTTAGGTGTGAGGCGAAGCAGTCCTTTTTTTTGGTGCAGCTTCCTGTCATTAAAGGCACCCTGCAGGGAGGTTTACGGTGCACATATTTGACCTAGGGTCCATCTGGGTGTTGAATTATTGACACCAACCTGCCCGTAGTCATGAAAACGCACTGATTATTAGTCTAATACAACAAAACCTCTCATGCAATTTCAATATTTTACCTTTGGGAAACTAAAAGCCTGTGTTTGTATTTGATACAACTTGTTGTTGTTGTTGTATTATTGTTTGGTTCCAGGGCCATATGATGAAAGAGTCTCAACACCTTATGGCCTTACATGCCCTCAGGATACAACTGACGTCTATCTCTTGATCTTGCATGACAGGAGCATTATGACTTGGCCTTTGTGGGTTTCAGTTTAGTTGAGAGTGTGTGTCAAACAGGATATGAAGGAACACAACTGGTGAAAGGTTTGTGGTGACGTCTCAAAGTATGGTTTATCTCCTTCATGGAAATTAGGGCATGCAGTCTGATCTGAACTTATATAATCACAGATATAAGCCTGTTTCTGACACTGATCTTTTCAGATTTGTCACAGATTTCCAGCACTTACTTGTGCAGTGTTAAGTCTTTTTGCTTCCTGTGATCCGTAATCAAGTGACACACCCTGAAAAAGAGCATCACTGGAGTTACAGAAATCATTAATAATTTTTAATTCATAGATTAATGCAAAAAATTGAGGAAAAATTCCAGAGTGACATCTTCAGTTTTTCAATTTTTAGGCTAAATCCCCCTAAAACAAAGACATTCAGTTCAAATGATATGAAGCATAGAAAAGCACATTTTTAGAAATGCTCTAAAAATCTTACATTTTCATTTACAAAGACAAGGTTTCACCCTTGTTGTAAAAGGTCACAAGCTAAAAACACTGAGAACTGCTGTGCAAGAAGCACACCCACTGTGTTCGCCGAGAGGGTGGAGCTGTTCAATCACGGCCGGTGTAAAAAGTAAAAGGACAATCAGAATAAAGCCAAGCTTGCATGTTGTCAGCTGTGAGAGATGCTTCTACTCCACAGTGTCACTAACAGCTGCCCAGACAGCCATCACACTGATATGATCTCATGCACACACACACACACGCCTAATTTCCACTCTACACTGAGCTAAGCCAAGGTGCTGCAGGCTGGTTTAAATACTTATCATTGCAGACAGTGGAGGTTTAAACAACACAAATCTGTTCTGTAACCCTATGTCTATTTGTTCTGTTTTTGAATATTAGATTACGGTCCTGTCACGTTGTTTTGAACCTCAGGAAACCATTCACTAAGTAATAACTCCTGTATCTCGGAGTGGACTGGCTCGAGTCCAGCTGCAGAATAGTTTCTTGTCCTGCCTAATTGTTGTTGGCCTCTCTGAGCTAAAGTAGGGCTGCTGTTGACTAAATGGAAAAACAACAGAGTGAGTAGGCATTTACAGTGTTCCCAGATGACCAACACAGGCGATTGAAGCCAAGCACCCACAGCACAGTTTTGCCAAAGGTATCATCTATCCTAAGATCACCTTAAGTACTCCATTACTCATGTGAATTTCAGATGTGTTAGTGGTTTGATGCACTGTGTGCTGCTTGTTGCCGGGGGTATCCACTTTTAATTGCCACTTAGCTACTAGTACTACATCAAACTTAATTAAGTCAGATGGCCGAGACATAATGACTCAATGATGGTGAGCAGTTTTACATGAGGATTTCATGCTTGTCAGTTATTATGCAGAGTGCTCAGACCCCTTGTGCTAAATTTGTCTTGACAATCTACACTTAATAATCAATACAAACAGAAATGTAAAACTTTATGTGTGAAGGAGATATTGAAATGTCACTAAGACTTTACTCAGCATCTTGTTGAAGCACATTTAGCAGCAACTACAGCGTTGTGTATTCTTGGGTGTGATGCAACAAGCTTTGCACTCCTCACTTGGGGGATTTTCTGCCATTCTTCTCTGCAGATCCTCTATAGCTCTGCCAGGTTGGATGGGGAGTGTTGGTGGAGAGCCATTTACAAGTCTCTCCAGAGGTGTTGGACTGGGCTCAAGTGGGACATCCACAGAGAGATGTCCCTAAGTGGGACATCCACAGAGAGATGTCCCTAAGCCTGTCCCTGTGCTGTCCTGACTCCGTGGTCAGGGTTATTGTTAAGTTTGAAGGTGAACCAATGCAGTCTGTGTTAGTAATTTCTCTTGACTGGGTTTCGGTTTATATCTTCTGTGCCTTGTTTGACCCCTCCTCCCCCCAAAAACCAAAATGGTGCCACCACCGTGCTTCATCATTGGGATGGTATTTAGCTGGTACTGTGCCTTGATGGGTTTTCTCCAGACATAATGCTTTTAAATTACTGTAACTCCATCTTCTTATTATTGCACAAAGTGAACCATTTATGTTCAGGACTCTGGACAGTTCCTTAATGGCTAGTTGGATAAAACGCTGAGCAACAAGAACTGAAGTTATAACTTAAAGTTATCACTTGTAAATAAATATACTTTTTTATTCTTTTTTTTCCTTTAATATTTATATTTTTAGTCTTAAGATGACAGTCAGTTTGGCGTATTGAGCCTCAGTACTTTGACTATGCAGCACAGAGTCTCAAAAACACTGTTGAGACACTGAAAACGCTGTCAGATTTGTAATCTCATTTACCAATTTTCAAATCAGATCCTGATTTTAGATCTAGGAGATACGTCTTATTTCTAATGCATTTGTGGTTTGTGCAGATTTTACTTTTTCAAAATTTTACAGTATTTACTCTTGAACAGCTTGTTTCTTTATTGGCTTATATTGCTAAAATTTAAAAATGGACTTAACAAACAAAAAAAACTTTATTGATAGGAATAGGCTGAATTATTTTCTGAACAGTGCAAGTAAAATAAACATGCCATCCAGTTCTATTTGGATGTGTTACTACTATTTATTTAGTACTACTTAAGTTCTCAGTGCTATGAAGTTGCAGCAACATGAACATAATTCATGTACTTGTTAGATTAAACTCTTCAGGCATTTTGACTGTGCAGTCCACAGCATATTCAAATCATTTACGATAACAGGGTCTCTAAGGGGATGCATGTTATGGGTTAAATAGATAAGAAGATATGTTCATTAAATATTAAACAGTTGAAAGGGCTTCACTTGCAATTAATTACATGCCTAATATTATAATTCTATATTTTTATCATTTGTCCTCCAGACCAGTTTGAGTATGTAAGGTTTTTTGTGATAAGGGCTTAGGTGGTCATAAATGACTGAGCACTGATTACAGTGTCTCTAAAAGCTCATTGTGCTCAGTGCATGCAGCTGTCAACAGTGTTTTTAATAGTGCTACTTCTAACCTTTTGCTTTTTTGAAAGTAAAAAGAAAAAAAAAACAACAACAAAAAACTCCATTTTCACCTAAATAGCTTTTCTGGGACAGTTCCACTAGCAGGCTATAGAGCAGTAATAATAGAATCACAAGCTCAGGCCTATTTTTAGTTTATCAGAAAGGCTTTTAGTATGCCGGTGGTCTTGAAAGAATAAAGGGATTTTTCTGCAGGAGATGATAAGCTATCAAGTGCCATACTTATTCACTATTGTGTGTTATATTCAGAAGAGCTGAGTAGTAGCCCACTAGAAAAAATACACTGGACGACAGAAGCTGGAGTGGTTTTGTTTGGTGGTTTTGCAGGTCATAAATAGATGTGCTTTACTGCTTTTACATGATGCTGTACATGTAAAGGGAATCCCTGGGTGGGTGTGTCCGCTGTGTCGTCACAATAGCACTGACACTGAGAGGGTAAAAGAGAGAGCAGGTGGTAGATGTCATTCATCGGACTCAGCATTAATTATTAAACAAGGTTGCACCCTGGTGAGCTTTGTGCAGCAGCTTATCTAATTAACAGGTCTATGGGGACTTTAATTATAAATTTCACCAAAAAAATCTTTATTTTATTTTATTTGTTTAGTCTTTTTTTAAAATATATTTCTTTGATCAGTGCCTCAGACAGTGTAATGCTTTTTAAATGTGCCAGTCTCAAAGAAGATTAGACAAATCTTATGGGCAAACACAGGACCACCACACACACACATGGACACACAAACCGAGCTTAAATGGGGATAATGCAACCGAGGCTGTGACATCACCGCCTCCCAAAAAGCTGATTGGTGGAGCCGCGCATCTAGCTGATCTCTCTCCAGCCTCAGACGGTACGATGATACAGCGAGGCAGTGCAGCGGGGGCTGTGCACATCCACACACAGGCATGGCTCCTCTGGGTGGGAAAAACACAGGAAGAAGGAAGGATGGGATTGTAAATCACCCTATCTATTAGAGTATTTTTCCCCCCTCCGCTCCTGCCGTCCGTGTGTGTATGTGCGTGTGTCTGTGTGCGCGTGTGTGTCAGTGTGTCTGTGTGTTAGAGTGTCAGGGAGGAGGGGACGTTTTTCATCACAGCCTCCAGCAGCTCTTTTGCTTTCACCGGGGAAACCAGGCAGCCAGATCTGTTTTGCTTCCTGCTGGGAGAGAAAAGAAGGGGGAGAAAGGACAGGACAGCTGTGTGTTTTCATCCCAGCTTTTTCCACTGTGGATCCTATTTTTTTTCATGCACATGCATATATGTATGCTGGAACTCATGAAAGGCAGAGGGAAAGAGCCGGAGAGTGGGGTGTAGAATGGCTCACTATAAGGATGTATCTGTCAGGAAGACTTCTTTAAACCTGGTGACTGGGTTTTTTCAGTATCTCCGTGGTAAGTAGGGCAGCAGCACCCTTCATCTCTCATCTGTGTGTAGCTAATATGGGATGTAACATATGCTAACAGTGTGTAGGTGAATCCCTGCTATGTGAACTAGTTATGATGCTGCACAAACACAGTTGTATGTGTGCTGTTTGTGTGTGTATATGTGTTGTGTGTGTACATCTGCATGTGTGTGCTATGCTTCAGTGGGCATCCCCTGTGCATCAGTGATGAAGCATTTGCCTGTGGGTTAACTTGACGTTCTTTTGCTCCCTGTATAGCCTTCTCATCGCTTCTTTAAACACGTGACCACTATCTATATCTCCATGGGTGGATGTTTAAAAATGGCCACTGTGTGCACTGTGCAGCAACTAGCCTGCCGGCATGCGTGACAGGGTGTTAGGATTCGGTCCTAGTCGCGACAATAGCATCACTACAGCAAAAGAAATCAGTTGTTTTGTTATAGGTGTTGCATAATGCATGAGGCTTGTGTGGCTGAATATATTAATAGGCCTACAAAAGAGGCTGAGGGTGACCTGAACAATCACGCATGTTATTACTGAACACAGAGGGGCTCGCGAGACGTGTTGGCTGAAATTTCCTCCCCACTCAGTCTCTAATCTCCTCATATGACCTCTTTTTTTTTGAGAGGAAGATCCATCACACTAACACAGACAGGCTTGTGTTAATGACATTGCACAGATCTAGCCATACTTCTTAGTTCACGCTCGACGCAATGCCACTCAACATCCCAGCGGCAGTGTGAAAAAGATGTAGTCTGAGGTTGGATAAAGTAGGATTATGGCCGGGAGGGGAGTCCTACAGAGATTAATTTTTTATGCGTTTTATATTTCTGCGGTATCAACATCCATATGTAGAATCAATTAGCTTCTTTGCAAAGACACATCTTTAATCTTCCGCTCATCCATTCTCTCCATCTGTTGTGTCCTCTATCAATATCACCGGCTCCTCTTGGTGTGTGAGGCTTTTAGACTCCGACAGTCAACAGTCAAGAGCATGTGGCGTCTATCATGTACTGACATGCGCTGTGTGCCGTTTACTTTCAGATGAGCAAGAGGCGGTGCAGAAGAGAACCTTCACAAAATGGATCAATTCTCATCTAGCAAAGGTAAGTGGGAATCTCCTCATCCAATGCTCTCCACTTGCTTCGCCACACCACGCAGCGATCGTTTATCAATCACCGGCGTAGAGATCGTAGGGTTTTTTATGTACAAGCTCGTCAGGCTCATGTTAAACAAACTGTGAAGGCAATTGCATCACAAGGAAGTTGTGGGAGAGCTATGCTATGTTGACCCTTCTCATCAGAGACATTGTTGATGTTTTATTGCTCATCATGATCATGCAGCTGGAAGATGAGCTACAATAATAGCCTCTACTGTATTGACGCTGCGCAAGATGATTGGATTTATCCACTTAGCCGCAAGTAATGACATGATTTACATTGTTTCTTAAGCCTTCAGGATCAGATCATGTTTGATGGAGCAGGTTTTTGTTTATTTCTGGATGTAGTGATGTTGAGGGAGCACGCCCTCCATGTGCTACCTGCAGTATTTGTTATCCTGAAAGAGGAGGGGGATCCTGAAAAGGTCACGGCAGAGGCTGCTGCTTGTTGCTGCGCTGCAAGGATGACACAGAGGCAGAGAATCTCACTAGAAGCACTTATACACAGATGAGCCTCTGGGTCACGAGTGGAGTGTGTTTGTGTGGACACGAGAAGGGCTTAATGGAGTTCTTCAGAGGCCGGTGTGTGGGGCGGTGGATGTATTCATTGTGCGTTAGGTGTTTGTCGGCCTGTGTTGGTATGTGCGTGGGTGTTTGGATAATATTTGTGTGCTATATGCGTGTGTGTTTGTGAGTGTGTGTATTTGTAGAGACAGGATTGGCAGGGACAGTGATGCGGTGTGCAGATGGAGAGCAAGAGGGTGAGGACGGTTCCCTGCAGGCAGTCGTCTGCTTCATAGGTCCATGCATGTAAATTACAAAGCACCGAGGGAACAACAATAACACTCAGCTTTACATGCTGTTATACATCACACTGTGACCCTAAAAATAACTGGCTTCATTAGTTTATACCCAAAGCAAGAAGATGAACCTTAGAGCAGCAATTGGCCAAAACACTTCCCCGAAAGGAGAGTTGTTAAAGAAATCCAGAATATGGTAAACTTAAACTGTAAACACCGATGACACAGCAGAGTGCCCAGCTACTCAGACACAGATTCAGAGTTTTAAGCCTGAAACCTGGCAAAGAGATCTGGTTTAGAGGGGTCTTTTGTTGGGCCTGATCTGCCCACAATAGTTCAAAGCAGGGCTTCTAAAACTTTAGAAGAATCTCAGTTATGTGGTCGGCCAACGTAGAGTAGCTCTGTTGGTCTATTCTTCATTATTCATGCACTGCGCCCGAGCACACTCACTGTGCATACCAATAGGACTAATGTAGCATAAGCCACATCATGAAAGAGCTCCCAGTCATGTTTACACTGCACATGGACACCGGCTGATTTAGGGATATTTACTGTACTCTTCATGTGCACAAAAAGGTTTCTTGCGGTGACTTTGGTATAGTTTTCCTTCACATCAAAGAATAATGAATATTGGTTTGAATGGGATCTTTTTTTTTTGGCTTTTTTTTTTCTGACGAGTGAAAGTGTGTTTTATCTAAGTTTGGACTTCCTCCAGCTGCCACTCTTTCCCTCCAGCCTTTGTTTCCATTTCCTCTGATATTGTATTACTAAGCACCTTTCCAGTGATATTCGCTGTTTTTCCACAGATAAGAAGTCTCATGTGACTGTTTTCCAGGGTGGGAATAACTTTCAAATTTCACAGGTTATTTTTGCATATTAGCAGTGTCATTGGAAAATTTGATAACTCTTATTTTTCCTTTTAATTGATATGGATATAGTAGTTGTAGATTCATAATTCTCTGAACACATACAGTAACTCAGTGTAATCATACAACACTAATGGGCCTTGTGTGGAATAACAGGACAGACGCTCGCCTCTTCACACTGCTTTGCCCCAAATAGGCAGCCAACTGCATCCTGTCATGGAATATGTTGAGTTGTGAAATGGCCTGTATACAGTGCCAAATAAAGAATTCCCGTGGCGACCTTTTCCTTTTAATTACATCTTCTCTCTGTCAAATAAATACACATCTGTTTCATTCACTTACGTAGGAATGCCTTGTATAATACAGAAGGCTCCGGCGCTGTCACTCAACTTGGAGATTGTGCGGCGCTGTAATTGTGCGGATATGATACCAGGAGACAGTATCCAGTTAGGGTTAAACGAATACCATCGCCTCAGGACTGGGCACGGGGCCACTGCTGAGGAAAAGGCAGCATCTTTTCAGCTGCAGGGAGGCTCCATGGTTGTTGCCAACAAGCCTGTTTCCCACAAACACCATTTGGTTTCTCCTTTTCCCTACTAATGGGTTAGAATACAAATATCCTTTCACACCGAAGGATCAACAACAATGCAACGTTACTGGTTCTTTAAATGCATTGCTTGCACAGATGAATATATTTATAATAACGCTACATTTTCATGATGTTCTGTTTCTGCATTTCAAAGCTCTGTCTTCTCCCCCTCCAGCATAAACCACCACTAGAGGTTAACGACCTTTTTGAGGACATCAAAGATGGGGTGAAGCTCTTGGCTCTGTTGGAAGTGCTGTCTGGCCAGAGACTAGTGAGTAGCACTTACCTTTGCACAGTATTCAAACATGATTACATGGATATGCTGAGCATGATTAAGATCATTTAAACTTTTATGCTGATTTTTAACTGTGAATTTTTCCTCGTGAAGGCATGCGTAAATCTTTGATTCCCATAATTGTAGGATTTAAAACAATGAATCTACTTGCAAATTCAAGTGCTTCTGTTACATTCCTATACAATTTACAATTGTAAATGAGCTCAGTAATCAGAATTCCTTAATGTTTAATTAATTGTAACAGAAATTGTGACATGTGAGCAGCTGTTTTGTATTGTATTTGTAAACAGACTGATCTGGTCATAGAAACAATTAACATAAGTACATCTACAGCTTGACATGTATGTATTCCTTATATATATTTAATTATATCAAATATCAAATCCAACAAAGAGAAAATAGATTCATGTAAATGGTGAAGAATCACCACGAGAAATGGATGTAATGAAATATATGTATGTATGCATAATGGTTTTAGACTTCATGGCTGCAACAGTTAAAGATTTAAGGGAAACTTATCAAAAGTATTTTTTTGGGTCATGGGTTACTGTATATAAAAGAACTATTCATATTGACCCATATACTTTGTTGGTTGAGCTATTATTTAACCTAATGCTCAACTTTGACAGTGAAAAGAGAATGGGAGAATGTATGCTGCATATGCACAGGGGGTAAATCTCTATAAATGCATTTTAGCAAACTACAAAGTCCCAAGTTGGAATGAAAATGTTGCTGCTCACATTTTTTGGTGCATCACTGCCCAGTAATTACTATACTAGACCATAATACAGATCTGAGGCTCCCTGCTGTGAGAACCTGTTAGCACCCCTGTCTTCTTCTTTCACTCTCTCTTCCTGACACACACACACACACACACACACACACTGGCCTGCTCTCTGATTGCTATTTAGTAATTGGACATGTCTTGATACAAACTGCCATGTCATCTGCAAAGCTGTTACCTGGCTAATGAGTCACTCGCACTGGTGAATGCTGCCTGATGCACTCAGTGCTTTCAGGAAGCGCACCCCTGCTGGTTTATGTCAGCCTCATGTCTATGGATTTAACTTTCTCTCTTAAAGCAGCTTTGGCGCCCACCAGTTAATTTATGTAAGAAAATACACCCAGGCCACTCTCACTGTGATTTGTAGGTTTTTCAGCCGGTCTGTACAGTAGACAAATTGACCATCTGCAGTAAATATCCCAGGCTTTGATATGATATTTGCTTCCCTGGCTGCTTGATGTTTACTCTCTGTCTGTCCTGTCTGTCTTGAGCCTTGTGAACAAGGCCGCCAGCTGAAGAGGATCCACTGGGTTTCTAACATCGGCACTGCACTCAAATTCCTTGAAGGCAGGAAGGTGAGCATTCAGTCGTAACAACTATTTAATCCTTTAAATGTTAAAGTTTTTTTGTTTTTTTTTACACAACTAATTATCATACTGTAAAATAAGGAAGACTTAAGATGTCTTAAGGAAGTATGACTAAGAAGAAGCTGTTAATTAGATGTTTATTAGTGCACACAAGGTGCATCTGTCTGCACAGCATGTGAAACGATGAGAGAAGCGGTAGCTGGAAACAAGACCTCTTGATTACATAACCCATCTCTAAATCCCTTGGCTCTGTGAGGCCTGTGTCCCACTTTCATCTGGCTTCCATGAGGACTGAGACTTACATTGTTGTGATCTCTCTCCCATCATGTGTGCCTTCAGTCTGTGTATCGAGGATCTCCGGTCAGTCGCCATAAAACGCCCTGTGTGTGATCATGTACTGTATGCATTCTTTTCATTTGATGCATGATGTATACAGAGCTTGGATACAGCCGTTTTTAGTTTTTATAAGTATAAGTGATTACGCTTCTCTACCAATATGCATTTTATTGTATTTTGACTAGAACAATGGTTTCTGTGTCGGGCTGGTTACCTACAGTTCTGAGCTGCTCAAATGTAAAGAGATGTAAACAGATTTGGGCGATTTTCCAATGTAAGGTTTGCAGTGCTATAGCTCATTTGCTTTTCCTTCAACGCCCAGTTGAACACACTCTTCTCTTTTTTTTTTTTATTTCTCCTCTGGTTCACCTTTCACTGTGGCTGTTTCTGCCCTCCTGGTTTGGCTGTTATATTTACCTGCATCAAACACTTGGCTTTGATGATTTGTTTTGGTTGAGAATAAACTCAGGAGACCCCTCTGAGTTAAAATGCAGAAGACTCTTTCTCTCAAACTTTCTGGCTGTGACTTATTTTTCATAATAATCATCTTGCTTGGCTCTTGTTTCAGATCAAGCTTGTTAACATTCATGCCACTGACATCGCAGATGGACGACCATCAATTGTCCTTGGGTTGATATGGACCGTTATCCTCTACTTCCAGGTAATGCTTAACTGGATCTCCTCAAATGCTCAGTTATACGCTCACTCTGAGTTCATGCCCTACATAGAAAACCCAGATGGAGATGGATGCACAAAATATTGCCATTTTCTTGTCATGTTGCCATGGCCACAGAACAACCTCCTCTCTTCCTTTTTGTTCTTGTTTCTCAATTAGATTGAGGAGTTAACCAGCAACCTGCCAGCCCTCCAGGCACTTTCCAACAGCAACTCTTCTGTCGAGAGTATACCGAGCTCTGAAACAGGAAGTCCTCCCATGAAGAGGAAAGTGGTCAACAAATTTCAGGGCAACGCCAAAAAGGCCCTGCTGAGATGGGTGCAGTGCACTGCTGCAAAGTACGTTGTTCACTCTCAGATTATCTTTTGTGTTGCAAAAGTTTAAGTATATTGAAATAGGCAACTTCTCAATTTATATGTACCATATTTCAAGCGTCTATAAAAATGTTAATGCATTTGTTTTTCAGGCATCATGGGATTGAGGTGAAGGACTTTGGTCCCAGCTGGCGAAATGGTGTTGCATTCCAGTCGGTTGTGCACGCCATCAGGCCAGACCTGGTGGACATGGAGTTGGTGCGGAGGAGAAGCAACAGGGAGAATTTAGAGGAGGCTTTCACGCTCGCTGAAAATGAACTGGGCATTCCCCGCCTGCTTGATCCAGAAGGTGCTCTTGACCTTTCCTGCTGCCTCTATTTAATATTTCAGTGATGCACGACATTCAGGCACAATAGCCTCTCAATACAGTGCAGATGGGTCTTTCTAGGCGTTTGCATTTTAGGCTTAAGGCAGCAAATATACATTATTTGGTAGATTTAACAAGTTTTTTTCTGCAAGAGCAAATTGTTTTAGCCTTTCAATCCTTGCTGCTTGAGAGATTTGACAAAACGTGTGCTGAAAAGATCGCCGACACCCTCCTGAGGATTAAAATTCTGTGTCAACACGTGTCTCTGAGTTTTTTAGTCTGTGGAAGAGAAGCAGTCTGCAGTGGCTCTGCAGTCCTGTCTTCTCTAGCTGAGTCGTGATGCTTTATTGCACAGAAGAGAGAGCTGCACTGAAATGATTTCCAGAAACATACTGTAAGGTCAGGGATGGAGACGAAAGTAGACGCGTATAATTAGCCGTCCAGCCTGAGGGACATTCATCCTTATGAGGAAGTGGGTTTTTTTTCCCTCATATCTGCGTCAGTCATGTTTAATTCTGGTGCATCAGATAACGTTTGTGTCGTTCTATAGATGTTGATGTGGACAAGCCAGATGAGAAATCCATCATGACGTACGTGGCTCAGTTCCTCAAACACTATCCAAACCCCCACCACTCGGAGACTGATGGACAGCAGGATGAGGTACCCTTTTAAAACTTATACTACACTATAATACTATATTAGAATTATTTAATTATTTCAGAGTTGTTTGTATTGTGTCCAATGCGAATTTTCTCCAAAATTGGTTAGTGTATCATCAATCACAGAGAATAGTCACATGCAGAGATCATGATAGTAGTACAGTATATGCTTAATGATGAAAATGCTTAAAACTCCTGCTGAACTTAATTGTTGTAAGTCCATGCCTGCGGTTCTTCATGTTCGTCATTATTGCCACACAAATCTCTGATGAATTATAATAATCATGGCATGAACACAGCAGTAATATAATCATCAGGATTATTTTCTCCATCATCACAGACTTTCATTTCTCCATCTATTTGTGTTTTTTTTGTTTTTTGTTTGTTTTTATGCACATTAAGCTGCTTCTTGGCTCAATTCCAACTTTTGCACTGTCAGTGCCAATACTTCAGGTGAGAGATCAGGTCATGGTGCTGCATGCTTTCTGTTTGGAGTGACATCCCACCTCACATTCATCCCTCTCAGCTTCTTTTTCTCTTATTTTCTTGCTATTCTAATTCCTTTTGTGGTGTGTTTGAATCTCTTTGTGTGCCTTGCTGCTTCCCTGGATAGTTTGGTCCCCAAGATATAGAGCAAATGCTTGAGGTATGTTTCACAAAAATTAACAGACTTAAATTTTAGAAAAACTTTATCCTTAACACCTTCCTCGACTTGTAAAACTAATCAGTCCTAAAATGCAGGGGTTGGTCCTCTCTGGAATCTCTTAACAACCTTTTTCTTCTCTTTAATTCTGTATTTCTGGAATGTCAGTTTGGCATGAGTCTCTCAATTTACGGGCATGCTGATTTGCAGGGGGAAAAAAAGAAAACAAGAAAGAAAGGATTAAATTTGATTTGTTCCTGTGACTCTCTAATTGTGCCAGAGGGAGGAGCGGAAGATGCTGAGAGAGCTGAGGGTGTTTTTAGACCAGCTGGAGAGAGATGTGCTGCGGGCCCAGGGAGCAGAGGGAAACCTCACTGACAAATATCAGGTGAGTCAGTCAAGGTGCACCGTTACATAACATCCTGCTTTGACAAAGACATTTATCAACTCTAAGCACATGTGCATCCACTTTTATGTTTATGTTTTCCAGGCGTTTAAGAGCTTCCGTGTACAGTATGAAATGAAGAAGAAGCAGACAGATCCTCTGCTGCAGCCAGTCAACAGAGATGGCAAGCTGTCTGTGGACCAAGCTCTAGTCAAACAGGCCTGGGACCGTGTGTCTGCCAGGGTAATTGTGTTGCGTACTTCGGCACAGCATAAATAATTTATAACCAACCCACTAAGAAAACAGCATTAATTATGATAATTAATCATTCCCTAAATTAAACAAAACCAGAGGATTAATAATAGATCACTGTTTTCTTTTATTTGTCTTTGAGATTTTCTTAGCTAGAAAAATTGCTTTGCTGCAACTGAAAGTTATTATAATGAGAGAAATACAACTCTCTGCTTCTGTTTATCCACTACCAGTGAAAGGTCAGTGGAGTGCACGTGTTAGACTCAGAGAGGAGCAGGCGGGAACAGAGGAGGTTTTGTTCCACATCCACTGCTCGTCTAGACTGACATAAAATCTCTTTTGTAGCCTGATGAGCTTGTGAACATGTGGAAGTGTTTTGATCAGGATAGGCCTCTCCATGGTGGGATCTTGCTTTGGCAGAGTGGGTTTTTTTAATGGATGTCAATTGCAGCTGCTGGACTGGCACATCCATCTGGACAAGTCTCTGCCGGGTCCTCTGGGAGTGATTGGAGCCTGGCTTCACAGGGCAGAGATGGCTCTGAGAGAAGACATCCCCATCCAACATGCTCATGACGAGACGGCCAATGTTCTTCATAGAAAGCTAGAACAGCATAAGGTGAAAGCACGCCTTTGGATTTCAGTCAATTTGGGCATCCACCATGCTGTTAACATGGTTTTTACCAAGTGTGATCATGATTTTATATTGAATTTTTGCAGGAAGTATTAAAAAACCTGGAGGCCCACAGGCAAACCTTCCACCAGATCCACCGGGACAGATCAGTGAACGGAGTCCCTGTCCCACCTGAACAACTCCAAGACATGGCTGAACGGTTTGACTTGTTTTATCTAAAAAATGCTCATGGTTAAAACATGAACTTCATGTTATGATTTCATCAGGTAACAGAAAAGACTTACTGTGTCTTCCTTTTTTTGAGATTTAATTTGTTTTATTTGCAGGTTTAATTTTGTGTCAACGTCATCACACGCTCACTTGATTAAACTGGAATTCTGGGAGATAAAGTATCGGCTGATGGCATTTCTTGTCTTGGCTGAGTCGAAGCTCAAGTCTTGGATCATTAAATATGGCCGCCGGGACTCAGTTGAGCTCCTCTTGCAAAGCTATCTTGTAAGTTGAAATAATTGGCCCAGTCGCAGAAGAATTAGTGTTGCACGGTCTCTATCAAACTATTAAATATAATTATTTTTGTCTGCTTTTCTGTTCCAGACTTTCATTGAAGGCCACAAGTTCTTTGAGCAGTATGAGATAATCTTCACAGCCCTCAAGCAAGCTGCAGAAGTTTATGTAAAGTCTGACAGTTCAAGTAAGATTTTCTGTTGAAGTGCACTTTGTCTACTGTAAATATATCTCATACATATATACATGTATATATGATATGTTTATGTGTTTATTTTGGCTCAAGAAGTAAATGGTTTTATTATTGATTTCATGTTACAGGGTCTAAGACCTGTAACAGAGGTAAGTCCAAAAACAGTCTGACAATCTTTAAAAACTCAACGTTGCCTGTGTCCTGAGCCGTTTCTTTCTGTAAATGTGGGGCTGCGCTTTTCTTTTCTAACCTACCTTTAATCCTCTGAGTAAAATAATCATAGTCTTGCATTATGCATGAGAAAGTATTGATAATCTAACAGTAGTTTAAATGCTACTTTAGCATGATTGTTTCTGAGCTAACACACCCAGTTGAATGGTTGATCTGCTGTTTTGTCTACATGAAAGCTGATGGTGTTTTTTTTTTGTTTTGTTTTTTTTATATCAAACTAAACTAGTTCCTCTTTTGATCTGCAGTTGACGAAGCAGAGGGGGTAAGTAAATTCCTCAGTGATGCCACGGCTCAGTGGAGGAATCTGGCTCTGGAGGTGCGGAGTGTCCGCAGCATGCTGGAGGAGGTCATCTCCAACTGGGAGAAGTACAGCAGCACAGTGGCAGGTCTGCAGGCCTGGCTGGAGGACGCCGAGCAGATGCTCAACCAGTCGGAGAATGCGAAGCGAGTAAGTAGAGTCACAGAAGCCACTGTTGCTAAACAACCATAGCCACAGTACACAAGGCTCTAACTGGCTGGATTATGTGTGTATGCTCGTGGTTTTCTTTTCTTCTTTTAGGATTTCTTCAGAAACCTCTCTCACTGGATCCAGCAGCACATGGACATGAATGATGCCGGGAACTTCCTGATTGAGACTTGTGATGACACCGTCTCTAGAGACCTGAAGCAGCAGCTTCTTCTTCTGAACGGGAGATGGAGGGAGCTGTTCGTCAAAGTCAAACATGTAAATGCAACAAATTTAACACAGACAATGAAAAAAAACTTTAAAAAAAATCCAATTCATCCATATTATATCATCTTCCTCTGTTTCACCTGCAGTATGCGAGAGCAGATGAGGTGGATAAGTTGAGGCAAGACTACCAAGATGGTATTAATACCTTGAAAATGTTCATGGATGCAACCAATGAGAAGATGACTGCTCCAGTCCAAGTATCTTTCCTGAACGTCAGAGCCTTTGTTCAAGATGTTGAGGTAAACAGTCTCTCGGGTGTCAGTTCACTGAGATAGAGCAGACACTCTTCTTTGATGATGCATCCGAGCTAACAAGATACTTTACTTGTATATCTCAACTTCCTGTAGGAAATCAAGCACAAAGTGCCAGCCATGGAGGCAGCCTGTAAGGCAGCAAGCCGGACAGCTCAGCTGCTGACCAAAGACACTCCACAGGAGGAGGTTTCACAGATGATGGCTGTGATGGCCTCGATCAAAGAACAGCTGAGCAAGGTGTGTGCCTGTCATTCATTAAACAGTATCTCACATATTGTTTAACCTGTCTTGACTCTAATCAGAATGCTGTCCTCCGATCAGGTGAGGGAGAGAAGTTTGCCTCTGCTAAGGGAGTCCCAATCTTTATTACCTCCACTGGAGGAAATGGAGAAGAACATTACAGGCTTCTATCAGGCTCTGGAGAAGGCCAGCCATATCACCAGCTCCACAGACTCTGAGGGACCAGTAGACTTCAAACAGAGATGCCAGGTAATTAATAAAATAGTTTCATGGCTAAAAAATAATAATATAACACCCAGTGCCAAGTGCTCTTTGAAGAACCGTGTTTTGGATTGAAAAACTCGCTGTAGCTTTAGAACAGGAACAAATAGCTGAAACCCTGCCTGTCACTGAATACTGCAGGAGCTGGCGACCTTCACACACAGTTGTAAGAAGTGTCTGACCGTGATAGAGAGAAATCACCAGACCATCCAGAAAGTAATGAGCAGCAGCAAAACCCTCCAGCACATGGACATGAGTCTTCTGCAGAAAAGAGTTGGAGACCTGCAGTCGTCCTCACAGGTAAAACTATTCCAGGCCTATTTCGCTGTTATGTAACCTTGTGTTTAAACTGTTTTTTTTAATTCATTATGACATGTTTGTGTATTTAGACCATGATAAAGGAATCAACCGAGTGGCGGAAGCACATGGAGGCGAACAGCAGCCTCATGAAGAGGTTTGATGAGTCACGGGTGGAGCTGGAGAAGGTTCTTAAAATGGCACAGCACTGTCTGACAGAGAGAGGCAACCCAGAGGAGCTGCTCAAGAAACACACAGTAAGAATTGGTGTTTTGCATATTTAGGACAGGATATTTTTTCCGTATCCAAGGTTCACTGCCAACGTGCACCATTGTTGTCACATCAGTTTTGTTTTGTGTAACGAAGTTTTTGAGGTGCCACAACTTTACAGGTCTTATGTTTTTTGCCATTGGTCCCAATGCAGCATGAAGCAAATGCGTTTTGGAATAAACTCTTAAAAGAACAAAAGTGCGTGTAAATAATCCATGGCCTGTCCTGAACAAAAATGAAACATGATGAGGACTTTGTATTTTTTTTTTTCAGGAATTCTTTGGTCAGCTAGATCAGCGAGTTTTGAACACATTCCTCAAAGCGTGTGATGAGCTGACAGACATTTTGCCGGAGCAGGAGCAGCAGTCGCTGCAGGAAACAGTCAGGAAGCTGCACAAACACTGGAAGGTTAGTGTCATCAACAGTGACAGTAAAAACTGAACTATTTCTTTGCACAACAACCTTGGTTTTTGCATTAAATTAATATCAAATATCAATATATTGTTCCACAAATCACTCAAACTCTTACATTATTTCAATTATTCCACCATAGAACAAGCAAAATTTATGTTTAGTTTAGTATGCTCAGATAGTAGGTGAACTAGTTGTATTTTCTCTCCTCCAGGATATCCAGACAGATGCGCCCTTTCACCTCCTGCACCTGAAAGTGGAGGTGGAGAGGAGTAAGCTGATGCTGTCGCTGCAGGAGTGCCAGGCGGAGGTGACCAGGGAGAACCGCCACCTGGCCAGCATGGGGAGCGAGAGGCTCATCAAGGAGCACAGGGTGAGCGCCGAGCAGCTGGCTGGCCGAGTTTCATGTATTGATTTCGCTTAGTGTGAAATAATCCAATGCAAATTCTCTGCTGTGTAGCAGCTTGGGAAGATTTTGATGAACTTGATCTAAAAGAACTAAAGCTCCTTCAGTGTGAAGTAAATACAGTCCTCCTGCAGCATTTTGTTTCTTTGAGGTTTAAACATTCAGGTTTAAAATGCTCTAAAATGTAAAGTGAAGAAAACGCAATATCAGCTAAAACTGATCCTCTACCACATGTAAAAACATCTGTTTTTCTTTGCATTAGGCCTTTTTTAGAGAAAAGGGTCCCCAGTCCATCTGTGAAAAAAGGTTGCAGCTGATGGAGGAACTTTGTCAAAAGCTCCCTGAGGGGGACCCTGCGCACCAGACCCTGGAAACAGCCAGAAAGGATTTCTCTGAGGTCCAAGAGGAAATTGAGAACACCTATCAGAAGATACTGAAGCACCCAGATAAATGGAAGGAGTACAACACAAGGTACGGTACACTTTCATTTGTTGTCTCGTCTTTTGCTGGAGTTGTGTTTCAGCGCAGTTACATGAGTTTTTTTTGTTGTTGCAAAGATGCTGCAATAGTTCCACCATAGATACATCAGAGGATAGCCTTTAACGGAGGGCTGTTGTCAAATCGTTGCAACAGCAGAAGACTGTGTTATGCATTCCCACACAATATCATGCATTCATCGCATACCCAATGTAATCATGTTAAAATTCTTCCATTTACTCGAGATAGAAAGCAATATTCGTGGTGAACAGAGTTTTCCTTGCAATTTTTTAAATAGATTATAATGTGTCTATGCACTGTAAAGAATCTAAGGGACTCTAAGTAGACCACAAATTCTTCTGATCCAGACTATTTGCAATTTATTTAGCTCTATGGTTTGATTACATTTTTGAGTTGACATAACAGTAAAGCAGTAGTTTAATTCATCAGTCCTTCTGAGTTTGAAGGGATTTTTTCCCCCTTGATGCTGTGAAACAGATACGCTGAATTCTCCTGCTGGCTCATATCTAAAGAGAGCCAACTGAGGCTGCTGAGAAACCGAGCCAACGACCCCAGGAAATACAGCCAGGTGAAGGCGACCATCATGGTGAGTTTGTGCTTTATTTACAGTACCCTTCACAGCCAAACTGATGCTCCTCTTCCTGCCTTGTTTACAATATGTCACCCAAGATGACCTACTGAGATGAGACAATAAAAACACTATGCGTCAGTTGACTCTTTTGACCACGTGTCGTGCATCACACTCTGTTGTTGTGTGCAGGAGCTCAGGAATGATGCAGAGCTACAGGAGGGGAATCTTGGCTGGCTGAAGGCCCGTATGGCCGTATTGATTGAAATCTGCGCTGACAGCGATGCCCAGAGGCAAGGAAGTGCACTGAGCAAGCTCTCTACTGATTTCAAGGGTCTCCTTGCGTCGCTCTTAGAGGTAGGTTAAACCTCCACTTGTTTAATTAAGGCACCAGAAGCAGTGCAGACAATATATCCCCTCCATAAATCTACAGTATGTCAGTTAAATATTTTATGTAACATTGCAGCAGTAATTTGTGATGTACTGTAGTTATTGATTAATAGTCGGGTCACTTTGATTTAATAATAAAAATGCACTGAAAATGTTTTTATCTTCCAGGCTGAGAAGATGGTGCTGGCTGTGGGGGATTGTGTGCAGTTCAGGGAAGAAGTACAAGCAACTTTAGATGATCTTGTCCAGGGGCAGAAAGAGGCTCAGGCTGAGGTCGTTAAAATACTGGACTGTCCAACTGTCAGAGAAGCTCAACAGCTGCTACTTGTTCACCAGGTACTGCACACACGACCGATACTCAGATTTTATTCTTCTCTGAGCTTCCTCACAGGTTTAACCTTGAATTAAATCGAATGTGCCCCCTTCTGCCCACAGCAACTGCTGAAACGCTTGAAGCTGAAGAGGAAGGATGTCCAGCAGCTGATCACCAGAGGCCAGCAGCTCCAGGCTGAGGAGGGTCTGGGAGAAACTCTGCAGCAGGACCTGCAGAGTTTAGAGAACACGCTCAGCAAGATGGAGCAGAACATGGATTCACAGGAGCAGAGTCTTGAGGTTAGCGATGTTTGTGAATCTGTAGTGACACGTTGTGTTAATGCTAATTGTTTCATGTTGGATTAAAGCACTGTCACTCTGAATTATAACATGCAACAGTAAAGTAACAATGAAGGAGGTACTGTTGCCTTAAGTTATTCATCAGCCAATCACAGAGAGACTCACAGATGAATCCTGACATATCTCATTTTCTCAAGGTCACACTAGTGTCGATGAAGTGTAATAATGTGTTTGCTGAAACTGTTTATTTCACCTCTGCTGTAATGTGCTATTCCTGGTGAAGGTTGTGATGTTAAGTCTTGTTTATATACAGTATTTGCTCAGTATCTGCTGTGTAATGGTTTGTGTATGGTTTTGAGACTCCAAATGAAAATACGCCCTTTGGCCAACTCTGACACAATTACATCATATTGATGTTAATTAGTGCGTGTTGTCCCTCATAAACGAATGAAGTCAAGTTAAGTGAATCAATGGGAAACAAACAGTTTGTGAACAGAAAAGAGCCTGGTCATGGTGGAGAGGACAGAGCTTCCTGTTAATGCAGTCGGCTGTGCAGATGCAGCATCTGTGGAAATGTCCTGAATAGAGGATAGAGAGGTCTGATTGATGTTTTCTGCTGGAGGGACTTGCTTTCTGAGACATCACAGCTCCTTTAGATGATAGTGATGCAGTGAGTCATACTCATGGTGGTGCTTTTATAGAAGGGTGGGGTCGAGAGTCTTGAAGTGGATACGTTGTCAGGCTTTTCTGTACTAACGTGGATACATTACAAATCTACCTAGATAAAAAAAAAGAAAAGATCCTCAGTTAGGTACACACAAATGGATTGCATTTGCCCAGCTGATATCAGGTGGGATGCTTGCAGAATATTTGCTGACTCATCCTCTCTGATGATGAAGCCAAAGACAGAGGTGTCATCTACAGTACAGACATAATGTGGGTGTGGTTTGAACTGGTTTGTCAGTGCAGTCTTGTGTTAGTGTTTTCCTCTGATACTGATGTTCATGTGGGATATCTGCCATTTTGCGATGATTCTTTTCTCACTGTGACCTTTATTTCTAATTCAAGGATGAGAGTGGGAAGCGCTGTATGAATAAAATTGATTTTCATTTCTACATCACTGATCTGAACATTGTCCTCCCTCCAGGTCACATTGGCAGCCTGGCAGGAGTTTGACAGCCAACAGGAGTCAGTGAATGAGTTTGTCAACAAGGCTCGTTCAACGATGGAGAGAGACCTGAACTTCAGCAGCCCAGAGAGCCTGGCTGTTGAACTCGACCAGGCCCGAGTAAGTCCAGTTTGAGATTGGACACATAACCCTTGCTCTACTTATAATGGAATAAAACTAATATTCTTAATTTTACAAACAGGTTTTGTTGAAGCAGTGTGAAGCAGAGGCCTCACATATGAACACACTGCTGAAGAGAGCGACAGAAATTCAGCTCGGCCCCAAAAACAAGACTCTGCTTTTACAACAAGCTCGTTCACTCAGTGAGCAAGTGGACAAAGTGGAGGCTGGGCTCAAAAAAGAGTAAGATGATGGATTTTATTCAATATTCTTACACTAAATAATAACTTCAGATAGTATATATGCATACTTAATGTTTTCTTTGCCTAATTAGATATCAAACTAATATATGCATCATTACATATGCATGTTTGAAAGTGAGTTAGGGTTTATATTCATGAAATAAATGACCCAGATGTACAGTAGTGAAATGGGAGGGTGTATTTGCAACCATCTCTTGTCCAATTTATAATTTCTACTCTCGTGCTCCAGTGTGAAGAGTCTGGAGGAAATGAAAACCCAGTGGGATCAGTTCGGAGCCGGGTTTGAAACCTTTTCCTTGTGGATATCTGAGAAGGAAAAGCAGCTGGATGTACTGAAATCTTCCACTCTGCCTCTTGAGCAACAGATCAACACAGTAAAGGTAAAGTCTTTATGTACTGTAGCATGAAGCTCAGAAGCCTCTTATGTCTTGACAGTGATGTTCACCAAGCATCAACCACAAAAACCACTTTACCCTGCTGTTAAAATCAATAAGGCCTTCTTAAGGAGCAATTGGCGCTATCCAGAGATTCAGGCTCTTCTCTGCCCAAGCACTGACACACAAAAGATGAGGAACTGTCTGTGTTTTGTTTTTTTAAAGACAGTTTCAGTTCTCAAAGCCTCAAGATGCCGTGCTGTTTGGACATGTTTGCTCTCAGCATGAGGAGTAAATCTGTTGTGAGCCTTTGCAAAAAAGTGTTTAGTTAAATATAGACCATGAATATGTTTCAATTTATCATTATAGTGATTTAAATGGCAAATATTGAATTGTAACATTAAAAGGAAACTCTTCTCTGCTTATGGTATAATCTGTGAAATGAACTGTCAGCAGTTTAGTTGCATTGTGATTAATGTCGGCGCCACGTTTCGACGTCAATGTATCGGGCCATTATAGGCATCATCAGACCATAATGACTCCCTGAATTCATTAGTGTTTGACGCACGTCCACTAGACAGTTATGAAAGACTCTGTCATTCTCTCAGGCTTGCATTGTTAATTTGTTTTCATCCGTTTGTGCGTGTCCAGTCTGTTGGTACAGAGCTTCAAGGGCGCGCTGAGGTCCTCTCTCAGCTGGAGGCGGATTCCCAGGCGCTGGCCCAGTTTGTGTCTTCAGGGGAAGCAGCTCGCATTAAGGCTCGTCTGACCCAAATCGGCAGGTACTGGGAGGAGCTGAGGGAGAGCGTGCAGCAGCTCGATGGACAGCTGGAGGAAAGCTCCTCTCACCAGCAGAAGTTTAAAACGAGCCTCGAGACGGTCAGTAAAGCTGAGAGGTATACTGTATACATACAGGATGGTAATTACGGAAGATGCGATCATGCATTTGTGATCTTTATTGGATCCTAGGTGAAAGCATCTCTCGGTGAGCTACATACAAAACTGGAGCAACCTATCAAATCCTGCACCTCCTCATCAGAGACCTACAAAGCTCTTCAAAACCACATGGTATTCAGTTACATCTTCTTATCTCCATGCTTCTTACTGAACAGTCATTTTCTTTGTTCCTTTCTGTGCCAGGTTATATTGCTGTGTGAGTCACTGTCCTGTATGATTAATGTTCCCCAGGATGTCTGTCAGGGTCTGGAGAGGTTGAAGGGAACCTTACTGTCCCTGTCAGCCGGTGCTCGCAGACTCAGCGACAAAGAACAAGCAGAGAGGACAGTGACAGAGCTGAACTCCAACTATGACCAGAATATACAGGAGTCAAAGGACAAGCAGAGCACTTTGGAGAACCTGCTTTCTGTATGGCAAAAGTAAGAGCTATTGAACACACAGGTCATTTCCCCAATATTTTAATAGCATGGGAATGATGAATAATGAATGTACCCTTCACTTTGACTGTGAAAATGGAAACATAAATCTGATTTTTCACTCCTTGAGATACCAGTGTTCCCATTGATCTGTTTCAGGTATGAGAAACAGCGCTCAAACTTTGTTTCCTGCCTGGAGAGGAGTGAGTCTGCATCCAAACCAGAGACTCAGTGCCTATCGGCCGATAAAGTCAAACTCCGCACAGAGATACAAGATTTGCAGGTACAACGCATTATTATACTTTAATTATACTGTTCCACTGAACACATCAAACCCTTAAGATGAAGGGTAAATGAATAATTTACAACCATGATTACATAAATGAATAAATATGTGGTTTTCCTTGCAGGCCTTGCACTCTGAAGTCCAGTGCCTTGACCCAGCTCATGCTGAACTAGTGTCTCTGGGGAACTCATTGTATCAGTCTGCACCTGAAGAGAGAGTGAGGCAGCTGAAAGAGGAGCTGGAGACTCTGGAGAAGAGACTGCACACTCAAAATGAAGTCCTGCCTCAAAGGTAAAGGAAGATAGTTTGATAGTTACTGGCAACCCTCATTCTTCAAACATACACCTGCTGGTCTGGTGTATGTTTGAAGCAGAGCAGCATATTTCACAGAAGATGGAAATATCAATTCCATGAAGAGTAAATTGTTGCAGGAGTGGATCTTAACATGACTCAGCAACCAATAAGATACTGTATACGAGTAGGGTGCATGTCAGTATCCTATCAAAAGTGTTCTTTTATTCTCTATGGCCGTCTTCTTGCATTGTCTTCCAGTATATTTTCCTACATCAGGGCACATTAACATATGTAGATGCATTTTCCTAAGACTGGTTTCAATCAATATGTTGCTTTTGTTGCACAGAATCAAAGAGCTTCAGAACCACCTCTCCCTGGTGGTGCAGTTTGACCAGGCCCTGCTTAAATTCTCCCAATGGAGCGAGACCATGCTCTCAAACGTGCGCTCAGCTTCTCAAGTCAACATCAGCAACCTGCAGTCTGCCGTTGCTCAAGTAAAGGTAAGATTTATTGCCATTATTTTAATAAATTCATATTATGCAGAGTACTGCTCCTCACCAGAACCAAATAAAGTCAGGGAGCAGGATGAGTACCGCCTTGCTAAAGAACAACACCTGATCCTGTGTCGCTTGCTTTTGGCAGGAGACACAGGTGGCTGTACAGAAGCAGTCCAGTGTGAAACAGAGCCTGGAGCAGCAGACTGAGAAGCTGTGTCAGTTCTGTGAGCCTGGTGATGCACAGCTTCTCCGCAGCAGAGCGGACAGCTGTCTGCAGCCCTACCAAGAGGCCCAGCACATCGCTGAGCTGCAGCTGGAGAGTTTGGAAAGGCTCGAGGCTTTTCTGCAGACCCACGGCGTGGCTGCAGGGGTGTTGCGGGGTCTGAGGCAGACTGTGGAGAGCGCAGGGAGCTGGGATCGTGGAAGAGTAGAGGAGCTGCAGCAGGAACTGGCCTCTATTGTCCCAGACATTACCCATCTCGAGACTCTGGCTGTCAACCTGGACAGTAGTCTCTGCAAAAGCCATCTCCACATCGGCGCTGAAGAGGGGTCCCGTAAGTCATGTCGCATGCTGGCTGATTCGCTCAGTGGTGAGCTGGATACAGTGAGGAACCTACTTGGTACCAAGCAGAGTGAAGCAGAGGCCCTAGGGGCTCTGTGGACCTCATTTAGACAGAGGAAGGAGCAGCTGCTTAAAGCTGTGGAGGACATTGAAGAAAAAGCAGACCACCAGAGCTTCAAAGAGCCAAGCCTGCACGCTCTACAGCAAAGGTAAGGCAACATAAAGTCAGTGATATCAGTGATCATTTTGGACTATTCCCAAATATGCACAAGTGGATAGATAGAAGAATGCACTCAGCGGCATCATATTATCCCTCTGTTTATCAGGCTGAGGTTCTTTAATCAGCTGGAGGATGAACTACAGTCTCACCAGCATGAGGAGCAGTGGTTGAGGGACAAGGCCAACCAGCTGGCCCAGAGGGATGCAGAGCTGGCCGGGGAGGTGCTGAGGGAAATCGGTCTTCTAGAGACCACATGGGAGGACACCAAGAGACTCATCACAGAGAGGTACTGGAAGTTTTTCAGCTCTTCTTAAACTCCAAAGAGCTTGTTGGCATGTTATTGTATGCACAAAGTTGTTACTGTACATTTTGTCTATAAGCTTGTGTGTGTAATATAGTTCACCTTTCATTTAACAGACAGGAGCAGTGCAATGTTCTCGTTGATCTCATGAGAGAATACCAAGTCCTGAAAACCTCCATCAGCAGCGTCATCGAAAGCACTGAGCCTCTGGTCGACATAAGCTCTGTTCTGAAGGACCATGAAGAAACCAAGAGGTCATTAACAAAGGTCAGAATAAATGCAGAAACATTTTTTATCAGAGTCTTGTTAAGCTTAGTAAAAAGTAAACATACGTATATCTCTTTGAGGATGCCATCTCACTTTCTTGAAATTAATCAGTTCATTTCATAAATCCTAGAAATAAAAAGCTTAACAGTCATGACTATCGGTTATCAGATTACTTAAATGCTTTGCTGTGTTTACCCCATTTGTAGCACGAAGCAGTGAAGACAGAAATGTCCGGAAAACAACAGGACCTGGATCAGTTTTCCAGTAAAGGAAAACAGCTTGTGATTGAACTGAAGAAGATCCCGGACTGTGACTCTGAAATGATGAAGAAGGATATGGAGACACTGGTGGATCAGTGGCTGGATGTGAGTCTGACTACAATCATATGTTGAAGTGATGTTTCATTTAAGTGTCTTTAATTGTTTTGGTGAAACAATTAAAGACACAGAAATAATCTACTTTAGATTCGGCTACATAGATTTTACTTCTTAGTGGCAATTGAATTTTGCTTTTGGTTTTATAATGAGATTAGTTCACAAGCAGAAAATCCCTTTACATTTCATTATCCTTTTACAAAAGCATATTGAGACCTTTACTGACAATCTTGTTGCTTCACATCCTCACACCAAATGTGATAACACTTTGGGTCTCCCCCCAAAAGCATCCCACACATTTCCTCAGCCACAACATATTCACTGTGAAATTACTCTTACTTGCCTTGTGCAATTTGTAAACCTGAAATAGTCGAGAAACATTTTTGCTTTTTTCTGTTACGTTGCATTAGTAACCTCATATGGGACATAAAAGCTCTCTGCAAGGTTGAGTAAACATCTGTGGCTTACTGAATCCACTCCCCAGGTGTCTGAGAAAATAGATGACAACATTGATCGTCTGAACCAGAGTGTCGCTCTGTGGGATGATGTCCGTAAAATCAGCGAGGATATTGAGAGCTGGACGAGCAGCTGTGTGATTGAGCTAAACGAAAGCCTGAACAACCTCAACAACAGTCAGAAGGTGTCTGAACGGCTGTCTACTTTACAGGTATGGTGTCTCACTTTACTGTAAAACTCAACAGATGTGGTTTTTTCACATCGGATAATAAATGTTGAATTAAAAGATAATTGAACTCTAGCTTTAAGACAGTAAATTGCACATTACTAAACAAAGCCACTTTGGAGGGTGTAAAACAGGCTTTTCTTACGTGACACATCCACAGGTGGAGATGGATGAGAAGGAGCAGAAAGTTGAAGTCCTGCAGAACAAAGTCTCAGAGCTGAAGAAGTGCAGTCAAAGTCAAGAGACTCCTGCTAAATTACAGGTAATAAATATGATTCATATCTATATTATTTCTTTCTACAAAAGAAATAGGAGCTCCGTACTCCATATGCATACTCTGTGTCACCCAAAAAATCTAATTCTTCTTGCCTCAGGTGCTGGAGAATGACCTGTGGAAGAAGATCAACACTGTTCAGAAGCTACATGAGCAGGCCAGGGGAAACCTCATGGACTTCAGTTTCCAAAGGAAACAGCTGGAAGATTACATCTCACAGATGTCTGCATGGTTAAAAAGTATGGAGGATTCCCTTGTGTCCTCTCCCACTGGATCAGATCCTGAGGACATCTGCAGAGTGAAGGTACAGTGGCAAACATAATCACAATCATTATCAGCACTGTTTTCCTATAAATATCAGAGATGAGAATCAACTATTAATCAACTGTTTGCATGCACTCAAAGGACCTTCAGAAAGAGCTGCAGAATCAGCAGGGAAGCATTGACTCTACCAGAGAAAGCCTCAACACCCTGTGTAGAAAATATCCCTCTGAAGAGCTGGCTGGTCTGGGATCAGCACTCACTGATCTCATCAAGACTTATGAGTCTGTGAACCAGCTCTCTGCCAGGACGCTGGTGTCACTGCAGAACTGTCTTCAGCAGCAGTTCAATGGTAAGAAATCTGAAAAACAAAGTCAATTTCATAAATTCTCAAATGCATTTTACATCTAAGTCTTCGGTTTTGTATTTTACGTTATAAGGCGTAATGTCGTGCGCTTTGGGAAACAAATTTATTCTGTTTTGGTCTACACCAGATGTTGATCGTCTTTTCCCTTTGCTCCTCAGACCTGGTTCAGGAGTTTCATCGCTGGCTTTCAGAGCAGAGGGAGATCGTGAAGGAGTGCTCTGACCGCTCAGGAGACACTCAAATTGTGGAACGCAAACTACAGAAACTAAAGGTAAAAACTCAATCCCGATTCAAAAACACGCCACACACCAGGAGCTACAAGTACAAAGCTTGAAAAAAAGTGATTTGGCTTGTCTGTCAGGGCGCCATGGATCGTGTGGAGGAGGGTGAAGTACGTCTCACACAGGTCTGTGAAGAAGGAGAGAAGCTCCTTCTCCATCTTCCCAAAGCCAGCGCTGGGCAGGTCCAGCAGCACCTTTCCTCCATCCAACAGGACTGGGACAGCTTTGTGGAGCAGTGCAGACAGAACCAGCAGATCCTGGAGGACAGTGCATCCCTCATGAAGGGGTAAGAGACTTACATAGCTCCATAGGACTAGCTCTGTAAGACACTTTGTAAACTTCCCTATTTATGAATATGCCATTTTTACTGTAATTCCTCATAGGTTTGAGGGTCGTCTGAAGAAGCTCAGGTGGTGGCTGGAGCATATGGAGAAGAGGATGACGACAGATCTACTGGAGGCTAATCAACGAGGTCCTGAGAAGGCTGTGCTCGAGCAAGTGGAGGAATATCAGCAGGAGGTGCTCAAAGAAAGGTGACTCTTGTTTAATAAGAAAATAAAATAGGTTTTTAATGTCTGTGTAGTGTTAAAATGATTAAAGCACACATTACAAAATAATTTTAACATTTAACTTCTTTTCATTCAGGGATTCCTTTGAGCGTTTATGCCAGGAAGGCCAGGCACTGAACGAAGGTGGGCGAGGTGACGGTAGTGAGACGAGGGTGTCCGCTCAGCTGCAGTCACAACACCAGGCCCTGCTGAGGAGAGTGAGAGAGCGGCTCCGCAGCTGCCAGCTCACTTTACAGGAGCAACAGGCCTTTGAAGATACACTGCAGACCACCTGGACATGGCTGAGCGGAGTCCAGGAGCGCCTGGCTTCACTCAACAGCACAGTGGGCAACAAAGAGACTCTGGAGAAGAGGCTCGGTCTCGTACAGGTCAGCAAATTACGTCCTGATCAAAGAAGTGCAGTGTATTAGTGTCCATTTTGAAACAATAAAATATTTTTCTCTCTTTGATGTAAAACTGTTTTCATCTGTTTTTAGGATATCCTGCTAATGAAAGGTGAGGGCGAGGTGAAGCTGAACATGACAGTGGGAAAAGGAGAACAGGTTCTGAAGCACAACAGGATGGAGGGGCAGGAGGCCATTTGTTCACAGCTGCAGAGCCTGAAGGACGCCTGGGCCAATATGTTGATGACTTCAATGAGCTGCCACAGGTAGGAAAATGTGTCGTCTTCTGGTGTTCAGATGGAGAGCTAATAACACAGTAATCAAGAGTAACATGCATTTGTTTGATTTCGTGCAATTCTTCAATGTCCGTAGTCGTCTAGAGTGGACCGTGGCGCAGTGGACCAGCTTTCAGGAAAATAAGGGCCAACTGCAGCAGTGGATGGAGTCGGTGGAGCAGGAGGTTGGGATGACTCTGCCTCAGCAGCCCGGCCTCAAAGAGAAATCTGCTTTGCTTGAGCGCCTCAGAGCCATCCAGGCCGACGTGGATGCTCACGCAGGAGCACTGTCACGCCTGACGGACAAAGCCGTGGAGATGCATGAAAAAACTGGCGACCAGACCTTTGGACCAGAGTCGAGGGCGGAGCTCAATGCACATTTTGCTGATATCTCAGCTGTTGTCAAGGTGATCTATTGTAGATACATGCATTGGTTAATAGTATTTGGGAATATCTGATGAGCTCTAGATGATTAATTAAGGTTAATGGGGTCAAAGAAGGTGTAGATATGGGAACAGCACCCTCACTGGCCAGACTCTTAATATCATTGGAGCCTTTTAAGTTATCAGATTGTTTCACAAATAGAATAGAAATGGACTTTGTTTATATATTATTTGCAAATACACATGCAGACTTACACAGTACCCCATTCATACCTAGTAGTTGGCACTAAAATTGTCTTTTTATCCCCAAAGGGTAAAGTGCAGTCCATGCAAAACACTGTGTCTGAGCATGAGCAGTACCTTGATGCTGTGAGAGACTTCAATGACTGGCTGGTCTCAGCAAAAGAGGAGCTCCAACGCTGGTCTGACCTGTCAGGAAACTCACTCTCTATTAAAAGAAAGCTCTCCAAGGTGCAGGTGAGGAACTGGAAAATGTTAACGCTGTCTGTCATGAGATGTGGGCCTGTGCCGTTTGGTGCGTTTTTTTTATGATATCTACCCTGGGACTTCTACTTCTCCAGCTTTAGCCTCAATACCTCCACATAGACACACCTGGGAGACATTATTAGTTGGTGTTTGAACCAGTTTAGATGGTGCCTCAGTGGAGTAGCACCGTAGCTTGAATGTTAGAGTATATCTGAGCTCAAGACAAGATCCAGTCATCTCTGCCAACAAATAAACATTTTTGTTTCCAGGTGATGTCCTACAGCCATAATTTATAAATTAGAGTTGTCCTCAATATGATTTAAGACCTCAGCATCCAAAGACTTCTCAAGACTTTATCAGACCCTTTTGGCACTAGTGAAAACTATATTTAAAGTTGAATATTTTAAAGATAGCACTTCTCTAAAGTTGACAGAGATGGACATTTTTCTCTTCCCAGGAGCTGCTCGACTCCAAGCAGCGAGGCAGAGAGAGGCTGAATCGTGTTCAAAGATGTGGGGCAGTGGCCAGAGATCACACAGGCTCCGGGGGTTATGAGGCCATGGAGCGAGAGGAAGCGGCCTTGTTGTCGTCATGGGAACAGTGGGAACGTGGAGCACTGCAGACGCGGGCTAGTCTGGAGACTGCCCTCTCCCAGATAGCCAGCTCTGAACAGGAGTTCGGCAGCTTGTCGGCACAGCTGGAGCAGAACCTGCATGACTTCAACCGTCAGCTGCACAACTGGCGCCTTCGTCTCACCTACTCTGATGACAAAACTGATGGAGAGGAGGCTGTTAAACGGTGGCAGATAGCAAAGGTAAGCCTATAATACTGTAATATTAATAAGAATCAATAGTGTTATATGATTAATAATAATAATTGATCATAACAAGACTCAATCTGTTTTCCACCAAGGACACGTTAGAGGAACTTCTCAAAGCCGAGCCCATGTCTGACAGTCTCAAGACTCAACTCAATGATCTGTGCCGGTTTTCCAGAGACATGGGCACACAGTCTGAGAGAGTGTCTGCTCTTATTAAAGAATACAACAGGTGAGAAAATGAACTGCATCATACACCGCTGCCCATTAAATTTCCCATAAATCTTCTCATGAAATGATTGTGACAAAGTAATTTGCTCTTGATAGATAAAGTGTATATCTTCTCAAACCTGTAATTGTTGCACCTGGTCAAAGGTGATTACTGAGGTGTATGAATAGGAATAAAAATAGGAATGTGTCTGAAAACAAAACTATTCCAACTTGATAGGCAACAGTGTTTTTCATTGCATTATACATATTGACTTTAAGTCCAGTGCTGTTGTAGATGTATGTACTGTAGAGTGAGCCGGTTGTTACGGAGAAATAAACCCTGACACAAAGCAGCAAACCATAGGTTACAGTTTACAACCACTACAAAGTCACCATATTACTGAATCAACACCTTGAACACACTGTCAGCAAGAATGAAAAAACAAAACAAAACAAGTATTTTGTTTAATTTCTGTTTTCTTGGTCACAAAAAAAGATAAATTTTCAAAAAATGGTTGTTCCTTGTTGTTTTTTCCTCCTGGACGTGTTTCTAGTCTGAGTCTCCAAGCGTCCAGGGAGTGCCAGAGCAAAGAGAAGCTGCTGGAGCAAGGGTTTCGCTCAGCCTTCAGGGAGTTCCAGCAGTGGCTGGTCAATGCCAAAATCAATACGGCCAAGTGCTTTGATGTTCCTCAAAATCTCAACGAGGCCTCATCTAGCTTGCAGAAGATTCAGGTACAGTACTAGGTGTCAAATGCCCTGAAACATTCAGAGTCTTATGCTTCTGGAAAAACGTACTTGATTGCAACAGACCATTAGTACAGTGATTTTGATCTTAAGCCCTCTGTTTTTTTTGACCAATACATAATATAACTGTAACTGATGAAGATGAAGAGTTTTATTGCATACTCTAGTTACCTCATACCTAATTTCTTTCATCTCTTCTCAGGAGTTTCTTGGTGACAGAGAGCAGGGTCAGTCAAAGCTGAACGCAGTGGTTGCAAATGGAGAGCTCATCTCTAGTATCAAAGGTAAAGACAAAGTTGATGCAGTTCGAGCAAAAATGAACACAGCCAGAGAGGACTGGAAAAATATTATGGCTAACCTGCACAACAGAGAAGCAAACCTACAAGTAAGCATTTATTTTACATCTCTTCTCAAATTGTGTGACAGCTTTCACGCCATTACTGCTGTAAAAATCTGCAGTGCATTAAGAAATCTAGAGTCAAGGAAACGTCTCAACAAGCTCTTTGTTTGCTTCAGAACCTTTTGTCTCAGATGAAGGATTTTGAGGCCAGTGCCGAGCCCCTTCAGGAGTGTCTGAACGCCACCGAGCTGGCCGTGCAGGAGAGCAGCACAAGGCTTCACGATCTCACAGCCAAGAAGTCAGAGCTTCACAAGCTACAGGTACCAGCCTCCAAAACCCACTGAGCTTGGAACGCCCCTCCCGTTCAAGTGCAACGACGACTCTGCGCTTGAACGTCGACCTGACTACCCCCCTGTCATCTGCAGAAGCTCACCACCCTCCACTTACATCACACTGTTGTAGTGTAGCTATTATTTGCCTTGGAGGTATTGCCAAGAGCTCATGCTAACTGCCAGTAGCTTGCTTTTTGAATTTATGCCATCTTTCTGCTCTGCTTTGTTATTTTCATGTCTTCTTAAGTGTCTGTCGTAGAAATTAGCTCTCGCTTTATTCATAAAAGGCAATGCATTTTAAATGTCTTCATTGTTTAAAACTATCTACCAGCTGTTTCCAGAGGCCTGATTGCACGTCATGACCACTAAGAGCTTTGCCAGCAGTAACACCGGCCAGACATCTCATGCTCTTTACTTTTTGCCATGTTGCCATCTCTAACCCCCTCAGTCTGTGTCTGAAGTTAACTGTCTTATATCTGTGTGTCAGCTTGCATGCCTCTTTGATAACCTGCTTGTGCTCTTCCAGTCTGTGCTTGAGGAATTAGCCTCTCACGAGGTTCAGCTGAACAAGCTGAAAGAGAAGGCCCAGCTGCTGTGGGATGAACACGCGGCCGGCAAGGGTTTTGTGCACCGTGTCTCGCAACTCTCTGCTCAGTACCTAGCTTTAACCAACCTGACCAAGGTACAGTAATGCCTTCCAATCTGCCTGTGCACTGGGGCTTTTCTGGGGGTAGAGCTGGAGAGGAGACAGAGGCACTAGACTGGATCGAGCTCTTACTTAACGTTATTTTACAGATGATGAACAGGGAATGTACTAACGCACCATAATTAAAAACTAATTTCTTTCTTTTGTTTCTGTAAGTCTTATACACAGGATAATACAAGTACATTTCTTTTATTGTCTGTTGTACTAAATCTTAATCAGTCATTCAAGAATCTGCATGTGCATTTATCAGGTTGAGTCTAGTGTGAATTCCATCTCTAAAACTCAAAGGGAGGATTTTCTGATTGCGTCCTGCTTTGTAATTCTGCAGGAGAAGGCGTCTCGGATCGATCGGATAGTCACAGAGCACCAGCTTTTCTCCCAAGGCTTAAAGGAGCTTCAGAACTGGGTGGCTGACACGAGCCACATGCTGCAGACTTACTGCACCCCCACTGCTGATAAAAATGTTCTTGACAGCAGGATGATCAAGCTGGAGGTATACAAGCCACTGATAGTTTTCAAAATTAGTTATTATCACCCAATATAAGGTTGTAATAAATACTTGTGTGATTGTTGCACCAGGCCTTGCTGACCGCTCGTCAGGAGAAGGAGATCCAGCTGAAGATGCTGATCACAAGAGGAGAGTCAGTTCAGAGGAACACCTCGGCCGAAGGCGTGCCTGCAGTCCAAAAACAAATACAGGAGCTGAAAGATTCCTGGGATGCCCTTCTCTCTGCTTCTATCCAATGCAAAAGGTTTGTTTTCTGCAAAAAGTATTTAACAGCATCCAGAAATGTGCCATGTAAGTGTTGCAGGCAGCTATTGCTACTACTGCTGCACTGTAATCTCACTATGTTGTACTGCACCATTTAATATTGACAGTCAGCTGGAGGGCTCACTCTCCCAGTGGACCAGTTATCAGGAGGATGTTCGACAGTTCGTGGCGTGGGTGGAGCGTGTGGAGGAGAGTCTTGACCCCACCGATAAACAGTGTCCAGAGATGAGAGACAAAACTGCAAATCTGAGCAAAGCTAAGGTATCAAACTCTTCTGTCATACTGTGAAACTTCAGTTGTATATTTGAGCTTTAAGCCTACAAGCACAAAGTTCATCCATGTGAATGAATGCACAGTTGACGGATAATGTTTCTTAACCTTCCTTGATGTTTCAGTTGCTGTATGAAGAGGTGCTGAGCCACAACGCCCTGCTGGAAACCATCGCTGCAAAGAGTGCCAGTATTGCTGAGAACTATGTTGCTCAGCTGGAGCTTCAGGATCTGCAAGAGCGCTATAACACAGTCAAAGACAATGCCATGGTAACAAGCAGCAGAAAATGCACATAGCGAGGCAGTGAATCTTATTTAAGATGCATTTCAGCTTCAGTTCTGAGATGCAGATTAATTTTCCACAAGCGTGGTTTAAGTAAATGGCATCATAAAGCAATGACTAATTGTCATTTAATTAGTGCCATTTTTAATTTTCAACACAATTTGAAATGGCATCAGAGAAAATTAAAGCAGTCAGTGAGTAGTATTCATAGTCATACTCAGTGAGAGTATGAGGAGTGAAAATACCAAAGCGTTGGCCACATAACTGCAGAAATGTCAAAGGAAACATGAGAATTATAATTACCGGTAGCTCTCCGATTGTAGCTGAATCATTATTATTACTGTGTTTTCAGAGGGCAGTAGGCAAAGCAGAGGAACTGGTAAAAGCTCACCAGGAATATCAACGAGGCCTCCATGCATTTGAGGAGTGGCTGGAACAGGAACAAGAGAAGCTCGCCTACTACACCCAGCTGGAGGGTGATGTTGACATGCTGGAGGAGACTCTCCAAAAGCTGCAGGTCTGAAAATGATCACTAAGATACAAACATTTACTATACAGCCTAAAATGTTGTTCCACACAAGTAATTTCTTTCCTAAAAGTTTGGAAAGCTCAACGTGATTAACCACATCTGTGTAACTGCAGGAACTCCAGCTGCGCTGCACAGAGGGCCAGGCTCTGCTAAACACTCTACTGGTCAGTCGAGAGCTGGTCGTTCCCTGGGGACTGCCTCAGATCGAGGACCGAGCACTGGAGACCCTGCAGCAGGAGTGGAGGCTGTACCAGGGCCGGCTGGCCGACACCCGGGCTCAGCTCAACAGCGCTCTGGCCAAACTGCGACAGATGGAGCAGAAGTTCCAGCGACTCGACAGCTGGTTAAAGGGCATGGAGACCAAAGCACAGCTACGTAGCCACCGGCGGTCTGACCGCGCCACTAAAGATGCGCAACTCCAGCTAATAAAGGTTAGTGCAGTTGTGCACAGAGGGTATGCGTTAAATGTTTTTTCACACTTTGTGATGATTGTGTAAAGTTATCGATGCTGATTCAGTCGCTGCATAGTCTCCGGCTGAGAATCGTCAGTCAGCTCCTCTCAGCTTTCAAAAACAAATTAATCTGCGCTGGAATCAATGCCACTTCCTGACACTTTCCAGTTTAATGAAGATAATTGCCCCAACATCGCTTCTTTTGTCAGAGCTGGCAGGAGGAAGTGCTGGTTTACCAGGAGGAGATGGAGGGCCTCAGTCTTTTGGCTCAGCAGGTTCTGGATGAAACCCACATTAGCAGCCGGATCTGTACCAGAGCCACGCAGATCACAGCCCGCTACCACGCCCTACTGCTGCATTTACTGGTACCATCTTCTTGAACACATCATACATTATAAGAGTAATACATTATGTACTAAATGCTATATCTGCATATTATAGTATACAATAAGTATTGTTGATAGGTTTGTCTCAGTGCATTAAACATCTGTCATGGTCTCTATATCCAGCTGAATAACACAGTTTAAAAATCTTTCTGTAAATCTGTATTTTGCTAAATAACTGTGAAGATGTAATCATTCTTTTTTTTATCCTCTTCCTTCGTGTTGCAGGAGACAATCAAACAGCTGCAGGAGGAGGTGTCTTGCATTGAAGAGGCTCAGTGTGTCTTCAGAACTTTTGCAGACTGGCTCAGCGCAGCCCAGAATAACTTCAGCACAGTGGCTATTAGTGTTGATGTGGTCGACCGATTTGCTATGGAGAGAAAGATGAAAAAACTGGAGGTACATACACTCCCTGACATAGAAAACATGCCTTTTATGTTTTATTCTTTAGACCTTCAACATGTTATTTGTGGAAATGTCAGCACCACTTAAAGCTCGATAACACAAACCCATGCACCTTCCAGGCTCTGCAGGGCGACATGGAGCAGGGCCACACTTACCTGAAGGCAATGAGGGAGAAGACGGAGCGAGCTATGGCATTCCTGGAGGAACCTGACGCAGAGCAGCTGAAGGACGAGGTGGAGACACGGCTCTTCCAGCTGGAGGAGTTGATGGCATCTCTGCGCACAGAGCACAGCTCACTGGAGAAGTGTATCTCACTCTCCAAAGACTTTATGGATAAATACAAAGCCCAGGCCCAGTGGGTGATGGAGACTAAGAACCTTTTAGCATCAAGTGTAGAGCCTAAAGCGGAGCTCTACCAAAAGAAGGCTCAGCTAGCAAAGTACAAGGTAAATGAATATTGGTTCATCATCATCTTACTGTGAAACTAGAACAAGACAACTAAATGTTTTTACTGCAATGTGCCGCTCCCTCTTCATTACTGCAGACCATCCAGCAGACAGTGCAGTCTCATGAGTCAGCAGTGAAATCTGTCATTGAGAAAGGAGAGGCCCTGCTCGACACAGTCCATGACCCGACTATAAGTGACAACATGAAAAATCTGCAGGCTGACTACCAAGACCTGTGCTTGGCAGCTAAGGTATGGTGTCTCTGCTGATATGAAATCTGATCTGGAAAGTATGAATAAAGTCCAGAAATGTCATTTATATTAATGTGTTACATGATTTTAGGAAAAACTATATATATATTTTTCATACGGTTTTGTTTTCATACAAATATGAACATAATTGAAATTTGCTTTGCATCTTATTTCAGACCCAGGTCCAGAATCTTATAGAATGGGTGAAGGAGCATGAGGATTACAACAGCGAGCTGCAGGAGGTGGAGAAATGGCTGTTGCAGATGTCCAGTAGGCTGGTCACCTCCGACTCCATGCAGACCAGCAGTATGGAGATGGCCACTCAGCAACTCGCCCGACATAAGGTGCCCAACTACGTCACTGTCCCACAGAAATTCACAAATGTTACTGTAATGTTAGTTACATTGGAATTTGTGTTTTTACATTAGGTTAATATATAATATATGTAATGTACAGTAAATCTTGATCTGCATTAAACACCTGGCTGTTTCTTATTTCAGGCAATAATGGAGGAGATATCCAGTTTTGAGGAGCGTCTCAGCAGCTTGCAGCAGAAAGGAGAAGGTCTAGTTGCCAGCTGTACAGACCAAGTTCAAGCTAAGATCAGCCAACAAGTCCAGGCTCACCAGCAGGGAACCAGAGACAGCTACTCTGCTATTTGCAGCACTGCCCAACGTGTGAGTGATACAAGTTGACAACCATATGGCTTTTAGTTTTGCTCCTGCATTTGATCAACCTTACTTAAACATATATAGCTAGTAAAGGTCTTGCCTTACCTTGTTGATCAGGTCTACCAGAGTCTAGACCGGGAGCTTCAGAAACACGTCAGCCACCAGGACACTCTGCAGCAGAGCCAGACCTGGCTCTCCACAGTGCAGGAGGAACTCCAGCTGAATGATCAGGGACCATCTGGTCTGCAGGAGGCCCTCAAGCAGGTTACTGACACCCTCTTGTAATGCAATGATGCCGACAATGTGTGTAAGTTATTTTTGTATAATTTATTTACATTAATTACTTGTGTATAAACACAGGTGAAGCACTACAGGGCCCTTCAGGAGCAGGCCAGTACTTACCTGGACTTGGTGTGTTCGGTTTGTGACCTGTCTGATGATGCAGTGAGGGTTACAGCTGCTAAGGTCCAGCAGGTCAAACTCACGGTCAGTCATTGTTACTTCACTGTCACTTTAATTTTAAAAACCAACAAGAAACAGGAACAGGAAATGTACTGTACAGTATATGAGGCATACTACGACCACTGCATATTACCATATAAAGATTGCTTCAGCGTTCACTCAGAAAATGCTCTGCAACTTCAACAGCTCTGTGGCTATGAATATGTACAGGGTAAGCCTGCAGATATTCACTGTATGAAGGTGTAAATGTGTTTTTTTTTACAGATTGAGGAAAGGATGTCCAGTGCACAGGTGCTTTCAGAGGGCTGGAGAGAGATCAAGGAACAGAAACAAGATCTTAGCAGCCTGTTTCAGGACATGGAGCAGCAGCTTCTCAGCCTCTCCAGACGGCCGGCAGAGCTGGAGACTAAGATAGCTCAAAACATGCTGTCACAAGCCAAGGTAGTGAACATTATCAATAACCACTGTTTCTTAATAATTCTCATCAATCATCTTTTTCTTTTGCATGTTTATGAAAAGCTTCCTATAGAACATGTTGATGTGCTTGGTACGATGAGTCTAAACATGATTCTGTGGGTTATTTTGTTGTTACCATCTAATCCATCATTTTGGCTGCAGTTGTGTGGGGATTAAAGAGAGATCTGCTCACCATTTGGATGTATTTCGAGTTGCCATTTACTATATTGCATGTCATACAGGAATGCAGCCAGCAACTGCAATCCAAACAGAGTATCCTCACCAAGATGTCTGAGACTGTGAGCAGATTGACTGGTGGCCAGGACTCTCCAGAACATGCAGAGCTTGACCGCCTGAGCCACTCCTGGCTCGAGCTCTGTCACCAGGCCAACAAGCTGCAGGGCCAGAGGGAGGAGGACCTGCAGAGGTCGAAAGAATACCACGACTGTATCTCTGCAGTGGAGGCACTGTTTGAACAGGTGTCCAAAGAGTGGGACAACCTGGCCAGGTGTGTTTGAGCATGAAGTACATTTTCATCACATATGGCTGCTGTGTTTCCAATCTCCTGGTGAGACAAAAGCCAAAAAAAGTGGACAGATGTCAGTTTGTGCTGCATCTCTTTTTCCAAAAAAATATATCAGAGATTCTCCCCATAATGAGAGAAAGACCTCATTGGACAGAAAAGATCTGTGTTCTGCCATATCAATTTTCATTATGGCCATCACTGTGGGGAAATGTGAATGATGACCATGTTTTTCATGCAACATTTGTATAATTAATTGTTTGTTTTTTTTGTGACAGAACGGATGCTGAAAGTTCGTCTCAGCACTTGGAGGCTTTACGGAAACTTGCAGTAACTCTAGGAGAACAAAAGGGCACTCTCGAAGATCTTAAAGAGCAGAAACAGAAAGTCATCCAACATTTGAACCTGGATGACAAGGAGCTGGTAAAAGAGCAAATCAGCCACTTTGAGCAGAGATGGTCTCAAATGCAAAACTTAATTGAGAGGAAAATCCAGGACTCGGTGGTGACACTAGAAGATATGAGCCAAGTGGAGGCCCGTCTGAGAGAGGCTCGGGACTGGGCCGAGGAGCAGCAGCCCGCTCTGTCAGAGGCCATGAAGATGAGTCCTCCCCCTGAACTGGCTCAGAGCTTCCTGTTCGACCACCTGAGCATCTGCAGTGAGTTGGAGGCCAAGCAGCTCCTGCTGGCCCAGGCCATGGCCGACGCCGACAGGGTGCTGGCTCGGCTGGGCCTCAGTGAACGACAGCGTTTGCAACAGCTGATTTCTGACACCCAGTCTGAAGTTGAATCGCTCAGCGTGAAAGTGGTGCAGCGCAGAAAACACCTCAGCAAGGCCTTCACAGAGAGGACGCAGTTCCTGATGGCTGTGAACCAGTCTATTTCCTGGGTACAACAGAATGAGAAGAAAGCCCAGGCAGAGGAGTACATCGCCTTACTACCTGATGACCTGGCCAAGCAGGTCAGAACCTGCAGGAACATCCAAAGCAGTCTAAAAGCCTATCAGAGTGAGCTGACCTCCCTGTGGTCTCAGGGGAGGGATCTGATGAGAGATGCCAGCGAAGAAGAAAGGAACGAGATTCTCACAAAGTTACAGGAGTTACAAAACATCTTTGACAAAACCCTGCACAGATGTGGCCAGAAACTCCAAGAGCTTGAAAAAGTACTTGTCTCCAGGAAGTATTTCAAGACTGACTTGGAGAAAATTTGCCAGTGGTTGAAACAAGCCGACATAGTCACCTTTCCTGAAATCAATCTGATGGTTGGAGATGCTGAATTAGAAGCACAACTACTCAAGTATCAGCTGATAGTCGAGCAGGCAATCGAATATGAGAACCTTCTCCTAATTGTACAAAGGGCTGGCCAGGAAATATTACCCACTCTGAATGAAGTAGACCACTGCTATTTGGATGAAAAACTCAACACCCTACCCCAGCAATACAACAGCATATTAGCACTAGCCAAAGAGAAACAGGAGAAAATCCAGCAGGCTATTCTAACAAGAAATGAGTACACCTCTTTCATAGACGTCACTCATAAAGCTCTCAAAGAGCTGGAAGAACAGTTCAACAGCCTTGGCACACAACCTGTAGGACTGCAAACAGAAGAAGTCGTCAGTCTGCAGAGTGATTACAAAGCCATTCAGGCAGACCTGAGTAACCTCGGTCTAGCTGTGAGTGAGCTGAACCAGAAGAAAGAGGGGTTTCGGAGCACTGGTCAGCCTTGGCGCACAGAGGAAATGACCCAGCTTGTGAGCCTGTACAACGGCCTCAAGAGGTTGGTCGAGCAGAAAGTGGAGCATCTGGATGAAACGCTGGAGTCGTTTGAGGACCACAAGGCAATGGCCATGCAGGTCGACTCTGAGTTGAAGGCCACGAAGGAGCAGCTGGTTAAAGTCAACGCAGAGACCCAGTCGGCTGAGGAGAGGCTGAAGAACTACCACGCTCTAGCAGGGAGCCTCCAAAGCGCCAACTCTCACTTGTCCAGGCTCATGGAGCAGATGGACACTCTGGCGCCCCGTGTGGACCAAGCAGCTCATGACGCCTCTAAGGAGCAGGTGGTTTTGTGGCAAGATGAGCTGCGGTCTTTGCAGGCTGCAGTGGGGGAGCTGATAGAAGAGTGTGAGAACAGGTTTATTCAGAGTAAAGACTTTGAGACAGAGATGAAGAGGACCCTGGACTGGCTGCAGCAGGTCAGGGATGAACTGGACTGCGCTGTGATTGTGGATGTGAGGGTGGAGAAGGTGCAGGAGGAGATCAGGAAGCAGCAAATCATGCAGGAGGAAGTGCAGTCCAGGCTGAGGATCGTGGCCGCTCTCAGTAGCATGGAGAAACAGGAATATAACACTGCCAATGAGCTCGTCCCAGCACATGTCGATACAAACCTAGAGGAAATGGCAAAGCTGCAGGCTGATGTTCAAAAAGCACTAAGCTCAAAACAGGTAAATGCTCAATCTTTAATACTGGTTGTGCTAGTTACTGTACCATCATGTCTGAATGCAACTTTTATACCTAAAGAGATAAGCTATGAGCTCAACAGTCTGTTATATTGTTTTATGTGTAGATCACTCTGGAGGAAGCCCTGCTGTTATGCCAGAAGTACCACTTCAGGATGCAGTCAGCCTGCGAGTGGCTGGAGGATGCCGTGTCCTTCCTACAGCAAGCGAGTCTGGGTGTGGACGTGGAGAACTACGAGGAGTGTCTCCGGCAGCAAGGGGACATCGTGGCCACGGAGCAGGAGTTCCTCAGCCACTTGGAGGAGCTGCAGACCCTGCTGCCCCAGCTGGAGAACCTGGTCAACCCCACAGCCAAAGAGCAGCTGCGTGTGAGTGTGGAGTCGGCAAAGCAGAGGGGCGTGGAGGTCCGAGATCAGCTCCAGTGTCACCAGGATGTCCTTCACAGGTAGTGACAACAAAGGAGTGATCTACATGCAGTGATTACATATTCATTTTGTTACTAATGACATTTAATTTGAAACATTTTAATTTTTTAGCTGCGTGGCTCAGTGGAAGTCATACCAGGAGGCAAGGCAGACTGTCATTGAGCTGATGAATGAGGCTGAAAAGAAGCTGACTGAATTTTCTACTGCAAAGGCAGCCACGAGCCAAGAGGCTGAAGATAAGCTGGGCAGTCATCGGGTATGAGAAGCCAAAAAAAAAAGCATTTCTCTAAAAAAAAGAAAATGGGTGTTGCTTCAATGACGACAATGCACTGTGTTTCTTACGTGTATCTTGTTTTTTCAGTCTCTTGTATCACTGGTGACTGGCTTCCAAGAGAAGCTGAGTGGTTTAGAGGAGCAAGCTGCTCAGCTGGAGCTGGTGGGGAGCGATGCCAGCAAGGCCACCATCAGCCGCTCAATGACCACTGTGTGGCAGCGCTGGACACGACTGCGCAGCGTGGCACGGGGACAGGAGAGAGTGCTGGAGGACACTGCACAGGAATGGAGGACCTTTAGGGAGAAGGTATATAGGCGGAGAAAATATGTAGACAAAATAGAACAGTAAAGAGCTCATATTTCACACTATTGTGTTATTATGTGATATTTATTTTGTGATAATTACACAAAATTATCACATTTTGTTAATTTCGTGGTCATTTCTTATAGATGGTGAAGGTGAGAGCCGTCTCTGATGAGCTCCAGAGTCGTTTCCCCGACAGTGCTGTGGAGAAGGCCTCTAAAGCCACCCTGCAGTCTCTGTTAGACCAGCACGACCTGCTGAGCCAAGACCTAGAGAGAGAGCTCTCCTCCCTGACGCTGCTCCGCCAGTACGCCCTCAGCCTGCTGCACGATGTGGAGGTGCCTTCACCGACAAACGACCAGGATGAGCTGCCCAGCCTGAAGGAGATCAGAGCAGCACAAGACCAAATGGAAAGGTAGTGGCAAGTTCATACACCTACAGAAAAAAGACACTCTAATTACACCTTCTGTCTATTTGAAAAGTACCAATATTTATCTTATCTGTGTCTCCAGCCTTCTGACACAGTCCAGGACCAAACGGGCTCAAACCGCTCAGGAACTGAGGGACAGAGAGGAAGTGGAGAAGGAGCTCAGTGTTGTTAAAGCCTGGATCCAGGAGACCAGGGAGCTTCTTCTCAATCCCACACCAGACATTGATTCTCTGCTGCAGGAGCTCGAGGTATAGCTGCTGCCTAAAAGAAAAAAAGAAATATAATATCTGTGATATCCCCAGAACATCCCTGTTGTTATTCAAATATTATTGTTTATGAGAAAGACAAACTGGATCGTATTTTTTTGTGTACAGATTGTGCATGGAGATGTGATCAACTATCGTCAGAATGTGGATAAATTAGCAGAGCAGCAACAGAGCAAGTACCTGGACCTCTACACTATATTGCCCTCTGAAATCTCCATGCAACTAGCTGAGGTCTCACTCGCACTGGGCGCCATTGAGGATCAGGTATCATATAATCTGATAGACTTTGAATTCACATAATGATGCATTTCTTTAAACTGTCTGGTTGCAGGTGTCAATCTGCCAGGAAGTGTTAAAAATGTCTTGTGGCCTTTGTTTCCATTTCCTCTTGATGTTCTAGGTTCTTTCCAAAGAGAGAGAAATTCAAAAGACCAGAGAAATAAAAGAGGACTTCAGCTCCAGGATACATGAAATCTCAGAGAAACTCAAAGCTATCGCTGCTAAATTCAAAGAAAAGTCTCCAGATGTCGATCATGCCAAAGAAGAGGTCAAGGTAGGATGGTGTCACTGTGAATTTGCATTTTGTTAAGAAAAACAAATTAAATATTGTCAGGATATAAAATTCTACATGTCATTTCTTTACACAGAGCCTGGCTGAGGACTTGGACTCCTGCGGTCGCACCCTCTCAGAACTGGATGCTGCTGTACAAGAGTTTGGTCGCAGAAACCCCCTGCTGGCCAAACAGCTGAGTGACGCCATCAGCAAACTGTCAGAGATGCATCACCACACAACACGTCTGGCAGACTGCAGGAACAACTGGCTCAAAAAGGTTTGTGCTCCTGCAAATGTCAGTTTGCTGTACTGTACAAGGTCCATACAGAAATGTTACAGTCACACAGGAAGGCATGCTTTATGGTCTCCCTTATCTTGTCTCCTCAGGCCGTCTGCTATTTAGACGAGTATAATGAGATGCTGGACTTCATTGTGCGGTGGTCGGAGAAAGCCAAAAGCCTGGTGAGGGCAAACATCATCTGGAACTCCTCGGTTCACCTGCAGGAACAGATACGCATGTATCAGGTGAGCTGCGGTCCTGTCATGTCCCCGAACTATGTGTTGTTTTAAATAAAGTTAACCATTTCAGCTTTTCTGCATATTATTTTGAGAAGGAGAGGTGTAAGTGGTTTGACATGATTTGAGCTGCACACGCTCACACACTCAATAAAATGCACATTTAACAGGAAATGAACTGTGTCTTCTCACTTTAAGACCTAAACCACACATTCCTCTCATTCACTGCTTTGTTGCCCTTGTTGCTCAGGCCGTCCTGCGTGAGTCTCGGGAGCTCCATGGAGACCTGGAGTCAATGGCGGAGAAAGTCGAGCTCCTTTCTGAGGTGCTGCAGGTGGAATCTATGAGCCAGCAGGTTTGTGAACTCAGCCGACACACCGAGGAGCTTCAGCAGAGCATCAAGATACGGCTGCAGAGCTTGGAGGATGCAGATAAGGTACGGTGACATGAATGAATGAGCCCCTTTAAAAATGAAGACTTAGGTGCAGATATATATGCAATTGACTTGTGTCTGCCATGTCCTCAGAGTATGGAGGCCCTGGAGTATGAAGTGAAGGCCCTGCATGTTGCTCTGGAGCAGGTCCAAGCCACACTGACCTCACCAGAGTTGGCACGACAGAGCCTCAAAGAGCAACTGGCTCAGAGACAGGTACATGTAATCACACGACTTTAGATAATCCAATGTAGCCTGTAATTTGTCACAATGAGCATTTAACACTCTCTTTGCATCTGGTATAGCTTGTTAGCAAGTTCTCACAGTGCAAATGTCCTGTTTTTTTTCAGCGTTTGTTGTCAGACATGGAGAGCTTCAAGCAGCAGGTGCAGGCAGTGCAGCTGTGTCAAAGTGCTCTGCAGGTCCCAGAGGAGGTGATGCCCAACCTGGCCATTTGCCGCACAGCTCTGCGTTTGCAGCAGGAAGCCAGTCAGTTGCAGCACGTAGCCATTCAGCAGTGCAATATCCTACAGGTACAGTAGGGGGCACCACAGCTCAATTACTTTATCATGTTGTAGTTCTTTCGACACTTCTTTTTTAGACACAGCATGCATTTTTTGTTTATTTTAAGGAAGGTTCACTTTTTTGAATGCAGAATAATTGCACTTTTTATAGGTTTGAACTCTTGACCTAACTGTTGTTACACTTTCTGTTCTTGTGCAGGAGGCAGTGGTGCAGTATGAGCAATATGAACAGGAAGTGAGAGACCTACAGGGGCTGATTGAGGAAGCTCATCGCGTCATCCAGGACCGACCGAACCCCGCTGGCAATATCCAGGAGCTGCAGGCCCAGATCCTTCATCACGAAGTACAACACATGAAGTCTTTGATTTTACCAACGTTTTGTGTGCAGTTCTGCTGCAATGCATTTAGGACTAGAACTCAAAACATTGCACCATTTAAAATCTGGTGTTTTGTATTTTTGAATAGGAACTTGCCCAGAAAATCAAAGGTTACCAAGAACAGATCGCCTCACTGAACTCAAAGTGCAAGATGCTGGCAGTGAAGGCCAAGCATGCCACCATGCTGCTGACTGTGACTGATGTGGAGGGACTGCCTGAGGGGCTGCAGGACATGGACGGAGAGAAATCCAAGAAATCCTCAGCACAAGCCGTCATGGTAAGAGAGCACAAAACACCACATAACTAACTAACTTGTACTGATAAAGCTGTTTGTTTGTGGTGATGGCATCGACTAATTGATAAACCTCTTGATTCATTCTGCTGCCTCTGGCTTTAACTTAAAGAGTTCTTAACAGCTTGAATCGGTTTCATTTTACTAATTAAACTCCCTTGCCTGCTTTCATTATAAAATATGTGTTTTTACTTATGAAGTGCCTTGTGCTACAAAAAACGCAAACCTTTCCAAATCCACCTCGCATGTCTGCTCTTCTTTTAATGTTTCTTGCATGGCGTGTCAGATGACGGCAGGCCGCTGTCACACACTCCTGTCTCCTGTAACTGAGGAGTCCGGGGAGGAGGGCACTAACAGCGAGGTATCTTCTCCTCCTGTCTGTCGCTCTCCCTCCCCCATCACTTACACTGAAGCCACTGTAACCAAGGTATCTGCCTTCTCTATTCCTTTTTTGTCGGTTTCAACTAAATTGCACGTACTTTTGGTTTTTTGGTTTTTATCAGTTCTTTCTTTAACTTTATTTTTCTAATAATCATTGTTAATTTTTTCTGTAATCATTTAACAAATTGAACAAAACAGTTACAACTGCAACAATCAATAAATACAATAAGAAATTGAAAAGGTAGAAACAAACCAAGGGCAGTTATAATCCAAAGCTATTCTCCATCTGCCCCTGCAAATTCATCATGGCTACTTATGAATTCGGAGCTTTCTGTTTCATAACTTATTTGTCTCAGCTGTTACACTGCTGTTTGAATATCTTTTTTAGATGGGCAGAGGGACACTCACCAGAGCTCCAATCCAAGAGTTGTACGACCCGACATTCGAGTCTGTGGCCAACTTGGACGACTTGCAGCGCTCATGGGAGACATTAAAGAATGTGGTACGTGAATAATAATAATCTGATGAGCTTGTGATTTATTAATTTTGAGTGATTGTTCTGACTAAGCACTTTTACATTGTGCAACTGGTGTTCAAACAGATCAGTGAGAAGCAGAGGTCTCTGTATGAAGCTCTGGAAAAACAGCAGCACTACCAGGGTTCACTCCAATCAATCTCCTCAAAAATGGAGGCTCTGGAGGCCAAACTGAGCGAGCCTCTGGAGGCGGACAGAAGCCCAGACAGCCACATAAAGGCCCATGAGGTGAGACACATACTTATATTTGTACATTTTAAATTGCATCCTGTGCAACTTGCACTGACTCACCATTGTTATCTATTGTCTGAGGCTCTGTGAATATGCAGTGAAACTACTCACTAATTATCGCTGTAGAAGATCAAAGGGCCAGTGTTTGCATTTATAATTCACAGTTTACATTGCATCACTGTCCCTTTGGAGATAATTTAGTTTGTTGACGGAGTGGGGGGTTGGGAAAAGAACAGTCGATCCAGATTTTTAATTTTGAATATGTAGTATATGGCCCAGTCTCTGCATGATAATGATAACTTAGAATGAATATGTAAACTAAACAGAATGATGTTTTTTTCTGCAGGGTCTGATCGATGAGATTCGCAGTGTGCAGGAGGAGATAGATCGGCTGCAAACAAGCTTCACAGAGGATCTGGCCTCTGAAGCTGTGGACTCGGACATGGCTGACCAGTTGGCCATGCAGTCCTCCCTCGCCGTGCTGGCTGAGAGGATGGCCACCATCCACATGAAGGCCTCAGGGAAACAACAAGTACTGGAGGTAGGTATTGTAAAAACTGTGAAATTGCACTCCTACAACTAAAAGCTAATAGCTGTACTTTATTAAAAAAGATAGATTTTATTGGTGTATTATCAAATCAATAGAGACATTTGATGAGTAAAATGTGATGTGCTCCGTTCCAGGAACGTGTTAGTGACCGTCTGGAGGGTCAGCGCCAGGAACAGGCCATACAGCTGTATCAGACCCAGGCCGATGGACTGGACCAGTGGTTCATCAGGATGCGCAGCGCTGTCACCTCCATCCTCGAACCTAAACCTCTGGAGGAGACAGACATGGAGGATCAGCTCGCTGAATGCCAAGTAAGACTGCCCCCTGCTGTCCACTCCCAGTAATGAATGTAATCTAAATATCTGAATTAAAACATCACTCAATAATATGAATGGGTTTATGAATATGAGTTTGTTGTTACTTACGTAGCAGATTGTCAGGAAATGACACCGGAAGCTGTTAGGAAGAGCTGTTCTCCAGGTGGTCCGACATTGTCTCTGGTTCCTCATCCTGACGCTAAATTGGCAGTGGATTATTTACATCCGTCTTATACTTCAATTGTTTCCCTTATCACATATGGATCATCCCAGGGGGGCAGGAACCTTCCAGGGAGTAAACAAGAGCATTAGCAGAGTTAGAGGGGCATTCAGATGGCTGGGCTCCTAAGCGACTGTAGCGCTAGTCTTAAGCAGATTATGCAGATGTCTCTGTGTGACAGAGGCCTGTTAGAGGCACAGGGCGGAGTGCTCAGGGGCTGTGGCCGTCAGACGATTAATAGATCCCACTGTTGGGATTGGTGTTGTTGGTAAAGCTGCTAGAATATCCAAGTAGGAGAATCCTAGAGAACGGGGAGGGGAAGGCGGGAGGAAGGGAGAGTTACTCTCTGCCTGCAGGGAGCTATCGCTTGAGTTGTGGCTAGGCTATTAGACAACAAATGTTTCTCCAAAGATTGAAACAGCGTTCTCTGAGAGGTGTCCCTGACTGGTCTGGACATTCAGCATGGTCTTCTGCAGGGGATCATTTCTTTTTGAATTTGAACGAGAGCATGTATGTTGCAGAGCATGAAGCGTGAAGGATTAGTGGTAATATGTGGCACAGAAGGCGATGTCGAAGAGGTGGGCCAAGGATGAAAACACAGGGAGAGCTCTCCCTGTCCTGTGGCCGGGGGAAGCTGCTGGTGTAGGGGGGCCAGTCAGAAACTGGCGGGACTGTTCTGTAGAGAGAGGACCTGCTGCTGTAGGTGGTGAGACACCATGTTTGAGCTGGCCTCTCTTCTCCTGCTCCTGCAGAACATGCTGCTGGAGATTGAAGAGAAGGTGTTGGCCCTGTCAGAGCTGTCCATGCACAGTGAGAACCTGCTGCTGGAGGGCCGGACAGAGACCAGAGAGGAGGCAGAGCAGCTGGCCGGCAGGTTACGCACTCTGAAGGGCGGCCTATTGGAGCTGCAGAGGATGCTACAGGACAAACAGAGTAACATCCAGGTGAGGTGGCTACAGGCTTCAAATGTTGACAAACCTATTAATGTAATATTTGATGCATTAGTTGATTAGTTGATTTACTGGGAGCATATTCAGTATTTATCCTTCAGCTCCTAGGTGGCATCTCTGCAGTTTTTTACATTTGCATCTGATGATTCTGTTTTTTGCTGATGTGTCTCTTAATTTAGTCTTGCATTACAATACATTTCCTGGTCCTACAGGGCTCTCTGCAGGAGCAGGAGGACAGTGAGTCAGACTCCAGTCTCTCCCAGAGTCCCAGTGTGCAGGACTGGCTGGCCCAGGCCCGTACCACACGGACCCAACAGCACCAGGACAGTCTTCAGAGACAGAGGGTACGCTGGCACAATGTCTAAACCACAACAATGACATGGAAATACCATCATGTCGTTCTACCGTCACAATAATAGTGATTCAGAAGCTGTTTGTCTAACCACTGGTGTTGTATTGCATGTTCGATCTTTAGGAGCTGGAGGAGCAACTTGCAGAGCAGAAAAAGCTGCTTCAGTCAGTTGCTAGCAGAGGGGAGGAGATTCTCATCCAGCAGGCCTCGCCCAGCAGTCTCAGGTATATACACATCCTTCTATACCACACTTACATACAAATAGCAATAGAACTAAACAGTCAAATATGTATGCACCAATGGCAAAATCTAAATAAAGCATTCATTAATTCATGTTTCTGTCACTTTGCAGCACAACAGAGCCATTTTCAACAGCAGCTTTAGTTGAGAGGGAAGCTCAGTTTGCACGAGAACAATTTAGGCAGAGATGGGAGAGCCTGAGATTGGAGCTGAAAACGAAACTGCAGCTCCTACAGAAAACTCTGGAGCAGGACCACAAGCAGCTGGTACAAATGCTGTGGTGCAATATGCTATGTGGTGATAGAGGCAGAGTATATTTTTTTCCTGATCTTTTATTGATGTTTAAAGCTAAAGGCTGCTGTGCGCTTTTTGCATTCCAGGTTTATTCCAGACCCTCTCGTGTGACCACAGCTGGTCCATTGTTTAAAGGTGAAACACAAGATGACAAATCCTCCCTGAAGAATCTGTACGACTGCTTCAGGCAGACAATAGAAGACATGACCACTCAGGTTTTTAACCTATTTTTGTCTCCACATTGGACATTGCAAAACATGTCATTTAAATATTTTTGTTAAACCAGAAATGTGTCACATCTTATTTGTTCGCAGCCCGGCGGTGGTGAGACACAGGTGGCGCAGATGGAACAGCAGCTCTACACAGCTGTGTCATCCACCTCCTCCTGGCTGGATGGCGTGGAGAACAACGTCTTCTCTGGCTCAGTGCTGCTGGCTGAAAACGCAGATACCCAGCTAGAAAAGCAGGAGGTACAAGCAGCCCCAGAGAGTTTAATTAATTGTGAAACTTAATTATTCCACAAGCCTTGAAAATAACAAATCAAGTTATGGTAACTTAGTAAATTTTCGCTTGACGGTTCAATAAAAACAAAAGTTGTGGTTTATCTAGTTCAACTTTTAAACTGATCTTTGCTCCCGATCTTCTCTGGCAGACGTTAGAAAACGACGTGATGCATGTGACGGAGGAGGTGAAGCTCAGCCAGGCTCTGCTAGCTGGGTCTTCAGGTTTGACACATGAAGACCGGGCGCTGCTGGAGGACAACCTTGAGTGCCTGAAAGAGAGACTAGGAGCTCTGGGTTGTGCTCTGGGACAACGCTGTGACCACATGAGGACCAGAGCGCATGAACTCACAGCCTACCAGGTTTTTACACTCCACTTCCAAATATTTGCAAAACAAAGTTTCTTCATCTAAATGACTGTATTTCATGTTGATTTGTTTTTGAACCTGTACCAGCTGCTTTCTCAAAGGAAATGCACAATAAATTGTCTTCTGTCTTGCACAGACTGAGCTACAGCTTCTCCAAACTGCTTTAATTGAGACAAAGTGCCAGATCCTACAGGCCTTAGCTGGAGCCATGGACAAACCAGCCTCAAAACAGCTGGAGGTAATACAGGCTTTGGCATTGACATGAATGCACACACATTTCACTCATCGCCTGCCAAAGCTTACAGACAACAAGTTATCACTGTAAATGTCATTCATTTGTGTCGTTTATCTCTCTAAGGTTATTGCCAGCGCAGAGGAGAGCCTGAAAGAATTTGAACAGAGAATCACGGAGCTCAAAACCAGAGGAGCAGCACTGCAAGCAGATCAGATATCAACAAACAAAATACTGAAACTCCAGGTAATGCACATGACTGAAAGTTGCGCCGATGGGAGTCATTTTAAGTGGAAGAAATTGTACATAAAATTTAAAAACAATACTGTCTGTATGTGTTTCCAGGATTCTTATGAGGAGCTGGTGATGACGGTGGGCTCCCGGCGCAGCGGGCTGAACCAGAACATGGCTCAGAAGGAGCAGTATGAGCGCGCTCTGCGGGACCTGACCGACTTGGTGGACACAGCCAAGGACAAGATGGCTGCTGATCAGCGCGTCGTCGCTAGCTCTGTGGAGGAAGTCCAGAGTCACCTGGATAAACATAAGGTTTGCTCATCTTGGACTCTACTACTATAAGTTTGTGGGTGTAACAAATGGTTATCAGCAAAGGTGTGAAACAGTTAGAAGAACTGGAGACACACTGCTAAGACAAAAACAGAGCTCAGTGGTGTGTTTGTTTCTCTCTGTTTCGTAGGAGTTCTTCCAGGGTCTGGAGTCCCATATGATTCTAACAGAAACATACTTCAGGAAAATCAGTGGGCTGATGCTTCCCAAAGAGAGCCAAGCCTTGGAGGAGACACTGGCCGAGGCTCAGAGCGTCTTGAAAGAGGCACACAGTAAAGGAGTTGAGCTTGAGTGTATCCTGGAGGTGAGAGAGAAGAACTAGTGATGTTAACTATGTATGAAACTTGTGGGGAGGGGGTGCACAGCTGCATACAGGGCACCTACAATACAAGAACACAGCTATTTCTGTTGAAAAGAAGTACAATGAACAAGAAATAAAACTCATGGTAAAACTCACTTTATAATAAGTAGCCTTAGTTAAGCATTAAATACTCAATTCATCATTTATAACACATGAATACTCATTAGTATGTAACTACTGTACTCGTAACTACATACTAATAAGCATGCATGTGTTATAAATGAAGAATTCAGTATTTATTAATGCTTAACTAATGCTTAATAGTGTGTACTTATTATAAAGTGTTACCGAAATAATTAATAGTGGTCGACATCTAATGCCTAATTTCCAATGTTCTTTGTATTTTATTTCATTTTCTGTCAGACTTGGTGCCGCTTGGTGCAGGATTACCAGAGTCTAAACCGACAACTGGAGGCAGTTGAAGGAAACATCCCCTCTGTTGGTCTGGTGGAGGAGACGGAAGAAAGGCTCATGGACAGGATCTCATTATATCAGGTACAAAGTGACATGAGATCAGATTTTAGGATGTGGTATGTTAAGCATATAATGAAGTAAATAAAGCAATAATAGAAAAAAAAATGTGTGGGATTTCACAAAACAAACAGTTATGAGCCCACTTTCCTAAGATTATTATGAATCTTCAATTCTCCATAAAGGGTCTGAAGGGGAAACTGAACGAGCACCAGCACAAGCTCTACCAGGTGCTGGACGAGGGCAAACATCTCTTACTGTCAGTGTGCTGTCCTGCACTGGAGAACCAACTCGCCCTGCTGGGAGAGCACTGGCTCAACAATACAGCCAAGGTCAACAAGGAACTGCAGCGTCTGGAGGCCATCTTGAAACACTGGACCAGGTAAGAAACACATCACAATAACGTCTCATTTTAGGCATAGAGGACAAATAACAGTGTTTTTTCAGTGTTTTTGTTGCAAACAGACTCTTGAACCTGAAATTTTGTACCTGCACCAGTTTGTTTTGTATATATTTAAACTGTTTTTCCTTGCAGGTATCAGAGGGAGTGTGCAGAGCTCAGCGAGTGGCTGCAGTCCGCTCTGGAGCGACTGGAGTTTTGGAACACACAGGCGGTGTTGGTGCCGCAGGAGCTGGAAACTGTCCGAGATCATCTCTCTGCTTTCCTTGTGAGGCCGCGGACAATGTTCTTTTTCTGATTTGTGTTTGCCCTTGTATTGATCCAGAGATTGTGTCTTCAGCAACATTATTGCTTGAAATTTTTCGATCACGCACACTGAACACAACTAAAGACACTTTTACAGATACGTATGTGTGGGAAAAGTGTAGGTTATTGCTACACGCCCACCGGATATGTAAATAGCAATCTCATTCACTGGAGTCACAGTTTATTATCTCTCATCCTTACTATTTAGGAGGAGTGTAATGCTGCAGTCTAGTGCCAAAGCCCTGCTGCATCATAGCAATAATAGCTTCCTTTTGGTTGCCTACAAGTTGATGAGTCTTGTCATTGTCTCTCTTAGGAGTTTTCAAAGGAAGTCGAGGGAAAGTCCAGCCTGAAGAGCTCAGTGGTAACAGAGGGCAACCAGCTGCTGCGCCTTAAGAAAGTGGACACAGTCGTGCTGCGGTCTGAGCTGGGACGCATTGACACGCAATGGACTGAGCTGCTCACACGCATCCCAGTGGTCCAGGAGAAGCTGCATCAGGTATCGTCACATGGAGTCAGACTGAACAGGCTTAGCTGCTCCAGGGCAAATAGGATTACTTCTTTCTGCTGCTTCACTCCTATGCAGAAGTTTTTCAGTCAAAGGTTAACCTCAGGCTGGTAACACTTGACATTTCCTCCCAGAATGTTAAAATGCACCACATTTCATTACTTCTCAGATCCAAATGGAGAAGTTGGCCTCCCGTCATGCCATTTCTGAGCTGTTTAACTGGATTTCCCTGATGGAGAATGTCATTGAGGAAGATGAAGAAAACCTCAAGAGTGCTGTGGGGTCAAATGTGATTCAAGACTACTTGCAAAAGTACAAGGTAGTTGACCTATCATACAGATTGTTATTACATTGGGCTAAAAGACCAATATGTGGCAGCTACAGTACAAATACAAATTATGAATCCAAAATGTTGAATGTCTCATCTGTTGTTGTTTCCCCGCTGTAGGGCTTCAGGGTAGATTTAAGCTGTAAGCAGCTGACCGTGGACTTCGTCAACCAGTCAGTGCTGCAGATCAGTGGTCAGGATGTGGAGAGCAAGCGCAGTGATAAGACAGACTTTGCTGAGCGTCTGGGAGCCATGAACAGGCGCTGGCAGATCCTACAAGGCCGAATAAATGAGAGGGTGAGGCCACAGGCAATGATGCTGTGACTTAAAGAAGAACAACCACTGTCATTAATTGATGCAGAATCATGTATAAATGTGCATAAATTACTTCCAGATTCAGTTCCTGGAAAGCCTTTTGGAGATGTGGCTGGAGTATGAGAGCAGCATCCAGGCCATGAAGTCATGGATGGCAACTCAAGAGGAAAGGCTCAAGAGGAAACACCGGATAGAGGATTTGACATCAGTGCAGAATGCTCTCAAAGACTGTCAGGTTAGGCCTCTTTCACTGTGTCCATGCTGATGTATTACTGATTTATTCAGCCTTTTTAGACCATGTTTTTTTATCATCTGAAAACTATTTCTTACTTTTAGGAAATGGAAGAGTTAGTGAAAGAAAAAGAGAAAGAATTAGAGCGGGTGGAGGAGCAGGGTTGTGCCCTTGTCCAGAACAAGACCGATGAGGCCTGTGCTATTGTCATGGAAACACTCCAGTGTGTCAATCACACCTGGGCTAACCTGGACCACTTGGTAAGCTCCCCTGTTTGCTATGTTGTTTTTTTTTTTAATGTGACACTTCAGTTGCACCCACCTAATCCGCCGTGCTCTGCTCCTTAACAGATAGGACAACTAAAGATCAGTTTGAAGTCGGTGCTGGATCAGTGGAGTCTATACAAACGTGCTTCGGAGGAGATCAATGGCTACCTGATGGAGGGAAGGTACTCCGTGTCTCGTTTTCGCCTCCTCACAGGCTCCCTGGAGGCCGTTCAGCTGCAGGTGCAGAGTCTGCAGGTATGACGGGATGAAGAGGTGTTCGATTTGCTGTAGTGCCATGTCAGCTGGCTCTTGTCACCCAGACTAATTTGTTTTAATAGCATTTATTGCATTACAAAGTGTTTCTGAATCTTGTTTTGATGAAGTTAAAATGTATCTTTTTATAGCAGATTGTCTTTTTAATGCCATGTTTATCAGTAATTGTAAATTAAGCCTCCTGTGGTTTGTTATCTGAAAAGGATTTGCAAGAGGAGTTGGAGAAACAGGAGAGCAGCTTGAGAAAGTTTGGTGCTGTGACCCACCAACTACTGAAGGAGTGTCACCCCTCAGTTTCCGACTCCCTAAACAACGCCCTCAAGGACGTCAATGCAAGGTGACAATACCTAACTTTAACATGTATTTTTGTAACAATATTATCAGCCAGATGATTAACATACCTATAATGTTTGCACACAGGTGGACTGGCTTACTGGAGGAGATCGCGGAGCGTCTGAGAAGCAGCAAAGCTCTGCTGCAGCTGTGGCAGCGCTACAAGGAGCTTTATGAGCAGAGCTGCAGCAGCATCCAGCTGCAGGAGGAGAAGGCAGACCAGCTTCTCAAGACCACCTGCAGCAAGGACATCTCTGATGAGGAGGTGTCCGACTGGATCCAAGAATGCAGCGTGAGTGAGACCATTGAATTGTTTAATATCTGAGCAACCATTTCAGTGCGTCTTCTTAGGCCTATACCACTTGTAATAATGTTGCCATGTCTCTTTCTTATTGAAAGATGGAAAGACTTCAGTTTTTAGTTTGGCATGAAAAACTTCTTTTTGAATGTTTGTCTCAGGAGCTGCTGCGGTCCCAAGCTCCAGTGCAGGCGTCCTTACAGGTTCTCCAAGAACTGGGAGATCAGCTGAAACAGCAAGTGGACACATCAGCAGCATCGAACATCCAGTCAGATCACCTCTCCCTCACCCAGCGGCTTTCTACTGTGGAACAGGCTCTTACCAGACAGCTCACCACCCTGCAGGTAAAAGAAAAGCATGAGTACCCAAGATTTTATTTTATTTTCAGTGTACCAATCAGAATCATGGATTTTACACTTTGGGGTTGCTGATGTCTCTCTCCTACAACAGACTGGAGTTCAAGATTATGAAACCTTCAACAATCAGTTGGATTCATTGGGGTCCTGGATAGTTGAAGCTGAGGAGGCTCTGAAAGTGCAAGATCCCAACGGCTCCACTGACCTGACCATCATCCAGGACCGCATGGAGGAGCTCAAGGTATTTTTTTGCCGTTGCTTTCTTCTGTTAAGTTGCACAAATCAACTTAACTAATTGTCGTGAATTAACATTTCTCCCCTGTCTTCTGACAGAGGCTCATGCTGAAATTCAGCAGCATGGCCCCTGAATTAGAGCGTCTTAATGAGCTCGGTTATCGGCTGCCGCTCAACGATTCAGAGATCAAACGCATGCAGAACCTCAACAGGAGCTGGTCGACAGCCTCAGCACAGACCACAGAGAGATTCAGGTACGACACACAAATGTTTCCTGTTAATGTTGTTATTAAGATTCTGTTTTCTCCATATTTCAGTAATAATTTATTTCAGGAACAGTTATGAGACAAGCGATCAAGTGACTAGACTGTTGAAACAACTGAGCATCAAAGTGTCTTTATTTTGTTTTTTCACTTCGGTGTTTGTTTCTTTGCAGCAAACTCCAGTCCTTCCTGCTGCAGCAGCAAACCTTCCTGGAGAAGTGTGAAACATGGATGGAGTTCTTGGTCCAAACTGAGGAGAATCTGGCTGTGGAAATTTCTGGGAACTACCAGAGTTTGATGGAGCAGCAAAAAGCCCATGAGGTTCAAGTCCTTTTTTTTTTTTTTTTTTAAAGAAAAAGACTTTTAATTAGATGTTTAATTACAAGTTCCCGTTAATTAATCATTGATTTGTTGTCTGTCCAGTTATTCCAAGCTGAGATGTTCAGTCGCCAGCAAATCCTTCACTCTATCATCAGTGATGGACAGCGGATGTTAGAGCAGGGTCAGGTGGACGACAGGTAAAGCTCAAATCCATGCTGTGAGCCGTCTGTCATTGCTCTGCTTGTCATTTACTATCAAGTATAGACGTGCTGACTCTGAGTGCAAGATTGTTAGACCGGATAAATCCAGTTGTTACATATTATTATTCTCCTCCCCCTCCTGCAGAGATGAGTTCAACCTGAAGTTGGCTCTGCTGAGTAACCAGTGGCAGGGCGTCGTTCGCCGGGCTCAGCAGAGACGTGGCATCATCGATGGTCTGATCCGTCAGTGGCAGCGCTACAGAGAAATGGTGGAGAAGCTGCGCAAATGGCTGGTGGAGGTGTCCCACCCTGCAGAGCCCCTTCAGGCGGGGACGACAGTGCCTCTGCAACAAGCCCGCTCCATGCTGGATGCGGTCCAGGTACATAATGTAAAAGCTTACCGAGTACAAATCATAGATATATCTAGCTGGCGCAGGACAGAACCATCCACTAAGATCCACAGAACTGGCATTTATTCCCTGTATTGATCAGTGTTTTAGTACCGGTGGATCTTTGTCAGGAAGACGTACTGTGCAGTGAATCCTGGCAAAGATCCTCTCGGATCAAAATCTTGATCAATGAGATGAGTATAAACGTCCTCTTGGATACTATAATACTTGCTCTACACCAGGGACTGATGCAGATTTGTATGTTGATAAAGTCTCGCTGGTCTTGATGTTGTGGGCCCTGCTTCATCTGATATGACTTTATCTGAGTGACTGTGTTTCCTGCAACAGCTGAAGGAAAAAGTGCTGCAGCGTCAACAGGGCAGCTACATCCTGACAGTGGAGGCCGGCAGACAACTGCTCCTGTCGGCTGATAGCCGGGCGGAGATGGTCCTGCAGGGAGAGCTCACTGATATCCAAGAGCGATGGAAACATGCCAGCATCTGCCTGGACGAGCAGAAGAAAGAGCTTGCCACCTTGTTAAAGGTACACCAGACAAATTGACAACAGCTTGTAGAGTACAAGGAACCTGAGGAGACTTTAAAGGGATAGTGTAAATGTTTTAAAGGAGTCATCACCCGGAAATCGCAATTTCTCTTGTTAAAACATGCATACTGGTGTTTGACCTCAGTTGAAACTTGCCTGAAAAGCTGGAGTTTGAAAGCGGCGCCGTTTTTTCGCTTCGGCTCTTTCTCCGAACAGGAATAGCACACAATGGTGTGCCTTCCTAAAGCACGAGAACGGTGACCTCACCGGCGGAGGCTACTTGCCTCTTTCACCACCCAACCCCGGCCCGTCCGCTACCTGGAATCGCCGAAGCGGTACCAGGGGGCTGTTTATGTTTTGGAGTCTGCATGCAGGCAAGCGCCCCCCGGCTCTGTCCTTCCTGCGGCGAATCAACGCGTGCCTCATACAATGCACATCCGGACCAGATCCGGACCAGTCAAAACCTCGCGCGTAATCTCGCGTGATAAAGTCGCGGTAGGAAAAAGGGTCAGAACAAGCTCAATGTTTGATTAAAATTATTTATTTTTTTATCAATAAGTTTTACGAATTGATCCAAAGCGATCCAAGGGGGGCTGGATACGTAAAAAACCAGGTGATGACTCCTTTAACTGAACTTGCTTTATACGCGTTTTTTAAAATGTCTAACCCTTTGTTATGTACAGCTGGTTTTGATTTTGGTGTCATGTGTGTGTTTACATATCATGTCATACACAGGACTGGGAGAGGTGTGAGAGAGGTATTGGTGGATCGCTGGAAAAACTTCGTGCTTTCAAACGACAACTTTCCCAGCCTCTTCCTGATCACCATGAGGATCTGCAAGCTGAGCAGATTCGCTGCAAGGTAAGTGCCTTCAGGCATTTTTAATTTCATTAAGTGGGAATTTAGCAAGAAGGAAATTTAATGTACCAAAAGCGCAGAGCTAAAAATAATAAAAAGCTTTGGGAATGCTGACCTAGAAAGTGTAGAATCATCCATTGAGTTTACTTTAATGTAATAGACATTGGTTTTCAGGTCACAAGTTGCTGCAGAGCAATCTGTCTGCCAGGTTTACACACACATTTCTTGTCTCAACAACAGGACCTGGAAAATACGTTTAACGGCTGGACAGGAGATCTGGCCCACCTGACTGTGCTCAGAGAGTCGCTGTCTTGTTACATCAGCGCTGAAGACCTCTCTGTCCTGCAGGAGCGAATCGAGCTGCTGCATCGTCAGTGGGATGAAATCTGTCACCAGGTACCATGATTTACATTTGCACGAAAGATTATTTGAGTTATACTGCATGTTGTGTACTGCTGATGAACATTTTTAAATGAGAGTGTTTCTACTAATACTTTAAATTATAGTGAATGTGCATGTAATTAACTGTAAGTTGTGTCACTGAGACACACTTGTCTGTGCAGTTCCTGAGATACCAGATGGTGGTGCTCCTGTTAAACCTCTGGGTGGTGTCAGTGAGCCACCATCAAATACAGCTGATTACTATATGGATATAGGAATACATACAATACTAATGATTTTCAAAAACACAACACCCAGACTGCACATTGCACTTCATAGAAAAACTAAATGATAAACGAGCCTTAAAACAAATTATTTTTCTCTTCAGTCTTCCTTATGTCTACTTCACATCCGTTGTCGGTTGCTTTAGCAAAGTTAACTTGGTTTCCGAAAAACAGAAACTTCAAAACCATTTTTCAGAGTCGCATCCTGTGCAGCACAGATAAAATGCACGCACAGGAAACACACAGACGCACACACCGGCTGCTTCATGTAAATGAATCAGTCAGAGTGCAGCCACCTCTGTCACTGTGCTTCCTTTGTAGACTTTTAAGACATTTTGAACTTTACTGTGCATTTATTCATTACATGCACTGTGAACAATGATGCAGTTCTCACAGTTTATTCATTGTTGTGTAGTTGTCCCTGCGCAGGCAGCAGGTGAGCGAGAAGCTGAATGAATGGACCGTGTTCAACGAGAAGTACAAGGAGCTGTGTGAGTGGCTCACCAACATGGAGAGCAAAGTCTCCCAAAATGGTGACATCAGTATTGAGGAGATGATCGAGAAGCTGCGCAAGGTAAATAGAAACATGCCTGAATATTTTCTTACAATAATAGTAAAAGTTTCCACTTTGGAAATCCACTGTCTCTAATGCAATTTTCTGTATCAGCAAACAGACACATGAATGTCTCGTTTAGTTGTATTTCTGAAATATGCAGCAAATCTGTTGATGTTTTGAATCCAATGTGTTACACTGTGTTTGTATCGCTGCTAACAGGATTACCAGGAGGAGATAACTGTGGCTGAGGAGAACAAGTTACAGCTGCACCAGCTGGGAGAGCGTCTGGCCAGAGCCAGTCACCAGAACAAAGCTACTGAGATTGAGCAAAAACTCAGCAAAGTCAGTGATCGCTGGCAGCACCTCCTGGATCTCATCGGAGCCAGGTGGGCAGACACACACACACAGTCGTGTAACTGTTCCAACACACACAGAATAACATTACTATTTGTCGTTAGACTGCACTGACAGAATTTCATAAATGACGTTCATAGGGTGAAGAAGCTGAGAGAAACCCTGGTGGCCGTGCAGCAGCTGGATAAGAACATGAGCAGCCTACGCTCCTGGCTGGCCCACATAGAGACGGAGCTGTCCAAGCCCATCGCCTACGACGCCTGTGACTCCCAGGAGATTCAGAGGAAGCTTGATTTGCAACAGGTAATCTAATATCCTGAGCAGTTACCCTTTTTTTGATGGTGTGCAGGATGGTATGTACATTACTACATTGTGCATATTGATTTATTGTACACCCTTAACCTTCATACAGGTTAGTGTTGAGTAATTCCACTACTCAGTATTAACCACAACTATTTGAAAGAAGTAAAGATTCCACTTTTTTACATACATACATCCCACTTCCTTCTTTCATTTCAAATAGAGGAACTCTTATTTACTATTTGTGGAACAGCAACCGTTTCAAGAAAGCAGTAATAGATAAAAGGGTGTAATTTAGATGACTGGGATATTTATATCAAGAAATCTTTTGTGATTTAATAATGTCAAGTTAGCTATCTATCAATACTGAGAAATTAATCTTTTGACCATATATTTTAAATTTACTTTGTTTACAGTATGCTATTATTTCCATCTCTCCCACCCTGTGTTTTAGTCTCTGATTGTTGTACACATTGTGTTCATCATCCCTTTCTGCTTCTTGCCTCTCAGGAGCTTCAGCGCGACATTGAGAAACACAGCACAGGAGTGGCATCTGTACTGAATCTATGCGAGGTGCTTCTTCACGACTGTGACGCCTGCGCCACCGATGCAGAGTGCGACTCCATCCAGCAGGCAACTCGTAGCCTTGATCGCCGCTGGAGGAGCATCTGTGCCTTGTCTATGGAGAGGAGACTCAAGTAAGTGGATGAGATTCATGTTGATACTGTATGTGTGTATGCAAATCATGTTATTTATTATTCTGTGGAAATATACCATTGCCCTTACCTTACTGAACAAACCTTTCACGAATGTTTCCCCTTGTCAGGATTGAGGAGACGTGGCGTTTGTGGCAGAAATTCCTAGATGACTTTGCACGATTTGGGGAGTGGCTGGCCACTTCAGAAAAGACTGCTGCTCTGCCCAACTCCTCTGGTGTCCTGTACACTGTAGCCAAAGAGGAACTAAAGAAATTTGAGGTACAGACAAAACACAAATCATCATTTAAAATTTTAACTGAAACACAAATTTATCTTGACTCAGTGAGGCAGAGCTTTCACCACACTGATATAGCGCTGTCCTTCTCTAGGCCTTCCAGAGGCAAGTCCATGAAAGCCTGACCCAGCTGGAATTAATCAACAAGCAATATCGCCGCCTGGCCCGAGAAAACCGCACTGACTCGTCCTCTCAACTGAGGGAGATGGCCCACGATGCCAATCAGAGATGGGACAACCTGCAGAAGAGGGTGGCATCCATCCTCCGTAGGCTTAAGGTACAACAATGTGTTAATGCACCAGGATTTGATTCTGTGCATGCATATCTGAGCTGTTTATTTACATGTTAACACCTTGTACAATGTAGATTATTAACAACAGCTCCTCTGTTTAAATTGCGTAGCACTTTATTAGTCAGAGGGAGGAGTTTGAGACGGCCAGAGACGGCATCTTGGTGTGGCTGACAGAGATGGACCTGCAGCTGACCAACATCGAACACTTCTCTGAGTGCGACATTCAGGCCAAGATCAAACAACTCAGGGTGAGTTTGTCCCCACATTTCCCACCGATGGTCTGAGAACTATGCACACCAAACGCCAAGATGCTAAAAACATGACAGGAGGCATTATGTTTTCTTTTTGTCCTTAAATACGTTTAGTTTTAACAGGATTAGGAGTTTGAGTTGTGCATGTATAGAAAACATATCTAAGATTTAGACCACAGCCATTACTGTATTCTGATATTTTCCAGTGTGGAGAGCAGCTCGACTGACATGCATGGTCGATATTGCACAAGTCAAACTGAAAATTAAAATTGGGAAATGAAATCAGGATATTAACATCTGGGACTGGGACTGTGAAAGAAGTCACTGTTTGGCTTGAAAAACAAAATTAATGAGGACTTGTTTGTCCGTGCTCTTCTTCCTCCTCTGGTCCCATAGTCGTTCCAGCAGGAGATTTCCCTGACAACAGCCAAGATCGAACATATCTTCCACCAGGGAGAGGCACTGATAGAGAAGAGCGAGCCTCTGGATGCTGCCGTCATCGAGGAGGAGCTGGAAGAGCTGCAACGCTACTGTCAGGAAGTGTTTGGTCGAGTGGAGCGCTACTACAAGAAACTCATTCGTCTTCCAGTAAGATCTGAGAATGAGAAACATCAGAGGCTAAACATCATGTTTTTCAGTTCTCAAATTCCCAATTTGCACTCAATATATAATAAAGTTTGTTACTTTTTCAGCTTGCAGATGATGATACAGAGGTGTCGTTCTCGGACCGTGAGCTGGAGCTGGACGAGCCTGTTGATTTGTGCAGCCTGCCCTGGAGCGAACGATTGGGCGATGGCTTCCTGTCACCTCTGCCGTCCTCCGGCCGCTCTGCCTCCCTGGCGGCTCAGCTCCGGACCGAACGCTCAGGCAGAGACACCCCTGCCAGCGTGGACTCCATCCCCCTGGAGTGGGACCACGACTACGACCTCAGCCGAGGGCTGGAGAGCGCCAGCAGGGCCCTGAGAGAACAGCAGAGTGAAGAGGGAGAGTTCATCCAGAGGCCTGCTTCAACTTTATCAGGTTAGATTCAACACACACAATGTTTGATAAAAATTAAAGATGTTTTAATGAATGACTTTCAATAAACTTTATTTTTCTTTGTATGAAATGTAAATCAATACCAGTCATGTGCAGATGTTGTTTTGGAGATACAAAACTCAGGAAATGTGTTGCAGTCAGTCAAAAGAGATATTCAAGTTCAAACTGCTGTGTCATCATGACTCAGTCCAGCTATGTGTACATGAGCATGAGACTGGATGCAACAACTGTAACGTGTTGTTTATTGACAGAGTCTCAACTCTTGACCTTTCTAGAAAGTCAGAGAATGAAAGGAGAAGTTCTCTGCATGAACTTACTCAAGCAAAGACATTTTCAGCTGCTTTAAAACACTGAAATAACTGTAGAGAGTGGGTTTGTAGGGACTTAAAGATTTCGCGAGTTCAGTGCAATGTTTTTTTCTTTAGATATAAGTATATACTACAATATTTATCACTTATTTTTTGGTGGGACATCAAACAAAGAGGTGAATGTCGAAACTGCTCAGTTCATGGAGTTAAACTGTGTAATGCCCACTATTGAATGTGTGTACTGTACAATGTTTCTTCCAGATGTAGTGATCCCAGAGAGCCCTGAGGCCTATGTAAAACTAACAGAGCAAACACTGAGGTCCTCCACTGGTAGGCAACAGCAGACCCCAGCATGCCACAAGTGTTTGGGGCCAGATCTAGCAGCCGCTCACTTAAACCACACTTATAGTCTAGGCTTGGACTTTGATTTGTGTTTTATTTCCTCTCTTATCCACACTTTGGGCACACACTGTAACCGATGGCAGCACTTTCTAACCCCGGGGGGGATAGGGTCAATTCCATTTTTATCACTTCAATTCAGTGTCTCTGCTGCCGCGTCCAATTGAGCAGGACTGAAATGGAATTCAGCCTAACCCTTCTTTCTAACTGGCTTTCTTACTTTTGTTTGACTTGCAGTGTGCTGTGTAAGCTAACCTCTTTGGGTTGTTTTTTTTTTTTTTTGAAGTGCATGACGTTTTATTGTCACAGTGAACAAGTCTGAAAGTTTTTGCTAAAGCGACTGCAGATAGGCTCCGTTCACACAGAGGCACATCGCTTTGAATGCTTGTACGCCTGAATGGAGCAGGACGAGGCAGCACTGCGATGAGGCTGAGACAGATGGAGGTGGACGAAAGTCAAACTTTTAGGAAATGCAGCATGAATCACTTGCAAAACTGCTCCAGGCACCATTAGTGGCAAGTGGTTGGAATAATCAATCTGCATTTCTGAATATATACCATCAAATCATTTGTTGCTCTCTCTCTCCATCTTTGTTTCTCTTTCTGAACGGGGTCTCACTCCTACATTTTTAATCAATCATACTCTGCTTTCCTGATATTTAAATCATATTCTTTGAAGATGACCAGCTGATGTTGTGTCAACAGGGGAGGTTCCCTCTACAGAGTCACATGTTCACCCTCTGGACATGAGCCGTTTCCACCTACAGCAGATGGACAGCAGCCGCAGCCGCACCCCCACAAGCATGGAGATGGATGCTTCGTACATGGGATACGTACGTGTTGCTCTAACCCATTTAATGAGGAACGACAGAATCTTTGTTACTTTATGTTTTCAAATGACCTGTTTTCATTTTTCCTTGGCTTACCACCAATGCTATTTTCAGATTTAGTTCAGCCCTCAAAATTTTAAAATAAGATCAACTTGTGTTGCTTACACTATTCAAAACAGTAACTTAAAACTAACTATAGCTTAACACATTGATTCTGTAGATGCGGCTGCTGGGTGAGTGCCGTGGCAGTATTGACACAGTGAAGAGGATGGGCGTTGAGCTCAAGGAGGAAGAAGACACAGTGTCTGGACTGGCAGATCCCAGTAGCTCAGAGTCCCAGACATCAGGTAACACAACACCACAACCAATTCTGCATGGGTATATCCTACATTATCATACATTTAAAAGAATATATGGATTATGTTATGTATTGCATGGCTTTAAAGTCAGTGGTAGGATGAAATTTCTTTGTAGCGTGTCATTTTACTATCTCTCATTCACATTCTGCATCCCAGGAGTGATTGAACGCTGGGAGCTCCTGCAGGCTCAGGACCTCAGTAAAGAGATGCGCACAAAGCAAAGTCAGCAGCAGTGGCAGCAGCAGAACTCGGACCTGAACAACCTATTGACTTGGCTGGGAGAGACGGGGGAGGAGCTGGAGCAGCAGCGGAGGCTGGACCTCAGCACGGACATCCAGACGATCGAAGTGCGCATCAAAAAACTCAAGGTTTGTTTGTCGTTTTTAGTAAAACTCCAACCCTAATTGAATCAGCCTCCCTGAAGGTTTGCATACATTAACTGTAAAATGTAAATGTTTGTCCACAGGAGTTGCAGAAGGCGTATGACAAGCGCAAGGCTATCGTGCTGTCCCTGAACTTGTGCAGCGCTGAGTTTGTGCAGTCAGACACGGAGGAGTCCCGGGAGCTACAGGCCAAACTGAAAGACATGAACAACCACTGGGACAAACTGGGCAGCTCACTGGAGGAGTGGAGGACGACGTTACAGGACGCACTCATGCAATGTCAAGTAAGTGTCCGTCATTATCTTGAGACGGTAGCCTTGATGGGAAAGTCCAGTTGTCTTGTTTGAACACATTTTGAAAATCCATATAGAGTACATACAGTAAATAGTACTTGAATCTCTACATTTCTGCAGGACTTCCATGAGATGAGCCACGGTCTGCTGCTCTGGTTAGAAAACATCGACCGCAGGAGGAATGAGGTGGTTCCCATTGATCCCATCCTGGACAGTGACACTCTCCATGAGCATCATAAAACACTCACGGTACAGAACTATTACCTTATCATTTATAAGTTACATCCCTATAAATATAAACACTATTGCCAAAAGGGCATTTATTTTAAATGGAAGCAGTTTTTCTATTACGTTTATCATTATTGAATCCATGTTTTCACTATGTAATCCCCACAGCAAATCCGCCAGGAGCTGCTGGACTCGCAGCTGAAAGTGGCCTCACTACAGGACATGTCCCTCCAGTTGCTGGTCAACTCTCAGGGCAGCGACTGCCTGGAGGCAAAGGAGAAGGTCCATGTTATTGGGAACCGCCTCAAACTGCTGCTGAAAGAAGTCACCAGAGACCTCAGAGAGCTGGCCAAGATCCTGGACATCACAAGCAGCCAACAGGTAGATCCTCACTTATTATAAATCATGCTAAATATGAAAACTATAGTGTTGACTAAAAATGACCAAACAAGATTTTACAGGATCGGACTTTTATTTCCCCGACCACTTCCTGACCCCTAAGATCATCTCTAACTGTTTTGCTTTCTCTATTTCTTTCCAAACATTTCCTTTGGCGCAGGATCTGTCGTCTTGGTCTTCTGCTGATGATCTGGACACGTCCGGTTCCCTCAGTCCTGTGTCAGGACGGAGCACGCCGAGTCGGCGACGATCGGTAACGTTCACATCTCCCCGTACATGCTGCTGTATGAGAAGCCAGGTGTTTGGTAACCCCTCTGAGACAGCCCATGTAGTAACTCGTGCCCCTAATACCCCATCGAAGGCCAGATTCACCCCTGTCATCCCAAGATCTTTCCTCTACACCTCCACAACCTGCTCTACACTCACTCCCTCTGAACTCTGAACTTCTCCCAGCCTTTTACTCACTCTCGCATGTTTTCTATTCCCAGAGCAAATCCTGATAGAAAAGTGGGGAATTCTTTTTTCTTTTCTAACTTTTTGAACTTCTTCTTTCCTCTACTAAACTTTTCGAGTTCTTTTCTTCTCTCCTTCAATATTTCCAAACTGAAATTTTCTATCCTACAAATCTCTCCTTCCAATAGACTTTCCTCTAATTTCCTTAGTTTTATCCTCATAGCGTTGTTCCCAGGAATGCTGGCTGAAAGAAAACTGCTAAATATAATAAAAGATGATGTGATTTTATGATTAGTAAGCATGATATAATATTTGTTGTATATCTTAAGCCACAGGTTATTATATAAAGATCAGTCCAAATAAGCATGTCGCTGCTTATAGTATGTGTATGTTACTAAATATCACTGTTACCTAAGAGAATCATGCATCACATTGCATAATTTGTAGCTTCCTATTTGCAGCCATTTTGCCAAAGCACTTCAAAGTAGTTGTGCACTTTGAAAAGCCAGATTCCTTATTATCACGGGTTTACAAAATCTATCACCTTCACGTATGATTTTGTTGCTGCCCTTCTCTCATTTTGGGATTTCTTTTCATCGGTAGCTTTGTCTTGATTTGCCTGGACTGAAACATACTTTCTTTCTTTTACCCCACCCCTCCCCCTGTTCATTGCAAACAGCAACGGGGCAAATGTAGTCTGTCACAGCCTGGACCCTCTGTGAGCAGTCCACACCACAGGTACCTTTCTGTTGGTTTCTAGCACACCCAGAAGATAATGGAACTCATCAGCCCATGATGCACTTTGGAGGCTGATTCATCCTCCCCGAGTCTTTTAAACGACAGCTGAGTTTCAAAGAGTTGTTGAGAAAAAAAGAAAAGAAAAAAAAGTACATCTCAATTTCACTTTTAAATGCATGTGCCAGATTAGCAGCTCATGATAGTGAATTCCATCATCTTCTGTAAGTCTAGACACTGTGTGTAGAGGCTAGGTGATGAGGTGAGTGGCAGCCCACGCATCCTTGATACAAGTTTGACAAGGAACGGTGCAAGGCCTCTTCTCCGCCAGTGTCCTCGGCTGCTTAGTATCGCTAACCAGAGGGCGTTTCCTACGTATAATAACAAATATTTTTTCCACGTCTAACTCTACCCTTGCTATTACTGAGCGCGCACACTCCTTTTTTCTCTCTCAAATTGCCGAGCCAGTAAATGTCTGCAATGAACAATGCAAAGGCTGAACGTTTCTCTATCTCTCTATCTCGCGCACTCTCTCTCTCGTGGCATATCTTCTTCTTCTTCTTTTTCTTCTTCTTCTGCTGCTGCTGCTGCTCTCTCACTCACTCACTCACTCACTCACTATCCACCATCTCCCCCCACCCCTCAGTCTGTCATCCGTGAGTCTTGCCTCAGGTCTCCATTTTGTGAAGTGGCACAGGGGCACCTTTAGTCACCACATATGACAACCTGAGTGTAAATTGTGCATCACTGATATATCCATGCATTCCTGGAGTCACAGATCATCGTAGTATTTTTAGAGTCCTGCAGGTTTTTGTTCTCACTTTGAAAACAAACAAATAATTTTTTTTTTACAGTAAGTAACTTATTTCCAAAATTGCTGATCTTTGAAGCTATCTGAGGGTGATGGTGACAAGACACAGTTTGATAACTAGTATGAAGCTGGTTTGTTTTCTTGCTGAGAGCTTGGAACTGGAAGCATCTCCTGACTCATCCTTCAATAATTCATGCACCAATCTAAACTCTCAGTAAGAAAGCTAATGAACACATTTCCCAAAGCCTAAGCTGAACTACCTCGTCAAAGAAGCTGTTTCTAATGGCTGTGCTCTTCTTGCCTCGGCATGCTTTGCATTTTTCAACGGACACACAGTTTCAAAGAGTCCTTTTACAACACCTCTAAGTACAGTATCAGCTGAAACTTGCAGCATGCCCTTTGTCTTTTATCCTAACACCCTGTTGAGAAACAATGCAAACTCACACGATAAATGCATTTGTTTAGCGCAGAATTTGTGTACGCCTTGATGACTGTTTTGTGACTGTCTTTGTACTGTAGTCGTGCTTATCCACCCAGTCTCAGTCAGCATGTAGATCACAATGTCAGACATTGTTCCAACATTGCTTTCAACCATGTTGGCAGCCTCTTTCCACAGCACGGTGCTTACATTAAAGCACTGCCATGCAGTTCCCCCCGTCGCTGCACTGAGATCTTATTTGGATTGAAAATTGGTAGAAAACAGTCAAACAATAAAGTGCATGGAGAGAGGGATATTAGATTAGGGCATAGTTCAAGTGATGTTGATTCAATCAGGCTAATTTAATATGTCAGTTATCTTTCCTGAGTGTATTTTTGTGAACAGGCTGGCACATTTAAAGTTGCTGTTGTAATGTAATTAAACAGTTCTGAAAGTAGGGATTCAAGCGAGAAAGCAGATATGGAGATTTTGTATGTTCTTAATGATCCGTGCGAGGAACTAAACCCGAGTCTGTGCTGCATTGTTGGATGCGTGTGTGTGTGAGCAGGGCACACAGCGACGCTGGATCCGCTTCCTTCCCTTCTGACTCGGAGACGTCAGCGGCTCGTAGGTCATCGTTCCTGCGGCGCATCCTCTGGGTCGCGTTGCCTTTCCAGCTCTTCCTGCTCCTGTTAGTGGTCCTCGCCTTCCTGCTGCCAATGTCTGAGGAGGACTACTGCGCTCAGTCCAACAACTTTGCTCATTCCTTCTACCCGATGCTCAGCTACACCAACGGACCACCCCCGGTGTAGGCTGACTGCCAAGGGCGTCTCATCTCAGTGTCCGTTGCATCAGTATGACCTGAACAGGATTCACGTTGATATCCTCTAAACGGTCGATCACGTTGGGAGCAAAAAAAAACTAATTGTGATCATCCATTTCTTCTGCAGAAAAAAAAACCAGCTGTCATCTCCCGTTAATATCTTTGTGTGTAGCACATAGGATCAAGCATCTCACTATGATACTCTGTGTAACGATGTGTTGATTAAGGAGCATCTTTGGTGAAGAGAATGTTTTTCCCCAGTGGGCGTTGCTGTACGAGTGAACTGTTCGACCAGTGGTGTGAACAAGATGGAAACCGTCAGTGGATAGCACCAAAGTTCAATGCTGAAGTATAACCTGTGAATTTGCTTGCAACTCAAACATTTGTAAAAAAAAGAAGAAAAAAAAAAGGAAAGAAAAAAAAACATTTAATATATCTTACATTGCAATTATTTTTTTACTTGTATTTTGGCATGCAGTTCTGATCATTGCTTTTATTTACTGACATCCCTCATTGTGTCTGTGGTTAAACAAGCCCATTTTTAACTTACACTGATTCATGTAAAATTAATTTAAGCCAAGACTTGTTTTCATATCAAAGTAAGACACAATCAAACATCAGTCAATCCATGGTCTTTATACATTTTACTATTTTATTTTTTAAAGATAAGAAATAAGACTTTAAGATTGAGAATTATGACATATAGAACAATTGTATATTTTGTATGACTGTCAGTTCAGTATCAAATGTATAACAGTCCAGGATTATTTAACATGTGTATATAATGGTAAAACATTAATATGAGAAATGTATGTATATGCGACCATCAAAAATGATGAATGCCAAATCCTCATTTTGATATCTGTGTTTTTATTTGATCGACTTATGTCATTCTTTCATTTCCAATACTTGTTCAGTGAATCATATTCAAGCTTTTCCTGAAAGCAAATAGGAAAGTCATTTTATACTGTATAAAACAATAATACCCTTTACATTTTAAATGTAGTTTGGCACAAGTGTAATGTATAAATCTAGATTTCTTAAAGGGGAACTGCATCCTCTGGACATGGAGTCCTGGAGGTAGAAACATCCAAAGACAAGCTGTGAGGACAATCCTGGATTTGGATGAGATGAGGCCTCTGGTGAGTGGGACAGTGCCACGGCACATTCACATGGTGATGAAGGTGGTGATGGTGATGATGGGCGTGAAGGAGGGTCTCCAGTAATCTGATGATCTCGTGATTTGGGCGATCCAGGGCCGTGGCATCCAGACTGAGCATCTGGGAGACAACCATCCGGAAATCCTCTAACTGTGAACAATGGATGAAAAAAAAAGAGAAAATATTTGAATTTCAACTCAAAATCTCCGCTCTGTTTAGTATCTGATTATTATTGATAGGCTATAGAAGAAGAAAGGAAACGGGAGGAAACAGAAATGAAAACAAACTGCAAAAACAAATATAAATCTAATTTTATTTTTTCTGAAACATTTGATTGTTTAACCATTTAATTATTATTCTTATCAGAATTATTCTTCCTTGAGAGGGAAGGGTACATTTTGGATAGAAAGAATAAAGAGGACATTTTAAAAAATCAATGACAGATTACATGTGAATATGCAGTATTTGATTTATCTCTAAAAGCAGTAATAGTAATATACATTATATGTTAGGATGAACCTAAGAAAATAGCAACATGTAGTTAGTTTCTACTGAGTGAGTTGAAATTTCTCCCTCTTCACATCATGTGTTGGTCCTGTCCTTACTTCTCTCTCCCTCTCAGACAGCTGAGCCAGACTCTCTCTGAGGGTGTTGAGCTGCTGCTCGTCCTCTCTGCTCTTCTTCTCTCGTCTCTGTAGGTCGGAGTTCACTGAGCTCAGCCTCTTCTCCACCTTGTCCTTCCCCTCCACCAGCTGATCCAGCCTCTTTCTCTGCTCCTGCATGGTCTGACTCTGTTCCATGACTTTACACTTGGCAGGTCAAACAGAGGTGTTGAGTGAATCAACCATTAGAGGGGAAATCCTTACATACTTAAGGTATATATTGTTAATTGCAGGATCAACTTTCTTTAGATTATAAGTGCAGAATTACAAAATGACACCTCCCACTTTCCACCAAACAATACATTAAAAACTGATAGGAATACACCAAACATCATGAGGTGAAAATGCCTCTGGATCGACTTTGGGTTCGAACCCTTGTCCCCTCTACCTTGAGCTCATTAGTGTGAGAGAGCTGAGCCCTGAGCTCAGTGTTGGACAGCTTGGTGGCCTTCAGCTCGCTCTGCAGACGCTCTACTTTTTTCTGCAGCCTCCTGGCCTCCACGTGAGCATCGTCTCGCTCCACGGCCAGCGCTGACCGGCACCTCTTCTCCTCCTCCAGCTCCGACACCTTCTTCCTCAGCAGCTGGATGTGGAGCCCTTTACTCTCTAGTTGGTCCTTGTTTGATTTTAACTGTTGGGGAAAAGGAAGTTTGTAGTTACAGCTGCAGACAACTACAGAAGTAAAAGATGATATCTTCATGCTTTTGTGTAGCAGCAGCTTGTGTTTAGAGAAGAATAAGAGACTGTTCTAAACACCAGTGTGTGTGTGTTGGCTACCTTTCTCTGTAAACTGTAAGTGAGACATTTGCTCTCCGTCAGAGCGTTTCCTTCTTGTTTGACAAGTTGTTGTGCACGTGACAGGATGAGATTCAGTCTCATGTCAAAGCCGAGATCCAGGGCAATACTGTCGACCATCAATGTTTCTGACAGCTGCTCCAGGAACTCCTCATACTGTGAAGAAGACAAATGGTGAGATATTATGGATACAGTATATAACACTGGACTAAAGGCTTATATCGCTAAATGTCTCATTCCCACGCTGCTTTACTCACATGCTGTTTGCTGTGTTGAAGGCCGTCACGATGCATGTCCACTGTCAGCAGTTGAGTCTCCAGACCATGCAGTCTCTCCCTCAGGTCCTGAACCTGCTCCTCTGCGAGCTGCGCCCTCTGCAGTGACTTGTGCAGGAGCTCCGTCCTCTCCTTCAGCTCCCCAGAGACATGACACAGCCTGGTATCCATCTCTGACACAATCTGCAGAACAGTCACTATCACAAAGATTGCCTCCAAACAATATGGCAAAATGATTGTGTTTATTTAATGTGCGAGTCCCTCATTATTTTTAACTTTTTGAGATTTCATAGTTTTTACTCTTTAAATATGAAAACATTATGAAAAATCAAATTAAAAAAACTATGTTAAAAAGTAAATTAAACCATATAACAGTAAATGAAACTAGTAAAACTCATTCTGTTGCTTACATGTTAATGCATCAGAAATAATAATCCAGTAATATAAGAGTTACGTTCTCCATTGACTGCTCACCTTTTCCAGATTCCTTAAAACATCCCTCTCAGTGGGCTGGATGACATTTTCAGACTGAAGCTGCAACAGTCCTGCCACTTTTTTCAGGAATGTCTGTAATTTGTCGTCAGTTGCCTGAGCGTGTCCTTGGCTTGACTGTAGCTTTCTCTCAAGCTCCTCCACCTGTTTCTCCAAACAGTTTGACTCACGCCGAGCTGCCTCTGTCACCCTCTTGCTGGCCTCAAGCCTCTCCACCAGGGTTTCTTTATCCATCTCCACACTCCTCCTTCCCACCGCCAGGCCATCCAACTCCTGAAACAGACACAATAACTTTGAAGAACTGCACCACACACAATCAAATATTTGATTTTGGGTGGTCAAAAAGTAATGAAAGTACCACTTTGAGTGAGTCGAGGGCTGCTGCACTGCTGGCAGCCTTCCTCCTCTCTCGGTCCAGCTCTGCCACCAGCCTCAGCACCGTCTCTCTGCTGGCTTTACACTCCACCTCAGACGACTTCACACTCTCCTCCAAAACAGCAATTCTCATCTTCAGCCTCTCCTTCTCATTTGACTGTTCCACCTAATAATCAACCAAATAATGTCATTTGACAAGTGTTAATGAATCATAAGGCAAGAAAACTCTCAAGTACAAAAAAAATAAATCTTAGTTAGAAATTGCCAGCATAAGGTGCAATTTTGCTTTAACTAGAGGTACAAATTTTGTAAAGCATACCTCATCAGAGTTTTCCTTAGTTTCCATTATTAGATGTGTTGCAGGGGAAGTGAATACAGTTGGTAGTAGTTGTGTTACTGTTTTAGAAAATCTCCTGGCAACACCAAACACAGGCTTTAACCAGGCTCCAGTAGAGGGGGCGCTATCACAGAGATTATTTGAGATCTATTAATTTGGTCAATTATAATGAAAAAAAAATGGATAAAAATGTAATTTGTAGCACATGAACTCTTAAGCAGAAAATCACAATAATGAAAATCACAAAAAATTATGATGATTGTATCTGAAGGTCAATGTGAGGGTTAAACCCTTTATTTATACTTGCAGGTAGCAAGTTACTAAGATACTAACTTTAACTTTAAAATAATTTACTGTGAATTCGCTTTCCCTTTCATATTTATTGTGTTTATTATAATTGTATGTACACTATTATAACAATACATGAAGAAATCACAGCAATAACAATGATTACCTTACCTGCCAGTCAGCGCTCAGGGTCTCATTTCATCCAAACATTCCAAACAGGAAGTGCGCTTCAATCTAAACTTTATTAACAACAAACACCAGGAACAACGAACACGCCTCCTTGTGCTGTCGTGCAGGTTGTCATGTAGCTAGTACGAAGTTCACCATTATATTTTAACGAACGACTCCGAGTTACCGCTGTTTTCTATCACCGGTTAAATTATATTAACCTCGACATGATCTGAATCGACTCTTGTTCATTGACCGGTGAGTTAACTGTCGGCTGACGGCCTCATGACACGGACTTGCAGCAGCATGCTCATGTTGACCACTTCTGTTGGCTTGTACTTAAAGTTAGTACCTGACAGTGACCTGTATTTAGTTTTTCCAAGTGCTATCGACACATTTGCATTTAGTCTGAATGTGTTTAGCCTCGGCGTGAATCGGTAGTGGGTCACTGATTATAGTCTACTGTTAGGGTATAAAATTCAAGGTCAGTGTTGTTTATTTTGGGTTTCTACTGCAAATATGTCTCACATTAGAGATTTTAAATGTGTCGATTAATTTGCATAACGTTATTAGGATATGTGGTACCACTTTCTGGCATGGTGCCATCTGTATCTGTTTTAGCATTGATGGGGGTTGATTGTTTGCCATATTAAGCAGTAGGTAAATGGATTTTGGTTCAGTCTTGCAGTCCTTTGAATTAAAAGAGCTAGCCAGAATGAAGAGCAAAGTCGTGTCATGCTTGAGGAGGATTTTGCACAACGTGGCAACCCCAAAAGCTTCAGTAAAATATTAATCAACCATTATGAGCCATTAGCCATTAGTTGTAAATGGTGCCCTATCAGACAGTGATGCATGCCTTTAAGAGCTAACTGATCCTTGTGTTGTTACTCACCTGTACAGGTGTCTACATGACAACATGCTTCTCCGGAGCTTGTGGTCCAGACTGGGAGCACAGCGGCCTGTAGCGAGGAACCCAGTCTGCGTCTGTGGCTCGGCCAGTCTCTCCCAGTCTGTCCAACTGCACAAGTATGAATCCAAACCAAGGACTCACTTCGTCTTGTCTCAGCCATGGGTCTCAAGGACGTGTTATTTAAACACTCTTCACCAACAGCAGACCCATATGAGACGTCTATTTCCAGCTTTTAGCGGATTTAACCATTTTGGCAGCACATTGTGTATAGATCCTGGGACACTGAGCAAATGTGGGAGTGGACAGAAGCGTTTTTATTCAACAGACCTTGTGAAGTCGATGTTAAAATCAAGCATAAAGCCAGTGACGGTGCCGGGAAAGAGAGTTCCCAAAGGACCAAGGACAAAACAACCGTCCAGAGCCAATCAGCCTTCTCTGAGCGACGACAAGGTGATTCAGCCCATTCACAATCTGTTTTAGTGATGATGTTTCTATGACTAACCCAACCTTGTGTTCTTCCCTGTAGGATATGATGCAGTGTATTGCCTTTGCAACAGCAGATCAATATCATTTGCCAACACTTTGCCATGACTTGATAAACCACGGATTCGAAGAGATTGACTTACCAAGAGGTACTGTACGAGTCATTATTACACATAGATTACGCATTCGCAAAGAATTAAAGTTACATACACTGCATGTAACAACAATGACATTATATGGTAACCAATTTTTTTATTTTAGATGCCGCAAATGTGCTGGTGATAAGCACAGACATGGCTGCAAAACCAGATGACAATGCTCTCATGTTCTTCTTCAGGTAGAAACAATGTGGTGTTCTTTGCAATAAATGTAAATTATGCAATGCTATTAAATTGACCAGTATTGGAAATTAAACTTATTGAGAAACACTCAAGTACTAATAAATATCAAGAGTTTCCTGATCATAATCAGAAGTTTTCAAAATTAAGAATTTTTAGGCTTTGACAAGTTTGGCTTTTTTTTCTATGAAGAATGAAGTTGTAGAAAAACATGTTTACATTTGTTAAGCTACATTTTTTTGAAAAAAATATTGAAAATCATGTGGAGCCAAAATTGAGAAATTGCAACGATACCCTGCCTTGTTATAGTTATAACTTTTTTGGCCAATCGTGAACTGACTTTTCCAATCTGAAATTTCAGGGAAGGATCAGTAGTTTTCTGGAATGTGGAGGAGAAAACGGTAAACAAAACAATATACAATTTATAGTGTAATATTTCAGTAGTTTTAAATAGTATATTTCTTCTCAATGTGATGTTTTTTTTACTGCCTTTCCAGATGAAGAAAGTGCTGAGGCTACTGGAGCATCATGAGATCCAGCCATATGAAGTAGCATTAGTCCACTGGGAGAATGAGGAGATAAACTACGCTGTTGGAGAGTATGTTCTGTTGTTTATCATCGTGTTTATTTGTAGTGCCACACTTCCTGTTGCTGTTGTAACAAATCCGTTCCTTCCTCAGAGGAAACACAAAACTCGAGCGCGGCAACTTTATCCTGAGTGACCACATCGAGCAACATGAAGCTGTTCTGGAGAAATTTGCATTTTCTAATGCTCTGTGTTTGTCAGGTGAGAACTTGAGCTTGAACTATAAATAGTTATGGTTTGTGGCAGCACCCGGGTCCCACTCAGCCAGTTTTACCTCTGCTTCTTTTCCAGTGAAGCTGGCTATATGGGAAGTGTCTTTAGACGACTTTGTGGAGTCAATTCAATCAATTCCAGAGGTATCCAGGTCACTTAACCAGCCAGCAGCAAGAAATTATGCATAATGCATTATCTGCTATAGTTTACTGTTTAAGTGTGACGAATCGTGCTGTTATTTTAAAACATACAAGTGCTCCTGTTAATGCTAATGCGGTAATTTTGTTTTCTTTCCCTCAGACGTTGAAGTCTGGCAAAAGAGTTAAGTTGTCCTCAGCGGAGGTCATGCAGAAAATAGGAGAGCTATTCACGTTAAGGTAAATTCTGTTATGTGTAAATAGTTCATTCAATCTTTCTATTTCTGGATTCAAGGATTTTTTTGTTATGTACAGTCAGCTGGTGAGGATGTTTGTGTCTTCCAAGGAGTAACAGAAATATGTTGACAATTATATTAACCCACTAGGCTAGAAGATAAGAAGTATTTTCACAATTTTCATGTGCTTCAAAGAGCTGTTGTTCCCCTCCTCTTTCACTCTTAATATCTTGTATGACGTCAACTTTCGAAAAGTAGGAATTTCATCATTATGTTTCAAACCCTTGTATTTACATCCTCCTTTAACAGACACTGTATAAACCTGAGGTCTGACCTGCTCCTCACACCTGACTTCTACTGGGACCGAGAAAACCTGGAAAAACTGTATGATAAGACCTGCCAGTTCCTCAGTATTAACCGCAGAGTTAATGTAAGTAAACCCACTCTGGGTGAAGTGGCACCTGCGTCATATCGGATTAAAACCTGAAACACTTTGTTTTCAGGTTGTGAACGAGAAGCTGCAACATTGCACGCAGCTGACAGACCTGATGAGGAGTCACCTGAGCGAGAAGCACAGCTTGAGGTTGGAGTGGATGATTGTCATCCTCATCACTATAGAGGTAAAAGAACTCTCTTATATCTTGTACAGCTTAGAAGCAATCCCATAATGCTTCGGTTAAAAACACTCACAACATTTCCCTATATAACAGCGTTGCCTCTGATACTGTGTTTTTCTTGTAGGTTTTGTTTGAACTTGCAAAAATGATCTTCTGAACTGCTCCTCCTAAATGGGGTGCTCAAAGTGACAAACGAAGATTGCTGGACTACACAAAGGTACTCTGTCAGTAATATGTGACAATGTTTTTAAGAAGCTGTTGAAATGATGAAATATACCTAAATACTTGAAATGTCTTACTGGTCCAATTATACCGTATATTCATTTCAACAACACACAATAAATCTTTACTGTTATGCTGGAGATCATGGCTTAAGTGTTTTGCATGATTGTATGCACATTTACTGTTAATTACAACTTTGAAAACACAGGATACCAGTGGGACTTTTGGGATCAGCTGGCTGCAGTTATATTTTTTCCCCTGAATGTCTGTGTTAAATATTTTCATGCTTACGTTATGTTCAAAATTATGTATCTTCTTCACAATGAAAGAGACTATTTTCCTATAAGGACACGAGTACAGAGACTCACCTCATCATGTGTCATTATTCTTGTGTGTGAACAAAAGCAGTAAAAAAAAAAAGACAAAAAACAACATATAGGAATATATCGACAAATCCTGAACTACACTACAACTGTGATTGTTGTGTTTCAGAGAATGTAATAAAATAATAATTTGTTTTAAATGTTTGCCATTTATGTTTCTGTCTATGCATGTCATATATAAATGCAGTCAGTGAATTATGAGTCGGTGTAAAAACTTTGCAGTACAAGAAGTATTTGAAATGTACCGGAATTAATTTATTCAAATAAAATAATATTTTATTAATAAAACACTGGTAAATATAAACACAGGTAACACAGGTCTATGTTTTACATTTAGTCATTAGTTGACATCATATATCAGACCAGCAAGACTTTTCCAAAGGAGTCGAAATATGTGAAAACACTTTTTTGCGACAACAAATAGCCGGTCATAACCTTATTTCTTTTCTCACCCAGACGACTCTTTGTCCTTACGAACCATATGGTGTTATTCACACCATATGCAAATTGACAACAGACACAAAAAGCTTGGAACTAAAACAAGACAAGAAAAGCTGCCATGATTGTTTAAGTTTAAGGCTTTGCTGATTATAATATTATATTAATGATAAATACATTTGTGAAGATTCATTTGAACTTAAAATCAAAAATATAGAGTAAATTATTACTTTAAAAAACAACAAAGATGTACCATGCACTCATCATGCTGCTTTGAAACTTGTCACAGTGGAAATTGTTGAAGACTCAAATTTAGCACAGTTTGGCTTGAATAAGCATTAAAACGGTCATTATGTACAAGATAATATACAGTAATACACTATATCTGCAGTATGCTGCCTGCTGTTTTTATCTGTATATATCAGGAGTTACTGTATGTGTGCAAGATTATATGGTTAAACAAATGCACATATGAATACATACATTTCTAGAAGTAAATGCTGTGAAGTATCTACATATACTAATGGTACTATGTATATCAAGACGAATTAATTTGTAATATACCTGGGTGACATATATTATGAATTATGCTTTTAAAACTTATGCTTTTTTTTTTTTTTTTGAAGAATCTTACTCTTAAAAAGACAATTGTTGGGGCGGTGCGTGGCGCAGTGGTTAAGGCAGCCGCCCCATGTATATTGCAGACGCAGGCGTCCCCGGTTCGCATCCCGCATCGGGCAGACCTTTCCTGCATGTCATTCCCCTCTCTCTGCCTCCCCCTTTCCTGTCTATCTCTACTAATCTATCAAATAAAATCAAAAAAAATATCAAAATAAAGTAAATCAAGACGAATTAATTTGCAATATACCTGGGTGACATATACTGTATTATGAATTATGCTTTTAAAACTTATGCTTATTTTTTTGAAGAATCTTACTCTTATAAAGACAATTGTTAATAAAAATACTCTCTTGCTCTCTGAGACATATTCTATTTCAAAAACAGAATATTATGTGCAATATGATTGAAAAGGCGTGATTAGTAATTAAAATTTCAGTTCATAGCAAGCAACTCATTAAATTTGCTGAAAGAGGCATGTAGTTCAGTGTCACACACACTTCTAAAATTACATTGCATCTCCTGAAAAGAGTGGCACTTTAGATCCCACTCGTGAATCACATGTTTTACAAATCAACACAAGTTTCATCAGTAAATACTGGAATATTTTTGGTCGAGCATAATGTCAAATAAAAGCAGCCAAATGTCGACTCCTGTAGTTTTCTTCCACCGCTCTTCTTTTTTGATTGCCAGACCATGAAAGGAAAACAAAGAAGAAAAAGAATCATGACATTAATGAATTTGGATATTCCCATGAATGTAATTTCATTGTGAGAGAGAGCTGGTTCATGGCACAGATCCTATTAGAACAAAAGCAAATAAAGAGACTTACCAGGTCGTGACACTGAAGTTAGGTTGAATCAATCCCACTCAATCGGAGTGATGGTTGTGGTAGCAATTGCACCTTCTGGCTGCTCAAGTGCAACGGAAAAATCTTCACCTTCACTCTCAATTTCACATGTTGCTCGTGTTTGGAGCGGTTCTAGTTGACTTACATCTTCCTCAGTCTTGGAATTAGGAGCCGCTTCGGACTCTTGTTGAGGTTCGACCTTTATCTCCTGCTCACTTTCTGGCTGTTGTTCTTGAAGTTCCTCCACCTCAGGAAGGGGAGCTTGAGTTTGAGTGTAAATGTCTTCCTCAGCATCCAGCCAAACGTCCTGGTCGTTTTCCTCCTCAGTTTGTTTAACAGGTTCCTTTGCTTCATGGTCACAAGCTTCAGATGGTACCAGCTGACTCATGACCACCTCCTGTTTCTCGGCCTGTATCACGGTTTCTATTGTTTCTATCACCTGGACTTCAGGGGTGACTTCCTCTTTTATTTGCTTTGCTGGTTCTACTGTGTCCGTTCCTTGCAAGCCAACATCCAATAGTACTGGCTGATTCATGATCACTGCTCTTTTTGCGGGAGTTGTGTTAGTTGGTACAGGTTCTGTGACTTCTGTTGCCTGAACAGCAGCCTCGGTTGACTCTGTCTGTTTCTGGCTCTCGGGACTCTGTGCTGGAATTACTTGCTTTTCGGTTTCTACTGCCTGAACGCCAACTTCAGACACTTCTGCCTTTTTAACTGGTTCGATTCTCTCCGTTGCAGGCGGTGGTGAAGCTGGAGCTCTTGTTTGCCCAAACTGTATGTTCAGTTTGAATTCTAGAGAAAGGCTAGAGGGAGACTCCACATTACCTATTGACGAAATGATTCCAGTGTTTTGGGGGACGACTAATCCAGTGTTAGTGGGAGTAACAATCTGACTCTGGGGAATTTGTGCAATTTGTACTTCCTCGTTAGTTTTCTTATGTAATTCCTCTGATGGCAATGTGACTTCTTCAGTCTTGACTACTGCTTCAGATTTTTCCAATTCAACTTTAGATTCCTCTGAATCCACTTTGCATTCCTGGGCAGAGGCATCTACAGTTCCTGACACATCAGGTGTTTGCTTGAGATCCTCTGACACTTGCTGTTCAGCTATCTCACTCACCTCTTCAGATATTGGCTCTGGTAATTTCTCCTTCACAAGTTGCACAGGTTCTTCAATGGTCACCTTGCTTTCCTGATTGATCAGTTCCTCAGTCTTTGAAGTGGCATACAGTGTGTCCACTGCTTGAACTGTTTCATGGCAAACATCTATAACTTCTTTGGTTTCTGTTACCCCTACCTCTAGCACTGTGTCAACAATCGTCTTAGCTGACTTAATATCTACATCAACCACCTGCACTTGAATTCTGTGATTGTCCTCGAACTGTACCGATGGTACGTTCATCATCATAACCACGCTGCCTTCCTCTGCTTTCTCAATCATTTCATCTTTCACTATTGGCGTTGTGGTCATGACTGTCTCCCCAACCTGTTGCTCATTTGCTATTGCATCTATCAATGGCTCATGGCTGTCTGATGGTTTTTCTATCAAGACATCAGGTATTGCAGATGAGACATCTTTTAGATAACATGTGGTAACTTGTGTCACAACGGCATGCTCAACTGGAGCAGTCTGTGGCTCAGCCGCTGGAAGTTCACCTTCCTTGTCTTCCTCATTACTAGCAACAACTGCACTGACATGTACCTCGTGCTCAGGTTCATGTGTAACTGCAGCATTGTCTACAGAAGTATCTGGCGTTACCTCGGATATTACGGTTTTTTCTCCCACCTGAACAATACATTCTCCCTCGTTAACAGAGGATAGATGGACTGCACTTAATGTTTGTAACTCATCTGCAACTTCAGCAACATGGTCCTCTTGCCCAACCTGAGCATCTTGTGTTGCTCGCTCTGCTCTATGATCATTTATCTCTAGAGCTTGATCAGTTTCAGTTTTAGCTGTTTCTTGTTGGGAAACATCTTCGGACAATATTTGCCCCTCTTGAGCACTACCCTCCTCAATACTTTCTGTAACTACATCAGCAGGCATAGATGCCTCAACCTCAGCTTCTGCTTCAGGTGCCTCACCTGGCTCGTTGTCTTCAACCAGAGGCTCTGTATCTTCTTTGAGTTCTGTCACAGTTCCTGCCTCTGGTGTGACCTCTGAAATAATGTCTTTTTCAGGTGATTGAACTGTAGTATCAGTTTCATCGATGACACTTTCTACTGTGGGAATATCTTCTGATAGTGCTTCCCCCTGAGGTGATTGCACCGTACCGTCCTCTGAATCTGTGGCCGTTTCTTCTAACACCTCTGGTACATCAGAGGGCTCAGTTTTGGCTGCATCTACTTGTAGTTCATCGTCCCTCTCTACTTCAACATTATCTTGAGTGACAGGCTCTATTTCTTCTCCAGTTTTGTGTGTTACTATTTCTGTTGCAGTAACATCTCCTGGTATTACTTCCTCTTCACTTTTGGGAGATTGTACAGCTGCTATATCTTCCATCTCTAGAGGTGCTTGATCTTTATCCTCAATTTGAACTTGAGGTTCAACTCTCTCCTCCACACCTCCGTCCTCACTTTCTTCAGCTAGAGTAGCAGTTGGTTCTGCTTCCTCGGAGTCCACTTGTATGGGTTCTTTTTCATCTTGATGGACCCCAACTAGAGAATCTTCATCTGCAACAGTCTCTTCACCTTCAGTTACTGTTTCTGTTGACACATCTTCATTGACCTCTGCCTGGCTTTCCACTTGATGCTGGCTCTCATTGGGTCTTTCTAATTCTTGTATGCTTTCCTCTGGATGTGAAACATGGACCTCGTGAACTTCATCTACTCCAGTCTCAGCAGTGTCAAGCTGCACTGTTAGGACTTCAGATACAATTTCTGTGGAAACACCGTCGTTGACTTCAGATAAGCTCTCTGTTTGGGCTGTTGCTGCAACTTCATCAATTACCTCCAGTTCTTGAACATTTACACCTATGGTTATGGCAGTTGCATCTGATTTTCTGTGTATTTCCAGGACTGTTCGCTGCTCTTTTACAAATGATTCTAATACTTGATGTGAGACAGATCCGACTATTCTTTCTGAGCCGACATCCTCTGAACACAGTGGCGCTTCTTTTGGAGTTACGGAGATGGTTTCAACAACCTGCTGCAGGAGGTCATCTGTATGTTTGACATCATATTCTACTGGGACTGGTGTTGTGTTACCAGATGTTTTTGAAGATTCTGACAGTTGAGAAACTGCAGAGATCATCTCAGTTTCATCTGTCATGGTAATGTCTACAGGTTCTGGAGCAGTTATGGCTTCAGATGTGATCTCAATCAGATCCTCTGCTATAGTGTCATCTTTAGCAGCCTCTTCAGCGGCTGAAGCTGGAGTGGCCACGGTGTCTGTAATTATACCCTCCTCTGGAATATCACTGAGTTGTTGATGTTTACTGATTGATTCTGTAAGGTCCTCAGGTTCTTCATCTGAAGCAGCAATGGGAACTGCCTCATTTTCTAAAGTATCCTCATTGTCTTTGGCTTTCTTCGCTTCTGTTTGCAGACTGTCACAAGGTGGGACTGCTTCAGCCATTTGATCAAGGAGATCTTGCTGAACTTCATCATCTGCGTCCTTGGATACATGGCTTTCTATGTCAGTCTGTGTTTTTATTTGAACATCTGTTTCAGTTGAATCAAACTCAGACAATGGAACCACAGCTGGCGTCTCAGAGTCTTCATCACCTGAAACTACTTCCCTGTCAGCTTCATCTGAAGACACTTGGTCCTGCTTTTCTGCAGATTTCCTCTTTTTTCGACCTGGGATGAGTTTCTTTATTGAAAAAGAGGAATCATCCTGAGTAACCTCACTGTCAGACTGTATATTATCTTTGGTTTCTTCCTCATCCTTGGCTTTCCTTTTTGGGGTGACAAGTTTTTTCAGTGATTTCCATGTTGATCCTCCATCTCCCTCTGAAGGACTTCCTTCCTGTTGAGGTGAAGTGGCTAGAATTTCTTCAGCCTCGTTTGAACTTTCTAGTGGTGACTCTGGCTTCTTGTTTTCAGCTTGGGGTGTTTCATCCTCAGAGTCTGATGTTTTTCGACTTCGGCTTCTCCTCCTCCCGGATCCACACAGAACAGCTTCCCACGACACAGATGAATCTTTTCTCTTTTTTCCTTCTTCAGTGCTGCGATCTGATATGTGCTCTTCTTCATTTGGTTTTGCTTCCTCTGCACTAACGTGGATTTGTGTCTCCTCATTGGTCTTGATGCGCTTTTTTGGGGTGACAAGTTTTTTGAAAGAAGACCATGCACTATCCTCCTCTCCTGCGGCCACTGCTGAAGGTGGTGTAGGACTTTCTACCTTCTGATGCTCAGCTGATTCAGCAGATGATAGAACCTGATCTGAAAAATGTTCTCCGGAGTCTGACAGCTTTGCATCACTTGATTTCCTACCTCGCTGCTTTTTTGAACGTTTCTTAGACCCTGATAGGAGCCTTTTCAGAGGGCTGGCTTGAACTTTTTCTTGAGAACTCGTAATTTCAGGCTCGTTGGCAGTTGCATCTGTAGAAGGTGATTTCCCATCATTCATTTCAACTGTTTCTGCCTCAGCAGCTACATTAACCTCTTCTTTGTCCTGTTCTGTTTCAGAAGTTTTTTCTGCTGTCTCCTTTCCCATCTCCACGAGCTCTTTATCAGTTGTCTCGTCCTCTGCGGGCTTCTTTTTCTTCCTTAGACTTGAAAAGATTCCAGTTGTAAAAAACCTTTTGATTGGAGATACCACCTCTGTCTCTGGGCTAGATGGGGATGTTGGGTGTAGGTCTTCTTCAGGTGTGGTATCCTGTTGTGCTTCTTCATTTTCAGGTGAAGTTGTTTCTGCATCTACATGATCAGATTCAACTTCTTCTTGGGCCTCTGTTGTTTTCTCCTCTGCATTTTCAAGAACATCCTCTGATGTAGCATCTGTTATGGTAGGACATGTTGTTGAATCATTGTCATAAGTCTCCTTTGCTGTGGTCAGATCGATATCCTGTTCAGTATCCTCACTTTGGTTTTCATTTGTGGTACCATCAATGTATTCTGGTCTGTCTGTATCTTCCTCATTAGTCTCACCAGGCACATCTTCTGCTAAATCAGCTTTTTCTGCTGAGCCTTTTTTTACTGTGAGCTTCAAACCGATGTTACTGAAAAATTTCCTGAAACCTTCATTGATGTCATTCTGCTTTGCATCCATTTCTGTTATTTCCAGGGGTCCTTCTTCGTTTTCTTCGACTTCGTTGGGTGATTCCTTTTGGTTAATTTCCACAGTTTCTACTGGTGTCTCTTCTTCTTTAAGTGCCTTTGCTGTTTGCGAAACATCATCTTCTGGAGAACGGATAGCTGAACCAGAAAATACATTAACATGTTAGACCACTTGAAATTCAAGAACTGTAAAAGACTGATGACACAGGTGAAACTCAATCTGCTTTAATTCAACAAGTTATGCTTCTGTTATATTTATGCTGACTGTCTGACAGTGAGCTATAACACATAGATAGTGAGTACCCACCCTTTGCAGCGATCTCATCCTCACAGTGACCATTAACTTCTGCTATAGTGCTGTCTGCTTTTCCATTGATCTCAGAGATTTGCCCATTATTTTTGAGAGGCTGAAACAAAACACAAAACAGAATGTACAAAATACCTTTACTCTTGTGGTGAAGATTAGATGTTATGAAAGCTCAAATAATAATCAATTATTCAGCAGTCTTTTTCAAACATCATAAGTACTACTTCATTTTACAAAAACACACACACAGCAGGGACCAGTCACAGAGCCACAGAAATATTAATTTGTACTGCCACGAAAACAAACAGAATTTAATTGCAAGCCTTTTCCCAGCTTGTAAACAACACACTTGAGTTACTGTTGGTTGGAGGTTATGGAAACCTGGAAGTGTAACAACTCTCATTGTCCCAATTTCAAATCCGTGAGCCGGATTAGTCAGAAAAGTCTGAGCAGACAGAGGGAAATAAGAAACACACGTCCCTCAACTACAGTAAACCAAGAAACACCTTTGAATAAGAGATGTTTTCAAAAACTAAATTGAAACATTATCGTAAGCCAAAAGATCACAGGCCATAATACAATTATGTTTGACTGTGAGCTATTTTATTCTAGTCAAACACTATTCACTTTTTTTTTTACATACACGGCGCGTCTCCTATATTAGGATCTGTGAACACACTTTTCTTTGTCTTCAGTCACTCACAGCCAGATTAGTTAAGTGACACTGAATGGTGTAACTATAAATCCCATTTATTTTAGAAACATACAGCCCGACTTCTTAGGAGTGGCTTTGCAAACAGAACCGCCAGTGTAAGTGTGACATAGGAGATACAGGAGATCATCAGTTGTTTGGGGTATTTAAAAGGGGAAAAACATTATGGTTCCACATTAATGTAAGACTAATTTGGTGTCAACACTCTGTGGCCTTGAATTTATGCACTTGTGGTTTCTTTTTGCACAACCTTTTCACAACTTTAGTCAGCTTGAAGCCCAAAAGTCAAAAAGTTCAAGAGAGCCATTAAATAAACACAACATCATAATTCCAGCTCAGAGACATTAGTGGCTATTTTCAGTCTACTGTCTAATTGACTTCCTGCTCAGTATGATCCAGTGATCATGTTGTACACAAATAATCAATGTTGACTTCTGCTGAGTGCAGCAGAGGGGAAATTCCATCTCTCCCATGAGCTTTACTTGGGTTCCTCGAGGAATGAAAGGTCATTATTCCCCCACGCTACTTCCTTTGTCATCCACAGTAAATGCAAACCATTGCAACACCAAGGAAACTGTGAAAACAGGCACTAATGACCATAAAACTATGAAACCAAAAGTCAGCAGCCAAGGGATTTGAGTGGAACAAATCGTCAACAACTTTAATGTCTCACTAGGAAAAGATTGGTGGCTTCATTTGTCACCTGCAATCACCAGGGAGGAATTGATAAATGGTCACAAAAGAAGCTGAAACAGCATAAATGTTAAAATTTTCAATTAATAAAAGCCATTATCGGAGTCCTAGAATAGCTCAGATGCACTTCTCTCAAAAGAGACAAGGACTTTTTCTTTATCGTGGGGTTAATGGACGTCTTGGCAGCAGCTGCACTGCCCTGACAACAACAAAATCCAGCCTCAGCATTTCTATAACACACAGCATCCCCTCACTGCTTTAGGAAATCTTTGACGAATTAATCTGTCACTGCAATAAAAAGCCAGTGAAAAGCAAAATTAAATCAAAAACCATTGCTACAAAGTTTGTGTATTGATACAGGAATAATTGCATGCAGCCCGTGCACCACGATCTGCGGGAAGCAAGCTGATACCTTGTCCTCAGTGTTCTGCTCAGCCCGAGCATCATCCACTTGTCCGCTCTCCTCCTCACCCGCTGCGTCCTTCTTGTTCTCCCGTTGCGCAGACTGAGCGTCTCCCATTCTCGGAACTGCAGCGCGTCACTATCCGGAACAAGCCACCGCACAAGTGATGTAAATATCCCCAATAAAAACAACGAGCCAGGTTGGTAGCTCCGTGAGAGGGAGAGAGACACCGATCAGCTCTCAAATGCTGCAGCCTGGATGTTGAAAAACTCTTTTTTAGCCAAACACCTCCCTGCGCGATCACATGAAGCTTATGAGCCGAGCCTGGCCCGGCCCGGCCCGGTCCGGCACGCCTCCCGCTGCATCAAAATGAAGGGGAGAAAAAAAACTGCAGAGAAAACATAGACTGTAGTCAGATGACTGGAGCAAATGTCCGAGCAACAAGCCTGGACCTGCTCCACAACACATACACACCCTAAAACACATACACACACACACACGCTCATATGCTACTGCCCTGAAGGTGCAGATGCACAGAAGTTACACTGCACAAAGAAGTATGTTAAATATTCTCGCTGGGAACATCTGCTCACTAACCCAAACCGTTTATTTAAAGAGGTGCCTAATTATTATTTTTCTAAAAAATACAGTTGTGCTTTTGCAAAATGGCACCCACAAGTTTCTGCTGAAGTGGCCGAAGGTGCAAAAACAACCTGCATAATAAAGAAGCAGGAAAGAAAACATCTAAAGCATGAACACGACATCTCTTTTTGTTGCTTTAGTTTAGTGTACATATTTTTCATCACCATCTGAGACTGCTTAAGTGAGCTTAAAGAATATGACAGGACAGGACAGTAGCACATTGTGACCTGTTGTCCAGACTCCAAGACTTTGAACATGAGGTACAAAGAGGCAGGAGAAGCTTTGACCTTTAAATAAAACAGAGCTCAAACAGATAAACCTCTCATATCTTTATCTATTTATCTGCCATGCTATTACCCAACTACGGTTTTGTTTTGGGCCAGCTTGTTATGTTATTCATCACATGACGATGTCCACTGATTCATGTGTTCTTATGAATTATTATACTATTTATTTCTGAATTAAGAGAAAATAATAAACTCACTTCCTCATTAATTGACTTGTTACATAATATTTTTCTAATCAATACAAAAAGGGTAACTTGGCCTTGACCTCATGTGGAGCTGCACATTCAGTCTGGGGAACAAATCTCATTATGAGGTCTGTCATGTCAACTCATGACTGTGGCAAGTGACTGCTGATGATGCTGCTGAGTTTTGGTCCGTCAGCCTCACGAGAAGAAAGTCACCACCTCTTGAATTAATAGGTTTATGTAACTAGGACATCCGACATCCATGTTGTAAACAGTAGAGACAGCAGATTGTGCTGCAGCCCTGATAGAAATTTCATATTTATCATAACGATGTGATTTAAAAACATCTTGATAAGAGCCAACACTACAGAGAATAAATGTATAGAGTAAATAATTTATGCAACCCTTGAAAAATCTGCAATGAGAAATAAACATGTTTGCAGGGTAAAACATTTTTTTAAAATTAAATCATTGACTTAATAGCTCAAAACATATATTATTAAATTAACTTCCCCACTCATTTGATAAAAACAACAAACAACCCTGAAAGTTTGTAACTGAAGACCTGACACCTTACAGAAACAATGAACATTCATTGATGGATAATAAACATTTATAATCAGGTCATTGTGGCTAATTCCTCATCTTCTCATTAATTGTTAAAACATTATTCATCATTAGTGTTATTCATAAATTATATTATTGTTGTATCGCTCTCATCTTCTGCATCATTATGGGGATGAAGGTGTAGTGTCTCTGGGATTGTGTTTGTGTCGGGAAACAGTCTGGGTTTGATGTTTTACATATTTGCATGTCATGTCGTATTAGCGCAACACTAGTTGTGAAAAATATGCTGCTGATTTGATTTCAGAAAACATCAGAACACGTGGTGCACAAGACATCAGGAGATCTCATATGCATGATACGCCTGCAGTAAGTCATATCGAAATGATTAACATTTCGGTCTGTTCGTCTATTTTATCTTAATGGATGAACAGCTTCTGAGGTGTATTTGCTGATTAGGCAATGAGACAGTGTAATTACAATGTGATTACATCAACAGAATGAAAGCTTATGAAAATGGCCGAGATCTCAAAATCAAGCAGGATGCTTCCTTGAAACAGCAAAACAACTGACTGATCAAATGGAGCCTATCTGTGCAGCAAAACAGATTTAACATCATTTGGAAATTAAAGGGAGACATGTGGGCAGATTAGCATGAGCAGGGCCGGACAAATGAATTAGACTGACAGGTTGAGAAGCTCAAACTTTAAATAAAACAGAAGGGGATAAGGAGGTATTGATAAACTATTTATGGTAGAATCTGGGTGTTAGAAACTTTTGAGGAATACAGTGGTGCAGTTTATTAGATCGTGTTTTGGTGTTGCATGGTTGTTGCATTACATTTGCATTGATCGAAAAAGTCCAGGTAATATTGTGCCGATAGGTCCTTTAAAATCTTTCATCTCTGCTGCAGTTTCTTGTGTTTTTCATGAGTTAATGTCCATTTTACAACCATGACATTAACTATTGTCAAATAAACCAGTAATAACCCAGAGGCCCCTAAAGCAAACATTATTCCAACAATGTCACAGTGTCACTCAAATTGCTTCCTTAAGTTTGCTATTAACATCCAACATCCATTTTGTTTAACGATTGAAAATGTTTTAAATAACTTTACACTGCGGCCTGCATATGAAACCCCTTCACAGCTGTTTTCCTGCAGTGGTATACAGATGTTCACCCAAGCTGAGGACAGACAGGTTTACCTAAAACAAACTGTGATGTGTCACCACAGCTGTACAAAGTGAGACCTTGGGAAATCTCAGAGCGGGGGGAAACATCTCCGAACCCATGACAGACATTCATGTTAATTTGATCAGATGCTCCGAGACACTGGTGCTGTTATGTGAACCTTGGTAGGACGCTAATAAGTTTAATTAATTAGAGTCACAGCTTTGGGTAACTGGAAACAGCTGATGTTTTCTCCACCGATTACAGCAACCTAACTCCAGAGGCCTGATGCAATATAATGAAATAAAACGCAGGGGTTCTCAGAGAGCCAGTCTGCATGTGTGTGCTTTTTCTTCTCCTGGGCATTTCGGGGCATCAAAACTAAGTTTACGGCTAAAATTTAAACCTGATGAATGTGTCCTTTTTTTATGCTGAGCTGAAGCCTCTGGTGCTGCTGCACATTAAACTGGATTAAAGATCACGAAGCTTCAGTCGAGTTTTTATACTGTTATTTTTGCTTTTGCACCCGACTTCACATAATAATAATAGCATCACTGTAATTTGTTTCAGTCACAAAACATTTACAAATTAGATGAAACATGCTGCGATACAGAGATACCCATGTTAAAGTCCGAGATTTCCCATGAATACCCACAAATCTTGATTTTATAATTCTCCAACTGGATTTGGAATAATGTTTTTTACGACTGTAGAGCATTTGTTGAACCAAAAAAAAAAAGAAAAAAGAGAGAGAACACAAAAGAGATTATGTGGCTCTGACCCACTGCAGTGTGACCCTCATTCGTGACACACATACTGTAGATATCTTTTTTTAAATTTTCCAGGAAAGGGTCTACCACAGAAACCTGGCATGTTGACGTGGTGGGTGGGTGCAGGGGCTGTGCTACTTTAAGGTTTCAAGTGGACAAAATAGACCTTTGTCTTGGAGTTTAGCAGATTTACGGCCGTTAATTAAGAATACATTCTTGGCACGTTCATTAATGAAGTGATTTCTTAGTGTTTCTGGATCTCGGTCTGGTTTCCGTGACCTCGGAGCAGCACTCATGAGTGTATACGAGGCCAACTTGTAGATTTCACCTGATCACATGCTCTGAGCGGGGAAGTCGACATCTGAAACTCATGCAACACAGAGTATTGATAAAAAACATGCTGCTCAAATCAGAACCAGGTGACTGAAGAGAAATAATTAGATTTAAACTCAGACTTTCAACTCAACTCGGGCCAGGTTTGATCCTAAATATCAATGTGACACAATATCCACATGTGAAAAATATGTCTATAAATCAAGTGGTCAGTTCATGTATAATATATGGTTCACATATATTTAATTGGTATTATCAATGAAACACCAATTGAATTTATATTTTAACGACATTGAACAGGCTAAATTTAATGACTCAGCACAACAGGCTAAAGCTGCACCCTTGAAATCACGTCCCATCATCCCTTATGCAATTTTGGCCTCTAACATTTATTGCACAATTTCATCAATTTTAGATATACTGAACTCGATATCTCTTGGTTGTAGCAATAAAAGACAGTCTGAGACATCATGTGGTTGTTTCATAATTTCATAACTTTTTTTATAACATTTCATTTTAATTCAATTGTAACAGTGACTGCTGAACCTGACCGACATAAAATAAGTTGTTAAAATCCCAGCAGCAGTCAAATTTTATATTTTTCATTTTTCAGTCACGTTTCGTTGACTTTGATTCAACAGTGTGTTCATTTTGATCATCTTTAGATTATTTTCACCCTGATGGGATTTGACTGAGTCGCTCCCTGTTTGACCCAAGCACCTTAACACCAAAATAACCTAAGCTGAGTTACTTTTAACACAGCGTTATTTGATTAATTGTGTTCTTCTTATCTCCTGTGGTGTGTACATGACAATTGCTCTTTCATGGAGATATAAAGCTGTGCCCAATTTAATGGTAATGGCTGTCAGATTTTTATTGCTGTGAATCACACACTAACACTGCAGAGTTACATCAATACAACCAGAACTAATTACATTTCACCCTAAATAAAACTGCTCCTCACTCTGTGTTAATGCAAACCACATAGAATAGAGGCAGCACAACAGATAGAGGCGCTGCTGTAGGCCTACCACTGACACCTGCTGGGCAAAGTTAACACTCCACCAAAATAAAATGCACCGAGCTCAGTTAAGGTTACACAGGGATAGAAATGGTGCAGACCCTTTATCTAACTTATTAAATACAGATACAGTAGCCTAAGTAAAGTTTGCAAAAGTATCATCAGCACTCAGGATGCAGACTGATTATTCTTGTGTATGACATTTTTTTTATTATTGTGCATTTTGAAATTACAGCTGGTGGAGGAGGTGGAGGTGGAGCTGCTTTTAACTATTGGTCCTTATTTCTGACCTATCGGAGCTGAGCACCTTTCACAGAGTCACAAGACACATCTGAGGAGTCGTCAGATGATTCATGAGGAAGTAAACAACGAAAAAACAAAGTTGTACTGTAGCGTTTTGCCCATTTTTTGCTGGGAATAGTTGCTGAAATGAAAACAGAGGAAAAGTCTCTTTGGTGGAGCAGCCAAAAACTCCACATCTAATCATTTAAAACTGTCTGTAGACAGTTATTTTATGCAAAGGGTCACAATCTAAATCTTGGCTTAATCGTGAATTTGATTGAGTGATCAAATGCATGTAGTGGAGTAAAAAATACAATTGAGTTGATATGTAGAGTATTAAAACTGTAAAGCAGTATCTGGAAATAATTCATTGTTATAGTGAAAAATAATAGCATACATTACTGTATCTAAAGATGTTTAACTAAGACCATGTGCAGAATAAACTCACATCTATCAAGAAGAAACCTCCAACACAACCAGACTGTGCTGAGGCAGCAGTGAATAGGCTTTTTTACTTTCCACCACAGGAAATCCAGGGGTCAGATTTCAATTTGAGATGAGGGTACTGTAGAAGCAACTTCCGATTTAGCAACCTCACATTTTGTTGACGTTTTCTGCTCAACTATTTCACATGGTGTTTGGAAATTTAAATTTTGAATTATTTTCAATACATAATTTAAAGTGCAACACTTTAGCTCAGTGCTGTTTGGCTTCACCTTGTTATTAACTGAGAGTGAAACAACAAACATGCATAATTTAAACTTTTCTTCTTTCCTCCTCTAGAGTCAAGTACAAACCAGGTGGAAAGGAGGAGGAACTGCCTGACTTGCACTGTGGTTTAGTGGGGAACCTGTCTGCCTCAGGTAGTTTCATTCATGCCTCTCTTCTTCAGAGTCAAGAGTGTGTGTGTGTGTGTGTGTGTGTGTGTGTGTGTGTGTGTGTGTGTGTGTGTGTGTGTGTGTGTGTGTGTGTGTGTGTGTGTGTGTGTGTGTGTGTGTGTGTGTGTGTGTGTGTGTGTGTCTACAGATGAACTCAGCTAAAAAAAACCCTTCAAGCCACCGTATGACTCAGAGCTACGGAGGCTGATCTGGAAATTACAAATCACATATGAGCCACTGCTGACTCTGGAAATGAGTGTGTCACACAGCTTCCTACACATCACCTCAGACATCCATCATCCACACGGCCTGTTCAGATATAGACGAGCGTCTTCTGGCAGCGTGACTGGTCGTCACTTGACAGTTGGTGGTTTCCCTGCGCGTGGTTGTGTGAGAACGGACCTCAGTCCGCCTCTTTACATCACACATGGCAAAGGTGATTTGTATGGTCTGTAAAAGTGGAAAAGCATCTGCAAGACTTCAACGTTTCTCATCACAACTTAATGCTTCGGTCCCACCCCCTTTCTTTCATTCTGTTTTTTTCTTGAAAGATAGCATATCTGAAATACTTCCTCTTTATTTTTGTCATGCCTTCGACCTCCACTGTGCATTCTGTCTTTGATGTTATCAACTTTTTTTTTTATTTTTATTTTTTTACTGTTTTCTCTTTCAAGCTCAGCTTAACATGATTTCCTGTTCACAAACCTCCTTACATGCTCAACTTGTAATTTATCTAATAACATGATTTCCTGTTCACAAATCTTTAGATCATTGTGCAGCATAAATGTCCAACCATAAATGATCTTATGAACCTCTGACATCTCTTAATAACTGGTTTGTAATTGGTGTAATACTTGATTTATGAATAAAGTATAAACTTACAATCAAAACACATTATATCCACTTATCAAATATTTATAACTGTGTTTATAAATGACATGCCATTTTTTGTCAGTGTAAGAAGAGTGCTTTATAAATGATTAACTAAGTCTTTAATAATGCTCATTTTTATGCTTAATAAAGTGTAGTTATTACAGTGTTACCAAATACCTGAGACACAGCTGACATAGAGAAAAATGTAAACAGGTGTATAGAGGTATGTCTTCACCTTACTATACGTCACTCCTTGTGCTCCCATGTGACACAAGAGGAATGTAGAAAGTTTTGTTTCTATCTATTTCCTTTTAAACAGGTGCATCAGTGATGATGGTCAACATCAGCATAACAACAGCTCTCGCTCCGTCTCCAGCCGTCACTGTGGATCCATTGATTTCTTGGATTTCTATATGATCGGCTTGTGCTCCAGAAGAAGAAGAAACCTACTATAACAATAAACCAACAGCCATACAAGTAAGTTATTATAGAATCTGTCATTATGATTATTGATTTATCTCCTCACATTGAGTACAGCAGAGACGAGGCCTCTTTGCACTCGCACTCTCGTAGGAAAATGTGTCATAAATAATGACTGATTTGCATTTTTGCTCTGTAAACACGGACTAATTCATAACCAGACTTCCTTGTGTCGCTGTTTGGTGACGGCCTTTGGCTTTTTGTCAGAATTACTCATGTTTCCTCTGCTGAGTTTTGTTCAATCCCTTACTGTACATCCCCATTCTTCAAACCAGCTGAAACCCTTCAACAACTACTCAAAAACTTGTTTTCCAAGTCATGAATGAGACTGAATGACCTGGCAGCACAAGTATGCTCATCTAAGATTACACGATACAGAAGAGCAAGAAGTAGAAGCTTACGCCTGCTGTGGATATTGGTTACAGAAGCTTTTACATTTTCCTGCTACAGTATATGTACTTCCCTGATCCCAGGCCTGTTATAGACGCCTTCAGCTCAGGAGGCATTTAACCCAATAACAAGTACATGTCGGTTTGTTATTACAAATGAGTCTTTATCTTTAGTAAGTTTTTGTTCCTGTTTTAATGCTGCTTTCTGTGTTCTCGTTTACCTTCTTGAGTTTTCTTTTTGTTTTTATAAACCATTAATTCTCCCGAATGCTGAAACTGTCAACTGGTGCCTCATCCTTGAAGGTTTCATTCCCCTATGGGTCATAAGCCGTTCTACCTAGCAGGTTCACTTTTTAAATTCTTGGTGACTCATGTAAGAGATGACAATCATGAACATTTCAGCAAGAAGAACTGAGTATGAATGCAACAGAGAAATATATTTGCATATTTCCTGTTGCGTTAAAGCTGCACTTATGAGTGCTTTTACATTAAAGATAGGTCAAAAAAAGGTGACAGGCTGACTCTTTAGTTCTACACAGCATCTTTAAAGATAATTGTTTGGGTCACTCACTGCTCACTCACAGATGTTTGCACATTTAAAAACTCTACAGATCCACTGGATCTGGTGGAGCATTTAGCAGCTACAGATCCAGACAGACGGAGTTGGTTGAGACCAAAACAGTGCTGTCTGTAAAAACATGTTCACCTCAAGTAATGTCAAACTAAAAAAACGCCCATTGTCTTCTATAGGTGAGTTACATTATAGAATATAAGAGCCAATGGTTTTGAAGATTGTCATTTCATCTCTGCTCTACTGGCAAAACAGGTTATAACAGATTAAATTATCTTCAGATCCCTTGTTGCTCTGTTTTAGACTGATGGGTTAAAATCTTTCCTTTTTCTGTGTCATTTCCCTTTCAGACATGAGGGACAGACTGAGCAACCTACAACAGGTGCAGATCGACGCAGAGGGTTTCAGCACCGTGGAGCTGGGCGACCTGTCAGGGCATGCAGGGGCAGAAGCAGCAGGAGGAGCAGCTGGAGGAGCAGCAGAAGGAGCAGAAGGAGGAGAACCATCTGACCAGGACATGGATGCCGTCCTACAGGAGGCCCAGCAGATACGTGAACAGATCCAGCAGATCCAGAATGACATCAGTGATCTTAAAGATGTCAACTACCAGACCTTAAACAAGACCTCACATGACGATGCAATAAAGCGGGACTCTAATGCAATCGGTGCAGATATTAAACACCGGGCGGAGAGCGTGCTCCAGCAGCTGCACCACATGAACGCAGTCCGAGGGGAACTGGAGGCCCAGCGAGGCAGCTCCGACCCCACAGCACGTATAGCCCGAACACAGTACCAGTGTCTGAGCAACGCTCTGCAGGAGGTGATGTTCAACTACAACGACACAGAGATGAACCACAGGGAGGCCTGTAAACGCCAGATCCACAGGCAGATGGAGGTGGTGGGCAAGGAGGTCAGCGAGAAGGAGCTGGAGGAGATGATGGAGGGCGAGGAGTTGACTGTGTTCAGCGTCCAGCTGCAGGGCAAAACGGCCCGGGCTGCCCTCAACCAGATCGAGAGCCGTCACAGGGAGCTGGTGGAGCTGGAGAAGAGGATCGCGTCCATCCAGGAGCTGTTCCTGGACGTGGCCGTGCTCATAGAGGAGCAGGGCGTCGCCGTGGAAAACATCCAGAGAAATGTCCAGAATACTGAACTGGCCGTTCAGGACGGAGTCAGCAAACTGGAGAGAGCTGCTGCATCCGATAAAGCTAACCCGTTCAAGAGGCTTTTTTGTGGCTGCTTCCCATGTTTTTACAGTTAGGTCTGATGAAGGAGCCACAGGGATTGGATCAGGTCCATGTGGTCAAAAAGAAAACAACACTACATGAACAAACATGAAAGACATTGAGACTTTGACTGAGTTGCACTGGTTTTCACAGTGAGAAGAAACTGCACAGTTTATTGACTAGTTTGAATGATGATGATGATGATGATAGTTAACATGTTAGTTAGTCTGAAGAACAATAGAGATCAATCTTAACTAGTAGGAATTAGTGCAGTGAGCAACGAGCCATATCAGCATATAAATATAGCACTTAACTTTTGATTTGTCAACCAGAAATGCTCCATCTAAGGAAGAAGATCAAATCACAGTTGACTGAAAGCTGCTAGTAGAATAAAGAGTAAATACAGTATTGAATACTAGTTACATCCCCCAATTGTACTTAATATATTAGATGCAAGACTTAGCTTTGATAGTTACAGCACATTTGTGTTACAACCTCCCCGGTCTTTCCTTGGACTTGACATCATGCATCCGGCAGCAGTTATTATGTATTGTATTGTACTCTATTGTATTACATTTTTACTTATGGTGTTTACCAATTAAACTACCAAAACATCACTGCTGAAAGTGTGAAAGCAACTTACAGTTGCCAAGAGTTGTTGTGTGACCTTAAGACAGTTATGATGTTTTATTGTGTTTGCACTAATTTAAAACGACTTGTGGCAATAAAGAAAATAAAGAAGCTCTCTGTCGCGTGTCATCTTAACTATACGCTGGACCATAATCATAATGTATGAAATTAATATTAAACACCTTGTGCGCAAAAGTTGCCAAATGCAAAAAAAGAAGAAGAAAAAAAACAAAGAAAGAAAGAAAGAAAAAAAAGTTGAGTAGCGGTGAAAAGTGTGAGATGTGGAGGAGGCGTGATCTTCCGCATTGGTTGCTACCTGCTGCAGGCTGCATCGCTGTCAGTGTTCAGCGACCGAGCGACCTCTTCAAACCCTGGAGACAGTTGAGTGTTGACACATGTTGAAATTAGTGAGAGAACGGAGAGAAAAGAGGAAATGAGTGTGTGTGAGCTCGCCTCTACTGTTTTACTGCGTTTTCTAGCATAGCACCGCTGGAGGACGACACAACGAGGTATGTCAGCTCTGTTTCCTGATATTCGGTGGATAATATTGGCTCAAATAATCGATTTGGCAAAATGATTTTGTTGGGGATGTGGGGAAGTGGGGGGGACGTACCTGATCTCAGTCTCTCGGCTGTGTTGAGTTTCTCTCTTTCCTCCTCATCCCCCCACTCGCCCGATGATGCTTTCAGGTTCTTTAGTGGGACTCACCTAGTTTTATAAAACATAGTTTGAACATAAAGTTCATGACCTTTTAAAGTTACAGTTCGAAAATAAGCGGGTGTGAGTCGACGCCCTGTTATTAATTTCTATCTGCGATGAAGGCGCTGAGGAAGTAAACCATCAGCTTCCTTAAGAGAGTTATAGCCTAAGTGCTTATTTTTATATTTCTATATTCTGTACATACTAAAACATAAATAACATTGAATTAAATATGGTTTAATATGGATTTATGTGAAATGTTAACCCCATAGGAATGACTATTATTAGCTACTATAATTACCTGGTTATGGGGATACTGAGTGTTTATTTATGGCTTTAATTAGTGCATTTACTTTATTTAAAAACTGATTTCATTGCTAATTTCACCAGTTGTAAGTACTGTGCAATAGTTAATTTGGCATGAGAGGCATAGATTGAATTGGATTGAGCCTTTACTTAAAATAAGAGAATGCAATGAGAATATGACATTCACAAATAAAAGTCCTGCATTCAAAATATATTCTGCAGTAAAACGAATAGAGCCTACAATTATTAAATATAAAGGGACTCAATTGTTTCTCATTTGGAACTTCTTAAATTAAGGTCTCTGTTCGTGACCTGGTGACAAAGCAGAAACAAAAAGTAACCCCTCACCCCACCCTGCCATAATGAAACAGCATGTTGTTTCTACACTGGTTGTATTACCGATCAAACCAATGATTTTTGTCTTGTTAAAAACTTGTTACTTCCTGTGGCGAAGCTGCTGCAGCTCTAAGTCATTTACTGTAACATAAAGACAGACACAAACATCTGGGCTGGCACAGTGTGAGGGTAACAACATCTGTCCATCTAAAATGAACAGTAACTTTGTGTAATTTGTATAACTGGTAGAGCTGTAGCAGTTAAAAGCTCCTGACTCCTGTTGCAGGTGAGATGAGAGACCGACTGTCTGAGCTGCAGACCTTGACCCCCAGGCCTGCAGAGGAGGAGCGCGGGCTTGTGGAGAACCATGACCCCAATGATGCAGAGGGTGAGCGGCATGTGGAGCAATACGCCATCGTGTTTGAGGGAGAGGACGACATGGACGATACCTACAAGAAGGCCCAGGCGATGAGGAAGGAGATGGTGCTGCTCAAATTGGACGTGAAGCGCCTCGGGAAGCAGAACACCAGGTTCCTCACATCCGTCAGGAGGATAAGCAGCATCAAACGGGACTCCAACGCCCTGGGACGGGACATCAAGGCCAGAGGGGAGGCCATTTATGCACAGCTGGAAGAAATGGGGAGGAAGAGCAAGAAACTGGAGGAGGACCATGGAGTTACCTCGGCTGTGGCTCGCATGGTGCGTTCACAGTACGTGTCCCTGACCAAGGCCTTCCACGAGGCCATGTCTGAGTACAACGAGGCCGAGATGCTGCAGAGGGAGAACTGCAAGACCCGCATCCAGAGGCAAGCGGAGATCATGGGCAAGGAGGTGACCAGGGAGCAGATAGATGAGATGATCGAGACGGGCAAGTGGAACGTCTTCTCGGACAATCTCCTCCAGGATGGAAAGCACGCAAAATCCGCTCTCAACGAGATCGAGAACCGGCACAAGGAGCTCCTGGAGCTGGAGAACCGCATCAGAGACATCCACGAGCTCTTCTTCCAGATGGCCACGCTGGTGGAGGAGCAGGGCTGCATGCTCGATAACATAGAAGCTAATGTCGGAGCAACTCAGGACTATGTCCTCAAGGCTTCAGCTCAGATCAAGAAGGCTATGGTGTACAAAAAAAACCACCCATGCAAGAAACTCTTTTGTTGTTGCTTCCCTTGCTGCAAATGAGACATCATCGGACTTGATGAGATTCAAATCGGCGCCAATGCAATGTTTTGTTTTATTTTGTGTATTTATTGAGCAATGTTGAAGCAGTGAGTTTGTTTTTAAGCAGCAGACGTATCCAGATTTCACTCTGATGTTCTTCACGGAGCCCGTCTGAGAAAAAGGGTCTGGTGGTGTATTTTTAAACCACACATGTATATGCAAATGTGTACAGTGTGATATGGGTGTTATGTTTCCTGATTGTCAATGAGACCAACCGTTGCAAGATAACCATAAAGACATCCACCCAGCCAGCCTTCATGCACTTGAACCTTCAGCTTTGTAAATTGTTTTGAGAAATATTTAAAGGATGTGGAGTTTAATATACTAATAAATAGGCTAAATGCTGTTTTCACACCCTGGTTTAAAGTGTAAATTTGAAACTGGAACCGAAAACAGGCCTGTTTCTTTTAAAGCCCTTTGCTTAACACCTCTTTAGAAAGACAGTAAGTACAACAACAGACGGCCTCTGAATTGTGGTCAGCTGGGGTAACACAGATAGGTGTGGACATGCCGGCCTTCCCCTCTGTAGTTCTCGCCAACTCTTTAAGCCACCTTCATGTTTCTCAAGACTGAAACTGTCTGAGTTTTAATCCCGCATGTCTGTGCTGCTGATGATCACACACAAACACACAACCAGAGTCAATCATATTTGTATAATAGAGCAGGCTTTTGATTTTTTTCACCACATGTGTACATATTTGTTCATTCAGCGACAACAACAGAGACAATGGGAAGCCATAATCAGGTCAGGGGATGCTCTGTTTGCACAGCAGGCCTCTTTCCTGTTGCCCCGTCATTGCGCAGCCACAGTCAAATTAAGATGAACTTTCCTTTCCCTGCACCTGATAGGCTACTAGGGGGGGATCCCATGCAGTAAACATCTGGTGGAGCTGAGGCAGAGAGACCATGACACAGGATCAGGAGAGAGAGAGACGCTGCTGGGATGCAACAGTCTCTGCTGTGTGTTGAAACTGGGTGGTGTGTGCAATGATTGCACTTCCTCAGCACTGCTGCTCTGTGGTTTGTTGGGGGCATTTACTCGAAGCCTGGCTGGGTTTTTTCTTTTTTCTCTTTAATCCACTGTGATGTGCCCTGATGACGTCACTCAGGTAAACCCACCTGATGACGTCACACCAGCCCTGTTTTTGAGTGGGGGTCGCTGTACATGAGGGACAATGCGTGGCGACCAGGATGGCCGAGTGGTTAAGGCGTTGGACTTAAGATCCAATGGACAATAGTCCTCGTGGGTTCGAACCCCACTCCTGGTATAAAGCGGAAATTTTAAGATAAAAACGTCCTGTGCGTATGTACACAAAAGCAATACGTACAATCAGTACGTAAAAGAGAGGATAGGAAAATCCCGCCGTAATGTTCACTGTTGGTTGGTATTTGAACATAACAATGGTGTCTAGTCGCAGATATGTCCGTGTATTGTAGCACCTCTCGTCGTCACACAGCGATGACAACAGCTGTCGGGCTCGTGACTGGCTCCTCCAACAGATGTGCAGTGATTGAAAAATGTGTTTAGTCTAATTTTAGTTAAAAAAAAAAAAAAAAAAGCACCGCAGACAATTAACAAAGCTTCACAGATTTGGAAACCGCAACGGGGAAATGCTCAGGTGATGAAGGTTATGATGTGTTTAGTTTGTTTCCCTTTGTAGCCGACTGATGGGGGGAGGAGGGGTTGATGGGGTAAATATAGACGGCAGATTTCAGAGTAACTCGTCAGATCCAGATCTGAGGCTGAGCCCCGACCACAACTGTACAAAGGTCGATGTTTTCTTTCCTCCTGTGTCGACTGTTTTACTCAGACAAGATATAACACAATATAACAGCAAAATGTGGCTATTAATTATGATAGCCTATGATCACCAGCAAAAAACAAAATCTATCAGTATTTAAAAAAAAAAAATCAAAGTAAAAGTTAGGTTTTGTTAATTAAATTGTATAGGAGACCTCTGGAAACATTTTAATAGCCTACAGGTATTTAGGTTTTCTGTCACTCTTCAGTTAGACTTTTTAAACCTTCATAATAAAAAAAAACTGATTTGACCTTTGACCCTTTCACTTTGGCTGTTTACATCATTCACTACAAAACAAAACAAAGTTCTATATGGTTGATCACACTGGATGGACACAGTTAATACAGTTATATATGAGTCCAGTTCAAGTTACCTTCTGACCGGTGTCCGGGCCTTTTGTAAAGGTGAACTCTTGGTGGTGGTCTGGCGCCACCTAGCGGTGAAAGTTAGGACACTGCTGCCATTAAAGGGCCTGATGAACAGTCATGTTAAAATAAAATCAGAGGAACCACCGACCAAACACCTCTGTCAAAAAAAACAGGACAGATAATAATAAAAAATATATTATGCTATTAAAACTCACAAACAGAATTTAACTATTCCAGTTTCAACCATTTCAATTTATGTAGTTGTATAGTTTTTGTTGCTTACAAGCCTGTCACATAAACAGGATGTTTGTGGTTTAATTTGCAGTAACCTTGGTCACTGTGGTGCAATAAACTTTAAATATCACCTGTTTTCAGTCCAATACCATTCGAGAACTTTAATCCAGACTTTCCATTTGTCCTTTAGTAAATCTGTTATCGCCTCCCTGACCTTGATACAAGACAGGATGTGCATACAATACTTTTTATTCCCAATTGTAACAACTAAGGGAGGTGTCTGTGTCTGTTCATCCTTTTTCCAGCAGCAGTAAAAATAAATAAAAAAACCCAAAACATATCAGTATTGAAAAACTGAGAACCTCTTTATTAAAATGCTTCAAAAGTCAAACAAATGAAGCTGGCAATTTGTGGTGAAAAAAGTAAAACAAAACAACACACGCACACACACACTTCAGCAGGAGTGAACACAAAACTTCAAATTCAGATGAAAATCTTGACACACTCCAGGTGCCTGCAAAGACTTGTCTACGTTTGCTGTGTGTGGCAGATTAAACACGTTTGTCTCAAAGTTGTGTGAACTCCATTTCACTAGTTTAAAAAGGTTAAAAATGGATGAAATTCATAATAACAAGATTTTTTTTTAAAACAAAATGTAACAGCTTGTATGAAAATGTACTAAACTGATGCACTGTGCCTGAGAAATCAACTGTATAAATGATGAGTCTTCAACTTGGACTGATACATTTTACAAAGACACCAAACTCACATGCAGAACACAAAGGAGAACAATTCCTGCTACTTCAGCAAAGAAACCCCTCCCTTAGCATCATCAATTCAAATTTACAGTACATGCCTTCATGTGCAAATCAATAATTCAAATACAAATCTATTACAGAGGCAGATTTTTTTCTCTTTCAAAATAAAAGTACCAGTACAAAAAAACAACAAATAAACCAAACACGAATTGGGACTCACTAGAATGAAAATACAAATTGATTCAAATCAAACTTCAAAAAAACAAAAAAAAATCCACAAAATGTTCTCAAAGGAATATTATTATTTCTCGCCAGTAGTCAGTTATTCTTTTGTGACATTTTCAACCAGATTTTTTCATCCCACATGGACCATGGAGCAAAACATTTAATGTGATTTTAGATATTATTACTTAATCCAAACAAGCCTCCGTGTTTTAAAAGAACAGTATTTTCACTGACGGCCTATTTCAGTTACTCAGTTATAAGCACAACGCCGATGGATGACAAACACAAAAACATGTAATTTGTTAGTCCAGCACTGCAACACACACACACACACACACTATTATGTCATCATAATAATACTGAGTGGTACACCAGTCAGTTCTAAGACGCCTGCTACGATCAAGCAGCTGACAAGTTGTCGTGTGGTTCTTAGCGAGTTTGTCGTCTAAACGCGCGCACACACACACACACACACACACACACACACACACACACACACACACACACACACACACACACACACAATCTACAGCGAGACAACTCTTGGTGCTGCAGCCCTGAGACACTGAAACATTCAAACACAGTGGACGTGTAGTGCCGAAAACATACAAACACGATAAATAATGAATGTGAGGATAATTAGTGATGCTCGCCGTTACTGGAGGGAAGTGTGAGCCTGCTTTAAATCTAAACACCCGGCCTGCAGGGTTTATAATGAGGTCTGACGCCGCGGGAGGAAGACGGAGCCTCCTGCTCGCTAGCAGCAACTCACGGATGGATTCTCATAGTCACTGGGTACATTCATTATTTCGCTTGCTACATTTAGATTTCGATCACGGTTGCTGGTTTTCTTATCAAAGTAGCTGGTAGAAAAGATAAAACCACAGGTCAACCCACAGCTAAGAAATGCACTGCCATGTGGCTGGTGAATAGTGTTATCTTGTGCCTCATCCTGACTAACACGCCAGCCTGTTAGTCAGAGCTGAGAGAGGAACAGAAGATGGACCGCCGCTGTTTGTAACTGCCAAACTACAAAAACACACACATTTTAAAAACACCAAACACAACGATGGTGATGATGCGCTTACGCTGGTGAACAGAAATCAACAACACAACACCCACAGTTGAGTTGACACAGTCCGATGATCGTCCCTGTACGACGACGACGACGGCGTACATTGTGCAGAGCTACCACAGATGTTTGGTCAGTCAGAAAGTGTAGTAATTAAAGTCGTGAAATCTATGAGCTCTAAGCGGTACACGCGTGGTCACTCCAGGTATCAAGATAAGATATGATAAAAAACCGTGCAAGACACCAGTAAACTGTTACAGCTGGAGGCAGTTGAGAATATCTCACTGAGATGTTCTGAACAACCTCGAGACCAGAAAAATCAAGTGTATCACAAGTTAAGGCTCTACTCTTACCTCCAATGTATAGCACAGTACTGACTTTTTGATATAAAAATAAAAAAAGTCTACATCAAAACATCTGATTATTTACACAATGTCAGAGTAGATAATGGTAGAACAGTACAATGGTATTAATAAATCCACCAGAGTGCAGGATACAAGGCTTGCAATCAAATTTGCTTGTTACAATCCTGATCTGTGATTGGAGTATGTCAGCCTACAAAATGGCTTTGTCTTATATATGGGAGTGAAGATTTTTGTTTTCCTCTGTGGAGCAAAAGAACAGTTTATAATATCCAACCTGGAGTTTTCTACGTTTTTTTTTTAGGCTGGAGGAGACTAATGTCTGTAAACACTGGAGGAGAAATGCACATGTATTTGAGTTCTGATGATCTCAGAAATGTCCAAAAGGTGACTTCATCTTTTATGCTACTGGTTTGAGAACTGAACGTAAACACCTCCCCTCCTTCGTGAGCTCTCTGGTGAAGCACATGCACGGCAGGGGGATGGCCTCCTCCCGACGAGCGATCGTGTTGAACTTGCACTTCTTGAGGTGGTCGGCCATGCTGGCGATGTTGGCGAATTTCCACTCGTTGACTGTACCGAAGGCCGTACTGAATCTCCAGACCTGAGTGACACACGGGATCGATTTGTTACTATTACAGAGCACTTAATTATTCCTCATTTCCACACAGCAGGTAAGTGACACTGTGATTAGATAGAAATAGTAAAAACTGAGATGAATATTATAAGATATGTAAAGCCTGCAAAAACTTCACCCTGACCTGGAGTCCCATTATAGAATTTGTAGAGGGTTTTCCCTTTCAATTAGACAATTTAACACTAGTTGTATTAATAGTGACAACTACTTTATAACAAGCTCAAAACATCAATTCACCCAACATGTGATGAGAAGTTCCTATCCGACTATTTTTGTATTTGTCCTTGAGGGTGGGGGTATACATTTCTATTTGTGTCTGTAAGTTGTATGTTAATAAAAAAACAGCAAAATAAAATTACAAAAAATACACCACTCACAAAAAGTTAGGGATGCTTGGCTTTTGGATTAAATTTCAGAATGCACCTAAAATGCACTGTAACCTTTACTGTACAGGTGAACTTAGTGTAACCTTCTCTAAACTTTTGAATGCACATGTCCAATTGTTTAATGTTTCAGTACTTATTGAATAACATGCTCTCTAACAAGGTGATTAACCACAAAAATCACAAGCACCGTCTGATTTAATGTTCTGGTTCAATGACATCCAATGGCATCCTTTTACTTAAAAGGCTTTCATGATAGAATATCATTACAGGGATATTCTTGTCAAATATCCCTAACTTTTTGTGAGTAGTGTATATATAGAAATGATAATTTCCAAAACACACCAACCTTATCTGTGATCTGCCATGACGGAGATCCATCTGCACGCCGTTTCTTCCCCCACAGCAGGACGACCATGCCGCGCATCTGCAGCAGACTGGCACACACGTCCCTCATGGTGCGGGACACTCTGGATAGTTGGCACAAGCTGAAGCTGTCCAGGAAGCTCGCTACATGTTGCAACACCTCGAATGGAAGACTGCTGAACCCGTCGCACTGAGAGCCAAAGTGGCGGGCGCATCTCGGGAGGCTGTCTCCATTTTTTAAAGGTAGACCAGGCTGAACCCCGAAGGAGCCGAGGTGCCTGTCGTGGATGATCCTGAAGCCCTGTACGGACGGGCAGAAGCGTCTTTGGGAGTAGGTGCAGCCGTAGTAGGCCAAGGGGCAGCGTTGCTCCATCCAGCCGTTGAGCCCGGCGTGGATATCGCCGTGAACATTTTTGAAGTGAGACGAGAACTCGTCCCGTCGGAACAGCTGCCCGCACACAAACGTGAACATGGAGCGCTGTTTGGTTTGGTACCGAGCCACACATTCCAGGACTAGGTCCAGTCTGAGAGTGTGGAAGGGGCTGGGGTTGGAGAGCTGCGGGCTGGCGTGATCGCAGGCTGAGGCCGATGCGATGTCCCCGACCATGGTGTTGGTGGCGAGGATGGCGGACGGGAAGGAGAACGTCTGAGTACCAAAGTCAATGTGGTAGCCATCCACAAACCTGCTGTCTGAGATTCCTCTGCCTCCCGGAGAATCGCCGAGGCAGAAGAGCAACGCCGCAGTGATGAGGTCGATGCCGTGCAGGCCCATGGGGTCATCGGCCACCTCCAGGTCTGAGGTGTCCACCGCCTTGTCCTCCATCTTCGCTCGAAACAAGTAAGGGTCCGACAGCAGAGCCCTGCGTCCGTTAAATGTAAACATACTTATACCTCTCAGGACTTCCACGTTCTGCAGTTTACGCTCCAAGCACCTATACCTGAGTTCACTGGGTAAGTGTTGCAAGAAGTTGTTTCTCACATGATCAGACAGCAGGAATGGCATCGGAGCTGCGAGTGGCGCTTGTTGAGCCACAGGAGGCCCCAGAGCTACCACGGGCATATAATCCTGCGGCATCTCTGGCCAGACGAGGTTGGAGTCGTTTATTGGCTCCTCGATAATGTCTTCCTTTTCCTCGAAGAACAATTCCACAAAATCATTTTCCTCCACCCAGCCGATACCATCTTCTTCTCCGTCTGTTCCCACTGCGCAATCCACTCCGCCCACTGCTCCGAGCTCACACTCTGAATCAGAGTCACTCTCCTGCATATCTACATTCTTTCCTCCTTCAGCGACATAAACATTATGGCTATCACCGTTTTCTCCGTTGTGGAGCGCGCCGTTCTTATCAGTCTTTTCCCCGTTTAGATTTCCAACGATTACATCTATATCCTTGGAATTAGAGAGGATATCCAAGGCTGCTGCAAAACTTCTGCTAGTCTCATCTGAGGGACTGTATAACTCAGTGTAGGGCTCATCTTCCATTTCCACTGATCCATTACCCAACACAGTCTCTGGTAAACTTGACGCTGTGGCCATCTTTTCACTTTCATCGGCTTCTTTATCTCCATTCTTTGACACATTGGTCGTGACCTTCAGGGACTCTAACAACATCCTCTGATCCTGCAGGGCCAAGGCCATGTCTAACTGCTCCACCTCATCAAAGTCTTTGCTCAAGTTTTCGTAGGACTTGCGATCAGCGTAGCTCACGGGCCAGCGGTTCCACTCCATAGTACAACACACTATACTTGCTGGACAAATCTCAAGATGTTGTGCCATCTTGATCCTGGCGATAGTGAAGGGGCAGCCAAAGCCGTTATTTAAGCATGGCAGACGCTCATATGGACACAGTAGACGATGCTCCTCTAGTTTGCACGAGTGAAAAACCGCCCCGCACACAAGAGGGCAGCCGATGAGGTCGCAGGAAACACCCGTTTCTGGTCTTACCATGCATCTTCTGTTGATGCACTTAAGGCAGTGGGGGTGCAGGTTCTCCATTTTTTACTTTCTTACTCCGTGGGGAAAAGGTGTGAAGTGTTCAACCCTGAAACAAAGTCAACAAAACAGTATTTGATTCACACCTCTTGAGAAATCTCAAACATGACATGATAATAGCAAATGTTTTCAGCCAAACACGTGGAGCCGTCAGCTGGGCCAGAGCATGCCTGTGTTACATTATCCCATTGTAATTAATGAACAACACAACACACCCTGACACACCACATGTGAGCTCCTGTGCCAGTTAAGGGTTTTCTGTAACCTGGTCATGGTCTGTGCATGTTTACTAAATCTTTAGGCTGTCCACTTATATTTCACAACACCTTTCTTAGGTTTCATGGTAACACATGTTCTTCCAAGACTTCAGTGCAAACCTGACACCTCATCTTTAGGATCTCTGCCATTCATTCATGGACTTTGGTGGTGACAAGTCAGAAAAACCCTGAGGGATTTCTGCCTGTTAACTCAAACTGTTTGCCTCCCGGCCGCGGTAAATACCTCTGAATCCTGAGCCTCAGGCTTATTTTTGGTAGGGTTGCATATGTGAAAGGGGATAATGAGAGCTGGCTCAAGAGGACACCAAACAATAATTTAAAGACGCACAACAATGCTGCAAGTCCACTCAGCCCATGCTACACAGGAGAGCCATTGTTCAAGCCTTTACAGCCATTGCCAGCAGCAGCAGCAGCAGCTAGCTGGCTAAATTACGCAAGCATAACTGGCAGGTTAGCAAACAGCTAAAAACACAAACAACACAGGGGCAGCCGGCTCATACGAGTCTGACCGATTTAGACCTTTTTCCAATATCACTTTTACAGTCTATTTAAATACATAAAGTTTTATAAGCGATGAATGCACAAGCGATAGTGTGAACTGACAATTTATAAAAGTTTGTAAAAGTTAAACAAAAGAACATCAACAACATGGCCAGCCTGTTAGCATTAGCATTAGCAACGCGTCGCTTCTGGAAACCGCTTACCCGAGTTACGGGGCTCTCCAGGTTTTTGTCTCTTATCGATGTAAGAATTCACTCAGATCAGCTCCGTCGACTTTAGCATGAACAACCACACAATCATCTCAGAGTATGAAATGTGTCCCAATCTTCTTGCGCTGACATGAACTGGCTGCAGCTGGTCGGTCCTGCTGTGACTGTGAGTGAGACCTTCGCTTCGCTGTTTCTGTCGGTCGGCGTTTGTGTTGGTCGTGGTGCGGTGAGGGAACGACCGCGACGTAGCGCTACGTCATCACGTACAGCTGCCGAGTCATATTTAGGTTTATGGACGCAGACCCTGAGAGATGGACCGAGCGAGAGAGAGGGAGAGAACAGAAATAGACAGAGGGGGAAAACCCTGAGGACAGTTTTGTATGTTAGCAGTCATGAAATGACTGTGGCGTTTTTGGATTTTAATGGTTGTAGACTAACACATTACCTAAATTAGGCCTATTTATAATGGGTAAGTCTATAAAATATTAGGGCTGTTCATTTATCTTTCATCACCTTCTTATATTACACTGAATAAGACAGCAATTAATTGGAAGTTCTCTATTCAATCTATGTCTGATTATGACCAAATCTGCACAAAGTAAATTATTACCTCACATACCTATAAAATCCCACTCTCCTGCTATGCTCTGGCAGAGTTTTATTAAGTAGATCGACATGACTTGTGAAGAAATAAAACAGACACAATGCTCCAAGAACATCTTTATTGAGTCAATTTCCTACAAAATGACAATATTTTATAAAGAGAAACATTTGCAAGACTTTCATTCATATCTTAAATCAAACCTGCGCACGTCTGTTTTGCAACTGTACATGTGTATGTGTCTGTCCAATCAGATCCCCTGATTCATGAGGCCACTTCTGAGATGTGGTGGATGTTGGACAGAGTGAGCTGTGCCTCTTGGGCTGGGTAGAAACGTCTGGAGCGGAGCCACAGCCTCCCAAACACCCCGGTGATCAGCAGCAGGACGACCAGCAGCCCTCCGAGGACAAACGTCTCCACAGAGGGCACCGCACCTGCACGTACAGAGAGAATTAAACAGGTGGAACCACACACATTGCATATAAATAGTTACCACTGTCTGGCACCTACTGAAGCTGTAAATTGTAGAGATCATATAAAGGTAAAAACATACTTATATTTGGCTCTTTACTGTCGTTTAGTAGGCGTCTGATTGGTCCATAAGACACTGTGTGGGACAGTGGGATGTCTCTCCGCATCCGCATTAATCCCTCCTCACCAGAGCAGTTCTGTTTGGGCAGACATGGGGAAAACATAAAAAGAGCAGAGATGCTGTTAGTTTCAGGGTCAACCAGTGCATATTGAAATCAGGGCAGCTTCACTGGTAGCTCATGTAGCTGAAAAATAAATTCCAGCCTGATGGGTCTATATTAAGGACATAAGCTGCACATATAGCAGGCTACTTGTCTGAACCGGCCTCTGACTCCCAGTCTGAGGAATGGGTGTTGCATGAGCTCACTCACAGGCTGGCATAACCCTGGGGCGTTGTGGCAGATCTGGACGTTGCAGTGCAGGAAGACGTTAGTGTAAGAGCCGCCGACAAATTTGAACATTTGTATCCTGAACATGGCCTCTGGACCCTGGCCGTTCTTCAGGACACTCAGGGTCTGTTCATTCGACACCACGGGGCAGCTGGGGAAAAGGAAGACGGAGAAAGAGGGAAGGAGCAGATTTTAATTTGTGATGAGCTGGTTTTAAAACACGAGACAGATTTGTTTGAGTATATTCTCCCTGTGCACCCTGCGTTGTTAAATCATTGTGTGTTTCACTGCTCTCGCTGTTGCTAACAGTACCAAATAGTGCCTGGTCGTCAAGGACGTGCACAGCTGTTGAACTGAAACGCATGTGGCCTCTCAGACAGGGGTCACATGATCAGGCTCTGAGAGTTGTTGTCTGGCCAGCTCTCTAAGCAACAAATTCTCTTATTTCAGATTTCAACAGCGGCCACGTAAGAGGACTTAGAGCTGAGTGGTGAAAGAGCAGAGCCGTAATAAGCAGGTTTCAACACACTGTCGTTAAAGTATCTAGTGTGCATATGTAAATCCTAACCTACTTCTTCTCACTCCTTCAGCTGCAGGATGGCAAACGGAAAATAATAAGCTTTGCCAATCCGTATCTTGATTATGAGTTCCCTTTTTCCCCCTGTTAGCTCAGATTACACTCACACACAAACAAACTGCTTTTGTGCAAACAGTCTCATTATGCAGACCTGTCTCTGATGAAGGTGTACTGTATATTGCTGTATGGATCGCTGGTCGGTGTGGCCCAGCATCTCTCCATACGCAGCTCCAGGTGAGCCGGTATCTGTGGGGAAGACAGTAGTAAAACATGAAAATGCTGATTCACAGTAAACAACAGCTGTACTGGGAGGTTAAAACAACACGGAGGAGAGGAAGAGCCGCACTCGGATGACTGATCTGGTCACGGGTGGAGTGTTAGATTTCCAGCGTTGCTCGGAAGACCGCGATGTTGCTTAACGTGGTGTAACACTAACAACATGCTTAACCCAGTCCAAAAATAGCTGTCAATAGTAAGAATACCTCAAACACTTTCACGTGTTTTCCTCTAAAAGTCAATGCTTTCAGAATGCACAATATCTCCGACAGGCATTTTACTCCCAGGTCATTCCCACAATATCCACATTCATATGAGATATCAGTGTCAAACCGTGGAAAATAAACAATAATGGGAGTTTGCGATTTGATTTACCATGAAAACTTTGACAAAGATGTCGTCGTCCAGCGTCAGAGACGGCACAGTGGTCCACTTGTCTTCAAAGGCTTCGTCTTTGTACAACAGCATCGACACGGAGAAGTTTCCATCCTCTGTGTTCAGAGTTATTGTCCTGTGGTGTTAACAAGATTTTACAGTCACATGTAGAAAACTTATAATGTGATTATATAGGTTAAAACACACACACACACACATACCTGACGTCCACTCTGATCATGTTTTCACCGTTGGGTTGCTGGACCATGTAGTTGATGGGGTAGCGGCACACAAACGTTATGTTGATGTAGTTTCTCGTGATGATGTCCGAATCGTTGTTGTGTATGGTGTTTATGAACATGATGTGTGTATCATCTGACGCCTGAGGAGAGAACAAGGAAACACATCTGTCATCTCAGTCCAAGACTACAGAACATACAGAACATACAGAATATTTAGCATTATTGCTCAAAACAAATATGAGAAATTGTTTCCTAATAAATCGACTTAATAATTAATCCACAGGCTACAGGAGACAGCTTGTGTATCGGATTAGAAATGAGCCATTTTACAGTACTGACTATAAGGACAACAGTGCTTGACACCAACTAATCCTTTTCATTATCAGTGAGTAATTGGCAGATTTTTTTAAAAAAATCAGTTGGTAAGTTTGGTCCATAAAACACCAGAATACAGTGAAAAATGCAGGAAAGTTGCAAGTTTCAACAGTCCAAACACCCAAAACATTCAATTTATTATGAAGTTAGAAACATCAAATTAGGTTAAATTGTCAAAAGATTATGAGATATCAAAATAATTTTAGATTATTATTATTATTTTGATTGATGTTCACATAACAGATTCCCAATGGCTCTAGACGTCAGTGTTCGTTTGAAGAGACGTAACGTCCCATGTGAGCTGTGTGGGCCGGCCATGGCTGCAGCATTTCCACTTGTAAGGATCACATAAAAAAAGTAACAGATGGAGCCACAGAGGTCACTTTATGTAACCACTTTCCCAAGCTATAGCTTCAACAGCCACCGTCCTTTGACACACTGTAAATGTGAGAGATACTGTTCAATATTCTGACGCTGGCAAGTGACGTTGGTGAAACCATAAAATGGAGACGGGTGAAAAGGTTGTGTCCAGGGTTTGTGTGGGCCCCTGCTGGGTGCAGATGGAGCACTGAGCTTCTGTGGTCACTGAGCGGGATGAATTGCCCCGAGCTCTAACGGTTGAGACATCTTTTACTACCTCTTTGTAAACACACGACCCCCCACTATGAGCACTGCTGACAGGTTTCTACAGTGCAGCGAGCAGCAGGTCCTGTGACACTTGCACTTATCACTCGGTAATACGACAGCTCTGCATCCCACAAACCACAGAACCAGCCACTGAAACACGAACGAGGGCGCTGCCACGTTTGAATGGCAACGTCTGACCTTTAAACCCCAACAATTCAGTCATTTTCTTCTCCGACGGTGGAGTTTCAGAAGGTTCTAAGGTCAAGGTGAACGCGAGATTGACACCTATGGCATTCCTCTGCTTTAGCAACAGCCATCTAATCCAGAGCGGGGTGAGACCTTCCCTCAGCCTCTGTGCAAAAAAAACCTTGTAAAACCACTGGGAGATTTCCTCCCTGTGTTAAACTGTTGTTGGCTTTACAAGAAAAACCTTCATGCATTCCAAGCAGGAAATTCAAGGACACTTATGTGGTGAAGTAGGGATTGAAACCTCTCCAAAGACCGATTCCATGGGAGTGGCTGGATTAAAATAATCAGGGGGCTCGTTGGCCGGTGATTTATGGCCTTCCTATTCAGCGAGCTTCAACAAATAATCATCATTTCCATGTCAATTCTGATAATTTAGGGCAACAAGGCCATTCATGGTCCCAGTGCTGCGTTGAATAAGGCCCTGTGCTGTTATAGGGAAAAAAGAACAACGTCACCCTTCTTTCTTGACATACATGCCACCCCCACTTCTTTTCTCTTCACCCCTCTCTGTCTGGGCTCAGGGTATGTGCCTTTCTCTGTCCATCTTATTATACATGCTATGAGCTAATTCCAAAGTGTCCATCTGAACACAGAGAGTCTCAGTCCACATTGACATCACTGCAGAGAGAAAGAAAAAAAAAAAGGTGCTGCTGCTTCTCCAGTTCCCACAACAACGGCGAGGCGTCGTAAAATAGATAATTTATTATGATGGGGATTTTATGTTGTCAATAATGGAGATCACAAGTGTAGTTTGTCTTCATAGTGGTGTCTTCTTCCTTTGTCAGTGGCTCTTCTAAATGTCTGAGTTCACGTGCAATATTTCATTTTATACGTTTTTTCCTTTTCTTTTTCTCTCTAAACTCTTAAATCCTGCAGACACGGCCCGTCTGAGAAACTTTCACAGGCTTTAAAGCAAATGTTTAACGAAAGACTGAAGGTCATACCATTATGGTCCCGCAGTCGGAGAGGTTTGTCTTTATGCCGAAAACGTAGTGATCTCCCACCTCAGTGCCACGGCACTCTGGATCATTTAAATGCAAATCCCAAACCTAAACAGGGGGAAAAACACACACACACACAAATACAGCTATGAAGCAAAAGTCACATTGCATTACTTTGAGGGCAAGTACTTAAGTTAGTGCTGACTTACGTAAACTGGAGGCACTTTGTTGAGGAAGAAAGCACTGGGAATAACGACCTCCATATGATCGTTGGTACAGATGACAGTTTCATTGAGCTCTGATTGAAAGAAAATACAAAAAAGAGATTAAACCTCACACAAAAAATATTACTGTCACATAATGTGAAAAGACACTGATTATTTTTTGTATCAGTTTTCATATCTGTCTTACAATAACTCAGCTACTAGTATTTCCATAATACTGTAACAGATTTACCTGAAATGAAGATTTCACAGACTGAATCCTTTAGATAGGATGCAATATTCAACATTAAACTAATCAATAACATGCAAAAAGTTCTGTGCATCAATATTTATGACAAAAAAAAATACAACAGCACAGTATGTAGAGTATAATATAACTCGTAATGCTGCATGATGAGAACTTTTGCACATCGTACTTGGAAGTTAATGTTGCTCTTGACACTTTTTCATTCACCTACTGTAATTAAACAATCGAAAAGATTTCAAAGCTCCTGCGGTCATCAATATTTACAGTTTGTTTGATTTTTGTGCTGTTTCGTCTTTTGGTTGTGTGATGTGAGGTGTGAGCTCACCTTCCTCCTCAGGCTCCAGATACACCGCCGAGATGACCATCCTCATGGTGAACAGCAACCAGATAACAACCAAACTGGCAGGTGCCATCTTCCTCAGGACTCTCCCTCTGGTTCGTCTCTTAGCTCAGCCTCTCTGCCGCCCTTTGGGACTTTCCCCTCAAAAGTCTGTGAATCTTCTGGGGACTCTCTGTCACCAACAAGACGTAGTACCCCCCCACCTCTTACTCCAACCCTCGAAACACGGCTCTAATGAACTGGGAGCCTCCCTCTGGCCTTAAAACACCAGCTTGAATGATGTCCCCACCAACAATGAGATTCCGCACATGAATAGGGGGAACTGAGGGGAGTCCAAGGTAACACGTATGTTACCGCCTACTGCGCCCATGTCCTCTTAGTAAACATCTTACAACTGTTTCTTACTACAGGGGGCAACAAGAAAGTCTGGTAACCATGCAAAGTGAAACAACAGCACTGGGTTGGCACTCTTTGTTGTCTACATCCTTTGTCTGGACATTTTAAAATCTTTACTGGTGCGGGAATCCCAGTCACTCAGGCGTAGAGAAAGTGATTACGAGTCAAGGGCAATTCAGGGATGATGCCAAGGACCTGTGAGTGTATGTGTGTGGTGGGTCAGACTATAAAATACTTGGGTTGGCAAATACAAGAAAACAATAAATATTTTTTTTGGTTTAAAAAACAAGGCGTATAAAAGAAACCGCTGAGTATGTATCACACTTGCCCGAAACAATTTGTAAGTGAGATAACGAGGCATAAAATTCTCAATGTTTTCTGACTTTTATAAGTTTCATTCACAAGATAAGTTTCCAAGACACTGAATCTTCACCTTTTTTTGTCTTGCAAATACGACAGGCTCAAGTGTTAGGCCAAACTGTCCGGCATTGTTTTAACAGACAAATAGCTTAAAGAAGAGAGTCCTGCTATAATCTCTCACTTCTACTGACTTTTGTAAAGACGTAAAAGCGAGTTAAGGTCATAAGTGAGTAAAGGTCAATGGCTTCCTTCCTGCCGCCATTTTTTTTACTGCAAAGGAAGAAACCACAATAAAAGCACAGGACAAAAAAAAACAGTCATAACACAGTGACAGTCTGCCAGACACTCAGATTGACAGGTTTTTATTTCCTGATTGTTGTGAGAATAAATAAAATCACTGATGTGATTTCATTATCTGAATTCCTCCGTGTTCATCTGTCTTGTCATACAGTGATATTCCATATAAATGCACAATTATATTAGATTAACACAAACAAAAACTCTGAACAGTCCAGTCAAACGTGACTGTCAAATATGAACCTGGACAGCTGAAGTGGTTACTTGATCCGTTAAGTTACAACTATGATAAGAGACGCAAATGCACAAGAGATTTAAAAGTGGATCCTGAATACAAATAAGACACATGTAGTAGTCTGTCAGTGATTTGCTAAAATATCTTCCTTTTTTGGAAATGCATTTGACAACTTCAGGATGCTTATATAAAAAAGTGGAATGTGCAAAATCAGAGTGCGTATATCTCCACTGTGAAAAGAGTGAGAAGTCTTTGCCTTTGTATCCTCAGCTTCACTCCAGAGGTTCACTATCTTCCGTAAACAGATCTGCGAGGTCAGCTACTGTCAGGACCGCAGCCTCCGAGTGCTTCATGGTTGTGCTGGTGTGACTGGAGTGAAAAAAAAGAAAGAAAAAAAAAAGCATTTATCAGACCCCAGACGTCAAAATTTTAAATCCAACCTCAGTTTCCTACGCATTTCAAGCTCTTACCTTTTCTCTGCTGTCTTCAGCATCGCCTGCATTCGCTCTTCGATAGTGGACTTGATGAGAAATCTGTGAACAAACGTTGGCCTGGAGGAAAGAAAAAAAATAGAGTGTGCAAAGAAGGAGGGGCACTTGTAATGAAGTACTGTACACTAGCGAAGTAAATCCAGTTAACAGCTGCGATCGCTTCTGGACAGTTACAAAGGAGAAGGTGAGCGTGAATTTCATCTGACCCACTAACTTTTAAAATCATGATACATTAGGATTTATGTCTTTATTTCTTAATATGAATTACTGTAAATCCTAATCTAGATGCAGATGTTCTGTTTCCTTGGTAAATATTTTAATAAATAAAATAAAAATAAAATAAAGACTATAAGAAATGTGCAGCCTTGGTAGAGACATGTGCTGCTTAGGTGCTTTTTTCTGAGATACTGTCACATGTTGTTGTTATGGAGCTTTGGCTAAACTCTGGCCGCCACCTGTAAAACCACAATTTATTTTTACAAACAGGTGACATCTACAGCCAAGGAAGTAGCAGCTTCAGCAGTGGAGGTGGTGCAAGTGTTAAAATATAAAACCTCTAACCTCTAATTTGCACCTGCAGGTGTGATCTGCAGCTGGGAAACAGCACTTTACTGACACACTCATCCCTCTGCTTCTTACTTGGTTTGGCCGATGCGGTGCACTCTGCCGATGGCCTGGAGCTCATGAGCCGGGTTGAGGATGGGCTCGACCAGCAGCACGTGAGTGGCTTCGATGATGTTGAGACCGTTGGAGCCCGTGTGGAGAGGAAGGAGCAGGATGTTCATCTTCTCTTCATATTTAAAGGAGCACAGATTCTCCTGGAACATTGAAGTCAATAAAGTGACTGTTATAATCAGACCTGGATGATGGCACAACTGCAAATACATTGTCTGTCATGTCTTTTTTTTTTGCATGCAAGCAAAAGAGACAAGTTTATATCTGTACTTCTCACAGGATGCCACACCTCCATCCTGTTGCCTGCACTGACCCAACTCTTTTAAATAGCTTTTATCAGGTTGATACACTGAAACTACAGAGTATTTACTAATTTACTTACTCATAAAAAATAAATTAACAAATTTAATAGAAGTTTTTAGTTGATAGTAAAATAAATATCTGGTTCCAGGTTTTACAAAGAGGAACTGCTGATAATAGGAAGCTGAGGTCAGCGTGAATGGCAGATATTTATGGGGTATGTCTGTCAGCAGGTTATCGCACAAACTGGGGAAATGGAGTTCCTTCACATGCTCTGAAGATAAGATCTTAAGTAAAAGGACACATGATTAGATTTTGGAGGTAATCTGGACCTTGGATTTTCACCATTACAGGATTATAGTTTCTTTAATACCCAAAAGAAATGTCTGCAAGTCAGGAAGTAAATCCAACCTAAAGGTGAAGTGATAGGAATAATCTGTTTGGGTGTGGAGGAAATATTTCTGACAGCTTGCTAGAAACTTTATAAAGTGTAGTAGGGTGTGGCAAAGTGGTAAAAAGCAGCTGTGTCGTTAAAAGTAGTGTTTATTATGCAGAGAATGGTTTGAACCTGAAATTTGTGAATCCCATTGATCTGTGAGAACTCCATGTTGTTGTCGAACAAGGCCTTCGCAATGATGTCCAGGACGCTCTGCCACTGTGAAGGACAGAAAACAAAACAAAAACTGTGTCATCGAACTGAATCATCACAACAACACTCCCTCTGACAGAGCAGGGATGGCTCACTGTTACCGTGGAGAAGACGAGACACTTGGCCCCGGGGTCGGTCACTTGGATCTTCTTCAGCGTTCTCACCACTGCCTCCACTTTGGTTGAGTGACTCCCCTGATAGACACAGGAAGACAAACGGTGAGCCTGAACCACATCTGGATCATTCAGGTGGATGGATGGTCATTCAGGTGGTAAGTGCTGCTGACTGACCTTGACTGGGATGTCCTGGTCCTGGCTGGACGACTGTGTGGTGAACACGTAGGAGATCTCCGTGTGGGACGTGGTCTGCCTACAAATCGCGCACTTGATGGCACGCCGCCTCGAGCCCACGCTGTACTGCTCCACGATGATGGCGATGCACTCGTTACAGAAGCAGTGGCCGCAAGTCAGCACGGCCCACTGGAGAGGAGAGGGGAGACGAGTGTTAGTTTGCAAAGAAACACTGACTTACTGACATGCAACACTCCCCGCGCTACTACGCTCACCTCCTGTCCCAGGGGCCGAGCACAGATGGGACACGGCTCTGGGTTCAGTCCTCCAGTGGATTTGTCCTGAGACTGGAACAAAGGAATTCATGTTATTTGGAGCCATTGTATAGAATATATTTTCTTTGTAGTCACCAAGGAAGTTAAATTACCTTCTCCAGATTTGTGAGATACAGAAACTGGCCGAGCTTCTTCTGAAGCTGAGACTTGGCGACTGCGTGGTCGTTCAGAAGCTTCACTCTGTTCTGCTCCACCTGGAGGCAAAGCAGCCGAGGACAGAGGTCAGGAATGCAGCTAAGTAGTTTCAGCAGCTTTAGTTGATTAAAACATTTAGCAAGTAAAGTTTAATTCTTTTTTTTATCAAATCTTTCAGACCACAGATCAGCAAAGAGCCAGAGTTTACAGACTGCACTTATATTAGCAAATCAACCATAAGTGTGAAAACAGTGGAGTGGATTTTATTGTTTAGGGCGATATAAATACAACCATTTAAATGAATGAGTGACATCATTCAGTTGTAATAACAGAGGTGTGTTGTTGTCTTTCGTTCACCTCATGCGGCTCGATGATGTGCAGCAGTTTGGGCTTCGGCTCGTCGGGGAGTCGCACTCGTAGTCTCTCTGTGGCCATACCCAGCTCATCAATGGCTGACACGTGATTTCGCAGCACCATCCAGTACTCGTGCAGCACCTGAGCAGAGACAGAGACAGTGTTCACTCCAGTGCTGTTTCACCTTTTACTGATTTTATCTATGAAAATATCCAGAAGAATCATTAGGAGATAAGAAATGTAAATGTGCTAAATGGTTTGTTGTACATTTAAGTAAAATTTAACATATTTACCAAAAGAGCAGTGTCTGAAATCATGTTTTCTCAGTCTGTTATAATATTATTTGTTTTGTTTTTTAACATTTACAAGATGCCTCATGGTGTTGTGTTAAACAAAGTGTATTCAATGGCACATGGACCTTCCAAAGGACACACTACATAATGAATCTTAAGCCAATTTTTAAAGTCGCTCCTAACATTTTTAATTAAAGAGAGAGACATTGTTTTGTCTAACAGTCGTGTGCAGAGCGAAGTTGTGCAGGTTTTTAAATTGTTGTGAGAGGATCTTGTATATGACTCGCACTTTGGGTTTTTAAACAGGTTGAACAAGCTTGAAAATGAAGAAACAGTCATTCATTGTCATTCACAAACCTTGTACTCCTTCTTCCAGTTCTCAAACAGCTCCATGAAAGTGTTCCCCTCCTCCACCAGCTCTGGATCCATGCGCTTCGCTTTGGCAAAAGACAGGATGGCCTTCAGGGTGCGCTCGGTCTCGCTGGCCGCCCAGAGGCCTCGGCTGGTGGTGGGGAGACGGTCGTCCACCAGACCCTCTTCGTCCTCAATCATCTCTTCAAAGATGGCCGTCTGACCCTTCACCCTGTGAGGGGATTTTTTTCCAATTACAAAACCACTTTATGTTTCCATGCAGTGCAACTAACAGGGTCTGTAAAATATGGTTGGACTCACGTGTGAGCAAACAACTTGGACTCATAATCTGTGAAAAGTTCATCTGCTTTGCAAAAGACACAGCTGGAAATATGACGAGAGAGGAACATGAGTTATAGTTGAAATTCAGTGTAATAAGCAGAACTATCAAAATATTAAAAAAAAACAAACAATGTTTCTCATTGATTTCCTGTTCGTGAAAAATGCTCAAAAGCTGTGAGAAACCTTAGAATTTGTGTGTAAATGCCCGTTGAGGTCTTACTTGTTGAGCGGCAGCCTCATTGGCCTGAGGTGACAGATGGTGGCCTCGTCAATCACTTTCTGTGAAGCTGGCCCCTCGAGGCTCTTCACCGCGTCTTGCACAGTCTTCTGGGACTTCATCAGATCCTGCATTTGTGTGGTGAGGAGGAACTGCAAACCACAGGCGTCACGAAACCTGCAGGACGACACATTTGTTAATTGAGACAAATCTCAATTATTGACATCTATCAGTAAAATGTGACTTCCGTACTTGTCAGCCATGGAGAGTTTGCTGGCTTGTTGCTTGTAGCTGGACGTCAGCTCGTTCTTGATGCGGGACACCAGGTCGTCGTCGTAGGAGCTGCGGGTTGCCTTCTGAATAACATCCAGCCACCAGGGAGAGTTCAGACTGACCTGGACAAAGACAGTTTTGCATTTAATCTCAAGTTTTTGATACAAATACTGATCGATTTAACTTCACTGGGTCTAAATGTTGTGTTGGTGGATTGTTTATTATTCTGTGTATCACAAGAAGAAGAAAGAAGCTCCTCACTTTGCGTTTGAGCTCTTTGATGTTCTGTAGCACCGGCTGCAGGCCCTGGTAGGCGTCTGCCACCTCAGAGTCGTATTTGGTCATGTAGTGCTGTCGCAGCTGCTCAGCCTGCAGAGACACAGAGGGCGAGAGGCTCAGTCGTGTTCATCTAAACAAGCGTGACAGGTACAGCTAACATTAGCATGCAACAACGTGTTCCCAGTGTTAATTAGAAATGTTAACACATCACCTCTTCACTCAGTCGATCATCTCTCAGCGTTGGCGGTATCCCAGGATGCTTTGCATTCAGCAGTTCCATCAAATTATGGGTGGCATGAAGCCTCTATTTTCATGGTAATAAAACAAAACGGCAAAGTAATTAGAGCTTTTTGTGTTCATACATAGACCATAAATAAATGCTGTATCTGTTTCCAGAAATCTACACATGTAAAAGACGTGAATAGGATGAGGCAACGCACCTGTAATGAATCCGTTTTCAGCCGGTCTTTGTGCTCCGCTGATGAACGAAGCACTTCTCTATACATCTCCACCGCCTCTATGAACTCATCTGCAGGCGGGAAAAAGGAAACGCGATTGTTAGCGACACTCTAAGTGTCCGCCACATGTAGAGTGAAAGAGACCGAGACACATTATACATACGGCCTTCCCCGAGTTTTAACTTAAACAAAGCATGTTGCTACAGAAAGCGTTGTTGAGATCATGGCTGTTGTTTTGTTTGAACTGATTCCCATGGGAAACCGGGAGCACAAATGCAGAAGTGGGGTTTTATACCTCTGATGATGTGAATTCCTGCCAGGCCATTGAGGGCGCACACCAATTGTCTGTGAGCTTCTTCACACTCCACTCGACATTTCTTCTGCAGGGACTTCAGGAGCTCCTCCATCGTCATGGTGCTGGGGAGGAGACAGACAAACCCACTCAACAAACCCTTGGACGCAAATTACACAGAATGGGTCGGTTCTAAATAAACACAACTGCACAGTGTGTATATGATAAAACAGGCTGGTCAGGTCTTTTACCGGCTGTGAGACTCTAATTAGTCCAGCAAATTGTTAATTAACTGATGCAGCTGCCTTTAGAAAAAGACCCCTCCTCTACAACGAGTGCCTTGTCAGCACAACATCGAGGGTCGTCGTACCTTTTCTGCAGAGGCAGGAACTCCCCCCTCACAGCCTGTGGATGGCAGCAGGCCTGACGCAGCCTCAGCAGCGGGTACAGGATGGTGTTGACGGTGCGGCGGTCCAGGCTGCCGAGTTTCAGGCTCCAGTCGGAGATCTTCCTGAGTTTGACCAGAGCGTCCTGGGAGCAGACCTCGTGCTGGCGGTGGTAGAAGTGACCTTCGACGGGAGAAAAGCGCAGCCAGTGCACCTCCTCTGTCTGAGGGGGGATCTGGATCTGGAAAACACACACAATCGGATCATAAGAAACTTGTTTGTAAATGATTTGAAATAAGAAATAAAGACCTTTTGGGACACCCACCTGATCAATGACGTCTTTTTTAGCAGATCTCCATAGCAACTGAGCGATTACATTGTATAGAGGCTCTGTGTTTCCACGTCGATAAGGCCGATAAAGCAGCTGGTACCACCAGTGTTTCACCCAGTATGGGTCGACTCCCAAAAAAAGGACAAGGCCATACAGATCTGGACACAGAACAAAATCAGCTTTTTAAATTGTTTTCTGTCTCTTTTCGACAAATTAAGGCCAAAAACAACTTTTATAGACAGCATCAGCAGAGAACAAGGAGATATATTTTTTTCCATGGTGAAGATTTTCTTGTTTTTTTTACCTTCTAAGCCTCTCTGGACGGGAGTGCCACTCACACACCAGCGGTTCACAGATGCGAGACGCAGAGCCATTTCTGCAGCCTGACAGGAAAGTAACAGGGAGAATTTACAATTTATCAATAGACAAACTCAAATAAAATACTGTCTATAACAAAGTTTTTGATCTAAGATACAGATAACGCTATAAAAACTACCCATCAAACTTGTCATCTAATCCAGTAACCAGGTTCTGATGATACCTTCGCAGTTGGACATTCGACCATCTGAGCCTCGTCCAGACAGATGCGCCACCACTCCACCGCCACCAGAGGACTGGGAACGGCCATGTAGCGCTTCTGGTTGCGGAAGCGGCGCCCGTCCTTGCTGTTGCTGTGGGGAATGTCGACGTAGTTGAGCTCCGACCGCAGCACGTCGTAGGTGGTGATGACCACGTCCTGCTCCGCCAGCATATGTGGCTGGATGAAGCCGTGCTTCTTCACACCCTGATAAACCTGAGAGGAAAGAACACATAAGAATTTAGCTTTTAGCTCTTCAGAAGTGCAGAGAAATAGTGATTAAAATGCAAAATACTAAAACTAAGAAAGAAACATAAATGTATTTCAACACAGTTTATGCACAAACGTTACTGTTTTGCAATTAAATCTGCATCATGTGTAAAAGTTTAACAGCTGCAACAAATGGGTCATGACCACAACATCTGCTGCAGAAAACACATCATCATCACTCATCAGCCTTAATCATGTAGAACTAATATTTTAGAAAAATGCCCACACGTTAGATCACGTTATCTTTTACTGTGGTGTAATGCGACTCGTCAGCTCAAATTGGGCTTCACAAAACACACACATTAGTCGTGATTATTAAGCAGATGTTACAGTATGTCGACTAACATAAACCAAACATAGAGTTTTTAAAGAGTGTAGTCAAGTGTTTAAGCTAAGTTCACTGCTCTTCATACTGTATATAGACTATTTTGGGGTGTATCTGAACGTGCAGTGTCCTTAAAAGGATAGTTCACCCAAAATTCAAATTTCACTCATTATCTACTCACCCTCATGTCGACTAAGAGCTGTGAGAATTTTCAGAGTCCTCCGTTCCTTCTCTGAGTTACAGGGGGGTCCGCGCAGCAGATTTGTCCATATAATGGTTGTCAATGGACACCAGGTTTCTTCGTCCAAAAAGACACACCAAAAAACATCCAAATACCTCCATACTGCTCGTCTGTAATGTCCCTCTTGTATTGAAGCCCTGACATGAGAAACGGAGGAACGGAGGGCTCTGGAAATTCTCCCAGCTCTTAGTCGACATGAGGGTGAGTAGATAATGTGTGAAATTTGAATTTGGGTGAACTATCCCTTTAAGTCCCATGCGACATGGGCCAGATGTTTTGCCTGGTAAGTACAAAAGAAAAAACCCTTTGCGCCACTCAAGTGAGATTGTACATATTTTGTATAAGCTAGAGAAACTAAACTTCAAAAATTAAAAAAAAACAAAACTGTTTTTCTGGTTCAATACTAAACCACCAACAGGTAAAACAATCACGCCTGGAACAGTTCGAGTAAACATCTCAAGCTTTGACATATGTCTATTTTGGTTACATATGTTTGATTGATTGACTGACTGATTATTCTTTATTTCGAACATATTAAACAGAGAGAGAGAAAAAAAGTCATACAAAATAAGTAACACACAAGTCCAATATTCAAACCAGTAAACGCTCGAAAAGGAGCAGGAAGAAGCCGAGCTCATCAGTTCCCGCCCCTTAATCACTGCTCCATCATTCCATAATAAAATAAAACAAAATAAACCGAATACAAGCAAACATGTATCCATGTTGTCTCACCAGCACTCGGAGCGAGGAGGACCTGATGTGTCGGTTGATCTCCTCCACCCACTGGTGGCAGATGGAGCTGGGGGAGATGATGAGGGTGGCGCCGGTGGAGACGGGCTTCATGGCGACCAGGCAGTGAGGACAGTAGAAAGGAGTCGTTTCAAGGCTTTCCTCTTTGTAGTTCACACAGTCCGCATGCTGCCACAGCTGGCAGTTCATACACTGGACACGGGCCTTGTAGTCAATAATGCCCAGTTCTCCACAGATGCACTCGAAGCGGTAGTCTGGGGTGTTGAAGGGGACCACAGACGCCCTGGTGGGGGGGTCTGTCTCCTCCTGTGGGTCGAGCCGAGGGGCTTCTCCCATTTCTTCAGGTGGCTCGTCCGCTCTGGCCGTGTCCTGTGCGTCCGACTCACTTTTATCCTGAGACATCTGTAAGGACGTCGTGGACGTATCCAGCGTGTCGTCTGACTGATCGGCTTTCTCGCTGCTGAGACTTTCATCCCACTCCTTCTTCGTTTCGGTTTCCTCCGGCACAGGACAGTCAGACGCCGGGGGGCTCAGATCTCTTTGATCCTCTGCGAGAGAGTGATGCAGAGCTGCTTCTGCCTTCTCTTTGGCTCGTCTCTGAAACGTCCTCCTCGGCGTGCCCTCTGTGCTTTTTGTTACCTTAAAAGAAAACAACACAGACCAGAGTTAGATGTTACAGAACAAAGTCTAATTAGTGGGATCAAAGATTCATATTGGAAGCTGTTAATTCTTACGGATTTGGATGCTCCTGCTAACATCTTCTTTGTTTCTTTGTAGTTCTTCCCGAGCTTAAAGGACCCTGCCAAACCGCGACCTTTGACCCGGTCGACCAGGCCCTCATCTATCAGCTTAGCCAGCGTCTTCTTGATGTGGTTGCGGTTCTTCAGGAGGTCATAGCCGTAAGTGGCGCGGATATAGGTGAAGATAGCGTTGACTGAGGCTCCTTTGCCAGATCTCATTTCCTTTATGGCCGTGAGCAGCATCACACGCACGGCTGCAGAAAAATACACAACGTGTTGAAGGTACAAACTGCAAATAAGGCAAATAAAAGCTGAAGCGTCTGAGAGGAATGTGAGTGACGTACTCGGGTGAGATATTTTCATTTTCGGCTGAAATTCAGTCTTGCAATGGGTTACTTTCTTTCTTTCTATTGGAGGAGGAGGAACAAAGTAATTCACAGATTTTCCCTGCAAAACCAAAGAATACATTATCATGAAAATACAGAACATCAAGCTGATGCGTCACATACAGAATGCTTTAAAATAACAGTGACAAGTGGACAAAATTCATATAGATATTTCAATGACTGTAAATAATCATACGTGACAGGAAAAGGTGAAATTCTTTTAATAAACTCTGTATTTTTTTACTCGAGCTGCCTACAGATCCTCACCACTGGCAGCGTTAGAGCCTCCTGCTCCAGGTCCTGCCGAGTGTGAAACAGGATGAGAGCCAGAACTTCCACCGTTTTCCCGAGCCCCATCTCATCAGCCAGGATCCCACCTGGCCAATCGATGCCAGCCAGAGGAAATTCTCTAATTATGCTGTGAGAAAAATAAACACCGGTTAAAGAAACCAAAAATACCTTCAAGCGTCACTGGAAACGTCCAGGAATAGTTTAATCTAAAAGACCAACTTTCTCAGGAAAGACACATTGCTGTTTATTTTTCAATATTTTAAGAGGCAGAATCTTAATTCTAATCATTTATATTGAGAATGGTCATCCCAAAATTTCAGCACAATCTGAATGAATCCTCAAACGTGACGGGATGTAGGTTCTTACCAGCCAGTAAACGGGTTGTAGAACAACTTCTTCCCACACAAAGTGACCGACTCGCGCCACAGGAAATGCAGAGATTGTTCTGCAATGAGATTTTAGATATATGATTAGCTTTGCTCCAATAACTCTAATTATAACATCTGTTTTAATGGGTTCAATCGATTAAAATGCATCTAACAGCATAGAAAACTTCCATCTTAGATGACTAATAGACACAGAAGAATATAAAATTTCACTTTCTGCTGCAGACAAAGTCATTGGGTACCTTTGTGTGACGTGTTCTTGTATTTTTCTCTCCTCAGCATCCAGTTGACGGCCTGGCTCTGATAGCGTCTGAGCACAGGAATGAGAGCCTTGTGCTGGACGTCATAGGTCACCTCCTGACTCTCACTTTGGTGCAGATGTCTGACGTAATCATAGAGCTCCTCCACATTTTGCCTCTCTAGGTCGGTGTCACACTCCTCCTCATCGTTTTCTACAACTTCTAGATGGAAAACCCAGCAGAGAAATGACACTTTTTCTGAATGTTTGTATACTATTATGATTACGAGACAAATATAGTAATAGTTGCTACATATTTTGCATTAAAAGGTATCAGAAATCACAGTAGGCATTGAACATTAGGACCAAACTCTTACCAGGGATGATGAAATCGTAGAAATACTCCATCAACTTCTGCATTAATTGATTTGCTTTCTTCAGCCGAGCATTTCCCTCACTGAGGAAGTCTGGCTTCCCGAGCCCCGTTTCCAACAAGTAAATCCCGACCTGCCACACACAGACAAGTAATAGTTTAAGTTAGAGATGTTGATTATCTTAAACACAGTGAACCAGAGAACAGAGCTGTTTGGTATCCCAGCCTCAGGAGAAACAGAGGCTCTGATAGTAGGTTTGGGTGATTGTGAAAACAGCTATGTAGTCAGCAGAAAAAAAGCTGCTGGAACCCTGAGGAGTCTTGGGAAACCCTGGTGAGACTTAGAGGAGTTTTAGTCATGTCAATTTATCATATGGTCATTGTTTTATGTCCAGATGTAGCACCATCTGTCTTCCCATTGTTTTTCAGTCAGTTCCCCACTGTCTACGTTATAAATTACTAATTACTTGAATAGAAAATGACTGACCACCTCAGCAAAATGCAGCCATTTTAAAAGCAGGTATACATACAGTGTTGACAATCTAATATTTAACACATTATTGAAGACAGGGCTTGTGATTTTGGAAGAATAAAGATAAGAGCTAAGATGGAGTGTATCATGTATTGTAATAAAGAGCACCTTGTTGCATTCTTACTTTAAGTGACTCCTCATTTGTTTGATGGCAGAGCTGTATCACCCTCCTCTTCTGCAGCCAGTCGAGCTCCTCCAGCGGGATGCGACGGAGGCTGCACTCCGCTGTGCAAGTGTCCTCATCCGGCTTCCACTGCAGCGCCGAGCTCTCGTCACAGCTGCTGTAACTGAGGCAGAGCTGGTCCCCTATCCTGTGGAGCGTGAACGCTTTCTCTTCACAGTCGCCTGGCAGCCAAGCAGGACGAACGCAGAACTCCCCGATGAGCGCCTTCCAGATGTGGCCGAGCTTTGCAGCCGGCAACACAGTCAGTGCCAGGGAGGCTGAGGGAACAGTTCCCTCTGACGACGTCCCAGGGAGTTCCTCTGTGAAGCGGACGGAGCGTGTAGAGGTCGCCTCCGTCACTGTGACGTCCTCTGTGGCTGAGAGGAAGGAGCTGCTGGGAGTGGCGTCCGCAGGGAGAAGGGAGCAGGCTGCCGTCGGGTCCTCATCCACCTGGACTGGGTCGTTCTTACGATCATCCAGCATGTTCCAGTCCAACCTCTTCTTGGCCTCCTCATCGACCCTCACAGGAGGGGCCCTCTTCCTTCGGCCACTCATGACTAAACAACAGCAAATTGAGTCTCGATTACAAAAATATTTCCACAGATAGTGCAGGTTTATTTTGTAACCATGCTCTACAATTTAAGTTATTATTATCAATATAAATGGTATGTGCTTTGATGTGTTATTCATCTAATAGCCATAATCACTTGCTTTGTAGTAACTGATCTGTCTTTATCTTTATATTTGAGAGTGAAGACATATATATATATATAATATTACATACTACTTTGGACAAACCACTCAAAATAATTCAGTTTTAGTTGGGTAGTATGTGTAGTGAGGAATTAGTGTGGTAAATTGGATCAGTTTAGTTGGATGGATTTTCAATGGTCTGGTTTGTCACTTTCAAGACCCTAATGTCATCAATGAATCAATCAGTTTTCATGATAGTAATAGAGTATATTTGATATAAACAAGTCACGCATGTAATAAACCATAATCTCGCGTTATTATGATAAACACAAACACATAACTTCTGCCACTGCACATTTCTCCTGCAGTGTGTCCGTTAACGACAAGCTCATAATAATAAACACCCGCTAGCTAGGCTGATAGATGTCGATATTTTAATTCTTCTCTTTCATAATAGCATTTACTTTTTCTACTTGAGCTAATGAGACGGGAAACAAGGCAACAGAGCTGTGATGCACAAACACTGTTACACAATGAAAACATTGAGTCTCTGTCGCTGCGTATTTTTTTAACGTCTCACCGCAAAAAAACGAGGTAAAAACGACAACATTTATTTTCCGAGTCTCGTACTAACCTCTGTGGTTTCTATCGCTGCAGCAGGAGACGCTTCATGAGCCTGTGGCTCCGCATTTTTGAGCAGAAAGGAACCAAAACACACTTCAGTTAGCGGCTGCCATGTAGGTGTTCGCCATTTTTAAATACAGGAAGTGAGGTCAGAGCAGGAGGATGTTTCACAATAAAAGCATTTTTATTTTTTATTTGATTTTATTCATCATTGTATCCTCTCGTTTTTGTTTCATTCGACCAGATTGCAATTAAATTGAATGAAATCTGGGATTTATTTTAAAAAATAAAATAAAATAAACCATCTAACCAAAAAGTGTTTTTCGTTGCATTATGCCATTTGAGAGTCAAGAGTGACCTGGAAAGAAGTGTCAACATAAAATGAGTCACATATAATTGGCTACAGAATGGCATGGTCACTATGGTCATATAAACAAAAATTGTCACATGAGAATAAATAAATAAATAAAAAATTATATTTGCAGGTTTGGGGCTGCAGATGTAGTAGCGTGTGTTTGCCACAGGGTGGCAGCAGTGCACGATGTCTTAAGGGCTGCAGCGGCGAATTGAAGGTGCATCACATCTGTCAGTGTCTGTCTCGACGCCGCAGGACTAATCCATGTGAAGTTTGAGCTGTGTTTTTACAGTTCTCAATAAGAGCATAAACATTTTTTCACTACTTAACACCTGGTGCACTTATTGGGGCTCTGTAAGTTACTGTAGCCTACCTCCTTCGATGCCTAGCCTGTATCTTCTCTGTATTGATATATCTAGTATATTCTCCCCAGCAAAACGTCATTCATTGTCGCCGTGACTGAAACATTGACTGAAACATCTCACTCAACGTCTGTGTGAACTGTGGCTTCAAATCAGGGGCACTGCAGTGAGTGTGACCCGCTTTCAAGATGCAGTGAGGAAGAGGAGAAGAAGGGGGCATCTCATGATCAGTGCAGAGAGACACGGGGGAGACACATTAGAGAGAGAGAGAGAGGGAGAGGGAGAGAGAGAGAGAGACTCGGCTCCACCGTGTTTTCGCAGCGGAAGAGAGCTGGAGTCCAGTCTGGCTGCTTTGCTTCAGAGGAGACACCGAGCCGCTATGTCCCGGGCTGCCTGCTGCAGGTAGGTAAAGTCATGTCAGTTTGTTTGTTTTTTTTGGACGCGGTGCTTTGCAGAAAAAGACTCGGCGACTTAACACGTCGCTCGTGCATTCGGTCAGTTCAGTCAATTAAGCTTCACGCTCTAATTAGGATGCATGCGAGTGTAGGTGCATGACGACGCTGTGGAAAATGCAGATGACACTGGATGTATAGAGCTGAGAATAAGGAGCGGGAGTCAGTCAGCTGTCAAGCAGGAGGAGATGATCCAGTCAGAGCACGCCACAGTCCAATGTGTGTAGCTACTGTATGTGTATGTATGTGTTTGGGTGATATCTGAGGGTAAAAGTTGAAGAAACAGTCGCAGGTTAGGGAACCAGCATAACAGAGGCAGCTGTCCGTGGTGCTGAAGCTCAGAGGATTTCTCTGCTGAAAAGAAACAACTTTCTATTCCCCAGAAATAGGATTTGGTTCCAGTCTGTGGGGCTTTTACTTTTTTTTTTTTATAAATGCAATCACGTAGGTTATTTGCCTTTTTTGCATGCTTTTGATACACATTTAAGTTTGTGTGAGTCACATGTCCAAGATGACACATCAATCTTTCAACACTTTACAAAGTTATAATGCGACTGGCTCAGTGATAAAACATATAAATCTGGCTGGATTGTCAGAGAAACGACACTCTCCCTTGGGCCCCAAAGGCCTGGTGCATACATATACATATTTTGTCGCTGTCATGTTTTGGTTCTTAAATTGTGAGAAACCTTGAGCAAGGTCATGTTATTGCATCACTGGAGAACTGCAAGGCTGCAGCAAATAAGTACAAGTTATTTTCTTATTAATTGTTGTCATTTTATGAACTTTAACAAATCAATTATCAAACTGCCTATTGATTGTCCTGCAGTCACTGAAAATCAATTCAGCTCTTTCTTTCTGCATGCTGGGGTCACTGTGAGCCCAGCAAAAAAAGCTTTACCCTTGGGCCCACGGAGGGTTAATAGGCCATGACTGCAATTACCAACAAGTTCACAATCAATTAACCTGCTGTTTCTATTGATTTATCAATTAACCCTGTTGTCAGAGATGGTCAGGGCATTTCTACTTGCTCCAATCAATAATCAAAATAATAAAGTAAACACAGTTTATTATAATCTGGAGTAACTGGACAACTGAATCAAAGATTGGTGACAAGTGGTTAATCAACTAATTGATTAACAAATCATTGCACTAGTTGAGACACAAGCCTGAAAAATAGGAATTAATACCCCTTGTTTCACATCCAGGGTGACAACACTGAAGAAGAAGCAGATGAGTTAATTGCCATTTCATCCCAAAGAGGATTGATGGACCTCCATTATGGACAAGTGGACATGATTCTACCTTCAGCTGCTGTGGCACAATGTCGAGTATGATTTACCTCACGGCCATTTTGTACTTGCCTGTTTTACTGTTTGGGGGATTTGTGTTGTCCAAAGGCAAGTATGAGAGGTCGGTGGTGCCCAGTTCTGCCTCTCGCCTGGTTGCGAGGATGGATGGGGATGTTATAATCGGCGCCCTCTTCTCTGTTCACCACCAACCATCAGCTGAGAGGGTGGCAGACAGAAAATGTGGGGAGGTCCGCGAGCAGTACGGCATCCAAAGAGTGGAGGCCATGTTCCACGCCTTGGATCGAATTAACTCGGACCCAAACCTGTTACCCAACATCACCCTGGGCTGTGAGATCAGGGACTCCTGTTGGCATTCCTCTGTGGCTCTGGAGCAGAGCATCGAGTTCATTAGAGACTCGCTCATCTCCATCCGGGACGACAAGGATGGCTCCAGGTGGTGCATCGAGGGGGTTCCTTCCAGTCAGCCTCCGCCAACCAAGAAGCCCATTGCGGGGGTCATCGGACCCGGCTCCAGCTCTGTCGCTATTCAAGTCCAAAACCTCCTGCAGCTGTTCAACATCCCTCAGATTGCCTATTCTGCAACCAGTATTGACCTCAGTGACAAGACTTTGTTCAAGTACTTCCTCAGGGTGGTGCCCTCAGACACGCTTCAAGCCCGGGCCCTTTTGGACATTATCAAACGATACAACTGGACCTACGTGTCTGCAGTGCACACGGAGGGTAAGAAAGCATCTCTTTGTTCAGTAATGCTTAAGTTGAGGAGCTCACAGGAGACAGATCTCTCCAGACATGTAAAATACTGCTGTCATTCATTGATTTGCAGTCTTTGCTTATCTCGGTTTCCCCCTCAAAATAGTGAAAAGAAAGTCAAACACTGGGGCTTTAAGCACATCCACACTGACTGAGATATCTGGACCAAGCATACACCCTGAAAGATAAGAGATCAGTCAAAACCAAACCCAAACCCATGAGACTAAAAGGATTTAAGTCACAGGATCTCCTCTCAAAAAAGGTTAAAACTTTGTTTTCATTCATGGGGGTCTTCACATATGAGTAAAACAGTGTTTGTTACCTTTTAAAGGGATAGTTCACCCAAAATTAAACTTTCACTCATTATCTACTCACCCTAATTTCTCATGTCAGGGCTTCAATACAAGAGGGACATTACAGACGAGCAGTGTGGAGGTATTTGAATGTTTTTTGGTGTGTCTTTTTGGACAAAGAAACCTGGTGTCCATTGACAACCATTATATGGACAAATCCTGCTGCGTGGACCCCCCCGTAACTCAGAGAAGGAACGGAGGACTCTGAAAATTCTCACAGCTCTTAGTCGACATGAGGGTGAGTAGATAATGAGTGAAATTTGAATTTTGGGTGAACTATCCCTTTAAACATTATCCTGATGACAAGCTATGGGCCAACTGTCTATGACTGAGTGAGTGATACAATTAAGTGAGTGATGAAACCTCTCTTTAATTGGACTGGTTGGTGCCTTTTTAAAAGTATTTGGCACAAACTGTTTCTATGATTTCATCAGAGGATCCATGACAGTCTGCAGTTTCTGTGTTAGCAGTGACTGGTTGCTGGTGATTTACCTGCTTTTATGACTTTTCTCTCTCCTCACATCCTCCTGTTTTCTCTTGCATTGCGTGTCCTATGTTTCATTATTCCTCTGTCTCCTTTAATAGTGTGTCATAAATGTATTCGCTGTGATGGAGGTAAAGCTCAGTGAATTGGAAACGTTGCTCCACTTCCCAGCACCTCCCAAGCAGCCAGGAAGCCGGGGCAGCTGGGTGACTGCCCGTAACAAGAGGCGTAGCCCTGAGCCCACGGTTCACACCACCACTGTGCCAACAGTGTTGAAAATAGCATGATTGTGTTTTTTTGAATTTATACTAGGTTTATTGTATGCACTGTTTTGTTTGACTCAGGAAGATTTCATCTAACCCCTCTTCCCCCTCTCCCAAAAAAAGAAACAAAAATTGCAAATGTCATCATGGCCTGACATAGACTCTTCTTGACAAGAGAAAAATTGAATTTATGTGCAAAATCGATGGAGTGCCCTTTTAATGAATCAGCTGTCCTGTCGTCTCAGTTTTTTCTTCTTTTTTTTGAGGCAGCAGGAGGACAAACAGGAAATTAAAGACACAGAGGGTTCATCTTAGAGACAGGGGCTCTTAAAAGCTCTGATTTAATCTGTATTGTTGTATTTTTCTGCAATAATAATAATAAAAAAAACACTAGACAGCCGTTCTGACAGCAGGTGGCTGCAGACGGTTGTGCTCTCTTAGTGAGGCTCATCCACATTTGTGAAGTCACATTTCTGAGGAGGATTTAGAGTTCCCTTTCATGAATCAAAGACCATAAAAAGACACATTCACACATTACACAGCTAGAGTCTTAATTTGTTGCCCCTGCTGATACAGTTGCTGAAACAGTTACTCATTTGATTCATTAGATGATCTACAGAAAAGCAATTGGCAGCTACATTCTCAGTCATATGAATCATTTTTTAAGCAAAAATGCCAAATGTTCTCTGTTTCAGCTCCTTAAATGATAAAGATTTCTAAAAAGATTTCTCTGTTTTATGTGATAGAAAGATACAAGTCGTACAAAACAAGACAGAAAACAGTGGCAAGATGAACTCCCCCTTAATTTCTATCTTCTTAATCTGTTTATTCGATTTACAGTTTTCCCCACACATCCTATTTATCTTATTTGAAAAACATTTGCGTTACACGCCAACTGAACTTATGCACTGAACACATTTCATAAGCATGTAAGAGGATATATTAAATTGAAAAAAAGTTATCAATAATTGAGATTCCTCCCACATGAGCAGGAGTCAAGACGTGATATACATAACTGAAAGTTAAGCAGCCGTCACAGATCTCTCATCTGTTTGTTTTTTTGTGTGTGTTTTTGTTTTTGTTTTTCCACCAAGGGAATATGAGTTTACGACAAGCTGATAAAAATCAAATCAAAGCCTGGCAAGCTTTCTCTGTTTACTCTGCTGATAATCCGTATATTGTTTTGGCATCAAAATAAGAGCTGTAGGCCACGTATCGGAGGTTTCAGAGGCACAGCGAGTACATTGGCAGAGTTTGCAAAGTTATTTGAAGTCATTTGTTGGCTCTTATGAATCGATACGGGCGCTGATTGTGGACATCTGGACAGGCAACCCTGAAAGTGACGAGTGCTCCTCTCTCTCGTCCTCAGAAGCTGCAGCAGCTGAGGTCACCTTCAGCCTGTTTGCTCCAGTTGTGCTGCTCTTGATTCCATAAAAAGCGCTCCTGGGACGTGACGAACCACTTAAATGCTGAAGGAAGAGATGTGTGTTCTCAGCAAAAAAAAAACAAAACATGTTTGACATTAAAACTGAATCCAGTGTGAACTTATAAATCAAAACCCACTGATTCTTCCCTTTCTCCTGTGAGTGAAACTCCCCTGACAGCTCCTCTTGTCTCGTCTTCCTCAGGTAACTACGGCGAGAGCGGGATGGAAGTGTTCAAAGAGCTCGCCGCGCAGGAAGGCATCTGCATCGCCCATTCTGACAAGATCTACAGCAACGCCGGCGAGAAGCACTTCGACAGGCTGCTGAGGAAGCTGCGGGAGCGCCTGCCTAAGGCCCGAGTTGTTGTCTGCTTCTGTGAAGGCATGACAGTCCGCGGGCTGCTCATGGCCATGAGGCGGCTCGGAGTAGCTGGAGAGTTCCTCCTAATTGGCAGGTTTGTTAGAGGTTGTTTTCCCACAAGGGGCTTCAGTTTTGTCTGTCATGTTTTTTGGATGAAAAGCACTCAAAGTTCTCAAAGGCTTTTTTGTTGAGAATGATGAAAAGTGTTCATTCTGTCTGTCCCGCAGTTGGCTTTTAAAAGGTTTTAAGAGCAACTCAAACACTCAAACTGCAAGTTTAAGTCAAGAAAAGTGTCAGCTGTGACACTTTCCTCTCAACTTTTTGTTCCATATTCACATTTTATTTGTGGCACTATTGAAAATGAAGACCGTGGACAAGCTCCATTTAGGAAAACGGATGATATTCAAATATCTCTTTCTTGAACGACCTTGATTTTCGTGGCAATGATGAAGAAGATAAAAGCAGTTGATGAGAACTGTTCTCATTACAAACTTCATTTAGTATCTGGAGCTTTTGATTATGTCGCTTGAATGCAGGTAGTTGTGGCCACTTTAAGGATGTTTCCTCTGTGGCGGTTTTAAAGCTTGGATTACATTTGACCTTGATAAAAGTTGACAAAACGATTTCACCACAAGGTCCATTTAGTCGCTGCTCTGTGGATTTAAGCTTCAGAACAGCTACTAAAGCACTCTTACCTTACTTTAATGAATGTATCATTGAAATGAAGGTAAGAGTGCTTTACAAATTGCCTAATAAATAAATTAGGCAGGATAGAAATATAAATAATTATAACGCAAAATGGGATTATAAATAGATAATACAAATGACACCCTAATTCTGTGAGGAAAGCACTAGGGCTGAATTCCCTGTTATAATATTTAGTTACACTCAGGATGGATGGTATACACAAAGTTCATATGGAACCGAAACATTTTTTTTCCCCTACTGGGAGTAGAGTTCCTCTGAAAGCAGACGATGCTTTGAGTCGGGCTCAGTAATGAATAATGCATCCATGCAGCGAGCTCTCCCTCTCCCTGTCAGATCACAGGCAGGATGGGCTAATATGGGACAGCACCTCCAGCATTAGCTGGGGAATGTGCCGTAGTGAACATCAAAGCTCATATCAGCACTTATACCAGACATTCCCTCTTTATGGAGACTCAGCTCATCTCAGGTCCTGTTAGGAGGAGTCGCAGCACCTGAAACGAGGCTACGATAAAAGCTCGCCACGGTTAATTTGCCGAGAATCGCTTCACTAATGTGTGGCTGCTTTATTCACAAAGGCTGATGAGAAAGACCCGAGACCCCTCTCTGAAACCCAACATGATGAAATACATGTATGGAAAGAAATAGGGCATCTTAAAGCCTAAACTTGCTCTTACACTTTCCACTTAAAAAATGCGCTGCTGCTAAAATCTCCACTGAAGATAAGGAGGGCTCGAGTGTGGTATAGTCATATGTGTGTGTGTGTTTCTGGGTCAAGGAGACTACAGAAAAAAGAAAATGTTTTTTAGAGCAATGCAGCAAGTGAACACGTGCAGGGCTGCTGCTAGTAATTCTGGGCCCCTTGAAAAAACACTGAAGTGGCCCCCTATGTATTATCACTTTTTATTAGTTTCAACCAGGGCAACGATGACGGTGAGACAACTTGAAAACTTCTACTACAAGTACTAGTCATTGGTTATATGGAGAATAATTTAGTCATAGAAAGATTAGGCTACTAGAGGTTTTCGTGGTCCCCACTGGGCTGTGGGCCCCTGGACTTTCTCCCCTATGCACCGGCCCTGGGTGTGTGCAACGGGCCAGTCGAAACACCTGAGGTGCTGGTCATCAGCCATCAGTCTTCTGCTTAGTGGAGGATGAAAGGAATGTCTGTTCTCACACTACAGAGCCCACACATCTCAAAAAACAGACAACTCATTTGATCAGCTCCCAAGTGAAGTGAAGCCCCCATCACATTGGCGATATGTCAGCTTTATGAGTCTCTGCTTGACAGGAGGCCTGCAAATATCTGACTCCTGGTCTGTGTTGCTTTCAAATCTTCTCCCCTGAGGTTAATTATTCCTTAAAAAAGAAAACATAATTCAGATTTAAGATTTATTCTGCGCTTGGATTCGCTGTAATCTATTTCAATTATGCCTCCATGAGATGATGATTCATAAGTGAGTGGTATCAGATTTGTGTGATTACATCTCTAAAACTGTACAGTAGGTGCGTGTGTTGACGTCAGAGCTGTGGGGTTTTGGCACTCGGGGTGTTGGACTGGGGGGAGTGTGATGCTGAGAAGCAGATGGCCAGGTACTGTTGATACTGTCACACTGGACACTCATTGTCGGTTCATTCTTGCGGTGCCAGCCAAGTCAATCTGCGTGCTGCATGCTTCACTCACTAAGGCTGGGAACTGGTATGTCTGTCCTGCTGGTGAGTTGTAGTAATAAAGCTGTCGAAAATATCTGAATTATTCCCTTTTTGAATGTTAAGATTAATTCGTTTTTTCAGATGTCTTGTTAATAAACTAAATACTCACAGGGACAACAGACATTCAGATGTGATACTGTATGTGCTACTTGTTCTATATAGGTGCAATATTTACCATGTTCTCCATCTTTGTTCATCACGTTTGCTTATATTAATGAAGTGTAAGCTCAGCTGAGTCTGATGGGAATGTCATTGGGTTTGTATTTAGCCTTTAAACAAAAATAGTCGACACAATACTGAGTTATTCCAAGAGACAGTTTATTAAAATGTCACAAATGGCCTTTTTGGTGGTTGAACTATTGTAGTCTGGAACAAAATTGATCTACTGACCTGTAGATCTGGAGCTAAAATCCCATCATGAAAAAAAAGATGAAAACTTACTTTGTCATAATCAATATTGTCATTAGATTTTGTGTCCAAATGGTTAATTTGATATAAAATGAAAGGAAATTGCAATGTTAAGGGATAAATAAACAATCAGATAAATGAGAATAAACAGAAACCTTTACAAAGTACATTTAAAAGCAAAGAGCAGAGGCATAGTAGGTCAAGATGGTTCATGACGAGTATTTAAGGCTCAGTCAATGTCAAAGTTTTTAGCCTGGTTTAAAGGTGCTCAAAGTCAGATCAGGGCTTATATCCTCAGGAGGTTTGTCCCAGCTCTAAATGCTGCTACATTTAAGTTTGCACTCAGGAAACATTTTGCAGCCTTTAAAATAGTGAGCTGAGAGGCTAAGAGTGTTCATAAGGTTAAAGACAGTCTTAATGAGTTTTCCGAATGAGCTAAAGTTGTCTCTGAGAGCTGTTTGGGGGAGACGTACGAGTCCTGCCTTGACCTGATCTGATGCTTTGATTTCAAGATGGTAGAAAGCAGATTTTGTAATTGGTTTAACTTGGCTGTGTTCCTCGATTTTTTGGATTCCAGTGACAGAGAGGACCGAAGATTAACTTCAAGCCTTTTTTTTTTTGTGAGGTTTAATTTTATTCAGAGCGTTGTTGTGTTCTGTGGAGCTGCTTTCAATGTCAAATCAGCCCTGGAATGATGCTATTTTTACGGCCCCCATGTCCTTTGCTCTCCTCCTTCATTTCTCACCCATAGAAGTACAGTACTGTAGGTTATCACATACATGCATCGCAGGTTTGATCCCACACTGCATAATGTTGATTTAAAAATACTCAAGACGCATTTGCAACTCAAATGAAGGGGGGTTGTATTCATGGTGGGGGCATGATTCAAATCTGAAGCATCAGACAAAAGCTTTTGTCTCATCAGTGTGACGTTTTGTGTGTGTTTTTTTGTTAAATGCAAAACCGACTTTAAAATAGCCGAGCATGTAAACTATTAATACAAAGTATGACCAGTGTCGACACTGCTAGAGATTCAGAGTCTGTGGGTGAGGGTGGGAGCTTGTTCCTCTCCAGGGCAGATTGTCTGCTGCAGCACTGATCTGTGAATTCTCACTGGACTTGTGATTGTGTCTGTGGACGTTTTTTCTTCTTCTTCCTTTTGGCAAGTACAGAGAGCTCTCCACGCCCCTCAGCAGGGAGGCTGAGAGGGAAACAAAAGGGAGAAGGTTCCTGCAGGATTCAGTCTGAGTCTGACTCATGAGGCTGCATGTGGCTTCAAAACAGACAACTGGTGCCACGGCATAAACATCATAAAACAAGAACGTGTCAATTTCCTTTTGCAGGATGCAGATTTTTCATCTTATTGGACTTTTTACATGACTATCCATGTGTATCTGGGAAAGTCTAAGAATATGCAGTGTTATTTTGGCTGGACCATAATGTGAATGTCGCTGACCGACTGAGTGATGAAGTTACAGTTACACAGTCCAATGAGTGTTGGAGTTTTTCCTCATTGGTTGTTGCTCTTTCAACAGGATTTGGTGCAATGTTAGCGCCTTTGTTGCTACATTTACAGACTTTTAAGACCGAGTGAGATTTTCCACATTCCACGGCTACTTCCTGTAGAAAATAATTGTCGGCTTTGCCACATGGACGTTGGGCTTTCCCTCTGCAGACACAACTTTTCATGCTGACCAGGCTGACATGAATGTGCTCCTGGTCTTTCAACATCACAGCAAAAGTCTTTGTCATTCAGGTGACATTATAAAATCAGGATTTTAGCATCTTGAAAATTAATATGTAGTCTCAACAGGTCAACATTTCAGTCACTATTTCAAACTCGCTCTGTTGTCTGACAACATAAACAGGAAAACATGTAAATGAGAACAGCTTTAAAGGGCACTCTGCTGCTATTAAAACACAGTGTATGAGAGCACAGAGAGAAGGAGAGGAGCAAACAGATACAGGGCTGACACTAGTTAACACTCGGCAGAATGCAAATGTTATGGAGCACAGCTTTTTTATTTATTTTTTTAACAGGTTTTGATCCAGGCTTGTACCTATTCATTCAAATGGATATGAAAAGTCTTCCTGAACCCAAACCCAGCCTTTGCCTCGTCTCCATTCCCTCTTTTCAGGATATTCAATAGATATTCTGTGTATACAATAGAGCACCATTGTAGATTTACATCACGGACAATCAGGATGAAAGCAGTAGAGAATGTGAACATCAGTGAAGAATAAAAATCTGGGCGGTTGTCCAGCAACTTCCAAGTGCAGATGACAGATAGGACCCGAGCCACACAACATCAAAGATAGGTGAGGATTGTCATTAAGAATTCATCTGGACTTTCTCCAGGAAAGAAATGGAGGGGGAGCAAATTCGTTGACTAATTTTGCAGCTAGTGTTCTCTTTTCGTCCCCTTTTTTTCTGTTTTCTTGAGGTTGGGTTGCAGTGGAGGAAGGTCAACCAAAAACAAAAAAAGCCCAGCAGATCTCTAGGCCAGAGAGATAGATGATGATCTTCTTCATGACCTTCACCTGTGGTCTTCAGCTTTGGGTTGCAACCAACCTAAAGAATGAAATCACAAGCAAGCAAATGGACATTGTGCGAATTAAAGTCTCTGCATCTGACCACTCTGATCAGATGGTTTGTTTTAGGATTGTGGAAAATGTGTTCGGAAAAAAAAGTGTAATCATTGAAAATGACCTTTAATTTATTTCAAAGGTCAATGGGTATTTGTCTCCCTCTCTGCAGCGACGGCTGGGCGGATCGAGTGGAAGTGGTGGAGGGCTACGAACAGGAAGCTGTGGGCGGCATCACGGTGAAGCTGCAGTCTGAAGAGGTGTCCTCGTTCGACGACTACTTCCTGAAGCTCAAGCTCAGCACTAACACCCGCAACCCGTGGTTCCCCGAGTTCTGGCAGTACCGGTTCCAGTGCCGCCTTCCCGGACACCCGCAAGAGAACATGAATTATGCACGAAACTGCTCAGGTAGCTGAACAACTCAACAGGCAATTATGACGTTTCCTGCAGTATCTCTGGTTTACTTTTTTTTTTTTTTTTACACGCCAGTGTGCACATCAGCTTGTCTTCTTGAACTGTTCTGATGTGTGCAATGCCCAGAGGACGATGCCAAAAGGCCCCGTAAACTGGAACACACTCTTCAATAATGAATTAGACTGCCAGAGGGTAGATTTCTCTCTAAGTCAAACCAATAACACATATTTTTCCATATTGTTCATGTCTGTGACTCTCGGCTTTACAGAGGATGATGCTCTAGGTAAATTAAATCCTTTTCTTTTACAAAGGAACAAAGTCAATGCATTAGCTTACGTTCTTGGTTTCTGGAAACAATGCTCAACAAGCATGTTTCTAAAATATATTTTTTACATACTCATACATATTTCTTTAAAAAAAAAAATACAAGCCTCTATATATATTTACGTTTTCAATCATTATCTCAAGTGATTAGGATGATGAGAAGAATTTCTTCCACTTTCCCAAGTACCATTTATATCTAAAAATGTTTCTAATGTCAGTGTGTTGACAAACGTAAATATAAAGTGATGCATGCAGCAAAAATCAACAACGACAAAAAAAGAAAAGAAAAGACAAAAAAAAACAACACCATCCCTTTTTTAAAACCATAGTTATTCTCGAGATCTTTTTGTGAATTTCTTTTTGCCATTTGCATCTTCCTTTGTGCACTTGATTTAATCTCCTTTCCTTTGCAGCATTTGCACATTATTTATATCATACTGAGAACAGAGCCTCCCTTCTTCTTTTTTGTGTACACACCTCAAGCTTTAAGGCATCATATTTCAGTAGTGGTTATTACAAATATTTATTTGTGTCTAATAAGTGGAGATAGAGATACTGTTGCTATCGTGTTCAATATTTTGTTATTTTTTTCATTTATCATTCATATTTGTATTCATTTTTTTGGTGTAGAACTCCAAGACGGTGAGTGAATCCCTCTGAATGGATCATAATGCTACTCACTTTGGCAATATATACATAGAGGTTGACTGATATTAAGGTTTAACACATGTTGGAATAATTCAAGTCTTCTCTTGATAATGGTTTCTCCCCTCTAAAAACGTACTATTAATCTCAGTTGACCTCTAATATATGAAGCTATTGGGATGTTTTCTTTTTGTTTGTTTGTTACACTGCAGCGAGAGCCCAATAATTGGTTCCTATCTGCTCTCACACCTTTTCATGGCTTTGAGACAGACGTATAAAACAGCCCAATAACATTTTGAGTGAGATGGTAACTGGCTGATCTGGCTTAAACTGCATGCAGCCATGGAAATAGTGACGCCTTGGATTTGCATTGGAAGTAATATCCAGTTCCATTTTTATTCTTTCACTACACAGTTTAACTCATGCAATAAACAGGGAAGGTTCAGTTATCATTCGGCCGACTAATCCTGACGTGGAGCAGTAGGTCCTCTGCATGCATGCTGACACCATGACATCATTGCATCATGACTGGAGCTCACGCAGCTCAGGGAGCGAGGCGAGCGTCAACACCAAGGAGCTGTTAAACTAGGTCATCACCAGCAGCAGCTCCCATCGGACACTCCCCCAGCTGCTGCCCAGCCGACTTTACTGTTTACGTGTTTGTTTGCCGTCAGTTTTTAACAACCGTTACTTGATTTAACACCAGTGCCCGCAAAACCTAACTGCAGCGAACAACGCTCATAAAGATCTCAGCCTCATGAATCATGCAGTTGAATGTTGCCGGGTGCAGCTGGTGAAATCTGATTTACAGTTAGGAAAAAACAAAAACAAACAACAATGTATGCAGCAACTGAAAATGTTACTGACAAATTATGCAACAAAGTCGAGGTCAGAATTACTCATCAATCGCTTCAAAAGACAAACCAGGACGGTGCCAAAGCGCTCTCCAAGAGTGTAGTTATATATCTACAAGTTGTGCACATGCAAACACAGAGGATGCTGGCAAAATCCTCACAACAGTTCCTTCAATCTGAATCTGGATCAGTATCAAAGCCAACATTTTTGTAGATAATAGAATAGGAATACAGGAATTGTCATTAAGCCATCTGTTTGTAATTTGCGAGTTTGCATTAGCCAGCATGAGCATTAACAGCGTAAAATGGCACATTACACTGACGATGCAACATTATATTTCTTGATATTGCAAAATCTGGAGTTTCACTCATTTGAATCCCTCTCTCCACTGATTAATAATGGTCAGCTAACGTTACGTATTCCCTCTCGGGGGAATGCTCATTTTTCACAAGCTGTGTCATTTCCCTGCGGTATTACATTATCAGTTGCTCCGTCGTGTTCCACTTATTTTGCATAAAATATTAAAAAGGAAATTTTTGGAGCTGATTCAGGTGGCAGATACAGTGTGGGGGGAAAGACTGTATCACATCGTTTTCACTCCTTTTGGCAGTAACAGTCCACGAGCTAGATTAAAATTCATAAGCTTTGATCGCTTACAAGCAGACAGTGCTAATTTTACTGTGCTTCCAAATGTATGTGTGAATTACAGTGGGAGCTGCTGCACTGCACTGCCCCACAACTATCCCACAGATGATGCAGAATTTCAATCGTATATGTAGGCTATTACTGTATTAATTAGAAAATAACTCCACCTACAGGAAAATATCATCTTCAACTCCACAAGCTCCCAAATATACGCCCACTCTTTTCAGCAAAATGGATTGAATGCATGGTTAAACTCTTTGTATTGACACTGAAGTTTTACTTTTACACAGAGCAACTTAAAAAAACCCTGCTTATCCTGCTTCTAGCTTGCATTACACTGAACTGATAGGGTGTGTTTGACTATCACACACTTGCTTGTATCCGAGTATATGACTCTTGCTTTGTGCCATTCACTTCTTCATGTTTGTCTGAGGAAAAACGATACGCACTGAACACAAGAGACGCAAATGAGAATAGTTGGTTTGTTTCTGCTTGAGGAGGCACAATCTCACTGGCACTGTGCTTTACACCAACTCTAATTGAATCCTGACTCATGAATACAGAAATGGATAGTCTTGCCATGGTAACGAGGTTTCTTTGAAACCGCTTTCTGAGGCTTCCAGTTCTTTTAAGGCCGTCTCCCACAGAGGCAAAGAGGTGTGTGGCTTCCTGCCTCTACTCACAGAGTAATAGCACGAATGCATCTGCGAGCACCCTATCACTCCTTTGTAATATGTGACATCATGCTAGACACACCTGTACACAACACCTGATTTTTTATTTTTTTATTTTTTAGAAACGACTAGAATAATCGCATAATATGCTATACCGCTTGCAGCAATGAAGCAACCGGCAGTACTGTTTCCCCTCCTGGAGATGAATCCTCATCGTTGTCTCATGTGTGGACAGGTTATGAGAATCTGGAGGACAACTATGTGCAGGACAGCAAGATGGGCTTCGTCATCAACGCCATCTACGCCATGGCCCACGGGCTGCACGACATGCACACTCACCTCTGCCCCGGCCACGCGGGGCTCTGTGACGCCATGATGCCCATTGACGGCAGCCACTTGCTGGACTTTCTTCTCAAGACGACGTTCATGGGTGTTTCTGGAGAGGACATATGGTTCGACGAGAATGGAGACTCTCCCGGGAGGTACAACACGCTTTGTTTTCTCTCCTCTTAAATTACTGGGTAGCATTTTTTTAAAAATTTAAATCACCAACCTCCATTAGAAACCATTTCAAACTGGAGCAACATCCAGTTTTATCTCCTCTTTATTTCCTCCATTTCATGTTTCTGGCTCAGTCCTCTCTGAGTAAACATCCAGAGACCTGGGCAAGTCCGAAATATAATTAATGTCAGTATAATGTCTTTTACTGTCTAATTGCTAATTAAAGAAAATGCACACCAATATTAGAACTGAAGATAGCTGTTGGTTTCAGCCTGCCAGTTCCTCTGTGATGATTATAGTATGAAAATCAGTAAAAAATTAAAAATGTGAATCATTAAGTTATAATTAGTTTATTCAGTAGGTACTTTGTGTAAAAATAATGTATGATAAACAAGCCAAATATAAAATATATGACGTTGAATTAGGGCGATGAGAGAGGTCAATTTCTAAAACCATGTTTACATTACAAATGACCATCTATTAGTTCATTTAATTTTAGAAATGCTGTAACCAGTCGGTCATATAGAGGGGGTATTTAAATCTGGAAAATAATGTAATGAGAAAAGTTACTCCTATATATAAATAAATGCACAGACACACACTCCTATAAATACACAGCAAACTTCCCACTCATAATATCCAGTGCAACAGTCCAGTAAAGTCATGACTATATTGTTAATCATACATAAACAAAGCATCTTTGTTATTCACACTGTTTGGAACTAGCCTTTTTTATCTTAAATAAATAAATATTATTGCATTTCTGGCATCGCCTTTCATCTGTGAAGAAGTGAGATTGCATCATCAGGTGAGGTTGGATCAGTGTCTTGAAACTCCAGCGGGAATGTTTTATTGGAAACAAGAGAGCAAGTAAGATGAAAGCCAGAAATACCAGCACCTGGAAAAATAATCCCTGAGTCACTACAGCGGTGTATTGATCATGGACCTGACAGGCCCCCGCTGAGAAAATATCCCTCGTCTGTTGCTCCAAGTGCCAGTAAAAGTCCTTTTATTTAAGAGTTACTTAAGAGTTCATTCAGCATCGGTGAAACCTCTTTAACTCGTGGCTTTCTTTCCGTCTTCAGATATGAGATTATGAACTTCCAGCGTGTGGAGCCTGGTGTTTATGACTACATCAACACGGGCTCCTGGCACGAAGGCATCCTCAGTCTGGATGATGACATGTTCCAGATGAACCAGAGTGACATGGTCCGCTCTGTCTGCAGCGAGCCCTGCTCCAAAGGAGAGATCAAGGCAAGAGACACACATACAATCCCTCATATAATATGACCACACAAACACAATTTGGGTTGCCAGGTTGTGAAAAAAACCTCTTGGGTGGTGCTTATCATTTTCTATTTGGTAATTATATCATTTGGATTTATAATGCCATAATTCATCAAGTCTAGTTAAAAAATGTCAATATGTCATTATCAGCTCCAGTGTGCATTATTAAGATGGTGATGGATTCATTTGGGAGGAAAGGTTTTCACAACCTGGCAGCACAGAAGTATTAATAAGTTGTAAAGTTGCATCCATTAATGCCCTATATCACTTTTTTTTACAATGGTAGATAAGAAAAACATGTGTGTTTTGTCAACCAGGTGATCAGGAAGGGAGAGGTGAGCTGCTGCTGGATCTGCACAGCCTGCAAAGACAATGAATACGTCCAGGATGAGTTCACGTGCAAGGCCTGTGAGCTGGGCTGGTGGCCCGATGAAGAACTGGAAGGTAGACTTGTCCTCTTTTAACTTTTGTCTTGACTTTCATTCTTATCTGCTTGGAAAACTTTTTTTTACACGGCATAACAACTGAAAGGATGGCGACTGGTTCTCTTGGTTTGAAATTTGGAGAAATGCATATTCTTGTCCTTGCTGAGAGACGAAGGTGAGGAGATCAATACGTGTAATAGGCCTACGTACAATACTCTTGAGCTAAATAATCCAACATTTAAAGCCACAGATGACCACAAACTGTTTTTACTGGAGAAATGTGTTGTCTTTGGGCTGAGCCGAGCTCATTGATTCACCCTAGTGAAGTCTAGTCTTCATGCTAAGCTATGCTAATCAATTCCTGGCTGCACCTTCATTATTTATTATCAGGAATATGCAACAGTGATTTGACCTTCTCATCATCAACTGTTGCATTGATCACCCAAAAATTAACGCCTTTGCAAAGTGTATTGCAACAACAGAAGTCTCACCTGTTTATATTGGAGGATCAGGCTTGTTCTGCAAAATTTAGGTTGCATTAGTGGCCACAGGCGGAGTTCCTGTTGCATGACTGATGCTTTTAGAGGAGATTCTTCGGTTTTGTCAGACGCTCTGTAAAAAGTTAAGTTCCTCCGAGCTTTTCTCCGAACCCTCCCACCCACCTGTGCTCTGTACAGTTTGTCCTGCTGAGATTTTTTTTGCAGCGCTATTTCATAAACCAATTCTGTCCTATTTTCATTGCCTTCCCATGACACCTGAGAGCCATTCATCATCTTCACGATCCAACAGCAGCCCTACTTCACTTACCACTCTTCTGGCCCACTTTCAAAAGGCCTTCTCTGCTGTTCAAAGACAAGACACTTTGTTAAGAGGACCATCCCGTATCAATCCCCCCATCCCCTCCCCTCCCCCTCTTTCTTTTACCTTAGTCCTTCAGATGTACAGTATAGAGAAGATGTGGAGCACAGTGCTGACATTAAAGTTGCATTTTTCTCAACCTAACCCTCCTCCCCTTTATACAATGAATTAATAAATAACATAAAATTGATATCTAAAGTGTGTCCTCCACATGAAGCAGAGAGAAAATCTCATTTGGATCCATGAAAAACGCAGTGATGTACTTTGTCCTGCTGCATTGGCCCCCCTCCTCTGCTGGCTGCAGCCCAGCCTGGCCATGGCTCAGTAGAAAGGGGTTTATTTATAGTTGAGCTAAAAACCTACTTTGCGACTTACTGTATTTTCTCGGGCTAAAATGTATGTTCTAATTTTAAAAGTCTCCATATAATAAAACCGTGGAATATTTTTTCCTTTTTTTTATTATTTCTCCAAAAAAACTGATTTAGATTTGGACAATGTGCACTTTTATATTTGAAAACCAACAAGGTCACACTAGAGATGAAAATTTTATGAGCTGCTTTCAGCGTATAATAGCTGTGCGTGTTTGTTTCCCTTTCAGGCTGCGAGTCAATCCCCCTGCGCTACCTGGAGTGGAGCAACCCGGAGTCCATTATCCAGGTGGTCTTCGCCTGCCTCGGCATCCTGGTCACCTCATTTGTTGCCTTTATCTTTGTCTTGTACCGAGACACGCCTGTGGTCAAATCCTCCAGCCGGGAGCTCTGCTACATCATCCTAGCAGGCATTTTCCTGGGCTATTTGTGTCCCTTCACCCTCATCGCCCGCCCCACCGTGGCCTCCTGCTACCTCCAGAGGCTTCTCGTCGGACTCTCGGCTGCCATGTGCTACTCCGCCCTGGTGACCAAAACCAACCGCATCGCCCGCATCCTGGCAGGCAGCAAGAAGAAGATTTGCACCAGGAAGCCGAGGTTCATGAGCGCTTGGGCTCAGGTGGTCATCGCCTCCATCCTGATCAGTGTCCAGCTCACCTTGGAGGTTACCCTCATCATCATGGAGCCGCCCGAACCCATCAAATCCTACCCCAGCATCAGAGAAGTCTTCCTGATCTGCAACACCAGCAACGTTGGTGTTGTCGCTCCTCTGGGCTACAACGGTTTGCTCATCATGAGCTGCACCTACTACGCCTTCAAGACCCGCAACGTCCCCGCAAATTTCAACGAAGCCAAGTACATCGCCTTCACAATGTACACCACGTGTATCATCTGGCTGGCGTTCGTGCCCATCTACTTTGGCAGCAACTACAAGATCATCACGACGTCCTTCTCTGTGAGCCTCAGCGTGACTGTGGCTCTGGGCTGTATGTTCACACCAAAGATGTACATCATCATTGCCAAACCGGAGCGAAATGTGCGCAGCGCCTTCACCACCTCCGATGCCGTGCGCATGCACGTCGGCGACGGCAAAATCGCCTGCCGAAGCAACAGCCTGCTCAACATGTTCAAGAGGAAGAAGAACGCTGGGAACGGCAGGTGGGTTCATTAATTGAGTCTGTGAGTCCTGCTCCTGAGGCACCTCAGGGATGCTGGTTTTACTGTAATTCCCTCTCAAAGGGAACCTGATGTCTGACTGTATTCACTTTCATAGGATCACCTGTTGTACAGTGTGACGGATATAGGTCAGTACTCAATTCACACAGCCATTTCAACCTTTAAGTTGTTGGTGATATCAAAACAAGCATCTCTGTGTGCTAAGGGATGACAAGTTAAATCACAAATACAGAACACAGGGTTTCTGCAGAGTTCACCAAATTAAAATTAAGACGATCTGAGACATTATGTAGACGGTATATAATTCACTTTTCTGCAGTATGAAATAATGAAAAACCTGTAGGGACATATGGCCTAGAATTATTCATAATTACAGCATCACTTTTTTTTTCTTCAGAACTTCACAGCTGTATATTGCAATAAAAACGAATTATTTAGATGATAAGATCTTGATATATAAGCAGGATCAAACAGATAAATAGATTAACCAATATAGATTCATCTAAATTTACATAAACCTTTGTTAAGCACTTGCCTGTTGAAGTATGTTAAGTTAATATCCTGTTGAACATCCTGTGTGCACAATTCACCGTCAACATCTGACCCTTAGTTTATCAGTGTGTAACATCTCCTGCAGCCAGACATGGAAATATTCAAGACTTTTTTATCTCACCTTCAGAGGCCTATTTTAGAGGAAACTGAATCCAGTGCACTTTAAAACCTGCAGATACCCTGGGATTTTGCTCACAATAGGAGATATTTCTTAGAATATCCTGCAGCAACACTATGAAACAATTGTCTTTTACATGAAGCAGAAATGCTGTTTTTTGTCTCCACTTTTCTGGGCTCCTGTGAAGTAACAGTCGTCTTTATTTTGTTCATAGTTCTAATGGAAAGTCTGTGTCATGGTCTGAACCAGGTGCAAGACATCCTCCAAAAGGGGATCACATGTGGCACAGACTGTCAGTGCATGTGAAGAGACAGGAAGCAGGTTCCAATCAGATGGCTGTCATCAAACCCTTAACTAATACCTACCAAAACACAGCTCTGGAGTTCTCAGACCTCAGCACTAAGACTCTGTACAATGTGGCTGAGGAGGACGAGAGCGAGCCTGTCACGTACAACCCCCCCGTCACTCCCCCCATGATGACCCACGGGCAAATGCTTCCTTGTGGGATGATAAAAGACGTGGGTGAGGAGGAGATGGAGCTCTATTCGCCGGAGCGTCTGCAGAAAAATATCGTTATCCCCCAACACGTCATCACGGACCACCTGCAGGAGGAGGTGATGGTGAGCAAGTTCAACAGCGACATCCCTCAGCTCAACGACATGATCAGCATGCCAGAGGCCGTCAGCGGCGGCATGCCCGTGTACCACCAGGCCCACCTCATCCAGCAGGACCCGGTCCTGCCCCTGCATCTCGACCCGTTCGATGAGGAGCCCGCCTCCCCTTTGGAGGAGGAGGACGAGATGGAGAACGAGCAGTTCGGCCTTCTCCACGGCTACATGTACAACAACGCGCAGATTCACGACGAGGAGGACCTGGTTGAGGTGAAATTAGCTATCGGGGACTCTCTGGCCCTGATGCCCCCCTCCCCCTTCCGAGATTGTGCTGCTCCGCCAGTGAGCCCCTTCCCCAACTCACCGGTGTCCGAGTCGATTTTGTGCACCCCTCCAAACGTGACGTACGCCTCCGTCATCCTCAAAGACTTCAAGCAAAGCTCCTCAACTCTGTGAGGGCTCACACTAAACATTGTACTATATTTTCCAGTTTGTAATGACTTGTGCTGTAGGCTATATGATGATATATAAGGAAAAAGTCATTCTGTGGTCTCAAACAAGTGATTTTTCACTATATAGCTAAATCAATAGCTTTTTCATGATTAGGGTGAACAACAAGGCGCCACATTTTTAAATTCTTTTAGATGTTAGATGGAAGAATTTGCCTATTGCAAACAAAGCTTTTAGGATAAAATAGACTCTCTTCTTATGTGACCAATAACTAAGATTGTCTATGTGTGTACTTTTATGAATTACTATGTCATTTAAATAGATTTATTTGACCAGCGTAGGTGACGTAACAAGCAAGATGATGCTGATTTTTAAGCTGGGAAACTTTATGGTGAATATAGTTTGTTTGTGACGCAAAATATTTCATCAATCTGACAGTATTTTAAGAGAATGTGTTTGTGTGTTTTATCAGGAAAAGAAAGGGACGAGGAGATTTTAAGAAATAATTTGACATTTTTTGGAAGTCTGCACTTTCTTGCAGAGCATTAGATGAGAAGATTGGTGACACTCTTTGGCAAATATTAAGTTACAGCTAGCAGCCATTCGCTAAGATCAGCACAATCACAAATTGCTGTTCATACACCATGATATTTGTATGAAACAAACAAGAAATAATAAAGTGTTAGATGCTGAGGTGCTGGATTTTGGGCAGAGCCTAGTCATCCTGTTCGCTACAGTAGGAGTAAGCAACGAGCTGCTGACTGTAGCTTCATATTTACAGAACAAACATAAGAGCGACATCTATCTTCTCTCTTTCAAGGATTTCTCCAAATATTGAACCACTTGTTTTTTTAGGTAGGAGTTCAGAAGAATAAGGTCCTCCATTGAAGGGATTTCAATTTCTAGTTTAAAAAAACAAACAAACACCAAAAAAAACAAAAAAACAATTATCTGTGAATTTCTGATTGATACAGTACTGCCAAGCAAGTGCACCGACTGTATCACGAATGTAGCAGAGGACTTTCAAGTGCCACATTTTCATTAAGATTTTTGTTTTCTTTTGTACATTTATCTCATTTCTATGGTCTTGAAATGCAAGTTAAACTAGTTTCAAGTTTGTATCTTTTATAATTAGACATCCGATTTCATAATTGTATAAATTTATGTATAAGATAAATGATATACACATGTTTTGTGAATGTATGAATTGTGTATCATATTTTGGTATTCAGATGATATCTATATCCATTACAGTATTAGAGAGAAGTCATTAGATGTGTATGCTTATATTGTGTGACTGGCTGTGTACTACAATCAGATTCCTACGTATTAAGACTTTATTGAAACCGTAAAAAGCGCTACTGTTATAAGTAATATTCTGAATAAGCTATTTGCAGCCTGATATATACCTACACAGTATAAATTAAGTCTGCCATTTTAAACAAAAAAAAAATTGCTGTAGAGCATTTAAAGGGCACCTGTTTGATTGGAGTAAATTAAATATTTTTTATGCTTTTGTCTCCTGTTTTTAATGATGGGATGTTAAGTAGCTCCACGACAACGGCTGTGTTCAGTCAAAGGTCAGAGATTTATGGTTTTTGTCGGAGGGAAGAAACTCGAAACAAGGACACGGAAGATGTCACATGAGGAATAAAGAGGATAGAGGCTGTAAAATTTATGTTTACTGGAAAACTGGAGGTTTTTATGGTTTTGCTTTTGGTTTGGAAAGATCTCAACACTTAGTGCTTACTCTCAGTGTCACTGTATATCTACCACCACAACATGGCAGAAGACTCAGCAACAGAACGTGCAGAGAAGCTGTTTAAAGTTTTAGTCATAGGAGACTTAGGTGTCGGGAAAAGCAGCATTATTTCACAATATTGTAAAAAACGGTTTGAAGAAAAATACAGATCAACTATTGGAGTTGACTTTACGCTGAAAACCCTTGAAATGGATGAAAGAACAGTGGTGAGACTGCAACTGTGGGATATTGGAGGTGAGTGTAGTCAGTGTGTTAACCTGCAGATCAAACATTCAAAGATGACCTTCAAACTGTTGAATTAGTTTACGGTATATTGAGTGTTTTCATGCCTGTAAACTGCAGCCAAGTCGAACTACTGTGTTTTGTTATCCAGTGTTTCCTCACATCTAATTTTAATCCTAACCAGTGTCCATGGAAACATACTATTTCATGTCATAAAACTATTATTGTTAGTCTCTCACTTGTTACATAACTGCAAAGCAACAGAGCAGTTTTGATGTGTTAATTCAAATCACACATGATAAACAAACTGAAGCATTACTTGCTGTGTGTGTCTCGGGCAACTTTGAATTTTAATCCAAGAGCTGTGAACCCTCTGCCAAATAATAACAGCCCGTCTCACAGTGAAGTGAGTTAATCCAGATCTAAGCACAAGCTCCAGGGAAACATAAATTACACATTTATTTCCTCTTCTTTAAAGGCGGGGAGAGGAATAAGGATATGCCCAGGGTGTACTACAGAGGGGCGATGGGAGCCATTGTGGTCTTTGACATTGCAAAAAGATCCACTTTGGAGACGGCCTCAGAGTGGAAACGAGACCTGGACAGAAAGTTCTGTCTCGACCGCGGACGGCCGATCCCTGCTGTGCTGCTGGCCAATAAATGTGACGTGACAAAGATGGACAGAGACTTGGTGTCCTCCCTGGACAGCTTCTGCAAAGACAACAGCTTCATGGGCTGGTTTAAGACCTCTGCAAAGGTGTGTGTTGCATTACAGGCATCGTGAGATGATTTGCAAAACAATATCGGTCTGATTTTGATGAGATAAATATCTTTTTCCAGTGCATTTCATAATTGCAACATAAACTTCGCACTGCAAACTGCCCTTTGATCCCAGACCTAAGGGGCACTCTAAATCTTCTAGTTCATTTTTGTGGCTGTAATCTGATTACAACTAAGAATTTGCACTATTTCACAATCTTGAAAATGAAAAGTAAAAGTTATTGCCCTGTTTTTTCCTCGGTCTGGTCTGAACAGTATCTTGATTGCTCAGATATTGCATTACAGTAGATACTAACTGAGTCACTTTATGACCTGTCTCTGCATGTGCTACTGTTTACTGTTTATCTTTATTTTCCAAGGCATCAGCTTTCTAAACCGTCAGCTATCTTAACCCATATAAGCACAATTGATCTTTCAGTTTATTGAACATGAGGTGTGTAGTGTCATGCGTAAGGAATTTAATGCACAGGAGAAAAAACTTGCATGTTTGTGAAGTTGTGTTCCTGTTTGGCTTTTTTGAAACTCTAAGCTGTGTTATTCACAGCATTTCTCCAGTAAAGGAGTTCAGTTAATGATATGTATGTAATACTGTCTTATCCTTCTCTTAGATCTAAATCAGCCACTGACAACCAACTGATTTTAATTAATTTATCTTGTCAGTGGATTCAGAAATGCATGCATATTGTGTACATGAGAACTGTTCTTTCTTTTTTTTTTTTTAAGTATATTTTTTTGGCATTTATGCCTTTATAGATAGTTCAGTAGTCAGAGACAGACAGGACACGGGGAGGCAGAGAGAGGGGGAATGACACGCAGTAAATGGCACCCGATGCGGGACTCGAATCAGGGCCGACTGCAGCGAGGACTGAGCCTCTACTCTATACATGGGGCGCCCGCTCTAACCACTACGCCATGTGACGCCCCATGAGAACTGTTCTTTAAATGAAAAATGTTTAAATGTCAACATGCACTCATAGATATGGTTAAAAAAACATTTAACTCAATAGATGCATGCTTTTAATGATATTCTCCCTCAATATTTATAGGAAAATATTAATATTGATGAGGCAGGTGCCTTCCTTGTCAAACAAATGACGCTGTACGACACTGTGCCATCCATTCAAGAGGACCACAGCGACACGATCAAAGTGAGCCTGACTCCTGTGGAGAACCTGCGCCAGAAACGGTGCTGCTAGAGACCTGACAAGACCTGATCCTGACACCAAGCCTCCAAACAGAAGCCTGTGAGTCTGTGTCCCATTGCCAGCAAATTTCATATTCATATTCCTGCTCCCCCCAGTTTGCTCAATATTGTGTGGGCTGCCTCATAAACACCTCTGTGGAGACGACTGAGCTCATTTCTCTGATAATCCGCTGATACAGTCAAGCTAATAAACAGATCGGCATGATGCACATCCTGCAGGGAAAAGTCTGTGACACTCCCCATGCAACCAAAGACTTGCTGCTGATTTGACCTCCTATAATGAGAGGACCAGAAACTGTGAAGCAGACACAAGTCATTTTTCTTAAACCACATAAACAACAAGAGAGAAAAAACTGTTTTATATTCCAACAAATCACAAATATTCCTATTGAACGACAATCTTTTCAATCCCAGCTCCGAGTGTTACTTGTCTGTTATGCAACCCATGCATATAATTATCTGTTAATCACTTCACAGCGAGATGAGCTAAGACCCATGCATAAGCATCGCAGCCTGCCTTGATATGGCCAATAGCAGAGACAAACTATCAGCATGACCTGATTTTAGTGGAGGGAGGAAATGTGTGAGGAGGGTTCATGTTCACCACCCAGAGAGGACTGTGTCAGAGAGTGAGCTACATCATTGTGTATCATGTTGGGGATTTAGTGTCTGAGCATTCAGCATTTTAATTTATTATTTAAATAGTGTTGAGAAAATGGTTTAGTATATAGCCATAATAGCTGTGCAGTAAAGCAGAGAAAAAGGAAGTAAAACATCTGCCTTTCAACTCTGAAAGTTCATGATACTAGTTAGTTTGTGATTTATAAACACAGTAGGAAATGTTTAACTGTTAATTAATAAGCTCTATTACAAAACACACTCACTAACCATTAGTCTAAACCATTGCGTATATAAGTGCAGCAGAAATACAGTTTATTATTCATTTACTGACATTTTATAAATGATCTCATGACCGACTAACATCTCCTCAATAACAGGTTGTTAACTAATACAATATTTAGTTGATAAAGTATGAAAATACAATCATTAAAGATGAGCTTATTGATCATCAACAACGTACTAATTAGTATCAGTGTAGGAATATTGCTTTTTAAATGATGAATTAGGTATTTAATGATGCTTAACTTAATAGTGTTTGATTATGTGTTCACATGAATATGCATTCTGTTTCACTGCTGACAGAAGAGCGATACCTGGACATTTTGTTGTTGTATTTTTAGCCAAACTGTTTGCACTACATTTGGATGAAAGTAATTAGTATGCAAGTAATGTTATATAAGGTGCAATTAAGTTGCTCATCGCTAAATCAGAGATAATCCATTGCACCGTCTCATAGGGAAGAGTGAACCTCGTCCTTTAAGTTCACTGACATGTTGTGTATTACTTAGGTTATTTTTGCACACCGATCTGTTCTTTGCTGTCCTGTCGTTTTACTTTCCGGTGTCCTTGCTCTGCATCAAGGGAACTGCTCTACATCTTGCCGCCAGGTACCTATAATACACTGACACTGTAGCATTGTCCAAATTCAGACTCTATCCACATGTGGTGTGTGGTATGCAACTTAATGTTTTTACTTAACCTTGGAATAGACTGTGTGCAAAAAAAAAAAAAGGAAAAACAACAAAAACAACAACAGTATACTTCTTTGTTATGCCAGCATCCATACACTTTGCTGATCAAGAGAGTTGCAACATGAAAGCAAAGAAGGTAGTTTACCTTGTGTGGCAATGGTGCCTGAGGGAAAGTGGGAAGAAGTAACACTCTACTGCTAATTATGGATATATGTCCCAGATACTGGAGACCTAAATTCAGGAGTCAAACAGGGATGCTGGCCCCAATACTTTTTCACATTGGACACAAAAGCTCCACCTCTTAACTTGTTGTTTATAAATGTGACAGTGTGAAAGGGAGCTGCACTCTCCACAACAGATCCCCTCACTTGTGCATTATTGATATTGGCCTATTTTATCTGCCCTCCAGTGTGCATTTTCTCTGACAGCTTTGTTCATATATTCATGATTGCATGAAAATTTCAATTTGGGCAAACGTGTGAATGGGTTGAGAAAGAGTAAAGCGGTGTATGTTCCCCCTCGCTGTGCTTCTTTTGGCCTCTCGCTGACCCATTTTATGATGGACTGTGTTAACTAAGTATTCACTGTCTGTGAAAGGCAGACATAAATACCAGACTGGTATTTCACTGCACAGACACTCAGTGTGTTTCTCGAACCCTGCCGACACACGTCTGAGTCCCTCCTGCACTGAAATGGCAAATCATGAGAATGTGCAAAACTGCCAGACTTTGAATGAACCTCATTATTAAAAACAGATCATCAAAGAAACCAATCTGTTTAGGAATCCATATGTTGCTGTCCATGGTGCTGAGTTTTAGCCACAAGCCCTCCAACACTAAATGCCCAGATTGCAAGATAGTCCGATGTTTGGTGGACAGTGCCATCTAGTGCAGAAAGCATAAAGGTGCAATGACAATCGAAAACCATGTGCAGCATGACAAAATCTGAATCCCATAGGGAATTTAGTGATGAGAAAAAGTTATTGTGTAATTTATTGATGTATTTAATGATTTTTGTTGTTGTTTTTCCCATTATGATTTTACATGTTATCCTTGTGAACTTTGTTTATTGGCAATTGTACATAAATATCTTTGTACATTACCTGAGTCAATATAGCAACTTTGAAAATGACCTGGTTTTCTTCTGTAATCTGATGTTAACTCACAAGAGTATAGACAAAACAATGTGTTGAAAGTCACAGAACTATTTATGTTCTGCTTTGTCTTTATAAAAAGTAAGTGAACCTTTGGATTTGATAACTGGTCAAACATTGTTTAGCAGCAATCGGGGGGGGGGGGGGGGACTTTGGGAAACTTTCAGTTCAGAAAACAGGTTCTTCCAGCAGCTGCAGATTTGGGGAGTAGTGAATTGGAAAATGTTTCAAATGGTTTCATTTAAATACATATTTCATGCCTAAACAGGGAATATAATTGATATTTCTCAAAGGAAAGCAAAACCTTTCTCCCAAAACCCAAAAGAATGAACAGAAGTGTCTCAGAAGGCCTCGAGATTCAACTGCTGGACAAACATCCTGATATTATCCTATAAAAAAAATACAGTACCAAGCTCTCAATGTTCAACTTCATAGACGCTTTATGTTCTTGTCACATTGTACAAGTTGTTATATTGATATTTGATGTATGTTGTTTGATTTCATGATGTCAGCTGTGGTGTTGGATTTACAAATGAAAAAAAATCTGTATTTGTACACTTCTTTTCCTAACTTTTCTAATCTTTAATTTATGTGACACAAAAACGGTCACAGATCAAATAATATGCATTAATCTAAATGTGCTTTACTTCATTATAAAACACAGCTGGGATTAACTACATATCCGACATCTGCTTCATATCAGTGCTTCAGATGTATTATTGAAGGCGTGCTACTTGATTCCTGACAATCCTTGAGCAGTAAAGAAATGTCTGACAGATTAAAGCTTCCTATGAAGAGGGCTTCCTAAATGACAGACCATAAAGGTTATCCTTTAACCAGGTTTTTCCGTTTTCATCAAACCGGATATTCTAGTTTTATAATCCTCGGCGGAGGTAAAATAACCTCGATTTTCCTCCTTCGGGAGCAGGAGGAAGGAGGAAATACGGCCTATTTTCTATGCACACACAATAGATTGGAATCTGAATTGTGAACTTTACAAAAGGTCTTCCCTGCTATCAAATTTCTGTGGGGGAGATCTTTCAAGAAGAGGGCTATGGATGAGAATATGAATGTGCATGTCTCCTGTCTGTGACAGCATGAGGCATTGGCCTGTTCGGTGTTCAAGACCTCTCAGCCAGCAGGGGGCCCCAAAACAAACCTGTAACAAGTGTGTGATGTGTAGCTTTGTGTGCTTCCTATTTCTCCTCCCTGTGAGTTTTCTGTGTTGTCTCTCTCATCCAGTTTGTCTGTGCTTGTTTGTCTGTCTCAGGGTGTGGTGGTGATGCTCTGTGCACCTCACCGGCTGCATCGCTCAGCCCCCGGCCCCCTGATTGCATCAGTCCCAGACTACCTGCTGCTCATCAGCTCATCAACTTTGCAGCACACCCTGTCACTCTTTCCCCCCAGGTTGTTCAGTCCACCTGAGCACCAGGATCACACCTCTCCTGTCTGTCAGTCTGTCTGTTCATCTGCAGCCCAGACTCACTTCCCTAATCAGTTTCCCCCCACTCTGCCACTCATCGCCTGCCCATTTCTCATTCATCTCTCCTGTCCTGCTCTCCCGTCAGACGCCTGCCATTCACTCATCTCCCAGCTTTCACCTTCACCTGCCACAGCTACAACTACAGGTCACCAGTCTGTGTTCTGCGTCTGGGTCCGCTCAACACCAAACAATATCATCAATGGGTTTTTTGTATGATTTCAAAATGCATCAAAATGCAATCTGCTATATTTTTCCATTATTTATTTAAAATTAAAACAAAACAAACAAAAATCCCTTTTTTTCATCATTAATCTGGCTATTCCATGTAACCACAGTTCATGTTGTGGTTATAACAATGTGAAGATGTTTTTTGCATCAAAGTCGAGTTTTAAAATTGTAAACTGTATTAGTTATTATTGCATTATTTGCTTGTTTGTAAATTATCAATTTGTTTTAGGCTAAATATTCCAGTTTCAGAAGCTGTATCCATGAATGTATGATATTTTTTGATTAAGAATCAATGTATTCTCATATATTCTGGTTTTAATGTGACAAAATAAAATTTAAAAATATGATATGATATGCCCATCATGCTGCGGTTAAAACATTTTCCATCTGGAGGTCACATAATGTGACGGGGTGATAAATTAACACAGTAACACCGGCGCTGCATCCGGGTGACGGCGCGGCGCAGACTCAATCCCCGCTGCAGTTCACTGCGTTTCCGTAGCCAGCCTGCTGCTGCCTGCTACCCGCTGAGCCCTGCCTGCCTGCCTGCCTGGCTGCCTGGCTGCTGGAGGAGGAGGGGGGAAGAGACTGAGAAACAGCTCACGGAAACGATTGATCCCGATCGAATAACGCCAAAGCTGGCAACATAAATGGCGGATTAACACCACTTCAACACCGAGAGAAAAGGGACACTCGTTGTTGAATTCATGTCCGTGACTTTGGAGAGTGCGCTGGCAACACCCTCCGTAACATGTGAGATGTGTCCAGAAAGATTTTAACTGTGCGTTTATATCGGCGGCGGCGGCGGCGGCGGTTGCTAACTAACCACCAGCTAGCTAACGTAGCTTAGCAGCTACCCTCCCTCTATCCAATTTATGGTAGCTGGCTTGACTTGTCGTTTTCTTTTTTTTCTTTTCTTTTTGTTGTTGTAACCGTACCGGGGAGGAAAATGAAGAAGTTCAACATTAGGAAGGTGTTGGACGGTTTGACAGCGGCGTCTTCGTCCTCCTCTTCCTCCGCCGCTCAGCCGGGGACTCCCAGGGAAAACGATGCTGTCCAGGAGACTGTCCAGTCGGAGCATTTCCAGCTTTGCAAGGTGGGTGTTTTTTTTTTTGGTGCCGTTTTAACAGCCGGTTGCGTTTACTGTTACTGCTTTTCCGCTCACTGACAGTCAGATGACCTGGTAACCAAACGGGCTGGCGTTGTTTTGACTGATTGATTGATTGATTGAGTCATTGATTGATGGATGGAATGAAACCTTTATTTATGCCCGTAGGGAGATCCAGGTGTCCAAAGCAGCAGCGGCAGTTAAAATGAGAGACAGAAGACAAGTCGTATAAAAAGATAATTGGTTAAAGAAAGGCGATTAGTTCATAAATAAATATATAAATATATAAAAGGGACAGCACCAAATAGGCATAACCAGATTTCATGTTTCCCCGTCTGCCTTCACCTCTCATTGGAGGGGGCATGCAGCAGCTAATCACCCAGATATTAGATAAAAGTAGTTCTTCCAGCTATAGAATAGAATAGAATAGAAAATGCTTAATTAATCCCTAGGAGGGAAATTCAGATCACTACAGATTAGTACATTTAGTGACATTAAATGTGTCTGTGTGATGAGTGACTGTCCCTGGCTGTTTGCATTGCACTGAATCCTCCGCCTCAAGTCATAGTTTTCTCATCATCATCATCATCATCATCAGTGTGACCTAATCAGCTCCCTGCACTTTGTCACTGAGGAGATATGGAGTTACAGGATACAGAGATTCACGTGCCCTCGGGTCTACCTGAGTACAACACCCACATTAGAGGAGTTTTTGTTTGCTCTAATACTCAGTTTGCTGAAGTCTGGCCCCCAGGAGCTCCACTACTAACATGGTTTTCATAAATATTAATTTTTTTTTTGCAGTCTTTCTATTAATATCTTTCTAACACTTGTGACGAATATGAATTGGAGGCTTAACGTTTTACTGTTTACTCACAAAAAGGCCTCAGTTCAGCACTGTGGTAAACTCCTGGAAAGATAACTAGAAAAAAAGGGCAAAAGCCTCCAATGAATAATCACACAGTTTATTAGCACAGGCAAACGGTGTTTTGTGGGTTGAACCTTTATGAATAAGAAAACCACAAACTGAATGAACATAACACAAACATTAGCAAGTTTAATGGCACAAGAAATAGTTCAAACCTGCCATAATCTGCCAAACATTTACCGGATAGTAATAAGTAACTTGTTACATATCACGTTTTTTTTATTTTTTATTTTTAAATAAGAAACGTTTAATGAGCTTAGTTATAACATACAGCACATTGGTGAAGATTAAACCTCTGGTATCTGACCTTTTTTTTGTTGAGTTGTAATCTGGGCCCTGTGACATTACAAACATGGTTTTAATGCGCTGTCAGCAGTTTCACCCAGTGGAGAATTTGAAAAATGTCTCGGCTGGTTTCATTGAAATATCTCTTTGTTGCCCCCCAAATGTGTAAGACAATCCATTATTTCACAAAGGAAAGCAAAACTTGTCTTCAAAATCCAGATGAGTAAAACAGAAATTTGTGCATCAGAGCTTCCTCTTTCCTCTCCCTATCCTCTAAACCAGACTAAACTAACTAATATAGGAAGTAGGTGAGACTAGCTCCACCTCGGTCATCTCCAGCTCAACCAGCAGACTCTCCTTACGTGCACTCACGTTGATGTATTAGTGCTTTTACTCAAGTGAAAGCTCTAAATACTTCTTCCACTGTGTGTAAAATGCATTAGTGCAGCTGCAGCTATTACACGAGACTAATCTATGAGTTAGACAAACCAAAACGTTTTTTTTTTTCCAAGTTTTTTCAACTCACAGTCCCAAGAAAAATCCTGCTTGTGCTTGGCTGCAAAAGGTCTGGAAATTTTAATATTATCCACTTTGCCTGTCCAGCTCGGACGACTGAAGCCTGACTTGCATGCAACGAGTACAGCGGATTTTTGTCTGCAATGACTGACATTAAAACCAGTATTTATTTTATTTTTTATTATGTTAGTCATAGTCTTGCATTGGAGCTGGAGCATGGAAAAGCTTTTGCATGTCATGATGTGTGAAATGTGTTGAGCATCTTGGAGAGCCCGCCCACCTGCTCCGGCCCCAGCTGGGATCAGAACAGGTCAGGTCCCCCAGGTCACAAGGCCACGGCATTACCTGTTACATAATCCTGCTGTAAGCTGTTACACAGGCCAGGCTCACGGACGGCTGGGCAACGTTTCCAATCCACAACAATTGAGTTATAGATGCCTGATGATGATGTTGATGATGATGATGTTGATGATAATATTTTGGTGGCTGTAAGATCCTGGCGATGAAGTGCACTCCAAGGCAGCAAATGCAAGGGCTTTGGATGGAGAAAATGAATTTACCACTGATGTTTTACAGGATTGAGCCGTCACACACACACACAAACACACACACACACAAGGCGGATATCAGGAAAAAATATTCCAGTCCCCATTTGCACTAATGTTTATGCTTTTTATCTAATTTATTTTGATAATGAGACTAATTTTCCACATTGATGGATTACATTTCAAGGAGATTATGATAATGTTATTTTTTTTTCTCCGCTAATGCCAGCTTTACTGTGCAGCAGATGATTGATTAGCCGGCTGGAGGTCTAATATAAATTCTGCTCTTTCCTGCAGACTGTGCGTCATGGCTTCCCATATCAACCGTCCTCCATGGCATTTGACCCCGTGCAGAAAATCCTGGCCATCGGGACCCAGACCGGAGCAATGAGGCTGTATCCTTTCCTTTTTCTCTGGAAAAACGAAAATTAGGGGAATCCACACAGGGAAAGCAAAGCATCTTCCTTTGCCACACACACACACAAACATAACAACACACACCGGACCCATGTCTAACTTCCTGGCATCCTGTCTTCACACATGTCATGTGACCACCAGGCCTCCTTTCAGCATTCCACAAAATCTGGGGAATTCACACAGTAAGTGACCCGTCTTTTTTTCCTGTCGTCCAGCTCGACAGCAAACACTACACAGAGTGGAAGTGGAGCGGCGGATGGAAGGGAAGGGGGTGGTGTAGTGTAGTGTAGGCACTAGTAGCTAGGATGTGTTTTCTGTGCAGCCGGCAGCCTCGTTCCTCCTGGAGCAGCCGGGCTCATTAGCGGTATCTCTGCAGTAGCATGAGCAGCTCCTCTGCCATATGCCGCCGAGCCAACCTCATCAACTGTGCTGCCCAGTGTGTGCCAGGATGCCGCTTCATATGTGCTGTAAACATCACGCTCACAATCAAGCTGCTACTGTGCAACCCCCCTCTCCTGCCGCCGATGCGGCCGCCGCCGCCTTGGGCAGTCGGGAGTCAGTTTTGTATTTGTTTGTGTTCATACAGTAATATTTTGTTTTTACAGCACAACCAAGCAGCTTTATTGAGTGAGTCATTGCAACAAAAGTGCCCCCTGGATTCCTCCGCTGTTAAATGCTGCATGTGGTGGTCATAGTGTGGTCGTAGCGTAGCCGGGTTGTGCTGTTATTGTTTACAACTTGTCTTCTGGGGGTCGGCCTATTTGTGTATAAACACAGGGTTTCCCCTTTGTGCTGATATCCTGCCTGAGAGGCCCATCTGCTTTATTTAGGTTTTCATTAGAAGTGGCTCCGTCCTCGTCTTTATCCAGTCTCCAGATTAAGAGAGCGCTGTGTTTACAGGGCGACTCCCAGAGAACACACACACACACACACACACACACACACGGGCGACTTCCATGTTGTCCTAATGTGCAAGGTGGAGCTGATGGGATTACTGTCATTCAGGCAATTGGTCCATTTATCAAAAGACAGGCTGTATCGATCCACCTCATTGCCCCTGGAGTTTGGAAACGCTGCCACAGCTCAGTAGACATAAGCTCAATGAGGTGTCTACAAGCAATAAATGTCTGCTTTTACAAGATCTGTCTCTACAGTGTTTTAATCAGTGTGTTACTGTAGACACTGTGTGGTACGCTCTCCTGTTCTCCTGTGCGTGCCTTCAGAGTTCGGCCATTGCAAAGCAAACCGAAACATGACCAGTGACTTTTATTTTTTTTACTTTTAAAAACTAGTTTCTTCCCTGTGGACTTATTAGAAATAATTTATTAAATAGAGTTCAATTTGTTGACATTTTTGATAAAATTAAAAATACTATATACAAGTTTTATGTCAGTAACTTCCTACATCTCATGCTGAAAGTCACAAGTGTGAAGTATTTCCTCCCTCTGGCTCACACAGCTCTTAACGTCGTAGACTTTGTGTGAGTGAGTGGCTGCAGAGAATTTTTTTTTTGCTGTCTGTCATTTGGTAGGTGACATGATTAAGACAATTTCCTGCCCGGGTGATTATCACTTGACTTCACATGAAGCCGTGCTGATGTTGAAACTGTGGTGAACCACAGCGGTTTACCGAATGGGGAAGTGTCGCTGTTAAAGGTGTATGACTGAAGTGTGTGTGAAGTTTCGCGTGATGTTTCAGACTCTTAGGAGCAAAGTGGAAATGCATGAAAGGGCAACATGTTCAACACTGGTTACTGATATGAAATAGATTTTTGCATTTCCCTAATGATGAGTTCTAATGGCTTGTTTTGTTTGCAATTATTAGATTGCAATTATTGAAAACAACAAAACAAAACCTTTAAAAGTGGAGCAAATGTAACATTTGGAGGTTTTTTGGTCAGTGAATGTGATCAGCTGATCGACTTGCCGCTTCATTTCTAATCATACGACCAGCAGATGTTGACATGATAGACATTTTTTTCAACTTGTAGTTTCCCTCACCGCAAGATAAACAAGAGTCACAGTTGAGTGGTGTGACTCAGCTTCCTGTGCTCACACCATCCCAGAAATGAGTGTGTGTGTGAGAGTGAGTGAGTGTGCATCTGTTTTTATTTTACCAATAAAATGAAGATGAATTGTTGTTGGACGGTGTCAGGTCACAGACAGACAGACGGGTGTAGTTTCTACCACCGGCTCATGTGACGGCAGCGAACGTTTTTCTGGTGAAGCGTAGAAGGAAGTTTGAGCAGAACGCTCGACGGGCTTGTCACAGTTGTTTTGATATACATCTGAGTAATTTCCTGTTAGCCTAGAAAGTAGCTCGGCTCAGCAACACTATTAACCCACATTGTTCATACCCAAGAAGCCTTTATAGTTACTCACAATCCTGAGTGAACGCTCTCAGAAAACTAACCAGGCTGTAACGGCGCGTTGCTTTATCAGGAACAAGGCTCTCGAAGAATCCCATACATTTTTGCTCATCAGACTTTTTCCCCTCTCTTCTTATTTATGTACAACCAGAGGCTATGAAACTGATTTAATGACTGTTCCTTCTCCGTCCTGGATCTGTAGAGACATGATACCCATTAATAATTCTGACAAATGTCGTCCAGAACTGGCCGGGAACTAGGAACTAGACAGAAAAGGTCATAGGTGAATGTGAGTTCAGTTGCCGACGGCTTCCGACTGGCGCCGGCTTAAAAAGTCTTAAAGTCTGCGTGTTTGCCTGCTCCTCCATCCCTGTTGCAGAAGTGATGTGTCCGCCGCCGGTGTCCGTCCTGAAACGGACTCCCGCGGCCCCACCTTAGTTTGTTCAAGACGCTGAGGGATTGTTTGATCACAGCTTGGTGTAATCCTGTTGAGACATAATGCTGTGTCAGCTCAAAACGGACACAGGTAGCGGAGCACAGCTGTCTGCCTTTGTTAGCTTAACTCCACCATGATCACAATGAGGCTTTGAGAAAGGCAGTGCATGTTTCTGTCCCTGTGGCCCGTCTGTCTTTCTAAAGATCGCCTCTGTGATAAGATCTCGGGCTGCTTCCTCCTTCCTCCGCTCTGCTCTGTGTGCACACTGCACAGTACTCTCTGTGAAAGTAATTACAGGCCGGTTGAAGCAGCCACAACCATTTCTTCATCGTGGCTGCTCTCTGTGTCTGTGCAGCTTGTGAAAGTATTTTGGAGGTTTCCGTGGGATACTTTACAGTCCCGTTGCCTACGTGGCGGTGATCCACCGTGGTCTCGGTGTTCGCCGCTCATGCAGCATTTTGCTTTGGTTCATATATTGAAGCACGACACCTACCGGTGGATGAGTGGGTGATTCTGCCTGTTTTTGAATGGATAGATTTGGCAGGAAGCGACGAGGGGATGGTTGTGGTGGTGGCGGCGAGGGGTAAACTCTGACCTGAACTTAACAGTCTAATAGAACGAGGTTAGAGTATGTTAATCATACTGCCGTCATACCGGCTGACGCATGTGAATAAATAAGACAGACGAGGCCCACTGGTTTTATTTATAACTCACTGGTTTGATTTGTTTCACATTCTCCCTGGTGCCCGGGAAGTTAGCGACACAAACTAGAAATGTCGAGCTATATCTCATCGTAATTCAGTTCAGAAGTTGAATCTGTATGTTTTTGATGTGAAAACATAGGAAGCACCTTCACACAAGTTTTGATACAACACTGAAATGTACACAAATACCCCAGAAAAAAATAAAGTCATTTTTTAAAATTTAAATAAAGTTGAGTAATGGCTCGTGTTATAAACGAGTTGTTCAATCTGTTTGATTTAGCCTTTGGCAATCTGAATCTCCTGCCAGAGGGTAGGAGCTCATCAGGACACGGTATGATGTCCTGAGCCTTAGAGTTTACCCTCCTGTGAAAGATTGTAGGCAGATCAGGTAATGAGGTAGGAACGGTAGGAAATAGACGTGGAAAAAAAGATAATCAGACAGATCAGTGTCAGAGAATCTGCAGAATGTTTCAATGGGTTTTTCCCTTTTGTGTTTCCTCACAACGTTCGCCGGCAGCTGCCCAGTTTTCCTTGACTGAGTCTCCTTTTAGCTTCGGCCGAGCCGGCGTGGAGTGCTACTGTCAGCATGAGAGCGGCGCTGCTGTCATCCAGCTCCAGTTCCTGATCAATGAGGTTTGTTGTTGTCACTACCACTACTTTTTACTCGTGAAGTTGTCTCTCCTCCCTCCTCACCCGCTCCCTCCCTGTCAGTCTCCCGCACAGACGTCGGGTGCTTATTCGATGTTTATAGGTCATCAATCACCACAAGCTGTGCTCTTAGCGAACACATTGATTAAACAGTAATGCTAGCTTTGGGACCCGCATGCCTTTTTGAAATGCTTGCATGGTTATGTTCTTATTATACAGCCGTGAAAACAGCTCATATAAAGACCGCAGATGTCGTGCGCATGCTGATAATAACCCATCTGCCTCTGACCCTCCCCACAGGGGGCGCTGGTGAGTGCCTTAGCTGATGACAGCATCCACCTGTGGAACCTAAGGCAAAAAATCCCAGCTATCCTGCATTCACTCAAGTTCAACAGGGAGAGGTACGGCTAACCCGTTCTTCTTCTTCTTCTTCTTCTTCCTGCGTCTCTGTTTCGCGCGGATGCTGCATCTGTTTCTCTGAAGCGCCGTCGCCAACTTGGAAACGGCCCCTCACAGCTGGCCACATGCTTCGCACCGTATAATTAGCCGTTCTGTTGTCGTCAGAGCTCTGAAAATTATGCATCAGGGTTCTCTTGTGATCTTGCAACACCTGGGTTTCCCTTTTTCTTTTGGCTTAAACCAAATAGGGAATGTGAGTTCCTGATGTTAGTGTGAAATATAGAGCCTGCTAACTGGATCTAATATGACTGCAACTATTATTTATCTGTAGCTGCTAGATTTTGCTGTCATTGACAGTGGATAAAAATGGCTGTCTAACATCTAAGGATCCCCCCACAAAGAATTATGACACAGCACTGCACTTTAGCATCTTTTAGCTCATTGTTGGACCAATGTGGGATTTTTGGGTAATTAAATTTTGTCTCTTGATTAATTGCCTGATATTCGTCATGAAGGAATATCACAAACATTTTATTGATTCAAACACTCGTGATAAATATGTATAGACACAACATTACTGTTTAATCACAATTGAGGTTAAAGGGATAGTTAAGCATTTTAGCAAATTGGCCCTTTGCCATAATCCCCAAAGAAATCTCTATTTTGAGCAAAAAGACAGTTTTTCTGTTCAGCGTTTTCGAGTTGTTGGATTGTGTATTTAATGAGTTTGATGAGGGAAACCAAGAAATCTCATGAGCCTGTCTAACGCAGCTCTGAGCAGCTCGTGGCTCTGCTCTACCGTTCGAAAAATAGCTTGCACCGACAATTAAAGGTAACAAATCTACTCCTAAAACTATAGGAATGTTCAAAATGTTGAACTATCCCTTTAAGGATTGAAATAATTATGATATTGAATTGAAGTCATATCTCCCATTTTATGATTTTCAGTTTGTCTCTTTGACCCTGTGTGGTCAATAACATCAACTCATGCAGTTGTATTATGTGATGAAGAAAAAAGGCAAGGGCAGATTAGTCATCATGCCCACGCCCAATCAGCCCAATCAACCCAATCAAGATCACATGAGATGTCACCTGACAGATCACATACTGTATAGTGTACGGACGGATGAATGAACGTAATAAAACGGGTCACATCCTCTGTGCCCATTTGACTCTGTGAATGACTTCATGTTTCATGCTCCACCACTTGAGAAAAGACAGCAGTATTTACTCTGCTGTTCCCCCTCAGTGCTCTATATATAGTCTGGCTTCATTAGAGTGACACAGAGCAAGGCCTTTCTAATTAAATCTTAGTCACTCGCTGCTCCTTCCAGTTGGACTGGCATGATTAGGGACGAGCATGGCTCTTTGATAGGCCTGAGTCATGAGATAATGAAAAGCAGCCTGTGTTGTGATGCGTCCTGGTCTCCTCCTGCAGGATCACATACTGCCACCTGCCCTTCCAGAGCAAATGGCTTTACATCGGCACAGAAAGAGGAAACATCCACATCGTCAACGTGGAGTCCTTCACGCTCTCAGGCTACGTCATCATGTGGAACAAAGCCATTGAACTGTGAGTCTCTGTTTCACAACTGTCCCCCTCTCTCTCTCTTTCTCTCTCTGCTGCTCACCGCCCATTTACATACAATACGATCCCTGTGACACCAGGAAACTCTGAAACTCACAGGAATGTGGAGTTTGCAGATGCAGTTTGTCGTGCGAGCTGAGCTGAGCCTGAGCTGAAGCGTGGTGTGGAAGTGTCGATTGTGGCGTTGCCAGAACTTACTGGAGGTGTTTGCTGCTGCCTGTCCTGATTCAACCAGGAACATCTGTGATAGGAAGTGCCCACTTCATAACCCCTGCTGTCTCACCCACTCCCCTGCACGTAAACGCCCACTGTGAAGGATCACGAGGAATTTTTTACATCACACCTTTTTGCATCTGAAAATGTTGCATTGCATTTCCTGCCATGTTCAGATAAAACTGTGCAGGTGCCACATGCACGTACAGTAAAAGTAGATTCCAGATGTCATTATAGGTTATAGCTGTATGTACAAGCAGCACGTGTTTCTGTTCATCCAATGGAGCAGAGTATGGATATTATGATGTACACATTTTAAACATTTTCAACCAGTAGAAGTTGCTCTTTGTGAGTGATGTCTCCAGTGCAGCTGCTGGTGAACTATAGAAAATAATTTGCGCGAGTGACTGGCAGCTAAAATTGGAAGTGTGGCATAAAGCTGTTTGTGCGTGAGGCTGCTGGTGAAATCTGATAAATTGCTGTTTTAGGTCAGGGAGTTGAAAGTGTCAGAGCAGCAAAGTATGTCATCATCTCAGATAAATGTCTGAGAAACAGACAGTGGAGATGGGAAATGATTTTTGCCTGTCTGACTGTGAAAATGAGTAAAAGGGGGCGGGAGGGGGAAAAAAAGCTCTTGGCTGTAGTGTGGAGTTTAAAATATAATATTCTGTCTTTTCTTTGTAGCAGAGTCATCCGTTCTTTGATGGAAATGTCTTTTCTGCTGCTTAGTTTGTAGTTTCGGCAAACTTGTGAATTTGCATGGACCCACATCCGAGGTCTCCTGCAGTGGAAATGCCGGTTTAATGATCAGTATTGTTTGAGTGAAACAGGGGTTTGTCTTCTTATTTAGTTGTTCCATTGAAATCAAACATTAGGACAAGAGAGCAAGCTGTCCACATGCATTTATATTGATCCTCGTGGTGGTGGTGGTGGTTACCGGCTGGAGTTCACGTTCTAAGTCCATCCCTGAGTTTTAATCACTTCTGCATCTGCGACGACTGCATCGACTCATCAGCAGCAATGAGATCATTAGCTACTGGAGCCAGACCACATTCAGAGGCAGCAACACTTTTCTGTAGGCCAGACCTTCACTTCCTCCATGCCCCCTTTTGCTCTGTTGCCACGGTGATGCTGTCTCCACAAACTATAATCTCTCACAGACCCTCGTGTGACCCTGTTCTCCCTCTCTGTTCGTCTCTCTCATACAGTATGTCATGGCTCTTCTGCCGGTCCGACGATGCACATTTTCATCCCATAACCAAAGGATTTTTTTGTTGTTTTTTGTACAGTATCTCTTCCCTAATTTCTAAGGACCTATTGCTCAACAACATGTATCAGATGCATTTTACTTCATCGTATTTTTTATTATATTTAAATAAATTCACACACTCACCCTTTTTTACTTCCTCTTTTTTAAACCTGCACAGATCCACCAAGACACACCCAGGGCCTGTCGTGCACATCAGTGATAACCCCATGGATGAGGGAAAGGTAAACTCATAACTAAACACTGCATAGTCTACTCTGTATATACTGTCTATACTGTAGAAGAAGAGAAGTAATTCTACCCCAAAAACATTTTTTTTTATCCTGTACTTTCTCTCTGTTCTGTGGATAACTGTTTCAGTGCAGACGACACAATGTCAATATGGCTCGTGCAGCTACAATGGAGACTGATAGCAGAACATTTTCAGCTAATTAAAATGTCAATGCTAAACTGCAGATTTTGGTGGCAGAATCAAAGGGAGAAGTTTTTTTTTCCCCCATCAACTAATCCCTTGCAGAAGTCGACCTCCCGCAATGATCCTTACAGAGGAAATCACGACTGAGCGGTGGAAGATGTAGTTATTTATTTATTTTCACACACAAAGGCTACAATTTATTGCACATGTTAAGTCTTCAAAGCAAGGGAAGTGGCCATGGTTAAAGGAGATGAAAAAGTTGTGCATTACAGACAGGCTTACTCTACAACTGATTTGTGAAATTCTGTTTCTAATTATGTGTATATGTCGTTAGAGTCATGAACAATGAAGCTGCTCTTTCAAGGAAATACTAAAATGGGCACAGTTCAGTTTCATTTGTATGGCTTTGAACAAAAACATCAGATATATTATTACAAGGAACTTTACAGAATAAGGTCAAGACAAAGCATATAAGATAAGACAGAATATGATGAGAAGACTTAATTCATCCACCGTGGGGTAATTTACAAGTACCAGCAACTCAAGCATAGAGGTAGAAAAAAAGAGACGGGGATAAATTGGTCGGGAAAGAAGTAAAAACACAATAATTAAAAGTATAAAACTATTGGAAAGAAATCTATGTGTCAACTCCAGACTCGGGCGTGCGACGGGCAGAGTGTTGTTTCACAGCAGTCACATGAGCTGTGCTTTGCTTCTCTTGTTATTGCAGCTTCTGATTGGATTCGAGTGTGGAGTAGTCGTGTTGTGGGACTTGAAGTGCAAAAAAGCTGACTACCGCTATAATTATGATGAGGTAAGACATTTATTTTTCTCTCCACCCGGTTCATGTGGGGAAGCTTGTTAGTCTGGTCATGGTCGTCTCAACAGCATCCTTGTTCTTGTCCACTACTTCCTTCACTATACTGTATATACACTACTTTATAATTTCTTTCTCCTGAAACCAGAATTAGTATTTCCAACCACAACTCCATTCAGATTCTGTTTTGGATAACCACAGTTGTCAGAGGAGATTGCATGACCACATGAATCTCATGAAATAAAACAATTTTGTAGATTTGTGAGTTAATGACATAATAAAGTGAAACAATAAAAGATTTGATCGAATTAAAATTTGATGTATTGTTGTTTTTCTGCTCTAAGAGGAGAAGATTATAATGACATTATCCTTACTGCCAAGAAATCCCATAAAAACACAACAACAATCAAGTCATCCTATTGAAGGGATAGTTCAACATTTTTGAAGAAATCCCATGATCCTCCATAGTGCAGCTCTGAGCAGCTAGCGGCTCTGCTCCGCTGTTCTAAAAATAGCTTGCACGGACAAATAAAGGTAACGAACCTACTCCTAAAACTATAGGGATTATGGCAATGGGCCAATTTGCCAAAATGTTGAGCTATCCCTTTAAGAAGTTATCATACTTAATTCTCTTTGTTCCATCCAAAACTATTAAAACTGGGTGACATGTGTCTTCATTACCATGAATCTTGGCACTGTAGTTAATTTGGAGTTGGTCTCATATATCCCATAAAATCTACTGCCATAGGTATTCAGTCGAGCGATAAATGAGTATTAATCCACGTCTGAAAATAGTCCCCAAGAATAATTCAGTTTAGTCCCGTTTGAGTTGGACGGGCCGCTGAGTAGCACTTTTCTTTTTGACAAGGAAATATGAAAACCAAACCAGTCTTAACCTTTACATATGTTACACACAGAGCTGCTGCAAATTGTCTCATTCATCAGCTGTCTAGTTTGCGTACGCTCAATGTATCACGCTGTAATGATGTGCCGCTGTGTACGTTTCAGGCGATCCACTCGGTGGCCTGGCACCATGAGGGTAAACAGTTTGTCTGCAGCCACTCAGATGGCACTCTGACCACATGGAATGTACGAGCTCCAGCCAAGGCTGCACAGATCATCACACCACATGGTAAGCACTGTTGTGTATATACACACACAGTGGTGTTGTTCATCTACACACACACACAAACACATTGAGGCATGTTGAACTGAAGCCACCTATGTCTCAGATTACAACCTGAAGGCCCTCTATACTCTTTAGAGGTGAAAGTGCTAGACAAGAGAAATGGGTGGTGGCAGTGTTTGCGCATACAACGACTCAATGCCGCATTTTTGCCATTTGACCTCCACTAGGAAAGCAGCCAAAGGATGGAAAAAAGCCAGAACCATGCAAGCCTATCCTGAAGGTGGAGTACAAAACAACGAGGGCTGGGTAAGTGTGTTGGTAGCAACTCCCCACCCATCCTGTGTCTTAACTGACTCTGGTTTGGATTCATATCCTGTTCTGAAAGTGGCCTTTCCTGTTTTTTTCGATCACAAAAGCATATATAGTACATCTTACAGGCCGGTCCTGTTGAGCCTGCCAGTCCCTGTCTAATTACTTTTTATATGTTCTTGTAGAGTTTTGTTCCGTCAAGGGCACAAAGTAAAAACTTCCCCTTAAGAACATGTCAGAAGAATTTACAGTTTCACTAAAACTGATCTAATTATCCCTCACATTTTTTCCTCAGGTATTAGAGGACAGAGATTAATATAGTTGTCATTATAATTAAACAGCAGCCTCCTTCCATCATAGATACTCTTGAAATTGGGCCAAATGATCTCCAGAGGAAGTACAACCGTAAAAATTTTGGTGTCCCTCCTCACACATTTACCACTGACAAAGACTTAGGACTTTTCACCCTCATGACAAACTTACTAGACGGTATTGAATAAACAGTTAAAATGTTTTTTTGTGTGTGTCTGCTGGACTTAGGGACCCGTTCATGGTGCTGTCTGGAGGTCTGTCTTACGACACGGTGGGGAGGAGAGCCTGTCTGACTGTCATGCACGGGAAGAGCACTGCCGTCCTGGAGATGGACTACCCCATCGTAGATTTCTTAACGCTGTGTGAAACTCCATATCCGAACGGTGAGCTTTCGCAGTCTGCTCTGGACAGGTTTCGTTCCTTTGTCTGAGAATCCGTATTAGCTGATGTAATGATTACATCATCATCCCTGTTCATTTTGTGCTCTTCTGTTTGCCAGACTTTCAGGAGCCTTATGCCGTGGTGGTCCTGCTCGAGAAGGATTTAGTTGTAATAGACCTTGGACAGATTGGGTAATTATTGGACTCTCTAAATATAGTTTGGGTTGAATATTTTGGGTATTCATTGAAGGATATTGGTTTTGTCTGGCAGCCATCATACCATATAGATTAACAGTGCACCAGAAATGCTGCAAAAATATTGAACTAATTGACTATTTCTGACGTTTATTTGTCATGATCCATCTCTTCTGTTATGATAAAGCTGTCACAGTCACTCGTGTTTATATTTGACCTATTTCTGTTCTTTAAAGGTCCTATGAACAGTAAAATGTATGAATTAATCTGTACTGTGTTCTTTTTGCTTTGATTTTAATGTTTTGTAAATTTCCATCTCAGGTGCATGCTGCTGCTTTCTACCTTATTATAGCAAATATATTCTGAAAGTGGCATTTCACATTCAAATCTCAGCCTCTTCTCTTCCTGGAAAGCATTAACATTTGAAATGTTGTTACATCTTGTACCGGTCGTGGGTGTATATAAATATTTCGCCCAGTAAATACAGTAATTGTAGAGGGCGGCTCAGCCATTATAAAGGCTGAAGCTGCGCTACTTAGTTTGGTCATAGCACCTTGTCGTGCCCCCACATCCACAGGTTTCCTCCAAGTGCATTGTTGTTGTTTTTAATGTTACTTGTCTGGCTTTAAAACAACAACATGCAGGTTATAGTCGGTATTTCGATGCAGTAGTTGGTTTCCAATTGACTAGCGTATTATTGAATGATTAAGACACCAGATTTCCAAATCTTAACCAATGACACTTTTTCCCTTCAGGTACCCAATATTTGAGACTCCATATCCTCTGACGATCCACGAGTCACCGGTCACCTGCTGTGAATACTTTGCCGACTGTCCTGCTGAACTTATTCCTGCACTTTACTCCATTGGCAGTCGGCAAAAGAGACAAGGTTACAGCAAGAAGGTAAATTACTGTGAATTAAAATCCTGGCAACACTCAAATGGTTTTTACACCCCTGGCCTGATCCATGCCCTGCTGCAGGGAGAAGCATTGTTTTTTATTGGATATAAATGAATAAATGAATCCCCACGGGGGCAATATAATCGTTTTTTATGATTAAAGTGTTGCTCTTATTTTCACAGGAATGGCCCATTAGTGGGGGAAACTGGGGCCAAGGCACACAGAGTTATTCAGAGATCATAATCACAGGGTCAGTATTAATTAATCTGTGTTCATCAACCATGTTTTATCACCTCACTGCATTTACATGTTTTTAATGTTGAATCTCTGCTGTGTTAACAGACATGCTGATGGGACGATTAAGTTTTGGGACGCTTCTGCATGTGAGTTCTGTTTTGTTTATGTCTTAAACTGAAATTTTAATATTTGTTGCACCAAAAAAAAAACAGATTTAGTTAAAGGAGCCGTCACTGACAGTGTTTCTCATTCCAAAAGGAAGAAATATGTCATGCAAACGTCTTCCATTATCTCCGTTAATCTGTTTCCTAAATATTCGTCACTCTTCTTCAGCTGGCTTTTTTAGCACAGGTACACACTCCAGTGCTATTTTGAGAAGACTGTTAATGCTTAGCCAAATTTACACAAGTCATCTTGTTGGCACTGCTAGTGCACTTTGCATTTCCCTGGAACTACATTTGCTGCCGTTGAAACATAAGCTATAGAGGTAGGTCAATGGTCATCACATCTTTCTTTTTCTCCGCAGTCATGCTCCAAGTGCTGTACAAGCTGAAGACTGCCAAGGTGTTTGAGAGGGCTCGTGGTAAGGAGGAGAAGCCAAGTACAGATATCGTAGACGAGGACCCGTATGCCATCCAGACTCTGTCCTGGTGCCCCGAGAGCAGGATGCTCTGCGTGGCCGGCGTGTCTGCCCACGTCATTGTCTATAGGTTCAGCAAGCAAGAAGTCACCACTGAAGATGTGCAGGTGGGTAAACACCATTGTCTGGTCTAGGGTGTCATCACAAACATTTTTTGGGACACTTAAATACAGGTGCATCTCAATAAACTACTGGAAATGGACTTTTCATGATATTTTAATTCAAGTCAGACAGCCCCCAACGTATTGGGTGCATATAGATGGACAAACTTCTCAGAAAGCCAACATTTCCATATTAAAAATGCTTTTTTAAATTAGCCAAATTTCCATATTTTTAAAAATGCGATTTCGATTTTTCACGATCTTAAATCGAAAAAAGAAAAACAAATTAGTCTTTTGTAATATTAAATTTTTTTCAGAGTATATAAAAAAATGGACTGAATTTTAGGTCTTCATTAAATGTAAGCCATAATCATTAAAATTAAAAGAAATGAAATGAATAAAGGCATTAAATGTTTCATACTGTGTGTAATGGATCTATATAATGTATTAGTTTTTGAATTGAATTACTGACATTTAACTTTTCCATGATATTCTACTTTATTGAGGTGCACCTGTAGTTCAGAGTCCTACAGTTTTCACCCAAGGTCATAATAGAAAGATGCTTGTACAAGTGTTTTTAAAGGGCAAGCCTTTTTTCTGACGGATCATCTCTTTTTGTTAAGCTTCTGGAGGTGCGGATGCAGTGTGAGTTTAGCGAAGTGGACTCACCTGACCCGGGCGGGGAGCAGACGCCGACCCCGTCGACCCCAGGAGCTTCCTCTAGCCCTCAGGAGACTGAACCGCCCGCTCAGCCATCCACGGGCAGCAACTCCTCTGACGGACCACGGGACAATATCGCATGCCTGCAGTACGGACCATTACACTTTCTTGTTCTTTTCGCTCTTATCGATGCCGATGTGAAGCAGCTAGTCATCAAACAGAACCAGAAACTGAAAGAAAAAGGTCATTAAAGCGATGTAGCCATCCATTCACTGCCTTCAGTTATCTGCTCGATACTTCACAAAACTTTCACATCGGCTCACCAGGGGAAAATGCTCGTCTTTATAAAAATATTAAAAATGGAAAATGTTTTGACAGCAAAAAGGTGGAAGAGGGGGGGCGGGGGGGGTAACAATAATAAAAAATGATGATGTTGTCAGTGCGGCTTACCCTAAGGGCATTAATTCATTCCAAGTGTATCCTGCCGTCTCATCCTGCTGTATGTTTGATGCAGGGTGCGGAGCTCCCCGCTGAAGCAGTCTCCGGGCTACCAGGTGGAGCTGGTGATCCAGCTGGTGTGGGTGAGCGGGGAGCCACCTCAGCCGATCACCAGCCTGGCTATCAACTCCTCCTACGGCCTGTGAGTATCTACGGCCCACACACTTGGTATTTTGGCAGGAGATCACATCACTTTTTTTTCTTTTTTTTTTGTGCAAAATTTGAAGTGTATCAAGAAATTTTAATTGCATCCTGTCACACCGGAGGCAGCAACCAAACATTTATATAGTGCAACTGTAAGTAACAACTGTGTGCGCTCCGTTGAGAGCTGGCTGAGTTGAAGCTTCTTTTCTGTTGCTGCTTTGCATTTATCTTGCACATACAGTATAAAACCCATAGCAACATTTGCAGTTAGAAGATGTTATGGGATAGCCTGGGTATACCCATGCTGCCTTGCATGCAGTTTTATTCTCTGCAAGTCAGCCTGGAAACCATGGACCAATCAGAGAACGAGGGAAGGGGCTGCAAGATGATGATGACACACCAAAGCGACTTTGTTGATAGCTTGTCGATCCAACATTGGCGGCAGACGCTTAACCTTTCAATAGTTTAGACCACAAGTTTATTTTTTTTCCTCATCGGATTTCTGTCGCTCTACAGTACATATGTTATTGGGTATGATTGATACGATTGGCTATAAGCTGTGTACAGATGCATTTAGCGCCCAATAAACAGCTCTGGGCTTTGGAAAACCACGCCTCAAATATGAAAAAATTAACAGGAAGTTCCCAGGCTGAATCTCAATCTACAATGAGATGAGGTCTGGTGTTAGCCAGGCTAGTTAGGAGACACAAATAATGCACTATATACATCAACTTTCACTTCTATTGGGATGTAGTGCAGCCATCTTGGACTTTCCTGGTCGAAAATCCTTCAGCTGGGAAATTTACAAGAAGGAACTTAAGATTCTGAACCAGTCAGTTTAATGCAACACACGGTGCAAGCCTGCCTGCACTGTGGTCTGGAGTTAGGAGCGAAAATAGCATCTGAATCCTAATGTCCCTGTGTTCCTCATCACCCTCCCTCTGTGTTTCAGCGTGGTGTTTGGAAACAGCAACGGACTGGCTGTGGTGGACTACCTCCAGAAAACCCTGCTCCTCAACATGGGCACATCAGAGCTCTACAGCCCATCCGACCCCCACCAGAGGCAGCCTTGCTCCCCACGCAAAGCGCGACAGCCCTCTGGAGGTTAGCTGCTCACCGACAATCACACCTCCGTCTCGTTTTTTTTTTTTCCCTCCCAGTGGTCGCTCTCTAAGCACTGCTCAGCGTCTGCGCTGGCTGCCCTCACTAACATTAATCTCCCTGAAATTAATGCTTTATTCATTAGCTGCTTGCATTTTTATATTCCATTGTGTTGCTAGACTCAGTCTGACTGTCAGGAGGTGGGTTGCGGAGGCACTTGGCAGCCGCCGTTGCGTCGCACCGTGACGGCCGCCTCCTGCAGTAGCTCCTCTCCCTCAACAGGGGGCACCACTGACAGATTCTCCATCTGTTCATTTGGACGGTGCAAAAAAAAAACAGTGGAGCGAGTATGTTAGTGATCTGTGCAGCCGGAGCGGATGCTGCATCATGGCTGCTCTGCTGTTAATGTAATGATCTATGGATTTGTATGAAGGATGCAACAGTACATGAGCCTTGTTTACTTGCTTGTACTAACCTAGTCGTTTCTGTCATGTCACTTCTTGTTTTTCTCTGGTATCTAATCATCCTGTCGATCACTTTTTGCATTCATTCTTTTCAGTCTCAGTGGCCTGATGCTGGGTTCAAGACTTTTATTTGGGTTCTCCGCAACAAAAAGCAAAAGTGTTGTTGATGTGAATTGTAAGAAGAACGCTGTATACAAAGAATCTATAATAACCATTTGTTTTTCAATGACAAATCCAACAACAAGCCTCTGAGACTTCCTTCTATGTTGCACTTATAACTTCCTGTCATTTCTCTGTCTCACTTGTTTTTTTACTGTTGGTCTCTCTCTGTGATTTTGACAAAGACAAACCAAATGTGACGTCTTGCATGTCCAGACTTTCTAACTTGTATACTGAGTCTGTGAAAAAACTACGCTCGCCTCACTTGAGTAAGTCCTGTTGTGTCTGTTTACCCCTCCCAGTATCATTTTCTTCCCTCTAAGCCTTTCCTTTTTGTCACAATGATATACTTCCTGATTTTGCTACAGCGACCCCCAAATCCCCAAACCTCACTATTGACATTTTCTTAAACCACTAGCGGTGAGCTGGCGGGAGGTTTTAAGACCTGAGGGGCTCTGTAACAAAATGAGGCGGTGTTTGTTTCAACCCTGCCTCCTGATTTACTACACAAACACAAACAATGACACGTTGAGTCAACAGATTTGTGCTGGATTTGTGAACTTAATTTACTACACCGTACAGGTAGCTAGCTATCCCTGCCTTTGTGCAAGTACTGTAGGTGACCCTTCACTATTTCCACCATAAGTACTGTCCTGTAGGAGTTGATATAGCTTCAGTAAGAGTAGGAGCAACTCTACCATGTTTAATTACAACCTGTGTGGCTCCCACAGCACTTTGCGATTCCAACGATGGATCTAACGCCTCAGAGGACCGCTGCAAATCACCTACTTCAGGTAAGCCTGCTTCATATTAAAAAAAGAGGTATCTTTCTTTTATTATCTTTCAATACATCTACCATCAACTGCCATTATTTTTCATCAGGATCTACCTCACCATGCAATTCAGATGATGAACGAAAACAGAAGTTCATAGATAAGGGTACTGTACTGTCCAAAAGCTGCACCGTCCTTTAAATTCACGCACTTGAAAGACGTCTGCAGTTTTCTGATTTGTCCCTTTTTGAACCTTATTTCCAGTGATGTTCAAAAGCAGACGCTTTTCCAAGACGGTTGCCAATGACTTTGGTACTGTATCATCCCAAAATGTGTTTGCTCTGATCACTCACTCTTTTCTCTCTGAATGACGGCGCTCTAACCACACTGTGCCTTGATCCTACAACATCAATCTGTGCTTCTCGTGCCAATGAAAGAAAGAAGTGCATTCAAGTGAAATGTGTGTTTGTTTGTTTGTTTTTTTTACTAATCACATGGTTCTGGGGGTTGCATTGTTGATATGTGATATTAATCAAGATTTTTTTTATATTTTTATCAAATGCATGACAGGAGATCTTTTAAATCTTCAGGCCTCAGATTTTCTATGCACAATAACTGAAGATGGGAAAACAGACAAATTGGCAGATGTTACTTGATACTAACTACTTTTTGTGGATTCCAAAAAGCATAGAAAATCTGCTTCATGCCACCATCTTATTATACTAATGCCTAACCACATGTTAAGTGGATTATTTCTCTTTGATTGTCGACACTTGCTGTGTGCGTGTTTCTGATTCTAGGGGCTTCAATTCAGTGTTAACTGTTTGGCTGCTCGCTGATTTTTTTCTTCTTCTCTTCCTTCTTCCTCCCACTCTCTTTGCATAACTATGTTCACTGAATTATAATTACCTTATTTCTTGACTGCCTCTTGCTTTGTTTGACATTACAGGCCCTTTGGTTGTCTGTGATGCTTCTCAGCCTCATTGGTATTCTCAGGGTCTCTCTCTCTCTCAGGGTGGTAATAGACTACAACAGACAACTTTTTTGGGGTTTTATAACTGGAGAAATTGGCTCCTGGTAGCAAACAAGGAAAATTAGAAGCAGCAATAGTGCCCATAAACAAACAACTCAAATGTTTCCTATCCAGTGTACAACATATACTGTTTGTGTGTCCATCACCACTCTTAAATATGACTTAAAATCCTGACTCTATATGATTGATTGCACAGTAAAAAATGATCTCACAAATGACTTAACTGATGATTACTTAGTAGTGGATTGTAATTTGTTTCAGTAAACCTTTTGATTTCCCTCAAATTGAACAGTCAATTTTAAGACGTTGCTCTCTCCTCATAAAAATCAGGGTATTTGTTTCTGTTGCAGCCAGGATGTCACGGAAAATTAGCTCGTCTAGTGAGCAAAAGCCAGAAATGGGTAAGCCAAAAACTAATGACTTCTAGTTTTCCAAGAATCTTTCTATTCTCTTACAGGTGCTCCGTCTGTTTTTTTGTCATTTGAATCTTCTGCTCAGTTCGCAGCTTTAAAATACCTCTGTGAGAAAACTGCTTATTCCCTAACGGCATGTTTGTGTTTACTTTTTTGTCAATGTGAGACCTCTGTTAACCTTTTTTATCGCTGTAAGCTGAGACGAAACATTGTGTCTCTGTGCACTGTGAGCAGAGAAAAGCTTCCCAAGATGGCGCTCTCTCACATGTAAGGGGCGCTTAAATGATATGAACAAAGGCAAGCGAGCAGCCAGGATGAGCCAGAGGCCGGTCGTATGTAGAACTATATCCGCCCCCAATGCCCGTGAGTGTACCAGCGATGGTCTAGCTTGGACTGAAGTGGGATAACTGGTACTAACCCCCACCACTGCTGGGGCTTTTATTTGGAGTTGGTTTACCTGTGACACTAATCCTCTCATAATAATCGCTTTCTCCTTTTTCTTTTTTTTCTTTCTTTTCTTTTTGTTTTTCTTGAGGAAGTTCCACCGGCTTGCCTGCTCTCGCTGATAAAAATCTTGCTTTTCTTGTTTACAGTTTTTCCTTGTGAGGGACACACATGACGGGCGGTGTGTTTTAACCTTCCCCTCTGTGCCACAGATGTTTTTGTGTTTCTGTTGGGATCGCTCATTAGCTTTTTAAAGAGGGTAAAAAGCTTGTGTGTCAGCCTCCATGAGCACAGTAATGAGACCTGAATAATTCTGGCTGCTTTTGATACCAGCCCTTCCCTGGGACTCACTGTAGTACTACGTGCATATCTTTTACATTTTTTGCACATTGCGAATGTTTGTTGTTGTCAAAGTTTGCTTGCCAAAAAAAAAAAAAAACTAAATTGGGAGCCATTTAAAGAAAACCCAGCATGCTTGGATGTAAACTGTAAGAGCATTTCAATGTCAAAAAGCTTTTTGGTGTTCACTAGATGAAGGGTGTGTTTGTTTTTTGCTCATATTTTCTCTGCACTGGGTCATTTTCCATGAACGACATGAATATGATCAAAAGCATCTTCCACTATAAACATGGTAACAGAACACAGCTCTAACCTTTTGAGTGGGTCTTGAATTGGTGGATTTTTTTTGGTTATTAACATCTCCTTCTCCTGTTTGCATAAAGAAGTCTTCTATAAACTTCTTACTCACATAAATTATTATCTCATTGTCTTATTTTTTTCTCTTGTGCTCATGTCTGATGTCCAGATGCCAAGGATAACACATTCACCCGCTCGCGTAGTTCAAGTGTAACCAGCATAGAAAGAGAATCTCGAGAGGCCATCTCCTCCTTTCACTTCTGTGAGAGTTTTCCCAGGAAGACGGACGGTGCGATCGGCCCCTGTCTGCTGGTGGGAACCACCCAGGGCTGCGTCATGATGGTGGCCGTCAACCTGCCGCCCGGCGGAGACCAGAGGCTGCAGCAGCCGGTCGGCATCTCGTCCTGCGGTAAGAGGCTAAGCTTGAACTTAATCTCATCAGGTGTCCCTATAGTGACAAAGAAAAGTGCATTAATTAATTAATTAGTTAGTTCATTCATTCTTTCATCCATCCATCCACAATGCTTGACGACCTCTCTTGACTTCCACTTGAAACTGAAACAACAGACCCAGGACTTTAAATCCTTGCGCAAGTCTCTAAGCTTCTTAAAATCACACTTCTCTAACAGACCTGAGGAAGTGGTGCAGAAGCAGGATAGAGGGAAATTCTGCCACTTGAAATCTCCGTGTGAACTTCCTGTTTATTCATTAGCGAAGCCCCACAGGTAGTGTTTTGAAAGTCGGACCTCGGTGATACTTCCATTTTTATAGAAAACAATGCAAAAGCTAGTTGGTATCACACAATACACATGCACAGACACATAGACATAGACATACACAGAGCCTGTGCATTTAACTGAAACCTAAAAGACTGTTGTCATTACATCGTCACATCATCAATTTAACATTTTTTTCCAATTATATGAATAATTGTGATCTGATCTTTGCATTTCATTCAGCCTAATGTACACTCATCATGTGCGGTGTCTTCCAATGATCCTGAAAATGCTCACAGCAACTTTGCATCGTTAAATGTCAGATATACATTGCTGAAAACAGTTTGGTATTTCTATATTACATAAGGTAAAAGGTCAGGGCAGATTTAGGATCATTTAAAATGCGATTCCTTTAGGGAGAAGTTTGCTTTATTTATTATTCATTATTTTGCGCGAGTGACAATATCCCAGTGACCTCGCTCTGCTTTTGTCACTGTAGTTGAGGACCGGAGAACAAGAATGTACTTAACGTTTTGTAGTAATATGAATCCAAATTGAAACACTTCCTCAATAATACCTGTTTTTCCAGGCACTTTAGTCAGACTCAAAGGAGGCATTTTGACAATGGCCCTGCTGGACTCTTCTGGAGCTCTGCTGCCCCCTTCCTACGAGCCATGGTATGACCCAAATGCCTCAGATGAGGAGAAGGAGAAGAGCCGGAGGCGCAGACCAGCCTCCCCTCCCTCGTCACAAGAGGGCCAAGAGGGCCAGTTCGTTGTGGTGTGCTCGGAGAAACAGGCCAAGGTGGTGGCGATGCCCTCTCAGACCCGCGTCTACAAACACAACATCACAGAGTCGTCCTTCGTGCTCAGGGCTGATGTTGTGCAAATGGCCGGAGCGAACTGCATCGCCTGTTTCTGTGCTAATGGGCACATCATGACTCTGAGGTATCCTCACTGGGGCTTTCCACTGGTATTAGTGTCTAGTTTGTGCAGCTCAGTTCATAGAGAGATACAACTCAGACTGAAGGAAGACTGAGGCTGCTTTAAATAACTGTCAAATCTCTAATAATACATAATTAGAGTCTATTAGTGCAACTATTTTCAATAGAAGAAAAGTAGAAAACATCCAAACAAATCAAAGAAAAATGCAAAATGACACAATAGAAGCTTTTTTTAAATATAAAAATGTGTATCTTCTTGTTGTCTCAGTTTGCCCAGTCTGCGGCCTCTGTTGGACGTGAACTACCTGCCGCTGACAGACATGCGGATAGCCAGAACGTTCTGCTTCTCTAACCTGGGTCAAGCCCTGTACCTTACCTCTCCCACTGAGATCCAGAGGATCACCTACAGTCAGGAGACCTGCGACAACCTGCAGGTCAGACCCTCTTAATCAGTGACACATGAAATACAATGTGCAGAGCAGACTCTACATTTGGGGTGTTGGATGAAAAAGTCCTGAGGCATGTGAGCGCTTGTGATGAATCATACTGATGTTTGTGTTCTCCAGGAGATGCTCAGTGAGTTATTTACCCCTGTGGAGACACCAGAGGCTCCTAACAGAGGTTTTTTCAAAGGCCTTTTTGGTGGAGGAGCTCAGTCTCTGGACAGAGAGGATCTCTGTGAGTTCACAGCAGCTTAGTATCACATTATGAATCCCTCTGCTTTTTCAATTTACACACAGACAATCTATTTCTGTTTTTGTCTTTGATAGTTGGCGAGACAACTGCGGGTAAGGCTTCCCGTAGCCTGGCCCAACACATCCCTGGCCCAGGCGGCATGGAGGGCATGAAGGGCGCAGCGTCCGGCGTGGTGGGAGATCTTGCTCGTGCCCGGATAGCCCTGGACGAGAGGGGGCAGAAACTGGGAGAGCTGGAGGAAAGGACGGCGGCCATGATGGCCAGTGCAGATTCCTTCTCCAAACACGCTCATGATGTATGCACCGTACATTTTCTTTCACTATATAAACCATTCTGTACTCTTTCTTTATCTCTGACTCTTTTTTTTTTCATTTCTTGCCCTCAGATGATGCTGAAGTACAAAGATAAGAAGTGGTACCAGCTCTGATGGCAGCGTGTGGAGCAATCGGACTCTGTAATCACGCACATCAGTATCTCTGAGGAGCTGCAGGTCCCTCTTCTTCTCTTCTCTATTTCTCTCCACGGGGTGGTTGGTGGTGGTGGGGGGGGGGCAGGGTTTCTGCTCAACAGACTCATGCTTTTATTCTCAGCACAATATCATACACTCTGCATTACCTCAGTCACCGGGGGAACTGCTGCGGAGTGGACACTGGTCGAGGAGCCAGCGTAATGAGAATGGAAAGAAATGGAAGAAGAGAAGCTTCACTGGACTCTCTCTTTCCATTTCACCAGAGAGCGCTGATGTTCACGGCATCAGTCTGCAGAACAGACGAGAGAGGACCTTTCATATCCATCAGTCCTGCACTCATATATATACACATATATATATATCTCATAAATATATATATATATCTGCACACCCTGCTGTTTTGTTCTGAAAGAGGAAAAGACAATTCTGCAAAACATGTACTTGTGGTGGTGGCCTGATTGCAATTGTTCTTTTTTCCTTTCTCTGCCCTTTATGATGTCTGCCGAACACAGTGGACTTTAAATGAGGAGAAAAGTCTGATGACCCCTTGTAATTCAAGTCTAATCAAGTCAATGAAGATGTTTAAGTCTGTGTAGGAATGATTGAATCAGTGAAGGACTTTGTGTCTTTTCGTTCTTCTCGTCTAAATTATTTTAAAAGTTGTTGTTTTTTTTGTCTGTTTTACGTCGTTTTTGTCCAGAAAGGGCCTGCCAAGCACTTAGAACCGTGAAAAAAAAAAATGGACAGGGAGCTGATGAATCTATTGCCTCTCACTGAGTAAGGGCTGGTAGTACACTAGTTCATCACCAACCACTTCCTTCCTTTTTTTTTAAAAAAAAAGAGCATTTTCCAACCATATTATTTTAGGTGAGAACGATAAATGGCGTTTTTTCTGAGTCACTTTGGTTTTATTTTAAATTAGATTATTTATTGAAAGAATATAATAGATAGAAATTAAGGGAGTTTATATCTATGGCATTGAATTTTATTTTTTCCTTCCTTTTGTCAATTTAAATGAGCAAAAAAAAAAATGCTGAAAGTGTTTACCCCTAATGAAGAGTTTACATTGATCTATCAGAAAAATGAAGAGTTGATACACTGGAAAATTCCTGAAGGTCTTTATATTCTAGCTTTCAGGGGGCTGTAGCTAAGTCCCATATGAAGAGGAGGAGGATGACGTGTTGAAGGGCATGACAAAGATTGTCCTTAGTATAATTAGAAAAATGTATATTTTGGTTACAGTTTAAATTTTTTGTGATAAAAATTCTATCTATACATGATTATTCAGATTTATTTTTATTTTTTCTTTATTCAGTCATAGCTGAAGTTGATTTATTTTCTTTTTTTTTTGTCTTGTTTCGCAATGTGTAGAGGAAAAAAAAGCATGTGTCTCTTACAGCACAATGGAAATAGTTATGCTGTCTTTGTATTTGTAGCTGCCAGTAGAAATGACCAAGCACCACTGGTCATGTCTCTCAGAACCATTCACTTAAAAACTGTTTCTCTTCTGCCTTTGCCTCATGACGCATATATGCTAACCTCTACCTATGTGTATATCTGTGTGTTTGTGAACATACATATATTCAGGAATATGTGTATGGGCGCCAATATTTATAATACTACATAGATACAGTGTATTACAATAGGTCTTTTGAGGTTTTTGTTTTTGCTTGACAGTGTTTTTCAATGTGATTAACTAGAATTCTATTGTAATTAGATTTCTTTTTCATGAGGTGCAAGGATATGCTGCTATTTGTGTCAATGTAGGAGCATTATCTGTCGGTCTTTTATTTTGAAAAGAGAGACAAGGTTTTTGTCAGTCCTGATTGCTGCCAAATGTTGTAAATAACGGGACAGCTGGACACAAATCTGACAGTGCAGGTTCAGGCAACGTGACATACTGTACGCTTGCGGCCATGTTCTTTTCCGACACCAAAGAGTTGCTTAAGTTCACAGAGTTGTCTTTTTTTTCTCCTCCCAAAATCGAAAAGGTCAGTCCCAGATACTTTAGACAGCATGAGTCAGGAAGTCTGTTGTGTGTGTGTGTGTGTGTGTGTGTGTGTGTGTCTGTCTGTGTGCGAGTGAAGGTAGATCGACTTTAGCTTCTTCTTCTTATGGGCATGACATCCTTATTACCGTCCCCAAACTGCTGTGCAAGAGTTCAGACGACAGGCAAATGAAGAGTTTGGTTCCAAAATGAGATATCCACCAAAGAAAATGATGTAACACAGACTCATGGAAAACAGTTGCAGGCGGCGTGAAGTTAAACTTAAGAGATACTGTGAGAAGTTTTCTTAGTTTTAATGAAGTATTAAATCATGTATAGTTAGAAAACGTTGAGTTTATCGGTTACACCAAAATAATACGTTTTCCTCCAAGATGGATATGCAGCATTTTGGAATAAAACCCTTCTCTTTTAGCTGGCTGATTTTAATCTGCTATATACTACTGAGATAAACCCATTTGAAAGAGCAATTATATGGGTTTTGCACTATTTTTTGTACTTAAATTAATTTTGTTAGTATGATTTTTAATGTGTTTATTCTTTTGTGTCCCGCTTTTTTCTTATTTTTTTGAAAGGACCAAAACATGACAGAACCTATGCTTATCTATGTCATTTGCCAACTATGCTGATTGCTTCACTCTCAGATTTGTTTTCAATGTCAGGTTAATGATATTATGATATATTTATATATTTGAAAACAAATATATATACTTTTAATTTCAAGAATTATTAAAAATGAATACCTTTAATGTCATTTTGGGATAGATGAACTCACATTAACAATGGTTGTGCATAATTATCCACCGTCCAGACATGACAATAAACATTTCTGGTTATATATTGAACATGCTCATTTCAGATTTGAGCTTTGCTAATGCAGGAGGAGGCCGATCTCCTCTCGGTGGGCCGCTGAGTCTTTCTACGAAGTGTGGCCTCGACTTTAAAGTGCTTCAGTTTGCAACATATATGTCCTAAATGGTCTCTTATTGCACATTGAAGGATGCATGATATTAAGTGTTTACAAACTTGAAACAACCATATATTATCCCTCTTAGAGATTGTCTGTTCTGGCTTTGTATTTACCACCATGTTGAACAAAACTGAAGTTCTCACCAACCACATCAGACGCGTGTCCCATTTTTTTCGTTCGATCATGCCAATTGTATAAGTGTGAGAGATTATATTTATTTTGTTGGTACATCTGTTTATGTTACTGTTTCTGCTTCATGAAAACTCTTGCTTCCCCTGCGCTGTAAAAAAAAAAAAAAAAAAAAAAACGCATCTAAACCGAAGCTATAGGCTCACAGCACCGTGCAGGAGAGCTCAAGGGTTTCACAGTCAGTCGCCATACTTCCATCCATCTGTCTCCTGGGATGAATATCTGTGGAGTTGCAGTATTTTCTCATAGTAGGCAATTTTTGTACAGTTTTATTAAAATAAATTTCACATGGATGTCTGACTTAATCTGCTGCCACAAACAATTTAGACTGTAGATACAGTATATATAGATATTATTGTGCAATGGAAAATAAATGTAAAACCAATCATAACATGTGTTTTGTGTTTCATGTTTTCCTGTTTACTCATCGGCCTCATGTAAAATTAAATGCTTCACCGTTTCCCGATATGCTAATTCTTTTTGGGCATGCCCCTCCAAAGGTCAGAGGTCAGTGTCAGCTATAGATTAATGTGTCTTGCTCAAGGACCCTGGAGTATTGTTCAACACCTCCTTGATCATCCTGAGGGACAGTCTGGTGCCTCCTTGATTTATGGTAGTTTGTGCAAAATTATTAAGATGAAGACGCTATTTATCTTAGCATAGTGGCAGATTTGTTTTTTGTCCCATTTGACATGGTCACTCATGCGATTATTTTTTTTACAGCAACACATCAATCTCTGGAAGACATCCTTAAAGAAGTATCATGGTCACCTCTAAGATTTACACACACACTGACTGTACTTTTATTATAACTTTCAATATTATGTGTATCAATGAATGTATTAATGTCAACCCATTGTTAGTTTAATTAGTTTAAAAATCTGGGACAAAGACAGTTTCATGTAGGACAATGAGAGGCGGTCTAAAATGTTGATAAAGATCTAATAGTTCAGCCCTTGGCAATGACTTAAGATTGGGAGGCTTGGGGTGTGAATCCCAGAGATGGTGTGTTGCCTCGGTTAACAAGATCTGCAGAAGAAGAGGTTGTTTCCTTATAGTGAATATATGCAAAAAGTACTTTCTGTAATTAGGCTACAATGAATTGTGCAGTGCAGTGTTGCATAAAGTGGCAATTTTGGCACTTCAGGAATAAACCTTGAGCTCCCACAGCAAGGCTGAGCTGTATTGTGGAAGTTGTGAATTTACATCTAACATCTGTGAAGAAAAATTAAAATGAACTTCTACTGTATTTGTATAGCACATTTTCAGAGTAGGCTAATTCATAAAAAATAATTACAAACAATTTTAACCAGAAAACTGAAAGTCAGAGTCAATAACAACATGATAAAACCTAATGACACAAAACATACAATATGATGATTTATAGTGTCAACTCCAAATTTAACCTTTCATTCATTTATTTATTTATTTATTTTTTGTGCTTAATTTCCCAGAATTCCCTGCAGGTGGCGCCACTGTTCGCATTTGCTCCCGTCGTCCAGCGCGGTGCAGACTCAGTAATGACTGACTGTGGAGCAGCAGCAGCATCCTCAGTCAGACTGAGCCCGGCCGGCGGAGGGAGCGGAGGGACGGCAAAGTTGACAACGAGGAAAGCCAAGCACAAAGTAAGTCGCTGCTCCGAGCAGACACACAACACAGAGTTTATTCTACGTGTTTACCTCTCCGCGAGCGCGTTTTGTTGTAGTTAATACGCCGTGAATCGCTGCGGTTTCAGCGTCAACCTTTTTAATTGTTGCTCCGGATGAATTGTTTGATGGGCTCGAGCGTCTTTTGCTCCGTGGGGATGAATTAAACAAAGAGGACGCCAACTGTTAGCGTCACGGTGTGTCTTTATCTTTTTCTAGAGGAAACGTGAACTGCAACGTTAACTTCACGATTCAGTCGGTTCAAGTTTCGTTTGTTGGGCTTCTTTGGTTTATAAAACCAGTCATAGCATGTTTTTTTTTTATCTTCCAAACGCCCCCTTTGGATGTCAGAGGTCAGGGTCAACAAGAAGCTGAAGCCTGAATCTGTCTGGCTTGACTCAACATAGTTCAAGATGTTTTCATTCAACATTCCCTGCCATCTCTAAATATATTTTGCATTTCCTCTGTTTTCTAAGGCTCTCCCTCTTCCAACTAATAGATGTGCCTACTTTGGAGACTTGAACCTGCAGGGGCTGTGTGTCAGGCGACAGTTGCACGGCAGCGCTGGTGTGCGTGGAGTTGATGATGATGGCGTGCACTTCAAGGTAAGCCTCCCTCCTCCTCCTCCTCCTCTGCCTTTATCCTGTCTAAAGATGAGCCAGGGGCCCAACCTCGTCCTGGAGTGGCTGTCAAAGCTCCACCTGGCCCAGTATGTGGAGGCGTTCATCGACAACGGCTACGACGATTTGGAAGTTTGCAAGCAGATCGGAGAGCCAGACCTGGATGCCATAGGTGTCCGCGTCCAGTACCACAGACACAGGCTGATCTCAGCGGTGCAGAGGCTGAAAGAGGAGGACAAGAGAAAAGGATCGGGCTACTATTTCACCTTAGAGCCTCTGAATGCTTCCTCTTGCCACCAACACAGCCACCACACTTCACACGTGAGCATAGAGGATGACTTCGGGACACTGAGATCACATTCACAGACCATAAGAATCCACCAGGCCTCCTGTCCTGGAAACCACAACCTGAGATTCACAGACTGCAACGATTTTGTGACCTATCCCAAGCTGAAACTGAAAGTACTGATAAGGGATAAACTCGCTAAAGATGGGATTAACCTGGGAGAAGCACCTTACACCCACACGGTAGGCAAATTTTTTTTTTACTTCCTCTTTTACAAAATGTTGATACTGAATCCCCTCTCTCTCTCCCTCTCTCTCTCTCCGGGCGGTTGTCTCATTGAATTTAACACGCTTACTTTGTAATGTATGTGTTGAAGAGTGTGTCAAATTTCTTTGATGCTGCTGACGTCCAGTGATTCTTCTTTATTGCTCCAGGGATGCTTTAGTTCCTCTGGCAAAGAACTGCTGGGATTCACTGTAGACTTGTCAAATTTGGTCAAAACATTTTTATACTTGGAGTTCAAACTCATTTAATTGAGTTTAATTGAATTGAGTGGGTGCTGACAATAACAATACCAAGATTTACAGCATGCTCTCTTTATTGTGCATTTAAAATTACAGTAAAACTAAGTTAATTTAGGTAAGAGCACTCTCAGTTATCCACCTGTTATGACATCCACTAATCCAGCTATTGTTTCCAAGTACCATTGGCTTTTTTGCTCTCACACAATTCCCCAGAATCATTCAGCTTTCAGTGGGCAGGACCCTGAACTTTCACTTGGTTCAACTTGAATCCACATTACTGAGGAATTTAAGCACATAATATGCACAATGGAAATATGGCCAATATCCCAGGGAGCATCTGTGCCATAAAACACTGCCAATATTTTTTGGGCAGGTGTGTTGCTGAGGATAAAGGGTGATTCGTTTGCTATAGTTGCAAGGTATGAGCTACAAGTTGGAAATGTCCTGGAGTATCATTTGCTACTCATCATTGAACCAGCATTTCCCAAGTTAGCTCTTTTCCCTTTGGTGTGTGATACTGTAAGTCCTTTTGGATAAAAGTGTGATATAAATGCAGGAATTAAGAAAAAAAATCCATCATGAGACAAAATACAGATGTGTCTGTTGTTTTAGATGTCCCTGGGTCAGTTGAGGTTTCCATTGTTTGCTGGCTCAGCGGGTGGTGTTCGTCATAAGCCCGATACGTTACTGTTAAAACAGATCCAGTGAGCAGGGGTTTAAATTGATCTGACCTCTGTAGGGAGATGTCAGTAGGACAAAAGATCAGTCACTGACAGATGTGTTTACTCTGGTTGATATAGGCTACGTTTACTGATCGCGTGACATTTCATTTCTGGGGATCGTCTCTGTTGTAACAGCTGTCCTGTCTGAGTGTGGACTGCAGGGATTGTTAGTTAATGTAATTGCAGAGGATTGTTTCTCTGCGTTGGCATTGACCACATCCCATTCAGTCCATAATACACTCAGCGAGTGGTCTGCGGCCGGTCAGATGAAAAGCTGAGTGGCACATTGGGCTTATTTTCAGCAATCTGTCACTATCATAGAGAGACAGTGCGATTTATGGATTCTGGGTTTGATTATATCACAGAAAACTGATGTCTTCTATCAGACACTGCATTGTGCAGTTGTGCGATGAATCTGTTTCAGTTGTATTGTAACAGACTGTCAGACTGAATCTATGCTGAGCAGCAGAGTTGGACGCCACCCCAGAATATCTTTTCATTGTCAGACCTAAAGGTTCTCAGTAGTGGCACTCAGCCAAGAAAGAACTTGTCATTTTAATGCACATTCATACTTGTCTTGGTTTTGTCTTTCCTCAGCAGATACAGGTTTGAAACTGCTGCTCATCAGTAATTAATGAATGTGGTGTGAGGGAATGACGAGCCAGGTGCAGCTCCGTTGTTTGAATGATCTGATCTTTCTGTCACAACAAATCACAGAGAGAACGATGAGGCTGCTTTTTTTACTGGTGTGCCTTTACACTGGTTTTCCTATCATGGACTCTTATATGGCCATATGGAAACGTATGCAGTGGTTGCTCCACTTTTTAGTTACTCTAATAATGACAATATATTTGGAAAAGTTTATTTTATCCCTTTGCCCTGCCATATACGCTTTAAAATAGTCACTGTCCCTGCAGTACTGTACGGTTCACAGCTACAGTACAAGCATATGCTGTTCATGAAAGATTCAGAGGCTACAAACTACTAAGTGCAAAAGCACTTTGTGTGTCACATCCGACCCTTTTGTAGGTTACAGCCAATACAGACACAGGTTCAACTAGACAAAAAAAGCACCACTAACTATGGAGTCAGCAGAGCCATGCCAGGATTTTAAGTTCAGTCATAGGCCAAGACCTACAAATTTAACAGAAATAGGTTTTTACAGTACTGAATAAGATAGTGGCTTCACTTGTGTCTTGGTAAGCATTTTTGCTTTTATGTCATCATCCTACATTTCAGTGGTAAATATGCCAACTTTTTTTGGCTCATTACATTTTACCCACTTGATCCTTTTGTGGTACTTACACTCTGAAAGCATACATGGAGCAGCTTATCAGCAAAGAGTTCAAGTAAAACAATCAGCTCACACTGTTTGGCTCTCTCTGACAACAGCTTTTTGGAGCAGATTGGGTTTTCAGGTTCACCAGATTTAGTCCATTAAACAGTTGCAGAACGCAGGTATGTAGGCCAGTACGGCCCATCTTTTTTTAACCAGGAATAGTAACTGGCAGCTTCAGGCTAAGTCTGGCTCTGCCAACAATACTTCTGTGCTCAAAATTGTGCAGAACTTGGCCCGATATCACTAAAATATTAAGATTATGTAGACATTTTATTTTGCGATTTGTAATTATTGTTTTTGACTATTATAGTATGATGGACAGTTCCTATTCTTGAACTAAATGCTGTAAAGTATTGCCAAAGCCCCATCACAAAAATGTGAGTTGAGATTGATTTGAAAATCTTTGTTTTGTCACATTCCCATTTACATCTGAGTTAGCGACATTGGCCCTGATAGAGTTTGATGTAGGTGGGATCGGCCAACAGTATGGTCTGTCCTCGGGCACTGTTCTGATTGCAGTGGTAGTCACACAATGCCTCTGTCTTTCTGTCTGCATTAGATATTGCAATCAATTCCCATTCAGCAATATGCATTTCTGACTATTTTGCATGCATGACCTGTTCACACAGGCCCGCAGAGCCTATTAGTGACTTTGAGTGAGAGAGAAAAAAGTAATGCGATTAAAGTTGGTCGAGCTGTAAATGACCTAAGCACTGGCAACACGACAAGTGTTTCTCTGAAAGTGTATTATAGATTCTCACAAAATCGATTTTACACAAAGGCAACATGGACAAGTAAAATCCAGCGCTAAAATGAAAATTCCCAAGACATTGTTGTGAACCATGAGCTTGTCTCTCTCCATGGTAGAAACAATGGAAACAAACATTTCGCAGCCAGACGATGCTTCAGTGTAGCTTTGACAGTCTTGTCATCACAGTCAAAAGTGTGGTGTTTTGCTCTGGCTTTGTTCGTACAAACTCAGATGCTGTAGGAGTAGGATCATTATACACACTGATCTGAACTTGACTGTTGTTAACTTCAGCAAGAGCCCATGAAGACGATTAAAGGGATAGTTCAACATTTTTGGCAAACTGGCCTATTGCAATAACCCCTTTAATTGTCGGTGCAAGCTATTTTGAGAAAAGCAGAGCAGAGCTGCAAGCTGCTCAGGAGGCTAATGGGATTTCTTGGTTTCCCTCATCAAACTCATCAAATACACAATCCAACAACTCCAAGTTGTGACCTGCACATTGTTTTCTAGGTGAATTCATACAAAACCGCTGATGCACAGTTCCATCAGGGGCAGTTTTTTGGCAAGCAGTCTCTGGATTTACCTCGAAAACAATTCACTGGGAAACCAAGAAATCCCACGAGCCTTCATAGTGTAGCTCTGAGCAGCTCGCGGCTCTGCTCCGCTGTTCTAAAAATAGCTTGCACCAACCTATTAATGAACCTACTCCGAAGACTGGTGGGATTATGGCAATGGACCAGTTTGCCAAAAATGTTGAACTATCCCTTTAACAAGCTTTCTAGGTGTGTATAAAGTGAGTCGTTTTGACAGCAGAGAGAGAATATATGACTGTGTTCATCAAACCCAGGATTGGATTGGAGGATTGGAGGATTCCCTTTATAGCCGTCTTAACAATGGGCTTCAGCTCCCCTGAAGGCCTCATTGCAGTGTCTGGCCTGAAAAACCCTCACAGAATGGGGCACAAATCTTAGTTGCTCAGAAGATTTCCTTGTGTTTCTCAGCCAGAGGATCGGAGGACAAGCAAAACCAGCAGGCCCCTTTTGACAGAAGAAAAGCCAGTCTGAATAGAGCCTGGCAAAATACAAGCTCTGCAGCAGCTGACAGCTGTCTCTGCTTTTGTCGCTGTAAAATGGACATTGAATAGAACTATTTTCGTTGTACAAAGTTGGTTTTAAAACACCAGCAGCACAGTTACTGTTAGGACCAGAGCAGCATAATGCGAGAGCAGAGTTGTTTTTGTAGTTTAATGGTTGATTACATCAATAATGTATCGCCTATTTACTTCTGTTTTTGTGTGGTGATTGCTTGTTTTCCTTTTCCCTGCATCGGGAGATTTGTTCATCATCTTTTGTCTGAATGTGTTAGCCTCCAGGCACAGGATAAGTGGGTACAGATGATAGATGGATAAAATAAGTTGTTAGTTGCTGTAGTGTACAGTCTAACTTGCATGTCTGGAAACATTCTTGTCGGGTTGGACAGCAGAAATAAAAACTGAAATTGCAATAACTGACCCATTTATGTCAAATCACAAATTACATTAAATTAATTCAAATGAATGTCAACTACCAATACTACACACTGACAACTACAAACCTATGCTCTACAAGTATTACTAGGGTCGTACTGGTCCTAATTAAGGGGATCAAGTGGCAAGATGAGCCAGAAAAATATACTGGATATTTTGGTTTTCTTATGGGTTTGTTCTCAAAACTGTCACAAATACCAATATGAGGAAAATTTAGTTATTTCACGACTCCTAATATTGGCTGTGGTAAATTTTCAGGCTATCTCACAAGGTTGTAGATTGTAATATAAGTGAATTGTGTTGCGTTCAGGCTTATAATTCTCATTAGTGTTATGAACATATTCCTTTTCTGATAGTATGTGACCAGAAAACATCCTGACAGTTGGCACACTGCCCTGCATGTTCAGCTGACAGGATAAATAAACGCTCATATTTTCACATTTGGTCTTGTTGTGGTGTGATCCTCTATTTAGCATGTCCTCATGTCCTATATCCATTTCCCACTGTCTTTCTTGCTCACCGTGCAGTATACTGTGCAGTAGGCCTACTTATGGACTTTATTCATGTTATGTCAGTATAGATTAGGTCAAACCAGTGGGCCATTACAGGGGAATTGCTGGATTATTGCACTGATGGTGCTGGGGGGAGATCTGAACAGTATTGCACAGAGCACTCAAAGGCTTAACATGCCATGAACATGCTTGTCGCTTATAGTTTGGGATCCAGTAAATTCCTGTCCGGCTTGTTCCTCCTCCTCCTGCAGTCGTCTGCTGCTCTCCTCCAGAAAGATGTACAAACAACAGGAGGGCTGACAAGGATAGCTGCCATTGTACCGGCGCGTATTGAGCCACTCCACATTACATCATTGTTGAGAGATATCAGTGATGCATACATTGTTCACGCAGGCAACACTCTGCTATATATAATGTAAACCCCTTGTGTTAAGCAGTGCATAATCACTGACCTATATTTATGAGTTTAAGATTATTGTCCAGGGTCAGTGGACTGGAGGTTAAGGACAGATGTGGCGAGTTGCTTCTTGTGCATATTGCATATATATACTGCATGTAAATGACAATATATAAACTGAAGAAGGAAGGGTTTATCCTGTCTTTGAAGTGATTGGTGAAGTCGCTTTGTGTAAACACTTCCCTAAAGCCCCGTAACTATTGAGACGCTCCCACATCTCCAGCCTTTACCTCTCTGTTGCCTGAGCTATTGTGTAACAATGCTAAGTGGGTCTTTGAAAACTACGTGGCACTCCCTGAATTTAAATCACCGTGCGGTAGACAAAAGCCTCTCTCGCTTTTGTGGCAGACACACGCAATGAGCGAGTTGAATCGAGACAGGAAGTTTCATTCAAGTCTGAATCACAACAGAAGCGCTCAGACCAGCAGTGAATGCCGCTGGACGTCTGTTCTTCATGACACCGTCCTCCCAGTCTGGGGTTGGACTGTCGGCCGCCTGTTAACAGCACTAGAGTCTGATTTATGTCTTCACCACCACATCCCTCATGTCAGCTAAGAACACTGAAAGCAGAAAGTGATGCTGAGTGGCAGTGTTGCACATTTTAAGTTACCTTACTTCTTTTATGATAAAAATACACAAACTATTTATCCTGACTATCTCCAACCCTCCTCTTTCTCCGAGTGTTGCGTCACCACCAGGCACTTGGAGGTCTTTGAGCCTCGCTACACTGACCTTCATCACGATCCTTTCCAAGGGTCGGACCAGGCTCTCTACTAGGCTATTTTTACCCCGTGTGCAGGATGGGCCATTTCAGCAGGGTTAGCAAGTATTTTCAGTCAGTCAAGCAAAGCAACGTTGTTGCTAAAGGTAAAGGGCCTCTCCATCAAAGAGAGGCCCCATTACTTTAATGCAGTTGTGTGTCTTTTGTGATTTATTCATGCAATGAGTTTTGCATTTTGCATGATTGGGTATAATGTATTGGTGCATTGCAAAGGTTTTGTGTATTTATCATATTACGTCTCGACGGTTTTAGCTTGAGTAAACTGTTTTTTAATGTAGAAAATGCAGTCAATTCAGAAATGGTAATACACCACCACACTACAGCACAGTACTTGCACGCTGTCTGTGAGCTTAACACATTTTTACGTGCCAGTGAAAGGGACTGTGCTTTTTTCTTTTTTTTTTTCTCATTCATCATTAGTGATATTACCAGCTATTAGTCGTGTATTTTCTTTTGAGATATAGGTCACGTCTGGATTGCAGCTTATAATTTGTTTACATGCTCAGATTCTCACTGAACATTTGTGCTAATTCCACATATTAATAATGTGACTCATGTGTCATGCGAAATTCAGTGCATTAAGCAAAGGCATGATGAAAAAGGACGTGGTTGGTGCGGAGCTGCATTGCAATGCGGTAGCTTGGATTTTCAATGCACTCTACTACCGCTTACTGTCTTCAAGAGAGCAGTTAAACTAAACAACTTTTTTTTTTTTTTCAACATAGTACTGATTTTACAGAGTAATTGAAAGGAGAAAAGATTGTACTCACATGCCATGACACAATAACATCTCCATGTTGTGTTGTGATCTGGTCAGAGACATGTAATTACCTTACATGCCTGTGTGTAGCCCATGGAGGAAAAAATGCAGCATGTCAAAGTCAGAACAGACACTCACTGACTTCAAAACTGATCAGAGCTGTCTGGGACTTTGCATCCTCTTTATGAATGGGAAATGATATGTAAATGTAATGTATTAATAGTAGATACATACATCACATCTCTGCAGGTGTTTGGCACTTGAACATAAATAAGTCTAACAGAGTAGAATTAGCTTTTAGATTTTAAGATTACCTGTAAGATACCAGCCACTGGGTTTTTAGTTTTAATTAAAAAAGAAATTAAAGTTTTTTCCCCAAGTTAGAATTTAATCAGCAGTTTCTCTGCTCTGTCTCTGTGGTCGGTAGTTTTTATGCTTTTGTACTTTTTACTACCTCCTCATTCTCAGATTTAGCTGACAAAGCTCCCAACCTAACAGGCTTGCAAATGTGCTTTGAAGATGACTGCACAGAAAGCAGAGGGTTTTAGGTTTTAGGTGTGTGCAGAAATGGTGAAAAGATAAACATGGCATGAAGTAGCAACACTTTCTGTCACAACTCTTCTGCCGTCAGTGGATTTAAATATTAGATTATATACAGCCTCTCTCCTGAAGGCATTCATAAATCAAACAGGATGTTTTTGCCTACTGAGTCATTTGGGGGAAAAGTTGACCCTTCAAAGGCTTTTGAACTTTGTGTGTGTAAACATGCACTCAAAACTGAGTGAATGATGCAGTTGCAGTCACACAGGAGACTTCGCCAGCTGTTGAATTATGGAAAGTTGCTTACATGTTGATGACGAGATGAACGTTGAATTTTACATACTGTATGCCTTATCACTGACTAGTTCAAAGAAGTTGTGGGTCCTTCCTATTTTTATTATGTATCTTCTCACCGTACCCTCATCAGGGAATTTGATGAACCAATTATCTCTGTGATCGACTCTTTAATACTATGTGCTATCTGTCAAAAAGACAGAAATAGGGCAAGTGAGCGCTTCACGACACTATACAGTATGTTTCCATCTTTCAAATTTCAAATTCATTTCAGATTTATTTATGGATAGACCCTTGAGATGAGCAGCCATCTCATTTTCGGGGGGGTCCAACATAAAACACCAAGCACATACAGTCACAACAACAGCTCTCTAATACCCATCTGCCCCAAACCCCCCCAGACCCCTGTATGAATGGGGTCATGTGGGTTTAATGCCTACTCAGCAGGCATGTTATTATTAGGTTGATAATTGAATATTTGACTTTCATTGTTTTCATGATACTCTTCTTCTGCAGATTCCTTTTGATATGAAATGTCAGACTCCCGATCCATCTGTTTGACGTATTTTTCCCCATTAGTGACTCGGTCCTCAGGGGTCAAAGGATTAGACTCACTCCACTGTCCAGCTCGTGCAGTGCGCCATGACATGACATTTATCCCAGTCAGGAAGTCAGGGTTGATTTTTTTTTTCTGGTCACTGCATGCGTGTGTTCATACAAAGCTGTTTTTGAATTAAGGAAATCTTGTATTATAAGTTGCATCTGATGTCATTTTATTCTGTTGTTATGTCATAAAGCTGTTGAGCTGTGGCAGTAGTGGGTGCTGTAAATGCAAATAGTACATACATATTTGCTGGGTTTCTCATTGGAAAAACAATAATGATGATATTGCTGTAAAACTATCAAACTGACAGCTGCATTCTGGCCTTTCGAGTGTTAAATCCTACTGTGTAGTGGGAACACACCTCATACAGTACATACAGTAGAAAGAGCAGTCACACATCAGTTCTAGTTTGCCTGTTTGTCCAATGACTAACAGTGTGCTATAACAGCTTCCCACAGAGTCTGTTCCTCTTTCCATCCACTGATCCACTGCTTTTTTACCCCAGTTCAGGGCTTGGTCTCCATCCAGCTGTGTCGTATTGTTCGGAAAGGTGCAAGTAATGTTTCCCACAGGTTGAGAATTTACTTACAGTGGTGGGTCACACAGTGTGTAACTGATGTGCATGCAGAGATTCATGCAGTTTTAGAGGTGTTAACCTATGTTAATAACACAGGTTATTTTCTGTGGCTACTATTTGCAGATGTCCCCGAAAACACCTTGCATGCTGGTAGCTTGGCAGCTGCACACAGAGAAGCATCTCGTCCACATTCAGTTACTACCTTCCCCATGGAGTATCTGTCTACCTGAACTGGCTGTCTCAGGCGAGCTCTTCTCATGCAACCAAGATTTCATACAATAAAATGTCATCCAAATTGAAATATGGCCAAGTGCAACATCCAAATAGTTTTTTGTAAAGTATGCCACAACATTGTTGTATACAACAAAGACACCCCAGCCAACAAGTCATATTCTCTTTTTTTTTATAGACGCAACAAAATCACATAATCAATTTTAATCTATTTTAGAAAAACAAAACAAATCCAATGTCTCCCCGTATAATTGCAATATGATGTATTTTGCTCATTGTGCAGCTCTGCTATAAAATCATTGGAACGTGACCTTTGAAAGAGGCTGTGGGTGTTTATATAGGGGAAAAGCCAAGGGTCACACTCCTGTAGTGCAGTGAACATTGTATCTTCACTTTATGACCCACTTTTCTGCTCCTCTTCCTCTCCGTAGCAGCTAAGACCCTCCTCCCTTATAAATTTCATATGACTAGACAACTGACACTATTGCATTGAATAAACCACAACAAGCTGTAAGCCGAGCTGCTCCACTGGTGATCCATTTGCATAGAATATGGTAATTATTGTATACACTGCCAGGTGAAAGTAAGAAAATATGGTTCTTAAATAAATTCATTTCCACTATGCTGCATTCAAGACGACTTAATGTGTTTAATGTCTGCCATAGCAATTCCTACGATATCATACATAATGGATTCACTTAAAGTGAAATGGAGCAGCTTTATAGTGTTTCTGTTTGTTTTGCCTCAGGTTCACCCTTTAGCCTGCAGACCACATCTGCAACTGTAATAAGTGTTTAGAAAATCTACATCGTGAAATAGTTTGCAGCCATTAAATACATAATGATGCTACAAACACTGCATTTTCAATGTATTTCTTTCTCTCCTCTAGACCAAAACTATAAACTGAGTTTGCACAAGAAAAGAAAAGAAAAGCCCAACAAGCCATGGATATAGTGGAAAATGTCCATTACAGGGGCAGCTCTGGGAGCATCATATGTTCAGACCACGACATTGCTACAATGTTATTTTTCACCTTTGCTGCTCCTCATCAAAAATGTATTATGTGGTTGGCGCTGGTCGCTCACCTGGTCAACCTGGTAACAAGGCTCGGACCCTCCACTGCTTGCTGTTCCTTCTCAGTCCTCATTTTTCTCGCTCTGTTTATTATCATTAAATAGAGGTCATCTAATTAATCAAAATACAATGACCTGCATTTTATGTGTTGTGACAGAGGCTGTATGTGTAAGCTGTCAGTCATTAATTGAGCCCAGAAGGGAAAATATGATTCACAAGGACCTCCCCCCCCTGCCGTGTCTGAGGTCAAAACTGAACAGTCAGAATGGAACAACTACTGTAGTAAAAGTGATGACAAAGCTGTTTTTGCATGTTGCGACTGCTGTTAGTGAATAGAAAATCCACATTTGTTGGAAATGGAACAACATTTACGAGGCACTTGTGCTTATTTTTTGGCCAGTGGATCCAAACCATGCATCTAAACCACCCAGCTTGTCTCTGATCTTTGCATAGGCTCACCAAGGACAGTGGTTGCTCGCTGCTGTTTGGAAAATATCAGTAGTTTTCTGAAATTTACCAGGCAAACAAAGGTATTTAACTTTCAAGGTTTACTTTAAACCCAGCTTTGATTTGTCTTCATCTCCAACTCATCACTCTTACCAAGTACTTCCAAGCTGTTCATCTTTTACATCTTATCAGAATGCATGTGGCAACTCTTTGAATAATGGATAGCAGTGTTTTTCCTGCCTTAGCGACAGTGTAGAAGTGTGCTCCTCTGAAAAAGCTTCTCGGGAGGAGGCCGTGCCTCTCGGGGCGGTAGATGGCAGCGAGCAGAGATCTTTGGCGTAATAGTTCATGTGTGTTGTACGACTATGATGTGTCCCTAAAGTGAACACTGAGAATCCAAGGGAAAGTGATAGCGCAGTAAAGAGTATGTTTCTGAAACCATTAGGGTGGGTGTTGGGTTATCTACTGAAAGATTGAGGGCAGACTAAATTCTTGCGCTCCGTGAAGCTGTGCATATCTCCATACGAGGTAATGCCTGTTGGGGAAACATAATCGCTTTTTATATCTGTGCGGGACACAGCTGCAGTTTGGGTCTGAAGTCTGGTCAGCCTCCTGTATGAAGGTTAAGAAGCAGCAAAGTTGGTGGTGCTTACATTTCTCCTCCGTGGTGCCTGTTTGATTGTGTAGTCGTGGCAGAGCTGGAGACTTTCATAGCGCTGCTCTCTTTTGCTTACATTGTTACGTCTCACTGTTTATTGCAGAGTCTTTGTTGGGAGGGCTTAGTGAGAGGGTTGTCGCTGTTGGTATGCTTAGTCTTTAATCTCACAGTGGAACTGTGGTGTGTAACCACACTAGTAATCTTAAAAATAAGCAGGAGCCGACAGCTGTAACTTTCAATTTGATCGGATTAGACTGCAGAAGCAATTAGCTGTTTTGATGTTTATGTGAAACAGTTGCAAGAACACTTCCTTCAGCTGGGTTCACTAAGCTCTGATAATAATCATTAACAAAACGGTGGCAACTTCTTATTTTAGCCGGTGCTCATTGTCACAACTCTGTAAACTCATAATTGCATGTAAGTGTTTCTTTAGGGACCGACACATTTAACAGAGTGAGACGTCTTTCAGTAGGATCTTGTCATGACCTTTAGTGTTTGGATAAAGAAGAAAATGGGTTTGTTTGAGTTTTGTCTTAAGTTGTTTTATTTAATCAGATCTATCAACTAAATAAGTTGGTGTTTGGACTAATGAGAGACTTTAATAAGGGCCAGGGCCAAAACTGACTGATGAAACAAATAAATATTGTTATGATGTAGAACTTGTACCAGTTGACCCATGGACAGGAGGGCGAGGTTTAATCACAATGCTGGCCCCAACGTCGCATGGCACTATCGGCCAAATCCTAACGAGCTGTTTACTCTAAACTAGAACATCCAACTAATTATTGAATGTCTGTCTAATAGAGGCAAATCGGGGTCATATTGCACATAAACTGAGACCAAGAAGTGATGTAAGTGGTTAGAAAAGTGGCCAGAAGTCTTCTAGACCTGAGGATCCGTGTATGAAGCTAACATGCTGATGATAAGACAGCAAATGTGAAACACAACAGAAGTCCTCATCACGTCTATAATCGCCTCAAAGCTCTTGTTTAGGTTTCTGCAGCTGTTCACGTAATATGACATCGTGTGTCGGTCGCCTAAATCCACAGCGTTGTGTTTTCTTAGAGGAAGGAGCTGCACAGTAGCGCCGCAGCCGTGTAGCGAACCCGAAAAATCCAGACAGGCTGTGAATGTTATAAACATCCTGTAGGACTTGTGCCAAGTGGCTTAGTGAAATGTTAAATGAGATGTATTATGGTGCGATCGACCCACGCTGCTTAGCGCTCAAGTGCGCCAAACATGATAGCTTGGGTAAATCCCCGTTCCCCCCCTGCCAACATGGTGATATTATATATCTTATGTCAGCATAGGTTGCTCTTTTTTTCTACCACCAGAGGAACTGAACACATCCAGAAGTCCGTAATGAATCTTTATGAAGGAGAATCTATTTTAATTTTGTGAATAATTGAGATTGTAGGTGTAAACAGGGAAGATATCAAAGGGTCTGATTAAGTCCCCCTCTGTTTCTCGTGTGTTATCCATTTTGAAACTGCTGCGATGTTCAAGCAAGGGTGGAATTAATTGGCTCGATTCAATCAATTACCATTTGATTAGGGAATTCCCCCTGGCACAGTTCTATCAATCCCATTCCCATTTTTGTCTAATTGCAGCTCAGAAATCTTTTGTCAGAGTCTCAAGCGTGGAAAAGTCGGGACTAAAATGGGAATCAAAAATTTCCAATAGGAAAAGGTCACGGTTCACGGACTTAATGTCTCTTTTGATTGTGCTTATGTGTTGTTTGCTGTTTTATAATGACTTCCTTGATAATTATTTATTAAAATACAATGCTTTCAACAGAATGAACAGCTATTTGAATTATTCATGGTTTAATTGGCTAAGCCGTGCTCCCAGGTGTTAAGTCACATTTGCATGTACACGACTTTGTTCTTCCCACATTATCAACCCTATCGTTGGGAAAACAAGGAACATTTAAACAAATGGGCAAAACAGAAGCACAGCAGCAAGTTTCACTGGAATTATTTATCAGAGCTGCGGATACCGTTGGCAGCTGTTTGCCTGCTATCACACCATCAGTACATTTGTCGCCTCCTCTGGGTGCAACAAAACAGATGAGTCGTATTTTTGTCAAATGGAGTTGAGACTTTTGACACCTCCTTTTCTCAAGGTCAACGCATTCCTGCAAAATGTGACTTCTGTTAAAACACCTGCGACAGTTTGCAGTGTGCAAGCTCACATGTTAGTGCATAATAATAATAGAAGTCATAATGGGCTGAAAAATGAACACTCAGACTATACGCAAACATCCTTATTGATACAGCTCACGTTGCTTATTAGTTCATTTCTGGATAATGAAATGGGATATGAGAGATCCCATCACACTATTACATCCCACTGTTTATTCTTCTTTCTCCATGTTAACCAGAAGTACACTGTTGTGTAATGTCAGTGTGCAGAGAGCGGGCCACAGAGCCGTATGCCGCTAGATTAAAGCACTCACTTACATTATTATGTGCTCTCTGGCTCAAATTGAATTCTGCGCCTTCTTTGGGTCAGAAAAGCTTCAGTCTGAGAAGTGCAGTGAATTTCCCCCCTGAGTTTAATCTGATATCCTCTCCATTAAGAAGCATGTGTGTGGTCATATGTCATATGGAGAGATTGCTTTTACAAAGTGAGTGATTGACCTTGATGTGCGCTGTGATAACATCTTATACAGTAGAAGCAGGGACGAGACAGCGCAGTGTCCCTTTCCATATATAGTATAATCTGACTACCTTCTAGGGTGCTTTATCATGAAACACCGCCGTGATTTCATTTTTGTATCAGATCTCTGCTAAGACATTGTGATGCTCTTGCTGCTCCCGCAATACAGTGCAGGTATGCAGTACTATTAGGCACTTTGTAAAGTTTTTGAAAACATGTATCAAGTCTCTCTGACAGAAATGAGCAGCTAAAACTGGATAACACTGACCTCGAGTGAACAGTTTTCATTGTGAAGAACATTTTCTTGGAGGTAAGAAACTCTAGCAGGGCAGCACTCCAGACTAACAGTGGCCGCGAACTTAAAATTTTAGGAGCCCAAGCAGAAAATTTAGGGTCGGCACACTGCAAATCCACTTTCAAAGCAAATATTCACATTTCCTTTTTACTGGTTGCAAATATGCAAGATGAAACATTTACTTGCACTGTCTCAAATTTGCAGTCTGGAGCCTTGTATAAAAAATACCTGAAGTCCACCCTAACATCTGCCTAACTTCATATTAATGCAAAGCAGGTCAGTGATGTCAGGTCAGTAAGGCTTGCTGTTGTCCTGACACGAGTTGTGCTAATATTATTCTAAACTGCATTGATTTATTCTGCTGCCATTCAGCTGCAGTTTGACCAGTGCATTTTGGGTAGTCATTGGCTCAATGACACCCCGTGGGTGGAGTGGGTAACTGTTGGTTAGCTACCTTATGGAGTTTGATCTGGCAGACTGACAGCAGCCCCATTAGCTATTGCGTTATGACTCACCCCGGCCGGTCTGGCTGCCTGCGCGGCTGCAGGCGGACGCAGTCATCCACCCAGACATGACAGCTGTGGTAGATAGTGAAGCCTGGGGTTCACCTTCGCACTAACAGGTTTCAAAAGTTGACATGTCCGCTGGGGCACACTTGGATTTCACTAGGATTAGTCCAGATGAGATAAAAAAAAATCCCATATGGCACAATGAGGCCAACGTAACCACAGTGCCAGGACCCCTTGCCCCATATCTGGTGGGTTCTGGTGGGGTGATTCACCAGCGAGGCTAGTTGAGCCCCCAGCTGTGCATCTAATGAATATAAAAACAATATACTTAGAAATAGAGAGCTCTGACTCATTACCTCCCTTTTGACCACTATCCAAGTGGACAGTTTGCATCTTGCAGAAAGTTTCTTAAATGTCACGTAGTTACTATGTCACTGTTTTGAGCCATCACAAGCTTTGTTTGACATTTAAATTTTAAGTTCAGCGAAAAGGTTAGAGATGGTGGCGTGGTTTGGAGGTGAACATATTGTCCTCTCCGTGGTCGTAATGTCACTTTGATTTGGAGGCTGTACTGTAACAACGTAAGAGCCTAACAATAACTGAGGACCTTGGTGAAATACAACAAAGAAAAAATAACACATTTTCATTGAAAACAGCGCTGAGCTCAGCTGCATGGTTGGTTATGGGACCGAGGTTAAGTGTTGTTGGCAAACAGCTAGCATTTGCTTTAATCTCTGTGGTGTAACAGATGGATGGGGTTTATGCACAGGACCCGGATGAGGCCATGCCTTTGGAGAGAGGTGTCTACAGCAGTGCTGAAAAACAGTCTATTACATTACATATGCCATGTTAAATGAATGCTAATCAAACCACTTAGTCCAGACAGACAGACACCTCATACAATGTCTGAAGTCACTCCTAGTGGCAGGAACTGCTGCTTGCTTTCGTGTTGTATCTGTATCTTCTCAACTATTTTAATATGATTTTAAATTTGCATGAAGATCATTTTTTTCCACGTGTAATTATCTAGATTACATGTAGATATCATTTACATGCAAATTATGCAGACAAAATGTGACTTGTGGCACTGGTTTCTATTCATGGTCATAATTCTGGGAAAAGATCATCATCACACTGTAATTAAATGAAAGTGCGAGAGGCTGTAAATTTGTGAAATATTTCTGTGCATAATTTTTGGCTTTCACACCACACTTGATGTCCCTACGTTGTCTTTGTTATGTTGCTGACGATTCTTTAAGTGTGCTGCGTGACATGAGTTTGCAGTTATTCCTAGAAGAAGTCCTGTCTGCACCTCAACAAAGCAGCGTCTGCCTGCAGGCAGGCTGCTTCTATTTGTGGCTCAAATTCACTGTCTTGAATATTTATCACTCAAAGCCGGCCTGTTATGTTTCATTTTAATGCGCCTAAGTGTCTGAACATATTACTCAGCTGACTGTGGTCCTTTATCACTCAGTCACATGGTTGAATCTTGGATGAGCTGAACTTCAAAAAGTCTCTTAATGAAATGGATTCCAAGATAGGTTCCACAAATTCGCTTGTAAAAAGCTTTGGCAGTCGAGTAAACAAGGGAGAGGTCAGAGTCGCTGACATTTAGCTTTCAGCTTTTTAAAGTTCCTCTCCGGAGTCATCCTTGCAGAAAAATTGATTCGAAGTGCAAGACATTTTACATGGATGACATGAGACACAGGCAGACCCACACAGGTTCAATCATGGATGTAAATTTGTTAAGTAAAGATAGCTTCTTGGCTTGACTTTTGGCTCGGCTTGTCATAGCTTGGCTTTTTTTTTTTTTTTTTTTTTTGGTGTATAAAGTTCCCGCAGTCGATTTAGTCATGGAAAGACTTTTATAGACATTTACTTTTAAGCAGCTATGGGACTGACACTGTGTTTTTTTTTCTGAACTGATTAATTCCCTTTATTGGGTGTTGGCGACCAGGGTTGAGAGCAAATGGGAATTTAAAAGCAAAATATTTTCCATTTAGCGAGACAGGTTAGACTCATCCATGTTTTTTTTCTTCCCAGAGGGGATTTGTCAGTGTCTTAAAGGAATATACTGATGGCCTAGCCGGCCTCGTCTTAATGTCATAGTCAAGGTTACAGTATGTCCCAATCAGAGGCACTGTATCCATTATTCAAGCAGCTTTCCGACATTAATCACATAATGGTCTCCACGGCGGCCAATAAAGTCTATACGAGAAACGTGACTGTGTTCCTCTATTATCACATTAGTTCTAAAAAAAATTGATGCATATAGGCTCGTCACCATATAAGTTTTATACTATATTGGATGTGACAGGGAATTTTGTTTTGCTATATAAATTGTTTTGTTGCCAATAACCTGCTTGGTGTATAGAAAACATGTATATAGCAAAACTCTTGAAAAATAACTGTTATTAATACACATTTTGCTCAGATCTACTATGATGCATGTATACTCTGCACAATTTGCATCTGAAGTTTATCAGTTTATCAAGCTGTGAGAGACAAGCATCCCTTTTGTCAGTGTTGCTGTGAAATTTATGCGAAACAGTTTTAGTTTGATGTTTTCTGTCTGTCGTGTCGTCTTTTGGCTCCTGTGTAAGTCTGAGCTGTCTGTTCTCTTGTTCTCTTCACCATGTGATTGCAGCTCGGGGACGTCAGTAGATCTGTGCTGACATCCCTTTGGAAACTTCCTGGAAGGGACGTTGTTTGTTGTTTTTTCCTCCGAAAAATATGTCTGATGTCCATCTCGTGTTTTTCTGTTTGACGTGGAAAGGAGAACAGGAGAACCAAAAAATACTCCTATACACTGTCATTTTAATGTAATATGATGATGATAATGATGATGACAGGCATCACAAACCTCAATCACAACCTCAAAAATGACCCTATAGCTAGTTATTCATACAGTACAAGTGAATTTTTTTTAGCAAGACTGGGTGAAAACCTGATACTGTGAATGGCAAAAACCACCAAATAGATAAATGAAAAACAAAGACTGAGCTGTGTTTTCAGCTATTTATTTGTAAAACATTCATAATTTTTTATTCTGTGTTCAGATAAACTTTATTTTTATAAACATTCCTTTTTTATTCTGAGAAATAGAGATGGAAAATTTGGAGAGAATTCATCCATTCACTGAGAGGATGATACTCAACTCACATTGTTTCAAAAGGACCAGAGTCCAGCTTCAAACCTTGACCACTGGGGCGTAGACCAAGTCCACTACACACAGTAACTAGACCGAGCGCTCCTTCATTCTTCAGACACGTCTTTAGTCACAGCGGTCAGTACAAAGCCTTGTGGCTGGTGACTTGTCTCTCTCCTGCCATCTCTGCTCAGTGTCCTATGTTTTGTTATTCCTCTGCCTCCTATAATAATGATACGTAAAATGGAAGCTGTGCTTTTTTGATAAGGATCAGTGTTTTGAAAAGTGATCCATGTAATTCCTGAGCAGCTGGGAAACCAAAGCGACTCGGTGTGGGACAGTGGGTGTAGGAACCGTCAGTCAGTCAGTCAGTCAGTCAGTCAGTCAGAGACATTTGCAATCATAAGGCTGGCCCAGCTGTTTCCATCCATCCTGCATTTATTGCTTGCCTGACTTATATGCAGTATACACAGAACTGCTTTAATGTTAAGGCATTTATTTTCCTTTTTCATACTCGCTTCATAACACCTGAGCAGAAATAATCCAGAAATCCCAGCTGGTTGCCAAATATTTTTGTGACCACTGGACCGGATGCTAATTTAGCTCCTTTTATGCAGATTTTCCCAAAGGGGCAGTGTTTGGGCTTTGTCACCAATGAAAATGCCCTCTCACAATTGTCATAATACATATTCATTCTTTGACTGTAACAAGGTTTTCCTTTTTATTCTGTGTAATTACTGTACACTCCAACTGCTGCATCTTAAATCCACTTGTATAGAGAGACTTATATCCCCTTGAGATGACCGCTGACTGTTCAACTGATGACACTGGTCACACTCTGGATGGCATTTACTCTATGTTAACATCTGTGGTGCTCACCTTCAGTGTATGAGCTAATGATGCCCAGTGGAGAACGTGCTGTGTGATTGTACAGCAGTGTTTTCAGCTTCACTGGCAAATCTGACATCTGTGTCAGTGTCACACGTGTCTGCCAGGTTTCAAACAACTGTGCAAATCCACTCAGATTACTTATTTTGACCTTTTTTTTAAATGTATTTTCAAAAAAGGGATTTGTGGGATTCTTCTCTTTGGAAACATTGGTGTGTTTTCTATTATTTCTACTGTATATTTAGTTTTCATTCATTTCAAACTTAATGTATTACAGATGCAAATGTATTTATTTTCTCTCTAACAATTGTTACCAATACAACCTGCCAACATCATCAGACTAACATTTCAGTTTTCTGCAACAGTCACAGCTGCTCACATATACTGTACCTGCAAAATCTCCAGTCAGTTGTGTCGGTCCTAGCCGGAGCTGCTTGGTCTTTTTTCTTTTTTTTTGTGAGGTTTTTGGCTTCTCTTACTTGCTTTGGCTGGAATCACATCAATAATTAGCCAGCCTTTCCATGTAGCCTCAGCTGCTTAAGTGAAATTACATGGATGAACGACTGAAAGGAAATAAAATGTGCTCAGCTGGGCTGTTAATAGAAAACCAGGACGGCTGCGCTGCCTTCTCTACCTCGAAGAAGAAGAACTTGGTTGCACCTGTTCTCACTGAAAATCAGACCGACACGCACGCACAGACACGGATACGCACCTGAGAGGGTAAAATATGGTATTTACAAGGTCAGCCCTCAATTTAAGTCAGTTAAACCTTTTTTGGAAATACTAAAAAGATAACTATGACAGGAACATTTTCCGCCAGGCACATGGGAAAATATGTGACGTCAAACGGCCTCTGCGTCCGTCTGATGGCTGAAACTGTCTACCTGATTGTACTGAGGGAACATAAAAATGAGGATGTGGATGTTCTGGTGATGGTTGTGATGGGGGAAGCTGCAGAGAAATGCAGAATGTGCGTTTCTACTGTATGAGGAATGACAGGAAGCTGCACCAGAGGTATTGTATCTGCTCGCTCTGCAGGATGGGCAGAGCAGATGAAAATTTCTCCCATGACCCCCGCTGTCACCAGGGTTGGCAGCTGACCTTCCTGTTGGATTGTTCGCACTGTTGGAAAAGTAAACAAAAGATAAAAACACAATTTATTTCTTTGATTAAATATGTGGAGTGAAAATTAGGTAATGCTTTGTATTCTTACACCGCATTCAACGAAATGAATTTAGTGAATTATAATTATAATTTCCCGTATTTTCACATGTTTCACAATGACAGCATATCCAAGCATGAACAGTATGTCGTCAGTGAACGGCTAATTTCAGTAGTAAACAGACTGACTCAACCGCCAGGGTCATCCAGATCTCTCCACATAATTACACTGCCAAATGCCGTAGACAGGATCACAGAACAGAACAGTCTGCATTAAAAAAAAGAAAAGAAAAGCCTTTTGTCTGCCATCTGACTGTCAGATTAGATGCTAAAGTATCCCTGGAAATAATACTATACATGACTTTATGGTTTTTACTGTCTCTATACATTTTTGCCAGATGACTGACTGTCTGGCAACAGTTGGATGGCTGCTACAGTAGCAGCAGCATTTCTACTTAGGCTTTGTCACAAATGGATAAACTGCTTGTTAAAAGAATTTGTTCTGTTCTCATGGAGCTGCAACAGTTAATATACACGACTGCATACATAATATGACCGGCAAAATGTAAATGGAAACTACACTGATGCCCATAAAGTTGGAATTATTTTGTTTTCAGGAACATTCCTCTTTTTATTCCTATTTATACACATGAGTAATCATGTTTGACCTGATGCAATGATTACATACAGAGTCCCAGCAGTTTGGAGAATATATTTACTTTATCTATCAAGAATATATCACATAGTGTAGGTAAAAAAAGGAAAGATTTTATTCCAACTTTATGGGCAACAGTGTATAACAATAAATACATAAATCTATGGAAAAAATAAAATAAAAAGCCCAACATTTGATAGTTTCAGGTTCCCAAATGTCAGCGTTTTCTTTATTATACATCTTAGTTATAATAAACTGGGGTGGGGGTGATTCCATGAAATTATATTTGTACACATTTCAAGACAATTTCACAGACTGATCAGTTCATTCATGGTCTTAAATTTTGGAATACCTGCTTTACAACACATATGCCCAAACAAGTAATAACTCAGTTGCCGTTGTATTATGCATTTATTTTATTTAGTTTCTTCTCTTATCCACAGACTGCTGCCCATAAATATAAACTCTCAAAGTTTCATCACCACTATGCATTTCTACATCTCCCTCACCATGTCATGGCCTTTATTTCACCCCTGAAGAAGAAAAAGGCTTTCTCTGAACCACAGTATGTGAATCATCTATTTTTATTATCCACATTCAATATCCTAATGCATGGTCTTAATTTAGAATCTCCTAGAATGGGATTTGTAACATAATACATGATAATGCCTCTTTTCATGCATCACGTAGCAAGTGGGGCCATCCGACTGTAGTCTGAAGTGATAGCGAAGACTGGGTGACAGTGCTGAGGAAATAATGGAGAAAAGACATTAGGCCCAAAGGGAGAGAGATAAAGACAAACAAAGGACAAGAAAGTGGGACAAAAGAGATAAGAAAACTGAGGGTTATGAATAAGGAGAGCGAAAGACAGAGGCAGAGTGGAGACGAGAGGCTGTGATTTTAACAAAAGGGAAAGCTTGTGATGACAGAGCTGCAGCGAGAGGTAGAGATTTTCAATCAGGAGAAGGATCCATGGGCCACCCAAGCTTGACATTCCTCCGGGAGGGCGAGGAGGGCCAGATCTGGATGAGCTTTCGATCAGAACAGGGGCTGCTCCACTATTACCTGACCTAAAAAAGAAATAAATCCATCTGAACAGACAGATCCCAGCAGTTTGACTCCGTCTGACGGTAGATTATCTGATAAATGACTTATGGTGATTGTATGGTGTTTGGGTTGGCAGCTTTCAACACCAGGGTGTAGCTGTAATTTAATTTATGCTCTGAAATCTGTCCAACATATAATCTTTCAGATATCGATCTTGTAACCTGAAAAGAAACTATTGAAGTTTTTATTAACCATGGTGCAAGCACTGATTTTTTTGTATTAGTAGACTTGCGTTGCATTTCGGATCCACAGTGTGTGTTGTGTGAATTATATAGACCAATGCAGGAGAATGTTTATAATGCATGAACTTAATCATTTTTTTATTCCTGAATGCTCATGCTTGACTTAATGCAGTTTAAGCATTCTGCATTATTAAATTGTATGGTAAAAACAATATGGTAGATCTAAACCTACCTCAGAAAAAAAATTAAGTTTGATGTCATTATATTTTGTGATCAGGGCATCTGCACAGTATACACTGACTATATGCTATAAAAATAGAGATACCACTTTACACATTAAGGCAATTATGCCTTTTTATTTGATGGTAAATTATAATGAAGTCCCTCTGAGTAATTTTTGTCCAGAACAAGGGCAGATTTTATTGTTATAGTCCCAACACGTGCTCTCCTGCTTAAAAACCAGCAGTACAATTATTACACACTGTACAAAACCGCTGCGGTGCTTTACAAGTGAACACTATTTTTAATTGATATGAAACTTTAATGAGGCACATTGATTGCGAAACGTGGCTGTGAAGATGTTACAGCCCTTGGCCACATGTCAGCTCTAAAAAAAGAGAGGCAGGTACTGGAGAAGAGATCAATTCCAGTTAGTCAGTGTTTACATTTATTGACTTTTGAAACATTGTGTCTTGAAGAAAGTGTCTTATTCCTCGTTAAATTCATTATAGAATGACGAATAGGTGATGATATTTTGCATTTTTCTACTGTTTGCCAACACGTGCAGAGAGACGGGTATTTGAAATGAAGAAATCAAGGCTCAAGAGCTACGTGACAATAAGCAGATCAGGATCTCATTTGTTGTTGAAGAGACATGAAACACTGAAAGCGAGACCTCCACCGGATGTTAAACTATTTTCTAACAGGTTTTCAGGCTCACTATAGATCCTCATGCAATTCTTATGATGTCAGTGCACGCTTGGCTAGCTGCAGTTAGCATCCATTAATGGATGTAGTGGCTCTAAGGTGAATGTCCTTGGGATGACAGAGGAGGAGACGCAACATCTGAGAGTTAAAGAGGGGAGGTGGAGCAAATTGAGTCGGACAGGAGACGTTGTCATCGGCTCTGTTGGGATGTCTGCAGTTGTCAAAAGGGGCATGTTAAACCAGAGAGCGTGGTCCTTCTGAACGGCTTAAGTACATCATCGCAGCGTTGAGGTCTGGTTCTCAGAGATTCAGAGCTCCCAGAGGGGAGAGCCGGCTGGCAAATCTGGTGGAGATGCTGGCTGTGACTAGACAACAGGAGGACGTGCTGTCAGGAACGTCTGACTAAGATTTCTCAGTAATTCCCTTCAGTATGTAGGGCACCAACAGTTTTGGTTGTGGTCAGCGAAAGAAAACAGGCCGCTCTGTGTGAACGAAGAGCAAATACAGACACCAGTTTTAATTAAATCTATTCATGAGATATCATTGTTAACTCTTTTTCAGTCACTTTTCCGTCCAGGGGGTCCAGTCTTTTCATCCAACTTATTGCAGCGTACTGTGCCGTGCTGTTTTTCCAAGTCAAGTGAATGTCTCCTTAGCATGTTTTTCCCACAGAAAGTTTCAAAAGAGAAATGTCCGGAGGGTGTTTTCCTTCCTGATTGGAGCAGTTCACTTGTTTTTCACACCATGCGGAACGACCTCATTCAGGGGGCCCTTTGGCCTTTACGGCGCATGATTGACAGCTGCCCTTGACTCCTGCTTTGTATCTCACAGGAGGATCAGTGGATGTTGTGGTCTTGTGAGGGGGTGAGCAGCCACGCTCATAATGCAGCCAGAGCCGACGGTCGTATCTCGGGGGCCGGGAGAGGCAGCACTGTCATAGAAGGGTAATTACCCGAGCAACATAGGGGTGAGGGGCAAATGAAATGATTTCAACACCTCTGAATTAAATTATGGTCCAAGGAATAGAAACAATCCACAGGCTGCATCGCCGCGAACTCCGAACCGTTCACAGAGAGCCCCTTTTTGCAAACGTGAATACACATGATGTCTGTGGGTGTGAATTGTGTTGGATTTTAAAGGGGGAGGTCTTTGTATTTGTTTTCCAGCACCACTGAATTAAACATGCTCCGAGGACTGGGAACAATCTGCAGGCCACCCCCGCTATGAAAACGCACCGCCATCCAGAGGGGATTTAATGCACACAGGATTTCCATGCATGTAATTTAACTGAAATTTAAAGGGGATGATTCTCCATTTGATCTCCCAAACTGCTGAATTAAACATGCTCGAAGGAATAGGGACAATCCTGGAGCTGCTTCAAAACTGGTTTAGATCCAGCCCAATCCACAGGGTGCTTTTGCAATAATAGATTATACATTTTTCCAAAAGTGGATTTTTGAGCCGAGGGGCTTTTTGGAGACTAAAGTTTCCTGCATCTTAATCTGGGATGTGTGTCCTGCTAGTGTTTTAAATCCCGAGTCAGATTTGCAAAATTCAGTGCTGCAGACAAAAAGGTTTGTTTGGTGCCTTCTGTCTGCCCTTTTAATCTTCTTTGGAGTTTCACTCACGTCCTTTTTTTAATCTGGACACCTGGCTGGTTTCCCTTAGTGGCATGATCTGTTGTTTTTTTTGCGCAGCAAAACAACATTGTAGTCTTTAATTTGCTTTTCGGAAACTGCCTCTATTTCTGTCATGGATCATCCACTTGTTTGGAGTAAGTGTACCATCTTCTACCGTGAAGAATCTGTTTGTAGTCATTGAGCTCCGTCCCATTCAGACTGAGAGCGTTGGAAATCTCCCGTGCACTGAAGCAGGCCTTTTGTCTCTGTCACCACAGTGAGAGATATTTGTTCAGAGACTGACAGAACGAGACGTGGAAGCAGAGCTGTGTATTGCAAAACGTGCTTCAAACACAGCCAGGTATTCTATATGCAGCTTGTGTGTCTGTGTCTGTGACTGACACCGTGCATGTCACAGCGCGACCCTTCTCATCAAACTCTCATTTGGGACTTGTCACAATCCACTTACCACTCAGACATGAATGGTTAAGCTCTTCCACTGATCCTCTTTTTCTCTTCAGGGAGCCCCGGGGCTGTCAGTCTACGCCGGGCCCATGGGTGCTGCAGAGCAACAGTCATTCCCAGTATCACACGATCCTTTGGTCATATCACTGCAGTCACAGCATTGATAGCATTTCACTTGAATGAGCTTAGAAATTTCGACACCACATCTGCTCGCCAGTTTGAAAACACCAAAAAAATAACACAAAAACAACAAAAATATACTGTCATCAAGCTGAAAGGAGGCGACTTTTTGAAAGTATTTGTCTAAAACCCAGACAGCTGTCACAAAGGCACGCTGCAATACAGATATTAAAATACAGCAGTGAGAAAAGTCGTACATGTAGTTGCAGTTTCTGTTACAAACAGTACTGTATAATAAATCTAATAAAGAATAAGGGGTGAAAAAAATACTAGTGTCCTCGCCTTGTCTAAAAAAAAAAGATAAAAACCTGGTTTGATTCTTTTAAAGTTTTAAAGGTCATCTGAAAATTTTGTAATCCCACTTTCTTCATTTTATTTAATGACTTCCCTGTTTTGAGGAATTACTTTGAAGTAATGAAACCTTGAAGTAAACTGTAACAGGTAATACAAAGATTGGACTAAATATGTAGAAATAAATATATATTGGTCATATAAATAGAAATTTTCCATGTCGTGTGACAGAGCGGCCACCCATATGCTCTAGTCGCTCCACAGACGCATGAATTGCGAGTTATCTCCACAGGGATCGGAGCTCAGATGATCAGGCGCTCCAGACTCGGCGCAGGAGACTTGGTGGTGAAAGTGAAGGAGCGGGCTGACACGGAGGAATGGCGTCCATCTCTGGGCTCCCCCCCCTCACCCCCCACCCCGTGCGCCGAGGTGACGTGCAGTCTGCCGCTGTGAAGCCAGGCGGAAAACTGCCCTTTCTGGCATGAGCTGCGTCGGCCCTTTGGCACCATGCGCAGAACGTACCCCTCCACCATCTCCACCATCCATCTGCAGCTCAGCGTAATCTGCAGCCTCCTGCCGCAGATCTGACACTGGTATTGTTACCTCCTGCTGCTGCTGCTCGCTGCTCCGGAGTCAGTGGTCAGTTGCTAGAGATGAAGATTATAGACAGTGGGGGTCACGATTACAAAGAAGATGCTCAGGGTTATTTCTCCACCCTTAATCTCACTGACTAATACTATACGAGCAAACGAGGTCACCAACCCTGATGCTTACTTAATGCCTCCAGGATACACAAACATGCATTTGTGGTCATATGGAAACACAACAGCAGTGAGAGTGGAGGGAAATCCTACTGTTGTCTCCTCTACAGCTGTTCCCCAACATCTGCAAGTCATGGTTTCAAGTTGAAAACATTCATTCGTCTCCTCGTGCACAAACATTTTCTTGACTTTGTTTAGGTTAAAACTGGAAATCAATGTCACCAGTTCCACCTCTACCACCTTCAGCCCTTTGTCACTGACACAGGACTGAGTGAGTGATGTGTTGCTATTGTAGACTAACTATTTGCTGCCACCTGCTGGTGCTCAGGCCGCTAATGCTCCAAAAGGCTCTGACTCACAGGTCTGAGCAGCACTCAGCTCAGACATTCATTCAGATTTCGTGAGTGTAGCCTACTTTTTATGACACTATTCATATTTCTCTGTTGAGGAGGAACAAGAATGAAGTGAATGAATCAGTTCCTCCATATTTTGCCTAGTGTTTTGTATCTGTTTTAAGGTCTAGTTTGTTATCGATATGCTCTTTTGCATTGTTTTATTTGTCATGTACTCTATATAATGAATGGACTCATCAGGCCATGTTGGCTTTGATGCACCAAAACAGCAACTGCATTCTTAAGAAAAGATTAGGCCAACACTTGACCACTGACGGTTTAACTCTGACTGTCAAAGCCTTTAAACCTTTAAACCTTTAAAGGACTTTGCTTCCTGCTCTCAGGCTACATTGCTGACTAATGAGCTCTATACTGACACAATACAGATAAATCTGGCAGTGTGAGACCGGCCTCGTACCAACACAGCCTGCACTCCTCAAGCATCAGTGTTTCCTTATATTATACTTAGGATTGCCATGGAAATGTATTTTATTCTCATTATTTTCATTATTTGGGGGCAGAAAGTATTTTAAGTACCATACTGGGACTTTGGCTGCCGCACGTTCCTTCTGCTCAGCGGAAATGTAAATGCAACCTGTGTAAGTTTTGACCACTAGTATTGCTGTGGAGCCATGTTTTCTTATTATGTATATCTACTAGTTGTTTCTTATTCTGTTTAAAAGTCACAATTTAAAGCATTTAACAAAAAGAAGCAAATGGATTTAACACACCGACCTCGAGACCTTGATGATGCCCAAACTCCCAGACTTTGTGAGAAACACTAACTAACTAGGGTACTGAACAGTGCAGCTTTAAATTGATAATTCATTCATAGTTTAGAGGGAAACCTCCATATCAGCAGAGGGAGACATACAGTAACTGGTGGATATTGAACATTATAAACCCAGCCCTGGCCTGACACATCCCTTCAACCCTCCTGCAGACATAAACAGGCAGACTCACTCTCACACATTAAGAGGTGGTGGTTTATTTGAACATGTGAGTCAGCCAGTCCTTGTGGGCCGCAGCTGGAGAGAATACAGCAGCCCCACCCAGCAGCACCAGCGTCATGTGCGGTTGCTGCAACTCCCCCCACCCCCACCCCTCCTCCTCACCACCAACCCCCCCACCCCCCAGCCTCCCCTCAACCAAACTCCCAGTGATTTATGCAGGCCAGACACCCCTCCCCTTCACTTCAGGATGTCCTTGTCCTCCTCTCAGTGAACTGAGTTAAGTTTCAAAACGTAGCCCTTCACTTAGAGCAGTGTGGAGGAACTAGAGGAGCAGCTAGTGCTGGGGAGCTACCGTTGGCAGCCAGATCCCCGTTTGTGGTGAGTGTATTTTTATGTTTTGCGCTGGAATGTGGTCCTATGGTTAGAGCTGGTCTTTTTTCTTTTTTTTTTCATTCATTAGAGGAAAAGTTTCAATGTAGAGACACGTTTTCAATGTAGATAGCTTTTGTTTCACAGAGACAACTTCATGTGTGCATCTTAAACTTTCCCCCCCCCCTGGGCTTGATTGCTGCTTTTAGTCCGTTAATGAAGACCTTCATTTAGTAGAAAAATCTTGAACAAGTGAGTGCTTGTTCTCACATGATCTTTTAATACTTCAGTCAAAAACATCCGCGGTCGCCTTTCACGGCAGAGTCAACGATGTCTGTATAACATTATAAAATTCAGTGACAGTCATTTAAATTCACTTAGTGGATTACCTGATGAATGAATGACACAGTTTTTTAAAGTCATGTGTTCGCTGTGCTTTCTAGTTTTCACATCTTTTCTGAAATAAGGACAACACATGCATGAGCGTATCTACCCTTCAGTGGATTTGGTTTATTAGGCCCTCTCTGGCAAGTATGCTGCGCTGCTGCATCAGTCCAGATGTGGTAGACTGTTGATTACAGTTTCTGACAAACTGACTGATGGGCAGAAATGGAGCTGACTTAAAGTTAATTCTGTTGGGACATTTATTATCAGAGAAGAGAAAACTGAACTCTCTGAAGCCGGAGCAGGCTAAACCACCTCTGGCTCAAAGCAAAAATAAAAGCCACACGAACAATGTGTCGATACTTTGTGACCCAGGTTTGGTTGCTGAAAAGGGGGGTGAGACAGAACAGAGGAACTGTAAAAACACTCATTAGGCTCTTTAGGCCCTCGGGGCACGTGGATCTTTTGTCTGCCTATGAGATGCTCCGAGCCTGAGAAATGTGACACCACACTTCTCCTCTTCAAGCCTCTGTGGTTGATGTCTCATGCTGCAGTTTTGGCTCAGAGACCATTAATTTAGAGACAGCACACTGGAATATTTTCCTAAAACTACCATTCTGTAAGAACTCTTGGCACGAGAGAGGAACCCGTATTGTTTATTTGATTTAACATTCAGGTCTGTTTGTTTTTTCCATATGCCCGGGCTCTGTTTATGTTGATCTGTAACTGGGATGTATACACACACGCACCGTGTCCAATAAGCACTTAGGGCAATGCAATATCATGTGGCCGTGTCACAATAGGCTGTTTATGTGGATCAGCGGCTGTCTGAGGCGTGAGCTGCTGCAGCCAGGCACAGTGCAGAGCCTCTCAGTCGGCCTCGTCCTCATTTCTTGACTCTATGAAAAGCAGCCAGATTTTCAGGCCTTTTTCGACCCGGGGGCATGTCATTTACCAAATGAATGGTTCTCTTTGCTGGACAGTTGAGCCAGTCACAGTCTATCATGCCACGAGACAAGTGAGCCCACAGTATTGGTTTTCACTGCAGAGGACTGTTTTCAGCAGGCGCATTTGCATACCTCCAGGGCATGGCATGGCTGCAACATAATGATGATAATAATAATAATGCATGAAACAGTTTATGGACATAATGGGTGGCTATTACTGAAGATCAGACACAGCTTGTGTTCGTCTGTCTCAGCCCATGACCCAAGCATGACGAGGAAGCTGCCGTCCTATACGTGTTTATTATCCACAATATAATCATTTTATGTTTTACTGCTCACATCGTCTTTAGTTCTTGTTTGAGTGAATAAACAAACTCATCCTATGAGACAACAAGAACTCACAAAGAAGCAGGAAATAATAATAAAACAGGCTTAATTAAGTTTAATTAATTTCTGCTTAATTTATTTTATCTTCATTGATTTCCTTTACACCTCTAACAACAGTTATACACGGCTACTCGCGGCTCAACTCAAACACACAAACTCCACAAATCTTAGTTCAAATGAGAAAAAAGGTGAATTTGTCAATTTTTATATTAATTTGTATAACTTATGTTATCTTTTCTCCAATCTAATCCCACTCTAGAAGAGGTACAGTAGTGAAAACTGTTCATATGACTTTATTATAAGCGCTTAGAGCTATTAAACTTTTTTCGAAATGGTGAAATAAATATTTCACCACTTCCCCCCACTGGGCCTGGAAACTTTACTAGGGTTCAAGCCAAGATAATAAAAAAAAGAGGCTTTATGAAACTCAGTTTAATTTTGGATAACTTACTTTTACAGCAGCTGCGATCAATAGTTTCATATTATTCATACAGTAGATCACATGAGGCATTTCTTTCTGTGACAGTGGTGAGGTTTGCCCTAATTGTTTTGGTTCACATTATTCCACTCAAAAGCATCATTTCCAGATGCAGCGGGCGTTCAGAGCGAAAACCGTCTGTGCTCGACTGTACCTGCTCCTCGATGGCAGACAGTTTGAGTTATCAGCTTTAGTCTAGAACAAGGGTTATCCCCCTGTCAGGGAAACAGATGTGTTGATTCTGGTCTTAAAGGTCAGTAGGTCATAAAATTCAGCAAATATTTCTCTGCGATGATTTATCTCTTGTTCATCTTCTCACGTGGCAAAAGGCGTATAACCTCAGCTCGCACAATCGTAGGAAACTAGAAGGAGCTCCATCGAGGAGTCAAGACAAAGACTCTTATGACTGAGTGACTCTTGTGCTTCTTGTGATTTACGGTAGACTGAACCGTGGCCTCTTAAGCCGACTCCTGCTTGCTCCAGCGGGGCCGAGTGAGAGCCGCAGCTGCGTCACACGGTGCTTCCTCCGGTCGGGGGGTCAGGTCTGAGTAGGGCTGAGGAGGTTGAAGGGGGTCAGCGGGCAGGAAGACAACATAATGCTTAAAGACAAGAGGCAATATCACAGCTGGGTGTCTCTGATGTGATGCTTTTACCCCTCCTGGTGCTTTATCTCTGTGTTTCCTGGCTTGTTTGTGCTGCTGCTCATCGTACCAAAGCTGGAAACAATGGCTTATCAAGACGGCGGTCAGTATTTACAGACCTCGCCTGCTGTTTGGCATCTTGCTCAACATCCGTGGGGTGTCCTGTCCTGTTCCTCCCGTGGCCCCCCCGTGCTCATATCTGTGTGCGAGTGTTTGTTTGAATGCTTGTTATCTCTTGCAGGATGGCTCGGTGGGGAACTTTGATGACCTGGCTCAGGAGTACTCTCAGTATTACGGCACCCCCCTAAGCGACGTGTGTGAAAGAATGGAGGAGCTGCGGAAACGCAAAGTCGTGCACGATGCCGAGATGGTAAATGCTCCTTTTTTTTCTTGTCATCAAGAAAAAAAATGGAATATCTCAGCAGCACCCAGTGACTCATGTTCGCTGTGCTGTCATCTTGCTGAATCGCTCAAACACTAAGGAAACAGCCTTGAGGTAGATGCCTTCCATCTGTTTATACAGTGTGAAGTTACAGTAGATCCAGCAGCAGGTTAGATTAGTCATCCTGGCTCTGACAGAACTAACACATCTAAAATCACATTTACATGTTGCATGTAAAGGGCAAACATAAAATTGCCTCAGTTTTAGTTTCAGTTTAATTTATTTGACAAGGGACAGTGTACATTAATAAAACATTGTTAAAAAAAACAAAAAACAAATGTAAATGCACCCAAGTGAGCTAAAAAATGCTAGTTTTCATCACCAGTCCCTCTGCCTGATGGTAAAGGGCAACCTTTAAAAAGAGCAACAATGAGGTAAAATACCAATGACACATTTGGTACACATTAATAAATATACATTTGTAAGACAATAACACACATTTGCAATGGCACAAGGTAGTTAGTGCTCATAATATAATCATTTCTTAGTGCTCACATCATAGGGCATCAGCAAAACATAGTATTAAGGAACAGGATTCATTAAACAAACCACTATAACTATCTGGTTACTAGGAAGATACATGACAGGATACTCAATGACTATACTACTTAGTAACTATCTGGTTACTACATATGGGAAAATACATGACAGATACTCATGTTCCCTTCAACTTCAAACAAGCAGAAAGTTGGATTTGCACCTTTTAAAAATCAGCTGATAAAATTCACCTGTCAGCGCTCACATCATAACCGGGTGCACATGATTGTTACCCAGTGTTATCCCATAATGCTGGCTGGCTGATTCAGTGAGATGAACATCACGTCTATTTCTGTGTTGTGATGATGACACGACACTATAATTTACTCCTCCACTTCCCCTGCCTGTGCGTTTCAGGGAAAGGTTGACTCAGTGGCCACATCAGTGCAGCTCCGCTCGGAGATCCAGGTGAGTGTCCAGCTCCCGGTGTGTCAGACCCCGGGAGAAGGCGACTTCCTCCTGTGTGCGTCAGCAGGCTGGGGCTGATAAGAGGGAGAGGAATTGCCTTGTCATGACTATCCAGAGCAAAAAAAAAACTGAGGCAGAAGAGTAAAAGTAACATTTCACTTTACACTGATATGGAGAGCTGACCTTGATTTTGACTGTTTTGTACTGTAGACACCAGCTGACAAGATTTGTTTTTATTTGACAGTGAAGTAAATGAAAAACAAACAAGTTCCTGAAATTCTTCTGTAGTTAACCCTGTTTTGTCTGCTACATATTATCTTTGCTTTCCTCTGAGGGGAAAATGCTCTGATTTGAAAATCTGTATGTATTTATATTCACACGTTTTTCCTCTCCTTAAGGAATCCCTCGGACTCGGCAGCGCCACATCCACCCCGGAGTTAGAGAGGAGGTAAAAGAAACTCTACAACTTTTATTGGGACACTTGATGCATGGGCAAGTTATTTTAGATAGCAGCAGCAGCAGTAAATAACACTGTCATTTAATCTAGATGATGTGTAGTGTTATGGCTTCACAGATAACACAAGTATTATTTATTTAAGTCATATTTAAATGGAGGCTGAACTATGATTTCTTCTCTCTCGCCCTGTGGACACGTGCATTTCCTCTGCTTCCTTGTGCCCTCCAGTCACATTTCTGAAGCATTTCTGTGTCACCCCTGAACTTCCTTCCTTCCCACCATTGTGTCTTTTGAAGGATTTCGAAGATTAGTCATATTTTGTCATTGGAAAGCTGGATAAGATGAAAAAAATTAGTTGATGACTAATGATAATGCAACATATTGATTTGATTAAGCATGTTAAGAAGTCAGGCTCTTAGAAATTGCGCAATATCCGCGCTTGGAATGATTTTATTATTGTAAACCGGCCGTGTGTCTACAGAACCTGGACAGGAACACGGCAGACAAGTCTCCGTCTGTAACCAAGCACATCCAAACAGGATTCACAGGAAACAAACACTTCCCTCTAGTGGAAGCAATACATAAAACTGGAGGAAGCTGATGTTGGAACCACTCCACTATTTTTACATTGACATTCAAAACTGATATCTGATCAGTTTAAAGTTGTGTTTCTTTCCCTTTCTGTATATTACTTTTAAAGCCCCTATTTAAGTTAAGATTTAAATCTCTTTATTTCTCTCTCCAAGTGGCACAAAGTTTAATTTTCTAGTGGGTGTATCTTGTTTTCATCTCAGTGTGTGGGGTTGATTATTTACTGTGGTGAGTGTGAGCATGTTACACAAGTGAATTTGATATGAAATGATCGATTTTGATGCCAAAATATTTCAAATATTTAGGCTAGTTCTCCCACATGTTGCTTTCTGTGCAACCTGGAAGAGGAACAGAAAAGGGCTTGTTATACTCGTTCACACTGGAATATACATGCAGTTACTTTCGTTTAGTGTCACCAGAGTAATGCAGAATGTTTTTTAGACAGGTTAATAACTTCATGCAATACCAATATATCCAAGGCCACATGCATTCAAGGAAAAAGACACAGCATCTCCTTGAGTTGCAGGTTGTGCAGGTGTTTTGTGTGTCTGTGGTCAGGGAGGAGCCTCCACTCTGGCCGTACAGTAGATGCTGTGCGACCTGAGAGAAAGACTGTAAGAGACGGACGGTTCTACATAAACAGGACAGAGAGAGGGAGAGAGAGCGAGACAGACAGACGGACAGACAGAAAGAGGGAGGGTGAAAGTGTGCAGGGAATGCAGAGGCCACGTTAGCGCTGCTGTTGCTGCAAAACCCCAACTGGACATGAAAAGGCTCTATTGTTCCTGCAATGGCCGTAGAGCACTGACCTCTGTTCATCAGCCAAGAGCAGCCAGTCTTTTTCATCCGTTTGACCACTTTGATTTGCTTTTTACTATGATGCTACTGTCATGAGGGACAGTGCGCTTTTGTGATTTTTTATTTTGTATTTCCTTTTTTTTTTTTCCTTTTTTTTTTTTTTTTTTATCTGACGCAAGTCTAGAGGATACAGAGTCATGTTGAGGGAGATGGTGGGATAGCAGGGAAAATGAAGAAAATAACTTTGGAAAACAGGTATTGTTCTGTTCAGGGGTTTGATTCCTCATTTGAACTGTTCAAACAAAGTCAACATTTGGTTTGATTTTCAGGTTTCCTGTGCACAAATCCAGCTCTGATGATGGATCATCAGGAGGTGAGTTAAAAATGTAACATCTATACTAATGTCATATATTTAAGTTTTTATTTTAACTCATGTGTTGTTCTCAAGCTATTTTACACAAAAATAAACTTTATTGTTTTTGTATGCATTAGTGTTTTGTATGCTATATTAATTCCCTACATAATTTTCTTTCATAATAATGATGTCAAGTGAATCCTTACAAAGACTTAATATTGTCTTTATGCTTGTGTTTATGCTGCTGAAAACACTGTCGATTAGGACATAACATAATATTTGCTGTTGTTTACTTCCTCTGAGCTGGATTGTTGAATTTTGCATCAAGAGTTTTAGAGGTTGTATTTTTCCATCCTTGTTTGAAGTATTGTGTTTTTTACGGTTCAGGTAAATTGGATGGGAAGAGGAAGAGCAAGCCTTTTTGGCAGAGTTTCCGAAAGTCACAGAAAGGAGTGACGCGTCAGATTTCGAAAGGTATGTTGAAGTCATAAACATAATGTGTTTTTCACTTGAGACGATAATAAACCTCAGTTGTGTGCAATTCTGTCAGCTGTCATTTCTAAATTTTGCCCGACAGGTGATGACGTTGGGTTTGTGGCCAGTGAAATTACTATGAGTGACGAAGAACGGATCCAGCTGATGATGATGGTGAAGGAGAACATGATCTCAATAGAGGAGGCCTTGGCGCGGGTACGAAGACTCCACCTCCTGCCTGTCGCTGCTGACATGTTTAAGTTGCAGCTGCTGGACCTTTCTGCTTTGTCATGAGACAAAGACCACTGTCCAGTTGACCCCACTGTAGACACACAGTCAAAACATGATGTTTTTCTTACCATGTTTTCTCTTCTATTCTCCATCGTGCTATTTATCATTTGTCAGACTTAAGACAAGGCAATCTGTTTCTGCAGTAGGCGCTAACAGATTCATCTTTTTTCCCAGTTGAAGGAGTTTGAGGTACAGAACCGACAGACGTGCAGGTCTGATCCCGCAGAGTGGACCGATCCCTCCAGTCCCAACACAAACGACTTACTCAACTGCAACGTAAGTATCTTAATCTCACAGTTTGAGGACACTTTGGTAGCTTTTTAAATGCTAGATCAAGACTCCAGGGAGTGCGCTGTGCATGAGGGGGCTCTGATCGACCGGTGCCAAGGCTGCTGAGCTGTTGACAGCGCCTCTCTCTTTCCCTGTGTCCCTGTCCTGGCGTTGAACCGGGGCCCCTCTAAAGCCCTGCAGCTCAGGGCACTCTCCCAACTGCAGGGCACTGGGCGGACTTCTATTCATCGCTGTCAAAGCGCTAACCCCCTATTGTGCTGTAGTGTGCGGGTGGATTCAGCACAGGGCCCTGTTATGCAGGTCGCAGCTCTTTTATGCATGGGTGGGGTGATTAGGGGGCTCAGGTTCAGGGCACATTTTTCAGATTTGTCTGGATGGCCTGACTATTTCTCTCTCTGCTCTGTGTGTGTTCTCTTGTCACTTTCTCTTTCTGCGTGATGTTTGTTTCCCTCTCCCCTGCTGTCTCTGTTAATTACAAACAAATATCTTCATGTCACTTTCTGTTGTTTATCTTTAACCAGTGATCAGCTTTCATTTTTCACTTTTGACGTGTGTTACAGATGCAGACATACAGTACTGCTCATGTTCTGGTCAAACAATAACCCCAAAAAATATATATGACCCATATGCATCTGTCATAGTTTCACTTGCCTTTGTTTCCAATGAGGGTTAAGGTGGTTTCCAAGTAACCCACATTCAGTTTTTTGCACGTATTGAAAACGTCCCTGTTACGCCCCAGGCTTTGTTGGCTGGGTTGTTTTGATGAAGGACATGTTGCACAGATGTTTGTGTGGCCTTTGCTCAACACTGTGGTTTCCTACCACAGTTTTATATTAGTGCACATGTACTTTCCACCGTAGGCTGAGCAGGTACCTGCACCCGCATCTGCAGCATGTACACAGTTCACATACCTATTTTTAATTTGATAACACAGAGTTATTTTACGAGAATTACAAAGCTCTGTAGAAAGATAAAACATTTCCTATAAATAAAATTCTTACCCCTCTCTCTCTCTCTCCCATCAGCCCTGTGACCTGTCAGACAATGAACAGGAAGAGTCGGTTACGTTCAGGAGACTGCATAAACTGGTCAACTCCACCCGGAAGGTGAAGAAGAAGCTGATCAGAATCGATGAGTCCAGGAGGCCTGGAGCAGAGGGTACTAAAAGAAACACCATCCCTTATCACACAAAACCCAAGTGGATGTTGCAGCCGCCATAGAAATGTTGTAGAATCTGTGTTTTCACTGCAACTTGATGAAAAGTGATGAGAGAGTTTCAGTTCAATGCCGAGCAGGTTCATTGATATTTTGCAGCATTCAAACACCAGCATGTGTTCACAGTAAGAGCATACTGAATGGTGTAAAAGGAGGTAATTGACATCTGTGACAACACAGTGTTGCATGTGATGCAGAGCCGAGAGGAAATATCACTTGTTGTGCTGGATCTAATTACTGTTTGACCAGCGCATTTGGCTGTAATAACAGTTTTTACCACGTTTTCACCAGCTGTAGAGTCTGGGCGAGTAGATTATTTAAGGACATGCTATTGCTTCATGCTGTTGCTTTTTCGGATACTTCTTTTGGCATTTTCTGACTCGTTAATCTCCCCCCCTTCCCCTGTTTTGACCTGCACAGAGAGCTTAAACATGGACGGTCTTCTCTGTGGAGATGCCAGCGGCCCCCTGTATTCAGGTGTGCTGAAGAAGCCTGCAGTGTGTCCCGTGGACTCTCTGGCTTCGTCTCTGCAGGAGCAGCTCGTGTACGACAGGGACTCTGACAGCCTGACCACCTCCCCTTCCTCTAGCAGTCTGGACACCTGCAGCAGCCAGAAAATCTTCCAAGCCTTCAGCAAGTCCAGCGAGAGCCCTATTCATCCGGAGACAAATGTCACGCGGGAGGCGGGGGAGGCGGGCGAAGGAAGCGGCTCCTCGTTTTCGGAGACAGACGGTTGCACTGAGGAGGAGCCCAAAATCGCTCGCTCGGTGACCGATGGAGAGCTACGTCACCGTATGCTCAGCCCACTCAGCCACCACGGGGTGAGTACAGAGGAAGCTTTCCATAAAGACCTTTGTCTGGCAAGTTGGCCACGATCAATGTCACTGTTCTGTACAAATCGTTTGCCCTTCAGTGTAACTGCTACTGGCCAAACTTATCCTCCTCGATTAGGCAGCAAAAAATGACTTCAGTCCAGTCTCACTGCTCCAGCACCAATGGTGCCAATGAAATGTTAATTAAGGACCATCAAAGGCTTTGTTTTGTACATTTCAATGTGCATTCAACATAATATATCATTTATCATCCCAGTGCTGATATTTCATGTTTATTTCAGTTATTTTGTCCATAAATATACATAATACATACATATACATACATAAGTCACTGTTTCTTCTCACTTGTCAGCACTTAACGCTGTTCATTTTATTATGTTTTTAGAAACTGTAGTGGATCTTTTTGCAACCTTTTTTTGAGGAAAAAAAGATATTTTCTGCAGATAGTGGCACACGTGCTCTAAAAACATTAACATCTGTTCATGTTTTTGTTTGTTTGTTTTCACAGAGAGCTTGTAGCTTTGGAGGATTTGACTTGACCAACCGCTCGGTGCATGCACTCATCTCTGAAAACGATAACATTGTAAGTTAACTGGCTGTAGGCCCTGAGTCAAAATACATTGAATTATTTATATTGTTTGTCAAATTTACCACCTTTTTCTCTTCTTTTTTTTAAATATAATTTAGAACAAAGATGGAGATGGAGGTGTGAGGGATCCAGTTAAGTCTCCACCAACATCACGAATCTCCCTGGGCAAAAAAGTCAAGTCTGTGAGAGAAACGATGAGGAAGCACATATCCAAGAGATACCACTGTTCTCTCTCTGAACAGGTATGCACGGTCAATATATGACTTTACAGAACCATGTGTCACTCTTACTGTTGTAGATTGTGCAAATAGTGGTTTGTTTTTCTCCTTTGGATTTTAGTCGAGCCCAGACCGCTTGTCCAGCTGCCCTCACTCTCCTCAGATAGACTCAGACTCTCTGGAGAAACCTAAGCTGAAGCCAGGAGGGTCTGTAGAAAGTCTGAGGAGTTCCCTCAGCGGACAAAGCTCCATGAGTAAGTGTGTGTGTTCACGGTGCATGCATTTGTGCGTGTGTGTGTGTGCCAGCCCCATCTGGGCGTACTTGCTAGTAATTCTCCTGTGTTTGTTTTAACTTGCCCTTGGAACGCCAGATGTGTGATGTTTATTAGACAAACGATTCAAAGACAATAAATCGCTTTAGGTAGTCTAAACTCTCTGTGTAAAACTGTAACATCTGGCACTTCTGTCAGATTGAAAGGCATCAGAAATATTCTCAAATACCAGCAGCAGCAGACACGTGTGGAGACTTGTGGTTGTGTCCTTGTTGTGGTTTGTGTAGGTGGTCAGACCGTGGGCACCACCGACTCCTCCAACAGCAACAGAGAAAGTGTGAAGTCTGAGGACGGGGAGGAAGATGAGCTGCCTTACCGCGGACCCTTCTGCGGACGTGCTCTAGTTCATACAGATTTCACCCCCAGTCCTTACGACACTGACTCGCTCAAACTGAAGGTAACGCTCCTAAATAAACACACTAACGTCTGGTGTGAGCAGATAGCTCTTCTCAGAAACTCAAGCCTCACTTGTTTCGTTCTTTCAGAGCGGAGACGTCATCGACATCATCAGCAAGCCGCCGATGGGAACATGGATGGGGATGCTCAACGGGAAAGTCGGCACCTTCAAGTTTATTTATGTGGATGTCCTGAATGAGGAGGAGGTGAAGCCCAAGAAGACACGCAGGAGGAGGAGGGCCCGGCAACCCAAGCCCACCTCTGTGGAGGAGCTGCTTGATCGCATCAACCTCAAAGTAAATCAAACCAGAAGGAGGAATTTTTTTGTGAATTAAAAACATATTTTTTTCCCCCACAATTCAGAGTTGTTGTTGTTGATTTACTTACATGGTGAGAGTTAGATGAGAAGACTGATCACTCATCCTTCTCTCTCTCCACAGGAGCATCTTCCCACCTTCCTTTTTAACGGCTACGAGGATCTGGACACGTTCAAGTTGCTAGAGGAAGAGGACCTGGATGAGCTGAACATCAGAGACCCCCAACACAGAGCTGTGCTGCTCACTGCCGTGGAGCTGCTGCAAGAGTATGACGGTGGGTCAGGTAAAAAAACAAACAAACAAAACAGTTGCAGTCGCTTCAGCTCTATTAAGATACACAGAGATATTCTTGATAACAAATCAAACATGTGCCAAATTTATCTGTAACTGCACAGTATCTGTTTACATGTCTGGTGCTCCTTTTGAGAGCATACGATGTGACTGTCTGCCCCCTGTTGGCCGTGTTGTGCGTTGCAGGAAGCAGCGACCCGGAGCGCAGCAGTCAGTCTGGAGGCTCCCAGGAGAAGCTGCTCCTGGACAGACGTGGTGGCCTCATGGGAGATTCCCCACGGGACTCAGGCTGCTACGAGAGCAACGAGAACCTGGAGAACGGTAATGACAGCCTGACTCGCCTGTGAACACTATCCTCCTCCTCCTCCTCCTCCTCTGCCCACCTCTGCCTCATCCTTCACTACAACGTCTCGTGTGGTCTTCGGTCCTTCTCGATGCTCGAGCATTCCAAGTCACCAAATTCAGTTTTCATGCTCTTCTGGAAAAGACTCTGCTATCGTCACATTTTACTTCTGGCACTCTCTCTCTTTTATTTTTTTTTTCCTAAGCATCTTTATTCTTCTATGAGTCATACTATCTTCTGTTTCTGCATCATTGAATCAAACTGTTTTACAGTCTCTTTTCTGTCTGTTCGGTGCTTTTTTGAGAACTGACATCACTTATGTTTCTTTTACAAGCATTACTCTCCATATTATAGTATTCGAAAAGGAGACGTGATTGCACATCTACTAGAAAGTTCACAACATCATTTTAAATCGGGGCAGTGACCTTTACAGACATTTTTTCACGGCCTTGAAGAATCTCTATGTGGAGCAGCTTGTAGGTCTTCTCACAGACACATCTGCAGTTGTGAGTTGTGTGGTGGGTTTTGCGTTTGCTGAAACTGGTGACTGTTGAACCGACGTGTGATAAGAGTGTTTAAACCGACTCTAGATATACATAGTTGAAAATAACTCTTCTCGGTAATTGCAGTACATATTTACTGTGAATGCTTGCTTTATTCATAGTTATATCATTCTTACTGTGGTTATTTGCTTCAGTCTAAAAATTGTCAAAATGCAAATGAGTTGTGCTCACTGTAAAATGAGGGCTGTTGTGAATGTCTGAAGGTCATGTGATTAGAGAGCAAAGTCTGATCAGCCACAATTGTGTATAGTCTATTTCTCTCAAGATTTTGTTCTTTGTGTGTATATTTTTTTAGTCCAGTAAAATATAATGTTGCACAATATTTTATTATGTGCCTGAAAGCTGCAGAGAAATGCAGAACAATTAAAATATTTACAAAGTAGTATAATTATACTTGTTGAAATATGGCATTTTGTATAATTGTAAATGCACTAAAATGCAGACTAAAGACAACCTTTAAAGTGGTTTAACACAGTGAAAAGGACAAAGTTAAACTCATTCTAACACTTCTGACTGAAGTGTGGCAGGTTTAGGGTCTGAAGTCTCGGCATTTTCTGACGTGTGCTTCTGTCATGGTTGAGCGTGAGGAATAAATTGCTCCATGCTTTACCAGACTCGACTGCTTGCTTCTTTTCTTTCATCCATCATTCATTTTTTTCAGATTTCACATTTTAGATGATGTTTTTAGCGCCAGTTTCTTTTCCCTCACATCTTTTTTCCCCACACTGCTGCTCTGCTGCTGTCTTAAAAGTCGAATATGCACTACAGTATATATCACAGCTCACTGGCATCTACATGATCTGCACACACTGCACTTGTTTATTTCAGGAAGGGACAAAAAGACTTCATCCATGAGCAGGTCCTCCTCTGGTTTTGAGTCAAGCCACCTCCCATCCCCAGAGAACCCTGCCCTCCCCTTGACCCTGACCTCCACCAGCCCTAGTAAGACTTTTCTCCACAGCGAACCAGGATGCCAGACCCGCATCCCACCATCGTGCCCTAAGAACCGCTTAAGTCTCCTAAGCTCAGCAAAATGTCATCTTCGCAGTGGAGCTATTGCTAGAAGCCACAGCTGCATGGAGCTGAGAAAAAACCCCGGCCCGGGGCCACTGAGGCGCTGCCTCTCCCTGTCAGGCCTCCACAAAGGACAGAAGAAAAAAATAATCAACCAAAAAGACTGGAATCTGCCCCTCAGGACCAAGACTGAGGAGAGCACACGGAAAACAGTAAATCCTCAAAAACAATCTAAAGTCACGTTTCCATCCTCCCAGTCTTCAACCACAGCAAACCATGCTGTGTGTAGCACTTTGAGCGTGGACACAGGCCGAGTGTTTGGACCTAAAACACAGAGCACGCACCTCAGGCTGCCAGCTGAAAGCTCACATCATCCCGTAGACACGGCATCGCTGCCAGACTCACACCGCGAGCCTTCGCTGACAGAAACTGCCCTCATACACAATTACACAAACCACATCACTTCAGAGGATAAGAGGAGCTATTCAGTATCAGCCACTTCCGAGGCCCGTCGGCTGAAAATGAAAAGACATAAGAAGACAACCATAAACCCAGTAAACCTGGGTTCACTGACGGAAGAAAGACTCCAATCACCGGGTGCTGATCTCTAAATGGAGCCACTTCCAGAAAAGGTATTAGCATCACCAGGAAAGTGAGGTGTACATACTGTATGTTAACATGTCGGGATTGTTGTCACGTTCTTTTCAGGATGTTTGATATACTGTTTTTTAATTTCCAATAACCACTGCTTTCTGAAATGTAACCACAGTTTGTCAAAGACTCACAAACTGTAGTCGTTGTACATATGGACTCACCAGTGCTGTCTTAGCAGAAGAAGTCAGGGTTGTTATTGGTGCAAGTGGCTCAGTGTCACATTCATAAGCTGACTGTCTTTAATTAGTTATTAGTAAGACCTGCTCTTTAACTAGCGAGACAATTAAAATATCTGCTGTGAAAATGGCCCACAGTGATTCAAAGCAAGCAATTTTAGTAATAACAAAACTAATATTTATTGATTCCTGTCATTAGTGGCAGCAATTCTGAAACAATTATAATGTTGATACAGTAAACAATCAGTAAACAATCAGTAGGCACACAGGTACAAATTTCATATTCTGGAAACCCCATTCAGTGTAAATAGCTGACATAAAGTTTAGCAGCTGAACAGTGCGTTTTATTTTTTATGTGTGAATTGTTTATTTCATATCAGTTATGTATGTACAGTATTTTTATTTTTCATTAATTTAATAAGTAAGGTTTTCTTTACTGTAAAAAAGCTAACAAGACTGTTAATCACCTTCCTAATCACATAAATAAATCTTTATTTCTTTGAATGACGCTCCATATTTTTGCACTTAAAGGCAGCTGTTACTGGCACCACATTGTAGTAGAATTAAAATAAAAGTAAAACATCAAGCAGTTTATGATGAAACATTTGTTCATAGTGTTCATTCAGTGGCAGTAAATTAAAATATAATTTAATCCTTTATTCTTCCCTACAAACTCTAAATTTGTAAATGCTACAAAAAAATCCAACTACTTCATTGCATCTAGTGATTGATTTAAAGCAGGGATGTCAAACATACTGTACGGCCTGCAGGCCAAAACCGGCCTGCCAGAGTGTCCAGTCCGGCCTGCAGGATGAATTTGCCAAAAATGAAAATTACATAGAAGCCAGAAGAACAACAATATTGTTCAAGTTGCAAGTATTTTCCTCAAGAAATTTCAGTTTGTTCATAACATGTTTTGTAAAAGGAGGGTTCATTTGCACTAAATCAAAGGGAATATTTAGAGTTCTTGTTATTTTTAGGTTTATTATACTATTATTTCACTGGTCCGGCCCACTTCAGATCAAATTGCGCTCTATGCGGCCCCTGAAATAAAATGAGTTTGACACCCCTGATTTAAAGTCAAGTGTCAGCAGCAGGATTTGTTCACAGTTTAGCTTGTAGACGCATTTCATGAAGACACTGTCTGACGAGCCCCAGTGCATCCACGGCCGTTCCCCACGCCAGGGTGACCCCCCAGCCTCCGTGGCCGTAGTTATGGACCACAGGTACCTGGCGGCCCTGCAGCTGCAGCACCTCCCTCTCCAGCCTGGGGCACCTCCTGGTCGGCCTCAGACCGACCCACTTGCTGATGACTTTCCCTCTGCTGAGCGACGGCACCAGCCTGCCGCAGCGCTCCAGGATGCTCTTTGTGTCCCCTTCGTCCACGTTGAGCCGCCAGTCGTCCTGCTGCCTCGTGCCGCCTATGGTGACGTTGTGTACGCCGGGGTAGATGTAGGTCATCCCGTCTCCGTCTCTGATGAAGTGCTGCAGCCAGGGCGCCTCCACCTTGAGGACCTGGCCTCTGACCGGGTATATCTGGGTGTCACCCACCAGCTGTTTGGCGCCCAAACCAGTGCAGTTGACAATCATGTCATAGCTGTTGCTCAATTCCTGAAGACTGTTGACTCTCCTTTGTTGCACTTGTCCTCCAGCTTTTCTAAATCTTTAAAAAAAGAAAGGGGTAGTGACTCATTTATGGCCTAAACACATCCTGTTAAAAATGTGCCTGGCTTTTTATTACGAGGAGACACACCTCTTCTCCAGCCACGGCAGGTAGGTTGAACACTCGCACTTTATAGTGGTGAAGGCTTGGCCAAACTTGTGCTCTGGGAATTGAGTTAGCTCACGATCGGTCATCTCTCGAAAGCCGAGCACATAATCTGAAAAATAGGGCTTCTTATTGGCCGGTACCTCTCTGAAGATCTGACAGCTGATGGGAAATCAGAGATAAAAATCAGCAATAGATAGTTGTATCTTTTATAGCTCCATATAACAATGCTTACCCAGAAGACAGCATTACTCCAGCCTCAGGTGCGTGCTCGGACCGAGCAATGGCCAACAGGTGATTAAAACTGTCCTTGAACCAGCACTTTTGTCTTTCCAAGGGAATATCTGATAGAGAAAAACAGTAAAATCTGTTATTTTTAACATGTTAAACTTATGAGCTGCATTTGTACTGAAATGATGACTGGTGAATCTGACTAAATGCAGAAAAGATCACCATCCACGTAATATGTTGAAATGTGATGGCCTGTTTTGAGAGATATATCACATATCACATCAGCATACCTGGAAACGGTGCAGAAAACAGGAGCCCAGCTGCTCCATCACTGGTGGTGTCCGGGCTGAACTTCTCAGCCAGGAGAGTAACAGAGCACAGAGGAAGAGCCTCAGCGATGCAGACGGCAGTGGAGAACCCCACCACTCCACCTCCAACCACTACGACCCTGACACTTTTCATCATGGACAGGTCTGTGTCTCAAAGTGGAGGAGACCTGGAGGTAAACTGAGGACAGACAACTGTGTCAAATGCTGAAAGACAACCTTTGTTATGGCTTTTTACAAGGTTAATACACAACTTGTACTGTAGCCTTAGCTAATATCTTACAGTCTGCACAGTCCAAGGTTTAATAACAAAGTCTCATTTTAGTCCAAGGGGCCATCTTTGTAATGATGCATTACATAACACACTGTAAACCAGTCCACACACGCATAAAAAGCCTGTTGGTCCCATAGACTGTAAAAAGAAGGTTGGTCCAGCACAGGCAATGCCTTTCTCAGTTTTTTGTTACAATACAATATGTCTGTGCAAATTATTTTGTCCAGGTCAAGGGACTTGGTTTTAGTCTATGAAGACGTTCCGTCCCTTAATCCAAGTGGTTTCAACAGTTTATGACAGACTAGACTGCCTAGTCTGAGCATATGAATATGGAAATATGCAGGAAACTATGTGAAACACAAAGCCATACATTTATCAACAAAATGTAGGCTACACAAACACAAAAATACTCATGAAGCAGCAGACGATCTCCAGTATTATTAAACGTTAGTCATTTTCCTTGCTGATTATTATGAGAGTTATTTTATTTGGCTCATAAAAGCATTTCTAACTACAGAATTAGATTTTAAATATGAATAAATCAGTCAATGTGTTGATTATTTTCCGATTATTCCAGTAATTAGGCTTTTTAGTCTGTAGATAGTTAAAATACATGATGATAAACAAATAAGTTTAATTGATTAATTCATGGACTAATACAGTTTGATCATTACTGGAGGAGGTACTAGGCTACAGCAGCAAAAAGTGTTTCTTGAGTAAAACTTTTCTCTTCAACATTAGATCTAAAGAAACGAATACACTATAACTTCTGGGCAATGCACTAGTCTGTAGCATACGCCATGCTACTGTATCCACACGTCATTTGTAATAGCCTACAATAATCTGCAAAAATGACGTTAATTATCGAGTCAATGAAGAAATACAAACTACTGAACGTAGCTCTGATTGTGAGTGACACTCTTACATTTGAGTTAACCCGAAACTTGTGTTGTACAATGTAAACAAACAAGCCGAGGCTGCAGGGTTCTGGTTCAACGCACGGCGTGAACAGCAGTAACAGCAGGTTGATCGACCTTCTCTACAGAGGACACTGAAAATTAATGTGACCACTTCGACAACAACCGGTTTTTCAAGGCGTCTCCTTCTCAAGCCAAACGCTATAAGCTCCTACCTGTTAAATAATGTCTCCTTCAGTCACTGCACCAAGGAGGGCTGTCACTGAATGTTTATCTTCCACGGAGGTCCTAAAGAATGACCCTCGATAATGACGACCATCATTTAAAACCACACACAAAAAAATCCGCTGCATTTTAAATTACCGAATAATTCGTATATTTCTATTTACATGTTGTTTTTCTTTTAAATTAACATCCAATAAAATAAAAATTAAAAGTGTTGGATGTATGGATGTATGGCAGTAGATCTATAAGACATGAGGCTGTGTTCAACCCGCTCAGAGAACACTGGTCTGTGCTCTGCGGCACGTGAAGATCTGCTGTGCGTGGCTCTCGTCAGAACCGCAAATCTCGCGATAACTGTCCACACGTTCGCCCTCCGTCCAACCAAAGATCTCTCTCTCCGGCTGACTGAAAAGGGTAAGGTCCTAAAAGATCGCTGTTTTAAATTACACCGAGCTTTGTCAACTTCAAACTGCTCGCGTCCTGGTGCTGAGGAAAATGTATTTCATTTATACATCAGTAGTTTTAGCGATAAAAGTCTCTTTTTCTAACAGTTGTGAGCTGTTGTGTGGCGAACAGCGGCAGCATTGTTGAAGATGTGAGTTAGCTTGTTTGCTAACCTGTTAGTACCAGTAGTAGTTCATGAGTAGTATGAGTAGTGGCTCATATGGAGTGTAGCCTACTAGTGAACAGTTAAAGAGGAACTAAACCCCTAAAACAAACAAGTATAGGAAGTGTTGTCAGTTGATTCTGGTCCAAACATTTTAGTCAAAATATTTCAATTTGGTGTGTTTTGTGTAAAAAACGATTCTTTAAAGGTTTAACAAATAAGTTACTTGTATGGTTTCATATGCTAATACTGAAGCAAACACTGACTCCATCAGAACTATCGTTGATTTAATCAACTGTTTATGTGTGTTTATTACTTTTTTCCTCCTTTGTTTGAGCGGGTTGAATGCGGCGCAGGGGGAGGGGAGGGGGATCGGAGAGTGCGCCTAGAGCCCCGCCCATAATCAAGACAAATGCTCATCCAAAATGTTTTTCCAGTTACTTGTATGGTTTCATATGCTAAAAATGTCATAAGTCATTGATTTAATCAACTGTTTATGAGCAGAAAATGCTAATGTTTCCAGCTTTCTAAAATGTCATAAGTCATTCCCCCATTTCCTAACATTACATTTTTATTTTTGTTGGTCAGGGACATAGAACTCATAGGTGTTTTCATTGTAGGCCAGTCACATTGTTGATTGTTGTTTCAATTATTGAAGCAGGTATAGCCAATAAATTACTGTTAAACAGTAGAAACAACCCAAAGATGATCTCTTTGCAATGACATAAGACATAGGTGAAATGTTTGTTTGTTTTTCAGAATCATAACTTAATCAATAAATACATATTAAATCTATCTATGGTTTAATCTTTAGATTAATGGGACCAATCACTGCTGCACTAGACTGCAGGCTGATCAAAACAGAAAGTAATCTACTTTTGTGTTGTCAGTAATGTTTTATGCAACATTTCCTGGTGCCAGCTTCTTTAATGGGACAACCTTCCTACAAATAACAGTCAATTGAATATCAGATGGTGTTACCTCACTATTTTTCAATGAAAATAGTAAGGAGTAGAGTCAAAGTAAGGCAATAGCAAGTAAATTTAAATGTACACCAATAAATGTTAATACACTGCTGCATTGTGTTTGACACATTCTGTTGATCTTCCTCAGGAACAGAGGCAGTTTGGAGAAGATGTCTGAGAAAATAAAAGACGAGACGTCGTCACTCATGGCCCTTGAGTCTGATTCTCACAAGCAGAGCATCCTGAGTAAATTCAACAAGCTCAGGAAAAGTGATCTCCTGTGCGACGTCACTTTTGTCGTGGAAGACGTGCACTTCAAGGCGCACAAAGCCCTGCTGGCAGCGAGCAGCGAGTACTTCTCCGTCATGTTCACAGAGGAAGCTCACATCAGCCAGTCCACCTACAAACTGGGCGGTATGGCAGCCGAGATGTTTTCTGCAGTGCTGGAGTTCATCTACAGCGCCCAGGTGTCTCTGGAGAAGAGCGCCACCGAGCGGCTCCTGGCTACGGCTCATCTCATGGAAGTGAGTGACCTTGTCAAAGTTCTCACTGAGCTCGCAGGATCTGCCGCCGAGGTTAAAGCTGATGAGGTAAAGGCGGACAAAACTGAGGCGCCTGGTGTGTCGAAACGTAAGAGAGGACGTCCAAAGAAAAATGTGGACGCGCCAGTAACGGCGCCTGAGGGGAGAAGTGATCCACATGAGAGTTCAGAGAAGGCCCAGGCTGCAGATGTGGACTCTGACGATGTGCACGTCGACTCCCTACCCACAGATGACGAGGATTACGAACCAGAAGTGACCCAAAACCGACAGAGCAAACGCAAAATCAGGCCTCCAATAAAATACAACAATTTCAAAGTGGACCACACAGACACAGCAGTTAGCAAAGAGCCTGGGAAAAGAGGAAGGAAGAGGAAATATCCCAACACAGAGGCCCGGTGCGAGGACTGTGACAAAGTGTTTAAAAATCACCTCTTTTTAAAAATTCACCAACGGACTCACACAGGTAATCAGCAGTGAAACATGCTCCCGCTGTATAAATATGATTTATATTTGGTCTTAGCTTCATAGTTTTGTCCATTTCTCCTTTGAGTCCTAGTTACTGATAAATCTGAATTATTCTTTAACACATACGGCCAAGCTGCCAGAAAGACACCTCCAGCTGCAGACACATCTGTGAAGCTGTGCTGGGTCAAGGCAGGATTAACAAAGATGGCAACTACTCAAGGGCCTCATATCCCTGGGAGCCCCAAAGGTCATGTTTCCTCTATGATCTTTGTTTCTGCATAATTTGAATAATTGCACATTTGTTTTTGTTTTTAAATCAATTATACCTTTACAGAAAACTCAGTTATATTCGCCATTGAGAAGTTTGACTGAGTGAATTTTGTTTAAATAAATGAATCAAAACAATTTATCTCATCAAATCAATCAAATTATGTCTGTGTTTGATGTTTGACCCTGTCAGATCAAGTTTACCAAACCACAGATGAAGCACGACTGAGTTTTATTACTCCGCCCATTCGATACTGTCACTGATACTGATTGATACTGTACCTGCCCTCTGTGTATAACCACAACTCCTCTCTGTGTTTTAAGGAGAGAAGCCTTTCCGGTGCTGGGTCTGTGGGAAGAGTTTTACCCAGAAGCACACTCTGCTGGTTCACCAGCGCATTCACACTGGAGAGAAGCCGTTTGTTTGTACCATCTGCTCCAAAGCTCTCTGCACCAAACACTCCCTGCAAGAGCACATGAACCTCCACAAAGGTACAGCAGGATCTCATGGAGTTAGTGCAAGTTTGTGTGTGTTTAGTTTTCTAGTTATTAGCTTTAACCCATTATTGATGCATCTGTCATGATGAACGCAGTAAATGAAATTACAGATTACTGTATTTTGATACTAGTTGAATAAATGAGTCCACTTAATTCATATTGATTATGGATCTTATTAATCATCCGTCACTGTCTTGCTTGACTTGAATATATGATTTCTATTTTTCACAGAGAAATCCTTTGACTGTGACAAATGTGGGAAGACGTTCACTCAGAAGAGGCAACTTAAAAGTCACTACAGAGTTCACACAGGTGAGAATCAAATCCCTTTGAATGAATTCTTATATTGTCACTTGAAAGGCTGAATAATAATGTGTTCTTATTCTTTTCATGACTGAAGGTAAATCGTTACCTGAATGTGCTCAGTGTCACCACAAGTTCATGGACACGGCCCAGCTCAAGAAACACCTGAGAACTCACACGGGTAAAAATCAATGAAGCTTTGACAGAGATTTTGAAAACTAATAATATCACAGTGGAACTGAGATCTAAAACCAGTTTAAAAAAGAAAAAAATATAATTTTCTTTCACAGGTGAGAAGCCGTTCACATGTGAAATCTGTGGCAAGTGTTTTACAGCCAAGAGCACAATGCAGACTCACATCAGAATCCACAGGTGAGAAATATTTAATTGTGAATTTAAAACCAAACTCTGTCCAGGACCTTGAGCTGATACGTCTACCTGGTTTTATTACATCATTTAAATCTTTACATATCTCCCGGATCTGATTTTTCATCCAACAACTCCAAAACGCTCTCAGGGGCAAGTTGTGACCTGCACATTCAGCACGCTATGAGATAATAATGTAATGTTACAAGACGGAGTTGTTTTCGAGTCAAATGCAGAGACTGCCTGCCGAAAAACTGCCCTCGACAGGAATGCAATTTATTTTGAAGACAACTCTGTTTTGGAGTTGTTGGATTGTGTATTTGATGAGTTTGATGAGGAAAACCAAGAAATCCAATTAGCCTCCGTAGCGCACTGTAGCTCTGAGCAGCTCACGGCTCTGCTCCGCCGTTCTGAAAATAGCTTGCACCAACAATTAAAGGTAACAAATCTACTGCTAAAACTATAGGGATTATGGCAATGGGCTAATTTGCCAAAATGTTGAACTATCCCTTTAACCATCACAATTACTCCAAAGCTATTAAGTTATGCTAAAAACCTTGCATAGTTCCTCTTTCATGCAGGTCTAACTGTATAATGAGTTTACATCCAGTGACACCATGTTTCTTCTTCTGCAGAGGTGAGAAGCCGTACGACTGCAGCATCTGTGATAAATCTTTCTCGGACCCCAGTGCGAGGCGACGCCACGTCATCTCCCACTCGGGAAAGAAACCCTTCACCTGCCCCCACTGCAGCCTGTCCTTCACACGCCTGGACAATCTGAAAACTCACACCAAGTCCCACAGCAAGGAGAGAGTCGACTCGGCCGAGGCCTCGTCAGACAAAGCGGCGGCGGCGGCGGCGGGCGGCGGCTCGGCGGCGCCTCAGGAGGAGGTGAGGAACATCCTGCAGCTCCAGCAGTACCAGCTGCCGTCCAGCTCCGACCAGGAGATCCAGCTGGTGGTGACGGGAGACGTCAACAACATCAACTTCGTCCCGGGTCAGGAGCAGGAGATCAGCATCATCACCACAGAGGGCGAAACGGCAGAATCGGCCCACTCCAGACTCACGCTCCTCACCCAGCCGCAGGGACACGTGCAGAACGTGGCTCTGGTCACTCAGGGCGCCGTGGTGGACCACGCCCCTCAGATCCAGGCCGTCGGCATGCTGGAGGGGCAGATGACGCACCAGTCGGAGCAGATGCACGTCATCACTCTGAGCAAAGAGGCCATGGAGCAGCTGCAGTCCCACCACGGACCCCAGCAGCCTCTCCAGATCGCACCGCGTCCCGTCCAGCAGCTGCAGGTGATGCACCCGCCCATCCAGCAGCTGGTCGGCCGCGAGCAGCACAGCCAGGCCATTCACATCAGCAGCCAGAGCAGCCAGCCCATCTCCATCAGCCAGACCAGCGAGCAGATCTCCAGCCACCACATCCAGGGACAAACGTTTCAGATCCAGGCAGGAACCGTCTCCTACCTGTACACCACCGGGCTGCAGCAGGACGGCTGAGCGAAAACCTGACGCTGCTGATGCATGCTGCTGCTACGTACACGTCAGTAATGAGATAACTGATGGACAAAATACTTGCAATAAAGGAAGAATATTTTTTTAAAGGAACAGGTTATACTGCTCCATGCAAAAGTAAAAATAGAGAATGACAAACACTGGACGCTGTTTTTATATAAACCTGATGAAGATTTACTGTCAGACATTCATTGTCTTTACATGAACAAGTTGTAATACACAAAACTAAAACTTTATTTTACTTTGATGAGAGTTTCAAGCATCAGTGAGTTGATTTTGGGTAAATAATGAAACCATGCATTTCACTGCTGGTTGATAAAAATGACTTAAAGTAGCACTATCGCAATACAGCAGTAATAGCAATAACAAAAACTGAAATATGCAATAAATAGGTCCAAGGGAGCCATAGCTATATGTACACAAAATATAGCCAACGGTGTAGTGCCTGTGCAGCAAATGCAGAATTACTTTTTGTTATGAGACAAGCCGGCCCGGCGTTTAGCTCCACCCCCTGAATGGCAGGCTTATGTAAAGAGGACGAGGATGTTTATATCTGATATGCGTCCCCACCAGCCCCATCTAGTGGCCAGACAAAGTATTGGCGATAGTGCTACTTTAATTGATCCAAAAATCTATTTAAAAAATAATAATAATTTACTGCATCTCACAGCTGTGGTAACAATGCCTCTGCAGTCAGGACACGAAGGCGACACGACTCCTGAGAAAGAGAAAGAGACAGTTCTGAATGTCGATTGTTTTATTCAAGCTGCACTCTGTTACAAACTGTAGCTTTTATAATGAGGTATCTTGTTAAACACAGACTCTTTTTATACTAATAAACTGCAGCAGCCTGCTGTTCACAGCTTAGTCTCTTTATAACGACTGGGTGCTTTAAAAATAGAGCTGAGCAACACTGACATCAAATGTGTGAGTATTTACCCTGAGGTTCAGCAGGAAATGAAACAAGTGCACATACCGTAATTTAAGTAACCAAAACAGGTCCCACACAGTGATATTATATTACATTGCAGCCACTGTGTTAAAGAGTGTGTTTTGTTTTGATCAGCAGCTTCAGGGCGCTGGTGTTTAGAAGACTTTAAATAGTTGAAGCCGACTCACATGATCTCCTCCTCTGCTCTTGTTACACCACAGTTTAATTAAAGTTAGAGTCTCACTTTTAACCAGGTAACTAAACAACTACTGAGCAGAATAAAGTATCTGCTGCTGACGACCCTGACACCTGATCAAAAACTCTTCTTCTCTCCACACTTCACTACTTTGGAGTTTGGAGTTTAAACTTTAGCTGAACTCCGCTGAACACACTCACTGCTTTGGGTCTGTCTATTCTTGTGTTTGAGCGGCTCCCGGCTGTGTCGGCTCTCCGGTGTCTTGGCTCTGATGCAAAGTCCTGAAGTGCGTTGTGGTGTGCGAGGCTGCCAAGCTGCAGGGCGGACTGCTGCTGACTGTCCCCGTGCAGACCTGAGACAGAAATAGAGCAGAGACGGGGCGCGGCTTTAATGCTCGGCAAGCCGCGGGAGACAATGCAATTTATAATAGAAAATTTGAAATGTCATCAGAAATAGTTACGAGTGTGGGCAATCTGGTGCCTTTTTTAATTTAAACTCCTGAACCGCATCAGCAGCTGCAAGTCAAAGTATAACTCACAAGATGATGAGAGGTGATTTTTTTCACAGATTGTCACTTGGCTACTCTGAGATGAAGGTGAGATTAAGACGCTGTGGAGGGTACGGTACCTGCTGAGGGACTTCTAGTGCTCAATCTGCTGCCTGACAGTGTGTAACAAGTCCTGCTCTGGCCTGAGATGGAGCAGACAGACAGCAGAGAGTGAAATGTCAGGTCGAGCGGTCGAGAAGCTGCAGGAGATTCTGTCCAAGTGTGAATGTGTTACCTGGCGTGTGGCTGCACCTGGACAAGGCCGCCTCCATGTCGTTCACCTGGCTCTGCAGCTTAATCACTTGCTCAAAGGCTTCCTGTTTGAGGCAGCGCTCCTGGTGCAGTTGGCCCGTCACCTGCACCCACACAGGTGAACATCGTGTTTTTATTATTTATTTTTTTATCATTTAGATAGAGTGCCATGATACAGAGTTTCATTTTTTTCTCTGAAGATGAATCCTAATAACTGTTGATTCCCCAGCTCATCCTCATCACATTACAATTTCAGGTTTTTCCTTTTAAATTATGATGAAAAGGTTTTACTTTTAGTTTATTTCTGGGGTCTGATGTGCCAATGAAACATAATGCAATCGTTATCTTCAGTAACACTTTATGATAAGTCCATGCTATTAAGCATTAGTTAAGCATTAATAAATACTGAATTCTTCATTTATAACACATGAATACTCATTAGTATGTAGTTCAGAAATACAATGATGAGTAAAGCATTTTTAACTGTGTTTATAAACTACATGAGTATTAATGTGTTATAAATGATGAATTCAGTATTTAATGCTTGTTACCTTATCTTTTTGTTCTTTTGAATAGGATGAATGAATTAGTTGTTTTTCAAGTAATAAAAGCTGAAACATTCTGCAATTTTTTCATGCTTTTTGATTAAAATCTGTCTGAGATTGATATTTAAAAGCTCAATAAAACTGTCTGGGCCTGTGATAAGTTGTAAATTTGGAGCTAGAGATGATGGCTATCACAGGTCAGTAGGAAAAGATCCACTGTTCTGTGACCTTCGTTATTTGTGTATCACACACACAAGTGTGATGAATATCAGTCACAGACCTGTCGGATCTGTTTGGCGCTGCGTTGTCTCTGCAGCTGGTTCATCCTGCCTCCTCTGTCCAGCTGCTCGCTGAGCTCCTGGAGCCGCCGCTCTCTTTCCTCCACGTCCACTCTCATTTGTTCCAGGCTCTGCACTCGGTAACTGTCCAGCTCCTGCCTGCTGCGAGCCTCCCGCGCCGACTGATGCCGCGCCGCCTGGAGCTCCTCGGTCTGTGAGCAAGCAAATGACGACAGTAGTAATCAATAAATAATTTGTCTGGTTTTTTTAAAGGTAGATTTCAGATTCTTAAATGTGAGTGACTTTAAATTACAGGCCGCTGACAAAATAAAAATAACTATATAATCATTCACCATTCATTTTTAAGAAATATTTATGTCTATGTTAACAGGATTTTGCTCATTTTGCAGCCACCACTTTATGAATGAGTGTGAGGAGCAAGACTCTTTGTACCTTCCTGCTGAGAAGCTTCTTGGTGCGGCTGCATTCGTCCTGGCTGCAGGTCAACACCTGTCGGGCAGCGTCCAGCTCCTCCTGCAGGAAAACCACCTGGTCCTCCGCCATCATCTTCACCCTGAGAGCCTCAGTGCGACTGGATATCTCCCTCTGGACACATGGTAACAGACCACAACCACAACTGATATCACTGTTTAACAAAACGCAGTGAAAACACTGAAAATCTGTTTTAATTAGTTAATGATTCTGGTGGAATGAGTGTAGTATAACTACTAAATAATAAATGGGTTAAATAATGAATCATGTTGTATAAAAAAGATACTTATTTTAGGAACACTTATATTAAAATAAAGGTAACACTGGAATAAAAAACCTGAATGAACCTTCATAAAGTGAATGAAAGGATAATATAAATGTACTTTTAATATATTTTCTCCACTGATTGCAAATTTACAGTCAAAACCCGGTGGCTCTGATATGATAAAACGGGTGGAAACAACGTCAGACACACTGAGGAAAACAGATCATCTGTCGACTCTGCTCTTGCCTTCCTGCAGGAAATGAATCTGATTTCTGATTATTGATTATCCGTCATGGAGCTGCTGACCTGCTGCGTCTGGAGCAGCCGGCGGTGAAGTTTCTCCCGGTCAACCGCCTGCCTCCATCCACTCAGAGCCCTCAGTTTCCTGAGCAGAGCCGTCAGCCGTCTGTTCTCCAGCTGCAGCTCGTGGACTTCTTCTTTCTGACAGACACACACACAGCAGATCAGTATGTGATTATTTATGTGCTGAAATGTTTTATACAAATATATTTTTCTTGCTGTGTACCTTTAACTGTGTGAGGGCGAGTTCCTCGTCGTCTTTGGTGCAGCCGTACTTTCTTTTGAGCTTCATGATTTTCTCCACCGCGTCTGCTCTCACCCTGTTCACCGTCACACTCACATCCTGCTCCATCTGCTGCTGATGCTCCTCAAGTCTGGACTGAGACACAGACACATGGAGAAAGTTAAGTTTTCTCAAAAGTAAACAAGATATGACATAATATTAGGAGCAAAAAGTAAATAACCAGAATCCGAATACTTTATTAGTCCTAAAAGGGCAATTCATTTCTACAGTTAGCCCATCCATTATAGATAGAATAAGATATGATAAAAGACATTATATTCAGACAGAGAAAGTATTTTAAAATTGCACATAAAGAGCTGCACAGCTGTCTAAATTTGAGGATGTAGGTTGTAAAGATGTCTAAGAGAGAGTCTAAAGATAGAAAGTATGTGAAGTAAAACATTCGCTCACCTTCAGCTGGATGCAGGTGGAGAAGAGCTGTCGGACCAAAGGGTCGTAGCGCTCCTTCATCCTGAGGCTGAGTTCTTCCTCTAGGGATCGTTTCTCCTCCTCCAGGTGAGCGACTCGAGCCTGCAGCGCTGAGATCTCCAGCATCATCCCACGACACAGACCTGCCACCTGTGGAACAACAACAACCAAGATCTTTAGTTGTCTCCTTGGGAAAGTTGGATTTGTGAGAAACGTTATACTTGATTTGTGTTGTTGTGTTGTTCCTCTGAGTAAAACACATAATTTCCCATCATTCCCTGGTGACAACTTGTATATTATGTATGAGCGCAGTAACACCTGATGAAAGGATTTACTAGCTTTTTTTATTGTTATGCCACAAAGCTGCAGGCTGTGGTTTAAGTACCCACCTCTGTGTGAGAGTTATTTGTCTGAGAGTCTTTCAGATTCTTCAAATCCTGAGGTTAAATTGAAAAGATTCAGATGAAATCAGATATTCATGCATTCATATTAGTTTTTGAAAGGCGTTTTGCTGGTTGAGACGCTGATCTCCACTCGAACCTGTTCTCTCTGGTACAGAAGCTGCTTCTGCTGCTGCACGATTCGTTCATAAAAGTGTGAGTGAAGCAGGAAGCTGCGACGCTCCCGCTCCATCACGGAGGAGCCGAGCTGGGTCACACACCGCTGGAGGTGAATCTGAGAGACGCTCAGCTGAGAGAGGAAACACACGGGAACATTGTTACACGGCAGGTACATTTCTGATGACTTGGTTTTCAAGTATTAACTGCCAGTTTTGTTTGCAGCAGCACCTGTCCCTCCGCCTGCTCAGCTCCCTCCATCAGCTGCTGCATGAACGTCTCCACAATCTGCGGCCGCTCCACGGACACACTGTGCTTCAGTGGGGCTTTTTTCCACAGCTCTGTGCAGACACACAATATTTTATTGTAACTGCAGCCTCTTTCATTTTCTCCTCTGTATGAGACAAGTGCTTTAAAGGAGATGTATTATGCCCCATTCCCACATATTAAAATAGTTCCCAGGTATTTTAGAGAAATATCTGTGACATGCTTTGGTCAAAATACCCCAAGGATCAAACATCACAGCTCTTTTCATCCTCTCAAAGCAGCCCTGTTCAGAACGGCCAGTCTCAGTTCCTGTCCCTTTAAATGCAAATGAACCACTGATGCCCCGCCCCTTCTACCAGTACCAGGTAGGGGTGGTATTATGCAAATTCGAGTCCTAGTTACATCACTGGAAGAAAACTGAGGGAACAGCTCGTAAAACCAAATGGATTTCAACCTAGGGAGCCTGCACATTACAGATTTTTTTGTCAAGTATTACATTTTGGGGGCCATAAGGCAAGACAAACACCCAAATAGCCTTCAAAAAGTTGTTTAAAGATAGATTCTGTATATTTTTACCTGTTGGGAGGCAGGTGTCCTGTCGAGTTCGCTCCGACAGCACCAGGGACAGCTCTCTGCTGATCCTCCTCTGCACTGCTTTGATCATGTCGCACTCTGTGCTCTCCAGCAGCCTGTGAAGCTGAGACGGAGACGTTTTACAGGATAATGAGGTGTAGTCGTTAAGACATGAGGTCTTAATCGTGTGTGACTGTTGGACTGGTACCTGCCAGGCTTTCACCTCGACCTCTGAGGCTCCAGGAGGAGGCAGGAGGGACTGGCTGCCAGAGACCAGGAGCTCGTACTCTCGCTCCGTCCCCATGTGTTGAGCCAGAGCTCTCATGCTGGGGAAGAAGATCTCAGCTCTGGGAAGCAAAGACAACCAATTCAAATAAAACAGTTCAAATAAAAACACTCACTGTTAAAAATAAAGAAAGAAGTGTTTAATGACCTGTAGAGTTTCACAAACTGCTGATACAAACTGGGTCTAGTGAAGATCTCGGGGCCCAGACGTCTCCGGGCCCAGCTCTCCTTGAAGACCTGCAGCTGCTTGGTCAGCAGGAGGAAACCCTTCAGCACAGACTGGGCTCCAACCGGATCCTGAGGAGCAGAAGTGGAGTCTGATGCACACGTCTTCTCCTCTTCTGCTTCAGCCTCCAGGCAGATTTCATCCTCCTGAAACCAGGACAGAACAAAGTGAACAAACCTGACATATGACAAAATACGATGTTTGTGTGGATTTAAAACCACGAGCAGCCTTGTAGATACAGCTGAGGAATTGGCCAGGCTAAAGGGATAGTTCAACATTTTTGGCAAATTGGCCCATTGCCATAATCCCTATATCCCCCTAGGTTTGTTACCTTTATTTGTCGGTGCAAGCTATTTTTAGAACCGCACTTGAGTTGAACATCAGCGGTTTTACATAAATTTCCCTCTAAAACAACTCCGTCTCGTAACGTTCTGTTAGTATCTCATAGCGTTGTGAATGTGCAGCTCACAATTTGTCCACCAGAGCGTTTTGGAGTTGTTGGATTGTGTATTTGATGAGTTTGATGAGGGAAATGATGTCGAACTATCCCTTTAAGCATGAATTGCCATAACAACAACTCATAAACCTTGTTGTGATGGAGACGGAGCGGCTCCGCATCTTTTCCGCTGTTCAGGACGTCCTCCATGAGCAGCGACAGGCCGAGGACGGCAGCGTTGGCCTGAAGTCTGCTGCTGTCACTCAGACCGCTGAGACACAACTGGAAAAAAACACACACACAGAACTTCCACTGCGTCAACTGGAATAAACCTCATGTGTCTGTTTGTGTCTCTCAGCTCTGGGTTTACCGCAGTGAATCAAACTATCCAACCGTCACACATCACCTTAATTTTTTATTTTTCCCAAGGAGAAATAAACATACAAGACATAACATATAAGGTGTTGAACCTGCATGCAGTATTCGATGGGTGGGACGTCCCACACGTGCAGAGGGAAGGATCCATGACAGGCCATGAAGCTCCTCCATGGATACATCGTCTGTGCCTGCAGAGCAAATCAGCAGCAAACACAGCGTCCTGTCACCATGTATTCTTACATGATGTGATGCGGGCTCATGATACGCCGATAGGATAAACCAACCTGACAGCCACGGGTCTCTAGAGGTCGAGGTACAGGCAGCGTGACACTGAAGACGTCAGTCTGAATAACGTCACTCAGCGGAGGGAGAGCGGCGGCCATGTTGTCGCTCACACTCTGATAAGAAGCAACATCAGCCGAGGAGAGGAACGTCTCCCTGGACATGAGAGCAGACACGCCTGGCTCTTTTTATAACATTATTTTAAGGCCACTTATCCCTGACAGCATCGCGTGTTGACACCAAGCAGCTGTTTTACAATGGTGTTTACTGCTTATGTCCCACTACCTGGTTTTACTGAAAGGTCAACTGTGCACTGCCTTGAGCAAGAAGAAAATAGAGCAGAGACAAGTGTGAAGCCCTCTCTGCTCTGTGTGGCAGGAACATTACTTTTTATGATCAGTGGGGGAAAAAAACAAAAGCAGACAACAGTATAAAAAGAGGAAACCGGCAGCACAAGCACTGTTGAAGTGTCTGACAGTCGACGTGGCAGCAGCAGACTGGAGGTTTCAGACGGGACGAGCAGTGTGTGCTCAGATACAGTACAGCACACTGACCTGACGAGGTGTCTGACAGCAGTGTCAAACTGCAGCAGGAGGACCTGCCGGCGCAGCTGCAGCAGTTGCCCGACAGACTCCGGGCTGCTGGGATCAGACAGACACTCGACCTGTCGCCGGATCTCCTGCAGCTCGGCCGCTGTGCAGCAACCAGAGAGGAAGAGACAGGACTGTCAACATGCTTTGTCTGTGTTGTCCAGCTGTGATTTAATAAAAGTTTCACAAAACCACCAGTCGTTCATGGCAAAGAGTAAAAGACGCAGGTGTGGTTCTCAATTTGAAACGTCTACCCACCGATGCCTTCAGTGCCTCCCCAGTCGGCTGCAAGAGCCGAGCCCGCTGCCTCCTGGTGTCTCCTCCAGCCACAGGAGGTTTCAGTGTTTCCAAGTCTGGAGAAACTCGTCAAGTAATAAATGATGTCATGAAGAGCTGAAACTATGTGCAGAGTGTGACGGAGAGCCGTGGTGCAGGCCTGGAGACAAAAAAGAAGAGAGGGGTAAATAATCTCCTGACGATTCCTGAGGATTTAAATCATGTAAAAATGAATTCAAGACACTCAAACTGTTTCTAAACCATGAAAACAAAAAGTGTCATTGTCTCACCGGGACTTGTAGCGTCTTGAACATGTGAAGCACCTCAGAGAAATGAGGGACGACCCACAGGTTTTGAAGAGTTTTGCCATCTGCAGATAAAAGCTGTTGTGACCCACACCTGGAAGAGCTGCTGGAGAATAAAGATGTGAAAACACAATAAGATGCAAAACACGTGTTTTAATGCTGATGTGAATGGATTTCAACCCATTTATCACCATTATAATAACAGAACAAAAACACCAGTCTTCTATACAAACTGTTACTAAATTAATGTGCAATCATTTTGTATCCATCTCCATTACAATACAGTTATGTATACATCACTATGGCATTTTCTATTTTTGCATTTTCTTTCATGTCACTTGTTTATGAAGTTAATGGTGAATTAAGCTTTTTCTGTATTTTATGTCATTCTTTAGATTGTTGAAAGCTTTGACTGAGATGCGGCTCTTTCATAAATTTTCTGTTAGTGTTCATCTCGGGGAATATACCATGAATAGATTGATGATTTTATTGCTGCTGATACATATTGTAGCCTAGTTGTAAAGATTTAATGGTAGTATGATGACGTCTTGGCACCGGGACTCAATGCTGTTTTTATAAGAATGACCACAGTGTAAATACAGTCACATGACCTGTTTCTCCTCTGAATGCATCAACTAAACTAAACTAAAAATCCACGTGTGTGTGTGACTATTCTTCAGTTTTGCACATTGATAATCCATGAAATTCAGGCTGGTTGTACCTGGGGTCAAGGCAATGGTCAACTCCTGCATCCTGCCGCCTGCTGGTTTGTTGAGTGGTGAAGAGGGACTGGCGGATGGAAGGGATGTCGTCCAACAGAGACGTGAGACTGTGGCAATATGCAACAATCTGCGCTCTCACACAGTACTGAGATATCTGTGTGTTGAATCTGTGGACATATCAGCAGCAGACACAGTATTATCTACAACCTGTTCTTATCTAGAGTGAGTACGGCTTCCACATTGTCAGTTAAGTTGTTTTTCATGGACTTACTTCTTGAGAAAATCAATTATGAGGCTCCTTTTGATCTTTGCTGCTTCCTCCTGCAGAGTGAGAGAAATTAATTTTACTTCATGAGCAGGCATCATCATCATCATCCTGCTAAACCCCCTGCAAATCGACCACCGTGTGCAACTCACTGAGGTTTTGATACGACCCCCCATGGCCTGTTTCTTCTTCATAAATGAATTCAGCATCTCGTCACGCAGACCCACTTTTTCCAGCTGGATGGACACAAACGTTTCCATCAGCCTGGAGAAAGAAAACACGATTCTCTTTATTAAAGAGCCAAGGCAGCACAAAGGCAGGTTGAGGTTAATCATCACCAGGGCCGTTCGCTCTTCATGTATGAGGAAGATTAATTACCTCTGCTTGGAGGTGATGGGGGTTCTCCTGGAGGAAGAGTTTGTCTTTTCCTGCAGGTTTTCACCGTCACCTTCAGGTCTGGAGTCAGATCTTGTTGTGGATTTCACATCTTTATCAAGACAAAGGGCTTTGTCGCTCTGAGAATCAGTTGGAAAAGGAGAACAAATAAACTGCAGCAGAATAATGATGATATCATCAGATTATTATTATAAATTATATGGTAGTTTGGCATTATAGTTTAAGATTGGGTAACCCTAGGCCAGTAGTTTCCAAGCTACTGTATGGGTCTGGAGTTGTGTTTTATTTTATTTTATTATAAAATATTGAATTATTTCCACTCATTAGGCCTGGAAATGATTATTTATATGAAATTTGTTTTGAAATGATGCAGGGAAAATAATCATTCTCGTACAGTATATTTTATGAAAATGGACAATAGCTTCAAATGAAACTCTGTTTGAGCAAATTTGTTTTGTCACTTAACGCAACTGAATAACACACACCTCAGTTGATGATGCAGCACTTTCAGCCCAGTAGCAAACACAAGCCAGCTTTACAGCACTTATCAAGGCGTTCTTCTGTGCGACCTGACAGGCCAGAGTCACCTGCAGGTTCTCCATGCTCTGCTGGTTCATAAGCTACGGAGGCATAAAAACAAAAATCACAGAATTGCATAATCATTTATTTTCTTAGTTCATAAGAATAAGATGTTTTTATTGTAACATACGTGAATAACTGCCTCCTCTGAGCTGAAGCTGAACCTGCCGATCTGGTTCTCATCCAGCTCCTGGATGCTCAGATGTAGGTGGGACGGTGTGAACCTGCAGCGGACAAAGAACTTTAAATCCCTCTGAAAAGCTTCAGGGCTCTTTCAGAACAGCAGAGATAATCGAGCATTTCAGGACATTTAGATCTTAATATAGCGATGAGGCTGATTTTGACAGAAGAGCTGAGTGGAAAGTTATAAGGACTGAGATGCAGTAGAAACTTTCTAGTTCTAGTTTTAACTTTAGTTTCAGTCTAAATTTTAATCTCTTTTCTAACTTTTTATACTCTTTATTCTATTCCATTCGTTTTATTCTGAGAGAAGCCACATCACATTTCATTGTACAGTGTGTGCAATGACAATACAGTTCGTGTCGGAAAATGTAACCATGGAAATACGACATGTAGTGGGGTTATTTACCTGTCCACAGAAGTGTCATCCTCCAGTACCGCTGTGATAAAAATAGGCCTCTGCTCTGTTTGGACTTTCTGCTCAGCGACCTCAAACGGCACCGGCCTCAGATACAGGTGGAAGTCGTTGAAGCCGAGCTCTGAGGCCACATCTCTGTACAACCTGGAGAGAAATACTGGCTGTTACAGCCTGACATGACACAGGACTTCATTTATTTCTGTGTGCGTGTAGTTTCACCAGAAACAACAGGAGGAGACCTGAGGGTTTTCGTCCAGATTGACATTACTTTTAGACCAAGAGAGGTCATGAAGTTAACTTATAAAATGATTCATTAAATTACTTCAGGCTGCATGATGTTATATTTGATGTTTTCCATCCTCATCTGAATTATTTTAATAATATAAAAACATTAATTAGCCTAAGTTTAGAAAAAAGCAAAAACACACATGCAGACGACCCCCCCTAACCACCAGTGTGAGCGGTATCTTAACTGTGCCAGATGTGCGGTCTCTGCGGCCGACTCCAGCAGGCGATGGCGGATTGTTACGAGCTCCAGCAGCTTGGAGAAAGTTTCCACTGCGTATAACTCTTTCTCTCTCCCCTGCTTCAGATCCCTCTCCTCTGCAGACTTTACTAACGACAAGCCCACCTGTTGGACCAAAAGCGGGTCCTCGAAAAACACGCCTGAGAACAACTGAGAGGGGAGAAAAAGACACAAAAGCCGAGTTATGCTGTTATATTTCTCTGCGTGAATTCATTTTGAAAAGAAAAACCTACATCCTTCTGTATCTGAGGGCTGTAGGAGGCTCCAGGTGAAGCCAGGCTCCTCCAGCTGTGCAGGATCTGCTGCAGGAGCTTCTGTCGCAGGTTCAGTTTGTCAGAGACGCTGGTGGCTCGGTGCAGCTCACAGAGTTCTTTGTGAGCCTGGGCTAATCCATGAAAAACCGCAGATGCCAAACAGAGGGACGGGTGGACCTCCAGGAGGAACACGTTCATCAGCGCAGGGCTGCAAACAGGACACAGGGAGGTAAATACAGAGCTATCAGACACTATGCAGGAATAGTTGACGTGACATCTGTATTTACTTGCCTGCTGCCTCCGAGTGAGACCAGATGTTTTGGGACGTAGTTCAGTGGAAGACCGTATTCATGAGAGGAGCCTTTACCGTCATCCCTCCAGATGCGTTGGAGGTACTGCCGCTGATTTTCAATCTGATGAGATGAAACAACACAATCTGTGAGAACGTGCAGGACGAAGACTTCACTGAAACAGAACCAGGTGCATCAGTATGCAAATGAGAATGTGTCTAATGTATAAACTGCTGCTGCTTTCATGCAGAAGACGTATTTTCTTTTAATATTAAATTAATTCCAAATCATTGGTTGTTAGATTCGCTGCAGCTCTGGCTTCTTTGTGAACATGATGTGCCAATTATTATCTCCACATAAACAACAAGAAGACAAACTTATCAACTAACTGTTTAATGTTTGTATTCGTCCTTTAATCCCTTTGCACGTGCACATGAACTAAATCCTTTGCTTGGCTTCTGTTTTCACCTCATTATCCAGAACGTCTTTGATCAGCCGCTGGTGACTTTGCAGGCAGTCTGTCTCGGCCCTGTAGACCTGAACAAAGTAATCCTGGTTCAGGTCCAGCTGTGGTCTGCTGTGCATGATGTCAGTGATGACCTGAGCCAGGGCAAACCTCTCCTCGGTCCCTGCTGTGTGCTGGTAGGCTTCACAGTAACAGTTTAAGAGCTGGAGATAAACAATAATCACAGTGTTTACAGCACATTAAGATGCTTTTTAATCCTTGAATTAAAAAAAAAATGTTGCAGAAACTGTACCTCCACCTTGCTCTTCAAAAACTCCATCTCACACATCCACAAGTCGAGCAGCACTGCAACTCTGTCAACATCTGTCCTGGCCCAGGAGTGGATATCTGCAGTCAAAGCTTCCTTGGGTTTTCCCTTCGTCTCAGGTTTGCTCCTCTGGATGAAATGTGACCCGACCAGGAGAAGCTCATTCTCCAGCTTCTCCAGGTCTTTCAGAGCAGCCTCGTACACGATGTAGAAGCCTCTCTGGTCCTGGGTGTGGATGAAACGCTCCTCAGTGCTGTGGAAATCATGAAGATTCTCCACCTCTGCAAACTCCATAAACTCTGAGCAGTGAACCTGGACAGTGAAGAAGTCATAAACACTGGATTAATGCCAATGCTGCATATTTTAAAGGTTCTTTTTCATGTTTATGGTTGTATTTGCTATGGTTTTTGTCTATATTATTTATTGCATCAGACTTAAGAGATGCATGTAATGTTGTTTACATGCTGTTGTTTAGTGGTGAAAGGTTTAGGTGACATAATAAAAATAATGATGCTAATATGAATAAATAATACTGCACTGCAATTAGAACTGTGAGATATTTTGATGTGGCCAAAGTCATGTTTTGTGAGGTCATTGTGACCTTGACCTTTGACGATTAAATTCACTTCTTTATCGAGTCGAGAAGAACATTTGTACCAAATTAGAGTTACCACTATGTTATTTTCATTTATTCTAAATAGCAGAGTTCATATCAAACACACTTATCTCCACCTTGTAGTCTACAGGTGTGTTGTGGTTGTACTGGAGTGAGCCGAGACCTCCGGCCTCCCCTCGTCCTCCTCTGGCTGCGTTCATCCAGCTGGTTTCTTCGGCCGTGCTGCACAGCCCTCCCTCCTGCAGCTGCAGACCTGCCAGGTCAAAGGTCAACATCCTCTCCACAGAGCGCAGGTAGTTCAGCATCCCAAGACACACACGCTGTGGTCAGAGAGACAACGGTTAAAGATGAAGCTTTAGCATCAGTGAGAAACTTCCAGATAAACTACAGCGTCGCCTCACCTGCAGCTCTCGAAGTTTGAGATGACGCAGGTAAATCAGGGACAGGTAAGCACCCCGGGTTACGATGGGATCTGAGGTTCCTTCCTCTAAACTGTCGTCCAGATCCAGGAGCTGCAGACTGACAGAGAAGCTGCGTCTTGATAAAGCAGTTCTGTACTGTATAACACTTTACACGTATATGTATATATTTTCTCACTTCATACATAGGTGGATGAAAAAAGTGACTTACGACAAGTTTTTATACATTTAAAAATACTCAGTTTTCTTTTGATTTAAATGAGTGAGATTAATAATTCTTGGTTTAAAAAATATCACACCTTCCTTCCTTTGTTGACCTTTGACCTTTTAGATTCTTGACATTGCTGCCTCCTCCTGTTCTGGATGTGGATGAGCAACTCTGTACAGGACAAACATCATGTGTTTAATGTGAAGGCAGCACTGAGCAAAGCGACGATACTGTTCCCGTCTCTCTGAGCAGAAACACTTGCCTCAGGTGAACTCGCAGCGTTGTAAATGCTCGTCCAGATCTCAGAGATCTGCTGTCGTTTCATCCTCCTGCTGTGTGACGAGGAGGAGGAGGTGGATGTGGACGGTGAATCACCAACATGTGCTGTAAAGTCCTTTAGAGCTGTGGCCACATGGAGCAGATCAGGGACCTGGTAAGATTCACAACTAAGTAAGACATAGCTCAAAACACTGAGGTCTGATGTGTTGTTATAGAATATTTGGAGTGCATGAAGAGAAAGGGAGGTTTTCCATATTTTTTACAGATTAAATCCAGTTATTGGATTCATTGATGAAACTTTATCTATTAAACTGCATCAATTAGGTGCTTAAAGCATCCATCTATCATCCATCTACTTGCTGATGCTTGATCACTGTTCACCTGGAGAAACCTGCTGTGCATCCTCAGCAGCTCGTCCACACATTTCTTCTCCTTCAGCTTTGTGACGAGCTTCTGCTGCCACGGATCCAGACTGGGTTTCACCTGGAGACACGAAATGCAAACATTCAAAACCAACTGAGCCACAAAAGAAATATTTTTCAAGGTAAGAAATGGTAACCGTATAGAATGATGTGTTTGTGTTTGTTACTTATTGTCTTCACCTGAATGAATGGGATCCAGTTGGCCTCCTTCCTCAGAGCCGCGCTCCCGCTCTTCCTCCCCCACTGACTCTGTCTGACGTCTGTGCCGTCGTACTGAGGAAACGTCTTCATCTGCTCTTGTCGTCTGAAGACGATCCTGAACTCCCGCCACACCTGGTGAGACAGCGGCTGAGATTCAGTATCAGATACAGATGACAACCAGCTTCATTATGTTGTTGACTGGTGCCATTTTGGTGCATATCACCGTGCTGAACAGCTCCATCTCATCTGCGCTGGTCCTGAGTCTGTGAGTGTCGTACGACAGGTGGAAGTGTGTGATCAGTGACTGTAGCTCAGGGAGAAACTTGTCCAGGTCAACAGAGAGCAGAGGGACGTTTCCTCCTGCAGGTGAATGAACCAGATTAAAACTGTGATGTGACAATCTCCAATTAAAGCAAAATTTTTCTTATTAGATAACACTTGATCTTTTACCTGAACATCCAATGTCTGGTTTCACATATTCACCTGTTTTTGCTTATTACAATTACACTCACCATTCTTTATTTATACAGTTTCACTCATTTTGGCTGTGCTCGTATGAATGATATTACACAGTGATAGTGAGATAAAGTTTGGCCTTAATAATCATGATGCCATTGAAAGACAAAACCGAGAACAGATTTGTTATTTATTATTAAAGAGGTCTTAGGCTTTCATTTCTATCACATGATTTCCTCAACAGGATGGAGTTTGTAAACCAGATGCTTATGAATTCTCACTCAACAGGGGACAGAAACCCTTTTTTTATGAAGATGACCTCCAGTATCAGTATCTTCAAGTAGATTATCACATTCACTATCACTACTTTGACTCTCACCATCAGGTCGAGTCTGATGTGAAGTTTCTTCCTGCTCTGTGGCCGTTGGCTGAAATGCTTTGTCTCTTCTTTCACAAGCTGGTATATAGTGTACGACCTATTGGAAAAAAATATCCGATTTAGTTATTAACACATAGCATTCATGACATAAACTCGTAATAATAACAATAATTGCAAACACCAAGCAGATGCCTATAAAAAGAGTGGATTTTTCTACCCTGAGGAAGTTGTGAATGGTCTGAGCAGAGTGCAGCTGACAGACCAGCCAGCGGAGGTAAATGAGCACATCGTCCTGAGTCAGCAGGTTCGCAGGGTTTCCTCGTCCTGTCAGGATCTTCTCTCTGCTCGCTGACAGTCTGCGAGCTCTCTGAACGGCGTCCTCGTACTCACCTGTCAAATATGACACCTGGTCCTGAGAGAAGACAACATCTGCTGTGATCTTGGTGAACATGACAAAAATTGATCTGGGAAAAGAGCCTTCTCCATTTACTGCTGTTCTGCCTTTATGGCCTTTGTATCTTCAGTATGATAAACAAAACCTGTTTGTCCTTCATATAAATAATAATGATATACCTCTATAAAAACACCCCTGCAACAGCAGATCAAACCTCCAGTCATAATGAGTCCTGATGAGTCATTTGTCACCTTGTAAGCAGGATAAAGCTTCTCAATGACGCTGCTGTGACGACAAAATCTTCTCCACCTCAGCATGAGCAGATATTTGATTTGAGCCAAGTGATACGATCTGTCTGTGTAAAACTGATGAAAGCAACAAAAGGAAAGTTAAAAAATATATATATATTTGCATCTTTTGGTATCATTTCATTGTCATTCATATTATCTATTTGTTTTGTTTGTTGTGAGGAAGCTTTTGCCCTCACCTGGTGCAGGAGAGGAGGCAGACTGTCAGGTGTGTACTCCAGACCGTTGCAGCTCTCCAGCTCTCTCTGCATCACATCAGCCTGGCTCTGGACCGGTAAAGCTTCAGCCACCTGCAACCAGGAGGAGTTTCATGACCTTCCTAGATAATGACTGATTGATTTCCCTCAGCCTCCATTAAGCTACATTTAAATAAAAGATGGACCCTAACATGTCTCACCTGCAGCCCCCTCCTCAGTGTGTGCTCCCTCTCCACACGAAAGAAGGTGATATCTTTGGGAGGTGGAACAGAACTGAAACAAAACTTGAAATTAATTGCAGAAAAGCTCTCAACAATATCTTTTAATGCAAGAAACTTAAAGAAGCTATTGAGTTAGCACTGACTTAAACAATTCCCTATTTTAGTTTTGACCCTTAATAAAGAATTGTATTGAGTTAGCACTGACTTAAACAATTCCCTATTTTAGTTAACACACCTACAAGTGCTTTGACTAAATGGTAACATGCTAATTTTTGATTCGTCTAATTGTTTAGTGTGTCAACATGCTAACTACCACTATAACAAACTTGCGGCCTGAGGATATGTGATTTGGCAGACAAATTTGGTCATGAACCAAAGAGGAAGACCAATTCAAATTTTGACCTGATGGCGGCGCTAGAGGACAAGTTATGGAATTAAAAATCAAATATTTACATAAATATCAAAAATGCATCCTCTTGTGAGCAGATTTAACAAATGGTGCCCAAACTACGTTTTCAAACTCAGCAAAAAGTTAAACATTTAATTTATTTTTAATGACTAAATGAATGAATGAATGTATAAATTACAATAAATTGTATTCTACATTCCTGGTTGAAATTCCACCTACCTGGCCTGGCAATGGAAATAGCCTAAGATCACCCCAGACACATTCAACAGTTACAAAGTATATTGTTTAAAAAATGTAGGCTATCTTTGAAGTTTCTCTCCACAAAAAAGATCATGAAAAATCCTCTAAAACACTGAAAACTGGTATATTGAACCTGTTCTTATGTCTGACAGAGACCATTCAGCAGATGAATGTGAAAACATTGTTCTGGTGTCACCTGTGAAGCTCCAAATAACAACAAACAAAGCAGCTGAAGACATTTTTGAGTGGAGTTCAACTTTAAGTTTCACCTACTGTACATGGCAAAACACAAACAGTAATATGCGGTTGTTACCTGATATGACTGTATATTGAGTAATAAGCATCACACCTGTAGGATTTGGACGTCCCTGCTCCATGTGGGAATCCACTCTCCTCTATTTCCGCCCTGAGAGCTGAGATTTGCTGCGACAGCTCAGCCTCCAGCTGCTGCACTGTGTCAGAGGAGGAAACTCTGTACACGTCACACATGGCAGATCTTCCTCTAGCTCAGGATCAACACTTATGGACGCTGCAAATATTTCACACGTTCAATAACGTACACCTCCTTTAGCGCTGCTAAATCTCTGCCTCCATGATGGCTTGTTGTGGTGTATCCATGGAGATAAACCATCCATGCATCCCAGCTTCCTCTTCGTCAGTGACTGTGTTTGATCTGTAGAGGGCTCTAACATTACACCAGAGTCTTTCCTTTGTCAGTATAACACATGATGTCAGAGCTGTTGGGCTTTTTCACCTACTCACCACAGCAACAGTAATTTGTAATTTACACAATATGATAAATGATCATTCCTGCACAGTGCAGCCATTGTGGAGCAGCGTGTGCAGCACGTACCTCTGCAATCACAGCTCCTGCATTCAAAAACCTTGACTTACTCCAAGCAGGACCCATTCTTCTTGGATACAGTGTATGATTGGTTCTTTGCTCATGATGTGATTATCCAATAGCAAATCACCTCCACAGCGCCTGCAGAGTCAAGTCTGCAGCTGTGCAATTCCTCTAGGGACAGAAATACAAAAAGAAAGGTAGATCAAAAACCCAAACAGATATTCAGTGGTTCTTTAAGCTTTATTTACATGCACCATCTCTGATACAACCAAGATAGGAATTGGAATTACAGCTGACAATGTCAACTTGATCTCTCTCTTTTTTTTTGTAGGAGCAATAGGAAGAAATGGAGAATGGATATTGGCAGTGAGTGTTTACTCAAAATTATTCTAGGAAAAAAAAAAATGAAGCTTCAAGTTAGTATTTTGTATTTTGGGGATGAAATCATCCACATAAAATAGTATTTGGAAGCACATTTGTGCAAAATTCAGCCAAAGGGAATAAATATATCCGTCACATTAATGCCATTCATCTGTGAGAGTGAAGATTTTTGTCTAACCGAGGACATCATTTCATTGATTCATTTTCCATCTGTCCTGATCGATATCCAACTGAAATGGTCAAAATGCAGGCAACAGACCTGTTAACATAAAAGTGCTTTTACACAGCTCTAACCCAGTATAAATGGGGTAAAACATGCAGAATCACAATAAGAGGACATTAAATTAATAAAATATGTATTTTTAAAATGATTGAGCTTGAATTTAACAACAAAACAAAAAAAATTACCCTCCTGCTGGTCCTACAAAAACTGTGCTGATGTTTTATTTTATTTTTTTCAGTTCTCTCCCTTATAGCACTGGTTCCTAACATTTATACACTGTATATCCTCTTATTTCCACTTATTTAAATGCAGAAATATTTTGGCAATATTTAAAATACTGTGGTTGCTTCTCTCTCAATGACAAAAATGGCTCTAAGATACTACACATCCTCCTCTTACTGGGTTAGTCACACAATTTTTTCCCCAGCACCTGCTGTAGTGCTGATAACAAAACGGGAGGCTACTACTGACGCTCTGTCTGCAGCCACTCCCTGCTATCTTCTTATTTATAGCACCAAGAACTCCTTCAAATGAACAAACACCAAAATATTGTAGTCGAGCGCTGTGGTGTCTCCAAGTGTGGTTATTTCTTTTTTAAATCCAAATAGTCTTAAGTGTTCACTAATGTAAATGGTGTAAACTAGCTAAATCATGGCCTTAATTCTGTCCTAAAGTCTGTATATTGAACAGTACTTCCAATATTGCAGTGTGTGGAAGAGGAGGATGAGGGGAGGGGGGGTAAGATGGTGAAAAGGGATCTGCAGCAGAAACACCATAATCATCAAGACTTCAGTAATGCACCTCCTCAGAAGGAACAGAATTCACAGTAATGTCACTAAAATCACAGGGTAAAATTTGCTAAATAAAAATAAAACATTACATACAAAAACCACACAATGTAGATCAGTTTCACATCTTGATAACATATTAACCTCTACAGATTGATATTTGGTGCATGACTCGGTGCATCAATGGGAAGAAAGAGAGAAAAAAAAGCTTTTCATTAACATTTGTTTTAAATCTTTTAGTCCGTTTAGGCTACGTCTCTCAAAGAAACTGTAAAAAAAACAAAAAAAAAACAGAACAAAACAAAAAACGCTTGTCAAGTATCCTCCACTGGAACGTAATAATGTAACATTCTCTGCAGCTTGTTTCTGTAAACAGGCCGTCACCCCAACAACAGGCTGACAGCTGGTTTGGCAAAAATGTTGGTTTAGGTATGAAAGGGTGTAAAAGAGGAGAAAGCAGGGTGAAAACGTAATTCATCTTCAGTTTCATGTATCACTTTGTGATACGAGTGATTCCCTGAGACTAACACGAGTTGATGCTTTTCATTTAGTTTTGACAAAACGACCTGTACTGTAGATGTCCTGTCCTTCCAGTCAGTACTGTTGTTCACACCGCCCGCCCAGGCATTGATCTTTTTAAAGAATTTTCTTTTTCCACTGTGAAGACACTATTGTGTGTCTCAGACACTTAAAATACAGTACCCAACTTAATGCCTCACATTAAAAAGAATGGAAAAAATACTACATGAATACACTTTCACATACTTCCTTCCCTCTACTTGCACAATGCAGGACGATGAAACCCCATTTACATTCCCCCCACTTCTTTTTATTAATCATGCTGTGTTCTGACGGAGCTTCTCAGCTTGGGACCCAGCTTTGAGGGGAGGTCTGTTTAGAGCTTGAAAAGCTTCCTGAATTCCTGTTGGCGTTCTGGGCGGAGGTGAGGCAAGAGTCGAAGCTGAGGTCCAGGCAATCTGCATCCATCAGTTCGTTGCGGATGATGGAGTCCATGTCGCACTCCAGGCTGCCATTGAACACGTCCAGGTCCAGGTCGGCAGGAAAGCGGTCCTGGCCAGACAGACCGGAGCCAAGCTGCATAGAGGTGTTCTTGCTGGGAGATTTCAGGTGCGGCTGCTTGGTGTCGGGGTGACTGGCGTCGTTGTCAGAGGTTGACAAGCCAGCTTGCCAACCAGGCACTGAAGAGCTTTGGGCCGGACCTGCACTGGTGTGGTTCACCAACATGTGGTCTTTGCGCAGCAGCATGGCGTTGCGGCGGGAGTTTTGCAGAGCGATAGCGGTGCTGGCCTGCGACATCAGCGGGTCGGACTGGGTGAGCATGACATTGCTGTGGCTGTGGGAGTCCAGACTGAGCAGATCCTGCAGGGACTGGTGGTCGCTGAAGTGCGAGATGCAGGAGAAGGTGGTCTGCTTGTTCTCCTGGATGGTCTGCATGGGGGACTGCCGCAGGCTCGTGATGGACGGCGGGCTGAAAAGAGGGTTTGGCCCATAGCTGCCAGAGGGGCTACCCAGACTGCTTCCTGAGCAGCTGAAGGTAAACACTGAGCTCCCCTGACCGTTCGCTCCGTTGTCCTCCTCTCCAGGAGGAGGCTGCTGGGATGCTGTCAGGCTGATATTGTCCAAAAGGTCGTCCATCAGGTTGTCAGAGAGTCCGTCGTTGAGGTTCATGGTACCTGCCAAGTCTGAGAGCCCTGTGGGCCCCGTGGACGGGGACATGCTGCTGGGACTGGAGTACAGCATCGGGGACAGGGGAGAGTCGTCATCAGGCACCTCGTCCAGCTCCAGGTTGGCCAGGATCGGGGACAGACGACCGCTGAGTGTGCTGGCATTGGAATTGGTCCGGGAGCGGAAGTCTGTCCAGGCGTCTAGCTCATCGCTGCTACGGGAAGTGGGGCTTCCTGTCCATTTGGAGAGGCTTGAGGAGCTCTCAGAGCTGCCATCTTGAGCCGCCTGCAGTGAGGCTTTCTTCTTGGTGGCGCGCCCTCGGGCTCCTTTGATGTACTTACTGTTATCCATGGATACGGCCCGTCGTCGAGGAGCTTTGCCTCCTTTCCCACCTTCTGGGTTGACCATCCACCAGGAACTTTTCCCTGTTCCTTCATTCTGGACTTTCACAAAACGACTGTGGAGGGACAGATTGTGTCGGATGGAATTCTGAAATAAAAATGAATGAAAACAATTAAATGTGCGTTCATATTTTATCACTTATGATACCTCAGTCATTTTAAAAGGCAGAAATACATAGATTTTACACATAAAAATGTCTTGGGGAGAACTACTGAGCCTGTGCTGTAAAACCAATTGTACAAACTCTCCTGTGGTTTTGGAGGAGCTTTGTCGTGTTTGGGGAAAATAACCTTGATGACATCATCATCCAGGCTTGGGCTTGAAGACAAAAAAAATTACCCCAAAAGCCTTTGAAAAATGAGGCCACCTAGCAGACTTGGCTTCTGCTGATTTTGACTATTCAAGCCACCAACTCTATACAAAAGCTCACCTAAAGTTCGAGTGGAGAAATTGCTGTGAGAACATAAAATTAAGTCCAACAGGGCAGGTTGTATCTTTGCAGGTATCACCAGATCATCTCAGCTACTTTAAGTGGAGATAAAACTGAGCAACCACACCACAATCGTTGCTTATATTCCTTCAACGGACAGAAAAAACTACAGAATGTGCAGAAACATGCGTTGTGGGTCAAAGATGAACCAGATGGTCAGTGTTCATTGTTGACCTTGGAAACCATAGCTAATCCCCTCAGGGGCCATTTGGTACAATTTTGGAGCTTTAAGTCATACCATACAATCTTCTTCAACACTCAATTTTCACTCAAATGAAAATACAATCTAACCTTTTAAGCTACCAAGACCTTAAAGTTTGAACATCTGCAGTTTGGAAATGTGTCTTTGAGCCGATTGTGATCAAAAACTCCACAACTGTTATTGACTGAACCTTGTTGTTTGCTAATACTGCTACGGTGAATTTGTTTAGGCACTATCTGATCATCCGACTGCTCCATTATTGTCTTTTTATCAGTGTCTCAACATTGCTAGATCTTAACAGTTAACTTGATTAGCGAAGGATCATTATTAAAGTAGAAATGATGATGAAAACAGCTAAAATGAGGATTTATACTTGAGCTTCCCTCCAGAGCAAATCGTGTCATTAAACCAGCTATTAAAACCAAGTACTGTGAACAATTCTAACACTGCAGTGTCTTCTAAGAGACACTTTTTCTTTGCACCTCACACTGTGACCTATTTCTGGCTGCTCGGAAAGGTCTACAGGATTTCCCTGGAGATGTTCCCAACCATGTACAAAATTAAACAGCTGGAGCCTGCACGGCTGGCCTGCACTAAGACTCACAGCAATAAGTAAGGAGGAACTCTTGCAGCCCAAAGGCCAACTTCACTTGGGAGAGGGTCCAGCATAATTCTCTTAAGCTTGAATTAACTTGAGTAAACCGAGGTCCTATTTAAATCCATCTCTCAGAAGATTAAACTAATCAAACACTAAACAAGCGCAGCACAAACAAACTTAAGCTACACAAGTCTGCTGAGGTGACGTGGGCCTCTGTAGACGCAGCTGTGGAGGACGTTGATCTCTGGTTTGGTGATGACTAAAAGATCACACATGACTCTTGGCCACAGTTTCCCACCAAATGCAATGAGTCAATGGAACGACCCGCTGACATCAAACTTACGGCAAAGCCCTCGCTTAAACCCAATTAAAAGATTGGGTCAACCAGTAAACACTTACATCAACAACAAAAACACATGTGACTCAGTTACCCTACTGCTTTACTAGTTCTCAGCTGTATTTTATCAATCATTCTGAATTAGCCAATAATCTCCCCTGTGGGCTAAATTACAGATTTCAAAGGATATGGATGATTTCATGGTCGAATCATTGTCTTTTAATACTTTCTGACGTCCCCATACTGTGGCACTCTGCCCCAAGTTCATTCCCACTGAGGACGTAGTGGGAGTAAAACAGTGGTTGATATTACACCATAGCCAGTAGCTGTTTAGCTTATCTTAGCATAAAAATTGGAAGGAGATGTAGCCCACTGTCCAAATGTAACAAAAATCCACCCACCAAAGCTCATTAATGCAGTAATATCTTGTTTGTTTAACATATGCAAAAAAGCAGCACATTTAAATGAGAAGTCACAGACATAGTCAGGCTATTTACAGTGTTTGTACAAAGCTGAACTGACTAGCTGTCAGCTGTAGCAACACGAGACCGGTATCAATCAAATCTGTCCTTTACAGCCAAGTTGCATATACATATAGGCTAATTGAATTTTTAGAACAGCATGGGGACTTTAGTTTTTAGGCAACACTACTTAAACAGGAGTAGACTGACGAGACTATGTATGTATCAGTTAACTGCCTACAGTATGTTGATAGAGCATGTCAAGCAACAGTACATTCAAGTACAGGATCAATTTATAGTTCAATTTGGTCTCCTCATCGAATTCATTAGCAATGGCAAAAATATAAAATATGACTTTATCCTTTCATTCCTGCTTCCACACCGCGCTTTTGCCAAACTGTACATTTCCTCTCAGCTCAACTTCAGCAGGAACGTTTCCATTGGCTGCAAGTTTGGAGCCGATAAGATAGGCTGGTAATTAAAAGTAGAAAAACCTCTGTTTGATGAAGAGAACTCCAAATGTCACACCAGTAAAGGTGTTAATAAAAACACACAGATCAGTCAAACTCACAGTGTCCGGTGAGTTTTAATCTCCATTGTTTTTCTATATCCAGCCACTGAGTTTGGTTGATTCGAGCCTCACGGAAGAACTTACTCTAAAATCTGCACAGATCTCCATTAAAAGAGCAGGATATATGAAGAGTATAGGAGCAAACAAACTGCTGCTGCTGCAGTGAAGCTAATTTCAACGCCACTTTCTTGCTGAGGAAATATCTCTAGCTCCAAATGGACCATTTCCCACTGACGCCAGTACTGCAGTGACTAAAGGCAATTACTTTGCAACAAAAGGTCACGATTTTGCTATTATGAATACATCTGAGAATAGTCATCCTTCAGAACAAGTATATGCTTTTAACACCACTTTGCCAGCTGTCCCATGTTTTAGATTTGTTTTTTTTAAAACAGGTATGAGAGCTTGAACAATGGTTCTGCGCCAAAAAATACATGACCATTTTAATTTCAATTATCTATGAGTAATTCTTTTACCTAAAAGCAATTCAACCACCATTAAAGTTTTGATTTTGAATACAGTCTATTAACTTGGTTTGCTCTGAATCTTTATGATTACCCTATGTCAGACTGTGCAAAACAGATTCTAGTTTACATAAAGCTTATGATTAACGATTCACCCAAACTCAACCCAAACATAGGTAATCAAACAGAAAAAATAAGCAGCAACTTTCTTTCAAGTCAAGTTTCCAGCAAAAGTGCCGCCAAATCTGCCGTTAACATTTCTCTTTGAACTCTGGGGAAAACAGAGCAGCCATTTGTTTTTACTATTTTATTGCATACAACATTTTGCCAGACCCTCAATTTGACCGACCAAATAAATTATGGAAGTAATTGTGAATTTCATGACATTTCTACAGAAATAAAACCCTGCAACCTCAACATGCTGATGCAAGTTCTGACTGAAGACATTTTTAAAAAAGCAAGCAAGAGATATCGCATGTGTCATCAGTGACTGAACGCCCTTAGCAAATAAATACTAAAAAAGACACATGCAAAGCAAGCCAAATGCTGTTAATCATCCCATGACCTACAGAGAGTGAACACAACAGCAACAACACCTGTCCTGTTCAGTCTAATGCAACTGAATACAACAGCCCTGCAATAAATAAATAAACCGCGGTGACACTTCAGTTTTGGTATAGAGGCCGTCGGAGAGGTTTTGATTCAACTCTGTGCTCGTTTATGGGGCCATAAACTGTCGTGTTGCTGTGCTGGGGTGAGCCGTTTTAAAGCAGATGTTTAAAATAGCTGTGACATCTTGCAATAAAACATAGTTTAGTGTTATATCAGAATATATAAACTCGGAAATGACCTAACAATGTATCCAGTCCTCTCTTATGCAACAAAAACTTACTGTTATAAGGTTTGCAAAGGCTGGTTTTTATGACAGTACTGCTGAATTTGAATACACAACAATATACTGTAAAGACCTTGCTGTGGTTATTAAAGATATACAGTAATCTGGTCTGTGTGCAAAACACAACCTTCCTGTTATTTCCTGAATTTTTAGAAGGAATGTGTGGCCATGTAGGAGGTACAAGCACCAGCACCTCCTCCTTAAAAGAAACAGCTAGTGGACATAATTACATCCATTAGGAGAGCCTCAGGAAAGAGTTCAATTTCCTTGAACGCTGCACGGGTACGTATAGCACGAGCCGCAGCCCGTTTGAAAAATAAAAAATAAAAATAAAATCACAAAGAGCAAACTCCTGCCTTCCCCTCCCCCACACAGTCACAGCAGTGCTGCAGCACCCTTTGAGCAATGCCTCGTTCTGAACGGGGACTGGAGCAACGCCAGTTTAGCCAGAGCCAGATCCAAAGAGAAACACTGAGCTTCTCTCACACTGCTACACATTGACCTACATAATTTATAGTCAGCTGATTGATTCTTGTGCCTGGGCCACATGAAAAGGCGGTGTGGCACACAGCAGGGCTCAGCCGCTGGATGGTCATCCATATAGGAAGCTAAATATTTAGTTTGGATCCACAACAATGAGGTGGAAAAAAACCTCTACAGATCCTGTTTTTTTTTGTTTTTTTTCAGTGGGAGTCAAACAACCCCACGGTCTCTCCTGCAGATGACCAACCTCAAGCTGATAGCTGAATGTCACACAGCTACAAAGCATCTCCTAGGAAATGCTGATGTCAGCTCTTCTGAAACCCTAAAATTAACCCTTTCCTCTGCAAGCCACTGTCTGTCTGCAGCCCCTGAACGCATCTGGTGGCAAATGAGCATCCGTGCATGAATGAAAACTGTCCGCCACTAATCTAAACAATTAGCTAACCAGCTGATGATTCTGTGCAGATTAATCTGTCGTTATCATCCGTTTGTTTTTCAAACACGCTGCTCAGTGCTCAAGTTTTACACCCTATTTCCCAACATGCCACCGCAAACTGAGGGGGGTTTTTAAAAAATGCACAATCTTCACTGTTACTGTAATTTCTTCATGAAGAAACTCCCTAGAATCAGCCCACATCCCACATACACAGTTGTGCAGGATTACAAACCTATTTCCAGAGTTTTTCTAACCCCCCCTCTCCAATCTAAATCCTGCAAAGCTCAAAGCTTTCATCAGACTTGATTCCATGACAGATGAATTGGTTTTCCAGGCCTGTACTAATCCTTAAAATCAAACAGAAGCAAACAGGGCCCAGCTGAAGCTCGTATAAGAAGCCCCTGTGTTGCATTGTGACCAGTTTGTATGAAAGTGAAATTTACTTTGCATTGCCTGTTTTGACTCTCGACTTTCATATCCACTACTTTGTTTTTGCTGGATTAGTCTGCACTTTCATTTTAGGGTGCAAAACTCATGATGTGTGTAATTTGATGCATATTCTACCACGGCTCTCGTGTTGTATTTTGAGAGCAGATTGGGCCATAAGTCATGTAACACCATGTGCCTGTCAGGGAAGCCACACAGCTCCCCAATTCCCTGCTGATTATCTACTCCAACAAACAAAAATGCTTGATGATAAAGTTAAAAAAAATATGACCCAGAACCATCCTAGTGTGTGGTGATGGTGGTGGTGTCAGCAAAATAACACAGGCAGTGTTTGTACCCTGCTCCCCCATCTCTACATTAACTGTAGCTGTGTGCATTGTGTCTTTACATGACCACAGTATGGTCTTTGTTATGATGACAGCAGCAGCATGTCACCGCTCACCTTCCAGCCAGCAGAGCTATTGCTGTCGCCTTTGTCCTTGAAATATGGCACAGACCTCACCATCCAGTCATAGATCTGGGACAAGGTCAGCCTTTTCTCGGGGGAGCTCTCGATGGCTTGGGTAATGAGGTCTGCATAGGAGTAGTTGCCCCAGGCGTTCCTGCGGGCGGAGGACTTCCTCAGCTGCTGGGAGGCAGAGCCGCCCAGAGCCGCGGCGGGGGTCTGCGCGGAGGAAGGCGAGGAGTCTGCGGCGGCCTCCTCCTTGCAGGGGCCGCGCTGGACCTCCACGGGCTGGGAGATGGAGCTGCTGCTGCTGCCGCTGCTCGGCTCCCGGGCTTTAGTAGCACCACAGCTGGCTTTCTGAGCGGCGCCGCTCCCCGAGCTGCTGACGCCCTCATCATCCTCCTCTTCGGGGATTACGTCAGTGTCATTTGTCCCGGGTTTGCCCGCACCAGACTCCGGACGGGGCAGCGGCCAAGTGCAGGACCGCGGCCGCTTCTGAGGCTCGAAATCCGGATCTATCTCAACGTTTAAGGGAGGCTCGTCGCCGATGCGCGGCGCCTCAGCCATGTTAATCGCAATATCTGGTTCGCTGCACAAAGGGTTATTATAAAATCACTCGGCTCGCATTCCATCAATGTTGTGTGCAGGCTTCGTGGACACTTTATTTACTATGCACGGTATGCAAATGTCCAGCCCTGCAGCCCAGTCCCCCAGCACGTGTCCGTCTATCTGTCCTCCTGCAAGGCGTCTATCCGCGGCACACACGCTCACACATACAGAGCAGATCGCGCTGACCAGCATTAACACACAGCATTAAACATTGTCTTTTTCCCTCTGTCTCTCTCTCCTCCTCATGCACAGCCCACACCCTGTCCAACATGCAGTGCAATTTCGTGAAACGTGGAGTGAAAGAGAGGAAGAGTCCGCGGAGAGTCTCGGAGGAGGAATCCAAACGGCGTTCCTTCACAAAGCGCCCGCGTCCTGCACCGCGATCCCGCGACGTGCATGCCAGAAGAAATTGAAAATGACTTCATCTAATGTCAGTACATCAGCTTTATCATTCCGTACACAGCTGCCATCTTGACTATTTCCTTTCCCAAGTCCTTTATCATCCGTGCAGAGAGCTGCCAGTCGCCTGAGCAGTGCGCTGCCGTCCAGATACCATCAAGGCGGAGATTGGTTTCTCAAGGGCCCGTGGCTTATTACAAAAAAAAAAAAAAAGGCTTCTAGAGAAATTTGACGAGGCGCAAAACCGCCCACTTAGTGACTAGAAAAATGATGCACTGGTTGTTCATCCGTGGCATCTTGAACAAGACCAGCGCGCTGTGGCCAGCAGCAGCCTGCAAACACACTTCATTCAATCTGCTGCTGCTGCTGCTGCTTGGCGCAACCGCTCCGAGTCCAAGGAGGAAAACGCACACACACACACACGATCCTGCCCCCCTGGACCGCACTGGAATTAAAGAGACAGTGGACATGTCCTCTCAGCGGTGACATCACTGTCCTCTGTCCTTTATGTTCATATATTTTAACGACAGAGACACTAAAGCTCCAAAAAGACAGTGGAGTGGGGTGTTATTTGACTTGAATAAACATCTGTACTTACCTGTACTTGTTGAGGATCCCATCTCACATTGGTGTCAGAATTGTCAAAATTGAAAATTGTTATTCTATCCACAGTTGTTAGAAATAATATTCTATTGGAGAAATCCTGAATCTGCTCTGTAATTATTAATTCATTGCTCAAAAAGGTGTCAGATTGAAAAATGAACACACCATGATCCTGTAATAATTCAATATAATACAGTACAATAATATAGGAGCCTATTAAATGGACAAAAATATCAATTGTTGTATCACAACCAACAGCTGTGATATTTACTACTTACCTCATGACAACTCATCATTAGTAAGAAAAACTATGTTACATTGATTCTGAAAGGGAACCAACCACATGATGAGGATATGCTTTTACACATACTGTAAGTGCATGCACATGTCAGTGCTGGACAAAAATATCTTCTTAATCATCATCTTAATCATAGTGAGATATGCTGTAACATTACTTCTACTAAAATGACTGGTAGTTGTTAGTTTCCTGTGTGGTTCAAACACTTGTGTATAAAGGGGACTGCAGTAGCGTGAGGATTTCAAGTGCCTGATTTATGGTTTCTGTAAATTCACCACCAGATCGCACTTGATAAAATGGCACCACCTCTGTGCACTGATAATACTTTTGTTTATACAGGAGATAAACTTTGAAGTTCTTTCTCTCACTTTCACTTCCCACACAGTCTCGTGTCTGTAAAGCATATGCACATTTAAATAAAGAAAAACAGATTCTTGTAAACAGACGACCAGTCAAACATCAGCCGGCTCCCACACCTGGTTTCAAGACAACTGCATGAAACTATAGATGTGATAATGTACACTACAACACTGTGCGCTATGTTTTATGTTTTCTTTTCATCCTGCAAATGAAAAAAAAACAAGAAAAAAAACCCCACTGATCGCTGGAGCCAAATGTTATTGTTAAGTACATCTGTTCACATGAATCATCAGAAATAAACACCAAGCTTCAAACACCAGTCTCCTGCCACTGTATTTAGATTTGTGTAAATCATATATAACTCATTGAGATGCATTAGATTTCCAAAAAATATGATGTATCTCAAAAGAGATACATTAAAATGTCATGTAAATCTTCATGTGATCCTCTTTTTTGATCCTTTTCCCAAAGCCATCAAGCTTCTTCCCACAGATTCATAAAAGTAAATACAGTTGGACCACTATGATACTGAGTTAAAAGCAATATGACACCCTAAAGTTCATCCTAAAAATCATCTGTAAAGTGCAACGTCGCAATAAAGTCATAAAAGGCCTTAAGATATCAATAAATATTCTCTGTACAACATTTGCACGCACACATTGCGGAGCAGTCCCTCTGGCTTTGTGCTGGATAAGATGAGCGTGATTATACGGTTCAGTCTGGACTGTGTTTGGCAGAGAGGAGTTAAAACGTATGTAGTGTGGATGTTGGCGAAACACGATCCACTTTCCCTAAATGTTAAACCTGCGCCTGCACGCTTCTGTCGCCTTCCAGCCAGTACTCTTCAGTCTGCATCTCTGTGAGTCGAGACACCGTCCTCTGGAAGGCGAACCTCTCCTCCTCGCCGCTGAATATGGACAGGCTGCTGGCTTCTTCCTGTCAGGCCACAGGGGGTTAAACCCAAAATCAGATTGTTTAGTCAAACTCAGGATGCTTGGTTCTTTTGGTGACATGCACTGCTTCACATAAAAGGCATCAAACGAATAGCTACATATTAGCTCAGAGGAATTTAACACAATAATCACTGTTTGTAAATCTTTATTGCACTTAATATTTCAAAGTCTCAGACACTCTTGAGTCTCTAAATATTTACACATCTTTCTTCTGTTGCTCCTTAAAGTCTTTGTTTTGATGCTTCCATGTTTTTTTCTGATGTTGCGTCAATTGTCCATCTGATCCCACATTAAAAAAAACTATTTTTTAAACATTTTTGAGACACTAGATAATGTTAGTAGAGAGACGACAGGAAACGAGGGAGAGAGAGATGCAACAGAGTTCCCTAGGGTGGAACTTGAACCTGGGTCGTTTGAGTTCATGGTCGGCACGTCGATCCCTAAACAAGCGGGGCGCCCTCCACATTTAATCTTCACTACATCATTATTACTATTTTTTTACAAATGAAATTAAAAGAATAAAAGTTTGGGGAACCTTGCTTCTAATCAGTCGGTGTCAACGTCAAAATGTGGAAATGGGGAAGAAATGGAGTGAGTCAATTTAACACTGCAGTTTCCATAGATGCAGATTTTACTTCTAAAAATAAAGCAGCGTTATAATGACGCAAATCAGACGAAGGCTTCTGGGAGCACTGGTATTAAGAAAATGGAAACTCATGCAAGATACATTTCTAGTCCCATTTGTTTATTAGTTATGCAGCAGGATATTTAACCATCTTATTTATTATCATGTTGTGACAAAAAAAAAATCCAGGTGCAGTTTTGAAAATGTTTAGGGATCATGTGCATATTTTCTATGATTTATGTAAAACCTTAATTTTGGGACTGCAGAAGTTTACCATCTTACTTGATGTAAAAGAAATTATAAAGACTCTGTGAAAGACTGAAGTAAACACAATGGGCTGCCTTTCTCTCTGCTGCGGCCAAAATCCTCAACCAGCCTAATTATCTATTTACAGGTGAGAGCGCACACACACCCAAACATGAAAAACTGGTTTAGCTCCTCTTACCCTTTTCAACCCCAGATCGTCCATCAGGATGTGGCCCTCGTCGTGACTGTGATCCCCGTCGTGCACGAAAATGTCCTCCAGAGGCAGGTCAGCGAGAATCACCACCCGCACCTGAAATATGAGATGACTGACTGTTAAATCTCATTAAATTGTTTGTTTTGAAATGTGCATGCAAGTAAGCGGCGTACCTTGTGGTCGTAGAGAGCATCCACGAGCGTGATGAGGCGCCGGGCCTGCGTCTTCTTGTTCACCGTGAGCAGGGGAATGTGTCGGATGAAGATGGTGTCGAAGAGCCTGGACATCTCCAAGTAGTCACTGGCCCCTAAAGGCTGAAACATTCACATACAAACACTATGTACAGTATGTGTTTTTCATTCAAACCACAACATCTGTTAAAAGGAAAAGCAGCATCATGTCATAAATCAGTCAATCACTGAGACACACACAACCAAGAACTGCTCCAACCTGTTGAACTTTATTTCCTGGTTGAGTTCCCAGTGTTGTGAGACAATCCAAACAGACTGAGGCTGAACAGGGCTCTCCCTGTTCTCCCGAGTACATACCCATTTCTTATTTATAATAATTATACAACATTTGCATTTTAACATCAGTGCTATCAGCTATCGTGCTGACAACCGAGTGTCACTGACGGCAATGTGAGCAAAAACCTGAGTTCTGTGATGCAAATGAAAAAAAATACGACAAAGCCACTCAATTACATACACAGACCAAGGATTAGATGTAGCAAATGCACAATTTGTAATTAAAACCAGAAAAGAGTGGAGAGACTTACCCTATCACACAGCTCCTCAAACGTACAGTCTGCGATGGTCCCACAAGCTTTGTTCAGACGGACTTTTCTGTTGTGAACATTTAAAACTCTTGGCCGTGTTACTGTGGAGGAAATGTAGTTTAGTTTGTTGTAATTTCTGTTCTATAAAAAATAAATTATGATAATAATAAAATAACATCCAGATTACACATCAGATCAGTTGAATTAAGTCAAGTATTATCCAAAAGTGCACTTACTGTCATTCTGCTTAAAAGCCAGCTCGTCAAACATCTTGTCGAGTGTTGCCTCTACGTCAGGCTCACTGGAGCTGCAGTAAGTGTAACAGGGAAGTATTAAATTAAAAAAATAAAAAGCGTTTTAATGTAATGGATCAATTGCCAGCTTTTAGTAAAGGCTTTACAGGAAGGATTTCTTACAGAAAGTAGAGTTTTCCAGCAGAGGGTCTGTTTCTCTTGCGGTAATCTATCCCAGAATCCAGACGAAGAGTTTGGCAGTGGTTCTGCACGAGACCAACAACAAATAAACAACAGGAGCATCTTAAATATACTTATTATTATATTATATTATATTATATTGATTTCAATATGCTTGTCACAACCCTTGATTTTCAGTTTAAAGAAGGAACTCTGCATTCATACCTGCAACACGGCAATAAAAGGCACAAAGTTGACTCTCTGCAGCCCATTTTTATACAAGTCTGAAGGAAGATGAGAAATAAGATTTTATTTACATTTGTTTTACATAGATATTGAAATTGATTGAAATGAAACTGCTTTTTAAAAAGTGTTAAAACATAAATCATGATGCAAAAGATGCACAGATTGTATATTTATTGTTACATTTAAAATCATACTGAACGCAATCACACTGTGGAGAATAGATACAAAATGGACTGAAGATCTACAATGAATTTTTGATGCACTTCTTGTGTTATTTTGAGTAGAGCAAAGAGAGAAGGGATTGAAATATTTAAAGTCCTAATATACATGTAATATGACACTTCCTTCTTACCCTCAGGGTGACGATTGGAAGTGGCAACAACAACGACTCCGTTCCTAAACAGATTCTCAAAAAGCTGCTTGAGAATCATGGCATCGGCGATATCAGTGACCTGAAATGCATTTTAGAAAGAAATTCACTTTGAGTACAACACTGCTGAAGTTCAGAGCAGCCACACACCAAAAAAAAATGTGCAGAGAATAGCAGACTCCTATAAAACTATCTGACTCCATCACAGGCGCTGTGGATCAATACCTGAAACTCATCAAAGCAGAGAAGACAGGCCTCCTCACTGATCTCCTCAGCAACTGGAGCAATGGGGTCATAGGATTTGGCCATTTTCCCTGCTTTCCGCTTTGGCATACTCTGTTTTAGCCGATGGATCCCTGAAAAACAAAGACGTGTGTGATTTAATTAAAAAAATAAAATACACAAATAAAGTTAGAAGTTAGTTAGAAGTAAATAATTAAATTGGCATATTTTCAATACAATAAATAATTGCTACACAATGCCGGTCATTGTTTACTTTTATCAAGAAACCAACTGGTTTTGAGCCTTGGAGGTTTCAGAAGTTTTACGGTTTCACTGCAGCTGCTCGAAATGCTCTGTCAGCAGTTTGCATTTACAAGACAACACATATGCATGGGCTGAAATGCAACAAAACTGAAAGGAACTAAACAGGAAATATAGGCTCAGCTGAGCAACCACAGCTCTGCATTGTTCTACATACTTTGAATATACATGTAGCATCTGGCGACTCATGCATTTAAACGCTGTACCCAAATAAACACCTGTTAATTGATGTTAATCTGCAACAACTGTTCAACACAACAACTGTTCAGTTATACCACCGCTGTAACAGGTAGATTTGGTTTTAAGGGGTAAAAGCATGTAATGAGGATGCACAGGAGCAAACTGGCCTGCACAGAGCTGCTGATTTTGTGGCATTGTTTGTTACCACAGACGGGCCTTAATGAGTTGGCTAAATGAGTACAGAGCAGACAGTGTCGCCACCTGCTGGTAGAAATTCTGCCACAAAGACAACTGATTTGAAGCACTGATACAATAGAGATTAAAAAAGATGAAAGGTTGATGGTGATAAGGACAGAGATGCTTTTTCCCAAAAATCTCATGTGAAATGAAGGGACTGAGTACACTAGCAACTAGCAAGGACAAAGAATAATTGTACATCCAGTTAACAGAGGATGCAGATGGTGGAGATGGTTAACTTCAACCTGACTTACTACAAGATAATGAATCTTAAGATATGAGTTTTCAACAACAAGAAAAGAAGAAAGGGCCATCAATGAATGGAGCTCGGATACTACTACAATTCACCATGGCAACACACAAATAAACAGCCAGACCTCCATTTTAATTTAGCAAAGTTACATAATATTAATGAGTGAAAGTGCACGTTTATCTTAAAAATCACAAGACCTTGAGCCATAGAAAAGAGTCGACCACAGTATTTGCATTTCAGTCAGTGTCATCCATTGGTTTGTTAGCAGGCCTGTGATGGTTACTTCTTTAAAAACCCAAATGTGAGTTTAATTGAAGGAAACAGATCCTTGTCTGACCTCCTGCTGCACCAAACTGCAGAAATCCCAGCTTTTGGAACATAACTCCATTATTCATTCATTCGTTCATTCATTCATTACTCAGCTGACTTTTCTGCCCCCTAGTGGCCGTTATGGGCAAAGACAATGAACAACAACAACAACAACAATCAACTCCTATATTCCTCAACTGTGAAAAGTGCTTCATATCCGTGACACTATGTTTAACGTGGTGTATAAGAGTACTCACTTTTATGCACATCCAACATGAAGCCGTGGAAATGAACCCTCTTTTTCTTCTCAGTTTCCACATGTGAATAAAACATGTCCATGACCATAGTTTTTCCTGTGCCTGAAAAACAAACAAAACAAAACAAAAATAAGCTGTCAGACAATCAAATTGAAACACAAAATACAAACTTGGTAGAGAGAAATTAGACTTTATATGCTCCTTACCAACATCACCAAAGATGTAGTAGCCTTTAGGAGGTTTGGGTTTTGTGAAAAACTGAAAGATATGAAGGAGAAAACAAAAAATAAAAAGCCCATTCTGATATTGTATTCAACATCAACAGAAACTTTTCCTCTTTTACAAATTCAATGAGATTAGAGTGAGTAAGTTATTTAAACAAAACCCGGATCTTGAACATCTGTGAAAATCTGTGGGTAGATCATTAAACATGCTGAGTCTGCAAGGCAGTCTAAAAATATCTGAGAGCCGTGACATCAGGGGTTACTAGGCACCGACACTGTTGGGAGCACAAACTATTGTGCACATTAATGGTGCAATAATATTGAAAGAGAGGATTGTTCTTTTGCTCCAGAATCAACACTATTAGAATTACTATGGCGTATATATGTGCATGTTATATATTAAGTATTAATTGGTAATCTGTGAAGCACTTTGAACTGAACAACCCTGGAACAAAAGTGCTGCACACAAGATATACTGTAATAAAGGCTGATAAAACAGTGGATGTAATCAAATTAAGGATTTGAACTAAGTGGACCTCCTCCAGCACACACATACACGAATACATGAACATGTCATGCACACTTTATTTATTTTCATTTAGTTGATTCTATTTTATTCTACTTTTTTCTTACTCTTTCTCTCTCATAGACCATAAAAAACCTCAGTTTGACTATATTTTTTTGTTGTTTACTTTGTGAGTATACTTTGCATAAAATTGCACTAAGATGCAAAGAGATTGGAAAGATAAATGTGCTGCACACAAAGTTTGACTGATTAATCGATTGGCTGATTAAAGGGGACTATTTTTCCTCATACCACTTTATGCACGGAAGCAGTGAAAGCATCATCATGATGACACGTCGTGACTCGTGTTTACCTTGGCGAAGATGGACGTCGGTGTGTTGCTGTATCCTCTGAGTGTTTTGTGCAGCTCGTCCAGCTTCTGCAGCACCGCGCTCTGGTGCTCGTCCTCCCGCAGAGTCCCATCCCGGATCAGCCCGGTGTAGTGATCCAGGGGGCTGCTGAAGCCGGCGGCGCTGCCACCACCACCACTCTCCTCTACCACCGCCGCCTGCTGCTGGGTCTTCACGGAGTATCCTTTGGAAATTATAACAACAAAACAGACATACAGATACAGGGTGTTTCAGTTCGTCTGTTTACAACTCGCATGCCCGATTATTGATGCGGAAAGTTACGATAATGTCGCTCCAGTGGACGAAGACCAAAGGTTAGCAAAGACAGCTACGGTGTGACAGCCGACTGAGGAGAAACCCGGCGGGAAAATAACAAGGTGAGCTTGTAAAAATATGTCAATTAATTACGAGAAAGCTTGAGTATGTTGTGATAATGTGATGTAGCTAAGTGGGAAATTAAAAATGAAAGATTTAGGTCGATTTTTATGGTGTTTACAGCACAGCAACGAACACTTTTAGCGCTTAAACCGTGACAGCGACTCACCAAAAACTCGTCTCACCTCGTCTGCAGAGCTCCGTTAAAGATTTGATCAATTTTCTGGAGGAATATTGCTCCGTAAATAAGCACTTTAAGCCCAGTAAAGCTGAGGGTGACATTTTTAAAGACAGCGGTACGCGCACCGCCATCTTGGTTTCAAAACGTAACTTTATTAACAAAGACACAAACACGCGAACAAGGGAGCCAGCAGGAGGCGACATTTTTCTGAGACCACATATTCATAATAATAATAATAATATCACACAAAAACAGTGTTATGATAAATTAGCACAAGTACAAAGAAAAAAAACAATAACACAAAGAAATAACTTTGGAAAAAAATACATTCACAATATATAAACAGAAATGTTAAAGCAAGGAAACAACGATAACAACAAAACATTTCAAACAGCTCTACACACAAAAAATATATAGGCTAAAAAAGCTAAAACCTGATAAAAATGGATTTACAGGGACATTTGAATAACAGTACATCGCAAAGTGTATTGCAAATATAATATTCAAATTCAAAAATTGAATATACAGATTTGTGTCTATAAGGTATGAAATACCTTAAATGGAAACAGAACAATGACCAAATCCTACTTATTTGGCAAAAGTACAATACAGTTGCATCATAGCCACCATAATGAGGATGAATTGTGTATTGGCAGCACATAAGTTCATCAATAGATAATATAAGGCTACAACGTCCTGTGACTTTATTTCATAAACAAATCTTTTAATTCTACAGGGGCAGCATAGTATTACATCTGAAAATTCGGAATCAGACAATGTTTTGCCATTTTTTCCATAAAAAATGAGTCTGAGGTTTCTGATTGATGTTTTTGTGTCAGCTCTAATATTATAAGATTTAATATCTGATAACAGTGATGTGAATAATGAATCCAGGGCTGCAGCTAATGACTGTTCTCATTATTGATTAAGTCCACAATTATTTTCTGGATTAATCTTTCAGCCTAAACTACAAAGCAGGTGCAGTGTGAGTGTTGTGCACATTTATGATCAATTGAGAGTGATGGTTATTTTTTATCATCATCATTAGTTTCCCTATTTTGTTGATTAATATAGTGAACGCCTGTTATCATCTGACACAGCCCCAGGTTTAGATGCTTTGTTTTGTTTGAAAAACAAACATCTTCAGTACCTTCATGTATATAAAGAAGCAACATATCTGAGACACTGGGAACAGCAAAGATTTCACATTTTTCTTATGAAATATTTAAAAATATCAATTAAAGTAGGATAAAAGCTGCAAAAATGTGACCAAAAAGACCTTCATAGTGCGCAAAAACACTCAGAAACCCACAACTAAATAGGAAAAAATTATGTAATATATGAACAAATGTAAAATAATAATTTGTTATAATAATAGTTTGATTAATATCCTCATTATGATTAATGGCAGGAGTGCTCTAATTATACCTCCATAGCACTGAGCCGTAGACAAAACATGGCAGACAACGGTCAGGGTGTTCCAGGGCTTACAGGCTTGTTGCCATGACAACAGAGCAGCCCTTCTCCCCCTCTCTCTCTTTAATGCACACACACACATACACACACACACTGTCACTCGCTCTCTGTCTCTCTCTGTTGTACACACACACACACACACACACACACACACACACACACACACACACACACACACGTATACACTATTACAGTGGAATCCGCCTCGCTTTGAGATCCGTGCTCTGCTATTGGAAGCAGGCAAAATATAGGAAACACAGCACGGAGCGTAGGGATACTCCACATCTCCACATCTGGTTTGGATGGTAAGTGCCTGCTGATGGGTTAAACGTTTGTTTACATACTGTATCCTTTGACAAATGAGCTTAAAACAAGATCATTTTTAATGGTATAAAATTTATTGCAGCTTGGTTTCATCCTGGTTAGCTGTAATGCTGCTGCTGCTGCTGCTGCTGCTGCTGCTGCTGCTGCTGCTGCTGCTGCTGCATGGGAGACGAGCCACATGTTTCTTTTATTGTTGCTATGTACTTCTTCTTCTGTTTTTTTTTCTCTTTTTTTTTTTAAGATTAGGGTGGACGCTGTCATCGTAATGGTAATTCATAGCTGGGTAGCCATGGTGAAGTCAATATCCCCCTCCCTCTCCCACTGCTGAATGCATTAGTCTAATGAGATGTCTGCAGCCTGTGTGCCGAGCAGCAGCAGCAGCAGCAGCAGCAGCAGCAGTAGCAGTAGCAGCAGTGTGTAACCAAAAAAAGGAGACGAGGAAAAAGCCTCATACAGGAAGATCAAGATGGTTTTCCCTGCATTGTGAGGGATTTAGCTTTATAGCTACCTTTAGGCTCCTGGGATTTAAAACTAAAGGCTTGGCTCTTGGGCTTTCACAATTAGAAGATAGCAGGTAATAGACACCCCCTCCTTCCTTCCTTCCTTCTCTCTCTCCCTCTCTCCCTCCCTCCCTCTTCCTCCCTCCCTCTCTCTCTCTCTCAGGTTTATTGCTGTGCTATCAGTGCAGGATGGAGGTGCTGTTTCCTCCACAGCTCTTGCATGGCTGCCTTTTGTGTTTCTCGATTATTATTATCATAGTGCTCGGCTAAATTCAGCTCCTCTTCACCGCATTGCTCATCCGAGTCTTCTGCAGTCAGTCAGTCAGTGTTTTAGTGTTTGGATGTTGCCGTTGCACACACCGTTGCCAAAGCCATTCTGCTTCCTCTGTGTCTGCTCTATATTGATGCTAATGCTGCTCTGATATGTAGCTGCTGAGCAGGAGGATTGATGTGTAAGTAAAGTGCATGTTTTTGATGCGTTTCACTTGCCTCAGCTCAGTTTTTTCTGTTTTTTTTCTTTTTCGTTTTTCCTTTGTCTCCAGCTCCAAATGAGTGTACCTGCAGCAACGGCACAGAAATCAGACGGCAACAACAGTGAAATGCAATCAGCTGCAGTGGCTCCCTCCTTCATCCCCAGCCAGACGGGGAAGATACCGGGCAGGAAGAGAGGGAGACCCCCGCTCCGCAATGTCGCCAAGATGGATTTTCCTAATCGTTACCCCGATTCGCTCCCACCACTCAAAGTGCCAAAGAAGAGGGGGAGAAAGCCGGGCTTCAAGGTCAGCCAGATTGGGGGTGGAGAGAGAGGGTGGGGAGGGTAGGAGGGGGGGTGTTAAATGTGTGTGTGTGTGGATGCAGTGTGTTTAAAAATGCATGTGTACACAGAGACACACCGGCTCCATGCCCTTCAGATTTTGTGGGACCCCAGTGCTACAGAGAGACTTAACATCTGGGAGGCTTTGTTCTGCTGTAGTCAGGGGGGAGGTTGTTATTATAGATAACTACATTTCTATCCAAATCTCAGCATCTGTGGCTTAAAAAAACTAATCTATACAGATTTCATATCCCCAGTGATTCTCCCTGCATCATTTAATATGCATGAATAAATAGTCTACACCCCCCCAAAAAAAGAAAATAAACACAGGAATGCAAAAACATTTCCTCTTTCTCCACAGCTCAAACCCAGGATGGTGATGACACCGTTGGCTATTTCTCCCCCCAGCAGCACCCCTGAGCCCGATATGAGCTCCATCCCTCAGGATGCTGCCACCATCCCCCACTCTGCCACGCCCCAGGTGCTCACAGGTACGGCACAAAACACCTTTTCTTGGATTTAAACCTCAGCCTGGATTGGTTTTCTATACGTTCCTCCCTTGTTCTGCTGTTTTGTTTTGTTTTGTTTTGTTTTGTTTTGTTTTTACCTGTTTTTGTCGTCCACTAGTCTGTATCTACATCAACAAGCAGGCCAACACGGGCCCCAACCTGGACAGGAAGAAGATCCAGCAGCTCCCTGATCACTTCGGACCCGACAGACCCTCGGTGGTGCTGCAGCAGGCCGTCCAAGGCTGCATCGACAGCGCCTTCCAGCAGAAAACGGTGTTCACCCTCCTCACGCAAGGCTACGGGGGAGAAAAAATATCAGGTGTTGTACAAAGACCCCCCTCAGGTGTTGTTTTTCTGTTTGTTTAATACCCTTCAATTAAAATTCTCGCCACTTTACCTGAGGTGGAACTGAGAAAGCACAGCCATTAGTGAAAGTTTAATGACCTCATTTTGTGCAAATTTGCTTCCAAGCCGTCCTGTCGTTTCAAGTGGTCTCCCTGTTTTGCTCTTCCAGCCACCTTTGATGGGAAGCAGCATCTTCTCAGCCTCCCCGTGGTGAACAGCATCGACTATGTGCTTCGTTTTCTGAAGAAACTCTGTCGCAGCTTGCACTGTGAAAACCTCTTCAGTGATCAGCCCATTACCCAGCACAGTGGTGGCTCCTACCAGTCAGATGGTACTTAGAAGCTCAGTAGAAACAGAAGCTACTGTGTTGATATAAAACGACCTTTTCCCGCTAACTTTGACTCTGATTTTGTCTTCAGCTGAAACGTCCATGGCCGAGGACTACCACTTAGACCAGTCGGATGGCAAACGCTACTCCGTGGACCCCGGCGACTCTGCGTTCAGCTCCATAAGCTCGTCCTACTCGCCAAAGTCCTCCTACGGGTTTCGTTCATCACAGCAGTTCTCCAACGGCTCGGCCTCCATGAGCATGTGCAGGCAGTCGTCCACCAGCCCCAACACGTTCCCAGAAAGCAACAGGACAGGTGAGAAAAGCAAAAAGTTAAAAAAAAACAAGGTTGTGGCATCATGGTTACAGCAAAAAAAAGTAAAGCTCCTCTCCTTCCCTTTGTTCCTCCAGGTGGTTATAATGCATCCCCAGAGTCCCAGGAGTCCAAAGCTCCACCCAATAAGGACCCATCCACCTGGTCTGTGGAAGACGTCGTCTGGTTCATCAGGGACGCAGACCCCCAGGCTCTCGGCCCCCATGCAGACGTCTTCAGAAAACATGTAAGTCCACTTTGGTTTTGATCGGTTCGTATATCCAGTTGAATTTATTCACCGTGGTTGGTCACCTGTTCCTCACGATCGATCCTTCTCTCAGGAGATTGACGGAAACGCTTTGTTACTCCTGAAGAGCGACATGATCATGAAGTACCTCGGACTGAAGCTGGGGCCGGCCTTGAAGCTTTGCTACCACATCGACAAACTAAAGCAGACTAAATTCTGAAAACCCTCCATGACATACGTATATGTATCTCCTCCCAAGGTTGAATCCAAGAGGGTGTTTGAGTAGGGTCTGGTGGTCTGGGGACCTCAGGTCTTTGGTCCCTGGGCACGAGGTGAGTCGCTTTCTTTTGGTTCCCCTAACAGAAAGTGAGAGTGGCTGTCACTTCCTTTTCTGCCATAAACAAACAAAAGCAAATAAGCTACTACTTTTACAGTTCAATCAACTGCGTTTTTGACCAGAACGAGGAGGAAACAGGACAGTAACTTTCTGTTTAATGCTACATTTTAAAGACACACAAAGAGGCAAAGGTTCAGGCATCACTGGACGGATTAGATTTTTTTTGTAACTAACATTTGCATTTTTAACAAGAAAGTGAAAAATTGGAGTAGTAGGGACAGAGCCGACTCCAACTTGACAGGCTAGGGCTAACAAAAATGATACATTTTCCAACATTTTGTACATCAACCAGGTGGTACTTTATAATATTCTATCTAGACTTTAACAAATAACACATTATATGAAAGATAATTAAGCTATTTATTTATTTTTCTACAGTAACATTATTCAAACATGCAATAACAGATTTTCGGGCAATTTGGTGGCAGTGGAAACAAATAACAATAACATAAAACGCCTTCCTGTTGTATCATTAATTGGTTTCTGAGCTTGTTAGCTGACCACCTGGTGAATGTAAGTACAACATTGAGTCTTGTTTAGCTCTGTTTTTGGAAATATCTTGTTCTAATCTTGCTCTGTGTCTGCCTGCTGCTTGGTGCTCTCACTAAAAAAAAATGATGCTAAGAGCAGCAAATGAACCAGAACTGTCAAGTTGTGGACTAAACAGCGAACTGGAAACTCTCTATTAAGCTCATGTGAAGCTGAGCGGAGCGGAGCTGCAAATTCAGGTGATAATTCTCTGTAGGTTTATCACATAATGTGACAGCTTTCACAATCACAATCATTTGATACGTTGTTATAGAAAATTGGTTAATGCAACATTTAAAGTGTTGAGCAGAGGAACTCTGAATGAAAACAGTGATGAAAAGGAAAGTGACGCCCCTCACTTCAGGGGATCCTAAAGGAAGCGAGGGGCTCTAACACTTTGGGATCCACACACTAAAACGGCCATAGCTGGGTCCTCTTGGTACAGATTTCTTCTTTGTCTTTTGAAGATTTCCATGATGTCATTTAGTGATAATTTAGAATTCACCTCCCCCTCTCTTTCTCTCTCTCATCCTTAAATTATTCCACTTTTGGCACAGATTTTCAACTAAAAGCATTCAGATTGTGGAAAAAAAAATCCACCAAACACATTTTAACAGAAGTTTAGAAGTGTAAAAAAAAAACATTTTGTCTCACAAACCTTCATATATATGATATATATAAAAAATATATCATCTGACAGGAAATGTATAACAGATAACACTGAAATGGTGCATTAAATACTACATTGCCTTTGATTGAGAGATTTAGAAAATCATTTTGATACTATTTTTTCACATTACTGTGTAACAAAAAGGTAATGTTCCCATTGGATTTTTCATTCTTTTTTATTATAATTTTAATATTTAAAAAAAAAAAACAGTATAACCTAAACAAAACGTAACATAGAAAGACAGTAGCTCTCTTGTAAGTATATATAAAGAAAAACGAGAGCATCGTGAACGTGATATATTTATGTTTCAATATGCAAGATTGTTACATGCCAATTATCTCCATAGGCTCTTCATGTATACTCATAAGGACAGTTTTTTTATTTTGTATGTTTCTATGTTTTTATCGAGCATCAGTGTTGATACGGAAGTTGTCAAAACACATGAAACACGTAAATGTTACACTAAGAAAACCTAAACGGCCATGTAAATGGGTATATAATATAGTATTGCTTTTGTATACCTCTTTTGGTGTACAGTATGCATCCTTTTTTAATCAATTAACCTTTGTAAGTGAATGCTGCTGTAAAGATATTACATGTAAGCCATGCCTAGTGAGATCAAGCTACGGTGTTTTATTTTGAAAATCACTATGAATAAGAGTTTTAGAGAAAGTTGGGTGGATCAACTCTATGCTGGTGCTAAAGGTTAACTATGTATTTAACTGTTTGCTTTTGTGTTTGTGAGATGTAAAAGGAAATCTTATGTGTACACTGTACTGTATGTGAGTATTATTAAATTAAAAAATCAAGTAATCAGATTGTTATGTGTGGGAGCTGGGTTTCTTTGACTCACTAAACCAGTATTTGATTTTTTTTTTTTTTTAATGCTTAAAAAGCCCAGTTGGATCCAGATTTGCATTTGGGTCCTCACAACTGAGAATAATAATTTTGGCTGGGAGCGTCAACTGTGGTTTCAAGACATGATTTAACAAAGGTGACCTATATTTGTGGCTCTTTAACCGGCGTCCAGGGAACTCCAGGGGTCCTCGTGGGTCTCCCAGAGGCTTCCCAGAAAAAATATGGAGCACTTTTTCTTTTTTACAGCAGATTAGAAACACTGGGGGAATATGACATGCTCTCTGGCCTGTTTCATCCTCACCCACACTGGGTCAAGTTATTAGCAACATTGAAATATGATGGAATGATTTAAGTCATATCAGGAACAACAGGGCAAAAAAAAAAAAAAAATAAATAATGCTCTAGACCCAGATCAACCTCTGATTGTTTCACAAAATTTCTGTGAAATATTAAATAAATAAATAAATAAATAAGATAAGATATGATAAGATAAGATAAGATAAGATAAGATAAGATAAGATAAGATAAGATAAGATAAGAATTATTAAATTAATCCCCAAAGGGAAATTTATTTCAATTTGTTTGACAATGATTGTGTTAAATCAATAGTTTAACATTTTGGGAAATACAATCTTTTTATTCTGTTAAATATGAAGCAAACTAAAGGTGTTTACCCTCAAAAGGTAATAAAATCAACCTATTAACCTATTATTATTAGCCTATTAACAATTAACACTTTATATCGTGTGTTGATATTCTTGTCTAACTCAGCACAAAAACATCACATTGTTCCTTTAAACATAAAGGCCACAAAGGGTCATTAGATCATCTAATGAATTGAGACCGATAAGGAATAATCATGGTGATCAGTTTGTGTTTTGGAAGTGTGTATCCGCACATTTTCAAACAAATGTATAATCCCATAATCGGTCTCTAAAGCACTGAAGTCAGTTTTATGGTCAACACTGAGGACACTGAGGCGATGACCAACATGCTTTTCGGCCCCCCTGTGCTAATGACTACACCTGGCTTCAGGTTTTAGGTTTGACTTTGTTTAATTAATGAAAGAATGTTGTATTTATTTTCTGCACCATCTGAGCACAAGATGAAGTCAAATAGACTTGGGAACAAGATTTTGAGCCATTAATTCAGGGCCCAGTTGGCAGTACTTAAGGTGGCACAAATCCCTGAACAAATATTCATTGAAAAACAAAAAAACAACCAACAACCAAAACCCATTCATCCACAAACATTTGGTGTGTATTTTATAGCCTGGTTTTGGCATTTCAGTGACAAATAGCTATATAAACTGGACTTTTTTCTTATAAGCCAAATACAAACAACCAAATAAAAGATCCAGCATCGTCCCACCAGATTTGTATTTCCTGGCAGTGAGGCGTCGCTTTGGAAACTGAGTCTACAGTAAATGAGCAGAGAGATTCATTCACGACCTTGGGGACACATGATGGGAGGAAGACAGGGGAATAAGACTGAAAGCTCAGGGAATAGCTAAATAATTAGCCCTCGCCGTTGGATAAATCTTTAGATGTTCGTGCAGGGAAATAAAACTTGTGCAGTTAACTGAATGAATGTGATAAATTTAGATTAATTATGTGGATTTTGTGTCTTTTGGTGTGTGTGTGTGGTCAAATCTCCAGAGGGGTGGGGCTGATGGGACTTGATTCATGACTCCTGGCTGTGGCCCCATGCGCACAGTGAACAAGGGGCTTTCAAGGGCCACTGGTTTAGTCAATAAATCCTGGTATGCCCCAAAAAGAGGCGTTTAATGACCATGGGAATAAAACATTTCCCCCTTTTTTGATTGCAAAAAGCCTGATCAATTAGTTACTCCACCAGTGGCATAAAATCTGGATGCATCTGTTGTTTTGTTTCCAAATAAACCAAAATGTCAATTTCTCATGACCATGATGGGGATGATGATGATGATGAAATCTCAGGCTGACCATCCTCATCACGATGAAGGATCCGCGGTGATACAGTGCCGGGATCCAGCTGAACCTAAACGGAGCAGCAGAGCAACAGTGAACTTATGATCAGGCTGTGATGCACACGGGTGACGCCGCGCTCCTGTAGTCGCATAACCAAAGACTGGCGTGGGATCGGTCCCTGCTGCGCCTCATCTGGAATAACGTCGGGAAAATCCAGAAATTTCATTAGCGGGTGTTCGTGTGCATATGTGTGTGCGAGGAGGACGTGTGTGAGTGTGTGCTTTTTTTTTTAAGGAGGCGAAGCGAGTGCTGAGAATAATCCCTTTTGGGCAAACGTTTCCATCGGAAGAGGGGGGGTTTTCTGTACTTTGCAGAAGCCAGAGCAGATTGATTCCCATTGAGAATCACCAAATATAGGCTGTGGAAAAAAAGGTAAGAAGTGATCGCCTTGCAAGATGAACATGTCGTGCTAGATGTTCAGATGTGTGGATGCGGCGAGCGGTTCGTGTGAATGTGTCACGCGTTATGTTTCATATTTTCCTTCTTGTTTGGATGAATGGAATCGAGCGGAGGGCTGGCACACTGGGCACCTGCGCATCCCTTAAAATAAAGCCTGTGCATTTTGCCCGGAGACAAGATAAATAATAATAATAATAAAAAACAGGAATAAGACAGTCAGGGGATCATTTGAGGAGGAGGAGGGTGAAATGTCACCAAGATTTGCGTAATTAATTGGCTTTTACGTGCACAGTTAACGTGGCTCTGCGGTGGCACAGAGGGGTGCAGCAGCTGCTTCGTGGGTTAAAAAAAGAAAGAAAGAAAAAAGGTGTGTTTGCATGTGAGATTTTTTTTTTTTTTTTTTTTGGACGTCTTTTCTCGCCCCGGTGCGCGCAGCTGAGATGTGGCTCTGGTGAAAAATACTCTCACTGCGTCGTTTCCATCGGAATGCAGCAGCAGCGGCGGCAGCAGCAGCGTCTCCGCCTGAGCTCCGGCAGGAGGCGGTTAGCTTCAGTAGCATTAACTCAGATGCCGTTGCCCCAAAGCCTGAAATAAAGCAGCATCTGCTCGGGCACAACAAGCTGCCCGTACCTGTGGCCTGTGCAAAATATGCGGCGGGTATTTACTCCCCTAAAACACACACACACGCACAGGCTCGGCCACTCGTTGCTGTGTGTGTGTCTGTGCTTTCGCTCTCGCACACACATCTAACATATTCGTTTTGTCATTTTCCTGCATAAAAACGTTTGTCCTCAAGGTCATTCACCGAAGCCCATTTTTAGATGTTAAAGCCCCGGATCGGTGGGCTGTAATAATTAGGCAGCCATGCTCGTCAGGTTTGGTGATGTGACACGCACGCAGGGGATGCACGGGAACGGCTGTGGTTTTGCATTGATTTGAGCTGCAGCGACACATTTGTGCTGTTTGTTGTGGAAGGCCTGAGCCAATGCAGTGCTGCCTCTGCTACAGCTACTGCTGCTGCTGCTGCTGCTGCTGGTGTTGGTGGTGGTGGAGCTGTCCAGCCTGCTGTCATGCTGCTGCTGCTGCTGCTGCTGCTGCAGAGATGTGGACCATATGTTGGTGTCAAGCAGTGATTATTCTCACAATGGCCTGTGTTCACATATATGCAAAGAATATTTTTGCTGTCTCATTTGTTAAATAATGAACGGAGGAGTTGACGCAATCCTTCCCAGTTTAAGTCATTTCCCACATCAGGAGTCAATAATTCATGAATCTTCTGACAGGGCTGCTCTGGTGCGGTTGTTCAACTTGGAGCCGTCAGTGTGGATAAGGACCTAATCCAGGCAGATTGGTTTGTGGATTGGCCCACAACTGGCTTAAACACTATATTACATACAGACCAGTCTGTTATAAGCTATATTCCCCTACTGATCCAGATTACAAAGCCCCCCCTGTGTGCGTGTGTATGTCTGTGCAGTGTCCACACTCGGAGTCAGGTCTCTGGATTTGCTGCAGCGGTGCCCCTCTTTACAACCCAGCACAGGCTTTGTTGTCATTGTCAGGTTATAGGACAGTGTTTGCAGTGGAAACTTGATAGCAGCGATCGAACATTTGATGAACTGGATCTGCTCTGACAGTGATGATCCAGGTCAGAGCTACCCGGGCCACAGACTGGCACAAACAGGCTGAAAGGGATGAGAGGGGGGGACAGAAATAGAACAGGGAGCACCAGGGAGACATTTGCCCCTCTCACCAAAACAAGCAAAAAAAAAGAAGAAATTAAATGATTAAAAAACATCCACGCCCTCTCCCATAACTCGTGTTTGAAGTGGATTTTTTTTTCTTGCTTTTATTCTCTGTGCTGCAAAGCTGGAGATGTTCATGCTGCCATCGCTCAAGCATAGATAAATGCATTATTCACGTGTTCTTGCACCACAGGAACCATGGGAAAGCAGAACAGCAAGCTGACTCCAGAGGTGATGGAGGATCTGGTGAAGAGCACAGAGTTTAATGAGCACGAGCTGAAGCAGTGGTACAAAGGCTTCCTGAAAGACTGCCCCACCGGCAGGCTGAACCTGGAGGAGTTCCAGCAGCTTTATGTCAAGGTCTGTGTGTATGTGTGAACCACATCCTCTCTTTTGAGTTATCTTCTATCAAGAAGTCCTGCCATCACTGCTGTCACAACAGACCCTCTCTTTTTTTTTTTTTTCAAAGCCTTTTGGTTGAATTATTGAACGCCTCTCTCCCACGTTTTCTTCATTTTTTTTTTGCAGTTCTTCCCTTATGGTGATGCATCGAAATTTGCACAACACGCCTTCAGAACCTTTGACAAGAACGGAGACGGCACCATCGATTTCCGAGAGTTCATCTGCGCCCTGTCCATCACATCCCGCGGCAGCTTCGAGCAGAAACTCAACTGGGCCTTCAACATGTATGACCTGGATGGTGACGGCAAAATCACCAGAGTGGAGATGCTGGAGATAATCGAGGTGAGGGGATTATCCGGTCATTAAGCCCTCGCTCATCAGGGGAACTGGCTCTGTTTTTGGTTGTTATCAGCCTCCTGCACACCTGCAGTGCCCCCGAGTACAGACGCAGTTTCATAACGACAGAACTGCAGTTGTATTGAATTACATTAGAGGCCATTTCTGGAAACACTATAAGTGTAGTAAATCTGATAGGTCTCCGTGATATTGGAGCATATTGACAGTTCCTGTAGTGATAAATGTGGCCTGCATGCGCTTTATTCCTGTGCATCTACATCAGTGGTTCCCAACCTGCCACACCCCCCACGGCCCTCTCAGATACCCTCCGTTAATGTCATCCACCATATATACACTATAGACACTATACATTATACAACAGAGATTGCACTCTCAGTGTTTAGGTTGTTTTGGTCAAGTTTGCATCCATACTATTCGCTCTTAATTCAGTATTTTTACCAAACAGTTGCAAACTTGTTAGTAATACCCAACAACAGGGCTGTAAACTGCCATTGGGAACTTAAGTTTGTTTTATTTCTACTTTCTTTTTAATTTTTAATGTTCCAAAAAGCAGAAAAGCAACACAAGATCACAGCCTTACGCTGCAACAAATCGCAACATACAACACAAGATAATGCAACACAACACAATAAAAACCAAGAACACAAACGTATGTAAAGGACAAAAAAAAACTGTGGGTGTGGGAACTAAAGTTTTTAGTACTAGAACAGTAGAGTACTTTCTATGACTCTGTGATCTCATTTTGCAAGAATAAAAGTGATTTCAGGCCTTTTGGGACATAAAGTGCAGTTGAAAAAAGGAAATTAATCACAGTGTAACACAATATGGTGATGCAATGGGCTACTCAGGATATTGCAAAAGACCCCCCCAACACTATGACGTAAATACTGTGATTGTATCACATTGTGGGGCCTCCACCCCACCGCTACCTAACAGCTACATTTTTTCCCCCATTAATTCTGCATTTTTAGCAGTTTGTCCATCACCGCTAATTATTTCTGGCTCATTATTTTCAGCCTTTGTGCTAAATTTACAATCGGCCTCACACCAATTTGCTTGTTTATTGTCCTCCTCAACAGAAACATATGAAATGCATTTTCACATAGTTTATTTAGTTGAACTGAGTTGAATTAATTAGTTTCACTTTCCACACAGCCCCTGGTAACCCTGCCTAAATACCCCCCCGGGGGTCTGAGCAACCCTGGTTGGAAATCACTGATCCACACAAACACATGTAGGCTCCGCTGGATTACATAATGAACCACAATCCTCTGCTAATTTCTCACTGCGTCTCACCCACAGGCGATCTACAAAATGGTGGGCACTGTGATCATGATGAAGATGAACGAGGACGGTTTGACACCAGAGCAGAGGGTGGACAAGATCTTCAGCAAAATGGATAAGAACAACGACGACCAGATCTCGTTGGACGAGTTCAAAGAGGCGGCGAAGAGCGACCCGTCCATCGTGCTCCTGTTGCAGTGTGACATGCAGAAGTGAGCCGCCGCCCCCCCCTCTTCTTCTTCTCCTTCTTCTTCTTCTTCTTCTTCCTCCTCCTCCTCCTCCTCCTCTTCCTCCCCGCCCCTCTTCGCTCGCTTCCTCTCCCCCGTCTGTAATCCACACACTCTGGACAGCAGCACATGTTTTAATGTCTCATTAGGTTCTCTGCCATTTCCACAGGAAAAAACAAACAATGCTTGGACTATTTTTCAATGGACTCGCTTCTTGTGGTTGTATGCATGAGAATGTCAAATGCTGAATAATTTTGAATATAGCTATAAGATATCATACATTTCTATTTCAAAACATGCCAATGTGATTTGTGCACAGTAACCTCCCCGCCCCCCTTCCCGCCCCATACATTCTCATTCAACCCCCTAGCTTGTATATCAGTGGAGCACTGCATTCAATTATGTTCCTGCAGTATTTAGGATCCCCAGTGTTCACTGCTGCAACTACTGTACGCTTTACATACTAGTAACAAAACAATAATTCCTATGATAATTGTAACTGTCTCTGCTATCCAGACTTGTTGAGCTCTTGGAGAATAGAGAGGCTCCTGTCCTGGCTTCCTGCTGTTTTCACACGGTGGAACCAAGACGAGCAGGTTCTTTGCATGCATATATTATGTGTCAAAAAAAAATATAATCTCTTACCTTTTGCATCTTTAGGTGGTTATAAAAGAGAAACCCTCCAAAAATTCATTTAGTATTGTTGCATGGGATGTACAGTATGTGACTCATGAGACCATTAGTTCACCTCCAGTAATGTGGGAGCATGCTTCCCTCCATTTGGTACACGTGTATGTGTGACACTTGAGTTTTTGAAAGGTACTGTAGTATTTGGGTTGCAGTTGGCTAATTACCGAGGAAGAGCTTTCACATAAACATTGTATTATTATTTTTTCCCTGCTTCAGTGACTTCTGGGATGAAAGTCAATATATTTATGGAGCATCATCCCTTTTCTAATTTTAATTTGTACTGCTGCCACTTAATCTGGAGGAGAGGCCAAATTTGCCGCTGTCATTAGGCGCAGTACTCATGCATTATTCCCCACAACGATCCCAAATTGGCTTCTTTTTCAGGCTGCTTCTTTGATTTAGACTTAAATATAACTTTACTCTGTACATATCAACATGTTTACAGAAACGAAGAGCACTGCAAAACGAGTACAGTCTTGGCTTTTGACCCCGATGCTGATGCTGGGAGCTCACTCTCTGGGCTGGGGACCTTGTGAAAGTGGCTCCACTTCCAAAACAGCAAAAAAAGAAAGAAAAAAAAGAAGGGCAGGGGAAGAAAAAGCCTCATATATGTTTACTGGACACACTGCATTCCTGAAACTTTTTTGTAAGGAGAAACTTTTTATTGAACGGTCTCATCTTCTAGTTTATTACGTTTGCGGCGATCATTAAAGATGCAGAACCCTCAGGAGAGGTGTATGATGATGCTTTTGAAAGAGCATTTCGGTGACGGGGACGGCAGCTGGTTGTTGATGATGATGACGATGATGATGATGTAGGCTACGGTTAATGCGGAAATTCTCTTTCAACTGTTTTGCTTCCCCATTTCTAGGCTATGCAAGCATGGACTGAGTGTCTGCTTGTAGTCCACTTACACTAGTGGAGGTGGCAGAAGCTTCTCACCGTTCTGTCAGTAACACAACAGAGAAATCAACCATGGCTTTAAAAATGTCTATTATTATTTATACATTTCACTCCAGTCACCACGTCAGATTCTTTGTCTAGTAAATGTTTATATCAAATATGAAAAATCATTATACAAGTGACTGTATTCTTTTATACATGTGGCATGTGTTGCACCCAAACTTAATTCTGTAGTGATTAAAATGAATAAACCATCAACAGGCTTTTTTCAAAAGACACAGTCTGACAGGAGCACTTAATGAAAACTAATGAAGACCAGCCTCGCCTTTTGATTTCATTTCAATGTGAGCTGTTTTGTATGGATGGATAAATGAAATACATGGATGGAAAGACCTGTGAGTGTGTGTGTGTGTATGTGTGTTTTTGTGTGTGTATGTGACACTTACCGATCCAAAGGAAAATTCTTTGATTCCAGCTCAAGATTTATTCTAAAACAGTGGTTACAGTTTTTCACAGAAATTACAGTTAACAGCTGTGAACAGCTGCTGGATCAGTAATTAGGAGCAAATTATACAGAAAAAAATGGCTGTAAAATATATAACACTGTCAGATTGAGAAGAGTCCTGGTTTCATGGATTAAACCACACCCTTGAGGTAAAAAGAATTCTAAAAAACATCTTCAGGGCATCATTTTACACATATTATAGACATTGGAAGTACAAAATTAATACGTTGAGTTCATTTGTTGCATTACAACAAAAACAGAAATAGATAATTCCAGACCTGCAGACTGAATTTCATTAAAACCAACAGTATTTCAGGTTAGAAGTTACAGTGTACTGTATATGAGCTTTTAAACATGACACAACATTGTGTGCATTACTGTAGGTATATAGGTGCTGTTTCTGTGACATCCCAGTTACAGTTAGTGACAAGCTGCTGGTTGATCAAACTGACCTCAGTCACTATGATCAACAAGCGTCTCCATGATATACTGTAATATTAATATTCTGAACATTAATACTGAGTAAAAAAAACTCCAGGGAGCAGTACCTGGAGAACTGTCATGATTAAAAACTAAGTGAAAATAACAACAATAAAAGCTTAATAGTTCTCATAGATACACAATAGACATTAACAGTTATACTGAAATATACAGTAATAGTGCAGGTGAACATTCCTTATGTACATCATTGTGTTTAGTCTCTGCAGCTCTTCTCAAACATCCTCATCACCTGTTTCACCGCGGCTTCGCTCTGGATCTTGAAGCTGGTGGATTTTGATGAGTCTGCTTTTAGGTAAACTCCTGAAAAACACAAGTTGCATGTTCATTTAGTTTATCAAGTTTCTCAGACAAACAGGGACGGATGGCACCTGAAGTGGCAGCATTTGAAGGATAAAGAATATTTCAGATTTTTTTTACCTTAAAAAAAAAAAGAAACATTAAAATACAGCTGATCACTGCAGAACCACCACACCTTTGTATTTATACAAGCAATTTCACTGATGGATATACAGGTTAGTTCATTAATGTGTTTTTTGTGAGGTCACGCACACAATCCATTTTTCCCAAGATTGCACAAATTTATCAGTCTGTAAATTTAATGAAAAAGTTCTTCTGCCATCCCTTGAATAGTTATAACAATATCTATTTTTCATGTTTTTTATTCAATTAAAAAAATAAAACACTTCATAATTAAATGACGCAACTGAAAGCTATTAAAAGCCAGACTCGGTATAATGAAATTAATTAATTCAGATAAGAAAACACATTAATGAATGAACTTTATTATTACTTATTTAAAATCAATTCACTGCTCAGTCTAAAATAAACACGATTTAAAAACAGAATAAAGTACTAGAGGGATGGATTAGTGAATGAATTAATATCTAATTATCCATTTCTTTTTGTTTGGTTTATGAAAGTTTAATAATTTTCATAATGGCTCATAATAGAGGACTAAAAAAAACTTTCAGTTAATCTTGTGGAGGCAAACTTGTTTTAAAGGCATGTAAAAATATTCAGCTTTAAAAAATGTTTTGTCTGATATGGTTAAAAAAAATAATTATTTTCTTAAAATCCTGAATTTATGAATGGACGAACACCTTTTCTCAGAGAGCATGAACTGAATGTTTCAGTTTTGCAAATAACACTTGTGTAATTTAAGAGTAAAATCCATGACTGACTCATCATGATCATGCTCACATGAACATTAAAATGGACATAGATCATTTTGCACAGTGAAAATAATAACATCCAGGAAAATAAAGAAGGTTAATATAGGAACTAGAGCATGTAAACAAAGAGAAACATTAGATAGAGCGTCACCTGGTGGTCATGGGAGTGATGAAGATGAACTGTCGGAGGTGCTGCCGCTCTGACAGCTCCAGGAGGAGATCCAGAGAAATTCTCCGATTGTGCATATCCTGCCAAGAAAAAATGAAGCGGACTTGTTAATCAAAGTGAGTCGGAGCCAAACTTTTGCTCAGCTTCTCTCTCTTCTTGGCTCTGAGCAGATTAACTGTGTCTGATGTCTGTTTTGTTGTTGTGTACCCACCATGTAGACGTCGAACTCATCGAGGCATCTGAAGGGCGACTCTGTGATTTCCCACAGGGAGAGCATGAAGCAAACAGTGGAGAAGGAGCGCTCGCCGCCAGACAGCGACCTCATGTCACTCACGCCATCATCCTCCCGGCCCGGAGGCTTCACCTTTTACAAGTACCACAACAGGCTGTGATTTATACCAGTGTTTTGTTTTTGTTTCTCATAAACATTTAGGAAAACGACAGTCTTAAACCACTTCAACCACTAGAATGCAATTTTAAAGGTACCATTGTCTATAAAAGTAGTTTTTTAAAAATATCTTTTCTGGTTATAAAGCAGGTCTAGATTAAAGTATCAACGCCTCAGTCCACAGAGAATACACACAGCCTGTATTCAGAAAATTAGCTTTAAAAAAAAAGTTGTCAGGACTTCTGTAACTTTGTGATGTCACACCAAAGCAGTCGCTGCTACTGGTCCACTCCCCAAGCCCCGCCCACCATTGAACGTAACAGGATTATTCAGTTCCTCTGATTGCTTTGCTGTATATGCTTTATTTCTGTTATTCACAAAACAGCCAGCCAATCCGAAGAGAAGTTCAGAGCCTCCTCTTGTCTGATTGGCCCTCTGAACTATTGAAGCTAGAGCTCCAGAGAGAAGTCTGAGAGAGGAAATGGTTTTTGGTTCTTCAAACCACAAACACATCTTCTTATGAAATAACACTTTTAAAATATGACAGTGTTAATAGTGTTCAAACATCTCAGTAAAACTCTGTCTGTTAATTAAATCAGTTAAATATCTCAGAGATTCTATTTACATAATTAAACAAGGAAAAAAAATCAATCATGCTCAACAAAAAATTGCTGTAAGACAAACACAGGCACTAACTATCTGTGTCCGCTTTTCATTAACAGTTAGAGATGAGTCGACATACCGAGATTGACAGCGTCTCATTGTTGTGATCGAAAATCATTGAGCCACAGCAGTTCATCTTTATCAGGAAGTTGTTGAAGTACAACTTGCATCTGACGGAGAGAGACCTGCCGGAGGGAGGAAGAGTCAGACAGAAGCAGATTTTCTTTTTTTTTGACAATTAAAATAGCTTTTCAAATGTTAAAGGCCGTTATTTACCTACGCATTATTTTGTATCTGTTCTGCCTGTCGGACATGATGTTATCGAGTCGATCGATGAACCGCCGCAGGTCTCGCACTTGGTTGGTTTTCTCTCTGTAGAGAGCCAGGGCCTCGGCGTACTCCCTAATGAGGGCAGAAGAGAAGAGATTGGCATACCCTAAATATTTTTCTCACTTCAGTCTTCGGTGTGCACGTGTGAAATGAGGGCAGAGGAGGATTTAGTGATGGCCAACGGGCAGATTGGATTGAGGTACGCCGCGGTAGGAAAAGCTGTCGGTTGCAGGCGAAGTTTCATTGGACGAGTTGAACCTCGGTGGACAGAGGCACCGTTTTTGTTTGACGTGGTGACTCAAAGTGAAACCTCCTGAAAACAGCTGAAAAATGTGAGGAAAGCTGGAAGGCTCTTTAACACCTCAAACCCCTGCACAACTACTACCATTATTTATATTAGCTTGTTAGCTTAGCAACCTTAAAAAGGTCACACTGAGCTGTATGAATGAAGAAACCGTTTACATCGTGCATAAAAGTTGTAAGGCCATGCTATAAAAACACTGAATGACACGTTTTAAAAGTCAAGTCTTTTAAACTTAACTTAAATGGATACAGCACAGTATTGCAATATTTATAAGGCAACGTATCGATTCACAGATGCCAAGTATTGATCTCTTACTGTGTGAATTTTAAATACAAACTTGACTGTCTGTCTGAGAACTTCATCCTAATAGATAATGTAATGTAATGTATAGAGAATTATGGTGCATCACTGTCTTATTGCAATAACCAGGATGTTGAAAAATTATTGCAAAATGGCAATAATACTGTATTGCAACTTAAACATCACAATAACATAATGTTGTATCATGAAGCCTCTGGTGATCCCAAGTGTAATACTACGATTTATATTATTTATGATCAAACAACATAAAATGCACAACAGTTAAAAAGCCTGGTCATAAATCCTCCTTCATTGAGGTTATAATGTTCAGTTTTTATTGAAACTGTGTTATGGAAGTGTAAATCGGTTTGGCCCTGGTTACTGGTTTCTGCAGGGCCGTTGAATTACACTCATATTGTCTAAAATGCTGTAGGGCAGAGGTATAGAGTAATAAAGTGAAACAGTAAGTAAATTATGCACAAGCACCATCAACTTGAGTAGCTACAGTACATGTGCATTTTATGAGCACATTTGCATTTGCAGTGAGACAAACAGCTCATGCAAAAACTGCGGCCCAGAGAGTCAACCATTAGCGAAGCAGCTCCGTCTCTGAGAAGCGTTTTGCATCGACTAAAACAGGGGCAGGTGAGGAGGCGACACTTTGTCACAGAAGCTTGTGATTTCTCACCTGACCACCTGTTCGTGCTCGCCGTGGCTGCTCTCGTACACCTTCAGCTTCTTCTTCAGACGAGTGATCTCCATGTCGACGCTCTTGGTGCTGCCGGTCACCTGCTGCCGCTCAGGGCTGATCTTTGAGGCTTTGGCCACGAAGTCCTGTCAAAACATGTGACGTGACTGAATTTTCACTGGTGAGAGCTAACTTGCTTTTGTTGCACAGAAATCATCAGTTGACCAGATACAGTCGAGCTCTTGTTACCTCCAGCTCTTCCTCTCTTTGGGCGAGGTCGCTCCTCATGGCCTGGATGTTGTCTTCGTGAGCTTTGAGTTTGCTCTCCAAAATCTTAAGGTTTCGTTCGTGCTTCGCCCACTCGGCCTCCACTTTCAGCTGCTCTTCCTTTAAATGATGCAATGACAAATTATTTCACTATCACCAGTTGTGGAGATTTAAAAACAGACTGGATCTTTGGAGCAAAATCAAAAGTCTTTAAATCTAAATGATCAGACGGAAGTACAGTAACATTTTTGCAAAGAGATGGTTTTCATAGAAAAACAGCGGTGTGATACTGCACCTTCAGCGGCTCCATTTCCTCAGACAGCTGATCAATCCTGTCTCTAACTGACGAGTACTCGCAGCCGATGTCTTCAACCATCTTTTGGTGTTCGTCGAGCATTTTCTTTGCTTCGTCAACACTTTGCTTCTCAGCCTCGATTTTGTGTTGGTTCTCACGGGCAACTTCTTCCTGCAGGGAATATATGAAGACATTTAGACTTTACTTACAGTATGTATATGTATGGAAGGATTCATGTCTGTGTTAAAAAAGGTAGAAAAAAAACAAAAACAAATTTAAACTGTCACCAAGGAGCTGATGTCATCGATTTGCTCCTCTCCAGCCGTCTCCAGCTCTGTCACTGTTGCCTTGACTTGATTGGCAGAGGCCTGCATTAAGAACAAAGAAAACAGTGAAACTATTTGTGAGATGACACGGTGTCAATATAATCAATGTTTCCACTTGCAGAGAGCTCAATGGGAAGCAAAGAAAAAAAAGCCAGAGGAGGGAGACAGAGAAAAAAATCCACAGGGTGAAATGTAAACCAAGCAGCAGTTAAAACAGACTGTGGTGCACATAGAAAGAGGAACAACGCTTCACTGACCAGGGTCCTCTTCAGGGTCATGATGGTGCTGTTCAGCTCGCTCTCCATTCTTGAGATGTCCTCGGTCACGGAGGTCACGTGGAGCTGAAACCTGGACAGCTGAGCCTGGTGATTCTCCAGGTCTGACTCCAACATGCTGTGACAGGAAACATCAACTTGAGCTCAACTCGAGACTCCACCACGCCGGCCGTAAATGTTTCACACTGAACAGCCACATCGTGAGCCCCCCTTTAAAAAACTCCAGTTAGCTCCATCTGACATCAGGGAGGAGCAGTCTCTAAAAATATAACACTTAGGGCTGGAGGATTTCTCTGTATGTTAGCGTCAAATGTCATCAATTATACATTTGAAAAGTTCTATCAATAAACAAGTAAGTAGCACTAGAACTCAACATCCAACTTAAATTGTGCCATAATAATCATCAAATGTGTTTTGTGAGGTCACAGAGGTCTTGACCTTTGAAAAATACAAAATGATGCTGGTAAGAAACATCTTATTTACCTTATTTCACCTTCAAGATCCCCGCCAAGGTATTTGGCCATGGTCAACTCCGAGGTGTAATAACGGTTTGGATAAACCTGATCTCCCTCGACAGTGAACGCCTCGCGGCAGTTTTTAGGCGGCCGTCCGTGCTGCATGATCTTCCTCGCTTTGTCTTTCTCCTGTAACCAAACACAGGTAAGATAGCAATAAGAAAAAACATATATATCTATATATGACTGTGAAAGTAATCATACCTGCAATATTCAGCATTAACTTGCATTTGTGTGATACTGACTTTGATTATTAGAATCGATTCAATCCCTCTCATGTCAATCAGGCAGTTGATGATGATCGGACTCGTTGCTGTGAATATGTCGAGTACAGACGGGAAATCTGGATGAGATGCTTTCCTATAAAACACCAGGGGAGGAAAAAAAAGAATGTAGCTTTAAAATTGGCCAGATTTTGTAAAGACATGAAAAAAGTCATGCACTCTGAAATGCTGCTGCTGCTGCTGCTGCTGTTACTGACCGTCCATGAATGTTGTAAACCTTTTCAGAGAAAGGGCTGACGATGATTTGCGGCCTGTTGCCCTTTGGGTAATAGCGAGACATGAGTTCCTGGAGGACGGCCTCGTCTTTGTAGTTGTCACAGCAGAAAGCTTTCATGAAGCTGCGCAGACAGCACTCCACAGCTACAGCTAAGGTGGGATCCTTCAAACTGATACACGCACCTGAGAGCAAACAGATATAATATATATATCTTATTTAACTTTTTGACCACATTAACTACACAATTCATGATTCATTCATTTTCTACACCACTATCTGCTGATAAAATCTTCTTTTATATGTCTCAGCCAGTTCGCTTTGCTTGGCAAAAATCCAGGAAATAGAGAAGATAAATCCAGATACCTGCACATCTAAAGTGTATTATTAAGGTAAGTTAGATTTTAGTTGTCTGTGCAAAAACAACCAAGGCAAAAAAAAGATTGTGTCCAATGTTTTGGACAAAATCAGGCTAGCTGTTTCCCCTTGTTTCTTGCATTTACACCATGCTACTGTAAGCGAACTCAATCCTTGGTGAACAGACATGAGAGCGGTGACCATCTTCTCATCTACCTCCTTTTATGATGAAGCGAGGGAGTCAGAACTAATCTAAACTGAACACAGGTCACCTATTGGGCCGATGGGTTTCTTGACAAAGCGTCCTGTAGAACAAGCTTCAGAAATGGAGCCGAGCAGCTCAGGTACATGATCTCCGAACCGCTTCAGCTTGTTAGATCGACTGGCGAGGAGCTGATTCCTCCTCTTCAGCTTGGACTCGTACGAAACCTGGATATTTCTCTCCTCCAGTCTAGTGAATACAAACAGAGTCTGAACATTAGATTGTCACTGTCACTCATTTTTCCCTCTTTATATGTTGTTTGTGTGGAATACCAGTGTCTCGTACCTCAGTTTATCCCGCTCCTCTTTTCCTTTGAACAGCGCCTGATGTTTTTTCTTGATCCCTTCATTCAGCTCCGTGCACTTGTCCTCCAGCTGTGCAAGCTGCTCCTTCACAGTGGACAAGGTCTTCTGTCGTCTTGCATACTCTGTCTCTCCATCGCTGTTCACGCTTACACTATAATACAGTGAGAAACACAACATTATATTGAATGCATTAGTGCGTCTGAGGGCGAGGACGTCACTTGGGAGGTTTTGTTACCTTGTTTTTGCCTTGTTAATTTTCTCCTGCAGAAGGTTTTGCTCCTGCTGTGACTGTCTGAGTTTGTTCACAGCCCGAAAATAAACAAGCTGTGGGAAAAGATTATGTCACTGTAACCAAAATAACTGATGTAGACTTGATGTTTTCGTCATATTTCCCTTCCAGTACCTCCTGTTCCTTGTAAGCTCTGCTGATGATCTTCACTTGCTCCCTCAACTTGAGACTTTCTTCTGATAGAGACTCTTGTTCCTCTCTCAGACTGTCGCCTCTTGTTTTGAAGCACTGAAGCTTCTTCTCTACTTGAATGACCTTGGTCTGTGTGGGAGACACAACAACACAAAGAAAACGTGAAAAATCAACGACTATTGTTCTGTATCGGACGACAACCTCTGTAAACATGAAAACAGCTTCAACATTTATTAATAGAGTTGTGTATATTCAACAGAAGAGGACCGCTTGTGGCTCACCTGACAGAGCTGAAGGTTTTCCTTGTGTTTGTAATTATTGTCCTCCTTTTCAATGTCCTCCTCCAACTGTTGAACCAACTGCTCCTTGTCTCTGACCTGAAATGTTGATTTAAAAAAACATATGAATATATTCACCTTGATCATGTTTAAGTGAAGGAACTTATTGGAGACTATGTACTGAATGAGAACTTATCTATTTGGTTTATTTCATACACTAGTGATGACGTATTTCTTACCAAACACCAAGCCATCGCTTTCTTCAGAGTCTCCAAAGAGTCTTTCATCTCGCTGAAAGACGACAAATTTTCATACCTTTCTTTCTTCTGTAGAAACTCTTGCTTCAGGTCCTTGAGACACTGCAAACAGCCAGAAATGTTTGTTTTTTCTTTTAAATAAAATGTCTTTTTTTGCAAATTCACAACAGACAAACATATTGTCAGCAAGCGAGCACATTTTATTGGCAATTTTAACAACAAAAGGTACAAAGGAGGGAGTGGAAGATGATAAGGAGAAATAGAAGAGACAGAAAAGACAGCTTAGTTGCTGTTAGTTACGCACACAATGAAAAGTATGAAAACAATTTAAAAAGCCATGTACTGTTAAAAAAAATCCACTTCCACTGAGTAAATAATCAAGTAAATATTAACTTTGATTAAAATTTGTTAGGAAACTGTGAATTACTGGAAACATATCAAAATACTTGACGTGAGAAATAAAATGTGAGAGGTTTGTGCATCGAGTACAGTACCTCCTCTTGTCTCTCAACCTGCTGTCGTGTGACCGTTTTAGTGTGTTTGATATGGATGTAATCCCTCTTCATCTGCTCCAGCAGAGTCGCTTTCATGAAGAACTGAGAATGACAAACAAAACTGTTTATTTAAACATACTTGAAGAAAAAAAGGCAGGCGCTGTGGCATCTCTGCAGTAAATAGATTTAATCTTGAAATTGAAAGCTGATGACAGACATGGTGGCGATGTACCTTATACTTGTCTGATTCACTTTTTGAATGCAGGAATTGTTTACTCATTTCTTGGTTGAGGATGGACACTGGGTTATCCAACTGGAAAACACAAACAAAAGTCCTGCTGAGGCTTTGAAATGTGAAACAGACAAAAATAATACGTATGTTGAAAATAAAATCATTATATTCACCAGAAGTTAATTTTTTTTTAGAAAAAAGAATCGCCTGAGGATGTACCTGGATATTAAAGTGGTCCAAAATGGCCGTCAGTTCCTCCTTCTTGTTTGAAATAAGATGACCTAAGGTACATGACAGAGGGGAATATTGACTGCATGCCACTTATTACTATAGCAGAGGAAGAACTGAAAAAAGACTAGATTAAAATCAATTGGTAACTATTAGGAATATCAATTTTACAGTATTACAGTTGGAAAAGTAAGGACAACAGCAGAGCGAAGCAGGACCACCCATGACAGAATGAAAACTTATCGACTCCGTGACACCGTGTCTATCACCCACGTTCTCACGGATGCAGTTCTGGTTCCTTTTCTTTACAAAATGACTCAGTGACATTTATAACTTATGAAAAACATGTGTCCAGATGTGAGTGTAAACACGAGACACAGATGGTACAAAATAGGGAAACAGTGCCATGCGTATAAAATGCACGTGTGAAAGTTTATAGGGGGAAAATTCCTGACCGGGACAAAAGAATGTATACAGCGCAGGGAGGTGACTGACGTGTTTTGTCCTCACTCCATGTGCGTGTCTGGATTATTTGAAATATAGGGAAGGTTTATTAAGACTGGGACGGACAGGGCTTGAGATGCAGAGAGTGTGCAAGTCGGGGGAAAGTCACCTGATTTGCTCTTGAGCTTGCAGGTCCGACATCCGTCACTTGAGATCCGATGCTCGATGGAGATGCTGTCACCATAGACGTCCTTTTTATAAGCATCTGGTCCTCGGTTTCTCAGCTTCACTGTTATGTCTGCAGTACTGGGGAGCAGAGTTAACAGTTTTAATGCCTGTTTTTCTACCCATGCCTGGGTTTTAACATTTCATAGTCTGACTTACTTTTCCCCCATCTTCACAAATTCCTTCAGCGACACTGCTCTGTTGGTGACTGTTGCCTTTCCACCGAGGCCAACAATCAGAGCCGTCAGGATGGCACTTTTTCCACCTGAGAAGTTTAAGTGAAAAAACAGAGATTTGATAATGACATGGAAAGCATATAATAGAGAAGTGCGGGTCCACAGGTGGAACTACAGACAATATGAAATTAAATACAAGTCACACTTTCACTGATGGATGAGGAACACTTGTCTCTGAAAAAACAAATCCTTAGTCATCTGACAAATAAACAGGAAATTAGACAAATTTGTGCACAGACGTTTTTTGACAACACATATAAATTGCACGTGTTGCCCAGTCTTATTATACACCAAATGATTTGTTGCATATTATATTGTAAACTTCCTGTTATGCAACTGCTTCTTATATAATTATTCACGACTAAAACAGTTTCACTTAAAAAAAAAAGTGGGATATGAGCTGCAGTGATTTGTTATCTAATAAAAAAAATGGTCTTAACTAAAGGCAATCAGCAATTATCTTGATAATTTATCAATGAAGTCATTTTTCAAGCAAAAATATTCCCTAATTTTTACTTATGGGGAGTTACTACTTCAACAATAAAACCTGTGCTTTAGGAAGTATTTTTCAAAACCTTTTATTCAAGACAATAATCAGCAGATAAATCAATAATGAAAATAATGGTTTGCAGACCTTGATGGCATACGCTGAATAAAGTAATAATTTTTAAGGAATGTATCACTTTCTCCCATCTATCACTCTAATTATCCATCTAAACCGCACCATGACATCAGACCAACACACATCAGTTAAACTGTGATGTAAATGACAAAAGCTCCTGTTTAACAAATGGGAATGGATGCACAAAGTTGTCTTCATTAAAAATGAGTAGCTCCATCCACTGCTAGTATTAAACAAAGCCAAAGTCAGCAGCAGATCACATTCTTACTTCCATTGTTGCCAACGATAAAATTCACATTAGGCCCAAAGTGGAACGGACTGAGGAAGTGGTGACACATGAAATTCTTGAGGGTGATGCTCTCAATGAGGCCGATGTCCCCCTGAAATAGATAGAGCAACATTACACGGCAACTAATGAGCTGTAATGACAAAGAGTCAAGTGTTTCATGGATGGAGTTTACTCACTGTATTAGAGTGAGTGATGCTGCTGGAGGACGATCCATGACGGTTTCTATCATCTGGCAGATCTTCACCACAAACAGCTGTAACTCGACGGCTCTTGACAGCTGTGACATCGCCGATCACTTTGCCTTTCCTCTTACTCATTTTGAGATGAGTCACTGGAAACAGCATGAACAGGAAGAAACAGAAGCAGACATCTTCACTGTTCGGCAGACGTTCTTCCTCTGAGCTAAAGGCAGATTTGAGTTTTTAACGTTTGTGCAAGGGCATTTCTATAACTATTAGAGAGTCTGTTTTTTAATTTATGCCAAATGTGCTAGCTTTTGATTATGCCTGTCACTCTTGCCGTCACCAAACACTTCAAGTTCCTTCTCTTTTTAAAACCAAGGACGCTTTCGAAACCGTTGCAGTTAACTATTTTGAGACATATAACGTCAGGCCATCTGCATGGTAGGCTAATAATTGTAGATGTTTGTATTTAGTGATTGCATTGCTTGCTTATAGCATTGCAATCACTAAAACCGGTTTGCAAAGAGTGATCATGCGAGATAATCGTGTCTTTTGTCTGTTCTTCAGGAAGCTGCAGTCTCAAGCTCACAGCAACAGTGTGTTCAACAACAAGTGTTGTTTTGCAAGAAGGCAACAGGAACATTTGACCCAGTTTTGGTGTTTCTGTATACTCGCTTTATTTATTCTGTGTTTAAGAAGTGTTATATTTTATATTTTAAGTGTTATATTTTATATTTTAAGAGTTTTGCATGTATGCATAAGGATGCAATACAGGTCTATCTACCTGTAGACTCTCAAACAGGTGGTGGGGATTTGTATAGCCTGTAACCTACAAAATCTGCACCTGTTCTGTTTATTTTCTGATGCATTTAAGAAACAGTGGAAAGATTGTGACATTGTTGTTTCTATATGCACTTGATCTCAGTACAGTCCTTTGACTCAAAGCTACACGTGACAGCAAAACCCTTTAAAAAATTCTGGTAAACCTTTTAACATTTAATTGGATCATAAACAATTACGACTGATAAGCTTGGCCTACCATAGTGCGAGTGCCTGCGTGTGCAGCCTGCAACATGGTCACGGAGGGACACTGCATCGACTTGACTTCCTGGTCAAACTGTTTTGTCAATGTGAATACAATCGAGCAGCAGCGGTGATAGTCGTGTGAGTGTGACAGCGTTAACGCTCCCCAACACGGAACAGAGGGGGAGTAACTGTGATTGGCCCCCCGCCCACCTGTTTGCGCGTGCAAGGCCTAATGTTGTGCATTTTGCATTGCATTAAAAAAAAAAAGAAGAAGAATCACGGTGCAGCACTTGAAGTCCGTCACATACAAAGTGATCCTATCAAAAACATCCACTGTGTGTTTTGCATTTTTATTCGAGCAGCCGGCCGCGCGGAGGAAAGCACGAGCAATCAAAGCCCTTAAAACGTGAACGCGAGCGCCCGCCCCCTCCTCCTACGTTTCGAAAAAAACCCACAAAACAATTTGAACTGAGAGAAGTAACCTGAGCTGAGTCGCCTGCAACGAGCACGGTGAGAAAACCTCCAAACTTCAGCTAATGTTTGATAATGTCTCAGTCTGAAGTGGAGAACTTGGAGTCAGTCCAGATGAGAAAAGATGGAGATATGGTCCACGACGCACGTGAAATGTGTGTCTGTGTGTGTGGTTTCACAGCAGGTGATATTAGCGTCTACTGGGCAACCTCTTTATTGTGATATCAAGTTTTTTTTGTTTTGTTTTTTGGAAGTGTTTATTTTCAAAAGCAGATAACTTTTTGAAATTATTAATATGCCAGGTGATATCAGTCAAACCAAAGTTGAGTGGCTTTGACAAAGGGGATGAGACATAACAAAACAAAACAAAACAGACATAGCTCAAAAAAATAAAGCTTTATTGAAAACAACACTATACAAAGAATAATTCAAATGCATCAGCTCTTTTTTATTCAAAATGGCATTTATCTGCTTTTGCAAATGAACTCTTCAATATTTATCCTGAAATCAAATCTGGGGGATTTTGAGTTGTGTCTAATCATGAAATAGCCCACACATTAAACAGGAAATTAGATATTGTTATTTAGCCTACTCAGAGCGATAGATATCAACCGCTCTGAGCCTACTTATTTTACTTATGCTTACTGTAAGTGCTTCCATCTCATAGAAGTAAGTCCAGCAGCTTACTACAACACAAGGTGCCATGAGTCAACTTATTGTTTGAAGAGTTGCATGGTTGTTCATTAGACTACTGCATAACACTTGTGTAAATTGCATGATAAAGGTGGGAGTGCAAGCCTCTTTAGGAAATAATGACAATATTGTGCTGTATCTGTTAATTTTGTTTTTGTGAATACGTAGCCTTCACCACCTTGAAATATAACGTCCTGGTGATGGTATAGTGCTGGTTGACAATAAATTGGATTATAGTACCTATAGCTTGATTTTAATCTCAGCTAAATAATGTTTAATTTCTGGGTCATGCCTGTTTCTAATTGTTTGCATGTTCAGAAGATGGACAGTGGATGGCATCAGATGCCTGTTAATCTCATCCTGTTTGGTTTATGTTGAGAGGCCTCAGCCGTTGGTTTCTGCTCTTTCAAATCTTGGTTTGACATATTTATGAACAAACATGTTGCAAGTCTTTGTCGGTCAATCGGGGGTCTACTCACATGTTGTTCCTCTTTGCAGTGGCAGGTTTCCTGTGTTTGACATGCAGTAGGTTTGACATGATTCATTGAGTATTTCTAGTTTCTGACTGATGCAAAACAAGAGACTCCCTAACAGCCTGTTGGTTCAGTTATACAAATTACTGCTTGTCAACTTTACCAGAACTATAGTCACCTCATTAATGAGAGGGTTTAGGTGTAAAGAGGTCAGATAATCAATATCACATTCTTTGGAGTAGCAAGTGGTTTTGTGATACCTTTAAAAAACAAAAACAAAAAAAGAAACATTAATTTGACCATTTTATTGTTTTTTCTTAAAGATGGATTCCTGCTGGTTTTTCATAATGATCAAAATGTCTGTAAACACTATATCGTTGAACAGATTGTTTAAGACCATAAACTAACAGTGTCTAGACTTTGAAAGTTCATTCATCCCAAAAGGTCTGATTGAAAGTTTTTTCAGATCGAAGTTTTGTTTTTGTTAATGTGTCACCTGACCTGACTGAACTGATCCACCGAGTTTAATTTACAGTACATTTCTTTACATTAACAGCCGTTAGCTACAAATCTAGTCATTAGTCATTTTATGGCAGATATTTTGACATGAAAAAAGCTGGTGACTGGCCAGGAAGTCATTCTCTAAATTTTGACAACTTTGTGACAATCTAAATGACTATTTTTCTTCAACATTAATATACTTTTTTGTACCTTTTCTTCTTCTTTTTTTAACAGATATATCTGAGGTCTGAGCTTCACAATGTGTTCGATTCCTGGGCTTCCAACACCAGGATCAGAGGTACCTGTTCTCATCACAAGGGTAAACCTAAACCCCAGTTATGGATTTGTGGAGTTATGGGTAAACATGGACGATGGAAGGAAACATATACATGAGCAAATGAGAGAGAGGATTCAGATTCCTGAGAGGCTGTTTTATGGCTCAGAGGGAAAAGCAGGGGACCTTTGTCTGGTGTGCATCAGTGACACCTGGCACAGAGCTCGCATTGTTTCCATTCAAAATGAAACTTACAATGTGTTTCTAATTGACCAAGGACAGCCCCTTGTCACCACAAGTGAAGCTTTAGCGTGGGCCCACACTGACAGTTTTCTCTTTCCTCCCGAAATTGAATCTTGTATACTTGCAAATGTTGTCTCCCCCGAGAATAACTGGCCAGAAGAAGCCACAAAGTTTGTGAAGTCTCTGCCTGGCCACAAGTTTAAGGGACTGGTTCAAGATGTGCTGATGCCAGACAGGACTATTCTCCTCGATATACCATTCATATCCAAGCAAATATCAAAGCTTGAAGTTACAAAAAAGATCTCAGGGGACGAGTTCAAATGCCTGGTGCTGAAATGTCTGCATTTACCCAAAGGAGAAGCTCTGAGGGTCCAGGAGCAGAAGTTGAACGTTAGCTGCCAACTTGAGAAGCACAAACAATACTTATACCCAGAACTGTTGACTGACATGTTTGAAACTGTTACTGTGACTGAGATAACTGATCCACAGAACATTTTTTGCAAACTCCTAATATTTTCCAAGGTTTTGAAGAGATTATCAGAACAGCTCCACCAGCATTACGAAGAGGGCTCAGATTTTGGAGAAGAGCAACCACAGACCTGTGGGGATCCATGTGCTGCTAAAGGTATGAATGGGAGATGGCACCGCTCATTGCTGAGGCAAAGCATTGTGACCAAGGATGGGGCTGTCAAAGTCTTGCATGTGGATGAGGGCAAAACTGAACTGGTGCCAGTTGCAGACATCAGACCACTGCATGAGACGTTCCTGAGGATGCCAGTTGTAACCTATCTCTGTTCTCTTGATGGAGTACAGGGAAATGAAACCAGCTGGACTACACAGCAGACTGATGACTTGAAATCACTGCTCCTGGACCAGACAGTCATGGCCAAGTTTCACCACCACAACATGCACACACCTGAAGAAGTCTATGATGTCACACTCTATGCAGCAAACTCTGCATGCATTAATGATTGCTTTTTAGAGATGGCAGGACTTTTTAGACAATCTAAGAGTAAACAGGATTCTAATGAATCCTTTTCCTCATCATACATAAGTTCACTTGGAGACAGACAATGTATGGATTTTCAGAATAAAGTCAATGCATATGCTGACGAATTAAAACAGCAAACTTTGCCAAGCACCAAAAACATAGAAGTCAATGGCAGAATGGATCATGGACCTACTTCTACTGCTGATGCTGTTTACTTCAAAGAGTGCTCAGGACATCAAGATCCTGTTGTAAACAACAATGGGCCTCTTTCAACAGGTTTCCCCTTGGGGGTGCACCATGCTTGTGATGATGATGTGCTTCTTGTGGGGAGTGGTGTCAATGTGAAAGTATCTTGCATTGAAAGTCTTCAGAGGTTTTGGTGCCAATCAACAGAAAACGGCGACTCTCTTCGACTTCTTATGCTTAACCTGCAAAAGCACTATGCTGGTGCACACCCGCAACCTCTTGTCGAGTCCATCTGTGTCGCACGTAACCCAGATGATAACATGTGGTACAGAGCAAAGATCATTGCAAGTCATCACTCGCCTGTTAATGTGAGATTCATAGACTATGGCCATACTCGAACGGTGCCTCTGCAAGAAGTGCGACCCATTGATCCGGCTTTCTTACGGCTGAATGCGCAGGCTTTTCAGTGTTGTCTGTTCAATCCGAACAAACCCACTAACCCCACCTCTGTCACTTGGACTGATGCTGCATTAACAGAGTTTCAGAAGTTTGTGGATTCAGGTGATACTTCAGGAAATGGGCTGAAATGCATTGTAAAAGCGATATCATCTGATGAAGAGGGTCTGCCGCTTAACATGGTAGATATTGAAACATGGTCTAACAGTGCATACGAGCTTCTGGCTCAGAAATGTGCACAGATTGAAGTCCCATCAGATGCATATAATTACTCCACAGACAATATTGAAGTGGGAAGAAAAGAAAAAGTTTACATTACCTCTTCAAAGCATGTTGGCCACTTCTACGGCCATCTGGACCGAAATGCTCATGTCTTAGACAAACTGAAGGAAAATGTTCAACAAATAACCGCCCAGCCACAGTGCACAGATCGCCCACTCAGACTCAGACTCAATAGCATTTGCTTTGTTAGGTACACTGATAATCAGTGGTACAGAGGTCAAATAGTGGAAATTTCCCCCAAAATTAAAGTGCACTTTGTGGACTATGGTGATACAGTTGTAGTGAATGAATCTGAAATTCGCCCCTTTCCCTCTGAGGGAAGCTTTGCCAGGTTGGCTCCTGTGCAGGCTATCCCACTTGGGCTGTTTGATATCCCAGGAGAAGTGCCACAGGAAGTCAATCAGTGGTTTGAAGATTGTGCCATTGGCAGTAGTCTGACTATTTCAGTGGTCGCAAAAGAAGAAAAAGGAAAACTAATTGTCGAGCTGTTTGAAGGATCCAATAATATAAATGTGAAAGTCAGAGAGAGGATATCAATGGTGCGACACAAGATGAAGGGTCTTGTTCAGAAGACTGAGCAGCAGCTCTCTAACGGCACAGAACAGGTTGCAGTGCCAAATGAAGACTGTTCAACACAAGAGCTTGTGAATGTATCAACAACAACAGTGTTATCAGAGCAAAATGAAGCCCAAAGCAGTGATGGAATGTGTACAAGTGATGAGCTACAGATGAGTCCGCTACCAGTAACAAATGCCTCCACACCAAAGACTGGAAATGGAAAAACTTTGGATGAAGGAAGACAACCAAATTTGAGTGTAATTCTTGAGGGCAATGAGTCTGTGATGGCAGAGACCTTCATACAAGGTGGTCACAGTGACTCAGGAACAAGACAACTGTCCCCTCCTTCCTCTGAGGGAGATGTGGTTGTCGGCATGCACAAGAGGCCAAACATTTCTGAAGATATGACTAAAGAAGCTTATGCTTCCTGCATTGTTGGACCACATTACTTTTGGTGTCAGTTTGCCAATACTGAAGTCCTGAACATGGTGTCAATGCTTGCTCAGGAAGCAGGACAAGCAGAGCAGGACATGATGTTCCTACAGACTCTTAGTCCAGGAAGCCCATGCCTTGCTCTTTTTTCCAGTGACGATCAATGGTATCGAGCTCTGGTACTTCGGAGAACGGATACAAACTTTCACGTTCTGTTTGTTGACTATGGAAACGAGTCTGACGTTGACATCAACAATGTGAGAGAACTACCTGAAAGTCTGCTGGATGAGGCTCCTCAAGCATTTTTATGCTCTCTGGATGGATTTGATAAGTCCAGGGGCACCTGGGATGACCAGGTTAATGACGACTTCTACAACCTCCTGGTTGATAAACTGATAAAAGTGACGGTGCTAAGCGTGGAAGACGAATCGGAAATTGAAGTTCCTCAATGCGCAGTGCAAGTTGAGTGTGAAAATATTCTTGTAAATAATGCAATGCAGAAATATTGGAAACCCACAGCCACAGAACGTGTTGGGACCAGAGGCTGTGAAACAGAAAACTCACCACAGGGAGGCCAAACTGAGGTCAACGTAACACAGCTTGATGTTTCCAAAGGAAATGCAAATACTTCAAAGTTTAAGAGACCACAAATATCTGAAAACCAGACAGAGAGTGTATATGCCTCTTGTATTGTGGGACCTGCTTTCTTCTGGTGTCAGTACGCCAACGCTGAGGATCTTGGCAAACTGACGATGCTTGCTCAGAAGGCTGGACAGGCCCAGCAGGTCCCGATGCTCCCAGAGACTCTTGTTCCTGGAAGTCCATGCCTTGCTCTGTTTTCCAGTGACGATCAGTGGTATCGAGCTCAAGTACTTAAGAGAACGGACAACACCCTTCACGTCCTGTTTATTGACTATGGAAATGAATCTGAAGTTGATGTTAAGAACGTTACAGCTCTGCCTCAGGGACTGCTGGATGAGGCTCCTCAGGCCTTCTTGTGCTCGTTGAGTGGATTTGACGAATCAAAGGGCACCTGGGATGAGCAAGTTTACGACGACTTCTACAATCTCGTGACTGATAAACCACTCAGAGTGACGGTGCTGAACATGGAGGATCGCTCAGATATTGCAATACCTCAGTATGCAGTGCAAGTTGAGTGTGAAAATATGCTTGTCAATAACTCAATGCAGAAATACTGGAAACCTGTGGCCACAGAACATGTTATAAAAGGAAGCTCACAATTGGAAAACTTACCGCAGGGCGCTCAAACTGTACCCAACCAGATTCACCCTAAAGTTTCTAAAGAGAATGCTAATACTCCAGTGATGAAGAAACCAAAAATTTCTTTCAACCAAACAGAAAGTGTGTATGCCTCGTGTATTGTGGACCCCGGTTTCTTCTGGTGTCAACATGCCAACACTGAGGATCTCAACAAACTATCGATGCTTACTCAGGAAGCAGGACAAGCCCAGCTGGATACAATGTTCCCAGAGACTCTTGGACCAGGAAGCCCATGCCTTGCTCTTTTTTCCAGTGACGATCAATGGTATCGAGCTCTGGTACTTCAGAGAACGGAGAAAAACCTTCACGTTCAGTTTGTTGACTATGGAAACGAGTCTGACGTTGACATCAACAATGTGAGAGCGCTGACTCAGAGTCTGCTGGATGAGGCTCCTCAAGCCTTTTTATGCTCTTTGAATGGATTTGACAAGTCCAAGGGCACCTGGGATGACCAGGTTTATGACGACTTCTACAACCTCCTGGTTGATAAACCTCTCAGACTGACGGTGCTCAACATTGTGGATCATTTGGAGACTGGAGTTCCTGAGTATGCCGTAGAGGTTCAGTGTGAGGGGGTGGTTGTGAATCGACTGATGGAGAAATACTGGAAAGGACCAGGTCAGTAGACTTTACTTTAAACTTATTAAAATATCATTTTGATTTGTTTGATTTTCAGTACAGGTCAAATTCACTAATTTACTTATTGCCATTTGTTCTTTTACCCCTAGTGGATCCGGATGAAGCCAGGAGTTGAAGTGTCTGAAATAAGAAAAGGGCCAAGTGAATGGTAGGACATATCCTGTTCCTCTTATTTCTTTTACAAAAAGAGTGGTAATAAGTGTTTGTGGTTTTAAAAACTGAATGCAGTAATACTTTAACACTATTGGCAAACGTATGTTGGTTGAAATATTAATATAGAGGCATTTAATTTAATTTAATTTAATTTAATTTAATTTAATGCAGCCACAATCTTACTACTCTGTTGTTTCCTCCAGCTGTGGACCTGGATGAATGCCAAAGGGAAGCCAGTTCTGATGGAGCATCCTTAACTTGTGTGAATTGACAAAATATATTTACTTTTTACTTTTAGTCTTATTCCACTCAATGAAATGAAGCTTGTCATGTAGTTAATTTGTCAATAAACACACCGGAATGGGTGAATAAGTGAGTTCATTTTTTAATGGATCTTACACATTTAAACAACAGCCGCATTACAACATTGCAACAACATTAACCACGTCTACAGTCACTCGTATTTATAACCTATATATTTTGACAATGAAGAAATTAAGTGTGAATTTACCATTAAGAATGCACTAATGTCCTAGTTTATTTACAGGGAGTTATTCCAATATTCCTTTCCTTTTTGAGATTTTATGTGCGATCACTCATAAGTTCGAACACACTTTCATATTAAACTTTTGACTCACTCGTATTAGTTGTGGTATCAGTAGTGCAATTTCATTTAATGTCCTAAAGGCTATCTAGCTAATTGGTTGTTTAAGGTTGCCAGATCTTTTATCATTATAGGTCAACTCCATTTTAAGGCTGTAGGTGATCTTTTCAAGGGGGAAAGTCTTTTCACCTTTGCATTCATTCAATCCCAGTGTTTCATGTGGCTACATGTACCAGATCTCCATCTACAGGTGGCAGCATTACCCTTTGCAGGTTCAGGTTATAGCACTTGGTGCCATGTTGTGTTGATCAGCTGTCGCCAGGCAACCTTTGTGACGAAATGACCGAGTTGCACCAGGCTGCAGCAGCAGGCAATTTTGACAAAGTTGAGGAGATTCTGAGGCAAAATAAATGCAACCCCAACCAGAGAGACATCGACTGGAGCTACAAGACGCCTCTCCACTGGGCAGCGGCTAAAGGTAGATGTGGACCAGTGGAAATTTACCACACACCTGTACATTCTCTCAGTTTCAAGTTACACCTGGCGCCTCTCAGATGAGATACTGCTGTCTACAGCTGTCAGACGATTACCCAAACGCTGTAAAAGTGGTAGTGTTACTGTGTATTTTACCCCTGTAAGGATTTTGTCAGACATTTATTATAATAAGCTCAATTTAAAAGAGATCTGAAAATTTAGAATAAACTAAAAAGTAAAACATGGCTTTGACTGTTAGTTTTGATTCGACATCCCAGTTTTAGTGTTTGTAGTAAATTACAGGATTTTGAGACCATTTTTTAGTTTTTGGTTCAGCTCCAAACAAAATGTTTTATTTTAATAATTTAGTTGACCATACAGTGTTTGTACAACAGATATTTAAAACGACAAGATCTAAAATAGGAATGATTTAAAGTTATAGTTAAATCTTTCCATAATAATTCATTGCATTTGGAATTATTTGACAGATAATCATTTTCGTCAAATTATAGAATATAAGGAAAAGTTTAAGTCCTGTCCACCAACGGGACAAAATCCAAAGATATTACATTTCCTATCTTATTAAAAAGAAAAAGAAAAAGCAAACTAACAAACTAAACTATTAAAATAATCACATCTATTCAATGACCTTGTTTCACAGGACATACAGAAACAGTCAGGATCCTCCTTGACCACGGAGCTCGGCCGTGTCTGAGGACGGAGCACGGATGGACGGCTGCCCACTTTGCTGCTGAGTCAGGCCAGCTGGCCGTCCTGCGGCTGCTCCACTCCCTCCACGCTCCTGTAGACAAGGAGGACTGCTGTGGGGACAAACCAGTGCGGATAGCCGAAGTGTATGGACACCAAGACTGCGTTCGATTCCTCAAGAAGTACGAAACAAAACCCACATCTTGTTACTTTTTTCAGAATATCATGCTTCCCTGAGTTTCAATAATTTAACTTTTCTAAATACAAAGGGTTTCTTTCACACACAGCCAAGTCAGTTTCTTATAACATTATACATCAGTGATTAATTGCCCTGTTTTTTATGTTGCAGAGCAGAGATTGAGTACCAGGCTTACTGCAAGATGGCAACCCAAAAAGGGATTTTAATGGAGGACACAGATGAGGAGTGGGCAGAGCAGGGCAAGGAAAATGAAGAAAACGCGACCTCTAAAAGCAACATTCAGACGTAGGCTCACCTCATCTTTTACAGCATTATACACAGGTGTAAACAAGTGTAACATCTTGCAGAGTGCTGTGCATTTTAAATGAAAAACACAAAAAATATTTACAAACAGTATTATTTCAACCACCTCTGATATTACAGTTAGTGGCAGAGGATCGGTCTGGTAATTTACATAAAAACAAATATTACAATATGATATAATTGAAAATACAAAAAAGTAATCAACAAATCAAAACATAAACAGTTGAGTGAGAGTGCAGGTGGCTCAGTATGCTCTTACTTGAGGTTACATGTGTAAAATGTTTGGTTGTGCTTTGATAACAGACACAACACGTCTCACTTCTTCACTATTGAGTCATCCCTTGTGGTGGTGTCACTGATGGAGACTGTGTTTGCCTGGGTAAAACAAAAGGGTGAATAAAATTAATCAAGAGTCCAGAGACAGAGAAAAAATTGTTGTTCTTGTTTTGCACTCACCGGTTTCCTGAAATGGCTCAGCAGTGCTTCACGGGTCTGTCAAAATTGGATTAAAACATTATTAATCATTTCATACCAATAGCAATGGTTTGATGATGAAAGCATTTCTTATTGGCTCATTTAAATCTATAACATGAAAACATTTTTAAAGCTTAATCAGAGTGAGTACAAAGTATCAGGATAACCAGCGACATGATTAAAAAAATTCACAGATTATATAATTATATTATATTATTACCGCTCTGTCTGCCAGGCATGTGGTTAGCAGAATGAAAAAACCCTGCGAATAAAACGACAGAGGATACTGAGCAAGAAGTACTTTCACTGATTAAAATATTTAGTTGCAGATCACGTTGACCGTACCTGAAATGCGTTCAGCACCGTGAAGATATAATTGACTGCGTACGCCAAGATTCCATCCGTGAGATCAAAAAGTAGGACACCAAATCCGAAAATCCAGGTGACACCGAAGGTTGGAGTCAGAACAACAACTGTCCTTATGACAGTTTTGGCAGCTGCTTTTTCCTTTTCATTGAACATTTCCCTCTTCTTAGTGTGTGCCAAAAGCTTCATAATCACCACCAGCATGGCAAACACATTGATGAAAACAATTATACCGACTGGGACGATGAATGCGTGGATGGACCCGTGAAAAGGTTCGACATAAACCAGCCAACAGATATCCTCGTGGTAATATACGCCCTCAGCGCCGGCTGAATTGCTAAGAAATGTGATGACGACAATAAGACAGGGGCACAAGTAGCCCAGGAAAAATGAGAACTGTAGATAAGTCTTCTTGCTCACTCTGTGTAACATGAAGACTGTTTGATGAACAAGCGTGCAGCTCAGACACAACATCCAGAAGAACATGGCCAAGTAACTGAAATGTTTCAACACCACGACCGTCTGACACCAGACGCTTGAAATCGGTGGCTTGTTAGACGCTAAGAAACAACAATCTCCAATCAGCAAGCAGATTGAAATGTTAACTTGGACAATATGGAGTATATATAAATTATCTGATTTAACTACAGCCTTCCACACGATCACTTGTATTGCAAGACAAAGAAATAGAGACATAACTGATACAGATAGTCCGACTAAGGTCACCTCCTCTAGCCCACGGACCGTCAATGGTTCTTTAGACATTAAAACAGCAAAGGAGGACAAATGTTTGCAAGAACAGTTTCCTCCACCCAACCACTTGCAGCCCTTGGTTGACCACTGTCTGGTGTTGTTGTCCCATGCAACACACTCTATTTTAACATTACGCGGCCTCTTACGCTTCAATTCAAAGGCAATGAGAATGTTAGTGAAAGTCTCTTTGTTTTCAACTGTTGTTGAAACAACAATGCTGTTGATCTCATTCTTTGAATCGTTGTGAGGCAAATAATTTTCCAGTTGCCGAAATCCTGCTGTCTTTACGGCGCCTTTGCCTGAATTGCGTGAAAGTTCAACGGTGGCATTGAACACTTGGTTCCTACATTCTGCCTCGTTGCATGCAACCACCTCAATATTTGTTTTTTTCTCCTTGACCTTGTCCTCAAAAGTTGTCACCTCAATTAAGTGCTCAATAGAACTCAGAAATGTCTCAGCCACTGTCACGTTGCCCGTGCTGGATTTGGCAGTCCAGGATTTTTCAAGAGACTGCTCCAGCAAATTGCTGGATGAGCTAAGAAGGTTCTGAAAAGAGAGAAACGTGTTTCAATTGCTGTGAAATATACCATCTACTGTATATACCATGTGTATATCTGACAGTATTATGTACTGTAATCATTATTGTAAAACATAAACTGTAATTTAAAACCTCAGCTGATGTTGATAAGTAGTAACAAGAAGGTGCAACTCTCATGTTCTCATGTTGTCTGAATAATAAAGATTTAAAAATTCTGTGGAGGTTTTTGAGGTCGTCTGTCTGCCCGCTAATGCTCAACAACAGCTGCTTGTTACATTCCTGTTATCCTCAACTGTATTTACAACTTCACAGTCACAATTCGACTTGATGCATCTTTGATTGACACCTGTGTTAAGCACGGAGGCAAAGACGTTGCATTTCCTGTGGCTTCTTCATTATATAAACTGCTGTTATTCGCCATATGAGCACTTTTAATGTTGAGGGATTCGTAACAGGAAACTTTTGGTTCACATATTATTCATTGTGCAAAGCAGGTGAACAGTAAACAGGGAAACTGTTTTACACTGATGTACTGAACATGACAAGTTTCCTGTGAATCCCTTCAGCACATGGCAAGAAAATGACCCCAGTATGGAAATCATCAACTTCCTCATTGACTACACTGCCAAATATTGTAAGGGTTGTAACTTAAAGGTAGAGTCTGCAGTATTTTCCTTTCAACTCCATTTCCGTTAAATCCCAGTGATAATAACAATTATAGATAATCAAAGATGCACTTACATTCACAATTGTTTTGTTCTTTAGTTCAGGCAACTTTTCACTCATGACCTGGAGAACGTCAACTGATGTTCTAACGTTGGCGACAGAGTTGATGGTGTCTGTCTCATTAGTGACATTGTTGAGGTTGAAAAACACTATTGCAGAGTTTTCTTCTATTGTCCCAAGTCCGATGTCAACAATCTGTAACAATAGCAAAGGATTATGGGTAATGATTCATACTGGTTTCTTATTTACCTCATGGTATTTTTTATTCATAAACATTAGACTTACATTTGCACTTTCCAGCACACTACTCACACGCGGGTGCACACAATCTGATTCTTCCTCTTCCCATTCCGGATCAGTACCGCTGGAACAGTCAGTTAAAGTGATAGTTCAACATTTTTGGCAAATTCATTGCTATAATCCCTATAGTCATAGGAGTAGTTCATTACATGTATTTGTCGGTGCATGTTGTTTTGAGAGAGAGGCGAATGGCGAATGTGAAGGCCACAACTTCTCCACAAGAGCATTTTGGAATTGTTGGAGTGTGAATTTAAGGAAAAGTACCATGTGCCGCATCTCTGCACCTTTCTCTCTAAACAACATGCACCGACAAATAAAGGTAGGGTAATTGACGTATTTCCTCATGGCAATGAGCAAATTTGCCAAAATGTTGTCGAATATCGCAGAGTTCAGCAATTGTGTTGGGCATTATGATTAGTTGCGGCCTTACGCAGTGCAATTCCTTCGTCTTTTTCCAACTTCATTCACACATTGCTTCATTGCAGTGAATCCAGCTTTGGTTGCTTCCCAATCGCCGTCAGCTTTACAGATTTTATCACCAGCTGTTTTTTAAGAAGAAATTAACAGGCTTGATTTTCTCATTTCATTTATACAGTAAATGTAACTTCTTGTGCAAAGTTACTCTAAAATTCAGTTGAAGCAATTTTAGGATCATAAAAGCACATACTGTATATTATTATTTATAGAACAAGATTCACACAGAGAATTTGAACACTCCACAAAAACACACAAACCAAGAACAATAACATCAAAATCTACTGGTGGCAAATAGTGTATGAAAACATACCATGTATGATATTGATGTTGACGGAAGCACTTCTGCTTTGATTGCATCTGTTCAAAAATGTGCAATTTAGTTGTGGAGCCTCCTTGGATGAGTTACAGGAAACAAGGGTTGAAGCTGTGTAAAACACTGTTTCAGAGGTATCTGCAGAACATAAACATGAAATATGTCATACACTGTCAGTGCTCAGAGATTCACTTACAAGAATATGAACAAAGGAAAATGTACTTACTGTCAGGTCCTGATTCACGTATACTCGTTGTGATGCCTTTCTGTTTCCATGTCACACCATAAGGTTCATTGCTCTTCTTTATCTCACATTTGACTGTTACTCGAGCAAACTGATCACTCTCACTACAGTCTGGAAACTGTGGGGCCGTGGTGATGCTGATGCGTGGGAGGAGGCATGCATCCAGTTCAGCGGTGTCAATGTGCAATACTTTGGTCAAATTTGACTCTTGAATGTAGGTGCACGTGTACTTTCCTAAGGAAAAAGTGTTGATGAGTAAATGATTAGAGTCACGTTTTAAATCAAACCTGATCCATGCCATCACAATGACAATGACAAACTTAATAGTATATTGCTGTAACTGTTTGGCTGTCAATCAATTAAAGAAATATTTTAGCACAATTAAAAGTGTTTTTCAAAATTGCTCAGGGGGATTTGAGTGTTAAATAATGGATAAATATGGCTATACAAATGTAACTATTATATTATTTAACAAAAACAATGACTAGTACTGTAATAAATACAGGTTTCAGGCAGCAACTGATTCAAAACATGGGTCAGGTCAAAGGTCAGTATAACATTGTGTGTGATATTGTGAAAGGAATTTGCAATAAAACATGAGCATTAAATTCACAATGACACTATGATATGACTGTCAGAATTTATTTTTCTTAACTTTGATGAAGCGAACGCACCTGCCCACACGTCCGATATGTTTTTGATCGTGAGCTTGCTTCCTTTAGCATCTGACTCAATAAGTGCTTCTGTGCCGTTATATATGCCTTGGACCCTGTCCTGGTTTTTCCGCTGCCAGTTTGGGACCGTGTTCAGAGGTTGCGCTGTTGTGCAATTAAGCTCCTGAATGGAGCTGTATAACACAGGGTTCTCTGGCATCTCTAGATTGACAACACCTGCAAGAAATAAGAGATGAATCAGTATGAAATCCTTCTCAATATGGATTTAGGAGTTGTGTGGAGTTACCCAGACAAGGTGTTTATTGAACCTTTTGACTCTTTATTTAGTTGATTCCATACACAGTATACTGCACACATATAACACACACTGAATAGAAATACTGATCATTTACAAAATGTTATTTTGTATTTCAGTGTTTTTCACTGGAGGTACTATATTTCTAAAAAAAAAGTATATAATTTATTGGGAATATGAGTAGTACATCACTATAGTTTAATTACACTTTTGCACTAACTACTCACTTTACTACTAAAGTCTACCAAAGATTAAACTTTTAGATGGTGGATGGTGAGAATAACAATAAGAGAAATTAAACTTTTTTTCTTTTTTTTTTTACTAATGCATGTATGCAGAAAACAAAAAAAAATCATCATGAGATATAATTACCACTTGTTGTCAGCTCAAGGCTGGCCTGCAGAGACTCAGACAGGCTTTTTGATTTGGCCAGCAGATCTTCAGTATCGACGCGGGAAACAAAGATCACTTCAAAATCTACTATGATGCTTCCAAAACTGAAGTGAAAAAAAAAAAAAAGGATTTTATTCTCATATTGTGAAAACAAACCCCCAGTAAATATGATGCAATTATTTTATTTTTTTTAAAAGTCAAATACCTGTACTTAATAATTTTCAAAATGTCGAATCCTCTCAAAGTGCTGTACACCTTTTTTAGCTGAAAGGCAGCAATTCATCCGCTTTTAAGCATTTTTCACATTTAATTGATGCACAAACTCTTTATTTGGTTGTTGTTGGGGTTTTTTTACCTCTTCAACCAGCCTGTTGTTGCATTTGTTAAATTTTTCTCTGTCGTTCGTCTCCAGACAACCACTATAAGTCGCTCCCTTTAAATTGAAGGTCCCATTGAGGATAACTGTGGAGAATAAAGATGTTATGCAGTGTTTAAGATGGATAGATGGATGGATGGATGGATGGATACATACATACATACATACATACATACATACATACATACATACATACATACATACATACATACATACATACATACATACATACATACATACATACATACCTGTGTTTTCTGAAATACACATGTGAGCTGAGTTTTGGGAGAAGGAACATGTGGTGGAGGGGTCACAACATTTCTCATCAGATTGACAGACTCGATCACTCCACTTGTAGCCTGTTTTGCAGGTGCACTCTTTGTTGGCCGAGTCTGTCACATTGTCACAGGCTTTTAGGAGAAGAAGAAGAAAAAAGAGACTCAGTTATTAAACTTGACTGTGTAACAGTAAGATCAGATAATGCTCATACAGTATTGAAACATTAGAAAATGTGTTTACTTGTTGTCACATCGAGGGCATCAACTTTCAGGAGGGACGTAATATTAAAAGATGCCAGTAAGTGAGTTATGTTATCAAATGCACTTCTCTCCATTGTCAGTTTGGCGTAGAGCATCTGTGTTGACCTGTCTGAAACATGTAAAACAGACACTGTATCTGATACAGGTCAATACAAAGTTGCACAAAGCACAATGTGATCATTTAAAGTCATGTTTATCATCTTACCTTGTCCAGTAGCCTGTAAAAGCCAAGAAAAAAAAATTAGAGAAATGCAATTTATTGCTGTGCACTTTAAGCTACGCTAAGTTACTGACCAACCTGATGGATGTTTAGTCCCATGAAATACAGAAATATTAAGGCCCACATCCTGTTCCTGCAACTAATTAGAGAAATAGACCATGAGTACAACAGCTTTGCCAGGATGTGTTTGCACAAATGCAGTTTGTTAACTGTGTTTTTTAGTTTCAAAATCAACAACACAAGCTCAACAACTCAAACGAAAGTTAACTCCTTAAAATGAATAAAAGAAAAATGGGCTGGAAGAGAGAAGATGGTAAAAAGTTTAAAGTTTGACGTCCAAAATTTGAGATTTAAAAAAAAAAAAAAATCAGTTTGCAGGTTTCACTTGGCAAATATTTTCTTATTGCTTTATCCAATTTAAAAAATGTTTCCTCCAAATTAGATTTTTTTTTTTTTTTTTTGCATTCAATGGCCTTAATATGCTGCTGTCATATATTAACATCAGATTAAATGTCTAATATTTATCACATAACAGCACTGGATTCCTGAGATGAAAAAGAAGAACAACTAGAAAACGTAATATAACACTAAACAGCTATTAAACTAAGAGTCAATTGTTTTCAAATGCTGCTTTTTTAATTGCAGCATGGTATAGGCTACATAACTGGAGATATACATTATTGAAAGAAATCAATAAATCAAGAAAATCAATACAGAGAGATCAGCCAACCTGTTTCCCTTCCCACTGCAGCATCTCATGATGTGTCCCCACAAACGACCCGTCAACGCACTGATGGAGATGTTGCCGCAGCTGCATAAAAGGAACAAAATCATCAGGTGAAAGTTTCCCAGATACCACTGTAGCTGGTTGAGTTACTGCAGATATGCAAAATAAAAAAGGCTGTTATATGGGTCTAATTTGACTTTCAAAAGCAGAGCCTACGTGACGTTTGTGTTGTAAAATTATTCAGTTTGTCACACTAGAAAAAGTGTATGACTCCATCGGTGCATTTTTAAAATACACACATGACGTAGTGCAGACACAAAGCCCTTGGTTGTACTTTTGATGCATACTGTACAACCAGTGGCAGTTATTACACAAATAATACAGACAGATAAAAGTTGGTGGTTCGTGGTCTTGCATGCAAATATTTGGTGGAAAGTTAAACTTGTTAAGGTGTTGTGATTCAGCAAAGAGAAAGATGAAGAGCACAGAAAAGCACTGGTGCCCTTTTAATAATAGTACAACACATTTCTGCAATATCTGTTAAATGGATTGATGTGAAACTTGGTACAGACATTCATGTTCTCCAGAGGATGTACCCTAAAGACTTGGTTGGTAGTCTGACCTTGTATCTAGTGAAAGGTACAGTGCACACCTAGGAAATTCTTTACCATCAGAAATTAAATCCCAAACAAAATGTAAACATTAGCTTCTCAGAAGTCATTGTCGATACAGCACTTTATTAATGTTTAATGCTAAATTTAACTTGTGTTTTTAATCTGAAATGTATAACTGCAGCTGCGTTTATTTGTTCATGGTTCCTATTCGCTGTATTATCCACTGTATTTGTATCATTGCATTTATTGAATTCAGTACATTTTATTCTACTCTAAAGCCTGACCAGGGACAAAGACTGCAAATGAACTGAAGCTAGATGTTTTTGATGCATCACATTTTCCCATTTTCTGTGGCAATGTTGTATATATCCTCCCTGTTGAATAAACATTAAAATAAATAAATAAACATTAGGTCAAAATTTTCCCTCTTCTATTAAAAAAGAAATAGATAACACTAAATTACCAGTGGACAGACTGCCAACAAAATGGCACCTGGCCCTGTTGTGTCTAAATGCAACTTCACAGAGCTGCTACAGTATTTTTTGCTTTTCATTTGATGACATCAGACAGGAAACAAAAAGACTTTGCAGAGGCAAACACGCAGGTCCTGTCCATTTGCCTCTGCAGAGATAAGGATGGCGGTTTAGGTCCTGTATGTTTTCTGTATCTTGCAGTAGACCAACAAGAAGATATACACCCGTGACAACGCCACACACCAACAGTACACTGATGCAAATCCTGCTGGATTTAATATCAGAAATATATTTGAACATATTTGCTTATTTGATTAAAGGGGTTTTTCATCAGTAATGTAAAAATAAACACGGATTCTAGTGTTGTGTTCATATGTTCAGTTCAGTTCAGTTCAGTTCAGTTTTATTCGATTAGCATTTTGCATTGACACCTCTGACGGAAACACATCGCTGTTTTATATTAATTCGTATTTTTGGTCTTTTATAGACACCTAATCCTCTTAATTCATAACGACTCTCTCGAGTTTCAAACAGCCTCTGAGTACTGCAACAAAACATAATGGTTATGTACTTTAAACATAATTAGAGCCATTTTAAAATTAACTAAGTCGTAAAATTTAAGAGTCTTTGACTGTACAAAATAAGCGTACAAAATAAGCTGTACAAAATGTGACTCGTAACGCTCAATCATAACCTCTATGTGATTTTTAGATGTGAGGATCAAGACTGTGTCTAAATGTTTCTAAATTTGTGTGTTAATGACGGAGAAAAAAGTTATATATGGTAACATTCAACAGCCATACTGCAAATAACACCTGGCTGCAATAAAAGGCAAAAGAGCAGTGCACAGAGACATTTCAATGATGTGTGTTTGCAGACTTTTATGTCATGTTTATGGACTTTAGGAATCATACAACCCTGTGTTTAGGACTCTAAAGCACAGAGCAGCTTTGTGAAGCAGGGCTATTAATAAACATAGCACGGAAAACTAGGTAAGGCCAGGTTAAAGTCTAAAAGCATGCACAATATACTGTATGAGGAGAGGCTCTCAAACGCTTGCATAGTTCATGCCATCGAACTCAACTCTCATTCAACTGAAGAGAAACAAATGGACAAAACCAAGAAAAGAGTTAACTACAAAATCTTTAATCCTTTTTTAGAAAAGGGTTTTTCTGTTTCAGCTGCATTACAGCCAAATTACAGTCATACATATTTATCTCCCAACAGTATGACACAGGACCTTCATACAGCTGCAACAGTCAATTACCGTATATACAGAGATAAATAACAGTATAAAATCTTTCCAGTTGCTCTAAAGCTCAGTGGACACAGGTAACAGTGTGGTGCTGTGTTTTTACAATCAGTGATCGTGCACCTGAAGTTGACACCTGAAGTCATGATGTAAATCACGTGACTGTACAGTATGTAAAACGTTCTGGTTGAGTGGCACTCAAGTGTTTTCTAGGTACCATGGAGATGCCAGTACATAAAAAAAAACAAACTCCAGTGTTGACTGGACTTTGTTTAGCTTTGACCTCGCTGCAGGATTACACAGTGCAAACATTTTAATCCAGCCTTTATGGCAATGCAAAGCCGACAACAATACAGTTGTATTTTTGTCCAGCTGCTACTCTGTTTAAAGGTGTTTTAACGATTTTCCAGTTTCAGATAAGAAGAGTCTGTGCAGTCACACGGCTGTCTCGTGCTCCACAAAAGGAGCACGAGCATCAGGGAGAAAAGTCTCTGTCTCCTCCTGTGACACCCCGTCCTCCTGTTGAAAGGCTGCGCCGTTGCTTTCTTTGTGTTGTGGAGGCTGAGATGAGCGCTGGAAAAATAAGTTCATAATTTGATTAAATTAGATTTAATCAAGAAAAAGTATGATGATAGAAAGATTAAATAAATGATTTATTCAACTGCTCATAACCAGGACTTAAACACGAGAGATGGAGAGCGATATGGATGGCATAGATGGAGAGAGAGAAAGAGACAGATGGGAGGAGAGAGATGAATAGCGATAGAGATGGAGGTGGATGGGGATAGATGTAGAGAAAGGGAGAGAAAGATATATGGACGGAGAGAGACAGAGAGAATGAAGGAGAGAGATGAGCAGATGGAGCGATAGTGGGAGAGATGATAGAGAGGGAGATGGATGAAGAGAGTGATGTGGATGGGACAGATGGGGAAACGGAGAAAGACGGATGGAGAGACGATGCAGAGAAGACGAGAAAGAGAGTGCGCGAAAGCGACAGATGGATGACAGATAGATAAATATTTATTTTTAATTGACATCAAAACTTCAAATGGAACAATGTAAAAGTTTAAAATTAAAATGCAATCATTGTGTCAACGTTACTCGTTCTGTAATTCAACACCATCATTTCCTCACCGTCTGTCCCAGAGGAGTCACGCAGCACAGCTTCTTTTTGAGGCGTTCAGGCAGAAAGCAGAGCAGTTTCCCCAACAGAGGGTAAACTGTTCCTGGTGGCACGTCCTCCTCTTTCATTGGGCCTGAGTGCAAAACATAGACGTGTAATCATTTTACAGTCAAACTAAATATCTAAACAGAAGGTGCTGCAGTAGAGACGAGAGCATGTGAGGAGCCTACCTGTGAGGAAGCTGACGACCAGGCCGATTAAAATGACTGTGAAGCAGTTGAACGCGCTGTACCACATGTAAGACAACGAATAAAATCTCCTGAGTCCAGAGGGTCGGCTGGAGATTAGAACAAAAAGACACGATCAACCAGAGAAATAGAAACAAAACTAACTAACTGTGTCTGTGTGTGTGATTTATACCTCAGTGTGACATTGCTGAGTGCAGTGTGAATAGTGGTGATCGTCGTATTGTCTGACAGCAGCAGGACTCTGCAGTCGGGCGCGGCCGCCCTCGGGCCAGCGCCACGGGTCACGATGCTGCCGATGCCGATCCAGAAAGCCACCGCCAGACCGGCGCCCAGACCTGTGACTGCGCCCTGTGATAACGGCAGAAAGCGTGGCCAGTTTAGGCAAATAATCAGGAATGAAAGATAAAACAGCTGAAACCATCGCTGTAAAAGAGAGAACAGGCGACGGATGATGGAAATATGGCATTTATCTTAGGAACAAGAGTCTCCTCGCTGGTCCATGCAGATCAGAGGACCGCAAGAAAAAATAAGAGAAACTTTTCTGTATTTGAATCCATGTAGGAACACAGAACACAAAATAAAACATTAGAAAATACTTTTTGTCTTCGCTTTTTTATGTGAAATAATGAAAACTTAAAGAGGAACTATGCAAGTCTGGTTGGTTTTCCTAACCCTCCTCTCGCCCATGTGCATTTGTTTACAACAAAGCAGAAGAAAAATCGATCCATGGAGCGGTGGATAACATTACATAATGTCTACGATGCTATGACGTGTATATCTGAGTAGTCTTAACTGTGATAAATAAAAGATTACAGGTTACAGAGCGTGTTTGTGTGTTGGTGCCGCAGAGACTAGAGCTGGGACACCGGGTCAGCGCAAGTTAGTCACAAGTTTCTTTTCCATGTTAATGTATATATAATAATAATATAAAATAATAATCAAATAATTTAGAGCATGAAAATTATGACCAAACTAAGCACAGCAGTTTGTATAGTGATGTGGATCAAATATAGGGTTACACTGTTTACCGTCTCATGACTGACTACATGACGTCGTCCAACTTACGGTGGAGTTGGCCCAGGGGAAGAACATGCCGAGGGAGAACAGACCAAGGATGGGACCGCCGACCATGCCGAAGATTTTCAAAGCCCCCTGGTGTTCGGATGTAAGATGTAAATCAGTGCAGATTTAGCGAGGTAAAGTAAAAGTGTTGTTGGGTGTTTTTATTTCACTGTACGAGCTGTAAACTCACCTGCAGAACCGAGTCACCCATCAGGTGAGTCAGATAGGCCATGGCCAGACACAGCAGCCCGTAGGACATGGCTTCAAATGACACAAGTATAAATAAATAAATAATCCAGAAATTAAATGCCTGAGATAAATGATTTTGGCTATGAAAATGTTATTTATTTCTTTTGCTTCTGCATTTATCTTTCAGAGCACAAAGTTTATAGCCTCGTACCTGATACAGTTAAACAAATGATCATTTAAACATAAAAAAACAGCTGGTAATTACCCCCAGGATTTATGAAAGGTTTGAATTTGAATGATCACACTGTTTATTTATCACTGTGTGCTCTGTGTCATGCGAGATCTCACCTAAGGCTTTGGACAGCAGCGTCGCTCTGGCCTCCGTCATGGTGGGGACGTGTGGTTTGATGAGGTCCTCCATGGTCACAGTGGCCAGAGAGTTAAAGGCGGAGGAGATGGTGCTGCACAACACATTATATAACAATCAATTAACTGAGCGGATTCTTCACAGTGAAGATGTCTAATGGATTTAACACTGAGTTTGAAGTTTATTTTGTACATAAATCTAAAACTAATGCAGTCTTACACAACAGCCCTGAAATAATTAAATAAATAAATGCATTAAGATGATGTTTGTTTTTTGTGTTGAAGAGGTGTTGACTCCACTTTGAAAACACATAAAATCCAATTACCACAACTCCCACTTATAGGTAATTGTTATTTGTATTAAATTGTTTTTCTTTGACTAATTGTTTGCTGTTCGTTGTGTTACCGTCTCTGTTTAGATCTGCATTTATTTATAGCTAATAGATACTGTTTTTGTTGTTGTTATCTTAGATTATGCACCAAAATCATTGATTTCACTCCACTTGCATCAGATGTGTAGTGTTAGATTGAATCGTGTCAATAAAATAAAAGTAATTGTCTCCGGTGCTGCTGTGTCAGGCTGATTTGGATTCTGCTCATAGTGCCAAATATAATAATAACCCTTCAAAATATTCAGTCCACTTTAATTTACTTTGATTCTGAAAGTGTGACAGGTGAAATACAAGATTTTGCTCAAGTCAAACCATGTCACCGACTTCTATGGGTCAACAGGTGTTTTAACAAATAACTAGTAGCCAATGCTCTTTAACTCCTTCCAGCATCTTTGGTGTTTGTGGTGGAAGTGACACAACCAAAATCTGATGCTCACACCCTGGTTGCCCTGGATCAGAGCTGTAACTGACACGCTGACTGCCAGTGAGACGCAACGTAGGTGATAGGGTTCATATTGAGACTGTGGTGAGATTTCCATACCTGAGCGCTGCACTGAACAAACAAGCCACGAACAGTCCAGGCAGCCCAGGAAGACCTTGCAACATATCCATCACAAAGTAAATCACCATCTGCAGGAAACAGGACATGTGACAACATCTCATCAGTTCGGTTTGCATACATGGATAAGTCAATACATACTCTGACAAACACAAACGGCAGAAAGGACTAAAATGAAATATGCAAATACTTGTGGTGCTGTAGTTTTGCTGTCTGCTCTTCTACAGTATGTTCCCTGCACAATCATCACATTCATACTTTATACTAATATCTCCAGAGAACAGGAAAGTGAAATAAATAAATGTAAGAAAAATAGATGTTTACCAGAATTATGCAAATACAACAGTGGGTTATTTGCTTAAAAGGTTAAAGGACAATTCCGGGCAAATTCAACTTGGGGGTGTATGTTACTATCATTTTAGGTCTAAAAGAAGGAATGTGAAGATTTTCAGTTTAATCGCTCCTGTTTTGCGGTAGCTGTGTCTGTCCCCGCATCGCTACGGCAGCAATGAATGGGAGTGGATGCAAGTTCCGCTAGTTAGGCTGTTTACATCCCTCAAAGCCGCAATTTTTTTCAGATGGCTACTCAAGCATTTCCCGAGAAGTTTATTTACTTCAAGCAAGCTGACATGCTTGTAAAACTAGATCTAAAACTCACTGCGTCCATCGTAGAGGTGCCGTGCTTGTCCGAGTGATCCTCCCCGCAGTAACGTGCAAACATGACCAGCCCCATCACACAGCTGAGAGCCAGAGCCACCTGCAGGGAGGGAAACACCATGTAGCAGGACCTGCAGGGAGATGAGTGGAAAAACATCACTTTGTATTTAAAGATTCTTTACAAAACACATTCATATTTGATATTTAAATACTGAGAACTGAGAATAATACATAAACAAGGCCGAGTCTACAGTCATACTAACACCTCCTTTCCCATATCTATTGTATATTTGTGATAGTGTGTAATCGTATGTTGTGGCTGCAGCATGGGCGAATGGCCGAGGACAAACTTCTCACTTTGTGGGACAATAAAGTTAATCTTGTCTTGTCTTGTTTTTTGCATGTGCTCTCAGTGCACTTCTTTGTTCAGACCTCCTTGCAAGTCTTCAGCAGATCTAGTATTATAGTAGGCTACAGCACTCAAACCAAGGTTTCCTACTACACTGGGGCTTCAGTGACACATGTCTAATTTGTAAATCACTCAAAATAAAAGCATCAACAGCATGAAATGTAATATAATTTATAAGTAATATGTGTGTGTATATGTAAATATAAGTAATATCAATCACTTTCAGCATCTGAGTTTAGCATGTTGGCATGATAATGTTTTACTGAGAGTTGGTTATAAACCAAATGACTGAAGTTACAGTTTCGGCCTGATGATGGTGCTGGAGGAGAAGTGATTTATCTGTTAAGGATGTTGAGCATCTCCACATCCAAGATATTCCCTTCAGAACCAAAGTTAGTCTTATTCAGCCTTTGTGAATCATGAATATTTGTGCATTTTTACATCAGATGGGCGCCGACACTGATCAATACTGTCATTGAATGAACTAAAGGTGACATTTAACCACAGAGTTTGTATGTAGCTGAAATTCTCAAACTCATCAAATTCTCATTTACAATGTAAATACATGTGACACAGTGACCGAGGATGACACCTGCAGAGGAACAAAGCATGTCATTCAATCAGCCGGGGACTTTACATAACATACTTGTGTTATCTGTTGTTTATCTAACCAACGCTTTTAGAGATTCCTTGACTTTCCTTGACAAAACGCTTTCAATCAGAGTTCAGGGTGTGAGTATTAAAATAAAGATAAGCCATCTGAATCTGCAGCCTGCGCACCTGACAGCCTCCCTCTCCGTGCGCGAGCTGAGGTATCTTTGGACCTGAGCCTGGTTCACTCCGTACAGAGACAGCATGAGGAAGATCCCGCCCACCCCCAGAGTCCAGAAAGTGTGTCTCTCGGTGGGATCTGGATTCAGGCTGAGCGTGAGAGAAAACACAACACAGAGACAAAATGGTGAGTGTCATTCAGGATGCCAGAAGAGGAAGTGCGTGCTCGGGTATGTAGAGTGAAATAATGAGCATTTCAGTAAAACCACAGTGATGATTTCGCTAAGTAGCTCCCCCTGTCTGGTAAAAGTCCAGATCAGTTAAATTAAAGCAGGTTTGGGCTGCAAACCTCCAACCATGCAAATCCTGGATTGACCTTCGTGCAGATTCTACGACCAACGTCAGTCAGATGGACGCAGAAAAACCTGCTCTGATGAGAGCAGTGAGAGTGAAACACAGGTCGTTCTCCCCACAAACTTCAGTACGGACTTACTCCAGACCGGAGATGCGGTTTCCCTCCCAGACTTTCCTCCAAACTTCAGACACTCCACCGGTCTTCTGCACACCCACCACGATGACAGCCAGCTGCCCTGCAAACATCACCACGGTCTGAAAGACGTCCGTCCAGATGACCGCCTTCAAACCACCCTGTCAGGAACAGACCACACACCTGGGAATTAATCTGTTACATGGAACCATGATTCAATTTTATTTCTCTCATTTTCAGACTGATTTTGAGTACCAATGTTATTTTTGGAAAGCCTAAGAAGAGCGAATTAACCAAATCCTGAAAGATTAGTATTGTTGATGTCACAGAAACAGCCCGAGATAGTCATTAATATTCAAATGTCTCATTGAACTGTTTGAAAATGATCCATAATAACTCACCATTGTTGTGTACAATGTGCACACCAGGCCAGTGGCCAGCACTGTTCCCCATAGTTCAAATCCAGTAACTGAAACAAAACACAGCAGCATGTGTAAGTGTTGAACTGCAGATCTGATCCATTCAAAACAACAAAGTCGGGGGGGAGTGGGGATAATTCCTTCATACCTTTATTAAGTGCAAAGGCTGGAGTATACACACAGATCCCCATATAGATAACCTGAGTCAATAAAAAGACAAATCAAAATTTTCAAACGTACAGATTCTGCAGCAAATAAATAGACGCATCTCTTTTATTTAGGCTTTATTAAAATAAACCCATGCACTGCATTATTATCTGGGTAATATGGCCTCATTTAAAAAATAGTTTGACATTTTGGAGTTAATGTCCCTTTGTGTCTTGCTAGGAACTCCAAATGTGAAGCTACCGTCCACAAATGGTCATTTTTACACCTCAGTTTGTCTATGGAGGAAACAAATAAGACAACAGATAGATTCATGAGCGCCTGAGGCTCTGATAGGAAGGTTTTATTTTACTGTTTGGCAGAGCCAGGCTCAATGCTTCCACTTTTTCCAGTCTGTACACGCAGCGCCACATTCAGTTAACAAAACAAATATGCTCAGACACGACTGATCCACATGATTAAATACAGTTTCTTTCTCAATGTAAAGCTGTTGTGTTATGAATCTTAGTCACAGCTGGCTGCCAACTTTTAGCATCCTGTTCTCATGTTATCTTACTGTACTTAAAAATGTTCATAATTCCTACTTGCTTGCAGTAAAGTGCACAGATTTGATTTTAAATGAATGGAGAAGATGCACTGGTGCCATGCAGATAGAGTGAACTTGAGAAATTAGATTTTTTTGTTATTGGGAGAGAAAATCTGGACTGGATTGGTGCAGAAAATGTTGCACTCACCATTTGAGAGATGAAGGTCAAAGTTCCACAGATACGCACAACTTTGTTGAAGCGCAGTTCAAGATACTGTGAAACAAAACAACATGAAATTTGTAGGTCAGGAGCCAATTTGAATACAGTGCAACTGAAAAAATACAAAACAGGTTGAACGTACTTGATAAGCACTGGAGACCCGCAGTCTGTAAAACACTGGAATGAAAACATGAGCTGGAATGAGGAGGCCGAGGATATAGGCGCAGCCGATGAACCAGTACTGAGTACCGTGGGTGTAGATCTCTGCCGGCACTCCTATGATCGCCACGGCGGACTGGAATGAGGCGATGAGTGACAGGGACACGGGCAGACAGCGCATGCTCCTGTCTGCCAATAGGAACTCCTGTGTCGTGCGCTGGCGTCCTCCGGACAGAGCGTAGTACAGGCCGATGCCCATAGAGGCAGCGAGCAAGACGGCAAATATCACATAGTCCACGACAGCAAAGTGCTTCTGGTCGGACGGGTCCATTGTGTTCGTCCCCTGCCTGCAGCCGGAGAAGGTTTCTTCCTCCTGCAGTCGCACAGTCAGACGGATGGGAAACTTCTTTGTCCACACCCATCAGTCAGGAGAGTTCAGAGCCTTGAAGAAAAAGAAAACACTGCGAATGTGTTGGGAAGAAACTTCAGACACAAACAAATCACTCAAACACACTCAGGCTTTGGTCTAAATTAATGCATTTGTAACTTTTACAGTCCAATAACTCCTTATTATATTGTTATTTTATGAACAAAAATTGAATCAAATATGTGCTTTATACATCATCTTGCATACAATTCAATGCTTTTCTTTTCTGTGACAAATTTTCTGACAAAAACTCAAAACTATTAGTCAATAGTGAACATAATTGTTAGTTGCAGCACTAATTCTCCAGGAGTCCCAGGTGTGATATTCAACACACAACCAACCAACAAAAGCCAAGGAAATATTTATGCCTGAGAAGCTGGAAATGTTGAATTTTGCCATTTGTATTTAATAGTTTTTTTCCAGAAAAAAAAATTAATGATTATCAAGATTGCTGCAAAATTAACTCTCTTATCAACCAATAATTGCAGCTGTAGCTGACAGACAAACAAACAAACCTTCATACTCTGGATTCCCCTGAGCTGGTTTTCTGACAGATTCCTTCCTTTCCAGAAAAACAGAGAGAGGATAAAGTGTCTGTTGACTTGTCTGCCACCTTAACCAACCTGTTTGCAGCAGAAACACATTGTTACATGACACGGCCCAACGGCTGTGAAATGGGACTCACTCAGTGTAGACAAACCAAGGTCAAACAACCAACTGTGTCAACTTTCCCCTTATTATCCTGATCCAAAAATACTGACTGCTGCTTTGGAAATGTGAGGTTTAAAGGGGTAGTGTCCTTCTACTGTGGCTTCTGCAGCCATCGTGTAAACAAAACCAAAAAGACAAACAGAAGCAACCAATCTCTGCAGGTTTTGAAGGTCAGGGATTATTTAAACTTCAGCAAAATTATTCAGTGTCTCAACAAAGAGACTTTGTTTTCTAAACTTTCTCAATGACTAGTTGCCTCATAGATGTCAGTTAAGAGTGAAAGCCCTTTTCAAAGCAGGAAAAGAAGAAAATCCTCACATTAGAGAAGTTGGAGATTAGAGTATGATGAGTTTTTGTGCTTAATAAACAAGTCCAGTGAGTCATCCATTATAAAATAATGGCTGATTAATCTTCTGTCAATTGACTGACTGACTAAATTCTAGAGGAAAATTATAAAGTTTAACTAATAAATGGAACTCTTACTTTACTGGAAGACAGTGCCATGGTTATTTAATCTTTAGTCGTTATAAATAACTCTTTGCTGATTCAGATGTTGTCACTGCAGCTACTGACTTGACCCACTGACCCTCAAATCTGTCAACAGCTGCTGAGCTCCACTGAACAAATATGAAAAATATTAACAGCAGGAAATATTAAATATAGCCTACTAACAGCATATTAACATCATGAACAATTCGACACCAATATGAGAGGAAAGTGGTGAAAAGGAGCTTTTGAACAGGTGAAACTCAACGGTGACAGACTCACCTTTACATGTCAGCACTGCTGCTGTCATCCGGGTGAAGCTGTGGCCCCATGTTGCTGTTCACTAAGCAATGTTCAAGAGTGCAATGTTAACTAAAAACACCGTGTTTGTATATTTCGACAACAGCTTACGGACGCTACGGAGGACGTGACATTTTCTATTTAAAAAAAACAACAAAGAACACTTGTGATCTTATCGTGTCTTAAGTTCACGGAGTATTAACTCAACCCACCACCTGATCTGGCTCCATGACTCCACATGTGATTACAAATTGTTTTGAATCCACTTCCGGGGTCAGAGCTGTGGGCGGGGTTATGCAAAAGATTTACAGACAACAGAATACTCGTGTACTTTTTGTGGTAACTACGTTTATTACATTTGTTTTATCACTGTATGTACACGAAACGCGATTTGGTTAGATGTTCAAAACTATATTGGAAGAAAAAACGGACACACGATCATCCAGCTGCAAGAAAATGATTTTTTTGTACAACTTATTTTATTATATGCAAATATCACATTCAAAAAATGAACCGACTCCAAACCAAGTTTCACCAAGTTTTTGCACGAACTGTATAGCACCACTATTGACGGACTGGAAAACCAAAAGGCATTAAAAACAAAGTCTATTTTGGTCAATTTTTTTTATTCTTTTTTAAAAATAATTGTTTGTTTATTTCCCGTTACTCTTTTCTGTATATCTTTGGTCGAAAACATAGACTGTAAGGTCAAAAACAGTATTGTTCTGTATATAACTGTCAATAAAGCATTTTTTTATGAAGAAAAAGCTGTAAGAAGAAGAAGCTGTAAGTCGCAATATGATGACGCAAACAGGAGCCGCCAAAATCAAAAACTTGTAGCTTGTAGCGACGACTACTTTCATATTAGCAAACACGAAATAGATTTAAAAAAACAAAACAAAACAACGACAGCAACTTGACAGAAACATGGACGGAGCACCCAGGAAAGGTAACCCAGACTGTATGAAGCTACAGCGGCTGCGAAGGAGCTTATTGTGACACAGTTACGATGCTATTGCTAGTGCTGTGCTAATGCTAACAGCTTGTTTATGTCCCGTCTGAACGTCGATAAGTGCGCGTTTTTATTTATTATCCTTTTATCCTCAGGTGTTTTAAGTCAGCTGAGTCTGCTGGAGGTTCAGGCGAGGAGTCGTAAAGGTCTTCCCCAACAGCAGAGTCGTGTGAACCGGTTGAAGGCTGAAGCCGAGGCGCTGAGGATCCGGAGAGATCAGCTGAAGGCAGAGATACAAACACTGGAGGTGATGCATGAGATGTTGCTTATATCTTCGTTAAGTTTGCATACACGAGATAACACACACAACACAAGTCATCTATGTTGTAAATTATGTCCACAAGAGAAAAATAATGCTAGTGCTGTGTTCAGTCAGTGTTGTAAATGATGAACTGTACATGTACACATACACATACAATACACTATAACCAGTCCATAAGCAGGGCTACCAAGTTTCAGAAAATGACAAGAGTGAGACTTTAGTGTCACGATGCGCATGCGGTCGGTGGTGAAAAAAGTTTGGCCTTTTTTAACATCGATTTGACCTACTTTAATGTCGATTTATGCTTTAAAGGATAACTTTAGTTTTTTTACAACCTGGACCTTATTTCTACCATCAAATACGATCATTTAATCACCCTGACAAGTTTGGTGTCATTTGGAGTCGTTTTGACGAAATTAGCCCCAATCGAGCGGCGCGTATATCCGTATAATGCGAGAACACGGGGCACCCAATGCAGCCTCTAAATAACACATTATCCGCCGCAAAATTTGTTCATTTCGCCAATATTTTGTGATGATACACTAGTGTTATTCCCCTCCGAGCCCGTGGTGGCATGTTATCAACATCCGGCTCCTCCAGGCTGACCTACTAACCTCTGATCTGGATGATGTCATGTCAATATATATTTTCTCTTTCTTTCTCCTTGAGTTTTATATGCCTCTATATTCTAGATTTGACGCCTGTCTTAAATGTTTATTGTCTGCATAACCCTAACCCTCAGAGAAACAAAATTTCGATCCTCTGTATGTCCTGGAGATATTGTAGGAGAAACTGATGGGGCCCCTCCAAATTGAATGTGTTTCCATCATTAAATTACAATAATCTGCACCGGTTTTCTTTATAAAGATGAGTGTACCGGTGAAAAAGCATCCCTCATGTTTCCCCTTTTCACACAAAATTGTAGGAAAACAAAAACAATACACTGATATTGTTTAAAATATTGCAAAAGATTGTTTCTGTTTAACGTTATGCATTTTTGAGATCATTTCATCTTCCACTCACAGAACAGAAACATTAACAGAAATTTTGACCAAAAAGCTGATGACTTGTTCTGTGTTTGTCCTGCTGCAGCGTCTTCAGAAACTGAGGACTTCTATGCAAAGACAGGGTACAGATGAAGAAGAAGAGGAGGAGGAAATGGACGGAGACTCCGGCGACTCTGAGCTACTGCAGCTGATGGCCAGACATACACAACTGAAGGAGCTTCTACATGCTCATCACCTCATCGGTATTGACATCCAGGTGTTTTATGAGAGGTTGTCATCAATGCCATATGTGACACGTGTCTCAGACTCTTTATCAGTCTGTCTTAGTTTCTCTCTCTCGTTTATTTTCTGTTGTCACCAGGTGGGTATGACATTATAAAGACTCACCAAGGCAAAGCCGTCTGTGTGTCTGTGGCCACGGCTTTTGAGGGAGTCTACCTGGACACTTACAATCTGGAGATAGATCTGAAGCCAAAGCTGAGGATCAGTCGTCATAACGTTCCCCCGTTCATCCCCCTGAACAGCCTCGCTGAGCAGAGCAACATGCAGAACAACATAAGGGCTTTCCTGGACACCCTCAGCCTCCATCTCAACGGCTTTGCTGGACGCAAACAGCAGCTGAAGCTTGTTAAGGTGACAGACTTTGTTTTTTGTTATTTGGTTAAATAATAATAACAACTTTATTTATATAGCACCTTTAAAAACACAAGTTTACAAATTGCTTCACAACATATAAGAGACAAGTCACAAAGGTCATAAAACCATAAGAGATGGACCGCCCAAGCGACACAGTAACACATGCAATACAAGAACTCAACAAGGAATTGAGACCAGAAGGACTCAAATTAAAATGCAGGATGCAATTGATTAGATAAAATAAATAAAAAAGGGTGGGTATACATGATTAAAAAAATAAAAATAAAATGGGATACAATAAGATAAGAAAAGATGGGATAAAATAGCTAAAACCGAAGAGGGTGTAAAGTAAAACTAAGAACATCTGAGTAAAACTATGAGATAAAATAGATTATGCTGATGAAAGCCGACAGTCTGCTCGCCGTATCTCCTCGCGCAGGTCGTTCCAAATCTGGGTGTATGTTTTCTGTTACATTTGTTCCCTGCAAAAACTTACCTTAACAAATGTTTTTTGTAAATGTTGCACAGAGGCCACAATAGGCAATAGCATGCATGCATTATTATCGAAAACTGAAACTCACAGTAATACCATCTGTGTAGTAGTAGTAGAGCAATCTGCTAGTTGTTCTCATAATGTCTCACTGTGTCCTCCCACCTGTTTGTAGGAGCAACATGAGTCTGTTGAAGTGATGGAGAGTAACGTCCTGTGTTCGATACTGGTGCTGATGCTGACTGTGCCCAGTGGGAGGCCTGCTGTTCTCTGCATGCTGGACTACACCGACCACACCAGAAGCCTGCCCACCAGAGTCCACTTTGAATGTGAAGGTAGGATGGACAATTATATTTGTGCCACTATAGACGGTAGTGGTTGTTTAATTTAATAGAGGAAAGAATCAGTGTTGCCTTAAACATCACAAGCTGAGAAGATGAGTTTCAAGGCAGTTAGTGTTTTGTCTATGGTATTACATCTGTATGCATGAGCGTCTGTGACAAACATAACTATCATATTTAATATGTGAATAGTACTGAGCTTTACATGTATTGACTTTAGCATAAGAAATTTTATTGACCCCACTTGTGGGAAATTCACTTGCAACAGTAGCAGAGAAGTACAGGACAAGTGAAAAAAGGGAATAAAATAAAAAAGGAATAAAATATAAAGGCATTCACTATGTACAAATACACATAAACAAAAATATGTACTGTTAATTACAAAATTATTTAAATAGAGAAAAGGCTGTATTAAATATACACAATACAAGTAAATGTACAGCTTGTATGAATTAAGCAAGGTAAAATACGCAAGAATAAACTATTCAGAAGAAAAACCACATAGAAAATCCTTAGCCAAAAAATATAATAATGCTGTTATTAAGCATACACATTTAATCCGTTTGGTATAATTTTATTCTATTGAATCCTATTTTACTACTTTGTTTTGCAGACAAGGAGCTTCCTGGTTCCCCAGAGTGGAAGAACAACTGCAGCCTGCTCATGGAGACTCCTGTGCACAAAGCTTTGACAACTATGAGAAAGATGAGGCATATTATTTGATTATTTGATATTCAGTCAAAAACAAATTGTCTTTACATCTAACAGAAATATGTACATACTTCATTCTTATTGTTTATAATAAAAAATGTTTATCGTCTTGATGTTATAAATGTTGAGCTGTGAGTAGATGACAAAGTTGTGTTAATGACTTTCAAGTTCCTCGAAAGTTTCCAAGTTTTCTTTGTCCTTGAGACTCTGTAAAAAATCTGTCACCCTCTTGTGTAACATGTCTCTCTGGAGCTGCCTCACTCTCTCCGCTTCCTCTCGGGCTTTCTGCCGTTGCCTGGCCAGTTCTTTTTGCGATATTGAGTCAATAGTTGCGATCTTTTTCATCTGCATGAGAGACACGATGCTCCGGATGTTGTTTCTGTGTCTGACTGGAGCGGCGGTGGGTTTCACCGACGCAGGTGGAGCCGACACCGTCCGACTCGGCTCCACCGGTTCAGATCCATTTCTGGAGGACAGACCTGTGCCATCAGATGTGTGAATACCTCTGAAGTTCACGTCGGTGTTCTTGTGCTCTCCAATTTCTCTCATGGCGATGTTGACTGTGGCTTTAGGTTCACAGATTTTGACCATCACCACTTTCCTCTGTTCGTTCATCAGCGAGTCCCGTCTCTGTTGAAGCATCTTGCAGGTGTAGCGATGCTGTTTGTCCAGCATGTTCAGTTTTTGCTGCAGGTCTCTCTCCTCTCTCTGGCTGAACACTCTCAGCTCCCTCAGCAGCAGAGATCGTCTGAACTGTTCATCCATTTGTACAAAGGCTCAGAGGAGAAAAAACATGTCTTCAACTCAGTTTCTCTCACTTAACCTGTCACTTTTTAATTTTAAATTAAAGCCAATAATGTGATTTTCTTCTTACCTGATTTGTGTGCATCATCCCCCAGAGTGCAGTTAAACAGGAGTGCCTGCTGCTATGGCTGTCTCAGTGTGTGAAATATAATAGCGCCATTGTATTTAAAGTGAAGTGGAAGGGATTATTAGTAAATGCAAGTGAGCTGTTGACAGATTGAATTTCCAGTTGCCTGAAGAGCAGAGTCACGGGGCTTCTAGCAGCTCACACAATTGATAAATAACAATGACTCAGTGCTCGGGAGAATAATGCTGCCACTTCAGTCTCACATGCCATGATCTTTTAAAAATGTTTTTAGGTCTTAATTAGATTAAGTGTCATCATAATATAATTACAGTACTCCTAAAATACAAAAGAGAAAGTATTACAGCTGTTGTAAACTACTGCACATTTAATACATTTTCTATGTATTATCATAATGTCTTACAAATACTGATGCCATATGTTTCCCAGAAAAAACTAATGTTTGAAACGTTTACCAAAATAAACCTCAAGTATCTACACAATAGGCTAATACCCGATATTATTAGTTGGAAAATTAATACGTGATTTAGTGATTCAAGTTGTTTCAAGCTTTTTTTTTCTTCAGCATGTTTTAGGACATTTTAAAATATTATCTTGCGCTTTGAAAACGTGAAAAAAAAACTTTAAGAGCAAACCATTCGATATCGAGAAAATAGTCAATATTCATTGTAGTGCGGCCTCCATTTACACTGTACACTGGCCAAACTATAAATATTAGGCTATATTGTTAATAAATCACAGTTTTTTATTAATTATTTGACTATGAAGCCCATATTGACATTTATAGGTGTATAATATTTGTGAAATGTAGGCATGAAAAACAGCAACAAAGAGCAACGAAAAACAAAAAATAAAGCAGGTCTGTAAAAGCAGTGCTGCAGTGTCCCTTTAACTCCGGTACCGGAGGTCCTGCCTCCTTCGCGGTTCGATCCCTCCCGCGCCAAACTGACGTCGTGCTCGTGGGTCATCATGGCTCCACAAAACCTCCCAAAAACTGTCCCAGTCAATTCAAAGTCGTCGATCAGCTGTTGACATCCTCATCTGGTAAGATCATCTTTGATTAAATACTTGAGCACAATTTCCAGTGAACAGAGCCACGCGCCGTTAAATGGTCAGCTCCTATTGGCTGGTTTTAAGAGTTGAACATTCTCTTCTTCTGATCGAACTTGTGATAATAACTATGTTTTAATCGATCTGGTGAATCAGTTTTGAAACTTTAAGATACTTAAATGTGCATAAGTGAACTCGATCCTGACATTGCAGCGCGTCCGTGTTGCGAAACGACCTGTTTATGTAATCCTGGATAATTCACTGACCAAGGAGTCAAACCAGTACTGTTTTATTACCACTGCTTCCTACTCTCTATTCTTCCTTCTGCTTAATAGTTCTGTTATGAGCATCCTATAGTGCTCCACCCAAATCTCTGTCTGTGTTTTGAGACTTAAAAAAACCACTAATACTTTCTTTCTTCAAAAAAAAAAAAATATATATATATATATATATTGATGTGGTAAAACATGTCTGTGGAAAAGCTTAAAAATCAGCATAGCAGAAAGGAGAAGGAGAATTAAAAAGAAATCTGATTAATCTCATAACTTGTATTTTCCAGTTATCAAGAATCCTAATTATTTTACATATAAACATGCATAATAATAATAACTGGTGCTCTCTGATCTGTTGCACATTTCTCAATCAAATCTTAGCTGCCACTGCCTGGGACTGTCAGATGCATCACATTCTGCACACTGGGAGATTTTTATTGGGAAACACCCACCAGACAGTAAGTGCTTCAAACTTCACATCAAAAATTTTCATTAAAGCTGCTCCAGTGTTTTTTTAAGTAAGTGTTAAGAAGCCTGTCTGACTTTGGCTCGAAGGCCTGGCGCAAGTGTTGCTCGAGTTTTGCCAAGATGATGCGGGCAGTGTGTGTCGATGTACCAGGAGGACCGGAGAATTTACTGCTGCGGACTGTCCCCAGGCCTCAACCTAAAGATGGAGAAGTCCTGGTTAAAGTTCATGCAACTGCCCTCAACAGGGCAGATTTACTACAGGTACAGGACAATGCACATTCACAGTACAGTCTACTGTCAATATGATCTCGTAACACTTGGTTCGTGTTTTCCACAGAGGCGAGGGCTGTACCCTCCTCCCCCAGGTGAGAGTGACATCATCGGCCTGGAAGTGGCTGGGACCGTGGATACGCTGGGCCCTGGGGTGAAAAGAGGCTGGAGGCCCGAGGACAGAGTCATGGCCTTGCTCTGTGGAGGAGGATATGCAGAGTATGTAGCTGTGCCCGAGGAGCTTCTCATGCCCGTTCCCCCGGACCTCACCCTCTGCCAGGCTGCTGCCATCCCAGAGGCCTGGCTCACTGCTTTTCAGCTGCTGGCTCTCGTAGGTAAAAACTTTTTTTTTTTTACTTTGAACAAGGAAGATAAGTAAGTTAACAGGTTGATTCGCACCCTCAGTGTTTTCACTAACTATTAACACCAGGCTGATGAGCTGTGACTTCTGTCTCCTCCATCCCAGCTCAGGTGAAGGAAGGTGAGGTGGTGCTGACTCATGCTGGAGCCAGTGGAGTAGGAACAGCTGCCGTTCAGCTGGCTCGTCTGTTCGGGGCCGTGCCCGTCGTGACTGCAGGGAGCTCGGAGAAGCTGAAGATGGTGGCGGCGCTGGGAGCAGCGGCTGGGTTTAACTACAAGGAGGAGAGCTTTGCACAGGGAGTTCACCGCTTTACAGGAGGTGAGATGTTAGCTGCACTGACACTTCACTCTGCTGTTCCATTATTTATGGAAAAGTTCTGCAGAATTTTCCTTTGGTTTTCTACATCTTCGCTCCCACTAGGCTATTTATGTCAAACAAATGTTGATGCAAAATGTAACACAAGTCTCTGCCACAAGGTAATTCTTAAATCTTCTTAAAGCTGTTAAAGCTCTTAAAAATATAATGCACTGGATGCAATCTATTACATTACATTACAATCTATTGTAATATTGCACTGTATAAATTATTTCAATATGAGGCTATATTATTGACGTGAATAAAAAAAAAGCTAAATAGAACTAAATATAGGCCTATATTACCATTAGGAGGTCAGAGTAATAACTGGTATCTGGATCACAGCTGGAGAGAAATGACTTTGTTGTATTTCCGCAGGCAGGGGAGCAGACGTCATACTCGACTGCATCGGTGGGTGTAACTGGGAGCAAAATGTGAGCTGCTTAGCCATGGACGGCCGGTGGGTGCTGTACGGCACCATGGGTGGCAGGACGGTCGAGGGAGATCTTCTGGGCAAACTGCTCTCCAAGCGAGGACACCTGCTCAGCAGCCTCCTCCGCTCTCGCAGCCTCCAGGTGAGAACTCATCATCATCCGTAGTAAAACGCCTGCTTGTACCTGTCTGTGTTGATGACTGATTAGTGCTTTGTATCTCCTCCCTCGCAGTACAAAGCCGACCTCGTCAGCGCTTTTACAAGCAGAGTGTTGCCACATTTCTCTGGGCAGGACACCTCCCTGCGGCCGGTGATTGACAGCACCTTCGGCCTGGAGGACATTGCAGAGGCTCACAGGCACATGGAGGCCAACAAGAACATGGGGAAGATTATCATTAATGTGATTCCACAAGAACAGGAAACTAAATGATGAACAGTTACTGTGATTTTAACAGATATGTACACAAATATAATTGCTTCGAAAAACACATGTGATCTATCATGTCAACGAATCTTTGAAAATTACTCTTCTCACACAAATGTTAATCATGCAACATCCTAATATAACAGTCCACATTTTGTTCTGTATGGTCACAATCGTGATAAATGGTTTAAGATTACCCACCTCTAAATGTTTGTTATCAGTATTTTGTGCACACCCTTGCTGGCTGTTTGATTATTACTGTAATATTATTTTCGAAGAGAATGAAATAAAGTGATTTTGCAATAACATTGAAGGCTCAATGAGACCAAAAAATTAATGACGTAGCCTACAGTTTACGGGACTAACAGAAAACAACAGAAACGTGCACACATCACTAAAATGGAACAAAAAACAACAAAAGGTTCACTTAATCACACACATAAATTATTTTGATGGATTTTTTTTTTTGCTTTGTTATGAAGTGATCATTTAAAAGTTTGGCTAAATTTACTTTATAAAGAGCAGAAAACTAGTTTGTTTTATGAATATTGGCAAATGTAATAATATTATATACCATTATACCTGCATATTATATAGCCTAATATAATATTATATATAGACAGTAGACCGGTAGACACACGCATTGTTTTTTCTCGCGTTTTTTCTGTCTCTCCCAAAAACTTTATTAACAAGTGAAACTTCCTGCTTCTCGCCGCCGGTGTCGTCTGAACTTTTCCTCCGGTGTTGAGGGGGAGAGGTCCTGACTGAAGACACCGTGGTCCAGCTTCACTTCATGGACTAAACTTTAAAGACAGTAAAAAGGACAACTTCCGGACTCTATGCTTCGACCACAAACATCGATACCAATCGATCCGGTATGTATTAGAAGAGGTGACCAGCTTGTCACCACCACCGTCTCCTCCTCCGCTAACGTTACCACAGGCAGCAGCTAAGGCGGTTAGCACCTGAACCCGCGCGGCTTTCAGCACGAGGAGGATAAAAGGATAAAAACCTGCCACAAATCTGAACTCGAAACTTGCTACTGTTTATTAATAATTTAATCCGCTTTAAACTGGTTTCATTCAGTCAATACTTCAGGCTGTCAGGATGTTCGGCGGCGGCATGTTTAACTTCACCTCCTCTGTTTATTTACTTCCTCACTCACAAGTCATGATGTGGATACAGGACCTTTTTTACTGGTTTGATCTTTTACTGGTTTCCTCTTCTTTTTTTTTTCCTGGTTTCTGTGTCACAGCCGCCACACAGATCTGAACCATGGAGGATCCAGACAGACCTCAGAGGAAGATGTCAACAGCAGGAGACAGTTTGTACAAAGTCCTGGGCCTGGAGAAGGGAGCATCTCCAGAGGACATCAAGAAGGCCTACAGGTGTGTTTAGAGTTTAGAATAAAAAAATAAACTCCTGCACCTCATATATATACACTCACAGTGCCCACTTTATTAGGTTCACCTTGCTTGTGTTGTCCTAATACCTTGTGGCATAGAGTCAAGGGAAAACTGTATTATCAGTGAAGGGCAATTGGCTGTACAGCCAGCAGCAAGCACCGCTTAAAAAAAGGAAAGACATAGAGATAATCCTGGAGTTCAGTAGCTCTACTGTACCTGCTGAGGTTTATAATAGCCTGCAGTTTTACAACACAACTTAACAACACCTTGTTGTCTGTTTTTGATCTGTGGTTAGTTAAACCATAACAGAGGTAAAAGTCCGGACAGGTTCGATGAAAACGCAATAAAATGTTTTCATAAAAGTCTTGTTGACGTTGCACTTCATCAACGTGATCCTCGTCAGCTTCTCGTCAATGACATTTGTGCTTCTCCTCTGCTGTCTTTTTCCTGAAATCAACTGTCATCTCTTTAGCTTTTGCCACATTGACATTAAAAATGTCTCTTTACACCAGTCAGTAAACTCATCTGGAGCAGGACTTAGTCTGGTTCGTCATTATGGAGCAAGGACACAATGGCAAACTTAACCATGTGACGACCCACATGCTGGCCTCGTATATAAAACAAATAACAAGAGGTGAACCAGTGGAAGAAACTGGACATCTAAGCTGAAGGAAACGGTGTAGACATCAGAGGAGAACAGAGTCCGACTGGTTGGAGCTGATGGAGGGGCTCAGATAACTCTCTCCAACACTCTTTCCAGCTGCAGAGCAGATGTGCACCACATGCCAGGGCTGGAGGCCGATACGCCACAACAGCTAAGACCTGAAATGTGAGAATGCGCAGACTTGAATGCATCTGGATGTCGTGCAGATGTCAGGATCAGAAAAACCATGAGTCAGACCTGCTCATCCCAGTCAACATAACATATCTGAGCTGATCCCGTTCTAACCACGCGCTGACGGTCGAGACCCCGTCCACTTTAATAACAAGAGCATAGAAAACCTCATATCGGTCTGACACGTTCAAGTTAACGTCCCTGGAAAACGCACTAAAGAGCTGCTGCAAATGATCTTTCACATATTTTCTTTGACAGAGTTAAAGAGGGATTTCTACAACATTGTGTAAGTCTGGACAGATCCAGATCAGATGCTCCAGAGCAGCTGTTTCCTGTTTGCAGCAGTAACATGTGGTTTGTTGTGGTCATCTCACACAGTCTGACGTGAGATCAGCGAGCAACTGAGGCTCCACATGCCAAGGCAGATGAAAGGACAATTAATTGCATGATTTATTTTTTTCCTTCCTTCCTTCCTTCCATTTATTTTGAAGTATCTCTAATGTTGTCGAGCTGTATGGGTTGAATCGTCCTTTTTATCTATTTTGCATCTAAATAAGGACGAAAATTCAATATGAATCCGAAATGACCAAACGCCTATTTATTTATTCTTTGATCAATTAGTCTCTAATGTTCTCCACCCGTAGCTCTAAGCTTCTGTAATTTCAGCTTAATTTAAAACTATTTTGCTGACATTTTGAATGCTTTCATCCAATTATTATTGCAGTTATCTTTGCTGTTCTTCAATAGCATGACCTACTTTTTTTTTTTTCTCTCTCTCTCCGTTACGTCCTTTATCACAACATGTTATCATAAAAAATGGTTACGAAGCACTGATAAACCCTTGTTGTTTTTTTTACAAACATAATTTGAAACATAAATGTCTTCCTGTCTTTCGCAATATTCAGGTTTAGTGACTGTCTTCTTGACCCAATTTCTCACATATATTGATTTAAAAGTGTTTATATTAAAAACAGTTCTGGATTTACGATGGTAAGTTCTGGTGTAAATTGATGGATAGTGTTTTGAGCTCCTGTTGAAAGCAATAGGTGTCAATAATAACGTCAGATTTCATTCTTCGCCGTGAAGGAAACTGGCGCTGAGGCATCATCCAGACAAGAACCCAGACAACCCAGAAGCCGCTGAGAAGTTCAAGGAGATCAACAACGCCAACTCCATCCTCAGTGACGAGAACAAGCGGAAGATCTACGACGAGTATGGATCCATGGGTCTCTACGTGGCCGAGCAGTTCGGCGACGAGAGCGTCAAATACCACTTCCTCATGACCAGGTGTTGGTTCAAGGTGAGAGGCGGCGAGCTGGAATGGATTTGGTTGAAATTTGTGCATGTTATATTTGAATTTTGCATTGACGGTATTTGTTTTCCTCTGCATTCAGGGCCTCGTGATATGCTGTTCGCTTTTCACCTGCTGCTGCTGTTTGTGCTGCTGCTGCTTCTGCTGCGGGAAATGCAAAGGGCCGGAGGACGAGCCGGACTTCGCCTACATGGACCCTGAGGATCTGGAGGCAGAGATCAGAGAGCAGGAAGCAGGTGAGCGGCTTTTCACTCGAACTCAGCAGTGCAACGGATGAGGGCGGGGAAATGGAGAAAATGGAGACAGAGGAGCCGTGTTGTATTGTTTAGTGGATGTCAGATTAATGACTAGGTAGATAGTGCAAAATAAAATGTAAGGTGCAGTGAACATAGTGCATAAAAACATAAGAAGTGCGCAGTGAGTGCTCTTAAGTATTTCTTCTTCATTGTTGCAGTGAAATGTGGAATTCAAGACCGATTTTTGTATTTTGATCCGTTGAGGCTGATAAATCACAGTAATTATTGATCGTTCAGCTCAACATAAAAGCTGGAAACTGGGAGCATTCATTAACATTCAGCACGTTTATTTTCTAGTTTGATCCTCATTTGTGCCGTTTGTATTTTGATCCGTTGATTACCTTGCAAAAAATAAAACGTAGGAATGGGCTGTGTTTCATCAGTAATTACTGAAGTCTGGTCCTAGGGAGGAAAAGGTTCAGTCTCAAAACATAAAAGCTGGAAACTGCTCTGACTCTGGCTGACACGTACAGTAGCGTAGCCGCATCCAGAGTTTCCCGACTTCTGCTCCCGGCGAAGAAAGAGAAGGAGAAAAAAAATGCAAATTGTCTTGTATTGATCCTCTTTGGTTATTGCACTAATCAAACAAGATGTAACCTGTTAAGAAATGAGCTTTAGCGCTGTAGGGTGGAAGGATTTTAACTGTTTCAACAGAGCGAGGCTGCAGCTTCGTGTATTGATCCTTAAATGTAGTTCTTGTGCAGGAAAATAAAAAAAAACTTCACCGGTGGAGTTTTCTTTGTGTTTCTAGCCACAGCCGTCCTTCTGGTTATTGTGTTAGAAAACAGCAGGTTGGTTTTTTGCTCAGTGTCGACTTGTGTTTCACAGCAGGAGATCATGTCATAATAATTCAGCCGAGCCCTAGCGCTGCCAGTGACAGACCAGGTAAGGTTGTCTTGTCTCTTCAGGTAACGTTTGCTCTGTGCTGCTCGACTCCTCCAGCAGAGTTCATCTAATTGAAACTCCTAACATCGCTGTAGTGTTGAATCACACATTAACCCTTCACATGCCGGGGATTTCTCTCTAAAACGCTGCGCTACAGGTGGGGCCGGAGGTTTAGAAGAGAGTCGAATAAAGTGGTTTCTTTGTATGATCCACATCTCCTTGGCTGAGTTTGCTTGCTACAGTATCACTAACTCATGTTGCTACAGTCATACCATCGGTGTTGAGCAGAGGGAAAAACACGCTAAAGGTCCAGAGCAGTGGTTCTCGATCTGGGAGACTTGTGATCTAATGAGGAAAAGGCTCATTTGTATATAGAAGTCAAAAAGGTTTGAGAACCACTGATCTTCTGCAGCTTTCTGCTTCTTGTTGAAGTGACTCAGAAAATCCCAAACCTATTACTAACCCTGTCATCTGTCTTTGGTTGTTGTTGTTTTCTCTTAAAACATTTGCTCCATTCTCCACGTTGCTGCTGCTGCTGCTGCTGTATAAATGAAGCCTGCGTAAATTCATGCAGGACACGGAAGTGCCAGCCCCAGCTGTAGTCAGCTGACAGCCAGCCCATTAGTCTCTGTCCAATCACATTCATGCTCCTACCATAGGCGGTCTATTTAAATGTAGGCTGTCACACTGATTTCCCCCTCGACACGGCTCTGATCGCTGCGCATTGCTGCGCTGGAAAAGCTTGCCTCCTCCACCCCAGCCTCCACCTTCTCAGTGTGCTTTCTTCCACTCATGTCTCCCTGGAGCGACATAGCATGCGCTTGTCCATCCAGGGAGCTCCCAGAGTGGAGCTTCAGCGCCAAGCCGAACTGTATTCCATTTGTGGCTATAAATGGTTTTAATCATGACGAGAGTGTTCTGAATGAATTCATGTTTTATCATCTGTATCAACTCATCCTTGTGCGGCTGCTGTTTACAGACTCATATGAAGGGTTTATTCACTGCAATACTCTATTAAAAGTATAGCTCATAATATATTTTTAATGACAATTACTTACTTGATTGTTTTGCTGGTTGCTTTTATTTCTTCTTATTTATGACTTCATGATTTTATTGATTCTTATTGTCTACACTTTATCTCTGTGTGTGACTGATATCTGCACTGTGAGCTGCAATAGCTTAAAAGGTGCTCTATAGATGAGGTTAATAACGCATTTAAGGCAGTTTTATATCGAATCAAAAATCATTGAAGCTGTTAAAAAAAAATATATATATAAATCTAACGGTATTTCTCATGGACTAAAGTGTTTTTCAAACCCTCCAGAATAGAATAAGCAGCAGATTCTCGGCTTTAAAAAGCAGAATGTGTGAATATTTAACATTTATGCTTAGAAACAAGTCTTGTAATGGAAAGAAACAAGATAAACAGGTAGATCAGAGACGTCGTCATTAAACCGTTATTTCAACCATTTAGTTTTTCTGTTGAATTAATTGTTTTTCTGCTTTTCCTGAAAAGTGAGTCACTGTTTGTTTTTTTTACCTGCAGGTGAAAACACGCCGATTGTGATTCAGCCTCACGCGACTGACGACACCTCGGGACCCGGAGCCGCCCAGCTCGACCCCTGACCTCTACAGAGAGAACACATGAATGAATGTGTGTTTGACTGGGTGTGTATGTGTGTGTGTGTGTTTGTATGTCCATGGTGTCAGTCCTGAGAGCTTCACATTCCCCACTGCCAGAAAACCAGGTCGTGGCTGATGACGGATATAAACACACCATCTGTGTGTGTGTGTGTGTGTTTGAATGTGGCTGACCTCCAGAAAACACACTCATCACAGAGGCCGATTTGTTTACACGAGTTTGATTGTGCCATAGTAGTTTTTGTTTTTTTTTCTCTTTAAACACCAGCGGGTTTTGTCTTTGATCCAGTGTCATATTTATTTCTTGGTTTTTGAACATTGGGCAGTTTCTGTGCTGGAGCGACAAATGACAAAGCCATGCTGATCAAACCTCCGAATTAACAGTTTGTTTTTTTTCATGTGCACTTTAAAAAACAACAACATAACGTTTGTATTTAAATCCTAACGCTGCCACGATCGAGGCTCACGGGTCGGAAACGTTTGAATGTTTTTTTTTAACAGGCCAAATACTGGACGACCACTTCAGTCGCACTGCACATAAACATGTAGAAACAGGATAAAGCCGGAAGCGCCTGAACGCAGCCCAGAGAGATTTAATAATGTAATACTGAGTAATAATTTTACATTGTGTGAGGCATCAGGTTTATCAATACCAGTATTGTCTTAAAGGAACAGTTCCACATTTCAACAACTGTTCCTTTAAGAGTGAGCACTGGTTCTGCTGGTTAATTTGATTTATTTAATGACCTCAAGGAAGAAAAAAAGAGACAAGGGGCTGAATAATTTAACAGGCTCTGATGAGGGCGGCGCAAATTATAACTTTTTCTATATTAAAGCAGCACTGTTCGTTTTTTTTTTTCTTCTTCTTCTTCTGTTCGATCTGATGACCAGATGTTTATCTCTGTGGTGTGTGAGACGACTTATCGCAAGATAATGTTAAATACAGGAATCATGTTTTTATGTAAATTCAGAAATATATTTTTGATCTGAAATATTATGTTATATTTTATATTTCTGCTGGGTCCGCTTCATTGGGTTTCATTAATACAAATCTGAATATTATGTACGTAATTGTTTTCATATTTTATCTGTTGTTCTTTGGCATCAAGAATCAGATAATATATTTAATAATTAATTGCCAAAATGTCTAATAATATTTACATGGGATTAAGTTTTTTTTTTTTTACTTTTATTCATCCTGTGATCAGAGGTCAGAAAGAAAACATGTATTTTTGTTAATTCATCTCAACATTCCCGGGTATTTTACTGTGCTTTTAACTTGTTACTTGTTTATTTCAGTACAATTAAATTTTTGTCTGATCAAATAAACTTAGGTGAAACTGCAAAAATGTCATGAAGTCATCAGTTTTTCTGTGAGTGACCGGTTCCTCGGAGCTCGGGAACTTGCTCCATTGGCTCCTGTTGTGCTCCACCCCTCACAGAGAGATAACACACGTGTGGAGCAGGTGGTGAGTTGTACAGCTTCACTCTGCGTTAGTTAAACCTAAAATCAGAGAGTTATTGAAGCAGAGTCACCTGTGGATATGGAGTTATTCTCAGATTCAGAGAAACAACATTTAATTGAGGCTGAGCTGGTGCCTTGTGCATGGTATGTAATGTTTTTATTCTTTATATCCTTGCATGTCGTCTTATTCAGTCACAAAATACATGTTTTTATTGATAATTTGTCCTGGAAGAAAACAGTTCTGTCTTCTCTCAGGTCGAGTTCTCCAGAGGAAAAATACTCAGACTCAGAGCTGAGTGAAGATGTCTCCAGTGTGGACACTCTGTGGCAGTCTGAAGGCCTCTGTCAGGAGACCGACACCACGTCGGCGGCTGAAAGTGACGCCAGACGTTTGGCCAGGAAGAAACTCTACATGGCCTGCACCGTTAGCTTTGTGTTCATGACCGGGGAGGTGATCGGTAACTCTGCCTTTCGCTTCACATACACCTGATTTTGGGAATTAATTTCTATCTGTAAAGAGAATCCAGTTGGAGTTTGAAATGTGTTTTTACTAGAAATATGTATCCAAATACCGTACATAACTGCTGCTGCACTGATAAATGAGCCACCTGCTTAACCTGTTTGAGCTGTTGTTTCCTCTCCTCTGCAGGTGGATACGCCGCTCACAGCCTGGCCATCATGACGGATGCAGCTCATCTCCTCACTGATTTCGGGAGCATCCTGATCAGCATCTTCTCTCTGTGGATCTCATCCAAACCTCAGACCCAAACCATGACCTTTGGATGGCACAGAGCAGGTGAGATCTCTGTTTGTTTTGAGCGGTCGAGTCCTTTAAAAAACAAAAGCTCGGTGTTTGTGGATATGCATTTATTTGATCCGTCTTGCAGCTTGAGATGAACAGTCCAAATTCTGTACATCAAAGATGGGTAGATCTGAAGAGAGAGAAAATACATGCATATATTTTATTATATCTTTTTCAGTTGTACATTTCAAATGATTGAAAAAAACTAAACAATTTAATGTCTGGTGTCGTGTAACAAAGTCCTTTCTATAGACCTGAATATGGAGGTATGAAGGAAGAATAGGCATGAAGTTAGTCCAAATAATTACATTATGTCTTTGTGCATAAAGTCAGTTATTACTGTAATGTGTAGGCTAATTGGTATACACTAAATCTATAAGAAGCTCCTTGGCGCTGCTTTCTAAACTCCCTCCACTATTGCTCAGATAATGTAGTTGACAGCTGTACAGTATAGGGTTTATGAATGTGTGGTTTGACTGTTATACAGAGATCTTGGGCGTGTTGTTGTCAGTCGTGTCCATCTGGGCCGTGACAGCGGTGCTGGTCTTATCAGCCGCACAGAGGATCACTGATGGAGACTACGACATCGACAGTCACATCATGTTGATAACCTCGGGCTGCGCTGTGGGGGTTAACATCCTGTGAGTGGCTCAGTGTTTCTTTGTCTGGATCATTTTTTTGGTTTGGAGCGGCTCTCAGCTCAGCAGTGATGTCACTCTTACCTTATTTCCATTCAGGATGGTGCTGATCCTCCATCAGTCCGGTTCCTCCCACGGCCACAGCCACGGGTTCTCCTCCGGCCGGCTGCACAGGGACGAGCAGCACCACGGCCACGGCCACAGTCACGGCAACGCCAGCGTGAGGGCGGCCTTCATCCACGTGGTGGGAGATCTGCTGCAGAGCGTCGGCGTCCTGCTGGCTGCCACCATCATCCACTTCTGGGTCAGTGTCGCCAAAAACACTCAATGATAAAATATATCGCTATATGAGAGCTTTTCTTTAGCAATTTATAAACTTATAAATCTATTTGTTGTAAGAAACTGAACTAAATTGAAACTACATGCTTGTTTTTTCTCATTTCTGATATAAAAACCTTTAAAACCATAGTTATACAAAGACATGCAAAGGCTTTAAGTCCTCTGAAACTGGTGCAATCATCTTATTTTGAAAATGTACACAGTAGCCTAAGAATGCAGTAGGAACGATATATACTGTAAAGCAGCGATCGCACTTTATCCTGTGGTTTAATTCACTTTAAATCCTACGTCTGTTTTCCTCACAGCCTGAATACAAAGTAGCAGATCCAATTTGTACGTTCCTGTTCTCGGTTCTGGTTCTTGCGACAACATTTCCAGTCACCAGGGATGTTTTCAGGATACTGATGGAGGGTAACAAACACACCTTTTTTTATATACACGTAATATAGACTTCAGCGTCTGTTCCCCTGCAGTGAGTGTTTGCTGTGTTTTTTGCAGCCACTCCTCAGGACGTCAACGTCAGCACCGTCAGAGAGCTGCTGCTGTCCGTCAGAGGAGTCGTGGCCGCTCACAGTTTGCACATGTGGAGCCTCAACATGACTCAGTCGTTACTCTCTGTCCACGTGGTCACAGGTAAAAGTGAAAATACTCCTTATCTGTGCTTCACACGGTCTGAGTGTGGAGGATGTGGTTGTGCACTGCACTCAATTCTGCAAACAGCTGCTTCGGAGGTTTGAGCTTTGTTGGAGTCCAGAATTTTCTCATGCAATATAAAAAAAATCAAATTCTAGCTGCACAAGCAAAAACCTTCATAGATAGAAGGTTGCATATGATACAGATACACCAACATAAATATATGTAAAAGTCTGTTCACATATATTTATTTAAGTACTTGAATATGTGCTACTGAATAGTCAATTTCTCTGCGGCTTCCTCCCACAGACCAAACACATGCACACTAGATTAAATGGTGACTTTAAATTGCCTGTAGTTGTGAGCAGTTGTTGTTCGTCTCTATATGTTGTGCTTGTTGAAAAACTCATACATTGCAATAAGAGACTTCAGTAGGAATGGTTGTTTTTGCATTTCATATTCACTGAATTTTTTTTTAGCATCACCACAATGCTGAAAATGCAAAACATTTTACTTTCATTTTAATAACATTACAGCTCCTGCAATTTGAATATTTACTGTACTTGGCCAAATTGTGATTTTGATCATATAATAGTGATGAATTGTGCAGCTCTTTGTAGCACTGATGATGACAGACTGATGACTGTGTCTTTGTGTCCTCAGAGGAAGATGCTGACGCACACATGGTGCAGCTGAAGGCAACAAAGCTGCTTCGCTCTGAGTTCGATTTCTCCAGCATCACAATCCAAGTGGAGCGACTCTGCACCGCGGCCGGGAGGTGACTGTAGAGACTGACAGCAGCACAAACCCCCGAAGACAGGAGGCTGCACAAGCACCAGTTGTTGCTGTTGCTGTTTAACAACCTATAACACTGCTTTATTGATCAGCTGATGGTGCAGCTGTTCATTTTTTACATTGTGACACTGTTCAGGTGGATTCTTTATGTTTTGAGCAGATGAATGCAACGACCAGTAAAATGTTAGAGGCCTTTCTGAACAACTCACAGCAGTGGTGGACGGCTGCTCTCTCTTCTCTGCAGGACAGAGAGAAACAGAAGATCCTTCATACTAACAGATCAGGCTTTTTTAATTCTTAATAAAGTTATTCTAATCTTATTTTATTTTATGTAATCTATATACGACTTCCTCCTCCTGCTTCTGCACATTTTAGTTACATGTCATTGCACACTTCGTTTGCTATTTGTCATGAGCATCTTTTATTGTTTTATTTATTACTGTTTGAATTTTTGATTTGGTAGAGTCTCAGATTTTATCACCAGTTTACCACATAACTAATGTGCACACATATTTACAACACTTATTTAATATTTGTGGAAACTTTAATCATATTATACTGTAGGCTGCACTGTGTAATTTTGTATTATATTGTTAATAAAATCTTTTACGCTTTTGCAAAAGCGTTTTTCTTCCTCCATCTAAATATTTGTGAATCTCCATTCACAGAAATGTACAAATCTTTGATGCCGATTTGTTTTTGCAACATCAGTGAGGATTTATTTCATGGTCAGATGGAAAACAGTTCAGTTCCTCAAACCATAACAAGCACAGCATTATTAAGCCTTACAGTACGCACAACAAAGTCTTTCAATCAATACGTTACAAATAATCTTCACACATAATTCAACGTAGAGTTAGTCCGGCTCCCAAGTCCTGGTCGAGGTGAGAATGGAATATGAGGCACACGGATATGAAATTGTTCCTAACAGGTCGACTTCAGTCGGAGGATTTTGTTCACATGCTCAAATCGGTTTACTTGATGGGTCGGCAGCAACAAGTAAAAAAAAAAATCTGGATATGAAGTGTCCCGGGCGACCTAAAAATATATCTAATGTCTTCACTGGTGAGAATGTGAGAGTTAAATTGTTCAACGTACCGCCGACAACACTAGAACCTGCCGGGTGGATCATGCTGCAGCTAGTGCTTTGAGCCGGGCGCTCCGTCTTTCCAGTAGTTGCTGTAGGCCGCCTGGAACATGTTCTTGCAGGAGATTTGGGCTTTGAGTTTGGAGCAGATGAGGAAGGAGCCGCCCATCTTTCTGTGGAGGGAGTAGGTTTCCTCCGGAGGCGGCGTCAGTCGCTCCCGCAGCATCACGGGGATCAGGCTGTGGATGCGCTCGGTGGTGCTCTGGGCTCCGAAGTTGAAGGGCACCTCGGAGGAGAAGGCCTCGCCAAGGATCATCACCGCGTCCACGTGGGCGTTCTCCATCGACTGAAGCACGAGACATCAGGGGTTAATTAATACACAGGTTTTAAACGACACTTGTTGACATGTGAAGATCCCCTTTAACATCTCTGAAGCTCATAAACGTAATATGCTTGATGTAAACCCAGTGTCTGGTTGTTCAAGCTGCTTGGAGCTATAAATAAATAATAAAGCTATAATTTTTTGTACCTAAGTAACTATTAGCATGTTAAGATTCCCCTGGACACTTCTGTTGTTTATCTATTTTGTAATTTTGTGGTAATTATAGACAAAATAGAGACAGTTTAATTGTCAAAACTAGTAATTTTGGGATTTTTAAACAAATAAACTCATTAAGAACAAATTAATATTAATACTTCAGACTGAAAAGAATTCCCTTTTCAATTCACGCTAAATAATTGATTATGACAAATAAAAAATATAATTGTGCCTGTTCAGCTTTCATGTGATGTGTAGTAACCATGTCTATTCTAGGAGACAGTTACTGCTCTTACAATGTTGTTGCAATTCCACTTTGTCACCAGTAGAGGTCAAACAAGAGTTAGCTGTCAATTTTTTTTTTTTTTTTTTTTTTTTTTAACAAAGAAATTCACACCATGATTCTTTATAATAATGTTTTGTTTTGTTTTTTACCTTTGACTCGTATCCTGTGAGAAACTTCATGTCTCTGGATCTCTGCAGGACGCCCTCCCTGTCCTGATGTGCAGCTGCGTTAATAATCTGAAGAGGGAAATTCACATCACAGAGTCAAATAAAAAAAACAAAAAACAACTGATCTATTGAAATGTTTGGCTGCATGACAGCACATTATGGATCTCTAATAAAAACAGAATGTAGTTTTGAGTCATATTAAATCTATATTTCTTATTTTTCCAAGATATTTTTCATGTTACTATAATATATTGTTTTGTTATGAACAGCATACACCAACATATTCAATATTTTAAAGACACTTTTCTTGTAATAAAAACAATACATTTATTAGTAGGATGATCACTGTGGCTCATGCCAAACTTACTTTTTGGCTCTAATTGCATTACATCATTATAGAAGTTAAGTTTCTTGGGAACTAGGCATGTAATAATAATGCATAAAATGAAATATATCATAATAACAAACTCCTCAATATTGTGAATGGATATATAAAAGTTTAAAGTTTTATATTTTTACAGTTTCTTACCTCGATGTAGGTGTCAGTGAAGCTCTTGTCAAACCCTCGTGTAGCTCCAAAGTCCAACAGCGCGACCTGAAGCCGTGAAGCAGAACCAGACCTCAGTGAGAAAGGAGCATGTAAAATGTACAGCAGCGTTTTTATTATAAGCGACTGAGGCAAACGGACCTTGTGCGTTTGTGGGTCAAAGAAGAAGTTGGACCAGTTTGGATCAGTCTGCATGTATCTGAACTCAAAGAGCTCCCTCAGGCATAAAATCAAGATCTGCTCACAAATCTGAAAAAAAAAACCAGAAAGCGTGGAAAGTGTGAAATGACATAAAAATACTTACAACAGAAACAAATTGAGCAACAGCACGCTGATGGCCGTGATGTGTCGACACGTCGCGGGGTTTTAAAGGTGGCATTGCTCTGCATTTGGCATATCACCTTGACCACTTTGAAAGCATGCAGCATCTTGGCAGTGCACAGGTGTAAATTGTGCTGTTGGAGGTGTAGAGTTCAGGGCAGTGTGAGGCTCTGTGTGTGTGCATGTGTTTGTGTGTGATGGTGGTGGGGGTACCTCATTCCTCAGTTCTTGGGAGAGGTCAGTGGCCTGGTCCAGAGGAAAGCCAGGCACCATCGTGGTGGTGAGGACGTGTGGACTGCTCAGCTCGTCAATCACATCAGGCACATAAAAGTAGGGGTGATCTTTCAGCAGCTCCCTGCAACACAAACAAACAACAAAGATAAAAGGACACATGTACATGTACCTGAGCACAGAGCTGAGATAAGAGCTCCTCTGCGGCATTTGACACACGAGCAGCTGCAGCCACAACGACTGAACCAAAGAAGTGGAACCTACGGAAACCATGAAGTGAACGCAGAAGTGAAATCTAGGAAGTTTGGTGCAAAAACTGCTTAGTGATGAATATGAAAACTACAAAGGATCTTTAGGTTTACTACTGCAGACCTAAAACATTTAGACACCACATTTTTAGCTGACTATAGTTGTAAACAGCAGTCAGAGGTAAACTTCAGCTGAAACCAAACTAAAAACACAGGAACTAACTAATAAATGCTAAAAGCAGCAAATATAAAGATCTCTTTTAGGTAATTTATAGCATTAAATAACGTTCAGTTCATAGTTCATTCATACTGTTTTAGAGAGAAAAAATGAATGGTGCCAATTAAGGAATATATACATTTGATGAGGTTGTTGGTTGTGAGATGTTTTCCCAAGTAAATAAGTTATTAAACACAAAACTACACCGATCAGCTTCAAAATGAAAACAGGTGCCTGGCTTTAATGTTGTGAGTTTATTTGTTTCATTTCTTCTCCACAACTTTGTGTTAATATAATTTAATGTTATGGCTGATCAGTTTATATTCATCTTTAATTCTTTTCTCAACTCTCTCTTATGAAATACTAAATGTAAATGTTCTCCACTCAGGCGATAAAAATGATCACTTATGTAATGTAAAAAAAAAAAAAGTAAAATATGCCTAACACGCTGTCTGTGTTTTGTGAATAACTGTGAACTACTCACTGGAATTTTTTGGCACATTTTGCCTCTCTTATGTAATCACACTCCAGCGCCAGCTCACGGCTCATGACCTCAATGAGGTGCTCAGGAAACAGACCTGTAAAAGAGACCAAATGTTAAAAAAAAAAGCTAAAAAATCATGAGATTGAAGCTGCTGCTGCTGAAGGTTTGAGTGTGTTGACAATAGAGGAAGTTACAAAGATCAGACAATAGCAGCCGTTATCGTAGGGAAGATAACAATGTTACCTTCAGGCAGCGCGTTGCTCAAACTCAGAACGGTCATGATATTATTCACGTCACTGTCGATACTCTTGGCGACTCCGGGATACTGAAAGAAAAAGGTTTGACGGTGTGATAGTGAAGTTCACGGCGTCCTCACTCCGTTTACTTCTCTGTTTTATCTCTGAGCAAACACACAAACACACACAACCACACACACACACACACACACACTCACCTGAATCTTCATGGCCACCTCTCTGCCGTCCTTCAGCCTCGCCAAGTGAACCTGACCGATAGACGCAGCCGCGAACGGCTTGTCCTCGAAGTACTCCACTTTGTCCTTCCAGTTCGGGCCCAGGTCGCTGCTGATGGCTTTCTGCAGAGAGGAGGAAGAGGAGGAGGAGGAAGAGGAGAGAGAAAGAGACTATCTGGTCTGGTCTGATCTGATCTGATCACAGTGGTTCACACAGTGTGAGTTACTCCAGCTCTCCATGCTTTACCATCATCTGCTTGGTGGGCATGAAGTCGGCGCTCTGTCGAACACGCTCAAAGATTTTAGCCAACTGAGGGTTGATAAAAGCATCGTCTGAGAGAGAGAAAGGAGAGGGTACAGTAGTGAATAAGATGTTCACGTTGAAGCATTGTCAACATAGACTTTGGTTAGCAGCACTGCCAAATGGTTCAAATTTTGAATTGCTATTCATCTTTCTTTTTTTTTCATCTTTTGCTTGAAATAACAGACACACAATGTATTGTGTTGTTGCGATATGAATGGAAATTATAAGCAACAACCAGTGATGTAATATTGGTGCTATTCAACAAATCAGTGTAAGTGAAGATGGCAGAGAGGGAGCAGCGCCATTTGGTCGACAAGAAGAACAAGTTTTCTAGTGTAAGAACACGAGAAGCAACAACATAATCAGGGTTTTCCGTAACATAATAAGACGGCGAGCTGCATATTAATATGTTCATATAAAATAGAATAAGCACAAAAATACCATACAAAGTGGCATGATTTATCCATCTAGAGTAGTTCAACCATTGTGCATTGGTTTGAGGCCACATGACTGAAAGCTATTGAAAAGAAAAAGCATTTATTTAACTAAAAATATTCATATTATAGAATAAGCACTAAATGTAGAAGTCCAAGAGTGATTATGCTGTAGCTGAGATAATATCATAGACAAGATTAGATTAGATTATGTAGAGATATGATAGATGATTACATATTGTACGTGTTATACTATTTTGTATTGTTCCATAGCTCAGCAATCGAGTTGTGTTTCTTTGCACCTGGCAAATAAAATCCAATAGTCCATCAAAAGCTGAAGAAGAGTTACCAAATGGACCTTGAGTTAATATCACCAGCTGCTGTTTCTACCGTCACTTAGAGCATCTAAACTCTGTAAATGTTCAGAAATAGATTCAAAACAGGGAGAGTGGACTTCTACTGATCATCTCTGATGATTATTTTTAATCCTGATTGACAGGCCAGGCGAGGCGTTCAGGCGTTTTGGAAACACCTTCCAATCTCTGTTATGAAGTGGTGTTCAATGACCTTCTGTGTTTTTGAAAGATCGCCAGGGATTTATTTATCTCTCAGGAAAACAAACGCTTAACTCCACGACTCGACTGCAGCGTTAACACACGACATCTGAGAGCACGACGATGCTGTACTGTAAGTGTTTTAAAGTCAACACACTGCAGTGTCACTTCGGGCTCAGCTGCCTACAATAGCTCTGCTGGAATGGCACTTATTGTGTTCAGCTGGCCTGAGGTTTATTTTAAGTGCTGACATTTCCCCGCTGGTAGAGGGATCTTGTTTGTTTGCCAGTGAGTCTAAATCAGAGACATGATGAAGTGTTGTTGGGAAGCTGCAGCACTGAGTTTACCGTCTGTGTTTGAGCCTCTGATGAAAGCTGCGCCTTTATTCGCAGACTGATAAATGTGGGTTTCCTGTCTGAGGCCCTGCTTGCCTAATGCATCGTGTAATATTAGTTGGTGCTGTGTCACCGAAGGCAAATTCATCCCGTTTGATGTGATGAAGTGTTTGTTTTTTTTGTTTCTTCTTTTTTTGGAAACCTCACCTTGAATACTGAGCATCTGTCCAAGTTTAAGCGCAGCACCCCGGACTTTGCAGAGCGTCCGGACGATTCTCTCGGCGTTGGCTTCAGACAGGAAGGCACTGGAGTTCAGGACAGATTTCTTCTCACCTAAAAAAAAAACCAATAAAACATATTTATCACTTGGCACTGGTGCAGGTGTATTTCAGCTACAGATAAGATGAGAACTGGCAGTGATCTCAGAACAGAAGATACTGTATTAAAAAGGGGCAGAAATCCTCTGGTTGAGATGATTAAATGTTCTCTAGATGTTAGTTTTAGATAATTATCACTTCACTTCAAAGAAAACTGATACAGCAAATAGCAGACTGTGCCCGCAGGAGGATTATCAAACTAATGCAGCTTGACTTTTCTCTGACCTGCAGCGCAACAATGAGTTTTGTTCCCCCCTTCACCTATCAGCACCTAGCTGAGACTGATACCACTGTTTCTCTAAAGTGCTGCTTGTGGGAGTGTGTTTCTTCTGACGTTACTGGAGGAACTGTTGTTAGATTACACTGATGTCTCATCAAGAATAATATTGTTTCAACCAGCAACCGTCATTAAAAAGGCAGAGTAAATGTTGAGACACTTCTTGATATTTGGTGCTCGGTTGCGACACATTTGCGGAAGTTACACAACAAGTTCATTCTCTGCAGCGTAAAAGTACAGTATATGAATTTTTTACTGCTGCCCCCTGTGAGACTGGCTGAGAGCTGTTTTAAAGTCAAATATAACATGACCTTAAAAACCAAATTAAACCATAATTTCCAATTGGTGAAATGATGATTGTGAATTTGAAGCTCATTCCACTGTCTCTGTTAAACATGGCTTAAATGGAGGGTTAAAGGGTTAAATGTGCCTTTAGGGAAGCTTTAACCTATTTCTCTTTAGTATTTCTTTTATTATCTGCTTTTACTGCCTACTATTGTAATACCTGGATTTCACCCCAGGAATTAATAAAGTATCATATCTCATATATTGATGATCATACATCACCATTAAGAACTAATCATTACCAACCACTGAACCCATATAAAAGATCCTCCTGTTTTCACCTTGTTGTGTTGGTTTTAAACTCTTCTTGGCGACCTCAGCGATCGCCCCGATGCCGAGCCCAACAGCCAGGCCTGAGAAAAAGAAAAGAAAACAAACATAAACAACGGTGTATGAGACTTCAGACAGGCGCTACTGTTTGGAAGGTGAAGTCAAACATTATCAAGCGGCTGCATCTGATAACAACAGCAGCAGCAGCAGCAGGAAAAAGAAGGAGGCGATAGCAGCAACGAGCCACGAGAGGCGAGTCAGACTCCTCAAGAGTCCTTGAAGAGTTTAGAGGGAAACTCAAGCGAAGGGGAAACGAGTGACTCGTCTGTGAGGCAACGCAGGGGTTTGATTGGCTGGATTCTCATGCAGGACTCTGACATGTCTCTGAAACATTTTCTCAGCTACTGATACTCTGTAATTCCAGTCCTGAGGAGCAGCACGTCGGCTCTTCCCACAGTCCCGACCACAGCTCTGGAGAAACGGTGACGTGATACTTCTCAGCTCCATCCAAAATTAACCCTTGACGCTCATATACACACTTCATATATGAGAAACGGTGACAGTGTGGGGAGAAAAGGGAGAGTCAAAGCATATAAAAATGTTGTGTCTGTGTCTCCAGCAGCAGCAGCAGCAGCAGCAGCAGCAGCATGGTCGTTTCTTACATAACCTCTGCCGAGCCGTCGCTGCCCCGCAGGAGGTGCCAGCGCTGTCAGTGTTATTTGCACAATGTGTTTGCACAACTCCTGACAAAAATAGTTGTGTGTTTTCGCTAAGAAAACGCCAGAGTCCATCTGGGATCTCTGACAATTATCTTCCGCTGATAAAACACGCCACATTCCCAATTCACAATCTGGGTCAGTTCATTTGGACACGGCTCAGCAGGAGAGTTAGCACGTTGCACTTGCAAAATCAACGCAGCTTGATTCAAAATCAACCTATTATTGATCATTACATCGGCTCATGCAGGTAAATGTGGATTGTGTGAACCATGCTGGCTTCAAAATGTTGAGAGAATCTGACTTCTTTTCAAATGTTTAATGAGGAAGGAAATTGTTTCAACACTTTCACTGAATGTGGACATCTCCTTTTTTTATGTGTGGGTGTAAAAAACACTAAAGATTTAAGAGAAGATGAAATCAAATCAAAATGTGCGAGTAAACCAGGAGTCACACATCCTCGACCTTTACCCCGCTGCCGGCGATGCATGAAAACAACACGTCAGGGTTCTATTTAATTTCCTTAATTTTTTTTTCTTCTTTTTATCCGCTGAGTTTGCACATGTGCTTCACGTTGACTTGTCACCACTCCCCGGCTCCGCCTCGCAGCTGCCCAGTAATCCAACACTGGTTGACACAGCTCTGGCGCTGGGACAAGTGAGGGTCAGACAGCCTTGCTGAAGGGCACACTGGCAGTGGTTATGAATATCTGCATTAGCTGCAGTTTCTGCTCTGGCGTTTTGGAAACTAAATAAAAAAAAACCCTTCATGGCAACGAAGACGACTGTGTAATGTTAATGGGATCTAAAACAGGAAACCAGTGAAACTCAACGTACCTCCAAAGTTCACCAACCTCCCTATGCGTGTGGTCGGCACCTTCCTCTCTCTGGCTCTTTCACTCAGCTGAAATAACAAGAAAACGACTAAATACATGAAGGATAACATAAAAGAAATGATGTGACAGTGGAGCTAAAAGCACAGCACGGACACAGAGAGTGAAATGAAAAGAAGTGTTAGAGCGGATACCACTTGCTTATGCTGCTTCGTGTCTGTTTTCTTGGTGTTTCTGGCTTTTTCAAGGTCCTCCGACGTCAGCCGCCCCACCGTGGAGTTGTCCTGGTTGAACGACCTCGTGTGTCCAGAGAACAGCTGGCTCGACCAGTCCCGGTGGTATTTCAGATGTTTGGGGTTGGGGCGGCCGCTGCAGGTCCCCTGACCCCCGTTTACACCTCCGACCAGACAGGTGCTGAAACCGGCTCCCAGGGTCGAGGAGTATCTGTGGAGCGGTGGAGCCGGAGCTCTGTGGATGCAGACTTCCTGTTTGTTGAACGTCTCCTGCGGGGACAAAAAACATGATTCAGACGAACAGGTGGTGAAATAATAGTTTGAAGATGCTGACATACACCTGCTCAGTTACACTGAAGTGTTAAGTGGTTGTAAATCAGCTTTGGTTTGATTAGATTTTATAAGAAGAACGAAGCCAAGAGATCTGACTAATTAATCTACAGTCTAATATCAAAATCTAAGAACAGTCAGTCAAACTTTCATCAGAAAGATCCCAGTTTTGGATCAGATTTGATCCTCCTGCACTTGGATGATACCGGTTTTTGCACAAATCTGCAGCTAAATGTCAGCTTATCTTCGTAAAAAACAAAAAAAAGACTGGATACAGCTAGCCTGACTGACTTTGGCTGGTTTTCTTTTAATGATCAATGAATCCCAGAGACCGTCAGCAGCGTCAGACTCTGATCTGATGAAGTTGATTTCAGTCGACAGGTGCAGTCGAAGAGAAAGTGGTTGTAAAAACTCGCTGTTCAGCTCACAGTTTGTGGATTTTAGTTGTATTTTAATCATCATATACGTTTTCTATGGAGATGGTGTGATGAAACTTTGCTGTGGAAGCTTTACTTCAACATTTTGTCACCATGAGACGATTTTCTGGCTGTGAAACGCCTCGATCAGACGTCCAAACACTCCTCCCTTTCTGGTGCCTTCTAATCCAGCATCACTATTGTTGTGGTGTTGATGAGGCGACTGAGGCACAAACAGCCACCGAAGGTATCTGGGTTGCATGTTTTTATGAAACTCTACCCGACTCTGCAGCAGCATGACAGGCCGACTGCTCAGTGTGCTCACCCTGGCTGATCCGGCGCCGGCGGCGTGATGGAAGTTCACCAGCCTCTGGTTGGCGGCGCCTGGTGTGGCTCTGCTGGCCGCCTGCTTCACCCAGGTCAGACCCCTCCAGACCACCGTGTCCCCCGACATTATGATGCTGCTGTGCCGTTAACACCTGGAGAGAGTCAGGATGGACAAATAAAAGTCTCAGCTCAACAGGTTTTTTTTCTTTTTGTCAGAGGTGTTAATGAATGAGATGAGAGGATTTGGACCATCAGCTCAGGTTCCCATGCTGCTGCTGCACATCCACAGCAAAACAACTTAATCAAACAGTGATAAAAGTGTAATATTAACTTGGCTGGGCTCTGTGATAAGAGAGAAAGGCAAAACATACAAACACACCCACTCTGAAAACATTTAGAAACAACCCTGAAACAATAAACAGATGAGTTGATTGAGTGGAGTCGCACTGAATTCACTAAAAGTGACATAAAAAGATGGAAAATGTGACTTGCACTCACCAGTAAGTGGAAGTGCTCTCAGCTCCGGCAGCGTGCACTGAGCATTGTCCAACTGCTGCTACACGTTCACCTTGATCTGACTTGACACACTTTTCTTGTAAACACCTCCAACTCCAGCGGCGGCGGCGTTGAGGCGGGCGGGCGACGCGCTGAAGGACATGAAGGTTTCCCCCGAGGCGACCCCAGGCCGGCGGGGAGGGGGGGGTTAACAAACACGGGCCAATGAGGCAAAGTTCAGCCGCCGGGCCCGACTATCAACAAACCTCCGCACTGGTCCGACGCACTGTCCGTCAGTCGCTGCTGCGCGGCGAGCGTGTCACGGCTGACGTGTCCACTCAGGGCGGACCGTGAAGTGCACATGAGGTGCGTTCACGAACTAACGGACTTTTAATAAGCGGCCCCATATGAGCTCACGAGATATATTTATATTTCCCATTAAGAAAAGTGTATTTGTCATCGGTTAAAGAGAGACTCATTTGTTACTGTATTGTATTGAGTACATTTAACGAGAAAAAACGTGTCACTTTTCTTTATATTAAATTTTACTCAAAACAGTATAAATATAGCAAAAATATGTATTTGAATTAAAATCTATCCATAAAATGTATGTTATTATGTCAAAAGGGCAGCCGAACATTTTATTTGTTTAATAGACTCCCATACTGTTCAAGAAAACTCCTATTTTATAATTTCTCTAAAGGATTAAGATAGTTTAAATGTATATATCTGAGATTAAAGGGACAAAATGAAGGAATTAAATTTCAATTCCAAAGTTAAAAGTTGCACAAAACCAGATCAACTGTGTGTACAGAAAATAGACAGAGTCGTCTGTAAGACAGTTGAGGAGCACCACAAACTAAATCCTCCAAATTAACCATGTAGTAAATTCCTTGAAACAGGTTTGAACGAAAACTGAAGTATACATCTCTCTAAATGTTTGGATTTGGTGATTTTATTTATTATCCTGCATTAGTTTTAGCTACATGTTATTGATAACCTGCCAGCTGAGTGTGCTTGGATAGGATTCAGGTTCCTGGAAAATAATTAAATATACTTACTTTAGGTACATGAATCACAGCTTCTGCTTCTGCTTTGTTTATTCACATGGCTAAGGCTTTGAAGAGCAACACTTACCAGAAACTGGTTGTCAGTGGTTAAATTGTTGGGCCTGTGGTAAATAAAGTAAACTGAACTGAACTGAATGATAAAACTTCCTGAATGATTTACGATCAACTTCACAACTCAAATAGAGGAGCTTAAGTGGTGCACTTGAAAGCAGCAATATCTCGTACAACTGTGAACTGTGACTGATCCCGGCCTCATCAGAGTTTGGCTTCAGCAGCCGATGTTGACCGACTGATGAATCACCCTTTTGTTTATAAAAAGCATCATCGAAATAAACAGCGTGAGTGACCTCTGAAGTGTCTGACTTAATGATATCACTGCTCTGCTTAGATCAGCTCATGAGATAAAATTGAAAATTAAAAGCTGGCACATCATGATTATTCAATTTACGATGAAACGAATGAGTTGACTGTTACTGTGTGTGTGTGGCCATGGCTGCTGTCACCAAGCTGCTGTTTTTGCTGCATGATGAAGTGTTTATGAATTGTTGGATGATTCAAATGTAGCACGCACATGAAAAATACACAACTTGTGTGTTAAATTGTTATCTCATCTTAATTTATTCAAGAATATCAAGAATCCATCAAGAGAGTAGATAAATAAACGGCTTTCACCCCAACTGGCCCCCTAATGCTTTGATTTATTCCCACTTCAGGGCATCTTAGTTTGATGAGAGGTCACATGAAGTTACAGTACATAAAAAGGTGACAGTGGTAACAGAAAGCTGTGGGTGTGTAACTCAAGATATTCCTGACTGATGAAATAAACCTTTAAGGCTGCGTCAGGGTCTGATGGCTGACTTAAGCTTTGGGAAGAGTCGCAGGGCGTTCTGTGTCGTCACCTCCATCACCTTCTCCAGAGACACTCCTTTGACCTTACTGATGTACTCGGCAGATGTACAGATGTTTTTTGGCTCATTCCTCACCTGCAGGATTAGGACACAAAACAAGAAGGAAGAGAAGACGACAACCTTTAAAAACTAAAACAAACTAAAATTAAAAACTATTTGCATAAAAATATGTATGTAAAAGAAAATTCAGAGTCATTTTGCAAACATCCAGTTCGTGGATTTAATTATTTGTAATCATACAGTACCTGCTTTTCTGGACCCAGGGCAGGTGAATCAGTTTCCAGGCAGATGTTCTCTAACGGCAGCTGTTTTACAAGTTTCTGCTTCTTGGTGGAAAATACACAAAGAAATCATCATCAGTCGTGAACATTCAATGTGATGAAGTCAACTAATGGAAATGAAGTCAACATGTGAGTGCTGTCTGAAGAGTCCTGCAGCATGTCCACATAAAAATAAAGGTATTCAAGCAAATTGTCAGTAGAAATAATTAGCCTGTTGACATATCAATGAGTGGTTTGTGTGCGAGAACATGATTTGCCATGATCAGATGCTCTGCTGTACCTGTTCACTCCGTATTATGGATGGTGGAATTGAAAAGAAATATCCAGCCTTCACTCCCTCCATAGCAACAGAGGGTTTCCCATCAAAGGCATGAAGCAAAACCTTTTCGACACCTAGTGACATTTCAGAGTTACTGCAGTTTACTTCTGTAGCATTCAATGAATCATTCATCCAACACTGTGAGGGCCTGAACTCACTGTTTACCTTGCTCTTTGAGAAGGTTGATGGTGGGTCGTCCTGCAGACCGTGAATGAACATTTCTGGAAATAAATCAACAAAGACACAAATTATTGAAGTCAGGTAGTTAAAGTTCCGTTTTCTGTATGAAACTGAGTAAAAAAGCTGAACTGCATGAGAATATTTTATAACTCATGTATTTAAATAAATGTTGTAGTTGATCCACCTGTAAACACTGGGAATGCTATGCAACCTGATAAATATTCAGCTGGAAACTAAATGTTCTTTTGGTGAAAAGTTGTAGCCACACTTCTGCTACTGAATTTGGCATTTTTTCTTACTTAAACTGAAGTGTTTCCCACCAACTTAATATCGTGTATGACTCACAGAGGGAGATCCAGCTCCTTTGCTATCCGTGCTTGATGAATGAGGACCTGTCTTTGGCTCTCTTTATCAGTGTCACTGGTGACATATCTGGGTGTAAAATCCAATCCAACCTATAGCACAAAAAATTAGCAAAAACGGTTAACTGCAACATTAATGCAAAAGAAAGAAAGTTTGGACAGAAAAGACCAGAAAAGAAAATACCTCCCCGATTGCCACTAAGTGGTCTTTGTATTTCTCAATGATGGGTAAAGCAGCATCTAGATCCTGCATAAAAGACAAAAAAGACTTTATTAAATTAAAGAATTAATTCCTCTCCTCTCTCAGATTTCTGTCCTCAATTCAAATGCAGTGAAGGAGAATAGACCCGTGTGATACTAACAGCACTGAAACTCAAGTTAAACAACCATTAGCAATAGAACTAAAATAAAGCATTAAAGTCTACACAGAATGGCAACATTAATAAAGATATGCAAACACATTGCATATGAAAAATATTTGTAATATGGGTGAACCGAGTCTTTACAGTTGTAGTATCAAAAGTTGGCCCTGTACCTGCAGAGTTGCCCCCCTCTGCTGCTCTGGGGAAACTTCTTGAACAGGGTGAACTCCTAAACAGGGGAAAACAAAACCTGGGAACCTAGGAAGAAGTGAAAAGGTCAATAACACACTGCAATTCTCTATAAATCTGACCTTATTAACCTGCAGTTACCTCTGTGACAGGGCAATGATCTTGTCAAATTCCCCAGCATGCTCGGCCACAGCTAACAGAGCCAACAACCCAGCCTGATGAACAGAGCAAAAGGATTAGCCTGACACAAATATTGACACACAGAATATGAGTTTAATGTCTCTGAAGTTAAGATGTTTCACCTTCTTTGAATTCTCAAGCACCTCCTCTATGTCCTAACACAACAACGACAAGAAGAAGAAAAAACACTCCGTCAGATATTTAAAGGATAAAACATTAACTTATACCCTTTTAACAAACAGTCAAACCTTGTCAAAATCCCTCGACGAGATATGACAGTGACAGTCAATGTAGCCGTGCATGTGGACAACGTAGCGGGTCAAAAAACCAAAACAACACTCACTTCCTGGAAGAAGAACAGACTGCGCATGCGTTCATCCACGGCGCGCTCGATATCGAATGCGGCGTTGCCCAGGAGAGCGGCGTTCGGTTGAAGCCGATTGGTTGAAACGCACCGGTGGAATCAACGGACAACAAATCGAACATCCACCCAACGCTGCTGAATGAACCTGCCGCTTGTCTTGGGGTCTGTTTTGTTGAGTCTCTTCTCTTCCCTATTCTGTCTAATGTTACCACAGTGGTTTAATCATGTGATTTTATTGCTTTCTTTCACTGTGAGTTTATGACAGCCAGCGTCCGCATCTTTTAGTGACGACAAGACTTTTTTAAAAATGGGTGGTTTATCAGTCTTCTCGTTGCTTTTATCGATGCTGTTGATCGGCACAAGCGAAACCAAATACGAACCGAACTGGAAATCGATCGATTCCAGACCTCTACCGGAGTGGTACGACCAGGCCAAATTTGGGATCTTCATACACTGGGGTGTGTTTTCTGTCCCGAGCTTCGGCAGCGAGTGGTTCTGGTGAGTTTTTAACTTATTTATTTATTTTTTCTCATTTCTAATTAAGTATTAGTCAATGAGGATGTGGGGCAGTTTCATTGGTTGTTTGATTTCCGGAGTCTTTGTTTTGTTGTCCATCATCTAGGCTGTGGTGCAAATTTGATGAAGTGCATGTGGTATAACTCCAGAACAAAAGTGAAAAGAGAAGTTGCTTTTAGATCAAGGTGTCCTCAGAAGTGCTCAGAAATAAAATCTACAAATGCAAACATAACTTGGGTAAAACTTGTCTGTCAACAAAGGTTTCACTGGAAGCTCCACAACCACTCGGCCTACTAAATATTGTTGTGATAAAGTTGAGTTGAGTTTTGAGATGTTGGAGATTTTTACATGTTTTTATGTTACACTACGCAGCCTACAACAGAACCTTAAAGCCCTTGAACCCCAACATTTCTTTCACTTTCTAACAATAAACTACGATTATTTGATGTACTGTACAGCAAATAATGGCCAGACGAAAGAACAGATCTGCTCATCTTCTAATTCTGCCTGTTCTGCTTTTCTTTTTCTGATCCAGGTGGTACTGGCAGAAGCAAAAACTGAAGCCGTATGTCGACTTCATGCAGAGGAATTATCCTCCTGACTTTAAATATCAGGACTTTGCGCCACAGTTCACCGCCGAGTTCTTTGACGCCAAAGAATGGACGGACATCTTTGCCTCATCTGGAGCAAAGTACATCGTCCTGACTACAAAACACCATGAAGGTATAATAGGCTACATAACTTCCTTATTATTCAGTATATTTGGTTAAAGTGCAGGGTGAAGTACTATACGAAGGGCAGTATTGGAGCTTTTAATTGTTTTATTTTTCAGGTTTCACATTGTGGGGCTCTAAAAACTCCTGGAACTGGAACGCACTGGATGTTGGACCCAAAAGAGACCTGGTGGATGAAGTGGCGAGTGCCCTCCGTGCTAACAGTGACCTACGCTTGGGCCTGTACCATTCCCTCTTTGAGTGGTTTAATCCACTCTATGAAGAAGATGCTGCCAACGTCTTCACGACAAATTACTTTCCTACAAGTAAAACGCTCCCTGAGCTTTATGAGCTTATTGTCAAGTACAAACCGGAGCTGCTGTGGTCAGATGGAGACGGAGACGCACCTGACACATACTGGAACAGCACAGGTTTCTTAGCCTGGCTTTATAATGACAGGTAATAGACTTTCTTTTCCCTCCTAGTAGGTAAAATCTGAACTCAACTAAATGTATGTTTTGTCTTCCACAGTCCGGTACGGGACACAGTGGTGACAAACGATCGGTGGGGTTATGGCTCCATATGCAACCATGGTGGATATTACACCTGTGCCGATCGCTACCAGCCAGGACACCTGCTAAAACACAAATGGGAAAACTGCATGACCATTGACACAAAGTCCTGGGGTTACAGGCGCAATGCTCCGCTCAGTGACTACCTCGGCATAGAGCAGCTTGTAGCGGTGAGAGTTGAAAATCTCATTAACCTTTAAAATGTTTTTTTTTATCACGTAACCAAACTGTTGACCTGCACATCTCCACATGAAACCCTGTTACTGTTTATTCCCATTTTACTGTAGTTTTACAACAGCAAATTTTTTTTTCCTTTCACTCATTTTATTTTCTCAGTCAGTTGGGCAATTAAATGTTAATGTATGTAAACTGATTTGTATGAGCAGCACACCCAAAAACTTTTAGTTCGCTATTATCTAATAACCATTTAAGTGGCATTTGTGCCAATTTGTGCCAATTTGGTCTATTCAGTTTTATAAAAACCTGTACTTAACCTTTACCTGCAGACATTAGTGGAGACTGTGTCCTGTGGGGGAAACCTGCTCATGAACGTTGGTCCGACACACGACGGAAGAATCGCTCCGATCTTTGAGGAGCGTCTGAGGCAGATGGGTCAGTGGCTGAAGGTGAACGGTGACGCCATCTACAACACGACGGCGTGGCGGGCTCAGAACGACAGCGTCACACCAAACGTCTGGTGGGTTCTCATGTGTCTGATCTGCAGTGGCCAACGCTTCGGATCTATAAAGAATAATTGCACATTTTCAGCAATAATTGGCGTATTTCGAGAATTTACAACCATTTTTGTATATAATATGATGATGATACAAATCTCTTGGACTTATATTGTCATCAGTTCATATATTTCTCTAGTTTTGTGATTTGATGTTCTAGCTAATAGAAAATTATACACGTTGACATATAATTTTATTATTTGAAACTTAATTAATTGGCCTGTTTGTCAACAGGTACACTTATAAACCACAACAAAAGGCGATCTTCGCTGCTTTAATGGAGTGGCCCAGTGATGGATCTGTGATTCTACATGAACCTGTGCTTATACAAGGACAGACTCAGGTAAGACTGGAGATGTAAGAGCAATTCACATAGAGCATGTCAAGGCAGTCAAGAATAAGACAGGCCTAACATTGGAAATAAAAGTAAGAAATAGAGGACTGCAGGATATAGAATATCTACAAGGGAGCAGCAGATGAGTAAATATTGTTACAGGCAACATAAAGCAGATACAGCAGCGATTACATTGAGTAATACATGTGTAAATATAGCAGCAGTCAAATAGATCTGAAAATGCAGACCTATACAGGACCCAGTATAGCAGCCAATGAAAAATAATATAGTGTACACACTGGACTATTATCTTGCTGTAGATATATTGGTATTTGTATATGGAGCAGCTGCTCTGTACCAGGCACAGAAATACCACAGGGATGTTTGAGGTTATTTAGAGGTTTGTCCACCAGAGAGCACTGATACGCTCTCACCTGCAAAATCTTATCTTATCTGATTAAAAATAAACAGATCCAAGGAATGTGATCGTTTTCTCGCTTGTTTAAGGCTGGGTATCTCACTGCTCAGCAACTGTTGGAATGAATCATTACAATAGGATATTATACCAACTGCTTGTTCATCCAACTAACACTTTTAATTATTGACTGATTATTAATCTCACATTGGAGAGGATGGGAGAAAAGCAGCTTGAAAAGGAATTAGGGTAAATCCAAATATTTGAGTTTTGAGTATTAATTTTCTTGAATAATATACAAATAGTTTGGATTAAATATTGAGTTGTGGATTGTTGTATTGTAGCTGCAGTCAGGGAGGAGTCTCCATCATGTTAGTGGTGAAAGAAATGACTGGCCAGTATTTGATTAAAGGTTCGATACATCAGCAAACTGCTGCTGTGCCCAATAACCACACTCCATCCTGTGGAAATGAGCTTGACTGGATGTTCATGGAGCAGCTCTCCGCCTCTGTCAGCATGTCAACCTTGTTCCTGTGTTGCTTCTCTTTAGGTGGCGCTTCTCGGTCACGGGGCTGTGCGGTGGGAGCCTGTAGAGCCAAGCGGGCTGCGGGTTCTCCTGCCCCAGCTGTCATTCGGCCAGATGCCATGCCAGTGGGCCTGGACACTGAAGCTGACAGGTGCCACTTAAAGGGAAACCAGATCACTTTAAGAGGAACAGACGGAGCTGGAGGCAGAGAGAAGAAACCGGCAAAACAGATTTTTATGTTTGAATCACTGAACACACCCTGTAATGTGAATTCAATTTATTTTATATATACATTTTTTTTAAAATAATAATTGTTTTCTATTTTGCTTACTTTTATAATCAGCTTTTCAAATTCTGGAAAATGTTTTTGGTTATTGTTGATTTTTATTAGTTATTTGCACTATGTTTATGGATGTTATAAGTTTTATGTATGAATGTTTCAATAAACTCAATGAAGCTTTCAAATACTTTTCATGTCCTAATATATATATAAACACATACAGAAATATAAAGACAATGTATGCCAGGCTCGTGTGTGACCTTAAAACATAAGTCGTGATGTTATTATATTTGATTGTTATCAGGTGAACCAATTGCACTCCTGCTCGTGCCTGAATTATCTCAGGTAATATCATGTGTGCCTCCAGCGCCCCCTGCTGTTCACACCTGTAACAGCGCCACAGCCGTGCAGGGTCATTTAAACGCTCGCTGACAACGGATCCTTGCACCCCTGCTGTGCACGGACGAGCCAGGACAACTGTATTCCCGCTCACGCGTCTGAACAATATCGGAGAGCTGGGAGTCATGATCTGCATGTCGCACAGTGACCGGTAAGCCTCGATCAGCTGCTGCTGCTGCTGCCGCTGCCTCGCACCACACCACGGCCACACCGAGCCTTTAGATCCGCCTTTGTGCGCCTCCTCGTCGGTCAGCTGTAGGTGTATTTTGTCACCTGAGATGGTTGAGTTCAGTGCAGGGCAGATCTCACTGTTGTGTCTGCTGCTCTCTGTTGCACGCCTTTAAGGTGGGAGGTCCCTGTTCTGCAAATGTTCCATGACGTGCAGATGGGGGGGTTTGCAAGGGGTTCTCACGTCCGTGCATTTCCCCCCTTCACTAGGCTATCCCCAGCGCATGCATGGCAGCTGATCCCCCGAACAACAACAACAACAGACAGAGAGACAGACCCTAGGATGCAAATCATGTGTGGACAAATGCACAGCTGATCCGACATGCGGCAGAGCTGTCAGCTTTTATGTGGGAGTGGGCGAGTTTAGCACATTTTGGACAATTATCCTCTGTTTAATTCAGTATTAGTTGAATGGAGCTTAACAACCAAGTAAAGCCTAAAGCTGGGCATATACACATGTATGACATATATTTATATTATAGCCTACATGTAGCCTATGTTATATACTGATCAAGTAGAGTTGTACCACAGAGGATTTCAGTTAAAGGTTTAAGAAATTTCTAACTAACAGCAAACAAGACAGTGAGTGAACACTTGTTTTCACACAGGTGTAGCAGTGAATGGTTGTTTGTGTTCATTTAACAGATTTTATTCTTACTATAGAAAAAACAAAATATCATAAAGATGAGTTATAAGTTAACATGTTCAAACAAGTATATTGTCTTACAGCAGAGCAGACAAATAACAAATCAAATTTTCCTGACAAACCTTTTGCTTTCATCATATAAATGTAAATGTGAGTGCCCTCATGAGGTTTTGTTTGGCCAAGCCACAAATATTGAGTGTGCTATAGAAAGTCTAAGAAAATTCACGTTGATGGAGTTGGAGTAGGCAATTTATTTCAGATGAAGTCTCATGTTATAGCCTACATACAGTAGTGCAGGAGCCGATCAGATTGCACTGTATCGATTTGCATAAGAATGTGACATTTTTCTACACTGTAAATGTAGGCTATATTGTCAGAATTTGATCACAGTGCCCACATACTGTATGTTTTTTAATGCTACTTGACAGTTTTAATGTGTATTAACGTGTCATCTGTAACTGCACGGTCGACGACGTGGCTGCAGCCCATTCTCTCCACTCATCTCTGCAGCCTTGGTGCTGTGATCAGTGGTAGTAATTATATATGTAGACAGGAACCGAGGAGGTGGTGGTGGGGGGGGGGGACAACGACTGTTACAGACGTTGGCATGGTTGCCACGGTTGCCATGGAAACACACAATCATGTCAGTTTATTTTCAGGTACTGCTGCGATAATGGCCTAAGTACACGCCTGGTATGAGAGGAGATGGATAAATGAGACGTGGGTTAACTGATAGATGAGTGAATTGAGTGGAGTGTTTTTATTATTATTATTGATTAAAGATGCATGTGTAAGTGAGAATTGGGGGGATAGAGGAGGGAGGGAGTGGGGGGGATTTAGGGCTTCTACAGTATTTAGTGGTGTTTGTATCAGATGATAGTTCAAACAACACTGATGAGTGTCCCCTGTAAGTGATATCTCAGTCAGCTATACTGTATGACAGCCACTACAGCCGGCAGGGAGGAAAACCTCATTCCTTCCATTCATAAACATCCCCCTCACCCCCCCCCCACCCACCCTCTCTCACTCTCTATCTCCACCTCACACTGTTGTTCCCTCTGTCTCTCTCTCCTCCCATGTGTTTTACCACTAATAATATCATTAGAGCGGCCTGCTAGTAGTCGGGTGCATGTGTGGCATTCAATCACATGCAAATTTGTGGCAGATTTGAGCCGGTCAGCAGAGCGGTGGTGTAGCTTTAGATAGTGGAAATGCCAAGCAGTGTGGAACATCCTGGGGGACAGACCATTATATTTATAGAGACGGGCGACTTGACCTTCACTGCACATTGAGTATCAGCCATTTTAGTGCTGCTCCTCTAGATACTGAATCCAGCATAATGGATCTCAGCTGCAGTGCAGTTAGTTAGCTTCAACTTCATCTTCAGCTTGTTAGAGGCTATATCTAATAATAGCCTCTCTGCAATTCCATACTGTGGAGGGGACTCTGTCAATACACACAGTCTCTGCATTCACTGCTTTTTTGGCACACGGGAAGTTGCAGTATCCCAAAGGAGACACACTGTGAAATTACAGTTTTTCCGTGCAGGAGATATAAAGGCTTGGCATTTGGGGTAGGATATTGAACATGGAGGTGAAGTTCAACTGTAAGTCGTTACATAAGTTCAAAGCCTTTGTTCTGCTGTGTAAGCTTTATGTTAGGAGTAAGACCTCTGTTAAATATGCCTTGACCATAGTAAGCACAGCTGGTGCAAGCCCAAAGCCAAGGACTCCTATTCATAGAGGCACCCAGTTGTTCTCACCCATTGGCACAGAGTGAAACTGAGGAGGATCGTCAAAGCGGACAAAGTATTTATAGTTGTGTAAACCATAATGGGTTCAAAGGCCAAAGTTTCTCTACAAATGACACAGAGTGATGATAAATTGCATCTGAAATCAGGGCAAAAACTTGTTGTGCTTGTTTTGTTGAGAGCTACAAATTACGAGCGGACGAATTATAATAGAGATGTTTTTTGGCAAGACACTTTGTCAGCTGCTTTGGCGGGTATCCAGTCATCACTTAGAATTAACCTCAAATACAGTTATTTGTCATGTGTTGTACCTGCAGTTAGTGCAGGTGGCGCAGTCGAAGCTGCAGATGTTTTGTATGTAACTGCACCCGTCATAATCGAGAACAAAGATGTCGACACTGGACACAAAATGCCAAAGCAAAGAAATGTTGAATTCAGAAGGAATAAAACATCCAGTGCATTCTGTCGGTTTGCAGACTTTAACAGCTCTTTTCTTCTTGTACAATTGTTTTACCACATTTTTAGTATTTACCATTATTCTGTAAATGAAACAGGGAGTTGAGTTCATCTGCAGTAAGAGCCTCACTTTCATTTACAGGCAACAACCCAATGTTGCAAACAATCAAAATGTGAGTTCATTTCAATGTTTTAACTGTATACAGTTTGCTTTTGGGTGGTTATGGCTGGTAATGAAATCACTGACAGAAATAATCATGAATATTTTTTAAGTATAAGAAGGAAGTGGCAAAAAAATAGGAATAATCAAGTAAAGTAAATGCACCTCAAAATACAGAATTTAGGTCAATAGCTATGTTGTTTCTTTTGAATGTTTCTCCACAGACATCAGTGAGGAAACATCACAAGATTTATAGATGCACCTCATTTATTGGCACCCAGCTATATGAAACATAAATAGCTCATAAAACTGAGACTACATAAACATAACACTGAGTATCTTTCTCAGACACTTTGTCACCCTTAATGTCAAATTAATGAAATTAATTAACTAAACATAAGACAACTGAACCAAGGTAAATTTCCAGTTGTAAATACAAAACATGCTTAATATAAACCAGTGTCAACCCAATGCAGAGGCTGTAATGGTACCATGTCACACTGATCTAATACATCTGATTCACAGGATGAGGTTTGCAGCTGCACATAATCTGCAGTATTGTCCTAGTTTTTCTTTTTTTTAATGACATCCTCATCACGACTCACTCCATTCACAAAGCAAAATCCTGTCGTGACGGGAAGAAAACTGGCTCTGAACAGGCTGTGGGTGTCTCAGAATTTGGAGAACATGTCTAATTTTTGCAGCAGCCACACGCTGCCTTTTCATTGAGTTCCTCTCAGTAACACACACACACTCAGTCACTCACACACTGAATAGCATCACGCTGTAGGAAATGTACATTCAGAGCTGCTGCACCATGTGATTAGTGTCATTCAAAGCGCCTGGCACTTCTTCATTTCTCCTCTGCTCCGCATATATCCACACACTCTGTCCAACAGATTTATATAGATAATAATAGGTGACGATACCTGAATGAATTTGTGTCTTTATCCACGATCACACAATTCAAGGCTAAAATGACTGAATGTCGGGATGAATGGACTGCAGCTATCTAGAAAAGGTGATGTTTGGCTCTTTGCATCATGATATCCAGCTCCCCGCTTTGTGTGTAGTGTGAGGCAGCTGCTGCTGCGCTTTGAAACACAGCGAGAGAGAGGAAAAGCGTCCTTAAACGTGGGCTGTTGTGTAATCCCTCCCAGGGCCCCTTTGCTATTTTTGTGCCTGGGTCCGCACGTCACGGTTGGGTATTTTCTCTGGTGACTAGCTCGCATCAATAGATCTTCTAATGTACACCCAGTCAGCCAGCAGCTTCATGACTGATGGGACTTTACCTTGCTAATTTATTTCATTATTGTTACCGGGACATGAGGAGAATGGAGAAATGGAGTATGCAGCATGAGGAATGTCACATGTGACTGTGGATATGGGACAGGGGACTATTCAAATGTCAGGTTTGTATGAGGATTATGTTTGATATCTGAATGTCAGCTGCTGTATGAGCCGAGGCTTTTTCACCACCACCAACCCCCCGTCATCATCAGACCTGTGTGTGCTGTATGTCATTCTGATCACGGTGGGAGCTGCTGCTGACTGATTCTGCATGCTATGTGCTTGTGTTGCTGTTAGTGTACCACGGGAGGGGGTTTTACCATTCAGCCTCTGTGAAGCCGGTCATCTCCTTATGATATTTATGGATTTGTTGTCAGCATGAGGCTTCATGCCTGTTCCCTTTAATGGCCAACTTAGCCTCTAATGATGTAATGCAGCAGCGTAACGATGCTCTCTACAGCCAGCATTTGTTTGCTCATTGTCCTCCCTGGATCTGTGTCTCTATCTCCCCCGCTCCGTGTCTCTCTCATGTGTAAATCGGTCGGGGATGTGCCCCTCGGATGTCGGGCTGTTCAAATAAACGTCTCTCATTAAGTCGTTTCTCCATCCACGCGGACATACTGTACCACAGTCAGCCCACAGTCGTCCCGAAACACACCTACTGCCACCCACCTGCCTCCTGTTGTTGCACGTCATTGATGCCGTGTCATATATTTTCGTATAGGTTAGTGCTTGTTGCCGGGAGAGACAGCGAGATTTGCAGTGAAGTGAGTTCTTTTTCTTTTTTTTTGTGTGGTACAGTCTTTGTGCTATAAAAGTCTGAATCTGCTGAGACTTGTCAATGAGACTCTGAATATGTCGGCTCTGTTCCCTCTCTATCGTGCTCAGTTCAAAGGTATGCATTGTTTCTGAGGGTCTTATCTCGCTGTCACTCTGCACCCATATTCCCCTTCCCCTCTGCTCATGCCTCGCAGAGGATGGAAACTAAGCAATGAGGTCAGACTGACCTTGAAAGGGACCTCCCTACCAGGCCTCTGAATGTTGTTACCCCCGGGCACCCCACTTAGTTTACCTCTGTAAACCTCCCCGTTGAAACATGGATCATTCCAATGTGAGGCAGCCCCCCCTTTCGCCATCATTCATACAGTATGCCTTCGTTATTTCTTTCTCTCTGTCCTGCTGCCTCAAATGTGGCTGAACGCAGAGCTACTGAACCATAAATAGACAAAAAAAAGAGGCAAATGGGCATTTATATTTAAAAAAAAATGAATAGAAAGGGAGAGATAATCATCCTTACAGCTGCATCTCTCAGCATCTCGAGTCACCTTGGATTCATATCCTCTGGTTTATGCCAGAGGAGTGTGTGGTGTGCTAACAAAGAAAGAGAGGGAGTGAGAGAAAGAGAGTGAGAGTCGGAGGATGTCCTAATTAAGGGGAACTCAGAGGGTTTGAACCAGATAATCTTACATAACCTCGTTAGGGAGGACACAGCATTTGATACTGAGAAGATGGAAACGACGTGCCCTCAGAGACCCAGCCCCCCCGGTATGAAATGAAAGTGTAGTGGCAAAAACCAATTCACTTTAACCACGGGGATGATGATGATCTCTCTTGGCTGGAGTCTGGCAAGTGTATGTACAGTAACAGTATGTGGTCCTGTGCGGCTCAGTGTGGAGATGATGACACCGGTGCTTCAGACAGGTTAAAGGGGTTTGAATCCCACAAGAGGCAAATGAACCTGGACTGGACGTTATGATAACGATACGACCGACCACTAAATAAAACAGCTGCTGAAACAGTTACTGGATGTTACGGTATTTAGAGATCACATCAGAAGGCAGGAAGAGACATCACACTTCTGCCTGTCAGTGTGCTGGCATGCATTGACCCACATACCTACCATGCTCATATGTCCTTTAGTTTCAAATATTTTGATGAATTTAGATTTCATTTTTCTAACACTATGAACAACTTATCTAGGGATGGGAGCTATAATTTAGCTTTGCCTATGAATTCAGTGGTATGTGGCACTGGTTCAAGCTTTAGGCTTGCCTCTATATAAACATACTGTATACAATACATATTGACAGGATGTGAACAGGTGGTACAGAAAGTGGATAGTTAAATCTCTGGTATATGGCAGAATGGACTGAACTACATGGGCGGAGTGTTTCTTATTTCCCATTTTTCACAGCTAAACTTATACTGAACATCTGTAGCAAACATCCACAATGCAAAGTTGTCAAAATATATCAAGACAAGTTGGGTTCCCTACAGCCCCACTCTGAAAGGCATGTTATTGATTAACTTATTTACACATACTTGTGCTTTAGATAGGAAACATTCACATAAAATGAATATTTCATGTAAAGAAAAAATTAGATGGAGCTGCGATGATGAGATTTCCATTCAGCTCTCGCACATGCACACACACCCCACCGCACTCAAAATAAACACACATGTCCAGGCATTCATACTACAGTATTGGCATGTATCTTAAATACCCACATGCACTCACATCTCAGCACGTCCACAGGGCTTCAGGAAACTTGGGGTATCTGCCAGGGTCGACACCACGAGGCACCTTAGGGGCTTTAGAGGCCGGTTTAGAGACAGATTTTTCCCACTCCAGCTGTGATGGAGCTCATTATGAATTTTATACTCCAGTTTTATTAGGAGGACTTTTGGGAAACAGCCTTGAAGAGCTCTCACTCTCTAAAAGTGGATTTTCACTTAGATTTTCTTTTTGCACTCGACAACCGCTTGTTGAGGATTTGAACCTCCTTCTCATTTTTCATCATTATCTCCTGCCAATGTATATTTTAACAGCTCATTCATCTGAATTTGCACTGTCTAATTTTCGACTCTGTCTCATTTCTTTCAGATGACCCTTCCCTGCAATCAATTCACATGTATGTTAATATCTCTACGGTTACATAACAGATATTGTCCTTGAAAATCGATCCCAAAGAAAGTGACATTGGATTCATGGAGTCACTTGAAACTACTGCAGGGGTGAAAAGCTCCACAGAGGGTCAGGACAGAAATGTTGCACAGAAAAAATGCACATCGGAGGCTGCACAGTCTAGGAGGAGTTCATCGGTCGAACTGGAAGGCAAGGGGTGGCAGCAACAACTGCAAGAAGGTCAGCGCCGAGACACATGTGGTTTCAAAGAAATGTCTGACTCAGGGAAATCACTGCAGTTAGAAGATCAGCACTCCCAATCCCAGTCCATAAGCCATCCAGACTATGAGGTGTCTTCATATCCACTGCAGTCCACAAAACCTTTTCCCATCGGCAGACAGAAAACTGTAGCTCAGTTAGTTTCTGCACAGTCCCCAGGACCTGCATCCCACAGGAAGTCCCCCAGTTCACCTGAAGTCCAACAACTATCAGGGATAGATCAGCTGTCGGAGGCTGTGTGTAAGGTGGAGCAGAAACCACAAAAGCCTGGGAAGTATGTTTGCGATTACTGTGGAAGGGCATGTGCCAAACCCAGCGTGCTTAAGAAACATATTCGCTCACACACCGGGGAACGGCCCTATCCATGTGTCCCCTGTGGATTCTCCTTCAAAACCAAAAGTAATTTATACAAACACAGAAAGTCTCACGCTCACTCAGTCAAAGCTGGAACAGTGCCATTCTCAGAACTTGGTTCTTACAATGCCAACACCGACCAGGGGTCTTTTGAAGGGGAAGGAGAGTTATTCTCTGATGCTGAGCAAAGCACGGACACGGACGAGGACACTCTTAACGACCCGCTGCTGCTGCTGGACTCTCCAGTGGAGGGATCAGATAACACTGCTGTAAAAGTACTAAATCTCATTGCTCAGAAAAAGGGAGCCACGTCGATGTCAGCTCAGGATGGTTCATCCCAGCCCCAAGAAATCAATGCACCTCCTGCTGCTGCTGAGGCTAGCCGTGCAATTCAATCTTGCACGATCAAACAGAGGCTCGCACTTCGTTTGTCTGAAAAAAGAAGCAGCGACTCTGACCACAACCTGTCCCTTCCGAGTCAGTCGAGCAAGGGCAGCACGGACTCCGGCTACTTCTCGCGCTCAGAGAGTTCCGAGCACCAGACCGGCCCTCCGAACACCAACGCAAAGTCCTATCAAGAGATCATGTTTGGGAAGTGTTACAGGCCGAGCCCCAAGCAGGCGACAGCTTTTGTGGCCTGCAGCGCAGACTCAAGTGAATATACCGGTCATCGTTCAGAAAAAGGCGTTTCCCGTGTTTTCACTCAGGAGAAAGACACCGTTGAGTCAATCAAAATAAACACCAAGTCATTCACGAGGGAGGAGGTGAAAGAACCCCAGTTGGATGCTGGTTCTGACATGGGGCCTCTGATCAGGAGCAACTCCATGCCAACGTCCTCAGCAGTGTGTCTGACTATGCCTCAAGCCCTCAGGGGCAGCCACTCGTTTGATGAGAGAGCAAGCACAGGAGGCATGAGGAGACTCAGGCGGCAAGCTGCTTTCGAGCTCTCCACACACGATGGGCACGGAGATACTGACAGCCATGGAAAGATGAGCGAGTGTGGCATTTCACCCTCAGGACCGGAGATGGAAAATTACCCCTCTGTGGCGTCTAATATGAGCCATCAGAGACATGCAATGGAATTGGCAACACGGAAGCGTCGGAAAGAGAAGAGGGAAGAGGAGGATTTTCCCAGTCAGTATGAGATCCATCACGAACAGTGTGAAGATATGTTTGATGCGAGCAAGGACTACGATTCAAAACAAGCTGCTTTGGGCATTTTGGCTTTAGGGAAAGGGCATTGTTCAAGTATGTTAACACAGATGGACAGGTGTGATATGGACATATCTATGAGCCCTGAAATATCTGGCCGTAAAACCTTAGGGAATGTAATTTCAGTTATCCAACATACAAACTCAATAACCAGGCCTCACTCTGAACAGCCAGACTCTTATAAGTATCATGGACAGAGGCAGGAAGGTATTTCTTCATTTCAAGTTATGGAGGCAAGTGATTCATTCGAGATGGAGAGGAGTGATAGTAGACTACGGCAATCATTTCAAATGGGCCCGAAACTTGTGCGGCAGCCGAACATACAAGTCCCGGAGATCAGGGTTACAGTCGAGCCTGACAGTCCAGAGAAAGCTCCTGAGGTGCAGGTGAAGGAGCCCGAGAAGCACGTGGAGGAGTTTCAGTGGCCTCAGAGGAGCGAAACTTTAGCACAATTCCCTCCAGAGAAACTCCCACCAAAGAAGAAACGGCTACGCTTAGCCGAAATCGAGCACTCCTCTGGTGAATCTAGTTTCGAGTCTGCCTGCACCAGTCTCTCTCGCAGCCCGAGCCAAGACAGCAACTTATCTTATAGCTCCACCTTCTCCTTTGACAGGGAGGAGAGCTTGAAGTCGGTCTCTCCAGCCAGGCAGGATGAATTTGGCAAACCACTGGAGCTCTTGGCTGTGCCAGGGAGTGGGCACTCCCTCTCTGTGCTCAACCAGCGTCAACAGCATGAAATGAGACGCTCCTCCTCGGAGCAGGCGCCGTGTAACTTGCGCAAGGAGTTCCCAGAGGTACGCAGCATATCATTTGACTATGGCAGCCTTTCTCCAACATCCAAAGTTAGACACGTGGACATCAGCGGTGGTCTCTCCGCTGTGAAGGAGAGAAGGAGGGCAAACTTGGTGCGTCAGGAGTCATTGAATATGGACACTGAAGTAACACAAGTTCCATCACAAGTGTTTCCGCAGTATCTCAGCAACACCCCCCCTCCATTCACAGCACTCGCTGTTCTGCCGCAGACTTTGCCAATATTTTCCACTGGGAATACATTTCCCCAGCAGTCACATCCCAGCCTGTTAGTTCCTGTAAGAATACAGACTCAAGTGCCATCCTACGGCAGTATCACATACACCTCAGTATCACAGATTTTTGACAATCAGTACGACAGTGTTAGCTCCACCACTCAACATCAAACGCGCTTGTCTGGAAATCTTGAGTCTCATAATCCAGTTGCTTATTCCAGGCCGGCCTCAACGCACACTCTCGACGTTGAAGCCCTTGATTTGTCATCAGCTAAACTCAAGACAGGCATCCCACTCTCTCTGACATCTCGAACCATCTCAACCACTAACGCCTCCAGCGGAGGTGCGAACAAACGGATGCTATCCCCTGCCAGCAGCTTGGACCTCTTCATGGAGGTCAAGCAGCAAAAACGTGTGAAAGAGGAGAGAATGTTTGGACAGATTGTGGAGGAACTGAGCGCCGTGGAGTTGGGAAAATGTAATTTAAGTGAAGAGAAGGGCCAAAGGTCAGAGATGCAGGGTGCATCCACACCTGACTCGCAGAGGAGTAAATTTATTACACTCCAGCAAAAAGTGACAGAGGCCACTGACCACGGCGGTGAGTCTGCTATGGAAAGTAGCTCCTTGGAAACCAACTCGCCTCCCTACCCCATGATATCAGTCAGAGAAATGAAAGAAGTTGGCATGGACAAACGAGTGCAGATGGATATGGTGACACAGCTGGTTACCAGTCAAGACATCATGATCTCAGACACCGAGCATTCAAGACAGTTATCTCAGTTTCCAAGTCTTCGCACGACGACAGGTGTGAGCTGGTGTTACCTTAACTACACCAAACCAAACTGCTCTCACGGCAGCTCCTCTTTATCCTCCGTCTACACCACCTGGTGTGTGAGTTCCCACAACCCAAACCCTCTTGAGCTGAGCACGAGTGCTGCTCTGGCTCTGCTGCGATCCAAACAGAGGGGAGACAAGGTTATATACACTGTGGCAGCCATGTGTCAGCCCGGCACGGGGAAACTGGTCTCATCCCTCATCCTGTGGAGGCAGACCATGGAACAGGTGAGAAAACCACCTCTGCATTACCTCCATAAAGCATATAACTGCCATAACATTAGTCTTAGCTAACATCACCAGTGACTATAAAGGCAATCTATTTATAAACCACATACTTACAATCAAGCTGCACTGGGCATTGTTCCACCTCCATGTCTGGAAGTGATAACTGTTGGAAATTGAACGACCTTATTACCCAGAAGTTCAAACGGCACACTACGAATCTATTGGCAGAAGCTTTGGTCACCATTGGCAAGTGAAGGGGCATTTGTCCACTGCTGGTTGTAACGTTAGAGCTTTGATTCAGTTGAGTGCTGCATTTACTGTTCACCACAAAAGTGAAAATACCACACACCAAATCCTTATTCAAGTCAATAGCACACACTATGAAGTCTAAATCTTGCCAGTGGGCTGTTAGGTTGATAAATAGGGTGAACTCGGTTATAAACATCATGCATAGCGTAAAATAAAAAAATAAATCTTTGAAAATCAACAGAATGTGAGTTAGTTGTACTGACCTTTCCCCCTGCAGCAGCAGCAGCAGCACAATGCATGTTTGCAAAACATGCCGCGTAATACCATGTGTGACATACAATATTGCAAGCATCACGTTACATTGTCGATACTGTGTCCACTTAAAATGGTTGTTAACAAAATATTTATTCGTCTGATTCAGCTGCAGAGGAAACCTGAGCCCAAAGAGGTGGACGTCACCTACGGGAAGAAGGTGAAAGACATTGGCTGCAGAATGAAAACGGCCAAGGAGGAGTGGAAAGAGAGGGAGGCTTCCACAGCGCAAACAGTGCCAACACGTATTAAGATCTTCGAGGGAGGGTCAGTCAAGATATTAGTTATCATAACACTTGTCATTTCTGCTGACAGCAAATATAGCAGCTATATTAAGGTGTTAGAGCATGTACTATCTAAAGCTTTTACTGTTCTTACCTTTTAGCTTGTGCTTCTTTATTAAGGTTTAGATTGTGTGTGTTTTAGGTACAAGTCCAACGAAGACTATGTGTACGTCAGAGGTCGTGGCCGGGGGAAATACATTTGCGAGGAGTGTGGTATTCGCTGTAAGAAGCCAAGCATGCTGAAAAAACACATCCGGACCCACACAGATGTGCGACCGTACATTTGCAGGGTCTGCAACTTTGCTTTTAAAACTAAAGGTGGGTGTGTCGTACAGGCTTACAGGAAAATAACCGTAGAGATGATAAGAGAAAATGCTATGTTTTATACATAAGAAATGGCTGTCAGCATTTATTCTGAAATGAGTTGAAATCCGCTAAAAATAACATATTGGTATAAAAATGTGCGAAAAATCTAGATTTAAAAATACAGTGTGCAGCATCAGCAAAAGCACTGAGGTCTGCGCTGCTCTTTAGAGATACTACAATGCAATGCAAAATCAGCAACTCTGATGCACTCAGTCATCTCCCCGCTTTTTCTTTTAACTCTAGTGTGGGAGAGAGTTGGAGCTGGTTTTCATCAAACAAGCCAGTTTTGGGTGTGGGGACATAAAACTCAGATGAAAATCTGTCCATGCAAATCTCCTGCTTTTAAAAAAATCACACAGTTTATGAAATTGGTAATAACCTAATCTGTTATTTCTCTTATCCTTCTACAGGAAACCTGACTAAACATATGAAGTCAAAGGCGCACATGAAGAAATGTCTCGAACTGGGAGTGTCAGTGACAATGGATGAGACAGAGATACAGGAACATGGTAAGAAACTGGCACATGCAATATTCTTTTATGTGAATTACACCAAAATAACTCAACTAAACGGATGCTTTCCTCTTTTAAAGTTGATGACATCCAGCAAGAGTCAAAGACAGAAGTGACGGTCACAACCAAACATCAGTTCTCCGACGCAGAGGAGTCCGACGGCATGGATGAAGAAGCTGACGAGATTGACGAAGATGAGGATGAGGACGATGAATATGAAGGCGACTCCACTCCAAAGCTGCGTTCAAGAAGTACAAGTCCTCAGCCGTGTGGAGTTACTTCTCTGTCGGTCACAGCCACCGCTGCTATCCATGGCTGCTCCCTCAGCTCCCTGCCCGGCACCGACGTCCGCCAGCAGCCGTCTGTCCGGCGGACGGGCTCGGACCATCGACCCGCCCTCGCCGCCGACCAGAGAGAGAAGTCCGTGGATGAAGACTCTTTGACCATGCTGTCCCCAGACCAGGCCAGCTTCCTGTTTGACCCTTACTCCTCTTGCCTGCTCTCACCTGGCTGGGAGTCTCCCATCAGGGAGCCCTCCCCTTCACGTCTGCGTTACCCATCCCCGCGGCGAGAGCTCTCCCCTCGAGGTCGCTCCTCTCCTAGATGGGACACCTCCCCTCTGAGGCCCAGCTCGCCCGGCTTCACGCCCATTCAGCACCTCTCCATGGTCTCGATCGAGCGACCCATGTCACCTGGTTCGGAGCTGGCTGGAAAGCGAGAATCGTCCATGAGAGGCCGGCACAGAGTCGTGCTGAGAGCCGTTTCTCCACGAAGAGGCTCGCACCAACACAAAGGCAGCGGTGATAAAACCAGACACCAAGCGAAGATGGAGATGGCTCAACAACAAGGCGCCTTTGAAATGGAAATGGTATGTAGCCTCATGCAGTGTGCACCCAGTGAATCTGAACCTCTGCCAAAGAGGTAGTTTTTTAAAACCTTGTCTATGCCTTTGTGATTAAATAGACAGTGGTGGACAAACATTGTGATTTCCCGAGCCTCGAGGTAATGCAATTAAAAACCAGGCAATTATATCTCAGGATTTTATTCTCTAAAATTGAAATGACAAATTTAGGAGATTATTCATTTGTGCGAGTAGTATGACATTTTGTGTTTCTCACATTTCCACTTTTGTTCCAACTGTAATATATTTTCACATGAGAAATGATCTTGGCACTGCTGAAGCTACTCGTAACGCTGCCAACATGTCATTTCAGGATCAAAGGAGCAGCTTGGCTTCTACCCTGCCTGGTGCTGCCAGTTCTCATCACCAGAACATCCTCAGCCACCTCCCTCTGCACTCCCAGCAGCAGGCCCACAGTTTGCTCCCCGTTGTTCCTGTCGGAGGGCTCCAGATGTTGCACTCCCCGCCTTCCCCCGGCACTGATGTCACCCCTTCCTCGGCGCCGAGCCCCCAGAGCAGCGAGGGCCAGCGTAGCAGCAGCAGCAGAGACGGATCTGTCCACGGGCTGGAGACGGGAGCAGAGGACATCAGAGGCCAGAACCAGCTGTCCTCCCATCATGCCGCTCAGGAGAAAAGCCTCATTCCCGGCGTCAGGGACAGCAGGCAGGAGGAGAACGTGCAAACCTGCTTGAAAGCCATTGCCTCGCTGAAGATCACCACAGAAGACCCTCATTAAGACCCTCTTTTCTGTATCCATGATCTGATCCAGGAACAGACACCCTCCCCCGCTAAACCTGCAACCTTGTCGTCCTCAGCCCTTTAGGCACATAACCTCATCTTTATCCAATTAGAGGCAATATAATAACACTTCCTCTGGTCTTGCACATACCCCAGACAGCTCCTTTTAAATCTGAGTGGAGGTCAAACCTTCACAGTGAAGAAGAAAAACCGTCCTGTCTGATGTGCTCTTTTCTTCAGAGACTCTGAAACGGTTGGATGAGCAGCAGGATATTTTGCAGGGTGGAGAATCATTATTGGGTGCAGGTGCAATATGGAAAGATATTATGCTAATATGCCTTTGTTTGACATAAGTAGTTTGCGTACAATTGCACATAAATTATATTTATGGATTCTGTACAAATGTCCTTAACATATACTCCTTCTTAGATGCATACAAACAGTGTATTTTACTGTATGTGTACTTTGAAAATAGACTGTTGTTTAATGTAATCATATCAAGGTGTGATGCAGTAGTGCAGTAAATAAAGACTATTTATAAGGGGAAAAGTATGTGTATTATGAACCAGTCTGACCAAATTTTAAGTAGACGCTTCTTGTGCAGTTTGGTGCTTCTAATCAAGCGGCAAGGGTCTGTGCCTTTTTTTTTCTTTTGCTTTTCATCATTTCTCTATCAGGAGGTTTTTGAATAAGGAAAAATGTCGAGGTCCTCTTTATTCAGTCGGAGAGTTTGCTCGAAGGAGGGAGCTTTTTCTTTCTTTCTTTCTTTCTTTATTTCTTTGTCCTGTCAGTTCTTCTGACAGATGGATGCAGCTTGATTTATGTGAAACAATCTTAAAAAATATTTCTTATGTTGCATTTTTTCTTAATGTTGTGATTTCTATCTTGGTAAAAATGCATGGGATTTGCTATTGCACAAAATAGAGGAAGTTAATATGTAATTATGAATACTGTAAGATGTATTTATATATTAGAACGTAAGCACTTATTGATACTGGTAAATATTTGACTACTATTTATATGGTATATCTGTACTTATGCAGCAGTGATGCAGTTATGCAGTGAGCCACGTTGGCAATGCTTTTGATCTCATGTCTTTGCTTTGATTAAAACAGACAGCTTTTTTCTCTCTTATACAGGTGACCATAAGCATTTTATGAGTTTTGACGATGCACTTTCATCCTTTCATCTTTGATGTTAAACTGACTCGGGTCAGTGTGGATATTTGGGAGAGTAAAACGTGTTATGTTCTCTTGTGGTTTTGAAACATTCCAGTTGTTTTTCACATTTCTCATTGTGTGAAACATGTTGCACACAAAATTCAAGGGGCTATGATCAGTCAATAGTACGTTTTCTTGCGCTTTCAAGTGTAACTGGATTAAAATCGATATCACTTACTGTAAGTAATACTAAAGTAATGATGTTATCAGCGTGAGTTGGTCGACTATTACTGTGCTTCAGCTCAAAATGTAAGTAATCATTCACCAAATGCATTACTTCTTCTCTGTATATATACGTGTATTTTTATGATTTAAACTATTTTTGCAGTGTTGAATTCTGAAAACTTTTTATGTGGATTGTTTATATCTCTTTAAGAGGTAAAATGTCTGCAGTTGACATATATCAGAAGTTTAATGGAGGTGAAAGTAGCACAGTGTTGATGGCTAAACACCGTGTCTCATCTTTAAAAACAAAACAAAAACAAGTGTATCTTTAAGTGGTTATGTTACCAGTTTGAGAATGGATTTCAAAATCAGAAAACACTTTGTTCACTCATGTTTACATAAAAAAAACCGTTTTGTTTTTTTTGTTTGTTTTTTTAAAAAAAAGGTGCACTGCTTTAATTTTGCGTTTCCCTTTCTGAAGATGTATGTAGCTTTGATTTCATGGTTCTGTAACTTTATTTGTCGTGATAACGGTGCAGAATGCTCATAAAATGTGAAGGGAAAGTGAAGCCTTTTATTTGCTTTGGCATACATATGTATTCAGATAGTGTTTGTGTTTTGTTTTTATTGTGCATTCATATTTACTGAACTGCATTGTGCCTCTCATGTCTATGAAATTCCCTGTAAAACACACAGAGGACAAATCATTTTACCTCTCAGCTAAGATTTTTTGAGGGTAAAACCTCAGTAGCCAATTTGTTGTTTAGCTATCTGCATCAAAAGTGGTTAGTCAGGATGGAGTGCCTCTTTTATGCTATGGGGAATTTATTGTTTGGTGCTCTACTTTTTCAAATTAAATCCAAAATTGTTTTAAAAGAATATACTTCTAACCCAAGGATGTGTGTTGCAGCTTATTTCACCTTCTTTACTTTTCGTCTTGCACGGTTCACGACTGTTTAAATCGGTGCACACAAGGAAGAGTTTTCAGACGAAATCAGTCACATTTTTATCTTGTGAGGGGGGGGGAGAAACATCTCTAGAGTGAAAAATTGGAGGGACACCAACCAGTGACATCCTGTGGTGAAAAATGATTACTGCAGTCATAACATGGAACAAGAAAAATAAATGAATGCTTCCAAAAATAGTTCTCACCTTGTGGATAATATTCAACCGCTTGCGGGTTGTACTTTACCGCATCAAATCCAAACCCACTGTGAATCCGTGGCACGTACGCCGTGCTGCGCTCTAACTAAGCACTAGATGTGTTAAGCATTTATTAAGTGAGGAAATGACTGTGATCTTTGAACGCATTATACCGGCACTGCCGCTCTTCTTGGGGTTGGGGAGGAGGTCTGTTCTAATTCTGGCCAATCAGAGAGATGGTTCATTTTTTTCCTCTGCTGCTCAGTGACTCGGCCTGTCAGGCCCATTTGTTAGAATAATTATATGGCTTTTAACAGCATCCCAGCTTAAAATAAAATCACTTTGCCGTGGGTTTAAAGCAGCAGAGGCATCGCAGGAAAATGGCCGATTAAGATCTTCAGAGAAAAACCTTTAAACGATGAAGCATTTTAGTTTTGTTCAAACACATTAGTATTCACACTGCTGCTATTTGCCACAGTCGGGGGGTGAATTCCTGGAAAGATAACAATCAGACGAGGTTCATGAGTTGTAAGTGGAGTGTCCTGGACGGAGACATAGCATGTCTCTTGTCCTCCCTCTCTCTGCTCAGAGTGAGCTGTGCTCCTCTGATTTATTTTGAGGTGGTCGTATCACAGCTGTTGTATCTGTGGTGGCAGCCTGGCCGAGCCCCTCGACACTCTTCCTTTTCCCCCACTGGCCCTTGGTCCTGGTAAGAACCCTGTTTGCTCATTCCCCTGCTTCTTCAGGGACATTTAACACTTAAATAACTTCAAATTAACTTCAAATCATGTGTTTTAAATGCTTTCCAAAGCTCCTCTTCTTATCCTTAAAAAGGTGCTTGAAACTGTTTGTCTGAATTTGATGGTTTTCTGAGGCTAAAGATTTGTTGAACATGAGGAGACTTGCCTGTGTCATTTGTTAACAGAGACGAAACAGACTCATTTTGTTGAAGGGAACATGCCGTCTAAACTTGACTGCTTAATTTCAATAATTGTGCTCTCCAACTGCTCTTTTTCCAATGCTGCCTTTTCCTGCACTCACTTATTTTTAGTTGATTTTCCATTTGGATAGCTGCCTCCTTTTAAAATATTGAATATAGACGGGGTTGCTTGTGTCACATTGATGTTTTTTATAGTTGGAAAATGCAGCTTTTGTGCACACGACTACTGACATTGACATCAATAAGAGTGGATTAGAAATAAATAAATAACTTGCCCATATTAAGAAGTTCTTAAAATAGCCTGTGGGGCCTGGAACAGGTGCCATGTGCTTTGCTTGTGAAAGCACAGGCAGTGTGAAGGCTGCACTAATTTTATGCAAGTAAACAGGCTCTGGCTTGAAGCCTGGACAGCACCAGACAGACACAAACTAAAGCATTATACCACTTAATTTCAATCGCTGTGGGGTACCAGTGCGCTCCGTTATGTTGTCAGAAAGGTGACATTGCCCTGACTTTGTCCATCTTAGCGTAACATTTCATTAAGACCAAGAAATACTGCAATAGTGTTCAAAAGCACCATGCTGGATTTGGATTTTAAACTGTGATAAGACACAAGCAGATTCAAATTTGCAAATTATTAACTAGAGGGGGAACAGAATCTGTAATAATGTTCACTGTAAACATTTTATTGCTGAAAATCAACTGGTACTGTAGTCTCTTGCAATAGGGCTGAATATTTTCATTAGGGTATATTATATTCCCAATACCTTTTGTAAACCTCCACAGTCCAACAATTGTCTTCAGATGTTGTTTTTTTCCCCAAAACTCAGAGATATTCAGTTTAGTGTCAGTACTAAGTAGCCTAGTAGCTAAACAAGAACGATCAAGAAGCCAAAGTGTTTTCAATAGATTTTCTGTCTTTACTGATCAATGCATCAACTAAACACTGTTGCAATGTTAGTGTATAAAAATCTAGTGCTGGTCAATACTGTTTATCAGCCTGGCTGATTGATCAATGTAGCTGCATGGGTCTTCATCACGGTCACAGTAGGAAGGACAGAGGTGTAATTAATACAATGATGACTAAATACAGTTTCAGCTCCACTGTCATGGCTGACTGAGACCTTTGTTTGCTTTTCTGCTGTCGAATCAGGAAATCTAATTTCAGATGAAAATACTTTCTTATTAAATGTTTTACTTGCCTCCAAAACCCAAAACTTAAGTAGCCATACAAGGACACACTGGAAACCAAACACTCTGTCTGGTCAAACTCTGCTCTCTAGGCTACAGAAAAATAAATACTGGACGTGTCGGTGTGTTATCCTTTAGGAAAAACAATGTTATCAATGTTGCGGCGTTGTTTGCTATGTCAAGACGTTAGGAGGCACGGAGCACAGCAGAGACGCATTGTTGCTCTGTTTATTGTTACTCCTGTATGACAACCATATAAATTCTAAAGGCTAGGGCTTATATTAATCTCTACGATCGGTGTCATCTAAAAGGTCCTTCACAGAAACCAACTCTCTTCCCCTCAGTACTCGCTCAGAATAATGGAGACCTGTCAGGAGAGCAGCCCCGCACCCACCGGTCCCGAGGCGTTGCCAGCCGAGGGTCGGCACATTGACCTGACAGAGGACCTGGGCCTGCAGCTGGAGGACATCATTAGCACCTACCAGGCTGCCGAGATTCCCGCTGAGCCAGAGGACGGCGAGGAGGTCACAGTCGTCAAAGAGGCAGACGCCCGCAAGGACCAGAAACTGGAGAAGAAGATGCTCAAAAACCTAGGTGTTTTTTTTTCTCCTTCTTCTTCTTCCCAATATGTTTTATTGATTTCAGCTGAAGAGGGTTTCATTCAGCTCGGTCAGCAGAAGTCCACATTTGTACTGAATCTGATAGGTGTGTAAGCAGAGCTGAAATGCGTGTAAGTGCATCTGTCTGCAACACAATTGCAGGTAAAATAGTATTTTCACAATCCCTTTATAGTTTGCTCAGATGACTCATGCACCAAAGTGATTTTTCACAGTTCGGGGCGAGAGAGAGACTTGTCGTAATCCCAGATGGGTTTTCCAAAAAATAATTTCATGCATATTTTTCTTTTGTAAAGAAAAGTTAAAATATAATTCACATATCTGCACATGATCAACCTGATCGCTGACAATGGCGGTGATGTTTAACTTTAAATTCTCTGTGGCTGTTCAAGGGAAGGAAGCCATGCTGCTGATGCAAAGTCTGAACAAACTTGACTCTCCAGAAAAGAAACTGGAGGCCATCATCAAGAAGCATGCTGAGCTGGTGAGTGGATGATGAATAGAGGTGAAGGAGAAATCAAAAAGAAGAAAATATACTTTTCTCCAGAGCTGTACAGGATTGATTTCTTCTTTTTTTTCTCCCCCCCTTATGGATATGTGATAGATTTGCTCTGTGTGCTTTTTGCAGTTGGAGGAGCATCGCAGTGATCAGAAACAGCTGAAGGTTCTTCAGAAGAAGCTGCTCCAAGTGATGAAGGAGAAGGACCAGCTGCAGAGCGAGCACAGCCGGGCCGTGCTGGCTCGAAGTAAACTGGAGGGGCTGTGCAGAGAGCTGCAGAGGCACAACAAGACCCTGAAGGTACTGTTACTGCAGAAGTAGTAGTACTAGTAGTAGTAGTAAGCAGTATAAGTCAAGATGAAAGATGAAAGTCCTTGCATGGTATCTGCAGCTACTGAAGTTACCAGGTGCTGTTAATTGAGTTTTGGTGTCACCATATGTTGCGCTCCACAGGAGGTGACATCAGCTGGCACCACAGATCTGCCATTATGTCAAAGCTCAGGGTTTGACCTCTCAAACTGTCACACACACAACTCACATGATGAAGCCAAGTGTTATTCCAGTCCATCCTCGCCAATGACATTAAGGTTGTGTCAGAAATCACACATTTACTCCTCCTCCCTCGCTACACTTTCAGACATGAGTGAGGACATTTTCTCTACACCCGTTTTCTTTCTTGCATTTTATTACTTTGTGGGAAACTATGAGTCAGACGGCTCTACAAAATTGCAAACTCCATTTAGTTAAGACTTTACATGGACCACATAGGGAGTGTGCGACTAAATACACCTTTTGGTGAATGTGAATGAAAAAAGGTGATAATATCTATAATTTACACTGAATGTAAAGGAATACTGCTCTTTTGAATATTTCACACTAAAAGCAGTTACTCTGTAATTAGCGTGTAGAAACACTTTGATTTGATTTAAAGAGAAAATTCAACTAATGATTGGCTATTTCAATCACTAAACTACCTGCAGATTCTTTTTTCTCTCAATCTGCAACTTAATCATTTAAAAAAAATAGTCAAAGACCAGAGAGAAATGGCTTGTTTGGTTCATCAAACAACTAGACAAAGAAATAACATAAGCCATTATGAGGCTTATAGAAGCAATTCCTCTGACTCTAGTGTTTACATATACGGTGCTAGTCACTTGATATACAATAAACTATATGGCCGTCCATTGAAGCAGTGGCTAATTAATGTAAGAACCAGTGATGAGAAAGAAGAAGAGGAAAAGAAAAGGACCATTCACTATGAGAAGCTGCACACATGGACATGTTGTGCATGCATCTTGTACGGTGTGGTTTTAGCTCTATTCTCTGTCCTTGAAACACAGGAAGAGACACTGCAGAGGTGCAGGGAGGACGACCTGAAGAGGAAAGAAATCACCACCCACTTCCAGGGGACGCTCAGCGAGATCCAGGCCCAAATCGAGGAACACAGCAGCCGCAACACCAAACTGTGCCAGGAGAACAGCGCTCTGGCAGAAAAGCTGAAGGGACTCATTTCACAATACGACCAGCGAGAGGCGGTATGGATCCCACCACATGCTAAGGACACAACATTTGGGCAGTTTCAGGGGAACACGGTTCTTGCCTCATGCCATGATTATGTGACTTTGTCCTCACAATCCACATACAACCCTCTTAACAGTGCTTGAATTGGCCCTAAAGTAAAAGAAAACAAAAACTTGATGCATGTGGGCCTCTTTGTCCCGACCAAACACATGAATTACTGGCAAATTCCACCCAGCTCTTGCATTTACTAGCTACAGTATTTCAATTTTATGTAGCCAAAGCTCCCTGAGCAAGAAATGAAACAGCTTTCGGTGTGAAAACGACTCATAAATTCACCTGAATGTCTTCCAGAACCTGGAAAAGGTCTTCAAACACAGAGACCTGAAAGAAAAGCTGCTGGAAACCAAACTCACACAAGCAAACATGATACTGAAGGAATCAGAGGAGAAGCACAAGCTGGAAAGAGATCTTGTAAGGCTTTGTGTGCTACAAGCATTTTAATTATGTGTTTGCAATTCTAATCCTCTAATGCTCATTTTCATGGACTATTCCACTGTCCCACAGCTGCTCAAGCAGACTGCAGAATATAAATTGCAAGTGAAGGTCATGAAGGAGCAAGAGATCAATATGAAGACCCAGGTACAGTAACATGGGTGAGAGTGGCTTGTTTTTCTACCTCCCTACAGACATGTATAATACATTTCTCATTGTTTCTCCACAGCTCGATATGTACTCCAAGAAGTTTGACGAGTTCCAGGGCACGGTATCAAAGAGTAACAGTGTCTACAGCAGCTTCAAACAGGACATGGACAAAGTAAGAACGGTTTTACAGCATATATTTGAAGTCAGCCTCCAGATACTGGTTGGATTATTTAGGTTACCTGCCAATAAAGTGATCACTACGAGAGGAAAAACATCCCATGAGATTTACAATAACTTCAAAAATCTGACAAACTGTATAATCCTACACTCCACTGAGGCACTTATTTTTAGAAGCTGCTTTGATTATGTGCAGTGTATTGTGATTTTTATTTTTCTGTGTGTGTGTGTGTGTGTGTGTGTGTGTGTGTGTGTGTGTGTGTGTGTGTGTGTGTGTGTGTGTGTGTGTGTGTGTGTGTGTGTGTGTGTGTGTGTGTGTGTGTGTGTTGTGTAGATGGCCAAGAAAATGAAAAAGCTGGAGAAGGAGTGCCAGTCATGGAAGACTCGCTTTGATGGCTGCAACAAGAGCCTCATCGACATGGTGGCAGATGTAAGAGCGACTTTTCTTCAGTTGTTTATAAACTGAAAATAAGGATTATTTTAGGCTGCGAAATGCAAAGCTTGCAGACAGAGAAATCTGTTTGCAAGAAAAAGACAAAGATTTCCCCCACTTCTGCTCATGTTACCTGCGTTTGACTCCTTAACAGAAAGCCATCAAGGAAAAGGAGTTTGAGCTCGTCACCATCAAGAACCAGAAGCTTGAGAATCTGTGCAGGGCTTTGCAGGAGGAGAGGAAGAGTCTCTATGATAAGGTGCAGGCTGGAGGTCAACCGGGTGTCGCCGCCTCTGAAGCAACAGAGGAGAAAGTCCCTGAGGTGCAGGAGGCCGCTAAAGACCCAGAAGACAACCACCAAGATCAGGCTCCTGAATCCCCCGCTGCTGCTGCTCCTGCTGCTGCTCCTGCCCCGACACCGGAAACTCCACTGACCAAGGAACTGGCGAAACTGAAAGCCGAGCAGGCCCGTCTGAAAGAGATTGCCGGTTCTTTTACGATCTCTCACGTCGTACCTACAGAAACAGTCGCTAGCCAATCACAAGGACAGTCTGAGGGCGTCCAGGGGCCAGAGGAGAACCACATACAGGGGAGCGAACAGGAAGCAAAGGAGGACGGATGCCAAGAACAGAGAGATTTGGAGATGGAGTCCGTTGATTAATGCAACTACTGTGAAAGGAAACCTGGTTCATGTGAGATTCATAGCAATAAAATGAAAAAAAAAACAAGTCTCCTGTGTGTGATCCTGATGCTTTGTTTTATTTCATGCAACAAGCCAATTACAACTACAGTAAGCAGCGTCGTGGCTTTTCTAACACAGAGATCCAAAAGCATGCTCGCTTATTTTCAACACACATACACACCTGTAGATCTGCAGAGGAAGAAATCTGTTTCTGATGGTGAAACTCTCATTTATTTTCTCCATAGATGACCTTCTGTAACTCACTTCACAGTTTTGATGGGCACAAACTCCTCAGCCGATAATCAATACTGTGTTACTGTGATACAAAACATAATTCGATAAAAAAGTACAAAAAATAGAATAAAATAAAAATACTTCATGAGTTATCGAGCTGAAAAATCTGTTTCGTGAAAACTGAGAACAGAGTCTGAAGTGCAACCGCCTTTGATGCATTTTCAATCCATGCCTCTGATTGTCTCCATGAAAACAGCAATGAATGATTGAATGATTTGTCCGTCAAAGACGAGAAAAAAAACCATTAGATTAAACTGTGCTATCTATAAATTCCTAATGAGGTCCTGCATTTTCACATACATTTTTTTCCACTGTTTTGAATAGTATATATATGTCCCCTTGTTTTCTGAAACAAAAAAAGAAAGGAAGAAAAGCAACTGCCACAGAAAACATTATACAAATAGTTTCACAGGCTGAGAAGTGGGTTGTCTATCAAAAGCTTTTGTTGTGCACAGTCAGTCAGTGGAGGGCCCTTTAAACTTTACTTTCACATTCGTGCTAAGTGGACTTGGAGAGAAGTACAGCAGCAGACTGTTATTTGACAGCGCTGCACTGATAAGTAGCTGCATATAGCCAAACTATTGAAGGTGCACATTCTGAAGTGAAAATGGCTGAAAGAGAAAACCCAGCCGCGGTCTCCTGTGTAAAAGCTCTCACAGCTTTTGTCGAAAATGGAAAAGCTCTGCTGGACCTCGCGGAGAAGGACAGCAAAGAAGAAGGTAGGCAGCATTCTGCAAGGCCAGACAAGTGCACATAAAAATAGCCGCCACGCAGACACAGTGCTGTGCAGTTGGCAGATGATTTATGGTCGTAGCCTGCGTGGGGACAGCAGGAGGCCTGTCAATCATTAGACTTAAAGAATTAACCCTAACAGACTGTTACATGCTAACTTTTCACTGTATCTCTCACAGGCTCTTTCCAGGAATTCATCAGACAGAAAATTCGCATTGGGCAAAAACAGTCGCTGCTGGGCCTGATTGACGCTGCTGCAGCTTTGTATAGCAGGTTCTGAGCAGTAACCACAGTATCTGGACACCACGTGACTATAACACACCGGGCATATTGCCACAGTTTCAGCACTGCATTTAAAAATTAGTTGTTTACCTGTATTTTTTCTGCTTTCACAGCCTGTCTGTTAAGAGGAAAACGGATGCAGAGGATCTGTGGAGAAAAAACAATGAGTAAGATTTTGCGTCTCGGAGCTGTGCGCTTAAAACTGCCATAGAACATTTCTTTCATATTTAGATATTTAGGTGTATCTAAACAGGATTTAGACTCAGCTCCTTGTTTAGTAAAGATCTGCTGGGAGACTCCTTATTGTGCATTAAGTCATTTATTGATAAAGTAATTTACAGGCTCTAAACTCGATACCTACATACTTTACATTTCCAGCTGTGCTGCTTTACGTGACGCTGTGCAAGACTTTCAGCATCTCGCAGTGAGTCAGTTTTTCAGTTTAAAGAATAAAATCTCCAGAGCGCAATCATCTGATTTCTTTTATTCTGACTGAGCGTGGTTGATACAACACAGGTGCAGTGGGATTCCTTTCTACAACATTTGGATGATGAGTTGCAACTTAGCGCTAAATCACTGGCTGGTGACCATCAGTCCAGATGGATCTCACCAGACACGCCTCTCATCGATGCCAAGACAGGAGAGTGAGTTTGATTCATTTCCTTTTTTTTTTAAACTGTTCTCCTTGAAACATCATCAATTACCTGAGCATATCTGATAAAACTTGTGTGTTCTTGAGCATTTTGTTTTATTCTTTCTGTGTGCTTCTCAGAACAGTGATGCTGCAGAAATATCTGGGTAGAGGTAAAAAGATCCTGCTCGTGTTAATCCGACAGTTCTCCTGTCTACTCTGCCGTCTCCACCTGAAAGATCTACAGAAGAATCAGGTATCCAGTCTCACAATACAATCACATGTCTCCCTCACTGAGCATTTAAAGCCATTACGTCAATATTTTTATATCAACTGCAGGGTTTCCCCCAGTGCTTTATAAGCCTGGCGGGCCGCCAGGCTTTGCTTGCCCCCCCGCCAGGCTAAGCGTCGCTTGTTTATTTATTTAATTTTTTTTTTTTTTTTAATGCACCAGAAACATGATACCAAAGACGGTATAGAGCTTTTAACCGCATCTAGTGATACGGTTGTACAGTGTTTCCTCTACATTCATTTAGCAGTGGCGGCTCGCTACACCTAAATCCTCGCAGCCGCTCCTTCAAATGTCTTGTTTTTTTGTTTTTTTTTAATTGTCGCTAATCCACCACCGCCTCATGCCTCCACCTTCACAGCAGAGTCCTGCACTGCACCTCGCGAGTAGCCACTAAGGTAAACTACAGATAACTATCTTGCTCAGTGTCTCCTCTTTGCACCCCTCTGCACCTGGATGACAGACCACAGCGTGTTTTCCCGCAGAAGCATTGAACTCAGGTGACAGAATGACAACAGACTCAGGACAGATCAGTGGTCGCTGTTGCCGGTGTGTTTTTAAAATTAGCGGGTTTAATTCTCGTGTCGGACGTCGCGCTCAGTGCTGGTGGAAAAGAAAAAAACCCAACAAGTGTGTGTCAGTCCGTTGGGCTTTTAATGATATTATTGTAGCGCATACAGTAAGTTTAACAGGACATAGCCTCTACTGCGCCGTAACGTAAACGTGCATGAGCTCCCCCTCCTCCCCGCGGCCGTCAGCTGGTGTCACGGGGTGCGAGGAGGAGGGCGGGGGCCGGGGGGTAACGGCGAGGAGGAGGGAGGGCGGGGGGGTAACGGCGAGGAGGAGGGAGGGCGGGGGGGTAACGGCGATGACGGTGGCGACACCGACGACGACGAGACGGCCGAACGATCCTGTGTAGGAGCTGTCCGTGGGGTTAGGCCAGAGCGATAGAAAAACAGGGTTAGGCTACTTAATCAAAAGTCTCTTGAAGTGGCCCGGGTTATCAAGAAATATGATCTGTGGTGGTTTAAATAGTCAAAATACAGACGTTATCATGACGTGAGGAAAAAGAGATGTTGATTCGGTGGTTTTCAGTCAGATGATTTTTTTTAACCCCTGAAAGTGGTTAAAGTGGTTACACAGCAGACCTCCTTAGGCCTGAGTTCCCTGTTCCCCCTTGGCCATATTTGCACTTTTTTATTTATGTTAATTTATTTTACTTTTAAATTTGACCAGAAATGGCTTGTTTTCTTAGATTCACTTGGATTTTACTGAAGTTTGAACAATTGATATTATTTATTTTTATTTTTATTTTTTTGTGTTTGTTAAAACTGTATTGAGTAATGTTAATAAATGGCTTACAATAACACAATTTTTTTTTTTTTTTTAACAAAACCGCCGGTGGGCCGCCGGTGGGCCGTCGGTGGGCCGCCGGTGGGCTTCTCTAGCGGCCCTAGGCTACCACCAGGCTTAGCAAGTTTTCTGGGGGAAACCCTGAACTGTGTGTATCAAAGGTGTCTGTGCTTTCCCAGTTTTACAGGAAATTATGTTTATATCTATATCTATATAGTTTAATCCTGATGTTTTTCTGTTCTCCCTCCTTAACTATAAAATGCTCATAATGGCTACATGTTGAATTTAATATGCAGTTTGGAGTATTTTCCTCTGGTTATGTTTGTTCTGTTTCATGCTCTACATTCATGATTATGAATTCTGTGTAAATCATTTCTCTTTATACTTCAGACAGAACAAGCACACTGGGTGATAAGTTCACTATCAGAGAACAAAAATTGGAAAGCCTCCGGTTATGTTCCTCCCGTGGCCAACAGAAATCTGAACAGCAAATGAATTTGAAATGAATGTAACTATTAGTGCCGTGTTATTCTCAGAAGTAATCACGGTCAATTCAGACCACAAGCTCTAAAGTCAGCACCTTTGGACCATTACAAAATGCTAAAACGCTGTTAAAAGCATAGCTGCCCTCGGATAATACTGATAATACTTTTTTTTTTCTTGTTTTTTTTGCAGAGATGCCTGGATGCCCACTCTGTAGAAGTGGTGGTGGTTTCATTTGGCTGTCAGGAGGGAGCTGCACACTGGCTGCAGGAGACAGGCTGTCAGTATGACATGCTGTTGGATCCCAATAGACAGGTCAGGGGTCAACGCCATGTGACAGAGGTTAAGAATAATGCAACACACATCGTACTTGGATAAACAAAAGAAAATGTGTTGTGTATTTTAGATGTACGCTGCATTCGGCCTGGAGGCATCTCTGGAGAAAGTGTTAAACTTCAGCAACATGCTGCTCTATGCTGAGTATGTGGCTGATAATATGGAGTTTCCAAAAGACCTTCCATCGATACAGGACGACATGTTTCAGGTAAAATGTTACTATGCTAAGGATATAATATTTGAAGTGGCAGCAGCAGAACTTGTTAGGTCCTTAAAGTCCCAGTTCTCCATTGGAGATTCTTCATGTTTTAATTGATTTTGTTTTACCTGTACTTTCCAGCTGGGGGGCAACTTTGTTTTGGACGAACATGGGAAGGTGCTGTTCTCTCACTGCTGCCAGAGTCCAATAGACCGACCATCAGTGGATGACATCTTATCTGCACTGTGAAGAATAAACTCAGATTAAACTCAGGGTAATTAAAAAAAGACAGAAACAGGTGATGTCACTTCATACATGTTTGTGTGTTGTAAAAATGATAGAACTTTAAGCCACATATTGAAAATGTGTGTACTTTCCTAACAAAATGTATCGAGGTTTTGTAATCATACAAATAAACAACATACATTTCAAAATTAATATTGTGTTAATCGTGTATTCACTTGTTCTATAGGTTTATACAGCAGTCTTTTAGCTGGGTAAGCAATTTCACCACATACAGTACAGTGTAGGCTATGTGAAAACAACAGCAGCCACAAATTGAGAGTCTGTTTACCTCATTAAGTGGTTGGGACTTCAGTTTGTGCTTTCTAATTGGATTTGATGGATCTTTAGTCATCCAGAAGGACAATTTAATAAAGAAGAGACTTGGTTTTCTGAGGAAAACAAATACCTGTATGCTCATTTAGAGCACATTTACGATCTACAGTAGAATACATGATTAAAGTGTGGGGGAACTAGGGAGACGCAAAGTACAGATTTGTGGTTCACTGCATGATTGAAAGCCCTGGAAGTTCCTGGATAGTATTTTATCAGTACACAGTCATAGCCTGAAATTGGAGGATAAGAAATATAAAATATATGTACAGGCAATTTAACCTAATGATCTCGTCGGTTACAAAAGGCTCTGCTTGATCCTTATGTAATCTTAAACATTTTGTCAGAGCAGATGTGCCCAGGTGTTAAAAGGCTCATACACTTGATGAGCCACAACATTAAAACAGGTGACTGGTTTTATTGTTATAGTTTATCTGTGTATTTCGTGACTGAGGTAAAGTCATGAAGCCAAACTTAAAATTAAGGTTCGGGGTGGTGTTTAGCTTAGGTATTGTTGAGGCTGTGGTCCTTGCTAGCCCTTTATCTGTGTATTGTCATTCCCCCCATCTCTGCCTCCCATTTCCTGTCACACTCTCAACTGTCCTGTCAAATAAAGGCATGAAAAGCCAAAAATATATACTTTAATTAAGGTTCAAGTCAAATTACTTACTTCAGAATGAACTCCCAAAACAGGCCACACACCTACTAGCCAATAAAAACTGTTACCTCTTTCAATGTTGTGGTTCATCAGTACAGGATATTACAAAAATATACAAAATATGTCTAGCTACTTAAGGTCAACCAAAGACAATGAGCTGAGCCAATTTCTCTAAAAGTCACATAAGATGGGCGCTGTGTAATCAGTTATATCACAGAGACTGTGTCAATCCTTGTATAAATGCTGAAGTTATGAAAAGGGAGAACTCATTAACTTGGATTATGGTGTTTGAAATGCTCTGTTGTTGGTTAATGTTTACAGTATGCTATACTGTATCCTAACTACTCATTACTGTTTCACTAGTGTTAGTCTTTCACAGAATATTGGTCTTATGGTTTAAGTGAGGCCAAGCAAAGTTGGGTCAAGTGTCGTCAATTGTCCAGCAAATAACTCAAAAATCAGGGGATAACCCAATGTCATTTGGGGTGCCATGAACAAATTTTATGCCAATCCATCCATCCATCCAACCTTGAGCACCACGGCTCAAGTCAGGAAATCCTCAAATGTATCCTCTTGACATCAGAAATGTTTGTCCAATTGTGGGTTTTTTTTCATGTATTTTTCAAGACATTTCAATAAAGCCAAGCAAGTCAATAAGGTTCGTCAGGGTGTCATGGGTGCTTGCCATAAACCAACACGTGCTGAAGACATGACTCCACGTAGTCTCACCTCTTCACCCATTTTTGGATTTGCTGGGAGTTAGGTTGGGTCACGCAATGCCAAGATGGCGACGGTAGAGGAGCTTTTAGTCTGAGCTTTGTGTTTCCTCAGGAACTTCTGAATGACATCACAGTGGTTACTGTCCATCTGGGTAAAACAACCTTTCTGCTTCCTCGTAGCTCACACCATTTAAAAAACAACAACAAAAAAAACCCACCACTGATAAAATTGAAGAAAAAGAGGGGAAAAAATTGTTTCCCTGATTGGAAATGGAGTATACGTGGTCTGGTAACAATAGGAAGCCAAAGGCCTGGTATCTTGCAAACATGTTCCATAAAATGTGGTTTGGTAACAGTGCACTCGCAATGATTTTATAATCTTGAAAATTCCTTGAAAAGATGACCAGTAAACTGACGAGTGAGAAAGGACAGTGGACCTTGATCAACACTGTGGCCTCACTGATCTCTTTAAAGTCGCGTCTCCTCGTGGCATCCTCAGATTGGAGCCGCTTTGACAGACCAAGCATTTTAGGCCAGTTAATAGATAATCAGCAGAGATGGCAAATGTAGACAAACTGATTAGCCACATAGGAGACTTTGGGCCTTTCCAGAAGAAGATAGTTGCACTTGGCTCTTTTCCTTTAGTCATTTTTGCTTTTGTACTTGTTGGGGTTGTTTTCTTGTCGCACACCCCGAATCACTGGTGTTGGGGTCCAGGGGCTGAGCTCCTTCAGGAGGAATGTGGCTGGACAAAGGCTGAGGCACGGGAAGTCACTGTCCCCCAATCTGAACATTCAGGATCCTTCAGCCGCTGTGAGAGGTTTGATGTGGTCTGGAACAAAAGCCAACACAAATGTGAGGAACTGAACTGGTTGTTGACTTCTAACGAAACTGCGTTGGTGCCTTGTGACAGCCAATGGGTGTTTGATACCAGCCACAGCACGATTGTTTCGGAGGTAGGTACACTGCCCCAGCTCTATAAGTAGATCATTTGACAAGAGTTTCTATTACAGTTCTCTAATGTTGCTTTTGAACTTGACTTGTATCCCCTCGGAGGAAACTAATGGTACATAAATCACTAGTACCGTAATACTCATGTCTAAAATACAGTAACACAAACAAGTCGTTTGTCTTTATGTATTGCTGTCTAGACCTTCACTCTAAAAGTTTCTAATAGTTCTAATTATCTTGAATCTTGTCTCCTAGTTCTCACTAGTCTGCGAGAAATCCTGGCTTGCTGATCTGAATCAGGTTTGCCTGGCTTGTGGATTTTTTGTCGGTGCTTTTGTCACTGGCTACCTGGCTGACAGGTTGGTGGTCCGTTTAGCAATGTGTATTGATAAGCTTGCATCTGTTGTAATGGTAATAGGCCTAAATTGTGTCTGGTCTTTTCACAGGTTTGGTAGAAAACCATGTTTGATTGCATCGATGCTTGGCCTTGGTATCTCAGGTGTAGGTGTAATGCTGTCACCATGGTACCTGCTGCTGCTCGTCTTTAGATTCTTTCAAGGGTTTTTTGGGAAGGGAGCATGGACCGCCACCTATGTACTTGGTACGTACAGACACTGAGTTGCAAGAAATTCTGGGTTTCAAATATATTTCATGTGGCTGCCTAAAGGTTAATAACCTAATTCAGAAAAGGGTACAATCAAAATAAGTCTGTTATATGATTTTTACTGTGGCCTAAAAAAGGCAGGCAAAGGGTTGCATGGCCATATCAGTGGTCATATATGTTCAATAATACTATTTTGGCTTTAATTGGCATTTTTTAACCAACTGCATTTTGTCAAACATGTAAAAGTGTATTTCTGACAACTGAAATGTATCATTTTTGATGTAGTTATCGAGTTCTTTGGATCAGAAAACAGGAAATTTGTTTCCATGGTGAGTCGGACTTTCTACTCCATTGGCATGGTCATCTTGCCTGGTCTGGCTTACTTCCTGACATCCTGGAGGACTCTGCAGCTGGTCATGAGTGTGCCCTGCTTTCTGTTTATCTCATACTACTGGTATGAATACTATACTGTCAGGTTTGCCTCATATATGCCAGTCCTATTTATCTTTTGACTCTTATGACTATAAACATGTGCCATTTATTCTCAGGATTGTTCCTGAATCTCCACGCTGGCTGTTTTCACAAAAAAGAACTACAGAGGCCATGAGAGTTACTGCTAACATTGCAAAATGCAATGGGAGAACTTTACCACATAATCTTCAAGAGGTAGGTCAATATTTTAACAGTTGTGTTTGTTTGGTGAAAATAGTCAGTGCTAAACCAAATCTGTAAATCTGATTTACTGCATCTAACAGTGTCAATTTGATCTTTCAGATACTTCTTTTGGAGGAAAAGAAAGATGTGGTTCCAGTATCAGTTATGGATTTGTTTAGGACACCAAATATTAGAAAAAACACGCTCATTTTGACGTATGCCTGGTAAGTCAGTTTTTGTGATTTTATATTGAGTTGCTCACTACAATACAATACTAGAAAACATCATACTCATGGCTCTTGGAGGATGTGCTCATAATTTCACAAATTTGATATTCCTCTGCTCTCAGGTTTACCAGCACTGTTGTGTTTCAAGGCCTCATCCTGCGGCTTGGCCTCACTGGTGACAACCTGTACTTGGACTTCTTCATTTCTGCTGTGGTGGAGCTTCCTTCTGGCCTCATCTTCTACCTGCTAGTTGACAGAGTTGGTCGACGGTCCCTCATGGCCGTATCTAACTTCACCGCTGGTGTTGCCTGCCTCGTAATCCCCTTTGTCTCTATGGGTAAGAACAACTGATGGTGGATGGAGTGATTCTCCAGTTCATAAGGAATTGTTGGTAATGTCAATCTCCCTTGATAGGTATGATGCTACATGGACTTTTATTCTTCTGTCTTACAGATTTCGACTGGTTAAAAAAGTCGATTGCAATCATCGGGAGGCTCGCTGTTGCCATTGGATTCGAAACTGTGAACTTTGCAAACACAGAGATGTATCCGACACCTCTGAGGTGTGAAAACGCTGAGTGTTGGTTTTTATGAGCTGTGAAAGATGAGAAACAAGCTGCATTTGATGTGCACATCAGACTAAGTACATAACCAGGCAAAAAGATGTGTCTGCCAGTCTTAAGTGAATGTCCAAATCTAAAAGACAGAAACTGGTTTTGATTTATTTTAAGTAACAAACATCTGTGTCAATATTGAGACATTTTTCAGGCTTTTCACTTGGTGAATTAGAAGCAGGTTTCAGTTTATGAAAGGGATCAATTATCACATACTCACATACTGGATTGCTGATACTTTGATGGTTCCCAACATATTTCAATAACTTGTTGACCCTCCAATTTTTTTCTATTGCCACATTTGTGGTTTTGTGGGGTGACATTTTGCGTTTCAGCATTCTGCCGTATGTGCATCACACATGTTGCCACCAGGAGAAAGTCACTTGGGTGGTCCCTCCCTTTGTCATTTAGCAGCACCAGATTTCACTGTCCATTTAAATTTGTAAAATTTAAAAATGTATATTTAGAACAAATACCTGCAGAAGTAATGCCACTCCTATGTCTAGCTGGGTTTTGTGGTAATTAGCAGATGTCAGCATGAACTGGTCTGCTCAGAATCAGCCTATTAACTTGCTTGTATTACTGTAACTTGTATTTTCATTTCCTCTTAGAAATGTGGGTGTCTCAGTGTGTTCATCAGCCAGCGACCTTGGAGCGATTGCAGCCCCGTTCTTGCTTTATCGACTGGCCAGCATTTCGCAGGAATTGCCTCTTTTTCTTTACGGTAAATTTTAGTCCTTCTCTTAATGGGAATGATACATAGGGAGAATTCAAATGTACCAATTTAAGGTTGTTTTTTTGCCATTTCATGTTAAATTTATTTCAGGTGCGATGTCGGTGCTGTACAGTGGATTGGTGACAATGTTACCTGAGATGAGTGGAGTCGCTCTGCCAGAGACTATAGAAGATGTAGAGAATCTAAGAGGGTAAGAATGATAGATTTATGTTTTTATTGTAGTTGTGAACTTACACTCTTATCCTGAGCAGCACAATGAATGCAACATTAACAACCTAAACATCTGAAACTCAACAATAAGCAAAGTCAAGAAGTATTTGTACGAATAATTGTTAAGGAATGTTTTGGAAACAAAAGACAAATAGATACTGCCTGATATTAATAAATAAATTAAGCAGAAAAGAAGAACAGGAAAAATGTGTCAGGAGGGGAGAAAGATAACAGGGAAGGTGTGAGGAAAGGTGACAACAAGTGAAGCCTGGGAGACAAGAATATAGTTGTAACTCTAGATTTATGAGGGGAAAAATGTTCATGCTTTGTTCTTTAATGTGCCTTTGTTGTGCATCTGTGTTTTCTGACAGTGGCAAAGACAAGTCAAAGGAAGCAGCGGGAAACAGCTGTATTATATGATTGATGCCATGAAGAGCAGGAGCATTACTGAATTATTTCTGTGCTTTGTTTACACTGTAGATTGTGTCATACTGTACTGTGTCCACCATATTACTGTAACAGCTATTACTGCATTGGCTGTTGTAGACTTGTTACATTTGATATTTTGTGTAGTTCAAACGTGCTGAAGGTTATTGCACAATTATGGGGCATAACACAGGAGGTCCAAATATTTGCATCTCGTCAAACTCTCAGATAATTGCAAATGTTATAGAAGAGAAGCAGAGTTGTTTTTGTTGTTGCTCATTTGTCTGTTAGCCTACTTGTCAAGTTTGTCAAAAACATGATAATTGACTGGAAAGAAGATCAAACAGTAGCACTAGATTTTTAAAACACTTTGATTTGTTTGATTGTTGGTTGATTTCCTGAAATTACCAAAACCAACAATGAAGTGGTCTATATTGTCAAGTATCGTCTCTGTGACCAAAGCCTAATATATCTTAGTCTAGTGACATAAAGTTACCAAAACACAGCAGCACTGAGTCACATGTTTATCTTATTCTGGTGTTTATTTGGAGTCTGACTCGCATAGGAGTCATCTTGATGCTGTAAATACTTGTTAAGGCATCTGAAATTTGCCCCTAAATAATTCTTGATTTATTCCTGTTTGAATAATATTCACTGAATGCGACAGTGCTGTTTTCAGAGAATATTTAATTTTTTTTAAGCTTCCATTGACATCTACTTTGAGCTTGAAAGCCACAGAAGGATGTAAGAAAAGAGTATCTACTGGTGGCTGGGTTGTGATGCAAAAGCTTCTGAAGCAGATTACTCATCTCTTAACACCTTGTTGACCTTGGTTCAAGTTTTTGTTGGCCAACTATATCTTATTTGTATTAAAAAATAATGGAAGATTGTGTACTTGGAGTTCTTTCTTGAACATAAATCCAAATAAACAGAATTATGCTGCTGCTGGTGTGATGTGTTTTCCTTGAAATATATCTTCTTTGCATTTTCCTGCAACCAGACAACAATACCCTTGATTGTTCAGTTTTTTTATGCTGAACTGTATATATAATTGAGAGTTGGTCTTGTTAAGGCTTTTGTTCTATTGTAAGTTTACCGAGAGCAGCCAACAAAAGCTGCCCCACATACACAGTGCTGACTGAATGGGAGGACATGTAACCATAAATTGTGTTGAAAATCACTGGTATGCATGAGAAGTGGGATTCCCTCAAGCGTAAACATGCATTTCGCTGCGAAAAAAGGAGAATGGAAATCTCTAATGGTCATTGTGGAAATGTCTCTGAGTTTCCTGCACACTGTCAACATCACATGACCAGTTCAGTTCTGCAGCATAGTTAGAGTACTAGAAATAGAAATACATGTAAATAGTTGCACCAGCCAACCCTGGTGAGGAATTAAAACATGCCCTATTGTTGATGAAAGTGATAACGAATTAAGAGACAATGACAGATTAGATTTGGTTGACTATAAATATGGGAATCATTTGCCTGTGACGGATATATGATTAGGAAACTGTTTGCCTCACATAACAAAGAGCCAGTGACCTGTTAAATGAGGTCAGAGGGGTCCAGGGGCTTGGAGAGGGGATACGGACGTGGGTATGCAGTAGGCAATTATGTTTAAGTACTCACTGCTCAGTACAAAGAGTTTATAACTAATGGGGGATAAATTGAAGAAGGGGTGGGGTCTCGACTGATACAATATGCAAGACAGAAGAGAAGTTCTCAGTCGCAAGGATTTGTGTTTTCTGGAGAAAATCTGCAAGAGCCGGTCAGACAGAAGCTTCGAGGTTAATTGGTGAAAAATGCCAGAGGAGGAAAAGCGAGAGAAATTAGCCAAAGTCATCAGACAGTGGAACAACAACAGACTGGACCTGTTTGAACTAAGCCAACCTGATGAGGTGAGTCGCCTGCAAGCGTCAGCTTCATGGACCTCACAAACTTTTCGCTTGGATTAGCTTTCAGTCTCTGCACTGTCAACTGTCAATGCCAAAGTTCGACCATAAGAGCTGTGTTTATAACATGTTACCAGTAATCAATGTACTTTTGTAGAGCAACGCTTCTGTTCATTGTTCTTTAATCTGCTAATTATTATTTTTGATTTATGATTTTGTCTGTAAAAAGAAAGACACTGCTCTAGAAATACTGATCACCAGTTGCAGTGACATCTTCAAATTTTGCTATTCATTTGTCTTTTTTAAGCAAAAACCCAAATATATTCAGACTATGATTTAAAAAAAGCTGTATTGAAGAGCATTTATCCTCTCCCTGTTTTACAATTCTTCTGTAAAAATGTCTCAAAACCTATTCAGCAGTTGTATCTCAGTCCAAATAAAATAATGAATATGAAAAGAACAGAAACCACAGAAACAATACACTAAAACAATTTCTGTTTCCCACCAGAACCTGGAGTTTCACGGTGTGATGCGCTTCTACTTTGAGGATCATGTTGAAGGAAACGTGGCCACAAAGTGTCTGCGTGTCAGCAGCAACTCTTTAACTCGTGAGATTATTGAAACTCTCTCGGAGAAATTCAGGCCTGATATGAAAATGCTGACGACAAGTTACTACCTGTACGAGGTCCACGCCAAGGCGGGTAAGTAGCTCTGAAGGTGAATGTATGTAATGCACTGTGGACTAATCACACTCAATTTTCTCTCTCATGACCCTATCAGAAGTTTTTGGACACACGTTGTGCATTAGGGAAGTTTTGACAGGTTTTTTCACTAGCCTACTTTTAGATATATTTTGGACAAAATGATTATGATCTATTCACACAAAACAAATCAAACAGACCAAACAATGAATCTATTTATGAGAAGACAATCTAGCAGATTTATTGCCAACTATAATAATACTTTATTTTAGCCTCATACTAATAATTCTCCATTGCTGTACACAATGCTATAATAGTTCTGCTTATTTTGACTGTTTATGTGATTTCTCTTGGTGCAGCTGTTCCATAAAGTGTTGAGGTTTTTGCTCCAACAAGTTTTTCTTTGTTTTATATGTGGACTAAGAACGCAAGTTGGACCTGGACGAGAGACCTTTGACAGTACAATTAAACTGGAGCTCAGACAACAGAGAGGGACGTTTTGTGCTAAAGAAAGACAAGGAGAGTCTCCAGGTATCTGAAAACCTCAACCTGTTCTTATTGTGTTTATTAACCAGCTGTATCTGGATCTGGATCCTGCTTTATCTCACATTGACTTATATTTATGCTTTTTTATGTGTTGTACAACAAAGGAAAACTGTCATGAGAAAGAGAAAGGAGGCATTATCCAAAACTTCAAGAGGACCCTGTCAAGAAAAGAAAAGAAGACTGCTGAGAAGGGCAAAACTGACGTTTTAGGAGATGAGAATGGGTAAAATGCTTCATTGTTCACCATCAATATTTCTTTGTCAGACCGCTGGCCTCAGGCCTGCTGTACTTAACTGTCAGAAAAACACCCTTCCCTTTAAATCCAATATGCAGGTCAACTGAAAAGCCACTGAACAACAGCATTTGTGACCATGAGACACATGGCACCAACAACAGAAAGCAGCAGAGCCAGGCCGCCCCGGGTGAGTAATCTGCAGATTGAACAAAAATAGAAATTATAATGAACGGTGAAGTGCAGTGCATGAGCAATGTACCAACTATGCACACAGCAACACAGCCATATTTCACTCCAAATCAATATGAGCTATATTTTAACAACATCGTCAGGATGGCTGTAACCAGTAAGTCACCGTTTTTATATTTCCCACAGGAGGAAAGCTCTCTGGAAATCTTCATCCTGACTTTCCAGATCAACCTGGATTACCAATTGGGATTAAATTATATGACAACTGTGAGTATGTGATCAAAAGGTTTCGTTCCACAGTGTGCTGTTTTCTGGTTTAATACCTGTCTGTTGGAAGCTCTCCGCCCTCCCCTCTCATAATGTCCTCCTGCCCCCTGCTGGTGTCTTTTACATTTCAGCTGAGGAGGCCTTCCTGTCTGCAGTCATAAATTACACCAACACCTCCACAGTCCATTTCAAGCTCTCACCTGCATACGCTCTCTATGCCGTGGGACGCTTTGCTCTGCAGCGACATTGCAGCCAAGGCTCTCTGCCCTCAGGAGGAAAACACAGTGTGAGCTTAATCACCAACAAAATGGTGGCCATGACGAGGAAGGTCATCCAGGCAAGTCTAAGAAACCACTGTCTTGTAATTAGGATTGAATAACAGTTTACTATGAAACTAAATACGAGATGTAGGCCTACATTGCGTTTACAATGACACTGCTGCTATATTTGTGCTTCAGAGGCAGCAGACCATCGCTGGAGCTCTTGCCTTCTGGATAGCCAACTCCTCTGAGCTGCTAAATTTCTTCAAGCATGACAAAGATCTGTGCCCGCTCACACAGCAAAGTCAGCTGGATCTCTCCCACCTGGTGCACAAAGCCTACAGGTAAAACAGCACAATGGTTCATCAAAGACCTCAGCCTCCTTCGCCCCATCGAGCAGGTCGCTGTGCAACAAGAATGTAATCAAAAGAGTAGTAAAAATCAGGTCGGACCTTACTCAAAGCCTCACTCTCTACCTACTCAAGCTTTTGCCCTCTTAGGAGAAACTGCAAGTCTCCATCCACCGAAACAAGCCATTTTTAAAAATAGGTTATAAATTTCTCACTGCAAGAGCAAAACTCTGAACTCCAAATCCCAACCATATAGTATACACCTGCGCACATCAGCAATATGCTACCCTAGCATGCCTTGTGAATATGGTCGATGCTTTACCATTTTCAATAAAATAATTTATCATGGAAATATCCCCAAATCTTTGTTAATTACAGTTCCTCATTTCTAAATCAATGTAAAATGAATATTTCTCATTCCTTAGGCTCTAGGGAGTAGGGAATGTTTCTGTGTTTTATTATATTTTTCCAGACTGCCCCTAAATGGCCGCAAGTAGCCAAAATTTTTCATCTTGTGCATGTGCAACCAATTAAATTGGTATTTTTCTTTTAACACTGGTGAAATGTCTGCTTTTGGGAATCTGACATGACAAGTGTCAGGCCAATGTTTGAAGATCATGAATAAAAAGGTGAATAATGAGAGAAATGTGAATTTGCTTAGCAAGTCAATTTGCGCCCGTAAAGTTTCTACTTATGCGCTCCTAAAATTTTAAGTTATTGGTCACTGTGCTCTCAGTGAAAAAAAAGTGAGTCTGGAGCCCTGCAAAAGAAAAAAAAAATCACAAATGAATCGATAATCCTTTGCAGCCTTTAGATACAAATCCCTGCCAAAGAAATTCTCCAAACACAAGTCTTTAAATAAACTGTACAACTTCAAGGTAGTTTTATGGTTTGTTTTCCAAATGCTGAGTTTAATGTGTTTTCTTTCTCCCAAGTTGCCTGCTGCAGTGTGTACAGGCCGAGTTAAAAAAGCACTTGCCAACTTTTTTGATTGATCCTGAGCAACACGGACCCCTACCAGCTGGTATAGGTAAACGTTCATTAAGTTGATACGAACAAAGTCAATGATAGTTTTACTCAAGAGCTGCAATGCTTGGGCCCTTTCTTCATCAATTAACACCACTGTCCTGTCTGTTACAGAGATGGTGATGAACACCTTGATGAACACCATGTCTCTGTTGCGACGCTGCCGGGTCAACCCCGCCCTCACCATCCAGCTGTTCTCCCAGCTCTTCCATTTCATCAGCACCTGGCTCTTCAACCAGCTCATGAGCCCGGAGGCCAACACTCCCGGCCTGCGCTCCCACTACTGGGGAGCAGCTCTCCGCCAGAGGCTCACGGCCATCGAAGGCTGGGCGGAGAGGCAGGGCCTGGAGCTGGCTGCCGACTGCCACCTGGGCCACATCATCCAGGTCGGTCCCTGTCTGCACTATGCAACGCAAAGCTTTTACTGGGCTTTTAGTGAAGATTAGATCAGTGTCTATAACCACAAAGACAACATAAAACCTTAATCAAATGTTCTTTTCTAAGCAATTCTTTCAATCATTTGTTCAATAATGTAAATTTTGATGAATGAATGCCAAATCACTTTGTTTTTAAGAATTGTTAATCCATTTAAAAGCATTTTATTATCTCCAATGAGCAAGACAGCATTTAGAGACTGTTGGTCAGCTCATGATAGTGGATGAGCTTCTTTGTGAGATGATTAATTAATAATTTCTTTTTTACTTTTCAGTGTTGGCTCAGATTTTATTCACAGTGTGTTTCCATTATGTGTGATAATTCAGTTAGTACAAGATGTTAAAATTGTGTTGCCTGGCTGTTTCTAGGCAACCACACTCCTGACCATGAATAAGTACTCGATGGAAAATGCGAAGGACATCCATAATACCTGTTTCAAACTGAACTCACTGCAGCTGCAGACGCAAAAAATAATCATAGATTTGCTTGTTAAGGTTGAGGTTAACCGGAAAATACCAAGGATACAAAGTTTGGGGTCTAACAGGCTACCTCTACGCAAACAATGAGCCTCACATCCCTCCTGTGAGTATACTGGGTGTGCTTCTCCTCTACTGTCATGCTTGCAATTAAAATGTGCTGCTGCTTTAGAGACAAATCCCTAAAAGAAATATAGAGATAAGTATAGATATATCCTTGGGTTTGACTATGTCTGTAGCCTCAACCAAAGAAAAGGAGCTCAGTAGTATAGATTTAATAATATGAATAATTAACAATGATGAATATGATGATGAATAATATATGAGGAACAGTAAAGCGAGTTGTCACATTACCCGATTGCTTCTGAGTGAAATATTTCTCTAATACTTTGCCGAATATGAGGTGTGTGAAGAAAATATTAATGTGACTACCTATCCAATGGGTGACAAAAAGCCAAATCAACTTTCTCATTATGCTATTATTATAGAACATCAATTTTGTAAATGAGCATGACAAAATCCATTTACATTATTATTCTCAATTGCAGCCTGGGTTTGCAATAAGCAGCAACAAGCTGGAAATGCCACAAACTCAAATAGGCCACTAACACTCAAACCATCATCAGCATTAATTGTTCCTCACCATAACTTCTATCAACAACATAAAAACATCACATGCATAAACCTCGGTTGTTGAACAGCATTTACCTGCAGTTGTTTTTGAACGTAGCGTCTACATTCACTTTGTAGAGTAGAAAAAACAACACACTTTTGTGTTTGTATTTGTATTGTGTCAAGTATTCAGCATCCTTGAACATTTAGGCCTATATAATTACACAGCAGATAGTACATATTTTCTGGGATTGGAAAAGGCACTTTTAAAAATATCTCAACTATCTCTGTTAAAAGACCTGTTGTGTTCTTACCCAATACTGATGGATGCCAATCGTGCCAAATCTAGCTAGCTCACTTACAGTTAACAAAGAAAGAAAGAAAGAAAGAAAGAAAGAAAGAAAGAAAGAAAGAAAGAAAGACTTTATTTTGCAGTTGATACAACTTTAAATGTTACACTGAAAGCAGTGGAAGCAGCCATAACACAGCGTTACATTAGCCATCATACAAGTAGTAACGTTACGGTACAGTTAGCCAAACACACATACAGCAGCTAGCTAGCTGCTATGGCTAGCTCCGGCTTAAACTTACAACACTTGCCTCCATTACAACATTTCAACTACTTTCATGAATAATTAAATATACATAAAAAGCTTTTACTTACTGTACGTCATTTATTTGTCGTATCGAGCAGCTTCCACTTGAAATCTGATGGAAGTATCTGTAGTTATGGTAACGGGTTCAGAACATGAAGGCAACAGGTGTGGACCACGCGCAGATAAAAAGAGGCTACCGGTATCTGTCATGGTGCGTAAGTAGGCTACTAACTACAAGTTACACACAGAGAGACGCTTGTGACTTTAACACTGGACAAGTAGCCTATCTCGCACAGCCATTAGGAAACATTATCAAACCTGAGCAAAGCGAACAAAACTATTATTATAGAACATCAATTTTGTAAATGAGCATGACAAAATCCATTTACATTATTATTCTCAATTGCAGCCTGGGTTTGCAATAAGCCACAAACTCAAATAGGCCACTAACACTCAAACCATCATCAGCATTAATTGTTCCTCACCATATAACTTCTATCAACAACATAAAAACATCACATGTATAACCTCGGTTGTTAAACAGCATTTACCTGCAGTTGTTTTTGAACGTAGCGTCTACATTCACTTTGTAGAGTAGAAAAAACAACACACTTTTCAGCGAACAAAAACATTAACGCAGATTCACATATTTTCATTTGGGATTACACAGCAGAAGTACATATTTTCTGGGATTTAAAAATATCCCTATAAAAGTCTTTGCAACTAGGGTAGTCTATCTCCAGTCAAAACCAGTTGATACAACTTTAAATTGGTCAAAACCAGAGCGATAGTTATAACACGTGTCCTGCCCCCCTGGCATCAGCAGTATTTCAATCAACTAATCCATCAAACAACAACACACACACAGGTAATTTGGAATTGCACATTAATAGTGTCCATGTGTGGGTGGCCTAAGCCAGAGAGCCCACACAGAGCATGCAAACTCTACACAGGAAGGCCCAGAGGCAACAGTGCTACCAATGATGCCCAGTCTCCCAATTCCTGTATTAAACATCTCGCTTGATTAGAAGTATGAAAGATTTTTCAATAATGTGTCAACTGAGGTCAGAGGTCAGGGTCAGCTGCAGATTCTGTCTTCAGGATGGCGGTAGGCAGATTGGAGACCTGTCACACATTGACAAATGTCAATACACCAGAACGACCTTTTGCTGAAATATTTCTGCTGTCTGATTCACTTGTCGCCCTCTTGGCAGGGTTTGATCGATGCTGTGGTGTCAGCTGCTGAGGCCTCAGCAGACAACCTGATGCAGAGTGAAGGACGGGACGTCAGGTTGGAGGAGAGCCTTGACCTCCACCTGCCTTTCCTGCTGCCAGAGGGAGGATACTCCTGTGACACTGTGAGAGGAATCCCTACTGGGTTCAGGGAGTTCTTGGAACCTATTCGTCGAAAAGGTATGGGACTCTGTTAAACCTGCAAAATGTCAATATCCCAGAGGCGTATTGTATCAAAGATGAACATGCATCTTGCATCTTCTCTCTTCCAGGTCTTTGCTCTTTAACATTGCAGCCAGACTCCAAAGGTGACTGGACTGTAAATTTCAGCGACACTACACCCTCCTCAAAGAGCATATACTTGGTAAATACTCACCATCCCAGATGTGTAATTTAATTTCAAGACAAGATCAAGCATTTAAGCAACAGTCATACTTTCTTTTTCCCCCCTTCTTCAACAGGCAGCACACAGGGAGCCAGAGATTGTGATGATCACGCTGAACAAACCTCTTAACAGCGGCATGGGGATCAGCATCGTGGCTGCCAAGGTGACTGACTCAATGTTTTCCTGTAATTGTGATGTGCTCAGTAACTGGAACTATCCAAACACCAATACTATCTGCTTGATGTCTCTGCTAATTAACACCCTCCCTCTTGTTTTGCCACAGGGAGCACGTCAGGGTAACCTTGGGATCTATATCAAATCTATAGTCAAGGGAGGACCAGCTGAAATGGTGAGATCTAACATTTGTAATTCAGCTGTTTTGGACGTGTGAATTAAAATAAATAATTTTTATGGAACATATACTGTAGTAAACCATCTGTGCTGTGTGCAGAATGGCAGGTTGACAGCCGGGGACCAGCTGCTCAGCGTGGATGGTCGAAGCCTGGTCGGCCTCAGCCAAGAAAGGTAACTTCAGTCTCAATGGCACACGCCACAATTTGTAATTCTCACACCCAAATGTAATAGCCTAAATGTATATATTGAATTTCTATATGTGCTTATAAAATAAAGTCAGATATGTATGTATTGGTTTCATATATCCAAAAGATGCATATACGGTAGTGAATAGTAATCTAAGTAACATATAGCAACAGCACCCTTGATATAGAGACATATCTGTCATATATTACCTATTGGTAAACAGTTCAATAATGGATGTTGACTGTATTAATATGGTATTCATTTAGGGCAGCAGCAATCATGGTGCAAACCGGTCCTGTTGTGACCTTAGAGGTTGCAAAGTTTGGAGCCAGCTACCATGGCCTGGAGGCTCTGCTGAGAGAACCAACTCCAGAGAGGATTACAGGTAAATAAATAAATAAATAGATGAAAACCCTCTTTCCTCCACCTTTTGTACCTCATGACCTGATTGTTTCTTGCTTCACAAGGTGATAAAAGCAGTGATAAGCCAAATGGTAAAGAGCTCCTGCTGTACAGTGTGGTGGACCCCGGCCCCTCGGAGCAGCTCCATGGAGGCAGCAGGAGGAAGAAAGAGCAGATGATGCAGAGAAACAGGCAGCTCTACCGCTCCAACCCCAACATGACCAGTGGGTCCACTTCTGTTTTAATCACTTATTGCTCCCAGGCACTTACACTACAGTAAATCCCTTAATGTGAAATATGTTCAATGCCTGAGGGTGAGTCATAACAGCCACTCCAGCGTGCGCTTATTTTCTCCTTACTTCTGCAGACTTTTGCCAAGAGGATGGAGGCGAACCTGTTGACCCTGTCGTGAGAGGGAGTAACATCGCCGCCGTTTCCAGCATCAACCTTAGCACTGATGTGAGATATTTGTTAGATGTTAGACCTTATTTCTTTAATCTTTGTGACAAAAGCTCCACACAGAGTAAATATTTTCATAGCCTATGACAAAAAGGAAGATTTGACCTTTTTTTCCCACATTTTCAGTTAAATTTCTGTTAAAAGTGCCTTTTTTTCTTCCATTTTCTTAGCTTTTTTGCCAGCAATTGTGTCTGCTTAACACCCAAACTGTAAAGAAACATTGAATAGTTACAAAAATCTACATATTTTTGAGTTAATCTATAATATAAAAAACAATTTTGTTTACTTTTTCCCCCCTCTGTTCAGACATTTCACAGGGAGTACCTGACACTTCCTACCCCTAAGTCCCAGGGCAAGAGCACATCTGAATACAGTCGACAACAGCAAACACTGAAAGTATCTCTGGGTGGACAGAGCTCCAATAAGAAGACCTTAATGGTAAATGGCGTAGTGTTCATGAAATGATAAGTACAGCTTGTTTGATATTATTAAAAATCTTTGCATTTACTCCAGCGTCAAGCACGCTCTCAGGAAAACTTGTGTATGGATGGTGGAGGCCCCCTGCTGGACAAAAGGCAGAACATGCAGGAGCTGCAGGATGTGGGTGCAAAACAAACCATGAGCCACTATTCATCTTTCCCAATTCGCTCCAGCGTTTCTAGTCATGACATCCTCTCTGATAACACCTCCCCCAAAAAACGACAGCAGGGCACTCCCGCAAGTGGCGCTGGTGTCTGGAGAACCCCCTTTTCTCAACATCCAACACCTACGCCTTCAGTCCAGCCCATACGGATAGACATCCCCATAACCAGAGCCGTGAGCACACAGTCCAATCCTCCTCTTACCACCTTCCAGACTTCATCAGTGTCAGTGCGGATGAGCCAAACTCTTAAAGTAAACGGACATGGACAGATTCCACAAAACCAAGCTAACCACATTTATGCATGCCCCATCACTGCAACCAAGAAGCTACCTCAGCCCTCGCAGCAGCAAAGAACCGGCATAGTCAGGGGTCAAACAATGAAACCCCAAGTGAGCATCACCCCGACGAAACATGTTTCCTTCCAAGAGCCTCCCACTCAACAGAAGCCGAGCACGGGGCCCCTGAAGCAGGCGGACCCCCAGGAGCGGTCCGACCCGTGGAAGAGGGAGGCCCAGGAGAAGCTGGAGAAGCAGCAGAGGCTTCAGGCGGTGGAGCTCCTGGAGCAGGAGGTGCAGGAGCTTCAGGCGAAAGTGAAGCGCTCAGCTGTGGAGAACGACCGACTCCGAAAACTCAACCTGGAGTGGCAGTTTCAGAAGAGGCTGCAGGAGGTTCAGCAGAGAGGAGAGGATGAGGACGAGGAGGAAGATGAGGAGCTGGACATGATGGTGATGATACAGCAGCTGGAAAACCGAGCTCAGGTAAAAAGCCTGAAATAAATTCACAGTAACAGGATCTATACTTTTTTTAAATCCAATTTTGCAGTGCACGTAGATGTTTGAAGATGCTGCTAAGTGGTTTTCTTGGGAAATGTAGGAAATTAGTTATGCAAAGTAAAAAAAGTCAGGTTGAAAGGTCTACTGTATGAAACATTTAGAAAAACTTATGGAAACAAAGAGGACACATGGAGATTTACAACTTTCTGTGACTCCAGTCTAAGTGTGGATCTCGATATATCTCCAAATACAATTAAAAAAGCAAAAATAACCTATATTTAATCAATTATTTTCCATCTTTAGAGCAGGAGAAACTCTGCAGGAAACAACATCCACCTGACGGCACCGGAAAAACAGACAGGACATCGTCTTCCCCAAGAGGAAGACAAGGCAGAGACAGGTACTCACTCACTTGTGGATGACAAATAAGTCATTTTAATTAAAGAGGCAGCACTCAAATATATATCTTCATTTTCAATCACAACATTTTTGTTCGGCAGGCGAGAGACCACCTGGACTGACTGAAGGCGTTCAGAAGGTGTCATCTAAAGAGTGAGTTTACATTATTTGGCAAGAAACATTTAAGTTAAATTAAATCTAACACAATGTATTAACAGAGCATTGTAATTTGTGATAACTTAATGGACCAGAAATGCATATGCACATTTATGTAGCATCACAAGATTATTACAGTAGCCTATTCTGCTTCATACGTTGGTTTCTTTACACTACACAAGTGGTTTGAAAAGAAAATCCCTGAGTAAAAGAAATATGCAGATAGCACAGTATTTTTCAAAAACACCACATCTTGCTGTATGTGTTCCCTACATATAATAAAATTCAAGTATGTTTTTTTTAATTTGCAGAAACCAGGAGGATAAAATAAAGAGGCCGATGGCTCCTGAAAAGCTCACGTTCAAGGAGCGTCAGCGTCTGTTCTCCCTGGCGTCCAGTGCATAACAGAAACCTCAGGAAGAGCATATCTACAGAAATAAAAGTAGTAATGTGCTAAGAAAAAAAGAGTATACTTCCATTTAAAACAGCAGCGTGTATCTGTTAACTGAAGCAATGTTTGTATTAGTCTTAGTCATTTTTACATTTGAGTTTAGTGTTGTTCTTCAAGACTTTCAGTTTCACTTGTTTTAACATATTTTGTATTTTGATTTTCAATAAAGTATTCATTATAGTATTCATTAACTGTTATTATTATTGCAACATCTGTTTCCTATCAGACACAAAAGTAAATGAAAGTGTTACTTTGTGCGCTGATAAAACTGCACCACTGCTTTCTCTTGTTCGTGAGTTTCGATTGAGCCTCGCCTCAGTCTTCGGATCTCGTTTATGGCTTCGATGCCTGAAATGTTCTTCGTCTTCACCAGGTAGCAGGCCAACATGGTTCCTGTTCTCCCGTGGCCATGCATGCAGTGCACTGCCACACCCTGGAGAGTAACACAAAGCAGTGTTTAGTTTGGTCAGTCACATGTAACCATGCACACACCCTGCATTAGGAACTGTTGTCATACAGGGATTAGCGCTGAATTTCTTACAGAAGATTAGATCTTGGTGTGCAAACAAAACCAACGATGCATTCCTCGACTGTGAAAACATTCTGCATTTCACTGTCACGTGCTGTTATACTGAGGGAGCACAACAAATCTCCTTCCAAAAATTTAATACAAAATGGCACTTCTTCCTATTATTTTGTACTTATTTACCACATCTGCTTCCTAACAGGTCGTGAAAGGTGAAAGGTGTTTTTCCTTTCCTCTTATCTTAACTAGGCCATTGTAAGTTAAGTTACAGCACTGTACCTTGTGAGCCAGTATACAATACTTTACTGACCCTGGAGACTCCTTAAGTACTTGTGTAAGAAGCATAACCATCTACCTGTCACATCCAAGTCTATAAAGTATCTGAGCCCTTACCTCCCCTTTGGTGTTGGCCTCCTCCACAAGGGAAAGGAATCGGTCAATCTGACTTGGTGAAGGAGGAGTGAAGTCAGCTATCTTGATGTGATGCAGCTCTAACTCTGGGCATGTGTCGTGGTACGGTGGTTTTCTCTCACACAGGCAAACCAGATGTTTGATACCATTGTCCAACATGTACTGGTATTCACATGTCATCCTGGGCAGCGCCAATCCAGCCAGTTTGCCTGGCTCAACCCAGGAGAAATTGTGTGGAGCGGAAGAAGCCATGAGAAGTCACACTGAGGAGAAAAAAAAAACAGCACCAACACCACTCATGTCATAGTATAGTAACAGACAGATTGCAACAAAAGTATACACAAAGATACACAAGTTAAAATCATTGTGGCCCAATGAGACATGCACTGAATAATCTGTACCTGGCTTCAAGAATAATAGCCAACATTTCAGCAAATCTTACCTTTTCAACAAGCTGAATACTTCAGGTGAAGAGCCTGTGGAAAAGTATAGATAGTAAACAACACGAATGGTAGGACAGAACACTACTAAACATCTCTCGAGAGACTCACATACTGGCTCGTCCGGACAGTTCAGTTATAGAGAGATTAATCTAAGTACATGTTGCAGCAATTTTAGATTTGTGTGCGTACATGTATATGAATGTGGGTGTGTCTTAAGTGAGACACTATACAGACGAGTTCGGTGGTAATCAGTCACACATAGGTTAGATTAGGACACAGCTCAGAAGTCAGTGTGGTAAATTCACCCGTTCAGCCTCGACTGGTCGGACAGACCACCTCCACAAACGTGTTCTTTGTCAGCTTCAACATTTGTCGTTTATTTTTGAATGTTGCTTGGCGGTTTTTCGACGCAGAACTTTGTTGTTGTAGCTTTTTTTTTCAGTCACAAAAGATTTTCAAGTTTAAAAAGATTTTCAAGTTTATAAAGTGTTAAATGCATACCCATGGAGGATCTTTACACACCACCATGAGTTGGAAATGTCTTCAAATGCAATGTGGCTTTTTTCAACATTCAAAAGACACATACCGGCGGTACTCAAACAAGAGCCTGGGGTGAAAATGTACTCACCACCAGACTCCTCCTGTTTTCATAGAAAGTTTACAGTTGCGAGAGACAAGACGGCAACATGCAGCTAATGTATTGAGACGATACGTTTACATGTTTATTTAATATAGCTAATAATTAATTCGATTAGACCTCAACAGACAACCAGATAATGCTAAGGGTTTTTTCTGGCAATGCATGTGCGCATAGGCTACTTCACAACAGTAAATACTTGTAGCCTTGCGTCACCAGGCTCTCATATAGAGAGGAGAAAAGGTCTCTGTTGACTCCGAATTTTAAAAGTGTTTACCAAAATAAAACGTATAAAATAGATAATAAGATGTAATGCAGTTAAATACAATAAAAGAAAAAGATTGTCTTAATGTCTCGTGGACTTTTTTGGTAAATTATATTCTTTAAATTAAAAAGTTTCATTCAGTTTTATTAGAAAAGATTGCTCTTATTTCCGGGGTTGCTGACCAAACCAGCCACTGAACGGCCCCTGGCTAACTTTAGAGCTGCTGGTCTTTATGGTTGGCTAACAACCAACCAGCTAACGGCTAATGACATATTCCTAACAACTCGTTACGAAAGCAAAAAGACATCAACTATTATCAAACAGTCAGACAGTAGCAAGCTCGCATCAATATTCAGCCACCCACCCCTCCTCCCCCTCCACAACTATTTCTTCTTTAGTCTTCCGTTACTTCTGACGCTAACCGCTATGTAACTAGCCATCAAGCTATCGAATAGCACCGGGGACAAACCTTAGCTCGGCCACATGTTTCGTTAACATACACAGTCGAGGGTTTCTGAAGTCCGTCGCAGCTAGTGCTTGAATTGGGGCGTAGCGCTGTACTTTACCCCACCAGGCTGGTCCGTGTGGAGAGCAGCTGTCCCTGTAACTCAGTAAAGTTAAGAGGGGCGATAGTGAGCTAATGGGCCTTACTGCAGCTTCAAGTGGAGGAAGCGCTGTTATTAGATCGACGCTATCACTGTTCTGACTTTGGACGTTGCCCAGTATGTCACTATACGGTCATAAAACATACATTAAACAAAAATAAAGATATCTTTTATGTAAATTAAGTTATTTTTCTTAAGGGGTACAAAAATAGGAACGTTACATGTCAGGATGACCGAGCGGTCTAAGGCGCTGCGTTCAGGTCGCAGTCTCCCCTGGAGGCGTGGGTTCGAATCCCACTTCTGACAATAACTTTTTCTCTTCCACGGCAACCAGCTAGAGCGGATGGTCAACCTGATAATTTGTATCAATCAAAACACAACTTTCAGTCACGGTGGCGTTCAGTTGGCTACATTTTCAAAGACACACGTATGAACCCATGAAAAACGCTTTGTAAAACTATGAAAACAAACATTATCAACACAAATTTGGCCACATTATGAATAAAACAGCATCCAAAACTTTGGACATAAGTTTTTTGACATTTCAACACGATATCAAAGGAGTTGTCAACGGTTCATTGCCTTATTTCACTGTCATTTGTGATTTAATAAATCAAACGATTTGTTTTAAAGAGAAAATTTAGAAAATTATAGTGATGGAAATAAATAATGTGATCTGTTGCAGCCCTATTCGCAAGCAGTGTTGTTGTTTTTTGTCTTCATTTGTACTGTATGCTGCTGTGAGGGGCCAAAGCAGATTACCATCCATCCACATATTTAGTTTGGCGAGCACTGGTCTCGAACACTGGTCTCGAACGGTCAACCCCGGGATCTGTGGCCAACCCACATTGTAAAGAGCTTTTCAACTCTTGTCGTTTTTGATTCATGCTCTTTGGAGGAGCTGCAAGTTGTTTATTCCATCCCACTTTCTCGTGGGCTCAACTAAGTACAATGGAAAATGTTTTAAATTACAATATTGTAGCATGTGAGCCAGGAGGCTATAATATTTTCCTTGACCCATGATAATTCTTGATGGTGGCATAACCTTCAATCACATCATAATCTATCAAGTAGATTTTACAGTGTTATTATAGTGGCACAAAGTGGCAAAAGTGCACGTGTTGCTTATTATGAAACTTTAGGTTACTGTGCCAGTCATGTTTAATTTTTGTCTCCATTTGCCCTGTTGTTGGGTCAAATGCAATGCTTTTGAAATAGAGTAATTTTTTGTTCTCGTTCTTTTTCAGACTCACGAGGAAACTTGATAATCCATAACAGTTTTTCATTAAATTAATCTGGAGCACATGTTTTTCTTTCTTTTCATTCCTGGATATAGCGCTGTAGTTTCCATGAAAGGGCTCTTACACTGCAATGAACCTGCCAAATATTTCTTATTTTTATGTTATACTTAAAAATGACAATTTACGTCAGATGAGTTACAAATCATTCATGCAGGTGCACTTTAATTACCTGTAGGGGGCGTCATCATCTCCTACAGCAGGACAGCTCTCTTTAGAGAAGAAACAGAGCCTGAGCATTTGATGATTTAACATCTTTGACTGCCAGATTCTCTGCTCGATCCATTTTCACAAAGCTGCGTTGTGCAACTTAGCTCTAATTGAAGCCAGAAGACACTATTTTAAACCAAAAACTTCAAGGAATCCTGTATCAAATTATATCTCACAAGGTTGCAACCATTAAAACCCGTCAAAGGTTTTTATATTATCTTGGCTTGCATGAGCCTCATATATTCTAGTTTAGGCCTATAATGCTGTAGTAAAATGATATGTAGCTAATGAAAATATTATAGTCCCCCAATTAAATGTACAGCCCAGAAATATTCATAGTATAAAATTTGTTGATTATCTAATAATTAGTATCTGAAATGAAGTGCTGCAGCCCCTTATTGTTTTCAAAGTCTACAATGAAAAGCTTAAACCAATTACCAGTGTTATTTATATTTGAGAGATGTTCCTTGTTGAGTCGACATTGAATCATTCTTGTTTTAATATATCTTTTTTTTTTTTGGCATTTCCATATGGAGGCTGCCCCTTTTTCATATACAATCTTCACACGAAAGGAAAGAGAGACGACCGTTTGTCCATTTCATGCAACAGTTAATGACACAAACACAAACATTCAGAACTCACAGCACAGCACAGTTTACTTTGCTAGTCATTTTGTACAAAGAGTAGAAAGAGGGTTTGTATCTGAAGGAGACAAACTGCATCACATTCGCCAGACAGATGTTGTTGATACACAGAGACTTTTTTTTTTCAGAAAGGTATTTTGTAAAGAGAATCACAGAGTTGAATGTTTCAAACATCCAATTAAAAAAGCTCTCACTAACCTGTAGGTGTAAAAAAAAAAAAAAAGAGAGAGAAAGAAAGAAAGAAAAATCAACAGAGCAGTTTCAATAATCCCTTACAGTTATAGAAAGATATCAAGGTGATAGGTAAAGTTGAAATAAACATAAAATCAACAACTTAAAAAAAAACAACCATTCCAATAATCAGGTGGTGTCTAGTGGAAGGCCTATTTTACTTTGCTGTCCTAACGAGCTCGATCCAGCCACAAACCATTTAACAGAACATTTGGAAGTCCCAAAAGAACCACAAAATATTTTTTTATTCTCATTTTTTTTTATCTACGTTTTGTTTTGTACACATCACAACCTGCAGACTTGTTAGGTTGACTGGTTGTCCATCACGTCTCTGGGTTATCATCATCATACACATCCTCCTCTTCCTCATCATCATCATCATCATCATCACCGTCATCCCTTACGTGTCATCTAAAAGCACAGACCCCTTCAACATGCTGCAACACCCCTCAACAAAGCAATCACAACCCCTTTAATGGTTACATGTTAACTCTGTGGTTTTTAATTTTTTGCACACTTTAGGTGCCGTTCGACAAAGGGGGGCAATAATCACCGTGCCCTCCCACTAGAAGATTTCTACTTATTTTGAACGTCCATGTTCAAAGTCCCACACAGAGCAGACTGCTGAAGGGCCACGCCGCCGCCGGGTTTACAGGATGGCACAGAAGAACTTCTTCTCCCTGAACGGGTTCTCTGACGCTGGCACCGGCGATAACAGGGGGTCCTCTTTGGCATGGGCTTCGCAGTACGACATCAAGTCTGCTGCTGCTTTTGACACCTGGGTTTAAAACACACAGACACACAGCAACACTAGAGATGAAAACAGACTTATGTGATAAAAGATGGTCATTATTACAAGCAATGCCAGAACTCTAGTCACCTCCACCTTTTTTTCCATTGCTTTTAAAGTACTTGTACTCTGTATTGTTGTTTTTCTCTTTCACGTAACTTTCACTTGTAAAGTACTCGTACTAACGTAGAATACTGGTTAAAGTTAATGGATACACTATGGGAAATGTGACGTACAAGTACAAGAATGCTAACTAATATTTGCAAAGATCAAGTCAACAGAGAAAAAAGAAAGAAAAGAAGAGACTTTGAAAGAACTTATATAATATACATCTCTGTGTTTGTTAAGTTTGTATTTATATGTCAAGAAAAAAATCACACACATACATATACACATATTGGATACACTGACATTAACAGACAACACTTTGACATGTTGGGAAATATGCTAATTTGTGTTTTATTTTGAGTAGGATGAGAAAAGTGATACCACTCTTGTGTTTTATGGAAATATAAGAAGTTTAGTTTATCTTGCATAAAGACTTGAAACAAGTGGAAACAGATGGTAACACTTTATAACTACAAGCATTATCATTATATTGTTATTATATATTACACTTAATGCATTATATATAGTGTTCTTCCTACATTGATGCTGATTAGTAGGCTATGACATTTTTAGGCACAGTTGTAAATGTTCATCAGTTAATAAGCCAATCAATAATAGAACATCTATCAACATACTTCCTATTAGTACATGTCTAAATTATTGTACGTATGCAGCATAAACATCAATGTACAATGGACACTTTATAAATGATCATGTCATAATTTTGTCTGAAGTCTGAAAATATGACCATTAAATATGTTTTGTGCAAAATGAACCAAACAAACTTCTCTGGTTTCATGAGCGATAAGAATTTGATTTTCTCTCCTCAAATGATTCCCAGTAAAAAATGTTTTTTTTTATTTCTCCACAGCAGATGTTCTGACTTATAACAGGGACATGAAACAGCTGTAATTGATAACATGAAGGATGGTTCATCTCCATCGTGGGTCCCAATAAGACATTCCAGTAAGCGAGGCATACCAAAGTCTTGGGTAACACATACTGAACTGTTAATGTTGTAAATTTATGTGTGATTTGTGTGATTTTCCTGCAATTATCAGTTGAAAAACACATCTGTTAATGTACGCTTCATTCACTCACACAGTATATATAGCTTTGACAGTATTGATTATCATTGTTTGTACCTGTGAAGTTTTATGTCTAAATTGATTACAAATCTCAAAAGCTGCCTGCATGCATGGTGCAAGAAAACACATCCTCTCACCTTTATCCTGTCGATGTTGGCCTCCATCTTCAGCTGCTCCACCAGCTTCCTGGCTTGTGCAATGCTGGCCGTGTTATTGCTCGCCATGGGCGCTATCAGTCAGGTCTCCTGTGCTCTGTCTGCACAGAGGAGAGAGAGGTTTAAACATCCCAGACATCGTAGTTCAACCCCACCCACCGCGTGTCAGAGAAGGAGACGAGCACTATAATACAGCAGGCACGCAGAGACGAGTGCTGGTAAGAGATACCCTGTTTATTATCACATGCCTGTGAACACACACACACACAAATACACACACACCTCAGACGCAGGCATATTATTTATGGTGTCAGTTGCTAGGCAGCCCATGACAGTGAGGGGGAGGCAGCGAAGGTGGGAGGAGAGTGAGGGGGCAGCGCTTTGTCCAGCACTATATTTAAAGTAGATAAACAGATAAAGAGACGTCGCTGGGAGATGAAAACTTTACTTATTTTGTTGTGACAGTGGTGTTTTTTTTTTTTCATAATTCATACTCATACTTATTGACACTCCTCAGCCGGGGTCACACAAGGCGAGCACGGTGTCAGTGCTCGGCCTCATGAGGGTTGACGGTAAATAGATGGACTGATGCAGTTTGTGTTTGACCCACAGTGAGTCAGGTGGGTCGCCTCCTGCACAGGCAGCAGATAAAAAGGAAGCCCAATGAGTTACAGTATTAGTGATGTGTTTGAAAACCAGAGAGTCGACGACTACGGTGAAGCCAGTGTATCTGTCAGAAGGTAAAAGCTTTGGTCATTGTCTCTACACACCAGTTTTAGCTGATTAACACTTTTCAAACTGGACAATCATAGGGCACAACATCTGTAGTCAAAGTCAAAGTTTTTTTTTCTTATAAAGGTTTGTAAGTCCTGCAACTAAGCGCAATAAGACAATATTTTGTCATATTGTCTCCTATTATGAGAGTTGACACTTGTCAGATATGTGTATTAGGCTACTCTTTATGCTATTTATGGTAGCCTATATGTATTTGCCTTTAATAGATGAGCTTGTAAATGTGCATCTCATTGATTGATTGATTGTCGAGCCGTCATGATAATGATGTCATTCACCTTGTCTATTATAAGTACACAGGCAACATGTGAAACGTGTTGTTCACCCCTTCTGTTCTTACTTTTGGTGATAAATCTTGCCTATCCTATGCTCTAGTGTGCGCTGGAAGTTTTTGTTTTTTTTGAGTGTTGTGATTTTAAAAAAAACTGTCAGTGCTGCTTAAAGAAAATATCAGGACCATTTTGGGAAACAATTAAAGAAAGAAACATGTTCTAGTTAGTTATGTAGTGATCCTGAGTGCTACACACTGCACAACACTGTCATTTAAGAAAGTGGTGGTGGTTGGTCGATAGTCACAGTTTTAATGACACTTGACTCTAAAAGCTTTCAGTTGGGTTGAGATACGGTGACTGTAAAAACTGTAACACATTAGTTTTCACCCTTTTCCGTCCTCGATCATCCCCTGTCTGTTTTGGTACAGTTTAGTCTCACGTCCTCACCTGCTCCTCTGCCTTTTATAGCCTCTTTGATTAAACGGATCAAGCTGTGGGAGCTCTGAAACAGCATCATCCTCGGTGTGTGATCAATCCTCCCCGTGCCCCCTCCCCGCCGCCATCCGTCTGTGTGCTCTGTGGTACCGCTCAGCGTGAGGCTGAGGCTGATCTCAGCGAGGCGCTGGAGCCGAGTGTGAATATTGATGCTGTACGGTGGCACACCTGCTCACCAGGCCGGACCTGATGTCAGTCATTGTTTGATGTTTGTTTTTTTAATCTATAAAGGAAAGAAAATCTAAATGTGACCTAAAATGTTGTCTTGAGAAGCAGCACTTCAGATGTTTACAAAGAGTCCAAACCACACTAAAGTCATGCAGATGTAGAGATGTTTCTTCATACAGTATAGATTTGTATATCACTCTTTGGCCTTTAAAGCCACAAGTTTAGGTGAAACTTCACAGTATTTACGCAATTCAAATGTTTCTATGGCTTAAACATCTTCTAAACTGAGCTGGAACATCTCGACCCGATGTCAGCACAAACCAAACGACAATCTGAGGAGGATTTACGAGTCGACCTGCAGCAGACTGTGCAGTATTAACAGTGCAATATAAACAGCAGGTTTTATAGCTGTTGCAATGGAGAGATCCTGACTTCTCTCACTCTCGGGAGGAGTGCTTCACCTTTTACGGTAATAGCCCTTTAATTCAACCCGAGGCAGATGTCAGAATAACCATTTGTGTTGTTATTGAGGTCAGTGCTGGATCCCTCCTCATATCAGTGAATGAAGGCAACTTGTTCTTATAACAAAATCAAGTGGCACGCCCCGAATGCTGCAGACTTTCCAGCAGACAGAGCTGTTCAGTGTTACATGTCGTATTTTAGGTTTAAAATCAACTGATGTCATTTTGGGCAACAATTAAGAAGTTCAGATTCCCTCAAAAAAAAAATAGGCCAGAGACTGAGCTACTGCAAGGGGGCGTGAGTGACAACTTCACTCGCAGACAGTAGTCTTTGGCGACGTGCTTCATATCGAGGCCAGAGTATTGTTTCAACACTCGGGGGAGATGTTGAAACAGGCCAACGTACTATCACCAGACTATTGATAGGGACAGATGTCATGTCACGCTTCAAGGTTTCTGGGATGTCTATGAAAAAGTAGGTCTTTGGTTTGTGCAGAAAATAATGAGCCAATGAGACAATAGCCTAGTTTATGTGAGACTGACAGGGGAAAGTAAATGTAAATATCATATTTTAAAAATGATGTTTTAGGGGCGTGTGTCCATAAAGTGTTTGTTGGGACGAGACGCTCCTCAGCTTTCAGCTGCTGCTTAATTAAATCACGCCCTCAAGACATGAATAAGCAGAAACACTCCACATCCTGCCATCAGAGGGGCCATCCATTACTCAGGAACAACAATATGTCATGGCAGCTACTGTAACTCAAAGATCCATTATCAAAATACAATTATTCAATATAATAGTTTCCACTGACTTAAGTTAGAGAAAACTAAGAGTCTACAGCGACTCTGTGCTAATGAGCAAATTTGCTTTGAGCTAAATGCTAATTTCAGCACACTCACATGCTCATGCTAATGCAGTGTTGCTCTGCAGGTTTTACACTCTGCATGCTCTCCATCTTGGTTTTTTTATGGTACACGTTGCCAGTTTGGCTGAAAAACCCTGAAAAATGTCATAAAATTCATTCTGTTGTGTCTAAATGACACTGTGTTGGATAATCAGCACTGATATCTGCTTTTTTTTTTTTTTTTTAGTTTTTTTATTATTATTTTTTTAACATGTGTATCCGAAACATCAAAGATAAGCCATTTAGCAGAGCTGCTGTTACGTCCACAGTCCTGTTTATTGTTGGTGGAGCGTGTGAAAATGCCACCCTGACATTTTCATATCTAGAGGGAGGGAGGGGCGGCGGCGCCTGGCAGACTAACCGCTACCTGGAAGGCAACTGAAAAAAGGGTTTATAATGAATATGATGATAGTCAGAGAATGTGGTTTTCTGTCCTTAGGGCACAGTACGTTTGTCCAAAGGATTTTACTGCTGCTCATCTGTGTCACAAAACCTCTTGTCCTTTCTTCTTATCTGTCACCTGCTCAAAATACTGCTGCTGAGATGTTGCACATGGTGTCAACGCGCTGATAACTGTGACATCCCAACAGGCGCTGATAAATAATGCATCCCAGACGGACACCGGCCTCGACTGTCGACAGCTTTGTGGAGAAGGGCGTCTCTCCATTAATTGAGGGGTCTGACCTCTCAGGCTGTAATACTGTGAATGTGGCTGATGTTTGCGTGCTGGGTCTCTGCCCTCTCTGCTCCTGCTGCATTGCCTCCTCCTCCTCTCTTGCCTTTGCCTTGACTTACCTTGTCTGCTCACTCCTCCGCACTCTGCCTCAGCGTCTGCCTGCAGTTCAGTCAGCAGTTTGTGTCCGCCCCGCTCTGCAGACGGAGAGATAAAGAGAGCAGAAGACAGTGACATTTAGAGGGCTGATCAGAGGCAGAAGAAGCTCTGTGCACTTTCATTTCTGCATTCCAGATAAATCGCACCGAAGCTTGTGTGCGTGTGTTTGACCTCTGTCCTCTGTGTGTCATAATGTCACAGCTCGCTCTCAGACTGATGGAGAAGCAAGACAACACTTCAAAAGGAATCGAGGGAAGCAATGGGTTTTTACTGATTTAAAAGGGACAGTTCAACATTTTAAGGAACAATCACTCAGCAAGGAAAAAGTTTGATTCCACAACCTGAGCATGAGGCTACAAATAGATGGTCTTAGCTTAGCGTAAAGAGAAGAACGGGGGAGCAACAGGTTGTCTAGCTTTGTTCGGAAAGCGACAACAGCATCTTTAAAACCAATGCAAAAACCTATTGAAATATCATAGGAGGTTGTGTGCATCATGTGACTACTTCTTCTTCGGAGCCAGAAACTAAAGCATTCGTTACACTAATATCTCATGTCTGCCCATTCTACAACCAGCAGGTGATGAATTTAGTTCAGCGTAAAGTCAAGTTTCAGGAAGTCGTTGCTCTTGGTCAGGGGTTGATTTGCCCTTAAACCACAACACTTAACTGGGTTTTTATTCCAGCAGACATGAGAGTTGCACCAGTCTTCTCATCTATCCCTTTGTAAGAAAGTGAAAAAGCTCATCTTTCCCAACTATTCCCTGAAGTTAAGGTGACCTATTCACCTCTCCTCCTCCTCTTCTCTCCTCTCTCCGTCTTCCTCTCTGTCTCTCGTTCTGTGCTCCAACAGATTTGTTCTTAATGCATCTGTGACTCTGCAGCTTGGTTTTTCTGCTGCTTCTGATAAATGGGCCAATTACGCTGCATGAGCAGATCTGCAGAGGAAGGGGATTCCGCCTGCCGTAAATCATGGCAGCACACAGTGTTAAAGCAACGTTACAGTGAGGCATCCATTAACAAACGCTCGCCAACAGCGGCCAAAGCCCTGAGCTGGAGGATTGGGGAGACAGCGAAACTGCTTAGAGTTTAAAAAACAAATGAAAAAAAGAAAAGAAAGAGGGAGAGAGAGAGAGAGCAGGAGCTTTTACTGCAGTGCACTGTCACCAGTCCTGATTCACTGGAGCCATTAATCCAAACTGTTACACGTGTCATGCAAGATGTACAATGCATTTGTCAATACAGGCTTTTCACTTGAGTGCGTCATTGTGGAGCGAGACTGTCTTGCACCTAATGTTTTAAATGATGATTGATGGTTCGCTTAATGATTGAAGGTCCAGTTAAAACAACCAGCTATACAAGAACTTTGCCTTTAAGCAAATGTTCCATTCAAAATAGGAATTTTCTTATTTAAAAAAATGTAATTATATGAATTTGATGCAATAAATTCAGTTTGGTTGGCATGTTATAGAGTCCATTTAAATGATTTCTCTGTCAACCATTCTCGCCAAATGGAAACCAGCAGTCACATATTTACACATCCTCTTAAATATAGGTTAAAACTCTGAAAAACTCTGACTGTGACTCAGTTACAACTCATCTCCATTGTAGCTGGGGGCAGTGAAGATGACAAACAGACACAGTCACGTTACCTGTAGCTTGTTTTACTTGTTCAAAAGTGTGTGTGTGTGTGTGCATGTGTGCATGTGTGTGTGCTCTCTCTCTTGCACATCCGGCTCGTCACTCATCATCAGACTCACATTTACATTTGGGAGTTACTCAGGAAAAAAAACAAACACATAACTACAACATGTCTGTTAGAGCTGCTGGTCTGGATGTGGTGGAGATATGAAAATGAAGGCAGAGGCAGACTGAGCTGCTGTGTGTGTTTTTGTTAAACGTAGATGTACGCTGTCTGAAGCTGCAGATCTTGATCTCCATTCATTTCCATACATTATGAAAAAACAAATCCATCAGTGCACTCATGGAAGAAACTCACTTGAGTTGTGTAATCCATCTCTTTGAACAGTAAGTTCACCCTTATTTTATTCTTTTTATCATAGTCCCGCCATCATATAATGCAGCGCAGTTTCTTTAAATCAATCTGCATTGATCAAGACCCAATTATAGCGCAACAATTCATACTGTGATGGATCACGCAGCTCAAGCAAGTCTCAAAAGTTTCCTAATGGATGGATAGAAAATAATGGGAAACAATGGTTGTCGGTTACATTTACAAGTCTGAACGTGTGGAGCATGCATTTGAAAATCAATGTTTGATCATCAGACAAAGACACCGTTTGTATACTTAATGTGCATTTGCTGATGTTATGGCCACTTGGGGGCAATGAGAACAACCTTTTAAATTCATGAATCACATTTGCATTCATTTGGAGCAGCATCGTTCTGAAGCTTTGAGCTCGGCTTTTCCTCTTCACCTGTCCTGACAAAATATCTGTCTTTTTAGTTGCTAAAATGTTCCTTAATGGTCACTGAGTAGTTGCTAACTTTGTTTGCTGTAGCATATTGATATAGTACAGGAAATACTAAATAAATACTGTCATGCTCCAAGGACATGGAAGATGCTCAACACTTACTGACATGAGGGAAACAATCAGTTAGAGCAACACCTTTCCCATACAAGTTGTCATTTGATTTGTAGAAATTGTAATTGTAGCTATGCAAATTAGATCAATTTGTGGTTCTAAATTAGGATTTAAGGATTTGAGGATTTGTCTAATGACATTCAAATTGTCATAAATTTAAAGTGTCAGATACCAAATCCAAGTCACTTTCTAACATATTTCTCTGTTTCTTCTTCGGTCTTGGATCAGTTTATTGTTACTGTGAATAAAATCAAATGTTCTTATAAAAAAAAATAGGGGAAAAAAAGGGAAAATTGCTCAATTTAATTTTCCTCGGACTATTTGCGTCGTTATAATCAAGTTGCAGCGAGATCAGCAGCAAGCAGATTTAGAAATAAAATCTCAATACTTTGGTGACATTGTTCTCTTCTTTCTGTCCGTAAGAACGTCTTGAAGTGAACCACACACACACACACACACACACACATGGAGGGGGCAAAAAAACAAAGAGATGCATGATGGGATGTGACCGGTGATCCATTTCTCTCCTGTGTTCCAGCCTTCTGCTTCCCGTCCCCTCCCTCCGTGGCTGACAGGTGTTCATTGATGAGACTGAAACACCTCCATCTCGCTCCGTCCTGCTGCGAACACCGCCGAATCAATCTGACCCCCCGCTCCTTCCTTCCCCCTGCCATTTGGGGCCGTTTTGAACAGGTTCCTCCGGGGGTTTGTCGGGGGGTCTGTGTTCGTGACGAGGCCCTCCACAGATGTGATTATAGCTGCTGCTCCACTCTGGGTGTCGCTGACTTAAATGGTGATTAAGCGCCGCAGGAAACATCCTGGTGAGGAAAATATAATTCCTGGCCTGTCGAGAGTGACGATCTCTCACGTACTCCCACACAAAGCTGACTCCCCCTCCCCCAATTCTCTTTCTGTATAGTGCACACCTTATTATCCTGTCTTTCTTTTTTTCTCCTTTTCACTATCTAAAGAGAGAAATTAAGGCGGCCAGGCAGGGAGTGCTCTGTCCTCTGTGATGCCCAGGGTGTGAAATCAGAGCGTGGTAATTAAAAATCTGTCCCTGGCTCAGCCATCTGGACCCTGGAGAGCCAGTGATTAACCTGTGAGGGTCTGCAGGGACCGAGGGGGAGACAGGATGCGGGACCACGGCTCAGAGATAAGTTTTGAAGGCCACATAAAGCTCGTGGAGAGAGAAAGGAGGCTCAGCTGATCGAAGCATCCACAGGTTACTGTTCCTCAGCTTGTTTCTATTTCCATCCTGAAATGACAACAGATGTTTCTACCTGATGATTTCATGTTGGTCCAATCCCATTTCTCACTCTTTCCTCATACTCATACCTACCCCTAGAGTGGCAGCGGGGAAAGACGCCTCCCTCCACTGCCATGAAATGAGACACTACTGCATGACTGTGCACTGACAGACGGGTGGAAAATTTCAACTTATTTGCTTCTGCACGAGTTAAATTTCTGACGTCATCTGCTGTGATAATTCAGGATCTTTGTGCAAATCAGCACATAGCCTAATGCAAACAATAAAACAGTTGATGATGTGCTTTTCAAACAATTTAAAAGCAATAAAGTGAGAAACTCAACCAGATTTCTACCAGAATAGAAACTCAACCAGATAATGGTTTTGTCAAACCTTTTTCTGATGATGAAGAACACGGTTATGCTGACAGTTTTTTGTCTCTTTGGTTGCTTCTGCAGCCATCTTACTGGTGTATTCTGGGATATTTACCCCTTTGTTTGTAGTGTGGTCCTAAAAAGTCTTTGTTAAACTTTAGCAACCTTAGCCATACAGTTGATCCAAAGGGAGAGGTGTAGGGTTTAGGCTGCTCATCTCAGGCAGACAATCAACATCCTCCACAGCTGATGATCCGTGATTAAGACCTGGAAAAAACTCCCACTCTTTTCATCAGCTTTGGTTTCTGGAGTGTAATTTTTCCAGATCCAAATCAGAGCAGGACAGATCTGCTAACGTTATCCTCAACTCTGACAGCAACATCCAGGACTGACGTCACCACCGTGGAGAAGAACCAGACCGTGGTCAGTCGGCCTTGGAGGAAACATTTGGTTGTAATCCTTGACCAGATCAACGACTGGTTCACATCAGCATTTGTAATGTTTCAGCATGTTGAGAAGACCAAACCTCAACCTGCCTGTTGTGTCTGGTTCTGCTCTGCTCAGTTGCATCCTATTAAAGTTATTGAACTAAGAGCCCTGACTTGATCTAAGTGTTTCTAATGAATGAAACAAATAGGGGGGCAGATACGAGTGCATGTAAAGAGAAAATGTTTTTTGTGTGAACTGACCCTTTAAATAAGGCTGATGCAGATTGTGCTTAAAGAAAAAACTAGGATGCTACTTTTGTTTATCACACAAGAACGCTCCTGACTTCAGTTGTTTCTGTAAAAGCTGACACGGTCCTTTTACTGTGCTGCTGAGTGAGTTGTTTCTTTTATTTGTGGGTTTACTACAAAATCCTGAGCCTCACTGCAGATTATCAGAAACGCAAAGCTGTATTTTTATTTATTTACTCATTTATTATCATTATCTTTAAAGACGACATGGCAGTGAGCGGAGTGTGAACGTGCAGACTCATCCAGTCACGCCCGTGCAGACAGTCGGGTCACCAGAGGCCTGGCGGAGTGACTGAGTAGTGACTGTACCAGCCTCAGTGTGTCATAGGACAACGAGGCGCACTCTGCGATGTCACTGTGGTGAAACAAGAGGCAGCGAAGGGCCCACTCAGCTGAAACAAAGATTTACAGTGTTGTAAACTGAGAGCAGAGGAGGCTGCACGGAAAAAGAAAAGATAGATAGTTAGATAAATAAATAAAAGCTGGAAATGGGAATAGAGTTTATCAGGGAGATAAACGAGGCTGTGATGTGATGCGGTATCTTCTTCTTCTTCTTCTTCTCCTAGAGTGGTTTTCACAGCGACCGCAGCAAAGGAGAAGTAATATAAAACTGACCTCCGGAGTTATTAATGAACACGATCAAGAGGATATTGACTATTGAATGTAATGTAGCACGGATCCCTGCCCTTGGATGGGAGAAAGGACACCGATTCCTGTGCACACACACACACACACACAAACGCACAAACACACACACACAAGGAGGAAGAGACAGGATGCAGGGAGCAGAGCAGAGCTGTCAGGCCGTGACCGTCTTGGGAGATGACGCTGAGTGTGACAGCTGAGCCTCCATCAACGTCACCGTGTCTGAACATACGGGGCTTTGAGCAGGACTCACACTGGAAACACGTTCAAAGACCAGGCGATAAATTAGATAAGAAAAACAAACATGGTAAAAACAAATAAATAAATATATCCCCTATTTGAAGTAGTATTACTTGTGACTTTTGACACTGGCATGGTTGTATAAATAAACAAGATGATCATGCATATTTAGACTTTTTAGATCCTTATCTGTCATTTAAATTCATGTTTGTTATGTTGTTTATGGTGACAGGAAGTGCATAACTATGTTTTTTTTGTCTCTGTGGACATGTATCAGTGTAAATACAATATTTTCATAGAGAAATATGTTATTGTTGCATCCAAATCTTGAGATGTGGATCCCATCATCACCTATATTTAGTATGTACAGTCATGTTAGATCATGGTGCATTTACTTTCTGAGTCAAGTTTTTTTTTTTTTTTACTATGAAAGCACCTCAGTGGATTCGGATCCATACTCCGTGTGGGAGGGAGGTTTGTCCGTTTATTTCATTCATGACTTCATTTTTTCTGGGATTTCCTGACCATTAAAAAAAAAAACTGTTCCAGCTCTTGAGTATTTTCATAAACTGTTACATAAATAAAATAAAAAATGCTTGTGTGTGAACGAGTGCCGGCGCTGGCAGTTATATGGCAATAAAACTCAGTATTCATTCAGTTCCTTTTATTAAAGGAGCCATTTATAGTTTGTATCTGGTTTCACCTCGTGCTGCTGCCACTGCCACCCATGACCATTTGATTAGCCCGGACATCTGTGCCACCCCCAGCATGCCCTGCCCATCCTGCCATCTTAGAAGCATGTATGCATACGTATATGTGTCTGTGTGTGTGTGCTGAGGGTTAATCTAGGTCCCAGAAGGGGGGAAGTGAGAAGGCAGTGGCCCAGGAAATGATGCATCCCCTGGGAGTGAAGGAGGCAGCAGGGAGGATGCTTATTGCTCCAGGGAGTGCAAATGTGGCCTATTATGTTTATTAAATCAAACGATCAAGGCCCTGCATGTTTCTTCTTTGTTAGATTAAAGCAGCGACCAAGTGTTTTTTTTTCTTCTTTTCCTCAACCGTTTAAAGACTCAGGCCTCCAAACCTTTGTTATGTGCGTTATGTAACAGCAGTGTAGTTAGTGGGGTAGAAACAACGCAAAACATTGCTGTTGCAGGAACAGTTACAGAGCTTCAGAGGCATAAAGAGAAAAAAAAACACATGTGCTTTTTGTGTGTCCAAGATGGAAAATGAACACCAGCCGATTAATTTTTGTGACTTTCGGTTTTGACTGAGAGGGTTGTTTGAAATTCCCCAGTCATCCCAGCGCGGAGCTTCTTTTCCACTGGAAATCATATTTGTTATTTGATATTTATCACGTCCCCAAATTTAAAAGGTTAACTTCTTGCCGCCGTGTCACCAAAGATAGTTTTAGCATCTTTTCCCCGTTCTTTTAACTGTAAAGGAGTCTGCAGGATTTTTGCATTTGCATTAGACTTAGGGGGCATAAACATACTTTTCCTCTGGAATCAATCAGCATGCCAAGAATAACACAGCCAGACTCCTGGGCTGTTAACAATATTACAAACATCCGGGCTTGTTTAGATTCTGCAGAGAGTGTGAGTGTGCTCCTCAGAGAGTTTCGACTCGCTCAAACTGGCTGAAAAGTAATGAAAGTGTAACTGCTTTAGGGAGGATAGCTACTGCATGCCATAGATTTCATCTTAACTGTCAGAAACACAGTATTTGTCCAGTTGAATATCTGCGAGGTCAAGATTGAGACCTCAGAGACTTGATTTGATGCAACTTGCAAGTTGTTTGTGAATATTTGAGTCTAAACTTAGACTTAGCCCGAGTTTGGGTTTGTCAGCGAGTCTTGTTTTAGTTGTGCATCCAAGGATTCAAGACTGAAGACTCATCTGGAACTTGTTATTGTCCCCCAAAGACATAAAAGAAACCGCGACTTACTGAGAAAACAAGATCACCTGAGACTTCACTTGGCTTCAGCCGTTGACTTCTTAAAAACAAACAATAATAAATATTCAAGTGTCATATTTTGCCCCCAAGGACCTCAGCTCTGGCTTAAAACCAGTTTTCCACCAAAACAAGAGATGAGACCGACTGAATGTGGAAAGATCGGAAGACTTTTATGTCCTTCAGGCTCAGAGACTGGATCTGCTGCTGAGTCTTGGTTGGTCAAGAAGTACTTGGTCTGAAAGGTTTTGAGGACTTCAGTCACAAACTTAAGACTTTAGACCCAAAGACCCCCGAAGACTTCACTGTTGGAAGCAAAATCATGCATGTCTCATGTTTGATCAAGACAAAAGGCAAAAGGCAAACAACCCCTGACGTTGGACTGAATGATAATTTGTGTTTTTGCTTGGCAGACCTGATTTGGAGTTTCCCTAAATGTCCTATCAACAACTCTGGACTCCTTTATTGCGAGAAACCACATCACGCTCGAACGAGCTTAAAAACCTGAATCAACATTGTCCGCAGCAAACAGGTGCAGCGAGTACAAAGGTCAAACCTCCGGTGCAACATCATCCCTCTACCTCATGTTACCTTCCCATCTGAAGCTCTGAGAGAGAGACACAAGTCTGTTTTAACGTCCACTAAGGCTTCAGGTCCACACAGAGATGCTCCGGGAAGCCCAGCCTTGTGTTGAACTGTACTCACACTTTGGCCTGAGACGTAGTTTTATCCTTAGTTGATGACGGTGAAGGGAGTGGAGAGGTCAGTGGTCAGTGAAGCATCGATGACCGCTCGTTTTTTCCTTGTTCTCCACCATCACTCCTCCCTTTCTCCCTCTCTGATTTCTCCCTCTCCCTCTCTCTCTCTTTCAATGATTTCCATTGTGTTCAAGGTTCCTGGTGTTTCTTTTCTAACGGTGGACACTCTGTGAACCTCGTACAGCCTCAACATGGACGCGTGCGAAACAATCTGTGGCCTTGGAGCCGCTCGGCTTCAAGATACAGTAGTTACGGAGCCGCACGGACGTAAGCACTTGCGTAATTCTGACTCTGGCTGCGTGCGTTTGTAACAGGCCCTGGATGTGTAATACACACACATATACACACACACACATACACAAACACACATGATTGGATGATTTAATGTGAGTTGTGCATGACGATGCCCTCGCATGATGAGCTAGGAGTGGGAGGGTAACGGCACATCTGTGTTCATTTTCTCAGTTTTCCTGTGAATGCACGCCGCTGTCAGCGACGGTATCTGTCTGTGAGCAACATAAAAACACCAACCTCCTCCCCTCCTCCTTCACCTCCTCCCCCTCCTCCTCCTCCTCCTCCTCCTCCTCCTCTCCAGCCATCTGCCTGACACAACCACTACACGGAGCTTGTGTACGGTCAACGATATGGACGGCAAGAGGCTGGAGAATGGCAGGAAAACCTCACAGGAGACTTTGTGTAGGGATTCCTATCTGGTTTTTCCTGCCGCCTCTGTCTTTAGCAACCCCTCCTCCCTCTCTCTCCCTCTGTCTCCCTTCTGTAGCCACATCCCCCCTTTTTTCATCTGTCTCTTTTTCATTCTCTCTGCTCGTGCAAATATCCCTCTTGAAACAGATGCCCTTAATTCCTCTGGCTCCACATTATAAGATCTGCCCAATCCTGAGGGAAGAAGGAAGGAAGGAAGGAGGGAGGAAGAAGAAGAAGAGAAAGGAGCAAGAGACTCCATTCTCTTATTTCTCACCCACCCACCCCCTCCTTCACATTCACACATGTATGAAGGGAGGTGAGAGATGGGGGGAAAATGAAGCAGCAGTAGCAGCTCACCTCACAACGAGGAGGTTTTCTTTTTTTTTTTTTTTTTTAGACATTTTGGTGGGAGGAGGGGATTCCATGATGTAAACCAGCCAGCAGCATCAATCTCACCCCTCGAGCGCTGACAAAATGACAGCGTGGATATGAAACCCCCCCCCCCTCCGTCCCCCTCCTCCTCCTTCTCCTCCTCAGGAACACACCCTGTCTTAGATGAAATTAATCGAGATGCCACCAAAACAGAAAAAAACATAACTAAATACCCGCCCAGAAATGTAAAAAAGAATACATAAAAATAAAAAAATAAACACAACAAAAATCATCCTACCTTTTCTTTTCTTGGGTTGTGCGTGTGCGCGTTCTCCTTCTCTGATGCCAAATGCATCCAGTCCTGTGGAGTAGTATCCACACGATTTCCCCCTCTTTTCTGTCACACACACAAAAACACACACACACAGTCAGTCAGTCAGTCAGCCAGTCAGCGAGGCAGGCGAGTACATCCACACACTCAGCGCACACTCCTCTCTCTGTATGCCTCTCCCTCTCTCTGCTCCAGCTGAGATCCTCCCTGCCTCCCTCCTCACTGCTGCTCTGAGTCTCCACCCTTTAGCCAAATGCTCAGGCTGCAAGAAACTACCCACCACCTCCTCCTCCTCCTCCTCTTCCCTCCCTCTCTTCTTTCTCTTCTCCTTCTCTGCTATAAGGACACACTCCCTCCGTCTCCCAGAGGTCCACAGGAAAAGCCTTAACTGTCTCTTTAAGCACCTACAGTAAACAAATACATACCAGGACAACTGACAGTCTGGACTAACTGGATTTACATCCTGATAAATATTCATACTGCTTCCTTCTTCAGCTGCTAATCCCCCCCCTCCTCCTCCTCCTCCTTCTCATCTCATGCTCCAGACGTTGCATGAGAAAAATTCATGCAACCTTCAAAAAAAGCAGCAACATCCTGCAGCGCTCACTCACTCACTCACTCACTCACTCACACGACGACATAATGACGTGGGTTTGAGGTTTTTTTAGACGACTTCACTTGTACATTATAGCTACAGGGAATCATCAAAGACACCGTGTCCCGGCAGCTGCACGCCGGAGTCGAAACAAACACACGTCAACAAACGGCGTGTGCTGCTCTTTCACATCTGGGTCGTTATGTACAGAGGATCCTCTGCACGTTACAGGATGCATTCAATTAGGGCTGAGATCAACAAGATCAAGTGTGCCATGTGTGCAGGCAGCTGGTGTGTTACCTTAACTGTGCAGATTATGTTTTTTTTTAGGGGGGGGGGGGTTGCATATGTTTATAAGTCTGTAGCAGGATGTTTAAAACATATCTCAACAGATTTAAGATACAGTGCAGATATGGGGCACTGTGTCGGCACAAAGCAAGACTTTGGTCCAGATTGAAATGCCTCATTAACTACTGGATGCATTGAAAAATAAATGTGTTCAGACATTCATGGAGCTCAGAGGATGAAGTCTGTTCACTTTAATGACGCCTTGACTTTCTCCTCTGGTGAATCCACAAGGTTTTTGTCCTCTGGTGCAAAAAAAACAAACATTTTCTGTCATTAAGAGGATTGTGGACGATCTGAGCGCCTTCTTGTCTGTGCATTGTGTGTCAGTGTTAGTACTGTACTGCACCGCTGGCTTTCATGCATGTGCGCTCTCCGCCTGCAGGTAAACTCGGCTAACGTTACTCATCTCCTCCATGCAACGTCTCGAACCGAGTGTCACGTTTTCTGTGAATCACATTTTCCTCGGCTCCATTCATGCAGATGTTATTCAGTACAGTTACAGTGCACGTCCACGGAGAGATGGAGAATGCAGAGGAGGAGGAGGAGGAGGAGGAGGAGGAGGGAAAGAGAGAGAATTAGTGAGTCATGGCTCCTGAGGTGAACACAGGAAGCCTCTGTCACCAGGATACCACAGTGATGGGTAGCCGTAGTAGTAGTGGTGGTGGTGGTGGTGGTAGTCCTTCCTGGGTCCACGGAGCCAGGGTTTCCCAACCTCTGTTTTGACCCGATAGCTCATATGAATGAGTTATGAAGCTGATGCAATTCTTATTTATAATAATATTAATAAAAAAACTTTTTTAAGCATTTCTACAACTTGACACAGTTTAGGGGAATTATCTTCCCCAGTTTGCTGGTACCTGGTCACAGAGTCGACCATAAATGTGGGAAAAGGTGCAGGGAGAGTTAGTGCACACAAAGAAGAGTCGAGACTGAACGAAAAGACGACTCCCAGACTCACAAAGCTTTGGCAGGAGAGCAATTTTCCTACATGACAATGATCTCAAACAGACTGCAGGAGCGTTTCTCAAAGCCGCAACCTGGCCAAGTTCTGTCCCTCGACTTTGAATCCAGATGAGCGTTTTAAAGTGAGAGCAATGTGGGGGGAAAAAAAACAAAAACTCCTGCAGCAAAGAGAAGAATCAGCTGTAAAGAATAGAAGAACATCTGCTACAGATTTATGTAAAAATAAAACAGATATACCAACATATAAAAACTCAGAGTTGTTCTGCACTACTTTTTTTTCTCCACAATTTATCAATCACTTTTATCTTCGTCTCTGTTTTAGCCGACGTCATCACCTGAGATTCCCACTTCTGCACCTGCAGCATCATGGGAGTCGCTGCCCTCTGCTACTGTCGGCCGTGGCCTTGTTGAACATTGACAGTAACAGTGAGACCCCACCCTTCCTTCCTCCATCCCTCCCTCCATTCATCCCTCCATCACCAGAGAGGAGATAAATCCAGAGATTTGTTTATTAGTAATCTGATTACTATGTTTTATTATCAGCTCTGGGGATAATCTCTGAACCTTGCGGTGTCAGTGCAGCTGTTTTGGTTAATAGGCTGATTTATAATGGGCTGTTAATCTACCACAATGAGGACACCAGGGCAGATGTGGTGACTTCAGGACTCGGTGTCACTGATATTGCCTTTTTTTTAAGGTGGAATTAGTGGTGTCGTTTTCCTGCACCAGGGTGGTGCTGAACGTCAGGCGCTTTTGAGGAACTGGGAGAAACTGGATTCAGATGGAAAATCGTGTTGTTGTTTTTTTTTAAATATTTAAAGCATCAAATAATGAATTTTCTGAGTGCAAACCATGGCAACAATTGTGATTTTGTGTGAGGAGGAGGATGAAGGATGCTTGAATGATCATGTACACATATTGTTTGTGTGTGTGCGTGTGTGTGTGTGTGTGTGTGTGTGTGTATCTGCGCGTGCGTGATGGGTGGGGTTATCACGACTGGCGCGGGGGAAGGGCCTGGATTTCATTTCTGATTTGCGACCATCTGGCTCCTCCAGGCAGCTGCCGGCCCGAGCGGAGCAGAGCAGAGCAGAGCTGCCCCGCCTGTCCTGCCCCAATGCCCCATGGGATTTACAGAGAGGTCACCACCACCGCTGAAGACACACTGTCACCTAATGCTCTCAAACAATCGGCTCAAATGATAGCCCACACACACACACACACACACGGGCTCATAGATGAGGAGATAAAATATAGGGAACACAAAGGATGCAACATGAGGAGAATATAAAGTAAATACATAAAACTGATCTTTAAAAAAATATATAAGCCTATATATATTGTAAATATTATCAATTTCAACATATGATAATTTGACATGAAAAAAACAAAACAAACAACCCTGTGAAAATGGTTTGACCCGAGCTACACCTAATTCAACAAGACAGAAGAAAGGAGAGGGAGGAGGGGATGGTGACAGAGAGAAAGAGAGAGAGAGAGAATGGATTTCCCCCTCCTTGTTGCCATGGCGACAGCAGTGGATGGTGGATGACTGATTTCCTGTACAGCTGTGGAGAGAGAGAGAGAGAGAGAGAGAGAGAGAGAGAGAGGGTTAGAGACGTTATCTGTGTCGAAGGAAGGAGGAGGTGGAGCTCGCATCCATGTTTTCTCTTCAGCTGTGCATCAGCTTCTTTTGTGGTGATCACTGATCAATGCTTTCTGTGCCGATCGATCAATAGGCCAGAAACTCCTGAAGTGACAAAAATCTGGTGTCAAATCTCACTGATGGATCGAGTTGGATCCACGCTGTTAACTAAAAAAAACACAACCTCAGAGCAGAGGCTGACATGTGACTTATGACTAGGCTACATGACTTTAACTTTAATCCAAGAAAAGGATCTGAGTTTTTGATTAAACAATGTAAAAATTCTAGGGATGCAACGATACCACTTTTTTTTTCAAACCAATACGATACCGATACTTGGATCTGAGTACTTGCCGATACCGAGTACCGATGCTGATCCTTCTACCACAACAAAAAAACAAACGATTAGGCAAAATGCAATGAATTGGAAGACAAGTTTTATTTTATTTTATGCTTGTTACAACAACATTTGTTATAACAAGCCACTGATCTAAAAAAAAAAATACAACAAAGATGCAAAGCCACCCTTTGATCGCGGTCTTCATGCAGAGCAATTGCATGCACTGGTATCGGTTCTTGTCCTCGCTAAAGTTCACCGATACCGAGTACAAGTATATTACAACAGTATCGGACCAATACCCGATACCAGTATTGGTATCGGGGCATCCCTAAAAAATTCACAATTGAATTTAAAATCCTACAAAATCAAGTCACACTGTCAAATTGGTTAGGGTTATTTTTAATTAAAAACATCTCTTTTTTTTTTTAACCAATATTCAAACTGAATGCTACATGGAAAAACAAAACAAACAGACTTTACGCGCCTGTGAATTAATATTTTTCCATCCACTTCAGGAAACTGTAGCCCATGCATTCAAAGGGAATCTATTGTAAGAGTAAAGAGTTTGGGATCAATCCTGGATAATAAACTCCATGTCAATAACACTGACGTTTTACTGCCGAGTCTCTGTTGAGATTTCTTCCTCTCAGTTTACAGTGTAATCAAAGCCTACTGGTGTCAAGTCACAGGGAACGAGAGAAGAAGAAAAAAAGGCGGAGGTAATCATTTCAATCTGAGCTTCAGACTCTGAGGACACACACGAGTTTAACAATGTGAACGAACAGGGATGAATTTCAGCACTTCAAGAGTCAGAGCCTGGTCAGGAGTGTCACCGAGATTTATGAGGAGGAAGAGGAGGAGGAGGAAGGAGCCAAGGTTTCCCTTCACCTCAGGGACGAGGCCAGCTGCAGCACAAAGCAAGGACAAGGTGTTTGATCAGCATCAAGTCAAGCTTGTCTCTGAACGGCGTCTTTTAATGCAAAATGCACAGTTGCTTCGTTTTTGAATAAAGACTATGATTTTAAATATCAGTGTTTCCTCCATCCTGCTGCACAGATGACAATAAATAAATAAATAAATAAATAAATAAATAAATAAATAAATGAATGATCACGTGACTGTGAGAAACAACAGTGGACAAGAGCAGACAACTCATCAAATGTCTCATGTGTCAGACAACACTGCCACCTTCAGGCCGAAGCGACCACATGCAGGTGAAAATGCGACACCACCAGAGGGCAGCACAGACTCAGGAAACACTGGAGGTACACGGTACAGGACCAACATTATATATAATATTGTGTATTAATATTATACAAATTATTCATTATTATAACATATCAAACTCCTTAAACAGATAAATGTGTGTTATTGCATGTATGTTCTAATGTTTTGTGTTTGTTATTGGATAGAAAAGGTTTTTTGGACTCATCTAAATCTAAATGAGGATGACAAATAGGAATTGTATTCATATTTAATTGACTCTATATAATTTGTCACATCCTGTTTTCCACAGCACAAAAATGCAAATCGTCACCACTTGGTAAAAAAAAAAAAATCACCACAAAACTCTGGAGCTTTGGTAGATAAATGTACCTTTTTATTGGATATTGAGGGCGTTAGTACCAAGAAGGCACGGACCAGACTTCATCATAACAAATCTTTTTTTTTTTTTCCTTTTTTCTTTTAAGTACAGGGTGAGAAAAACAAAATCTTTCATGTTTTCCTGAAGGGAGATCCTTTCACAGAAAGGATTATGGACACACACATACAGACTCTTACAAAGTGTAAGTATGACCATATATCGAAGTCAGAAGGAAGTTAGAACAAATGATGAAGACTTTAAGGACATGGGTTATGACTGTATGGCTATGTACCTTAACACATACTGTTTTAATATAAGACACATTGTCGTTGTCCATCAAAATATGACTTAAGACATTTACCATTAATGAGTAGAAATAATTATGTGTAAAACAGTGAAAGAAACAAACTGTAAGAAATATAGTTGTTTTTAATTACGTAGCAGTATCAAATTCATGTATTTGTAATAGTTATGCAACACATATCTCTTTTTTTCTTTTTAAATGGTGTTCAGATGCTGTATTGTGTGTATTGGGATGACTCAAAAACTAATTAACTACATGTTTCATATGTTTGGAAAGCGAACAGCTTATCATACAGTTTGGCTCTCAACATAATTAGCATGTTGATTAAAGTTTGGCTGCACATCGACCTCCTCGTTTGTTGTTTTTGTTTGCTGAATGACATTTTAAAAAACCATTTTCATTCAACTTTAGAAAAACTGTTTGACATTTTATGAAAAATGCTTGTTTACTTTGCGGCCTGGAGTCAGACCCACTCGGAAACAGAGGGAAACAGCTGGCCTAGCGCTGCGCTAAAGACACAGGAGCGGTATCATTCAAGACTAAATGATAATATTTCCAAAAATGCCAAACTATTCCTTTTACATCTTTTTAGCGTTTTTGTTGTTTGATGATTTGAGCCACTTGGACAGCTGTAAATTAAACTTAAATCATCTTAAGTTCATTCTCAAATTGAAATGTAACTCTGTCGTCATGATAAAAGTTACAGTGCAGTCATTTCTACCAGATTCAAATGTGAGTAAAACAGTGTTTTAAATAAATCTTTGTGTTTTCACCACAGAGAACTTAAACATATTATGGCTGTATCTTAAAAAAAAAAAAAGCAACGACATTGATTTAAATCAGACGGAAAGAAAGTTTTCTTTTTAAAGCTGTAACTGCGGCACTTTGAGTCTTAGCTATGCGACTAATAATGAGCAACAACCTGTCCTCCTCATTCACCGTAGTGTATTTCAAATCTGAGACGTGATTAATGAGTGATAAAAGTTGGTAACAGATCCCGTCAGCTCCCACAGGCTACACTTCTCCTGAATTTCACTGCGAGATAAAAAAAACAAAAACAATGTAACCAGTCTCTCTGGTTCAGAGCCACAGAGCCACCGCACACGTCCCTAATACTGTCACATACATGTGGTGGTAATACTGAATGACATCAACCATGCGTAAAATAACTGTTCAACATAACAGAAGTCTGGACAACTCGTACAAAAATACAACATGTCAGGTAAAAACGACAGGATGGGAAATAAAAAAAAATAAAAAGTGTAACAATTTCCAGTTCAAAATAAAAGACAGACAAAAAAACAACAAGAATCAAAAAGGAAGACGTTATAACGTATGCTTTGTTTTGGCCGACAGCCTCCATTTTGAGTCTAGATTACAGGGGAAGCTTCTGTGGCCGCAAAAACTCAACGCGAGTCGGGACTTGTTGTAGGAACTAACGTGACCTCATTCCTCCCAGGAAAAACGGGGGCCGGGGATTATTATTTCACAGGACGTGAAGCAGTCAGGATCCTCTCTCTCTCTGCTGTTGATGATCAACGTGTATCAGGAGTTTGGATCGGACAGCGTGTGAAATAAAAAAAAAAAACCTTTAGACATGACTAAAAGGTGAGAAGTGTGTGATTGTCGAGGCGGCGGTTTGACACCTGCATAGTGTGATGAAGGCACGTCGGGTGTGTCTTCACATGATTAACAGTCCAGTCTGAGTTGGAGGAGGAGGAGGAGGAGGAGGAGGAGGCGACGTTGGGGTTGGCACACTGCACTTCCTGTTGAGGTAAAATGAAGTGGCATAGAAGAAGAAGAAGTGAGACAGAAGGAGCCGCGGCTGCTCTGGCTCAAAGGATTATGGGTCGGTTTTCCTTCCCCGCCGTGACTCTGAAATGTTTTTTTGTTTTTGTTGTTGTCACGGAGCGAGGAGCGACGTGGACGCAGAAACGTGTCATTTCTTGTCTTTGGTTCGTAGCTCAAAGTGATTTTTGTCCTTTGTGTCCTTCACAGAAAGTCTTTGATATGCTCGCCCCATGTGTCTGCGTCTGCTGCTGTAAAACTACCTGCACACACACACACGCACACATACGCATACACACACAGTCGGTTTATGACATCACAGAGCAGGAAAACACAACATGATGATGTTCAAACCAGTTTGGAGGAGACAGATTTCATTAAAAATGTTTATCTTTTCTTTTTTTTTCTTGAAGATGAAATTATCCCTTTAGTTTCCTTTCACAATGGGGGCGGGCGGGCGGGCGGGGGGAGCAGCTTGGGTTTTATTTTAAAGACACAGGTTCAACTGGAGCCCGTTGTTTGTTCTTTAAATCTCTTATTTCAGCCGTTGTCCTCCGTGTTCGTTCATGTATTGTGTGTTAACAGAAGACAAAGCCGACTTGTTGCTGGTTTTTACTCGTCCCTTCCGTTCGCTGCTAAGAATAGAAACGCTCCTCCTCCGTCTCGTTCCCTGAGGGCTGAAACATCTCCATGTCTGACACGGAGGAGCGAAACGGTCGGTCGCCCTGAGGTCGCCATCGTTTCCGTCTCTCCCGTCTCCCGTCTCACACCACGAACTCCGGGACCTCGTCGCTGGTCAGGTCCAGGGAGAAGTACTTGTTGGTTCTCTTGATGGGGAACGACGGGTGCTGCTCGCCGGCCAGCATGCCGGCGCGCTGGTCGGCCAGGCCCTGGTAGCCGCCGCCGTCGCTCAGCTCCTGGGCGCAGCCGAACGTGTAGCTGTGGGCCGTGTCCTGGCAGAGCTCCGCCCACTGCAGGCAGTCCTTCTGGTAGAGCCGGATGTCGTCCAGGGACTGGCTGTGGCGGTCGGTTGAAGACTCGGGCTTCCTGCACGCAGACGTCTGCAAGGGAGAGAAACAAATCAAATATCTGATGCTGCATCTACTTTAGTTCTGAACTCACTGTGTTGATGTAGTATCTATATGTTTTATGGATGTAGTATATTATTGATATGGAGTAGAGAAATACGTATATAAACCATGCTGATTAGAAAGAGGTGGGAATTATAAAAATAAGTGCATATTTCTTTCTACTCCTTTTTCAAACTTGTGCATATTTATTTATTGTAATGTTATGTAATTTTGATGTATTTTTCTTACTTTCTTTCTTTTACTAAAAGCTTAACTACGGACGGAAGTTGGAAACTAGCATTAGCTATAATCTCTGTATGCAGAACATCAGCCACATTGATTTGTTTGTAACGAGTGGAAGTGTCACTATGTTAAACTGCATTGTCCCTATCAAATAAACTAATCTAAATAAATTAAAATTATGATTTGATGGTACTTCAATATTTTTATATAGATATTCATTCGACATAAATTAATTAATTTGTTCGTTCATTCACTTCATGTTTGCCTCATGAGCCAGTAACGTTGCAGACAAACTGCTGCAGAGGAAACATCTTAGGTGTTTAAAAAGTAGTGCAAACTCTGCCGTGAGCTTTATGCATTGAACTTTGAATCACCTGCGGCAGAGACTCGATGCTCTGTCCTCTCATCTTGACGACGGTCTCGGAGGAGCTGGACGTGGAGGAGCTGACGTCTTTCACGATGAGTCCTGGAGAGAGAAAGGATGAAGATGTTTTACTTGCAGTATTTAACGCCGTTAGACACGAGTTCACCTCAGGGTTTATTACTTCGCCTGATGCTTTTTTTTTTTAATGACTATTTGCTGCATTAACTGTCCAAGGCTCAGGTTTTAAATCTTGTTTGTTCTGCCCTTGTGGCATGTAGTTACACTTTTTCGCCACAGGGTGGCAGTATGACAATAGAGGTGGAGTGAATAACAATAACAAAAGCAGAAGCAGCTAGTCTGCAGCCAAACTTCGGCAGTTCCTGTTGTTTTTGAGTTAAGAGATCATATGCCTGTGAGTATTATTGTCAACACAAGCGACATATAGTTTGATATATTGCTGTTCCTGTAATGCATATAAAACGACAGTGATTTTACGTTTTTACCGATATTACGATGCTAATCCGTTAGCCCGTCTATGGCGTTTTCCATTGTAAATTAGCATCAAGCTAACGGTCTATTTCTTGTTTGTTTACATTTATATACTGACTTTACTGTATAAGTTTAACTTGATTTCAAGTCTTGTAATTGAACACATTATGTACTCAAAGCTACATAGTTTAATGCTTATCTTCTTTCTGTATCAGTTTACAGTGAGTGATCTTCAAAAGTGTCAATAAACCCTTGAAGAAAAGGAAAACATTGCTTCTTATTGAAGACAATCTGTTAGCTATCTGCCAAACTAGACCACGTCCAGGGAGGGCAGAATAGTAAAAGGCATCATCTCGTCACACTCAGCAGTCAATCATGGCACCTCCTGCAGATGATAAAAAAGGAGAAGAATTATTGGAGACAAGATCAAGAGGATCAGGGTCTCAACGCTCCAGTCAACTTACCTCCTCGTCATCTGTCGCTGTGGCTAGGGCAAGAGCAAAGGCTGAAGCTGCACGAATAAAACTCTCCTTTGCACACAAGGAAGCCGACATCTTGAAGAAACAAGCTGACCAGCTTAAACAAAAGGCTGAGTTAGATGCAGACCTGCATGTGCTCAAATCAGAAAAGGAAGCGGCGGCAGCACAAGCTGAGGCTCAAGCTTGGGAAGAATCTGCACAGGAAACCAGTGACCCACAACAGCCCCAGCTAGAAGAAATGCCACTCATCGATCCAACTCAGCGCACTCAAGAGTATGTGCAGCAACATAAAGATTTGAATGCTGGTCTGCAAACGTGTCCTGACTATCCTCCCGACCCTCCGTCTGCACCTGTGCATCAGACAGCCACAGGCTACATTAAAGCGGCTATGGACCACAAAGACCCGGATGGTTACCAAGGAAGTCAGCACAGCAAAGAAGAGTTTAAACCTTTGCCATTTCACTCAGTCAACCAGACACAAAGGGCTGGAGTGAACATGTCACAATACAACTATGCTGTAAGTCCCAAGAGAGAGCCCGCCAGCGGGAATCATGGTCCTTATGTGAAAACGCCTTTCCACGACAGCCAGCCTTACCATCCTGGGCCCAACGTATCCTCACCAAGACCTCCCCATGTCCATTCTACAGACACCTCGGACCTTGCAAAATATTTGATGCGTCGAGAGATGGTCAGTTCCGGCTTGCTGAAATTCGATGATCAGCCCGAGAATTACTGGGCGTGGAAGACATCGTTCCAGGCTGCAGTATGGGATCTGAATCTGCTACCACAAGAAGAGTTAGACCTGCTTGCAAAATGGCTCGGACCACAATCAGCTGCTCAAGCAAGACGAATCAGAGCAGCTTACGTCTACAACCCGAGGGCAGGTCTCGACATGGTGTGGCAGCGACTGGAGGAATGTTTCGGTGCACCAGAAATCATAGAGCATGCACTGTTAAAAAGAGTTGAGGACTTTCCAAAGGTGTCGAACAGAGAGAATCAGCGTTTGAGGGAACTAGGAGATCTTCTTCTGGAGCTACAAGCAGCAAAGCACAACGGCTATCTTCCCGGCCTTTCTCATCTGGATACAGCACATGGAGTCAACCCCATCCTGGCGAAACTCCCATATAACCTGCAGGAGAAGTGGGTTAGTGTCGCTTCAAAATACAAGAGAGACTGTGGTGTGTCTTACCCTCCATTCTCATTCTTTGTCAGATTCATCAGTGAAGAAGCCAGGGTTCGCAACGACCCTAGCTTTGCGTGCGTCACGACCTTCAACCTGAGAACAGAAAGACCAACAGGTTTAAAGCAGAAACACCAGCTTCCAATCTCTGTCAGGAAAACGGATGTGTCACAAGTAGGTGGAGCTAGTCGACATCTTACCACTGACAAGAGCATCACAGACCCTGATAAACAGTGTCCTCTGCATGGTAAACCGCATCCACTGAGGAAGTGTCGTCTGTTCAGAAGTAAGAGTCTAGAAGAAAGAAAAGCTCTCCTGAAAGACAAGCATATCTGTTTTAAATGCTGTTCTTCCACTACCCACATGGCGAAAGACTGTAATGTGCCATTAAAGTGCAGAGAATGTGGAAGTGAAACACATACGACAGCTCTTCATCCAGAACCTCTCCCTTTAAAGTGGAAAAACTCTGCTGCATCAGAAGATCATGGCGGGGAGCAGGAGGAGCAAACAGCCACGGATGTGACATCAAAGTGCACTGAAATTTGTGGAAATTCAGCCAGTTCCAGATCATGTTCAAAAATATGTCTGGTGAGAGTGTACCCTGTCGGACAGCCAGAGAGAGCAGTCAAAATGTACACTGTTCTTGATGAACAAAGCAACCGCTCACTTGCAAAGACTGACTTCTTTGACCTTTTCAATATTGATGGACACTTAGAGCCGTATACATTAAAGACATGTTCAGGAGTCATGGACGTCACAGGAAGACGAGCAAACAACTTCATCATCGAGTCGCTGGATGGTATGGCACGGCTCTCTCTTCCTACTCTCATCGAGTGCGACATGATCCCCGATGATAGAGCGGAAATCCCAGCTCCAGAAGTTGCTTTTCACTATCCCCACCTGAAGCCAATAGCAGGTAAAATCCCAGAAGTCGATCCGCATGCAGAAATCCTCATTCTCCTCGGCAGAGACATTCTCTGTGTGCACAAGGTCAGAGAGCAGCACAATGGACTCCACAATGAACCATACGCTCAACGTCTGGACCTGGGGTGGGTCGTTGTTGGAGAGGTGTGTCTCGGAGCTGCACATAAGTCATTCCAAACCAGTGTCTACAAAACCAACATCCTACACAATGGACGAGCTTCACTTTTGGGTCCATGCAACAACAACATTCAAGTCAAAGAGAAGCTCAGCTGTCACACACCAAGCTTGGATCTTCAAAGCACCATGTCTAACCAAGCGAGGGAGACTGATGATCTTGGTCATCAAGTATTTCAGAGAACAGAACACGACGACAATCTTGATCTGTCAATTGAAGATAGGATTTTTCTGGAAACACTGGATCGACAAACTTACAAGGATGAAGCAAACACATGGGTTGCCCCCTTACCTTTCCGGACACCACGGAACCGTCTTCCAAACAACCGACTTCAAGCTGTGAAGCGTCTGTCATCTGTAAGGCGCAATCTGGACAGGAAACCACAGATGAAAAAAGACTTCATTAACTTCATGCAAAAAATATTTGATGCAAGGCAAGCAGAGCCAGCTCCACCATTAACAGAAGGCCAGGAATGTTGGTACCTACCCTTATTCGGCGTCTACCATCCACGCAAGCCAGATCAGATAAGAGTAGTGTTCGATTCCAGTGCTAAACATGAAGGACTTTCTCTTAATGATGTGCTCCTTTGTGGTCCTGATCTGAACAACACTCTTCTCGGAGTCCTGATCCGTTTCCGCAAAGAACCAATCGCAGTTACTGCAGATGTGCAGCAGATGTTTTATTGCTTCACAGTCTGCGAGGAACATCGCGATTTTTTGAGGTTCTTGTGGCATGAAGATAACGACCTGCAGAAACCAGTGAAAGAGTTTCGCATGACAGTCCATGTATTTGGCAACAGTCCGTCGCCAGCTGTTGCTATTTACTGCCTACGACGAGCCGCCTCAGAGGCAACAGAGTCCACTCAAGAAGCAAGAGAGTTTGTCATGCGCAACTTTTACGTGGACGATGGACTTGCATCATTCCCCACTGAAACAGACGCCATCAAGGTTTTGCAGACGTCTCAAGAAATGTTAGCTGAGTCGAACATCAGACTACACAAGATAGCATCCAACAGCAGCAGCGTCATGCAAGCCTTCCCCACAGAAGACTGGGCCAAAGATGTTAAAGATTTCAATCTCGGAGAAGAAACACCACCCCTACAGAGAAGCCTAGGTCTCGGCTGGAACCTAGTGACAGACAGTTTCACCTTCTGTGTTTCCTCAGAGGAGAAACCTCTCACTAAGAGAGGCATTCTCTCCACAGTTAACAGTCTTTTTGATCCCTTGGGGTTTGTGGCACCAGTTACTGTGGGGGGAAGAAACATAATGAGAGAGCTTTCTGTTGAACAGTATGATTGGGATGCTCCACTTCCAACAGCAAAACAAGAACAATGGAAACTCTGGAGAGACTCCATGAAAGAGCTGGAGCAGCTTGATATCCCAAGACCTTATGTTCCTGTTTCATTGGCTACACAGACTCAGCACAGACAACTTTGTGTTTTTTCAGATGCCTCTGACATTGCTATAGCAGCTGTTGCTTACCTGAGAACTGTTTCCATTACAGGTGAATGTCATGTGGGCTTCGTCATGGGAAAATCCAAATTGCGTCCAGCGCACACAGTCCCTCGTCTGGAACTCTGCGCGGCCGTTTTGGCAGTCGAGGTGGCGGACTTCATTAAAGGTGAAATGGACATTGACATTCACTCAGTGCAATTCTACACAGATAGTAGAATTGTGCTAGGTTACATCAACAACACGTCACGCCGATTCTACGTCTACGTCTCAAACAGAATCACACGAATCAGGAAATCTTCTCATCCACATCAGTGGCATTACATCAACACTGAACAAAACCCTGCTGACCACGGGACGCGGCCAGTGGCTGCTGCTGACCTCATGCGTACCAACTGGTTTTCTGGGCCAGTGTTTCTGTCGAGGCCACAGCAAGAGACCACTGCTCCTGTCGACAACTTTGAACTGATACATCCAGACCAGGATCAAGAAATCCGTCCTGAGGTTACAGTCATCAGCACAAAAGTGTCATCAGTGTCAAATAATCTGCTTGGGGCACAGAGGTTTGAAAGATTCTCCTCATGGAAGTCACTGGTGCGGGCTATCTCCAGATTAATCAAGAGGATCAGAAGCGAGGTGAAAGCTCCTGACAGTGAAGGAAAAAGAGGAGAGGAAAATGTCCAAGCGACAGCTGTGATCATCAGGACAACGCAGCAAGAGGTCTTCTTTAAAGAGATAGAGCATCTTGTTAAAGGGGATCCACTCCCAAGACAAAGCCCTCTCGTGAAATTGTCTCCATTTCTGGATCAAGATGGACTATTGAGAGTTGGTGGTCGCACATCCTCATCAGACATGAGCTTTGATGACAAACATCCTGTGATCATTCCAAAGACTCACACAGCCACACTGTTGGTGAAACATTATCATGACCAAGTTGCGCATCAGGGACGTCATTTTACAGAGGGAGCCTTGAGATCAGCTGGACTTTGGCTGATTGGAGGAAAGAAACTTGTTTCCACTGTCATACATAAATGTGTCATGTGCAAAAGACTCAGAGGTAAACTGGAGGAACAGAAGATGTCAGAGTTACCAGCAGACAGACTGTCATCATTGCCACCGTTTACTCATGTTGGAGTAGACGTCTTTGGCCCATGGATTGTGACGGCTCGAAGAACAAGAGGAGGCCTCGCAGAGAGTAAGCGGTGGGCAGCCATGTTTACCTGTTTGAGCACCAGGGCGGTGCATATTGAGGTCCTGGAAACCATGACGACTGCAAGCTTCATTAATGGTCTCAGGCGGTTCACAGCAATCAGAGGACCCATCAAAACACTCCGCTCAGATCGGGGAACAAATTTTATTGGGGCGTGTAAGGAACTCAACCTGGACACAGAGGATCCTGATCTGCAGACACATCTTCATGACAGCAAATGCACCTGGGTCTTTAATCCTCCCCACTCCTCCCATATGGGTGGAGTGTGGGAGAGGATGATAGGCATCGCTCGGCGCATTCTGGATGCTCTGCTCCTCAAAACAAGCACATCCCACCTGACACATGAAGTGCTTATTACTTTGATGGCAGAAGTCACCGCCATCATGAACTCAAGACCATTGGTTCCAGTGTCATCTGACCCTGACGCACCTGCAATTCTTTCTCCATCCATGTTGCTGACACAAAAAGCAGATACTCTGTCTGCACCTGAAGGTGACTTTGATATCAACGACCTCTCCATTAAGCACTGGAAAAAAGTTCAAAGCCTCGCTGATGCTTTCTGGAAGAGGTGGAAACAAGAATACTTGGCCACGCTCCAACCCAGAAAAAAGTGGCACACTAACAGACGTGACCTGCAAGTAGGAGACGTTGTTTTACTGAAAGATTCACAGGCCAAAAGAACTGAGTGGCCTACTGGACTCATTGTTAAAACTGTGCCTAGCCAAGATAAAAGAGTACGGACGGTGGAAGTTAAGGTGGTTAAGCAAGGTACTCCTAAAGTGTATTTGCGACCTATTTCAGAGGTCATCTTACTTTTCCCTAAAGACAGTGTGTAGTGGTATAAAGTATTATACCAGGCGGGGAGTGTTCTGCCCTTGTGGCATGTAGTTACACTTTTTCGCCACAGGGTGGCAGTATGACAATAGAGGTGGAGTGAATAACAATAACAAAAGCAGAAGCAGCTAGTCTGCAGCCAAACTTCGGCAGTTCCTGTTGTTTTTGAGTTAAGAGATCATATGCCTGTGAGTATTATTGTCAACACAAGCGACATATAGTTTGATATATTGCTGTTCCTGTAATGCATATAAAACGACAGTGATTTTACGTTTTTACCGATATTACGATGCTAATCCGTTAGCCCGTCTATGGCGTTTTCCATTGTAAATTAGCATCAAGCTAACGGTCTATTTCTTGTTTGTTTACATTTATATACTGACTTTACTGTATAAGTTTAACTTGATTTCAAGTCTTGTAATTGAACACATTATGTACTCAAAGCTACATAGTTTAATGCTTATCTTCTTTCTGTATCAGTTTACAGTGAGTGATCTTCAAAAGTGTCAATAAACCCTTGAAGAAAAGGAAAACATTGCTTCTTATTGAAGACAATCTGTTAGCTATCTGCCAAACTAGACCACGTCCAGGGAGGGCAGAATATTGTTCTTTACTTCCAGTGTTGTTAAACGATACGTCATATTTCATTTTACATCTCCTGACAGTAAGTGCAGCTGTAGAGGGGTAAATGTCTCTATTTATGATATTTCTGGCTTCTAGTGGCAAATTGAAAAAACTACCGGAGTATCCGTTGGTCTGATCTGGAGACATCGTCAACATGTCCTCAGTGATGTGGATGCACAGCTCCTGGTCCAGAGCCATCTCATGCAGCTCCTCGTAATCTTTGGGGTCGTCCACCAGCATCTCGATCTCTGCAGGAACAAACACATCTGAATCAATACATCTCACAATAAAACTACACAACTAAACCCAAACAGTTTTTTTTTTCCATGCAGAATGAGTAGCTGGTGCGCTGTTTGCACTCGTACCGTCGTCATCCAGGATGCGCTCCTTCCCACTGCTCTCGATGCCGGAGGTGTGCGAGCTCCCGTGGCTGGTCGTGGATGAGCTGCAGGTCCGTAGGGGCCGGTGCGGGGCCTGACCCGGAGCCCTGAAGCTGTCCGTCTCGATGCCGGAGGTGTGTGAACTGCCGTGGCTGGTCGTGGAGTGGCGGGACAGGCGTTTGTGGTGAGACATGCTCCCCGCGCTGCTGCCGCTGGCCCGAGAGCGCTTGTCCAGCTGGTCCATGTCCAGCTCCAGGGCATCGCTGATGTACGACTCCCTGTACTGCTTCTTCTCTGAAATCAGACACATTTGAACATTTATTACAATGAATACACTTCAGAATATCGTCTTAAAGGGATAGTTCAACATTTTGGCAAATAAGTCAATTTTTGTCGGTGCAAGCTATTTTGAGAACGGCGGAGCAGAGGGGTTAGCTGCTCAGAGCTACGCTATGGAGGCTCATAGGATTTCTTGGTTTCCCTCATCAAATACACAATCCAACAACTCTATAACGCTCTGGTGGACAAGTTGTGACCTGCACATTCACCACGCTATGAATATAATAGCAGAGACTGCTTGTAGTGTAGCTCTGAGCAGCTCGCAACTCTGCTCCACCGTTCTAAAAATAGCTTGCACCGACAATTAAACGTAATGAACCTCCTGCTACGACTATAGGGATTATGGCAATGGACCAATTTGCCAAAATGTTGAACTATCCCTTTAAATCATAAGCTGTAAAGCAAAGGTTCTGGAAAACAAAAATCCACCCACCAGCGGCACAAAAACTCTCCTCAACTCAATATCTCCACAAACAGAGACGCCAGGAAGTTAGTTTTCCCTCGAGGAGTTTTAAGCTGCTGTCGCAAACATTAACCAGCACTAAAATCTCAGCGTTAACAGCTTTAATGTTGTTGTGTTCTGGCACACGGGGGGGATGAAAGAACAAGGAAATGGCGAGAAGGGTATAAAATATCTGGAAAATACCTTCGTTTTCCTCCAGTCGTCGGACCTGTTTGAGGACCGGCTGCAGGTTCATGTAGAGCCGGTGGCTGTTGCTGAGCAGCTGCAGGAGGTGGCGTGAGCGCAGCGGACAGCCCGTGTAGTAGATGAGTTTACGGGCAGAGGGGAGACCGTCAGGGAGGATTTCAAACTTCTTCCCCTGAGAGAGCAGAGGGACATTAAGAAGACGAATGTTACTTACACCACTCTGATTTACAGCAGTTAATATTATAAGCTTATGAAGGAGGAATGTGCATTTGAAAGATCCGGACGGGGCCCAAAGGCAAAACTCAGAGGAGGTGGAAGTGGAACGAAGGCTGTTGAAAACCGCTCGGTGGCCAAAACGCAACAATCGGTTCATGTATCTGTTTCTAATTTCTTCATACGCACAGTGAAACAAAGCTTTTTGGGCAGTTTTGATGATTTTCCAGGGAGAGGACATGTTGGCTGAATACACGGAAAAACTAAAATGGTGGGGTTTGTGCTTTTTCTCCCGCGCCTTTTGGCAGAAGCTCGACCCAATAACAGCTGTCTCTGGTGTCAGCGGGGTTGTTTTCAATACGGACCTATAAACATTTCTGCGAGGGTTTGGACTTTCAAAGGCGATGGGGCGGGTTTAAGGCCTGTGAAAACGCAAAGAGCTGCACATTTCTGACCGCAGCACCAGAGCTGAACATTATTTATCCAGACACTTTTAAAGAAACCAGCTGATTTCTAGTTTGTTTAAAACCTTTGCATTTGGTTGGGATGCACATTATAGATTTTCAACTTTATGCTGTAGGGAAATAAAACAACTGACAGCTTTTTGACAGTGGCTTTCCTCTGGAACCTTCTCTGGGCAGCAGAGGCGTCCAAGATTTCCGGCTCGAAACCCAGGGACTGGCAGGAAAAACTCTGGGTGGGAAACTGAAGGAGAAATATTCTCTTCTCTTCCATCCCTCAAAGCTGAGTGTTTGTCTTTAACCTCAAACTGCCCCTCTGCTGCAGCTCCTAGCGGCCGGCCACCAGTAAAACTCAACTCAAGTCAAACTGGGCAGCGGCCAGGTGGGTGAGTCAACACAGGGCACAGCTGCATCACGTCTCTGTTTCATGAAGCCAGGCTGCTTCTCCATCTGAAACCTTGTCTTAGTCAGGGCAGTCTTATGTTTACATCAGGAAGTATAATGTTCCCCTGTTCTCTCTTATCTCTTGTCTTAACGCTCTCTTTTTAATCAATGTGCTGTAATATTGTTTGTTTTTTTGTTTTTTTAGGGTGCCTATTATCAGCAGGATATTAGCCATGCTTTTACTGTTATTGATACAGTTAATTAATTGGGATTGTCCTTGACATAATAAACTAATAAATTAAACTAAACCAAACCAATTTATGCAATAAACTAAGATATTCTCTGACTTTATAGAGCCACAACTTTGCAAGAAACAGACCTCTGCACTTTGCATGGCTGGACGAGCACAAGCACCGTTATGATCTGATGATTCTGGGCTAAAATTAATAAAAAGTTATTTCCTCGTTGCTCAATCAAAAGTGAAAAGTAAAATGTAGTTGTGCGACTTTATAATGTCAAAAATTTGAGACTTGAAACTAAATTTTTAACCTTCAATGGCCCTGACACTCAGCCTCAGCGTTGATGGATGAAGGAGAGTGACGCCGATGACGACAAGTTTCCACACACACGGGATGAATCGCTCAGAGTTTCAGTTCCCGAGGTTCTTGGAGCAGCAGAGTCAGTCAGATAACTGCGGGCTGCCGCCTGGTTCATGTCATATCAGAGCTACCTTAATTACCAGTTGACGTCAACATTTAAAATGTAATTATGGGACTTTGATTTTTTTTTTTTCCTCAATCGGTTCAAGTCGGTGTCTAATAACACAGAGGAGCCAGAAACCAAACAAATGGTGGATGGTTCGCAGGAGCTGACATCCATCATTCAGGATAATTAAACTCAAATTTTATGGGTATGGGTCTATAACGTTAACTCACATTTTATTTAACCCTTAGATTTCCAACTCTGCAGTGACACAGCGGTCTGACTTTGATTAATGACCCACGTGTGTGAACGTCTGAGACCCCACGACCTTCCCTCATCTCAACTGTCCATCCTCTGATGCAAAAAAAAAGTTAAAAAGGAGCAAATATGATCCAAGACTCACAGACACAGAAACAACGGCCCCCCCTGCTGGCAGTAACTCTATTCCAGACCAAATATAAACAGCAGTGGGCCGGTGTCAGGCAGGTTATTACAAGGTGTTCAGAAAACCACTTAGAGAAGTTTCTGGTTTCGTGCCGTACACATGGTCGATCCATCTGAACTCTACACGGGACAGCTGGACCACTCTCTCTCTCTCTCTCTCTCTCTCTCTCTCGCTCTCTCTCGCTCTCCTCAACAGGCCACACACATCGAAAACTGTTTCATCCAACAATCCCTCAACAGCACCAACATCAACCAGAGTCCTGGTGCGTCAGAGGCTGGCCCTTGATCCCACACCGCAGGACACAGGGGACGATGACTTCACCTCAGCGCTTCGAGAGGGAGCACATGAAGCTCTCCTGGGCTCCACAGAAGAACAAATACAAATTTTGTTTCCTCTCATTGCATCAGAAACACTGAATTCCTCTGTTTTCCAACACCGCCCCTCCTTCTTTTAAAAAAAAGCTCCGTACCAAAGACGAGCTAAAGTCATCCTGGACGGGAGCCCACTTCCAAAATACCCCCGAAACCTTTGCAACATCTGGTGTTTATTGACCCACACGTCCCTCCGCCCTGCTCCGCTCTGCTCCCTGGCTCGTTGGGCCGTAGCTGCAGCAGCCGTGGTGGCAGCGGTGCCGGATGACGTGACTTGTGGGTGGGGTGGAGGAGAAAGCCTGTTATTCAGGAGAAGAAGGGTGGGGACGGGGCCACGAGAAGGCCCTTCGAGTCCACAGCAAAAAAAAAAAAAAAAAAAGAAACCCACAGCCACGCCACCGCCGGGTTCACTCTCACGACGCCGCAGACGGCAGTCGCAGGGAAACCACCGAAAAAACAGGAATGAGGAAAACAGGATGTCTTCACGGAGAATGCGCCAAAATAAAACCACTCTTGGAGCGAAACCTTCATCCCTCTGGGACAAAAAGTTTCTCCCGAGGCCTTTAAATGTACAGAAGTGTCCAGAGTTAAGAGTCACAACGAGTTAATTTCCGCGCAGTGGCAGAGATAAGCGATAACGACCTCTCTGGATTGTGATTTATAGCCGAGTGGCAGAAAATATGATGCCGTCAAGAAGAGTGAAACGTATATAACAAGCTTCTCTGCCTTGCTGCGATAACACAATCCCTATGGAAGCAAATTAACCCGCGGCTGCGTTCAAAGCACCGACAGGCTGAGTCAGACGAGACTTAACAGGACTTTCCTGTAAAGGGGGCACAGTGACAGTTGATAACGACAGATAAATCAAGAGTCGTGCGCATCGTGTAAGAGAAAACACGGCTGCTGATTACAGGAAAACACATATACTGTACAGTGTGTGTGTGTGTGAAGAAAGTCTCTCTAAATCCCTGATTAGTTCCAGCGGACTTGCAGGGCCAAGATAAAACAGCAGTGTGGAGAAAAGAAGGCTTGCGTAAAAATTTCCACGACCCTGAGCAGGAGCTGAGCTGTTTTTTTTTTACAAACATCAGCCACGAGCCAGAGGGATGCTGGGATTTCGTCATCGTTGAAATGAGCAGACAAGTAGGACCTGTGAGAAATGAATTTGAGCTTCATGTCAACAAAAAAAAAGGGGGTTGCGGCGATGTTCCTCACTCACCACGAACACCAGTTTCCCCACGTTGGTCCAGGGGAAGTCGTACAGCAGCTGCCGCACCGAGCCGACGTTCTGCAAACACAGAGGCAGACACATGGAGTCAGTGATCAAAGCCGCAGTGTGTGGCTTCTTTTCAACTGATTAAAAATTCAACAAAGAGACAACGACAGCACTGCTGCAACACGAGAGCAACTGGTGTCTGTGATCCAGCTCTAAAAAATCTTGTTTTCTTGTAACAAACATAAAAAAAACCCAGAATATTTTATGTCATGTTGCTTGAGTTGCAGAAATCTCCAACTAGAATAACATGTATTATAGATGTTTTACTTTTTTAAGACAATAATAGCGTGCACAGGCAGGAAATATTTAGAGACGACGACCTATGATCCGTGAACGCAGCGCGGGGATTTATAATATCGCTGCTCTGGAAAGTTATTATGCTGACAAACAGTTTATGCTCCGTCTTGATGTCGGGCAGGTAAACAGAAACGCAGCCCCTTGTGCGTCGGATGATGGATGATGTCGTCGGATGCGTGCGTCCGCAGCGGCCTCGATAAAATGCAGTTTGAACGCAGCCTGCAACTTTCAGCTCCCCATAAATAAAAAAACAGCAATGACTCGATAAAACACAGGAGGTTGTCGTGCACCGATCTCTCCAGCGATTAGAAAAAACAGGAAGTCAATATGAAATCTAACCAGGAAGCAGCAGAAAGTGGAAAATCTTAATAAATCTCATACCTGGAATATCTGAATTCCACGTAGAGTCAGTCCCAAGGTGAGAGACGCCTCCACCTCCTTCTTGTCCTGTTGAAAGACATTAAATCAAACATCAGTGATAAGAACCAGAAATCCAAATGTGAAACAAACAAGCAACCTCAAACAGAGACAAAACGCTCCATTTAATATCGTCTCTCACCTTGTAAAGTCTGTAGTAGTGGACAGTGACGTCGTCGAGCTGCGCGCACTCCTTTATGTATTTGAGATGCGCCTCTGACGCCGTGAGAGCGAACTGGTCTTTGTGCATGTTGGGGATGTGCCTCAGGATGTACTCGCGGCCACGCTTGGCTATCACCTGGGTGGAAACACAGAGCGAGAGAGAGAGAGCAGAGAGGTGTCAGGCCTGGCTGCCCCTAAAGTTGTGCAAACTCTTCACAGCAGAACGGCTGCACAGCACACGTTGCCGGTGACGATAATGAAGCTACGAGCTGCAGGGCGAACAGATGTCGGCCTGGAGAGAGAGCAGAGAGAAAAGACGAGGAGACAGGAACTGGAGACACTTGGTGCTAAAGCGTCGCATGTGGCTCTTTAAGACTTTGTAAGTTTTCCTCTAAGCACCGAAATCTGTGTAGGGGGATTTACTGCAGGGTAGCGCTCATCATCAAACAATTTCCTGTCACTGCTGGTTTCAAGCAGCGATAAGACGGCGGGAGGGTAATCACAGGAAGTGGAGGGGCAATCAGACGGGTGTGGCAGCCATAACCGTGGAGGAGGAGGAGGAGGAGGAGGAGGACGGCGGTGAACGGTGTTGTGGCCAGAAAAACAGTGCATGTGCCACTTCCAGGGACGAAAATAAACCCCGTGTCCCAGTTCTCATTATCCCACATGCTCTGTTGCTAAGTGTTTGGTCAGCATGATTAATAGCAGGTGGCTACAGACCCACATACAGTACACACAGCAGGCCGGGACACTGAACGCAACCTCTATTGTGTGCTTTCAACTACTTTAGCCAATGATACAGCAGTTTATGTCTGGTTTCCGTCAGTGGAGACCTGTTTCAGTCATCCAAAAGGGATTTAAAGGGACAGTTCAACATTTTTGGCAAATTGGCCCATTGCCATAATAGTTTTAGCAGTAGGTTTGTTACCTTTAATTGTTGGTGTAAGATGTTTTTAGAACGGCGGAGCAGAGCCATGAGCTGCTCAGAGCTACGCTACGGAGGCTAATGGGATTTCTTGGTCACAATTTGTCCACGAGAGCGTTTTGGTGTTGTTGGATTGTTTATTTGATGACTTTGATTAGGGAAACCAAGAAATCCCATGAGCCTCCGTAGCGTAACTCTGAGCAGCTAGCGGTTCTGCTCCGCCGTTCTAAAAACATCTTACACCGACAATTAAAGGTAGCGAACCTACTCCTAAAACTATAGGGATTATGGCAATGGGCCAATTTCCCAAAATGTTGAACTATCCCTTTAAGGTCTATTGCGCTAATGTGTTAAGTGTATCACTAACATGTTGCACGGTTTCACCTGAAGTGACGTAAAAGATAAAAACATACATAGATACTCTCAAAGCCTCCAAAAAGCTCATCGTGAATTTTTACAGATGTGACAGCAGATTGATAATAATTGATAGGTAAGATTGTGATAATCGACATTTAATTCAAAATTTTCTGTTTTATATTGTTGTAAACTAAGTATCTTTGAATGTCAAATGGATACAGAAAAAACATAATTTTGTTATTGTCTGACATTTTCTGCTAAAATCATACAAGCAAATCTGTGCACAGAGTAAATAAGAGCCAGAGATGAAAAGAAAGAACGAAAAGAAAATCACACGATCAGGAGCAGGTGCAGAAGGACATGGAGGAGCAGATGTGATGTGGTGTGAACAGGAAGAGTAAAAGGAGCGTGTAGGACGACAGGCAGTCATCTTCAATCGCCTCTTTTCCTCTGACACACGAGGATTTGTGCCACATACGGTTCGTGTTAGACGTACTCACCCACGGGGGGAAGTAGGCTTCGGGTTCAAAGTACTTCCCAAAGTGCTTGTTGCGTTTGAAGTTGCCGAGGTCGGCCTGCAGGGCGAAGGCTGCCAGGAGGAAGTAGGCCTCCTCCCGTTGGATGCACTGAGACAGCAGCACCTGTTTCCTCAGGTGCCAGTAGTAGTAGTACCTGGCGACCCGGTCACTGCAGGCGACAGGTGGAGAGAACAGAGTCAGATCGGACCGCGTGTTATTAACCGGCGCCGGAGATGAGACGATGAAACCTCACTCACCTGATCAGTCTCCCATTCTCGACATAATACTGAGCTCTGAAGTGAATGATCATTGGAGGGCCGAACTGATCGATGCCCTGGAGAACACAGGAGGAAATATGTGTTAACTGAGAGTTTAACATGAGTTATATAAAGAAAAACAGAGTCAAGACTGAAACAAAGGAGCAGCAAGAAAACTCAAGTGTTCACTCTGATGCTTTGTGGCATGATGTAGATTAGTGCAGCACATCTGTGTTTACCAACGAGGCTGATCTGCCGTCAGTTTATAGACATGATAATAAGAGAAGTTACAGGCAAAATATCCCGTCATGGTTCAGTTTCAGTTCTATTCAACAATCTGTGATCCAAATGTACTAAAACTAATAAAAATTCAATTCAATTTAATTTAAAACATAAATGTTGCCATTTGATGCACTGCACCAGATTATAGCTTTAAGCTAATTTGCATCTGCAGTCCCTTGGCAGGTCACATTAAAAAGTACAAAGTAGTACAAAGTACAAATACAAATGTTGTTTTTTGGTGCTGTTCAGGACAATAACTTTAGTCAGGAGTTATTAAAGGAAGTTTGTTTACTTCCTTTCCTTTTCTCTTGTGCCTGTGTGAATGGCAGGACAGAAGATTAGCCTCTGTTGCATAATACATGGAAGTAAACTAAGGTGACAACTAAGCCTAAGGCTAATTAGTTAAATTGATATTTGTTTAACTCATACACAAACAAAAATGTAAAAAAACCAAAAGAAAAAAACAACAGCTTTGAGTTATGAGCTGTAACCGTGACTTCCTGGTATGTTTTAGTTCCCAACAGTTTCTTTAACCAGCGGATTAAAAAAAATTATTGAGTAAGTCATATTCTACTGTTGCATATAAAAATATATATCTGCGATTTATAGGTTCAAAGATGGTGAACAAGCCTTTGAGGAAAGAGTTTATATCGACCCGGCGCTGAAGTTCATTTGGATAAATCTTGTAAATTCCAGGCCGAGGATCTATTAAATCCAGTTTTTGTGACTAAAAACCCAAGTCTTGTGTTTTGTAGCTTTAACGTGTAAACTCAGAGACCTCTGCTCGTGTTTATAACGTCATCGTTTCTTACCTTACTGGCTTCTCTTTTCCATTCTTTGGGACAGTATTTGGACAGTTTCTGATCCAGCTCCATGTAGATGTGTTCATTATCTGTGAGAGGAGGAGAGAGACACATGTTCAGCTCAAACGCTCTCCTGCTGCGTCATCACTGCCTGTGTGTGTGTATGTGTGGATGTATAGGGTCCTTCATGTTTGGTGTGCTTAGAGAAATCCCCCCCTTGAATGAGCCCTGTTCAAAGACTGGCTCAGAGAAATCACTTCAGACAGCCTCTGCACTTCCCTTTGTACTCGGAGCCTCTGGTGCTCCGTCTCATTTCTTCACCTCGCTCTGTCACGACTTAATCTGCTCCTGAAGTGACGCTGTTCCTAGAGCTGCAGCCTGCTGATCTGACAACTCAGAGCTTCTATAAAATTAAAATAAAAACCTGTTTTTTCTGACCTATTCTGAGCAGTAACGCTTGAATATGAAAACGTCTAATGCCGTGTTCTCACCATGTCAGATTCAAATCGCTTCCCTACAACGCTTTTGGCTTTAGCTGGTGAGACTTCTGCCGCCATCCCATTACAACTGAGGTCATTTAGTTTGTGGTGCTTAAAGATATCCAGAAATTACATTTGAAGAACTCAACGGCCGCGACTGTTTCCAGAAACAATATCCCAGTTGCTCTGGCCGATGCACAGACCTCACTGTGAAAGACTTTCATTGAGAACTATGTGTGCGGTTGTGCATTGGTGGAAATGTAAGTGGAGCAGTGGGAAAGTATGTAGTTTCTGAGATTTAATATTTGTGGTTTTGTTGTGTCAATTTCCACAGACGGGAACATCATTTACAACAGATCATCTTGGTTGGTGTGTGTATACAGATAGATAGAGATATGTAAATACAAAACTGTCGCATGAGCTTCGAGGTGATGCAAATAAGCAAAACTGACGCAATCAATTCCAAAACTGCTGGAGGGCGACAACCGATAATTATTTTCTTGATTAAACAAGTTTCAGGAGCCAGAGATGACGTCCCGACACGTCTTGTTGTCTGACAAATAGTCCATAAATCTGCAAATATTTGCTTTTGCATTTGCACCTGAGGACAAACACTAGTAAAATTTTGTTTAAAAACAACATTTACATATTTTCTCGCTTTCTGAGGAAACTTTAGAACTGACTTCAACGCACTGTCCTGTTCACAACATGATGACATGAACAGCGAGGGCACACAGATGTATTTGAGTCCGTGTCTGTGGGACGCTGTGGCTGTGGGGGAGTGGGTGACACACAGGGAGTGGGTGGCCTCTGTTTGCCTTGGGGATTTCACGCTGTTCAGACAAGCACTCCAGGAATGTCCCGCAATCAGACCCACTGGCTCCTGCTCAACTGACCTGCTGGGCCGCCATTGGCCCATGTGGAGGCCAGCTGTCTGAAAACACTGCCTTTGCAATTTACTCTCCCCCTTTGCAGTTGCCCACAACTGTCACCCGCTGTCTGGCCCCGGCCGTGGGACAGACGCGGTGACTCAACCCCTACGTACGACCTTCGCCGAGCCTCGTCACCGTAAAAACAACTCTGCACAATGGGAGCCAGTCAGGACGAGGCGCTCAGGTTCCCTGGAGACCGACGTGACAGACGGGCGAGAGATGCTGCGTCTGAGACGAGACGGAGTCCTGCCAAGTTATTGGTCTGAGGAAAACAACTTCCTGGTTTCACCCGTTTTTATGTGGCTCTTTTATGGGTGGTTTCACTCCAGTGTTTGCCTGGTGCGACCACAAGCTGTCCAATCACTGAAACATTTAAATATCCTAAAATAAAACTGAGGCTTCGTCAGTTTCCCCACTAGCTGTATTCAGCTGATGTAAACAAGTGGAGAAAAAATAGGTTAACTGTGTACAGCACAGACCCAAACAATATACGACTCTACGCAAACAGAGGTGGGAAGTTTTTGGTTTGTTTGCCCTCAATGAATCCGTGAGATGATGAGAAGTCTTACTCTGAATAACGCTGAGTCCAAACAGGTGACAATCCTTCAACCTCAGGAGGTCACACACCTGGACCAACAGTTCCTGGCACAAAGTTTTCACCTAAGGAAGACAAGAAGACTCACTTTTAGTTCTTTTTTGCAAGATCATTTGTTAACAATTATACACATGACACATATAATGAGATGAATATTAATATATCAAGTAGCTGCTGCCAGGAAACAAAACAAATTCCTGAAATTTAAAACTTTAAGAATGAAAAAATCAACACAATGATGCTCATGTCTGTGCAATTAATATGAAGCTACAGCCATAAACTGGTTAGCTTAGCTTAGCTTAGCATAAAGCCTGGAAAGAGGGAAACAGCTGGTCTGGCTAACAGCCCCACTAGACATTTTTGAAGAGTTGTAAGTATGTCTACCCTCAGACAAGTCTGCTTTCACAGCTGTTTCATGTCTCTATGCTCATATAAATTAAGCTGGCTTCATATTTACAGAGCAATCAACTTTCTTTCTAGGTTTTTACACTTTAATGTCACACTTGTCTTCTTCTTCAAACACTGAAAGCAGCATCGGACTCAGATAACATCTACTCACATTGACTATGACATTGAGCGTGTCATCGTTGGGCAAAAAAACACAAACACAGCGGCGGTCCTGCATGGTTTTGTTATTGTGGAAGTTCAGTTTGTTCATCTTCGTGTGGCTGGCACAGGACAGGCCCCTCCGCCTGCTTCCAGGGCTCCAGGCCCCTCCGACGACCCTCCTCCTCCTCCTCCTCCCTCCTCCTCTTCCTCCTCCTCTGACACAGTCACTGTCGCTCTGCTTCAGCTGCAGCCCAGTACGGACGCACCAGCACCCACAGGCTCAGCAGGCCAAGCAGCGCTCACAAGGCAGAGCATGTGGACACGAGCCGTCGCCTGCCACTGTGGAGAGACACAACAGAGGAGGACATGATGTTACCATTACATGAAGTATGAGCAGGAAGTGACGGCTGCAAGCGTTTAAAAAAAGGGTGAAGCGGCAGGAAATGGATAAATAAAAGACAAACAGAGCCAAAGACGGGCTGCGGTCCTGTGTTTATGAACATGTGACATCAGTGCGGGGGAATGTCAGCGACTCCAGAGGAACATGTGAGCATCTGTCTGGAGAGAGGGTAACGATGGCACGAAGGAAGCGCCGAGTCATAACCAAATCCTTTCAGGCTTTAAAAACACAACAGAAACCAGTTCTGAACTCTGACTTGGGGGCATTGTAACAAGCCAGAAACACAACACAGCAAAATAAAAGAGAAAAATGTCAACACGCTTGGCTCGACTCGAACAGCTGTGAGGAAACTTACAAACGCGGCGGCTTTAGACGATGTGAGCCGAGCAGCTTCACAACTTCCTCCTGGCATCACTTTACTGTCAGTTCTCTTGAACTCCTCCCGTTGTTGAACTTTTTATTTTCTGCTGAAATCTACATGAGAGTGTCTCAAACTTGTTATTTACCTTCTTTGAGCTCGAGTCAGAAGACGCCGACGGGTGAACACAAGCATTACAAATTTCCGCTTAACCATTTTATCCTATCTTTAGCAGTGGTATTGTTTTGAAAAACATGTTAGCTTTTCCTCTGAATAGACTCTTTATCACAGAAATGTTGTCAGCGTAGGACTGCGAATGTTTTCCCCTGTTTTCTAGCAACCACATACCTCTATTTTTCTGAAACTTCGACAGTTGTCCTGAGAGCGGGGGGGGAGCAGCCTCTCGGCATGAACTGCGCCTGAGGCCATGCGAGACCTCCAGGGAGTGTGAAAACTCTCAGACCAGACAAAAGAATTTGAAGAACAATCGGTTCAGATTATCACTTCTTCCTGTTGAGAGTCTCTCACCTTGAAGCCACGTTGTCATTGAAAACAGAGCGGGGTGGGCAGTGGGCAGGCTCACATTACAGGGTGAAAAAAAACAATTAGCATTTTAAAAGATGTGGGCAGAGAATTTAGGGCTTATGCACGACATACAAGTGTTAAAGAGGCTTTGTCAGCCGCCGTCACACCAAACTATAAACAAGATGTAGGTTTCACTGCTGTGTAAAGCATCCTACAACTTTTCAATGACATAATGTGGATTTAGGAGTGACATGCTGTTGGTTTGTGTTTTACAAGCTGAGAAAATTAGTGTAAAAATGAAAACAGTGGTTAAACCAGTGACGGAAAAGCTAAAATCATGGATTAAACTGGACCAAAGCCAGTTAACAGCAGCTTTAACTGGAGGATTGAAAGTGTTTGTACTACACCTGCTGTCCACATATTACACTGCTTTGTTGCAGCAGTGTGGGAAAAGCAGCCATAAATACACACACACACACACACATGCACGTACTGCTGACATGCAACATCACTTCTCATTAAAGCTGGTCATTGCACGTGCAGCGTGTCGGCCAAGCAGCCACTCAGCACGGTCTGCTGATGAGCCATGACTGGGACGCCTCCCTGCACCGCTGCTGACCTTGACACACCACTACGGCACTGACCAAACACACACACACACACACATATGAACATGCAAATGGACGAACACACACATACACACTCACTAAGGTAAGTTCGTGCTCTCAGTGCCATGACCATATGTCAGGAGCTGCTACTGTACAGCTGAGCCGTGTGATGGCAGCGGGGTTAATTAGAAGTGAGATCCCCTCTAATTGGATCACTTCCATACATCACTCACTTCTCACTCCGCCAGAGAGCGAGAATAATCCCAGTTTAACCTGCACTGATACAATAGTGGCAGGAAAACACCCTTTTTGGAGTTGTTTTGGTGCATTTTCTTTGTTTTCAGCCTCAAGAGAAATCTGAACAAGGAGTCACCACAGCTTTCCTGACCTGAACTTAGACCACCTTAGTGAGGAAATTAGCTTTCTTTGCAGATTTAAGATCTCAAATGGTGTGAAACGACTTTTTAAGAACTGTTGGTCTCAGGTCTGTAGTCACACCCGGCTTTCAAATCTGTGCACAAGGTGGAAACATTCACACATCCAGCTTAGCCATGTCTTCCTGAGGAGAGTTAATGGCCCTTGAGAGCAGTGTTCTGTTGAAACCGTATCATGTTGCATTTACAGCCAGAAATATGATTCCTCGACTTACACAGATGCATTATGGCTTGTTTATTGCATTGTTGAATATTAATGGTGAAGAGGTGAAAGCGGACACCTCCACCTACGCCGCCGGTCTCATGCAATTCAGACATAACTTGAGCGTAGTCATTATTGATGGGTTGAACAGTCTGTTGTGTCATGTCTGGTCCACGCATGAGACATCACCGCAGAGGGAATGTCCACTGTGAAATTAAAGGGTGGATTCTCTTACACTCTCTCATTGTGTGTGTGTGGAGAGAAGGCTGGATAATGAAATTACTGCTGCTTTGCTTTCCATCCCCCTTTCTCTGCCGTGCAAAAGTGTGACGTAACACTAAAGTCCATCTAAAGCAACACACGCACAAAGAGCAGCCAACTGAGCTTCCTCCTGCCTTTCAGCCTGAAACAGGGATAGTGTCAACGTGGCAAACCTCAGAGACAGGCATGACACCAAACACCACACTGGGACACAGAGAGAGAGGCCTCTGTCACAACTATACCTTTCTCTTTCTAATTCTTTTATGCTTTCACATCAAGAGAGCTGCAGAGTCTCCATGCATGTCCAACTGCAGGAAGATGAAGCCAAAGAAAAAACTTCCCCCAGCTTGGAGAAGAAGTAGAAGCGAGCCGCTGAAGGAGGCTGTCACCACGCTGATTTAAGAATAGCTTCAGGTATATAGCATGTGTCAAAGCAAAAGAAAGGGGAGAGAGGAAGAGGGTGCATATATACACGGCAGAGAGGGAGGGAGAGAGAGAGAGAGGGAGGGAGTGAGGCAGCGCTCAAAGCTCAAGCATGAAAAAAGAAAAAAACTGCTGCAGTCAGGAGAATTCCTCGCTAACATCTGCTTCTCATTCCAACAATGGCGGCCTTTGATTCCTGATGCAAACAACGAACAGCGCCGCCCGCCACCAACGCCATGTGCCCACAGGCCGCCTCCTCTGACAGCATCCTGCAACCTGCAGCTTTAATCCCTGATCTCGAGCTGGAAAGTATCTGTACACGATGAGTCGCACTTTCTTTACCTACCTGATGTTGTTTGCTTGCTTAAGATCCACATCTGAGCCGTTCCATCATCTCCTATTTACTCAAGTCTCTGTTTTAAGCCATAGTTTTGAGTTAAACTTTTTAGATCTTGGTCACTTTTGTTCATATAGTCTATCCAAAACACTTCAAGAAAGGTATGAGTTGTTCTCTCAATCTCTAAATTGTTGGAGAAAATCAAATGTGAAACTTCTTTAATCACTGTTTGCTTGTTATGAAGAGGGTGGATGGTTCAGTTTCTAAAAAAACTTCCCAAACATTGACTCTGAGGGAATCCTAACTGGGAGTAGTTGACTACAGTGGTGCTCAGAGAAGTTCCTCTAAGTTTCCGAGTTGGATATCCGACCTCAACGGGTGTTTATGATGACACAGCCAACAGGGAACTTGGAAAGTCTGACTTCCGACCATGTTCTTGGATAACACCAAAACTACATCTTTTGTTGCTGTCTTGATTGAGATGTGGGTGATTATGAAAACGCGAATTTAGCACCAAAGAAGATACAGCATATCCTAATTGTATGTGACCAATCATATGGAAGGATGCCTGTTTCACGGGATGCAGATGCTGACACAAGCTGCCCCTGCTGAAATATTTAAAAGGGGCTCTCTTTCAAAGGCCACGGCTTTTATAAATAGTGCCAACAACTAAATCCAAGTGGGAACAGGTCTTTTTTTTCCCCCCGTTGATTCGCTGCCAAAAGATCTGTTTATTCAGCTGATGAGAAATGTTGCTGAGCTATCGAGTAGCTCTGAATCACATCGGTCACAAGATGGCATTAGCCCTCACAGTAAGACTTCCCTCTTTTTCTACGTTTAACCTAGTGAAACACTGGGCATTCAAAATAAACAGGAAGACTCACGCTAGTGGGCGACATGCTTGACCACCCAAACCACTAACTCTGGATGGTCTAAACATCTATTTTGGATTGTGGCTGCTGGCTTGTCCAGATGTCAGGAAGTGGCTGTTGTATGTACTAAAAAAAACTCGTTTATTTATTTACTCCACTTGACAAATGAGGCCAGCACTCTCTGATAATGTTGTCTTTATATATTTGTCAGTCTCTGCTGTCAACAGACTGAAGATATACATATAACTGAGACCCTTCCTGATATTAATAGTACCTGTAAAGCATGTTTAGCTGCTCTGCCATAAATACCTGGATACCCTTTAGCCTTTAACCTAATCTCAGGCAGAGTAAAAACACTGTGCACTATTGAAGACCGGGATTCCCATGATCCCCTGCCCATAAGACCATAACAGATGTATTGTTTATGTCCACCTAGCTCCAAGGGAAGGTTAACTCTCTGTTTTTGGTGCACAGTCAAACTTAGTCTCAGAACCTACATGAGATTTTAATAATTCATTACAAGTTGTCGGAATTATGCTATTATGATAATTACCCAAAACAGAGGCAGTGCGAGCTTCGGTAAATATTACATCCTTTTACTCAAAGTAAGATGTAAATCCAGGATCTTAGAAACAAATGCCTGAGTGTCAGCCTTAATCAAATGTCATGCTCATTAACCGCTGAAGGTCAGGTCTGTGCACAGCATGGCACTGTAATGCTGTTATATAATTCACAGTATAATGTCGAGGAATAGCTGGTGGGTGGCTTCAGGCTGAAAAACTACTGCAATATTTACCACACGTAATCTGAATTCACTGGAGAGGTTATCTGACTCGAAAGGAATTTTAAAGACTTTTCACCTCATTCAAGCTTTTGACTTCTTCATCAAAAGCCTTGCAGCCTTTGTCCAGGAATTACTGCGGATTAAGAATCTGGAACGCCTTCCTGCTTGATGAGTCATCCTACGTCTTGATGTAGATGTAATTATGAGAGTGACAGGGAAAGACTTACTCGACGCCCGCCTTCACTAACAGCCTTGCAAATGCCAACGCACCACATTCACGACTGCCCCGGTTTGAGTCGTTTGTTGGCCGACAGTTAAACACTTGTGGCACCGGCTATCAGCGAGAAGAGATGTGATGTGGACAGACATGATGTCTGGTACTGCTCGTTCTTGGCAAAAAAGCTTTGTGGACGGTTATGGGTTGAATCTTTGAAACTTTTGGAATCTCAAGACTCAGTTTGGTTTCAGAACTTGATTGGGAATCAACATCTGATTCAATAAACAGAGAAAGGGGCTTTGCTCTAAATGGAAACCTTTCGCCCATATATTTAGTCTGTTGAATAACTGGCTGAAACAAAACTGGCAGTTACGCTAATTGGTCTCGTTGAAGGTCACTATCTTCTGATCAACAGAACAATGCAGGGACTGTGGGAGTACAAAGTTTTGTTTGGGCTGCAATAATTACAAACAAGTTATAGTCCCCACACTGTATAGGACATGTATTTTTGGAGACAATGTTGATGTAAGGTTAGAACAAAGAAAATCAACTATTACCCACAAAGCTGCAGAGCTACAGGTCTTGATCGGAAACTAAAGGAGCCCACACCAACTTTCTTTGAAGACAAAACCACCACATAACTCTTGTGTGTGCCCTCAGCACTACCTACAGCTGACCTTCCTTGATTTTCTAAATCTGCAAACTTGTTCAAGAATCAACGCATGAGAATGGCGGTGATTCTGCAGTCTGACTACATTCCCCAGTTGGAGTGATCACATCCTCTTAACGTACGAGAGCCAGGTGATAGGTTTTTTTTTTCGACAAGCGTAATGAAGCAGCAAAGTTTAACATTCAATCTCGGTCGGGTACAACTTAAATTCAGCTACCTACCTTTGTGGAAAGATTATTTCATCATTCATAACATCTGGCTTCCATGTGGCTCTGAGCAAGGACTAACACACACACACATTTACACAGACATTTCAAACTGCCTGCGCTGCCAGACGTGTTCGAACAGAGTCAGCAGTTGCTCCCTTCCCTCCCCGCCCAGCATTCAGGCTTGGACTGTTCATGAGTAACCCCACAAAACTAGCAATAGCAGCCAGCGCAACATACCGCCGAGACGTCAACCTGACCATTACGTATGCTCAAAATAGAGCGAGCAGCATTAAAGGAGAGGGTTAACAAAATGAGCTGCAATTATGACAAACCCCAACCAAGCCCTGTTGTTTTGCTTCAACCGAAGATCTTCTGTCCTGACTAAATGAAAAGGGTTGTTACAGGTGATCCGATCTGTTTCCTGTATGCTTTTGTAAGAGAGATTGTCTCCTCTATTGTTTACACTGTCACACCTAAAGAGAGTCACGAGATTGAAAGATGCCATGTTTTTTTTACTCGCTGTGTAATTGTTTATCTACGCATTTCACTAGAATTATACTGTAATACAATTTCAACATTTTAACTTAAGTACCAGAAGACAACTTGGGTCTCATTAAAATGTCTACTGGCTAAAAACCCTGCAAAATGCAGCAAAACATCAAACAACAGGCGATAAAAGCTGAAGTGAAAATGCTATAAGAAAACCAAGGTAAGTTGATAACATCCTCCGGGGGTGCTTGCAGGTTAAATCTCTCTGGTCTACTTCCTCAAGCTTCACTGAGGGCGCCGTGTAAGCAGAGGAAAAAACAAAATCCAAGGAAAGGGGAGAAAGAGACACAAATGCAGGAAGAACCAACCCTATTTTCTTCTTCCCATCCCCCTTTGGTGCACTTGACGCATGCATACAAAGAGTTGTGGAGCCTCACTGTATTGTAGTTGAAAGCATGCAACACTGATGTGATGGTGACTGTCATCTTTTCATTGAAAATTCATTCATTGACTCTCTGGGCTCATAAATCCAGGTAAAGCACAAGGTTAAGTTTGAAAATATACAGTCACACATCTTTGGAAATCAAGTCTGTTGAAGAGCTGACCTTCCTGCTACACCAGGTTTGCATCCGCAAGTAGCTCGATGTCATATACTGATAGCAGCAGAGAGCCCAGGGCACCTGTATAACTTTACAAGAAGGAGATTAAACTGCATACACACCCACATACTGTAAACACAGAAGAGATAACTCATGTAATAGGATGGTAAGAGATTGAGTTTCTCCTTCTTTACGACAATAACAGTAATCTCATCCTGTCTCATGGACCTGTGGCACCCACATTGTCCTCAAACTCAAAATATGGTTCCTCTTACACCTTATCTTCTTGCAACAAGGACAGGGGCAGCTTTGGCGATACAGGAGGGAGGATTTATAAACAAGTCCCCCCTCCTAGTGTGTATCACACATGCTTGGGAAAAAAATGCATTGTGAAGGACCAATTATGTAAAATGCACATAACAGGTTATCTCCAGTTACCTATGGACAACAGACACTTTCTTCTTGAGCTCAGATACCATGTCTAACAGTTTTTGTATTCATGGCAGAGTTGTAGCATCACAGTAAGCCAGCCCCGAGGCTAAGGATTCAGTTAAGCCTTTGATGCTGAGTTTAATACTGAGGAAATCACTGATAAATTCAGGAAAACAACAGATCCTGAAAAGTGTGTCTGTGACTAACAATGTTACACGTGATAGCTGGTTTTGACGTGGGAGCGCAGCAGGTGAAGGTAAACGCTGCAGAATGAGAAAGCAAAACATACAGCTGCTACTCACAGAAAGTGATTTGTGAAGTAACGAGGGGGGCTGCCTTGTGAAATTTCGGGCCATCCCATCACACATTCCTACACAGATTGAAATGAATGAGTCACCGACACGCACACACCAACCACCTTTGTTCCCACGTTTCCTTTTTGTTTCCTATTCAAGCGGCGCTCTTCCTGTCCAGCCAGCACCTGCACCATCTCTCTCTTTCATTCACTTCGCTCTGTTGCACCACTGAGCCAAGATAGTGTCACAATCACAAAAACACAAGTTGTTTTTCTTCCCTTTTCCTCCCCACAGCTGGATTAGAGAGACCTGGACGGCAACCCGACCATACTGTATGCCGGCCCGGGGAATGAGCCACACAAGGTAGCTGATTAGCCTGCCATGTGTCCTGGATGCATTTCAAGTATCAACAGAACTTACAGGGGATCCCCTGAATGACTGTGCTGATGTCTGCAGAGCACGCCAATAATCTTGATTTCATTTTCTAAATTGCCAGTTTGAAAAAATCCAGTAAACACCATTTTGCAATGTCTATTCATTGTGAAACAATGTTTATGACAGTGCATTAATGGCCTCATTATGACTTAGCAGAGGAATTATGACTAACAGATTAGTTAAAACAATCTCTCAGTTGAAGTGCCCTTGAGCATAAATATCAAGCTCATAATAGCCCCAGGGACTGCCTCTCCTCTCTGACCTTTTTTTTTTTTTTTTTTAGAAATGGGGCACTGGTGAAAATAATTTGACTTTTGAGTGAAACTGGTTAACCAATACACAGTCACGGTCTAAAGTAAACCAAAACTTTGCATAAATTGTGAGGATTCCCATTCCCTGTTTGTTTCTAGTTGCCCTCTGGTCTAATATTAAACAGAGGTGACATGGTTGGCATTCCTGAGTGCTAGGGAAACAATTTTGCAGTTTGTTCAAAAGAAAATAAAAAAGGGGGTTTGCATTGGCATGGCTTTACATCTATGATGCCAGTCAAGTTGTGACATTCACAGTATTTACAGTCCTGTTGAAGCTGACGTTGCTGGATGTCTGTGGCAGTAGGCTACTGGCATGCTAGTAGCACAACAATAACAGTGGAGGAGACTAGACTACGTTTAACCAAATAAGTCATCACCAATGGATAAAAAGCGCAAACTTTGATACAACATCTTCACTTTGCCTCAGGGCTCCAGGTTGGGTAATGACTGAACAAGAAGGGACGTGATTCAAAGTTAGTAGCCTACACGGTATTAAAGGTGAGTAAATAAATAGTCATAATTCTCTGTACTACGTTATCAACTGTACAAGTCTGCGTCACTACAAGAAATATCCACCAACTAACAGAAAACAGCTCGACTTGGATACTCGTACTTTATGGCATCACTCCCATGGAGCATCACCGTTAGCGAGGGAAGAACCAACACAACTTATCTTTGAAACTGATTCAACTTGTTCAAAATACTCAAGTTATCTGTTCAATGTATCAAAACAAACAAACATAAACAAACTTTGTCATGGAAAATTTCAAAGCATTTGATTTGTCGAAGTGACGTCACGGGAGTCGTAACGATTAAAATTTCCAACGGTAAGGAATTCAAAAAAAAAAGGGGTAAAGATACAGAAAGCATCAAGCTAGGATGGTAATAAAACTCACCGTTTAATAAGAAAATAAGTTATTCCTTACAATAGCGATAATCCAACCGGGTTCGTTTGCGTTTTTTTCTCGGGAAGAAAGAAAAAAGAAATCCACAGTTTGGAAAGACTTCAAGAAGTTTAGGAGAACAGTCGTCGTTCAGCCGCCTTCGACGAGATCCACATTCTGTCCCCGCTGGAACTGTAACAAGTAGATAGGAATACATGTGCGGTGGGTGGAAGGCTGAACGCAGGGGGAGTGGGATGAAGAGTAGGATTTCATACTGGCCCGAATCAATAATGTAAAGCCAGACAGTCAAGCCAGTTTTTTGAACAACTATCATCAATGTATATAAAATACGTATATCGTATCAGTGTCTGTTTTTACCAGAGAATGCCAATGTTTTCGCACCGCAACCCCCCCAGCGGAACGCTGACTTGGTATCGCCCACGGCTGCTTTTCATTCCATTCCTTCCGACTGAGGTGGAGTGGAACTCTGCTGCATTAATTTTGGAAGTCGCGGCGGGGAGAAATAGTAACGGCGTCGCCCGTATGCACTAAAAGTGCACTGTGAAAAAAAAGTTTAGTGGTGTAGGGCAGGTTATTCTGCGCCCAAGTCACTGACTTTTCTGCAGCTGGCTATGTTTTATATGCATTTTCTTTCTAACCCTGTGGTGAATCTTTTCACAGGATAGAGGAAGGATACCAAGACTACCCATTCCAATCATGTAAATAGCCTAATCCTAACTCAGTTTATCATAAGGCGAGTTTTAATTTAATTAGGAGCCCAATCAGTATGATTGCAGCCTAGGTTGGTTTTGTAGATAGACTTGATTTTATTAAATCAAATAAGTCAATCTGGCTTTCAATCAAAAGTCAATAATTTAGTGTCAATTAAGGGAAGAAGCTGGCAGCATTAAATTACGCAAGCATTATTATCACATTGTCTACTGAGAGGTTTACTTTAGAGTAGCCTAAAATCAAGAATCATTGATGTCTATTTGCAGACGCATGTTTTTATGTTTTTAATACCTAAAATCTAAATCGAGTGGGCATGTGGGAAGTCAAGGGGATCCTACAGCATTTGAACAGTGCACCATCAAGCTTACATAAGTAGAGAAAAATGTAAGGCCCGGAGAGGACACCAGCTGTGCATTGTGCATGCTAATAAATGTCCACATGCTTCATGTTTATTATGATAAATTGTGTACTGGAAACTCATGATTCTCCTAAAACTCTGTCCTCCCCCGTAATGATGTCAGCCTCTTGGTTTAAAAGTGGGGAGAGCCCCTTGTAGCTGACATGGTGACCTGTAATTAGTGCTCGGGGGCCCACACTCTGCTCTGACTGCTTGTCAGAGAGAGAAATGGAGTGCCAAACATGAAAAGGGGCGCGGAAGTGTGTCTGGTCAAGCCAGGCTAAACCCCCTCTGGCCCCGATTGCACACGGCTTTGAAGTGACATCAGAAAGGGACCTGCAAACAACAAAGCTACCTAGAGACTATGATCTTCAAAAAAAAAAAAACTAACTGCAGACCACAAATCCTTAATCCCTGCATCTAACACTTAACTGATCAGGTTACTAATGTCTGAAGCTGCAGGAAAAAAATGACATCATTTAGAAGAAGGCTGGGACTGGCACATTGTATCATGTGTGATGCCAACAACAAAACCCCATCATTACCTTTTACCACCAACTGATTAATGCAAACTGTTTCACTCATAATTGTGTTTATCCAAGCAGTTTTCTGCACTCGTAGGACATAGACTCTCTGTTGTCTAAAACACAAACAGAAAACCCAATCCAAAACCACTGTAACAAAAGCCACTCCAAATGTGACACACCTTGTGCGCTCTGCTGCTTAAAGCCTTCCACCTCCCTTTCAGACCACAGAGGGTTTCCAGTCTTTGTGTGCATCATTCTTGCCTTGATTTGATTAGCTTTCTCTGGCTGGAGCAGGAGGTACAACTGGGGGCAGGTTGGGCTTTTTGTTGAGGCGGTATCTGACTAATTGAGATAACTCCCTCTGCGTTTCTGTCTCCCCAGGGGAAGATGAGTAGCCACCCACCACCAGACTTCAGTCATCATGAATAGTCCTTGTCCTCAGCCCTTCCCTTGGCTTAATGTGACACATGCAACTATTCTCCACACCCCCAAAGCAAAGCAGCACCAACAAATAATAACATGTTTGCATAAAGCACGTTTTGTTTTGCCAAACTATAACACACAATGATAAGATGCATCACAAACACACCCATAGGCATTTGTTGTAACCATTTAAAAACAGTTTGAAACAATGTGGGAGAAATTATGAGAGTAAATATGAAGCACCAGAAATGACACAAAAAAAAGATAGTAAGATTGAATAATAATTTACAAGCAAACAAGCAAATAAAGGTTTATTGTGACTGAAACTATAACTATATGACCAAAAAATGTGTTTAAATTAGAAATTACATTCATGCCTTATGTCAGGACTTTATGCTGGTCAGTAAAACCTCTCTGTGAAAATGGCTTTGTGCATGGACACAGTCACGGAAGCTGTTAGTGTCATTATAAGTCACGCACTCCCCACATTTACTGGAAACTTTATTTTTTTGGCAAACAAGACCATTGTGCATATTTAACCTGAACCTGATGACTATTTCATTATTTCTTTCCTTTGCCTTTGAACAAACTGCTAACCGCCCAAATCAGACAAGAAGCATGTGTTTTTCGAACTCCTTGGAGCTTGGATATGAACTCCTAAGTAGCCGTGCATTCAATCAAAGTGGAACAGATGTTGTCTAATTGCGGTCATTTGGCGCTCTGTTATGTAAGGAAACATACCAGCCTTACTGAACAATATCAGGTCAGGATAGTTGGACGCCGTCCTGCTCTGAGCGCCAGATCAGTACTAACTGTGATGTCATGTTTATTTTATGTAGTTTTTTTGAATGAGTTTGGATGTGGATCTATTCTGAGGCAATAAGGCAGGTGGTTGCTCAGATGCGCATGGGATTCTTGATTCAATATTTTGACTCCTCAGGGAAATATTGGTGAATAATAAATGTAAGGAGGATGAGAGGAAGGTGCACTCCAGAGTACTGTAATTCTGCTAGAGAGCAATCTGGAAACAGATCGTTGAAAGTTTTAAGAATGAACTTCCTCATCTTGTAATATTGGAAGGAAAGTGCAGCTGTAATTCTGCTGCCCCGATGTGCTGTAAAGTTAGTTGAAGTGCAGCACTGTAGAAATGTGCTATGATCCCTGCAGGCAGACAGATAGATGAGAGCATTGATTTGAGTGACTGTGCCAAACCCCTTTTCTAGATGCTGTCTAAGAATCTATTAATTTCTCTCTTGCATCAGCAATGGCATTGTAAGCAGAACGTCTCAGAGATTAGACAGCTTGTTATATTGTCTAATTATTTTACACACAAGATGGTTGTGATAGCAAATGCCAGCAATTCCCCATAGGAATTTTCCCCAATTCCCTTTAGATTTGAACATTGTTTGTTCGCATTGTTTCTGAAAGGACAGCACTTGTGTTTTTCTTTATGTCATTGTCTAACTGAGACAATCGCTGCTGTATTTTGCTGACACAAAAGGGCCAAGCATTTGCCGCTGAAACACTCAAGTCATACTCGCATCTGCATAGTCACCAGCTCGTTCCTCAATGCACTTTTCACTGGCGGTCATACGGTGCAGCACAACAACAACAAGAGCGAGAGGGAGAGAGGAAAATATAAAGAATGAAAGAAAGTGACACAGTCATGGGTGGGATGGAGGGTGCTGGTGGTGGTGTGGGGGGGGGGTCACCAGATGGTACAGTGAAAAGAATACACAATGGTAACTCTACACTAGTTCCTTTCAGTGTGCTTATGTAAGCTATACCGCAATAGTATATGCTGCTCGGATGCAGGATGCTGGCATCACTGGCTCGGTATATTGTCTAAGAAACCATCCCATGAGACCGTCGTCAAACGATGTGTAGCAGTGGAGGATAAAGGATTTTAGGAATATTTGTATTTATCCAGAATTTCCAACAGCATATGATATGTATCTGTTTACTCTATCTGTTTTCACATAAACAATATTTTAATATGATTCCTAATACACGTGTAATGTTTTTGTCATGTTTTCCTGTTTATCTTGTCAGACAATGGAACAAGATAGACAGTGGACAACACAATGTCCCTCTTGTAGAAATGATTTTAAACCCATTCACTTTGAAAGAGCAATGGAGAAAACTCAAACTCACATACTATATAGCACACAGCTGACCAATATCCAATCAGTCATTCATAATTATGGTGCTGGCCTCACTGCTGTAATCAAAGACCTAAGGGATACTTGTATCTACCCTGGCTAAATGACTGACGCTCCATACTGATGTCCACAACAATTTTATTCTCTTCAAGTTACGGAACACCGTGAAAACTGTAGCAAAACAAAACACATTTCACATACATCATTTTCACAGTATACTCTCTTATACATAAGTACATAACTTCAATATTCAAATTAATTACCGTGTTCGCCTGCTAAGCCAGCAGTAGACAGTCCTTTTCATCTCTTTTCGTCTCTCCCTCTTTTTCTCTTTCTCTCTCTTGGCGCTTGCTCTTGGCGCTTGACACTGACAACTTCCGGCTCACGTATTACGTTACTCTGACAGGCAGTAACTTTTTTAACAACTTTAACTTAATATTTTAATAATTTCTAATAGCAGAACTATTAATTTAACTGCAAAAAGTTTCATTTATGCATTTACATAGATATCATAAAGAAAACAATTAGAAACCAAATATGACAGTTTCATTGTAACTTTCTCTCAGTAACCCATAGCTGTAAATGGCAACAGCGACTCCCACCAATTACCTTTGATTAACACAAATGTAGATGTGCAATACACTCTTCTTTAGATAATTAATGGTAATTCCCAAGCACTGGTCTATTGTTTCCTTTAACACTCTGACACTTGAAAATGAACCATGTGACCATATATGATTCCCCACAACAAATAAATTCAACATCACAGATTAACAGTAGAATTTACCTCTCAACACAGAAGGAATAATACTCAATAGAGAATGAACTATGGCATAATGACCCCTTTTAGCTTAGAAAGGAGACTTTAATCAACAGCTGACCTATCTCTCTTACTAGCTACTCTTTACTGCCACCAACTTTGAATGGTGGATAGCTGTGTGAAGCATTTACACCTTTTTCCTAACTTTCCAGTTGGGAGTTTGTTCTCTTCCTTGGTGTGCAATGATGAGGTTTGTGACAGCGCCATCTCTAGGAAAGATTACTGGGTGTCTGTTTTAATTTTGTCTTTCTCTGTCTTTTTCCCACTCTCATTACACCATCTGGGTTGTAACGCAGCTTTCCTGATTTCTGGCTGAGCATGTTCAGCTCCTCTTGGTAGGCATCTTGTTGTGCAAGCTTGAAATGAGTCAGTGCGGCTTGCCTTCTCTTTTCCACATTGAAAGATTCTGTGGTCTTGATTCTCTTAGCCAACCGTTGGATGCAAACAGTGCCATTGACCGCTGTGGTCCATCTTGAGTGTTCAGTGTCCTGCACCTGTGTAATCCTCATAACTGGCTCTCCCACCATCAGCTCTGATAGAACATGGTTTGCGATCATTCCTCTGTCCCACTTCCTCTTGAGGTGCTTTGGCCGAGCCTTATTGTCAGAGAGGTGGGGATGCGCTTTAAGGGGAAGAGGCTTCTCAAAGTGACCATGTTCATTTTGCTGGATTCCTCCTTTTAGGATCTGCTGGAACCCAATATCTTCTTGAGCTTTGCTTTTGTCACCTGATTTTGTGTTGAACTCTAGAGCCTTGGTGCCAGAAGATGGTCTTACACTGGTAGCAGCTGACAGATACTCGATGACAAAGACCAGTCACATGCTTTAGCATTCACAGGTATGCAATCCCACAATGTCCAACCAAGGTCAGTTTTAATTCCGTTGGCTCTAGTCACCGCCAGTGATGACCTTCCTTGGAACGAGTGCTCTGGAGCAGTCATAGCCAATCAACAACCCGACACCGCAGTCCATTAGTGATGGATCTCCTCTGCTAAGTTGACAAGGTGTTTCCATTTTCTGGCTGTTTGGCGAGTGGGGATATGCGCACGGTCAAGAGGAATGAAGTCTCTCGTGTAGGCTGGAGGTAAGTCAATGGAAATGTTTGAGGAGAACCTCTGACTTTGAGATCACACACTCTCTGACTCTTCACAATGAATCTTTCCCCATCATGGTTGAGAGCTTCAGCTTTACTGGTTCCATTGCTGCCTCACAGCCTTTTGTCACCTCTTGATCAACAAATGTGTGACTGCTTTGTGTGTCCAGTAGGGCGTATGCTAGGGTTTCATTATCAGGAGCATTAGGTGCTGAAATCCACACTGGCACAATCATAGTTGTGCTCCCACCTTCTCCTCCATTCACACAGCATGATAATGAGGATGTACTTTCTTCAACTGTACTTTGCTTTGACTCTGCTTGGAAACGATCTTCATGCAGTGGAGTTGGGTGATTCTTTCCGCATATTCCACACATGGCTCTGTTTCTACAGTCTCTAGAAGTGTGACCTTTTCTTAGACATGCAAAACACAGTTTATTTTCATGTATGCATTTCTTCTTCTCTTCTGTAGACATTTCTGCTAGCTTCTTGCATTTATATATGGAGTGACTTCCTCCACAGCAGTTACACTCGTTTGTGTTTGAGTTTTGTAACGCTGTACTCTGTGTCTTTGATTTTCCAGTATCTCTCACCTGGATTTCATCCTGCTCTGGTTTGTACGTGGAGCTTGATGGAACTGGAACTTTCACATCTGTGGCAAACGTGTTTGCTTTGTCCTTCACATCTCTCTTACTGGTGTTCTGAGGAGTGCCTTAAAGCATGTGACACTGGATTACATGCGATACGTGCCTCCTTAGCGATGAATGCAGCAAACTCATGAAAGCTTGGATAGTCCTGGCCTCGATCCAGCTGCTCTGTGACGTAACGGTTCCACCCAGACGTCACCCAATCAGGAAGCTTGACCAGCATTTTCTGGTTCTCCTCGCAGTCATTCAGCACCTGTAAGCCTTTTATATGAGACATGGCATTACTACATGTTTGCAGGAAATCACTGAATTCTCTCAGTCTGACAAACTCCTTTCCACCAATCCTTGGCCACATATTTAGCTTCTCTCTGAAGGCACGTTGCACGACAAAGGAGTGACCATATCTTGCGTTCAACCTATCCCATGCTTGTTGATAAGCCTCCTCATCTGTTCTGTAGAAGCTGCCTTCAAGGAAGGATTTAGCCTCCCCAGCTATGTACCTTTGCAGGTAGAACAGCCTATCTGCAGGGTTGGAGCATCGTCTCTCTATAAGAGCTTTAAAGCTTGTGCTCCATTCTGTGAACTTCAGAGGATCACCTGAGAACACGGTAGGTTCTGGGGTTGACAGAGGGAGTGAGAGCTAATGATTCCTGTAATGCCTGGACTAGGGATGCCTCATTTTTAACAGCTTGCTGTTCTTGACCTGAGATGGGATGAATGAATGGGTTTGTATCATTAACTTGGCTGTGTACAGGACTGCATGATCCATCTCTTCCTTTTGTTTCTTCTTCAGTGTAAACATTTAGCTTTGCCTGCATAACATCAATGTCTCTCTGATTTTCAAGTTTTCTCAACTGCTGACGTTGAGCAAACTATAGCAGCTTCCATATCAATTTCAGCTTTTTTTGCAGCCAACTGTGCAGCTATTTCTGCTCTCTTAACTGTTATGCTAGGTGATTCTGAGAGATGCTCTGAATGGTGGCAGCTGCGTCCATGTTTCTGGAGGCTGCAGATCCATTATGGACCTAGCATATTCATTATCAAGTAGCATGCGTCTTTTGATCTCTCTGCCTCAGCATCGAACTCACCTCCTCCTTCAGTGAGGCGCACTCTCATCAACTGCAGCAAGTCTTCTGTCACAGCTGAGCATGAGTCAACTTTTCTCCGAATTTCTTGACTTTACGACTTGGAGTCGGATACTATCATACAGCTCCTTTAACTCTGAGTCAAGCTTCTCAGTTTCATCCATCATGTTGTACATGTCACTTTCAGAGCAGTTTTGTTTCAATCTTGTACGAATGTCTCTTACGTTGCTTTTCCATTTCTCATATGGCTTTAAACTTCTTCTCCTTTTGAGTTAGCTCTTGCTCTTTCAGTTCTTGCATTTTGGGTGTTAAACGTCTTTAAGGAGGGACACTTTTTCCCTCATCTAGCTCTTGCTTTTTGCCCTTGTGGCATAACATTAGTCCTGACTTATCGCCATTTTGAGACAAATCTTTTAGAAACCATATAGAGAAAACAAAGTAAGTCACGATGCTATAATTAGCAGTGAGCAACCAAATAACACAGAATGACACCCTTATTACTTAGAAAGCACCAGAGACTTCTTAGTGCAATCAAACATTGTCAAGCAACAGTCTTTTCAGCAAGACGATACAAGACAAGACGTAGCTGTTATCAGACTTAGATTCTTCTTTCTTTCCTTTTGAATGATGAGAATCCCTTTAATGTCTTGGTTGTTATGATTAAACAGTAACTTAAGTTCTATCCATCAACTTCCTGAGGCATAATTGCACAGTCAAACCTGGATCACGTTGTTAGCCTGAAGCTGCTCCCTGAGACCTGTATTTTGTTGCAGGATGAAGAAAGACCGCCGCCTCTCGTTGTAGCTCTGGCTCAGCGTGTTGCAGGATGTAAACACTGTTGACCGTTGTCCGTAGTAGCTCGTGGCCCCAGCGTGTTGCAGGATGTAAAACCGCCGCCGTCCGTAGTAAGCTATTCAGCGTGTTGCAGGATGTAGACACCCCGCCTGTCGATGTAGCTCTAGCCACAGCAGTTGCAGGATGTAAACACCGCCGGTCCAATGGGCTTGGAGAGGAGCGTGTTGCGGGGATGTGATTAGAGCGTACTGAAGCCTCGTGATGGATTAGGACACGTTTTCACTGTATCTACCCTGGCTAAATGACTGACGCTCCATACTGATGTCCACAACAATTTTATTCTCTTAATGTTACGGAACACCGTGAAAACTTTAGCAAAACAAAACACATTTCACATACATCATTTTCACAGTATACTCTCTTATAATAAGTACATAACTTCAATATTCAAATTAATTACCGTGTAACCCTGCTAAGCCAGCAGTAAAGTCCTTTTCATCTCTTTTCGTCTCTCCCTCTTTTTCTCTTTCTCTCTCTTGGCGCTTGCTCTTGGCGCTTGACACTGACAACTTCCGGCTCACGTATTACGTTACTCTGACAGGCAGTAACTTTTTTAACAACTTTAACTTAATATTTTAATAATTTCTAATAGCAGAACTATTAATTTAACTGCAAAAAGTTTCATTTATGCATTTACATAGATATCATAAAGAAAACAATTAGAAACCAAATATGACAGTTTCATTGTAACTTTCTCTGTCGCCACGGTAACCCATAGCTGTATTATGGCGACAGCTACAATACTTCTATTTTATTAAAGCTTTGGTCAGTTCTGGCAATGTTTGTTATCTGTCTTCATTACATTGCTTGACTTTGTTCTGTTATCCACAATCTAGACTACTTTAGTAACAAGAGAACACAGTAAATAAGATAATTTTAAGATGGTTTGTTGATAACCAGTTGTGTCTTTCCTCACAGAGCAGGGGTCAAACATACATTTTTCCTTGCAAGCCACTGGTCTATTATCTGTCTGTACCTGCACAGTGAGTTGAGGAGCGTTCCTTTTATTGGTCTTAAAACACAGGTGTTACGGCTTTCTGTGTTTTATTCCTAGTTTAAAGGACATCTGTTACTAACCATTCCCATTTACTTTGTTTGCACAGCAGAGGATCAGTGGTTTGCTATCACAAAGGAGGCACACTGTGGTTTCAGAAGAATAATGTTGAATACTGAATATACTGACCTGTTTTTAACATACCTCAGTTTTATTTAAATGAGCAACACCAGCCACTGTTTTCATACCTCATCATCCGACTATGTGCAGCGTTCTTTGGAAATATGAGACAGGACACTGTTTGTGTGTCTGTGGGAGCACACAGGGACCTTGTTTTGTTTTTATGTGGCATCCACATGGCTACTGTCGCTACACGGGGGTCGAGCTCGTAGCTGCGAGTCAATACGGGACAGATCCGAGCACCAGCTGTCGTACCTGGCCCCGTCCCTATCTAGTCACTCCGTCACCTGGCACCTAGCCGTCAGCTCTTCTGTGCTCCTGGCCAGACGGGAAAATCTGAACTGTAACAACATGCTCTTCATATATCACAGTTGTAATAACAGTTGTTGTGTTGTTGTTGTGCTGAGACCCCTGTGGTACGACATCACACAGTGTTTTCATTCTGATATAGCATCTGTGCTGATCCGACCCGTTTAACCATCAGTTAATTATGAACTGAATGTTGTCATGTGGTGTTTTCTTGTAAACAAACACATGTATGTTTACTTTGCATGCAGTGTTCGTCTTTAAGCATTGGGTGTATATCAAAAGAGACAAATGAAAGAGTAATGTCAGTTCTCATAAGCCAAGATTTAATGTGGTTCAGATCATGAAGTGTTCACACCCATGTTTGCCAGCTATTAGTCTTCTTCTTCACTGGATTTGTTTGAGCAGAGCTTGTTTGTGTGTTACCAACGACAACTATTGATCGGTAGAGCTGGCAGCAGAGAGGTGCAACACTGTGACTGTCCTTTTGCATATACACATTACAAGAAAACAGCTAACACAAGTAAAAAACAACTTCTCTTTCAACACAACTTAAATAAAGATTCATATCTAATCAGATTTTTTCTTTTCTGAAGTACTAAGCTGATCACTTCCCAATCAGACACTGATCGTAACTGCCCTTAGCAGCTGGGCATCACTTTCATGAAGACCCCTGACGGCTTTATCTGCTGAATTATTTATCACAGGTACTGAATGTAATCCTGAGTATTATGTGATGCAAAGTTTATATGAGCTTTGTCTGTGTGCGGCCTCTCTGACCACTAAGAGACCTAGGACACTAGGACAGGAGAGTATTGAGCAGACCAATGAGATAGATGGCTAATGGACCTTTTTATAACAATCGTAAACAATTATTGATTTTCTCTGTCTGTCAGTGCTGGTCCGACTTTTTGCAAGATAGAAGAGCTCATTGTGGTTCGGTTGGTGGTCAGTCACAGCTGGTCTTTGTGCCTTTGAGCAAACTTTGTGGATGGATGGATGGATGGATGGATGGATGGATGGATGGGTGTCCTCAGGCTCAACTCAAGCTGAAGCTTTGTCCTTTGCTGTCACAGCCAGATTTGTCTTTGCTTCATGACGGTAAATGTCTTTCATGCCAATGAGTCCTTGCAGCATGTAGTCACTGTAACTATGTATTGAACAGTGGAATAAAAATAGCACAAGGCTGAACTACGGGGTCTCACCACCTGGAGCTGGTGTATTAATAACTATTATGTATTAATACTGCGTGTTGCATGGCAGACAAGGTTAAAGTGTGTCAGTGAAAAGCTCCTGAGCAAGCAGTTGCTTTGTGACTGATGTTGTGTGCACAAACACAGGACACCTTGAAAACCTTTATTATCCCCCAAGTCTATCAGCTACCATTACCCCCAAGTTACGGGCGATTAGCCGCACTCTGAAAAGACTTTTGAGTTTATTGTTACATCCTAAACCGAGAGGCACATCCGAAGTCCATTAGCATGAATTAAGATGTTTACCTTCTGGTGAAATCTCAGTAGCAGCGCTCAGTCGGTGGGTTATTGTCCGTCCCTTTACGGGTCGCTGGTTGTCCCTGACTCATAAATCACCTGGGCTAACCTTGTCCAACATCCCGCATCGGGTTCATGGAGGATTGTCACAGCGGGGATTAGAATATGTTGCTGGGATTAGTGTTGATTGTAATTGCTGATCCTTCCCGGGCCGTAGAGGTCACAGAGCTGGAGGCCATGGAAAGGCTGGAGGCTCAGTGCAACAAAACAAACACTCTCTCCCACAATCCGCCACAGCTACACCCCACCCGCCCCCTCTGCATGGAATGTGCATGTATGTTTGCTCTGGTCCTCGTTGTTAACTCTCAGTATCTGCACTGCAAATGTTGTACCGGACACATTAGCTAAGCCGCAGTGCATGCAGTTAGGTTGTTAATCTAAATAGTGAGTGTATATGCTGAACATGGGCAGGTCATCTTGAGTCGACACTATGAAATCTGCTGGATACTGAAGCGTGACCCCCTCCTCCAACCCACACCCCCTCCCTCCCTCCAGTTACGACTCCTTCTCTCTTTACTGCAGTAAAAACATTCCCTGAATATGTGAGTTGGAGGTTGAGAGCAAAGTAAAAGTGTGGATCTTGACAGAGGGACTGAGAAATAAATCCAACCTGCTTTAGTATTTTGGCTCTTAGGCCTGACAGACTTTTTTGTTTTCCCTTTTTGGTGGTATATGGAGGCCATCCGGACAGCCAGACAAATTATTATCTGAATCAGCTTTCAGAGTCACTGTGATTTACTATTTGGATCAAGCTTCAACCTGCCAAACAGTTGGCAATATTCAGTTTTGCAGTCATTAAATAGCTCTGCTGATTAACTGAGCCACATCCGTACCAAAGCAAACTATCAAATCCGACCTTTAAGATCATTTTTTGTAATCAGAACAAAGCAGGTACTCGTCAGATCTATTTTCGTCACAATCTGATCGAACGGGGATGCGGTCCATGTTTCCAAAGTTTGCATTTAGAGTGAACACTCAACTCTTCTTTGTGTTTTCCTGGTCAAACGACAGTTATGATGACGTGATGTGAAGCACAATATGGTTGGACCAGAGATAAAAAGAGCAAACTGTGTTTTTCTTCTCCTATATCCACATTTCACTACAATCATCAGATCAGACCTGACACCTCCAGCTCTGGTGTGAGTCTGTCTCTCTTTGCTTCCATGTGTCTGCTGTTTTCCACAGCGCAAACATCAAGCGATATCAAAAAAAAAAGAAAGAAGCAAGCTTAAATCCTGTCAAGACGTCTCTGTGTTATAACTCATTTATGCTGAGCAGAGGACACAGGGTCTCTAAGGGAGGGACAACCTTGGCCAACCTTGCTTTTAGTATCTGTGTGCTGAGTCTAAATCAGAGTCCTTGACTGTATCTCCAGCTCAAACTTTTAGTATAATAACATTCTGTATGTAAAAACAGGATAAAACAGAGGACATGTTGCTCTAGTGAGGGAGCTATGAAGAGAATACCATGCTGTCCAGAGAAAGGAAGAGGAAAGAAGGGGCAAAGATAAATATTTGCCCTCATCGCAGAGGTGTTTGGGTTTCGGGTGGCTGGTCCAAAGTCCAGAAACTTAAAAAAAATCGGTCTCGGCGCTTCTTTGCACCTCCCCAAACTCCGCCTGGCCGTCGAAACTGAAACAGGCAACACCAGCAAAGTGCAACACATAAATCCAGAGTTATCCGTGTGACCCCACAGGTGCTGTTTGACCTTGGATTCCTACATGCGTGTCATTTTTGTTGCTGGGATGAAGAAAGATATGATGCTCCGAGTGTCTGCACGGAGGATTATAAATCCTGTTGACACGTTGTCAAGGCTGGGAAAAGCTTCCCCACCGTTCACTGTCAGAAAATACTACACACACGTATAAGATATAGATGAACTCACTGTCCTCCCACATGTTTAACACCCCCCCGCCTGTTGTGTCTACACAGGCAGAGATAGCGCCGGTGCCAGGGATTGGAGAGGAAGGAGGAGGACGTTGGATTAGATTTACAGAGACTGCGTTGGTGGGTGGGTGTGTGAAGTTTTCAGTGATTACACAATAAATCAGCACAATTACTGATAACAGACAACTCTTAAGTCTTCATGTTAATACCACCGGGAACATATTTATGTAACAGCTCCACTTGTCACATTTATATGACACCTAAAGAGGAAATATTTGTGCTTTTAATCCTCCTTCTTGGTGCTATTTTTAGCAGAAATATATTCATAACCCTGTAGCAGCACGTGAAACCTTTTATTACCTCCACCAAGGATTTGAAGTTACGTTTTCACACAGGCCTGTTTGTGCGTTTGTTTGTGAGCAGGATTACACTGAACTTGATGGAGAGATGGGACCTGGGCCAGTGATTTTTTTTCTTCTCACAAGTCAAATCAGCCTTATTCTGTACTGTGTGGTAGTAGCTGCATGTTTAAAATGTTGAATTCATTGTTGCTTTAAGTACAGTTCACAACAGTGGAGGATTTATCCTTTGATTCTTGATATTTGATTGAGTTCAGTGGATGTACAAATGATATTATAGTAACAGCTATAACATGAAAATGGCGAGCAACAAGATAATGTTTTAACCTAGTTAAGTGACCTGGTTACTTTGCCTACTTGCAAGAGATGCAATACAACCAGGGAATATTATATTAAGGGACAAGAAAGCCACATGCTGTCACACGACTGGATCTCATGAGTGTTTATTAGAGGTGTGTTATAGCCAGACAAGCTGAACAGTAGCCAGCTCAGGCAATGTTGGTGCTCTATAGGTGATATTTGTGATCAGTCAATAACTAATCAATAATAATTTGCACAATCTTGCTGATTCTTACTTACTGTATGTGTATAATTTTACTTCTCCTGCCCTGACTTGTCATACAGGTACACGCTTGGTTACATGCTCCACATCATTACAGCACACAGTGTTTGTTATAAATTCCCTCTTACTGTAGGTTATGCAAAATGCCTTATGTGTCAATTCATTTAATGTTTATTTCAGTATCTGATCATAATTTAGTCAGACATCTTGTAGTTGATACAGAGTCAGGACTCTTTGGGAACAGCTAAGGTTAAGTTTGGGTCCTTGTTAGGCTAGCATTGTTGTGTGTAATACTATGAACATGGCTGCTCTCAGTTCTTTGATAAATGAAGTTAAACGTTGTCTGTGTCCTGACTGCGCTCTTACCGGAGTAGCTCTCACGGGTGAAGTGGTCCCTCACGGTTCTCTAATAGTGTTTATGAAGTTGTCAACTTGTAATTAAGAGTCTGATGATGATGGCACTCTTTTGCTGCACCAAAGCAACACTTTTGTCTAACTTTGCAGCCCATTTACTGTAGTGCCCCAACCGACAGCCTCTGTCGCCCAATTGCCCCTGTGTTTAATATGTAAGACTTTTGCTCTTGTTGCGTGATGACATCAGACATCAGCCTCCAAGCTCTGACTCAGGCTGTGAGTGGGCAGCTGTGGTTTCTAGAGGGATTTTGCGAATGTCCAATTGTCAATTGTGTTTTCTTATTGTGTATTGTTTGTGTTTGACGCCCTGCTGCGAGAAGAATTTCATGTTGTGGGACAAAACAAATCTGAACTGACCTGAAATGAACTGATACATCACTGGTTATATGCCCTCCCTCCCCGCAACAACAGGGATTTACAACATAACACTGCCCTCGACGAGCACTCAAACATGAGTTTGTGATGCACATGTCTTGTCTCATGAGTTGTTCATCCGTTGTTTCAGATATTGAAAGGCAAAAGACCAAAACCCTCTCTCTCTCTCCGTCAGTTCACGTGGAACAAAAGCCGGGTGCGTGTTCTACTGAGACATTGATTTAGCGCTGGGGGGACAGGAGCTGAGAGGTCAGGCTCTTTCAGTCTCAGAGGGACGCACTGAGTGAAGGGACCGTCCTGTTCTGTCTGCTCTCCGGAGTGCACAGCATCATGTGCTCACACAAAGGCTCAATGTTTGCATCTCTTGCATCCCTCTAAATGCATCCCACAGTGTCAAGAGAGAGGGGCTAAAAATAGCAGACTGGATGAAAAGTTTCAAGGCCCTCGGGGCGCGCGAGCGAGGCACACTGGTCCCGCTGTGCAGTCACTCTTAAAGGTTTAAAGGTTTGTACTATTTTTTTCCCACCTAACTGCAGTAATGTGAGGAACACTGTGTAGGACATAAAAAAGGGCCCAGAAAACAAAGGGACAACTTTTATACAGAGGTGAACGAGTACAGGCAACTGTGGTTTGCATACTTTAGCCTCCATTTATTACAAATTACACTCACTTTTTCACAGGCAAACACAGTTTTCAGATTAATTTCCTCCTTTCCAGGCAGCCATTATTCATTTATGTTTATGTTAGTTCAGGATGAAATTAAATCTGAAACCCTATTAAGTTTGGTAATTATAGAATTAGAGTAAACATTATTCTGCTTTGTTTATTTACTGTCTAGCGATGTTGTTGCAGACAGGCAGAGGATGCTTTATCAAGCTCTTGGGTTTGTTCAGGGTTGTTCACATCTGTCAGACTCATTCAGACATTTTGAATGTGTCATAAAGCAGGCAACAGCACAGGTGTAACTAATAACATCAATTAGCAGCTGCTCTCCAATTAGCTGGATGCTGACTCACTGCAACAGTTTACGGGAACCAGGCCCAAAGAAACAGCAGGGTAAAGCAAACAGATGCCCCGAGGCCCCAACTCGAGGGGCCCAAAGAGACCCTTACTAATGGTTTTTTGGTCATTGGACTACTTGAAAATTTGTTGTTCAACTTTGTCCTAAATTATTGCTTGAAGGTCCGATTTTATATTGAATTCAAACATTTTTACTTGTGGTAATGTCGTGCGTTTTCTCACAGAGGAGAAATGCACCAAGATGAAACAAGATCTAAATGAGTTGTGTCTCATTAAATACAATATACCAGACAGAAAAAAGAACAGACAGTAATCTACTAGTTTCCGGGTCTGTGTGCAAAATTATAATCCAGCTGTCGTTACAAGAAATGGGAAAAACGGGTGACTTATCTATATAATTAACTACACCTGTGCTTTTCCTGTCATGGCAGGTCACAATAAGTTTTGGTGTTTTGTATTTTATTATAAATACTGGTGTATTTATTTGTTATTTATTTGCTCTTGAATGGACTTTGAGTTGCATTTCGTGTGTGAAAGGTGCTATACAGTACAAATAAAGATGATTATTATAAGTATTGTTATTGTCATCATTTAAGTCTGTAAAAGACTGATCACTGACTGACATTTCAAATCACAACAAGCAAATAGAGACTCTCTCTGTCTCGCCTAAAGACACATGATTGTGTTGGACAACCGCTGCCCGTGTCAGACACCAGCTCATCCTGCTGACTGCACTAAACACTCAGTGAGGTAAAGGCTGCATGCTTTGTTACAGTCAGTAATTGTAGAGAGACCTGACGTTGACAGAGTGCAGGGTCAGATCGGACATCACAGAGAAGTGGTAGTGTTGTTGGTGGTGCTGGTGGTGGACCAGCCTCCCTCCCTCCCGTCTGTCTGCCCGCCCCTCCCCCTCCCCACCCCCCTGCAGCCCATCAACCCATCAATTACGCCTCCATCTGATTACATCATCCCCCACTGGGACTGGTGAGACGTCGCAGCTCCCCCCCTCATGATTGGCCGTCTGCAGTGGTGCACCGGCCACACCACAACCCAAGATGCTGCGAGCTGAAATGTGAACTGTGGAGCCATTGTGAAAAGGCAAAGATCTCACCATCAGCTGCCACCTCTCCCTCTCCCTCTCCCTCTCTGTCTCTGTCTCTCTCCTCCTCTCTTGCTCTATATAGTTATAATTCAACGTAACTGCAAAAGAGAGTTCAGCTTCGCCTGCTCTGTGGCTGCCTGTCCTGTCTTGAAAGCAGACGGTAATCACAAGATTGGCTGAGGCAATAAAAAACAACGGTTGCCCAAACAGCTCGGCTTTGATTGTGTATCTCACACAAGTTTTGAGCCTGTTTTTACCCCTCGGGTATAAGGCCTCGCTTTATTAAGCGGGATGTTCAATGAGCTCAAATTATTCCCTCAAGCATTTTGAAATGTGTCCATACGCAGGTCGTTTGAGCTCGACTGACTTTATTATTGGTGGGGCAGGTTTTTTAGTTATGCTTATTGGTTCTCAGCTGTCGTGTTGACAGATCTCTGTCAGCATGGGAATCAAACCCACAACCTTAAAATAAGGAGACATGAACTTATTAGACAGACACATGATCATCTCTCTCTCTGACCACTGACATGTAGCAGCTGTCAACTTGTATGTGTGCCAAAGCAAAGTCCCAAAGCAACACAAACAGCTGGATAAGTGGGTATAATGGGAGGCTGAGCTGAAACATGTGCACATCCTATAGGTCCACACCTGTGCACTTTGAATGGCTGGAGCATTACGCTTCTTGATGAAGGTCTGGTGGCACTGACATGTCAGTTTTCATTATTAAAAGGTGGTTTGCAAGAGCAGTGTTGCGAGATCTTCTTTTTCCTTTTCAAGATGTTAATGAATATATATGAAGAGTATCTGCTGTGATCACAATTCGATCCAATTCAGGGCTCAGTGTGTTACGAGAGTCAGAAGAAGAAGAAAAAGACATTTTATTAATTGCAGCTGCCCATCCTCAGGCCGCCTTGGAGAGCCAGAGACAGTTTGGCCTTGAGTTCAGCCACACACCTGGCCTTCGTCTATCCACTTGTTTTTACACAGAAATAACATAGGAATTACACATGAATAGCCTAAAACATGATTTATTAAATGCAAATGTGTCTCAATATGCAAGATGTGGGACAAGGAATGAATGCTATGCACTCAAAGTGGGCTACCTGTTCACCCTACCTGCAGCCGCACAGATGGAGAATGGATATTGCTGCTTTTAGCCTTTTAACCTTTTCACCTCTTTTTATAGACCAGGGTCTTTAGAGGAGTCTGGGGCTGAGACCAGGAAGGAATCTGGATTTGTTGTCAGAAAGAAAAATGTCACAGAGGCACCAGCTTCATGCTTTCAACACTTATAATTGTTTTTTTTTGTCAAGGCCAAAGTCTTCTCTGCCACTATTACAGCAGCGTTAATAGACCAAATAGTGAACAAAGGATTTTCATAGGAAGATAATGTAGCATTAAGAGACAGTTTGTATGCAACGAGTCAGACTGGAGCTCTCATTTGAAACGGTCCACTGTCCGGAGCAGCCAAGCACTGCACTTGCTAATTACGAGATTGCAGAGTTAAGTTATTCTGCGTTCCACGGCTTTGTCCGTCCGAGCAGAGGAGGGGAAGATTGTAGAGCTGCATTCATTGATATTTTCAGCCTCTTTCTTTAACCTCATCTACTGCATAACTTTTATTTTCCTGCACAAAGATGCTCTGTTTGTTGGCTTGACATTTTGGAGCAGGGTTTTATATGAAAGCCATTCATCATCCTGTTTTTTTTTTGGTCGTTCAGTTTGTTTTATGTGGTTCAATGTAGGCAGATAATTGTGGTCCTATGCAATAAATGTCATCTTACAATGAAATTACCCGAATCAGGAAATCACCTTTTTAATTATTCATAGTCAGCTTTCAGAAAGGCACTTTAGCCTTTTGGGGAAAACAAAAGTGGAAAGGCATCGAGGAGACTCATAAAAGAGGAGCAGCTCAATTTTCTTGGTTCCCGATGGACTTAGTTTCTGTGTGGGATGATGTTGCCATCAGTAATTTCACCTGTCATTACCCTCACAAATAGGACTCCATGTTTAATCTGGATCTCCATCACTGGGTGCCTCTATTAGTACAAAAATTGAACTAATGAGTGGAAAAGATTAGCTTGTAATTTATTCACTCACACACATACACACAGAGAAGACACGCACACACTTGGTCTTCATACTTTGGCGAGTTTGCGATGCGCCTGTTCTCTCTTGCGGTTTTATCATTGGGTTTGATCTTGATGTGCAGCCCTTTGTTCTTTGTAAAACACTTTTTGATGTTTGTTTAAAGTGCTTGAAAAATAAATCCGGCTTTGACTGGACTTCATTTTCCGTGCCTTTGCATGAGCATTGCATTACCCTCATCTTCACCCCGCTTACTCCAATTTCCCAAAAGGCCTGTTTGAAAGAAAGTCGATGTCACGTCACATTTGAAAGACTTTTGCATTGATCGGTTTCATCTATGTGTTTTGTTTTTTTTTCTCTTTTTTTTTGTTTGCCCTTCATATAAATGAACAACAGGCCTCGGAGGATGCGAGTGGAGTCGTTCATGACAGCAGAGCACGATTAACAGAGTCGTGAGTGGAAGTTTCCTGGCCGCTCATCAGACGTAATGAGCAAACAGAAGAATTGTGATTCTTCAAGTGAGTGAAACGAACGTTGTGTGACTCATGCTGAGCTCGGCTTCTCTCCGTGGAGCCAGAAGGCGGCCCGCCCAGCCGCTTGTCTCCCTGTCTAAACAACATCCATAACACACTGTGCATCAACCGCACATCACTTGTTTTTTAAATCTATCTAGGAGGACATATTGTCATCCTGAAGATCAGCTCTAACTTTCCAGTTAACTCCTGACAACAGCAATTTGTTCATGATGGGTTTTTTTTATGTTTTACAAATAGGCTGGAATAAGTGAAATTCAACATGTGTCTACTGAGGACTTTAAGAAACCCACTGCCATCCTGCTTTTTCAAAGTTTTCCATCTTAAATGTTCCTGTAAGTCACTTCTACATGTGCATGTGCATTTGTTTTAAGGCCGTTGTGGCTCTGTTTTGGACTCATTGACAGTATTACTTCATTATGACAATATGATTTTGGAATATCACACTGTTTTGTTGCTAAATGCATTTGACATTCAGCATGATTTATTTTCTTCTTCTTTTTTACAGTCATCATGCATGCCGTCATTTCACCGATTAACGTAAAAAATATTGACTAATGGCTGTTTAGTTGGAAGAATTGTTACATAAAAACACAATTTCACAACAGTAGACTTTGTGTCTACGATATAACAAGCACTAAGACTTCAGAGAGACGTCTGAATTCACCTCTTTCACAAAACTGTTTACTTCTTGACTATGTTACAAGAAAATCTGGGCAAATTGAGACTTTTTTCAAAAATACTTTTGGAAAAAGGGCCACTAACGGCTCAACTCTGTTTACCCAAAGCAGAAACTGTTTGTCTTCTTTCCGTCTTTCCCTTCTCATCACTCTCTCCATGTTGCAAACCACAAATTACGAGCCATGTCGCCTGTCTTTTGTTGTCTGGTGCTACTGGTCAGCCGAGGCGTCACTGACTGAGTTAACCCAGGGGTTTAGACGTCTAATGGTTTTGGGTTAAAATGAGTCAGTCTTTGCATACGTGTAATGGTCTTACTAACATTAGACTAATTGATGAGTGAAATCAACACATAGACCAGTCTAAAATATCCTTGTGAAACCACAGCCACGCCCTTGATCATTTGTGTTGTTCTTTTTATAAACCTAAACCAAAAAGTCCAGAAATTGAGCTGTAAATGGTCAACTTTCCTCGTAAAACGAGTCTAAATCTTTCAACAGATACACACGACTGAACTTGTGATGGAAGAAAAACAGAAGGAGGACGGTCCCTTGCTGTTTCAAAATAGAAAAAAATAACACACAGGAGAAGGTACATTCCCCGTGCGTGATTAAACAACATCCTGGTTGAGTCAGCCCTGCAGGCACGTCAGGTGTTCATCACCCAGCTGGGAATCCTGGCTTCTGATTGGCTCGCCTTATTATTTGTCCCGGTGACGCAGCTTTGAGTGTCCTTCCTCTGACTTATGTCAACATGACAAGACACGCGGAGACGCCGCACCGTCCTCCTCCTCCTTCAGTTTGTAGTATTTAGATGCTTATGGAAGTTTATGATTCAGGCTAATTGTTTGTCTGTCATTATTTACCTGCTTTGTGCGTGGCATTTGATCAATCACATGTTTCGAGAACCATCACACACACAATGCACTCCGCTTTAAGCCATGACAGGCTGTAATTACAGCCCTGCTGCAAATGCTTTTTTATTTGTTTTTAAAGGTTTATTTTTTATAGCTTTGGTCTCCATCGTAAAAAGTGCTTTACAGTATCTGGCAGGATGGTGTTTGGTGGGATACAAAGATCAACAAAGGGAATTTTGTGAGCTATTAAACCCCTGCAGGTTGTTCTGTTTCTCTGTCATCCAGTAATGGGCTAATTAAGGGGAACAGTAACCCGTGGGAGCACCACCCACCCACTGAGTCTGCCCCCGTGCTGTGAGCCATACCTGCCGTCTATATTAGGATGTGTGGATCAAAGGTTGTTGTTTTTTTTCATGGCAATGACGTGGAACAAACTACTGGATCCTACTGGTCTCCAAAACAATCTGGTTTCATTATCAGACAGTAGAAAAGGTGTTAACAGGTTAATTAGTGTTCATTAGCAGCAGCTGCAACAAGACTAGAGGAGACAGAAAGTGGGTGAGCGGCTATTCTGAGGTGTTAGTTTGTACCAAATGAGAGGATTAATGGTAGTAGTAGTAAGAACAGGACTGTTTAATGATCATTTTAAACATCATCTGATTGATCTTTTTATTTTATTTTGCATTACTGAGACAGATTTTATCCATAAACCACTGATTTTATTGTTCATTTCTATTTTGAACAGTACTGTGTGGGTAATTAGGCCTACTATTATCATTATTCCTATTCATTTATGCATTTTGCAAGTGTTACATCTCACAATTATATTTAGTTTCTTTATTAAAACCAACTTGGAAAAGTTTTATTTCGTCCATGTTGGATTTGACTGCACACAGTGAATACAGGAGCTTACAAAGCAGCTTGTCATTAGAGGGAGGGACACCACAATATTTGCTTGTGATTCGTCACTCTCGTGCAGCCTTATTTTTGGAAACCTCAAAAACTGGGCAATGATTAACTGGTGCGTCAGTCGTATCTTCTGTGGGAGCCACCTCACCTCGGGCTTTCACTGTGTGATCTCTAGCTATGTCTCCCCCCCCCACCCCCCTCCCACCATCAATAAAATACTTCAGACCGACCCCACCCCCACACTCAGCCAGTCGGCTTCAAAGCACCTGCAGAACAACTCCTCCCTCTTCACAACAACATAAGTCTGTCTGTCCAGTCTGAAAACTAGCTATTGGACTTTTTTCTTGTGCAGTATTTGTTTTAATGAAGTCTTTGAAGTCTGAAAAGCATTTACCGCTTTAACTCGCGGCCTAACACCAGCTAACAGTTGCACCTCTAGATGAATTATGTTGCTCTGTAATATCTGTAATTTGTGCTAACAGCCTAAACTATCTGCTAACATCAACATAAAATGTGATAATGGATTTGTTTTCACTTATACCAAGGAGCGATAAAATACCAGTTTTCCCATATTTAGAATCTAACGAGTAAATCTGCTCGCACATAAGCTGTTAATCTGTTTAGACTGCGCTGTTTAGACTTTTGGCAATGATACCCTGCCACTGTTGCCTGTAATGTTGTGTTTTTTTTTTCAATCAGTTTGTGGTAAAGAGTATTGTTCGACTGCTCGGGGCTATACTCTCGTCTAGGTCGGCCTGTTTTTGCTTCAGTCGCGTTGGCACCAGGTCTGGAGGCCTCGGGGTTCTGTAAACAGTCCTCGCTTCTAGATATGTTTACGGCTTTTCCTTGAAAAACATCGCTCATTGTGTCCCTGCTGCTCCTGATAATCGACTGTAGGTCACGACGCCTGATCTGAAGCTGACTGAGGTCATCTACTTCCTGCTGATTGTCAAGGAGATCAGTGTGCACGCTGTGATAAACTGGGCCAGGAAACCAGTGGACTGCGGGTGTTGAATGGAGCAGGAGGCAAAAGGCGACTCTGGGAATATGTGGAGTTGGAAATGATAATGGCAGTGGAAATAGTGGTAATGCACTGGGAATAGGTACAAGTAGATGTAGGAATGATTCAGATTTTTCTGTCCAGTGCCTGTCTTGAAATAAAATTTACAGCTGAGTTCTTGTTATAGCAATAGTGACTGTATTTTTGCTTTTTTGGCACAACACAAAATAGGCATTGAGCGGGAAATTAGTATGTGTCATGCCCTCCACATTTCTATTTCAAGCTTTTAACAGTGCAATTTTCTCCTCCTAAAACAAAAGCCTGCTTTTTAAACGGTCGCTTTATCCGCTCCTACTGCTCCCCATTGCCTGGCTGGATGAGGAAATTCCCTGTCAAAACACAGAAGTAAACCACCTGCTTTTATGCCACAAGACAATAATAAGAAACTGCGAAGTTGAGGAAAGAAGGGACAAGATCTTATCCGACAGTTAAGGGTAAAAGGAAGATTAAATCAATTTCAGCACCTGAGGGACAGTCCTGTGTAGATGAGTGGGCAGCGTTCGGTTTGCTATCTCAGGGCTGAACTCCTGTCTTAGGGACCTCATTGACTCTACAGACACAGGAACACATTACAAACAGCCCCTGGAACGGCGCGTGGAATAAACACTGTGCCTAAACAGAACCAGATGTTCCTCCAGCTATGAACCGGAGAGTGCTGTGATCCTGCTCTGGGTTGGGCTGATCCCCAGCGTCACTGAGGCAAACCAGCTCCAGCTTTAGGCCTTGGCAAAACAGCTCTCTTCCTGTGCCTCACAGGAGCAACTTGTCCTATTCTGAAAGGCCTTTATACAGCAATGTATGCATTTCATTTGGACAGTATTAATAATATCGGAGACTGACGTGATGTCTTTGAAGTGACCCAGTGACTATAAGGTCAGTTACTTAAGCACGAGTACGTAATTAGATTTGGTATGTCCTTGAAGGGGCCTGAGCTAAAAAAAAAACTTTTCTGACCAGGACTTGCGTATTTATTTGACAAAAAAGGTTAAAGCACTAAGACCATACCAGTGACGGCATTTAAACACCACCTAAAGCTGCTGAATGTAAATATCATGCTAACAAGCTCAATACGTTAACATGCTGACGCTTGAGGAATAATGTCACCATCTTGGGTTTGCATCTGAGCAGAAGTTAGCCAGTTAGATACAGTAAATGCAAAGTGGAGCCTTGATACATGGACATGGTAGTATGGTGCTAAATGCTGATGCTTATCTCCTGAAGAGTCTAATTTCCATAATTTATCTCTTTATAACTTCAAAGTGTTCATTTCGGGTATATAAAATAAGAAATTCAATAGCCTAATTGTCTTTCTAATCAGTTTCAAAATGGATGGTGAACTAAATATTAGCTACATAGTTTAATATTAGGCTAACACTGAAGTTCAACCTCAGAAGTTGGTGTTTGGAGCTGGAATTGGACTTTACATCCAAGCTGATAACAATTTGGAAAAACTTTTTGTTGTTAGTTAGCTAATAACATCATGTCTGCAGGTAGATGTTGCACAACTTATAATGTCACAAAGACTAGACTAAGTGGCTAATAAACACTGTTGATACACAGAGCAGTCGTCTGGGATTGTGAACTTCGTCCTAGTTTCCGAGTTGGAAACTGCAGACAACTTCCAAGTTGTAACAGACCAATAGTAGCCTATAATAACCTAAACTAGTTAAACTGATAAACATACTGGATGACAGTCTTGCTAATCAGTTTGCTGGCTGCACAGTTCACCAAAAAATATGTGGTAGCCTCCTTTATTTTCTTCATCTAGTTACGAACCACAAAGTATGAAATATAGAAAGTACATTTCAATCTCCCTGAGAGCACTCCATTACTATATGACTCACAAGGCTTGGCTTTTTACCGAGAACCGTTCCTTCATCGTCTACTGTACCATGACAGAGCTAAATGATAAAATGGAATCTATACCTCAAGCACAAATGAACAGCTTAATTTTGAGGGTAATAGATAGTCTGTGGGTTTAAAAGCTGGGGTTTGACCCGCGGAAAGTGCTGCGTATGTAGTTAACATCAGCATGTGAGAGGGCCGCTCTCCAAGCCGCCGGTTGTGTAACAGCAGTGCTCGGAGCTGCGGCAAGTCTCTATTTGGAGGGAATGGAAGCGGTTTCCTCCCAAAGAACGAGGGTGGATCCAGTCAAGTCCGTACGAACTGGAGGCGCACATTATTTCAAAACTTCACCCTGGGAACATAAGAAGAAAAAAGAAAAAAAGAAAAGAACTAAACAAGCCAGATTCCACCCAGGAGGAGAGTATTTGCATCATCTAATAACGCATGAGCCTGGAACCATAATGTTTGTCAGATGAATAAATGATGCTGCGGAATGTGAAAATCTGTTGTTTTCAGTGAAAATATACATAGGACATGGAGACTAATCCCACAAAGTTGTTGCCTCTCCAAACTTCCCCAGCCCGAGTTTTAAGTTACAACAAAAGCATGCGTCCTCTGCCAAGACAGACATCAAGGTTTTCAACTCTAAATTTATGGACTGTCATTAGTGCCTCACGTTCACAGTCTTGTGAAACATCAAGGGCCTGGTTGTCGTCTTTTGAAAATCAAAACTTTGAACTTTGGCATTTTCACTCAACCCTGTCTCCTAGAAATTATATTTTCTGTACATACTAACCGTCCATCCCTCTGTGTGTAACTTTTACAGCCTCACTGGAAGCATTTTCTCAAGTCCACCAACCACATTTTTCTACCAAGTTATAGGAAGTGGTTTGGGTTTGTGTTTTGGAAGTGCAGGAGTTTGACACTTGAGATTGGAGCTCACTAACCTGACTGAAGAGATTAAGCTAACATGATGAACCTGTGTGCAAACAGTTGCCTATTAAGACATCCATGTGGCTGCTGTTTGATGATGAGCAAGTTTCTACTGAAAACTGCTGTCTGTTGTAGTCAATACTGGCAGGGAACCAAGACTGTTACAGTAGGTTATGGGCTGAAAAAGCAAAACAAGGAGCTGGAAGTCAGTATAAAGAAAGCTGGAGGAGGAAATTATTCTCTGTATGTAATCACTACAACTGACGACTACTGTCATTTGCCACATGTTCAATTATAAAACTCTGATTATAGCCTCTAGATTCTCTCATAATGAATTTGATTGCTGCGAACTTGAAATGCTGCCAAAATTACCTTACTGCGGTTTATACTTGTGGTTTGACAACAGGTTAAACCAGAGCGGAGCGAACTGCATCCAGTGAAAGTGCAATTTAATTACTGAGGCCGATTGCTAATGCTAACCTTGCAGTCATAGCAGATGACGTGCAGGCAGGCGTAGGCAAATCTAGCTTTCAAAACAGCTGTGCATACCAGATATGAACAAAATATGTGTTATACAGATGTTTTTTGTTTGTTTTTTTACACTTCCCATACATTTATATAATATGACCCCATGAACACACATAAGCACACACACAAGGAACTTTATGTGATTACAGTTTAAATATAGAAATAAATATTGAAGTTGTGAGCCTGAGTTTGACTGAATCTCAAAGACTAAAAGAGACTAAAGACTATGCGGGTAAAATCACAACGGCAACCTCTGAGGGCAGGCTGACACATGGGAGCAGGCGTTTTATTCAGATTATTAGGAACATCAAGGATGTTTGTGGTGTTTATTGCTTTCTTTACTGTCAAAGTCCAACACATGCACATGCACACAAATGCACAAGCTCCTTTATTTCAGTGTTCAGAGAGAAAATGATGAACATGTGTGATGAACATCTGATTAGCTCTGTCTGTGCAATGTGTGACTCCAGCTGTGGGTTTGATTCCCATGTTGACAGATCACATCCCGGCAGCACATCTCAAAATTTCCACAAAGGAATAACATTTATTTTACGCCCAAGTTCTTAGTATTTAAGGTCTAAACAACATGGCTGGTGACCAATGTTCATGAAAGATACTCAAGTATGCTTTCACTCAACAAACCCCAACTTACCAGTGATGGTATACAACTTGAGTTATTTTTACCATACCATGTACAGTGATGTTCATGTGGAGGGGGCCATCTGGACAACATATGACAACTTATTAACTTAAAAAAAATTCTCAGGAAGTGTGAAATTTGTTAGAAGTTTGACTCGACAGAAATGAAAGGGAAGGAAAAAAGTGTGGTTGTGGTCACTGTGGCAAATAGCCGTTTGATGGTGGATCTTGTGTCAAACAAGAGTCATACAAGCTCTCCTCAGTTTCCTCCCTGTCCTCTGCTTGTCCTCGTCGTGTTCTCCCCCCCCCCATCATTTGAGAGCGACCACCAATAACAGCACTTCAGTTTGTTCATTTAGCTGCGGCGGAGCTGATACTAGCACATCAGCCCACATCAGGAAGGGTCATAAGTTTGCTCCCCACCACAGCCAATATGTCTGTCAGCAGCTGAGAGCTAAATGGCCAAAATGGCAAAACGTGATGCCAAATAATTAGGCTTGTACAAATCCTGCTGAACTCTGATAAAAACTGTGTTCAGCCAAGACCTAAAACCCGGATTGGCGCAGCAATCTTCAAACAACCCCTCTGTTATCATTCCACCACACTGGCACGGACCACAGAACAACAAAAATAACAAGAGTCATTTGGCGCCCCAAACATCTCATGCATCTGTCGTGCATGCTGAGGCTTTAATAGTTTCTGGATCGCCCACAGAGGGAACCAGATTCCTCTCCTCAAAATAACTGGCTGTTAAAGTGGATGATGTGTTTAAATTTTGCACTCTCTTGAGGAGAGATGCAGAAGTGGGAATTTCCCACTTGTCATTTCATGTGGGAATGTCGGGAAACAGCAAATAGGCTACACATATGACACAGAAGACAGAAGGGAGGAGAGGAAGTCACGTTTGCACCATTGTTTATATCACCTTTTCCTTTATAGGCTTCACTAATATATAAAGAGCCTCCACCACAGTGTGTTGTTCCAAATGAACCCTCTGAACTGAGTCAAGAGTTTATCCAAGCATGTCGGCCTTCTCCAAATTACTGTACTTATTACCAATTAATTGGTCTGGATTTTTTTACTTTCCCGTCAGGAAAAACAAAACAAACAAACCCTGGCAAAGCCGGTTCAGTCGCCAACTTTACAGTAGGAAATCCCAGACATACCGCTAGATTAAAATAACCATCGGTCATCTAAATCAAAACCAATCCACAGGATATATTATAATTACAATGTAATAATGTTTTTTATCGAGCGATTTCCAAGCAACAACACAAAGTGCTTCCCAATACCACAACCAACAATAAAAAACATCATCAAGACACATAATAGAAATGTGTATACATGTCCCTACACAAACATATTTACTCTCACGCTCAACGAAAGACAACAGCAGACGCATATTTGTCGTTAAAAAAACCCCAAAAAACAGGACAAAACACAGGTTTGAAAACCTCAGCAGGTCAGCTGACCTGAGGCTCTGTCAGAGCTGAGGGGTCAGGACCGTAAAGGCCACATCACCCTTCAGGAGTAGGAGAAGGCTCAGACTATCAGACCTGAGGGGCGGAGGAGCTCAGTTATGTATTCTGGTGCCAGGCTATTTAGAGCCTTGCATGTAATTAAAAGGACTTGAAAAAATGTTTCTCAAAGGGATGGGAAGCCAAAGCAGTGAAGCCAACACTGGGGTGGTGTGTTTAGTTTTGGTTTGTACTATAATTGCTGAGTTTTGAATAATTTGCAGTCGTCAAAGCAGGTAAACAAGGCATTACAATCATCAATAATTACTATAACTTTTCTTCTTCGAGTACAGAAAAAAATCTGCAATGCATCACTGATGGTTTACCTAAGGTTGTATATTCAAACAGCTCCTCTAACAATAATGCAGTCTTCTGTTCAACCTGTATGTCTGCTGGGCATGTCTCTACCTGCAGCTAACTTTTACAGAGGGAGTAAACAGAGCCACCCCTAACACGCTCTGACGAGGTTAAAGCGTAATCTAAGGGTTTGTTGTTTCCATGTGGTTTCTTTGCTTTGTTTAGCCACTGAATTTTGGGATTTATCCAACGGAAGCTACTTTAAATACCTCTGGTGTTTACAAAGCACTTCTTTTTAAGCGTAAAAGAGGGAAAAAACTGGTGGAAAACATGCCAAAGTACCAGACAGGATAAAAGATCACAGGACAAAGCTTAAAAAAAGGGGAAAAAAAGAAGAAGTAGGGGGAAAAAATGGGGAATTTATGGGTTTCTTAATTGAATTTTATGTAGAGCAAAACCAGTTTAGTGTGACCTGTAAAAAGAAAAAAAAACATGGAGTATAGGTGAGTGATTGGGTTACGGTGGTGTCAGGGAGGGAGCAGGGCGTCAGGAGAGCTGTGAACAGGTTACGGCCTGTCCTGCATTTAGAGATCTGGCTCTGAGCTGACATGTAGGAATGTGTCTGCATATAGAGCGTGAAATCTGTGCAATGCAGTCGGCTGCATGTACTCACTGTGATGACCAGAAGACAAGAAAAGAAAAAAAAAAAGTCTTGACCTTTTTGGAGGCTGATGAGCTCAGATTTAAGTTTTTAAGTTTGGGAAGTGGTGGGAAAATATTGGTTTGTTGAAAGAGAAGCTGTGGGATCTGAAATAGTTTTGATGAATAATACAGATTTAATATACGTAAATGCCTTTTTTGTGCCTTGTTTTGGCATACATTGCACACTAAGCCTATACATGCCCATAGTGCCTGTTATACAGTAAATGTGTATGTATGTTATGTATATACGTATATCCTTTGTATATGTTTTTGGTTAGAAAATAATGTTGAACATACTTCAAATAACTGTTTATATTCTGTGGGACAGCACCAATGAAATAGTTCTTAAAAAGCTTGATGTATTTTTCCGCTTTTTGTTTTCCGTGGGAGATTTATTCATCCTTTCAGATTCCATCAAATTTGTCATGAGTTTTACTTGTTATTTGGAAAAATGAAATGATGAGTAGGTCATGAAGTAAGCCAGAATAATATTTGGTACAGTCACAGTCATACTGTAGGTGTGAAAGTCCCTGAGTCACTCTTTCCTTCAGACGGGAGGGAATTCTTCGAGGAGACGAGCCGGGATCATCATGGAGTGAACCCTGCTGACCTCAGCTGCCTGGGACTTGACCTCTCAACCGCTGCTGTGGCGCTGATTGTGGTTATCAGCGGGCGAGAGGCAAGCTCCTTTAGTCAGGGGAAATGAATCTTCCACATGCTGCAGCAGGAATGTCATGGTCCAGACGCTCCACGGTTCCTCTTCTCCTGAGAGTTTAGGGAATTCAGGCACCTGTGAAATTCCCTTTGGTCTGTTCAGGGGGGTGTCAATCCTCCTTAAGTGCATCTGCAGGCGTGTCGACCAGAGAACAAGGAGATGCTTGAGAGACCAGTGAAAGACTCCTTGTCTTGTACTCGTCACTTTTCACGAGGGTTTTCACACTTGCTTGTAGTTTAAGAGCTTTTAATGGGCCGCTCTTCACTGGCACCTGTTTCTATTTTGTTTCTCTCTGCTCTGCTCAAACACTGACCCACAATGTATTTTCCTTTAACGGTTCTATGCAATGTGTAAGACATTAGCTTTACATAACATGTGTCTTGAGGAATCTTAAAAGGCATCCTTCTCTAAAACAATAGCTGGCTTTTCAACAAAGCAGTGGCTGAATTTAAAGTCTGCAAACTTCACACATCGACAACACTGGACCCTTCTGATGTTCCGCACCATCAAATCAGTGTCGACACTGCTTTCAGCCCAGACAACGTGTTGGTGTCACATTTTATAATCTCTGTGTGTTAAACCTTTGAAGCAGCATGGCTGCAACACATGAACGACAGCCGAGAGGGAGAAGTCCCTGCAGAATCTGTCGATGGCACCACAGACGCACTGATGATCCCCACTTTTATACTGATGTGAAGATGGTTTCATCACTACGCAGCACGTCTCCAACTCACACTGAGTTCAAGGTAACAGAAGAGAACAAAGTCAAAAGTTTGTTTTTAACTTTCAGGCCTCTTCTTATGGCACTCGTCAGTTGCACATTGTTGAAACTGTTTCCCCATTGTGAGATTAATTAAAGACTTTTATCTAAAAAAACAGACTGAAAAAATGCAAAAACATGTAGGTATAATAACTGCATTAATACTGAATTTTTCATTTATAAGGCATGAATACTCATTTATAAATACAATGAATGCTTAATCCTAACCCTATGAGTAAAACTGTGTTTATAAGCTACATACGAATGAGTATCCATTTGTTATAAATGATGAATTCAGTATTTAATGTTTAACTAATGCTTAATAGTGTGTACTACACAACTACTGTATGTTTGTGTGTTGCCATATAGGTATAAAACTGGAGTACAAATCCCAGTTGAAGAAGAAGAAGAAGAAGAAGAAGAAGAAGAAGAAGAAGAAGAAGAAGAAGAAGAAGAAGAAGAAGAAGAAGAAGAAGCTTTTATTATTGCAACAGGCTGTGTGGCCTTGGGCTCGGCCACGCGTGGGGGTCCTCGCAGCCTCCCTCAGAGAGCGCATGGCAAAAATACACAAGAAGAAATGTATACAAGAGAAATGATGAAATATGCACAGAAAGAGATTTTCAGTGAATCTTTTGCATAAATACATGGGTTGCATTTCCATCTCAGTGTTTCATCCCCACGAGGTGAAAACAACAAATGATTCAAGGTTCAGAGACTGACAGAAAACACACAGTTGAACACATGAGTCTGTGTACACTTAAGCGGTCAAGTGTTGTATGTTTATTTAGCTGAAGATTAAAGAACAACTGCAACATGAGGAAACATGTGGAGGTGGCAACAAACAAAGTGCAGAAAAAACAACAAAAGCAATCTGTGGTCACGGATAAAAGCAGCTGAGGAAATGTGAACATTAAGAAACTGTTTCATTTTGTCATGAATCATGTCATGCGCCTCTGCTCAAGTTCAGAGGAGCCGACCACAGGACGAAAACATCAGCAAACAACTGGAAATAGACATCGTTTTTAACAGCAGACATATGAGGAGTTGGACCAGCAGCTGGGTCCTGGTGCAGCAAATATTCAGACAGCAAAGTTCTCCATATCATAAAGCACATACTGTGCAGCACTCTGGCGTTATATAATCCATAATGTGTGGCTAAAACTGTTTCCTGGAGCTGCGCCGAGAACTTTCTCTACATCATGGAGGAACTTTCCTATAAACATTAATATCCTACAGAGGTTTGACTTATTATCTGAGGGACACGGTGACCTTCAAGAGACAAGCGTGACATGAAAAATTTAAGACAGTAGCATGATGTATTCTCATGTTCAATCCATACGTGACGAGAGGAAGGCAATGAACATGTCAGAAAAACCAGAATGAGTTCATTTTAATATTCGAGCTCGTGGAGGCCAAAGAGGCAGCGGACCTCAGACAACATGAAACATGAGCACAGCCTCTGATAACTTCATTACTGAGGTGAATTAAGGCCTGTGTTCACCCCCCTTGCATTTTAATTAGCGAGTCATAAAGTCTGTCCTCCGTCATCGTCAGAGAAAGGATGGTCGATCGCAACCTCCCTGCAAAGTCAAACGGTCTCAGTTCGTCCACCAGTTTTTTTTAAAAATCCTAATATTATGGCTCCTGTAATCATAATTCATCCTGCACAGTCCGACTACTCCACAGTTCACTGCTCACACTCACTAAACATGAGATATTATCAGTGTTCATCAGTCTAGTTTAGTTTAAAAGCTCATTTTGAACCTGCAGACCTTGAGTAGATAGATGGGATAATAATGTTGGGATGATGCATTTAAAAAGCTCCCAACAAAAAACGCCAGTACATGGACTTTGTTTATCTAACCATATTACATCGTGCATGCATTATTATCCTTATTTGATAGAGATAACAACAGAAAACATGATGCAAAACACAACAACCATGCTTATCCAGATGCAACCACTGCATGAAGCAGCAAGGACAAAAGGCCACAACATAGTAAATTCAAGCATGTTTAGCATACATTATAAGCATATGCATTGGTGTGTCAGGTGTTTGTTGGCCTTGTAACATGTTTCTCTGCTCCTGGATCACATATCATGGACTCAACGAGTTAGGGATTTTAGCCTCACATGAACCCTTCCATTATTCCTTATCCTTCCCCTTAAAATATATGTTGACAAACACCAGAGCCCTGCAATTAAAAGGCCTCAGCCTCTGAAACACTTCGACTGCTGCTGGCAAACTTCAGCAATTGTTCCCCTCGCCTATATAAACCTTGTAATTACCTCGTGGTGTTCGGAGCATCTTGTCTCTGTGAGGCTGTCAGGACGATACAGAAATAGTCTGTCTCTCCTCCTCCCCAGCTCCCCAGAGAAACACCAGAGTCATGATCCCGATCCAGGACTCGGCGCCCGGAGCCCTTTTCCTGACACTGTTTGAAATATAAACAGGAAGACCAGACTGCGTGGCAGAAATTGTGTCAGGAAGTCTGTACTAAAGGGTTTCGGGAAGTGTAGAGACGATCTTGATGTGGTGGGGGATCAGAGGATTGGTTGTTCTGCGTGCTGGATAAGTGGGTTATAAAAGGCATTGTTATGGTCTTTCAGTCTCTAAAGAGACAAGCAACCCAGAAAAGCAGAGAAGAAAAATGTCCTCAGCATCGGCCTGTTAGATATTTGGGGCAGCAGCATCGTCACACACAAAAAAGTTTCAATGAAGGGTTAAAGATGTAATTTACATCAGCAGGATGTCCTTGTCTTTTCAGTGGTCTCCCATTTGTACAATTCAGTGTTGAAATATTAATGTTGCACCCAGGTGTGTATTAACATGGAGCACATCCGTGTCCTGATGATTAACACACAGAATTTCATAAGAACGATATTGTTTCGCCCCGAGCGATGAATTTTTGTGATATTAACGCGATTACCCGCTGCATACCTAAAGTGCCCCGGCCTGCTGTTACATGTGAGATCTGGGTTTGGTGTTATTCGTCTCAGTTCATTAAATGTTTTAATGCGAAGGTAATTTCTGAAGGATTTTTGGTGCCATGTGCCAAAACAAACAAACAAAAGAGCTGGAGACTTGTTTTCGCATCGGATCAGGTGTGAGTTATTTCAGATCTCCTCCAACTGCAACCATTTGAATTTTGGGTGAACTATCCCTTTAAGCAATATAGAAAATGATAGATAGATAAAAGTTCTATCTATCTATCTATCTATCTATCTATCTATCTATCTATCTATCTATCTATCTATCTATCTATCTATCTATCTATCTATCTATCTATCTATCTATCTATCTATCTATCTATCTATCTATTTTTCTATATTGCTTAAAGGGATAGTTCACCCAAAATTCAAATTTCACTCATATCAAGAGCTGTGAGAATTTTCATGAGGGTGAGTAGGTAATGAGTGAATTTTGGGTGAACTATCCCTTTAATGGGAATTACACTTGATGTTTACGTGACATTACTGGTTAAAGTTTGTTTTTTTTCTGTTTGTTTGTTTTAAAAGTTCTCCTACTTCCTCCAATTCATGTTTCCAGCCGACAACAACTGCCCTCAGCCACAGAGGTAAAACGAATGTTACCGGCTAAAGGCCAAAACAGCCTGTCACTACTGGTTAGAGGAAACGCTTTGATGCTACATCTGACTGTGCAACTATAATACCAGGCATGACGATTACTCGCAGCGCCGTGGGGCATCGCCATAGCCGTTCCCCGGATTATGTAACCACAGCGTTAAGTCAGAGCGGGGACCACTGTGGACAAAGTATGTGTCTCCAGTCAGTGTTGATTTTTTTCTCACACTGGCAGAGAACGGTCTCACTGCTGCCCACAAATAACAAACAACCTGTACGTTGACATTTCGTCTCTGCAGTGAAGTTTGTTTTGCTTCTTTTTCTTACCTTCTCTACACAACCTAAAGCATATAAACTCAAAGTGAAAGGGGAAAACACATTAACCATGACCTACAGCAGAGACTTAACCTTCACAGAGCCCAGCCGGCCTTGTTGCCCCCGGGGCGCTGACCCTGCTCTTATCTGGCTGTTTGTAGCGAGCTGCTTTTCTTCAAGAGCCTCAGATATGAGCTTTATGGCTCGGACACGCAGCTTCTGTCAAAGTGCTCGACTCTAAACTGATAGCGTCGGTCTTTAAATCAGCTCCAGACACACCAGATATGCATAACAGTACAAATGCATTTACTCTGTACTTAAGTACAGAGTACTTGAGGCACTTGATTCACTAAACACTTAGATAATTGTCACCTCCACATTTCTATGTTTAGCTGACAACTGCAGCTACTAATTGCTTTGCTGATTGAGATTTAAGACTAAGAATGATGATGATTTTGGGGTTCCCAAACTTTTCTGTCCCATAAATAGTTTCAGGCTGGGAAACCCCTCTTGGAAAACCAGCAACAACATATACAGCATATATTTTCATAGATTAAAGGTTCAGCAAATCAAAGTATAGTGCTTATTGTACTGTATATATTAGTGCAACCATCCTTTAATGTAACATAGGACATGCTTTATAATCTTGTTATACTCAAAAAATGTAATACATGATGGCGTAAATTGAAGACAATGACACTGTGGTGTTGATACTGGACTAGATGACGATGAAAAGGGTTGAAAACTTCATCCATCGGTTCTGTCATCTCAGCATCTCAGACCAAAACAAATGCTTAAAGGCCACAGCTAGATTGTGTTTTCAAATGTTTTATTTAAAGAATTGCTTGAAACCCCAAGTGGAAAGTGGAAAAACCCTCCTACATTTGATTAAACAAAACCAAAGATTAGAAAAAAGTCCTAACAATACTAGCTTTGTTTTTTCCTCTTTGTGCCTCTATCTGACTCTTTAGAAAGTCTGTGTGTTATTTAAAACTAGCCACACCTCGAGCCGCTGCCACAGTAAAAATAATGCTGACACACACATTCTTGAACATTTTTACTACAAAAAAAAACTACTAAAAAGTTTTACTCTCTGCGAAAAGGAAAATTTCCTCTTTCCTTCCCTTTTCCTTTTGGTGCATCTCTTGTGAAGAGATATATTGGACGTGCGAGAGAAGAATTCAGACGTCTAAACACACACGCCCACTTCCAAACTCGCCTGCCAGATTTGTGCTCGTTCTGCTGACCTGTGATTATGTTAAAACTGGTGCAGGGGGGTGTGTTTCATGTGTAAGTCCAAGGTCTTAAAGATGATCCAACGGGACCAGATGTGAGCTTCACATCAGGTGACGAGCTCCAAAACAAACCCCTCAGATCCATGGAAACCGCTGCACCCCTCGCTGGGTTTAGTTTAAAGCTTTGGGATTTGAGTAAACATCAACTTCCTGCTGACTGGAGAATATATATTAGGGTGTATCAACACCTTGGCACTTTGATAAACATTAACAGTCAACTATTTTAGCTCAAGTTTAATGTATCTTTAGCAATAAGGAACGTATTTCATTTGGGAGCAGAGTCAATTTGAATGGCCTCCCTCAGTGGAGGAGACCAAACACTGAGCAAAAAGAGAGTAAATATTGAACTAACATTCACCTGGGTGACTCAGAGTAAACAATTATGTTTTGTCATAACAGCTGGATGATGAATCATCATCTGTTTGCCAACTATTTCACCATATCAACGCACACAGGTGGCAATAAGTCAGCGTTTTTCTCCATAACTTGCTTCTGCTGCCCCCCAAAATGACCCAAAAAAAAGGCAAATTTTTGCAGGTTCAAGCAAGCAGGGAAAGCCTTGTTTTATAGCTTTATATATATTCAGTTATCACACACATTTAGGGTTGGTCATAACTCAATTTACCTGCGGATTTTACAAGACCAGAGGGAAATCTACCAGGAGCCACAGTCTAATGGAGTTTCCCACTTGCATGAGTCAAAAAACCAGAGTCAATTACATTTATTATTCCTCTAAATGGACCTTCAAGTGTCTTTTCTTCTGTGCCGTCCTTTAATATTGGTTCTGGTTCTGGACTGGCCTCCACATTACAAACCCACCCAGTGTATATTTCAGTGTTTATACATGGGAGCGTGAGCTGCTATTTTAGTGTGCTGCATACAGTGAGAGAAAGACCTTTAGCATCCAGGCAAAGAGAAGGGGTGGGCTTTTTCTTTCTGGCGTGACCACAGCGGTTTCCTGAAAATATACCTGCTGCAGGCTGAAGGGCAGACACAACAACAGACCTTTGTGTTTAATTTCTTTTTTATTTCTGAGAGCGCCACCATGTAATTATCTTGTCTGAGAGGAAGTGACACACCAACTCATAGATGTAAATACAGGAGGAAAGAGAGTTTGTGGAGGAAAAAAATAACAGTTTTGGCCGACTGTGGCCACAGTGGATAAACAATTAGTCACCAAGCAGTCGGACTTTCTGCTGAACGTGTGGTGGTACAATGGGCATACAGTTTGTGGGCAGGTATTATAGCTTCAAAGTGGCGCCTGAGCTCCAGACCAGCAGGTTAATGCTTTACAATAAGGTAAGAAAAATAAATAATGAGTTAGAAAAGTGAAAATCTTAAAAAAAAATTCTGATTGTTGGTCTAGAAATCAGGTTTATTTTGCATGACACTGACCATGACCTTGAGTATTTTCAGTTAAAAACAGTAGATTGACTGATATTTTTAATTGCACCCCATAGTTTTATCCATTATGGTTGAATGGTTTTGCTTTGCAAACACTTTTTCTTGCATTTGCTCTTTGATTTATATCATGAAACGGACAACTAACATGATATTACATAACATACATTAACTGAAATTAAGTAACAAATGAAGGGAATGCTCTTTTTTCACTGTATTAGAGACGTCTCTGGTCAAAATATGGGCAAAATACCAAAAAAATTGATGTTTTACTGAGTCATGTGGTCAAATTTAGCACAGATGTTATATTTGTCCTGATATTTGAGGGTATATTATCGTATTTATGGCCTGTTGGTGATCTTCTGTATCTTCAAGAAAGAAGAAAAACAATAGCAGTCCCAATGTCCCAGTCCCCTGATTATTCCTCTACTGCGTTGCAGATACATGAATAAATCATCATTGCATGCCCAAACAGAGGACTCCCAATCTCTTTATCTTCTTTATGGGATTTAATGGTCTAACCACATGGAGGACACTGAGGGGACACAGCAGCTCGGAGAACAAGTGCTGCCTTGTTGAACGCTCAACCTCGCACCTCGCTGGCGTCCAGTAGCCCGGTGAGGGAGGCGGGATCATATAACACTCCCTTGTTTTTCTCAGGGATTTTTGTGGTTTGAGCAAAAGCCCTCCTGGCCACCGGCCCTTTGGATTTAAATTTAAGAAAGAAAAAAAAAGAATGGCTCAATCCAAAAAAGCATCAGCCTCGTCCTGCATACTGAAGAGACGTTGCATTCTCTTATAATAAAACTGGAAAACCACTTTCCAATCAAGTGCATTTTCTGTAATTTATCATTTTGTTGGATGAAGCTTATGAGATTCAACCCAAAACCTAGTTGCCAAAATGGAAATGAAATTGATTTATAGTGAGAATTAGATGAATCAGTTGAATGCTGAGGACAGAGACAGAACACAGGGGAGCGTGTGTGCGTGTGCGGGGGGAAACCAGATCCCGAAAGTTTCTGTTTGTGTTTGTGGTGGTGGGGTGTTCACCACTGAGGTGGAAAGAGTGACTCAGGTTGAAGCCGTGGACGTCCTCCCTTTAAATCCTGCAGATAAAGAGGAGCCACCACGACAAAACACTCAGGTCAGCAAAGTACAGTACATTCATTCACGTTTGTACTCAAATCAAATTACGAAATACTTGGATTTCCATTTTATGCAACTTAATACTCCTACGCCTCCATAAATCAGAGATAACAGAGATAAGAGGTTTCCTCAAATGCACGAATTCAGCAGTTACCAGATATTTTTGATGCATTAACCCTCTATGGTACGCACTATTATCCCAGTTGGTAAAAAAATGTTTTGGGTGTTTTTTTGTCTTAAAATAGACCAATTAAACATAATCAAGAGAAATTTTCAAAAAATATTTTTTTTAAAGTAATTTTTAGGGTTCGTTGCCATATGGCAACACCGTACGATAGTGGAAAGTGATGAAAACAATAGAGTTTAGTTTAAAATTGTAATAACATATATTTAAAAACTCATGTTATAGTCTAAACAATCCCCAGTAGCCTGAACAGTTAAGAATGCATCTCATTTTAAAGTAAAAACCATTTTTATAAGACATTTTTCACTGCACTTTATCCTCGCTATCCAGTGGAGATGGTGAGGACACGTATGATCTGATATTTCCAAGTAAACAACAGCCCAGAGCGCTATTCTAACCAACTGGTTAGGTTTAGGGTTAGATTTAGGTTCCTGGACTGTTGTTTACTTGGTGATATCAGCTCGTGCGTGAGGACACCATCTCCACTAGGCCTAAAACTAAGTACAAAATTTTATCAACATGCCAGACTAGCAATTCCTAATGGTACGGTGTTGCCATATGGCAACATACACATTTTAACAATTTTCTAATATTTAATGATCAAGTACAGTGCAATAAACTACAGAATAATGAACTTAAATAACCTATTATTGAGTACATATTTTTTTCCCAGTTGAAAAATGCCATTAAAACACTTTTTTAGGTCATTTTTGTGGGGTCAAAGAGGCTCCTCCCTTTCGTCTGCAGAAAAGGGCAAATGGCCTCCACAAGGTCATGTAACAAATTTAAACACTGCTAATTCTTTTAATGCACTGCATTAACTGAGGATGTATCATTTGTGAGAAAAATAAAATGGGTTTTGATGCATTAAGGCCCTGCTCATGCATGCAGGTGTTTTGACTCACCTGGCTGACAAGACCAGCTCGTGTTGCAGTGATGCAGATCTGAATACAATGGAAATGATAAATTTGGAACTTGCTCCACAATAAAATTAAAAAAAGAAATCCTCCAACGTCCAACGAAAGAAAAAATTATGATTTTATTTGGTAATAACTTATTGTGTTATCTTGGAGAATAAATTTACTTTTGAGAAATTGTCATTGTAGTTGAGTTAGAAATTTGAAAGTGATTCTCACCGCAAATCTTTGCAAACGTCATTTCAGAGAAGTGGAATTATTCTTCATAATGATGTGAAAATGTCTCGGTCTCATGACGCTTAAATAAATCTGACAGGCCGACTCACATTTCCAAGTCTTTTCTCCTCAGCATCTTTATCTCCACTTATAACCTCAGCTGAAAGTCAATGCCAATCCGCACCATAAAACTGTGGCTTCACACCCACCGCCACCTCCACAGCACAGCAGATTCAACTCCTTTACATTTGTTTTTTCTTTCACCCCCTCTTTGTTTCCCCTCATGTAGCTTAGTAAAAATGCTGAAATAATCATATTCTTCATTATTGTTTCCAGCTGAAGTACAAATCATCATTTTATGCACATTTCCCACGATTCAGTCACATGTATTTGGTAACTTTCTGTGGGTTTGATGAATAAAGTTGGGCTGCCCAGTCCAAGTCTGGCTCGAGAAAACCCGGTACCATCACTCAGCTTCAATCTCAGCTACAGATTGTGAAGAGTCAGCGTGCAGCCACATCTTTCATGGTGAGACTGATGTGGATTCAGACAAGTATAAGGAAAGTAAATTATGAATTCCAGCTTCGTTTCTCCGGCTCTGTGGGAGCAAGTACAGGTTGGCTGGGCATTTTGATATAGTAGGTCAACCTACCCAGCTGTAAAAACAGATGTTTGCTCCTGGAGTAACAGCTGTCAAAATCACCATTAAACACTGAGGCCACAAAATTGAGTGTGAAGAAATGAGATGTCATTTAGTGCTGTATTTAAAGGGTCGTCGTTAGGTTAAGTCATCGGGGTTCATCCTCTGGGAATCATGAATGCTTTCTGCCAAACCATCTGTTAGATGTCAAATTATTTTACTAAAAAGAAGAAAAAAAATCTCCTGCTGCTGCCACCAGAGTAAATATTATAAATGTCATCCCTTGGGAATCATGGATATCTGTAGCAATAGTCACTGGTAGCATTGTACAACTAACACTCATTATTTATACTGTACATTTGAATAGTTAATACTGGTTGGTTAAGTACACACTCATTAACCATTAAGTGTCTAATCATTTGTTTGTTTGTTTATTAATCTTTTACCTCCACTCTATGAATGATCTCATAAACCACTGACATCATCCAAATTAGTGGTCTTTCATAATATAAAAGCTGAATCTATCTTTTTTTAAAAAAAATGAAAACCTACAATAATTAAAATAGATTATCATATTAATTCAGAGTTAAACAAGTATGTCTATAAATTACATGCTAACAAGGATAAGTATCATAAGAATGCTTTATATGTGATGAATTACATATTTAATGATGCTAAACTAATGCTTAATAGTATGCAGTTATAAATTGTTGGCAGTCCATCAGATCGTTGTTTAGAGATTTTAGTCTAAGATCGTCTGTACAGTCATGACAGACAGTACAGTGGCTATAAACAATGTTAACTCAATATAAAGTCTTCTTTACAGATTTGGGTGATTCACTTTGTTATTATCATACAGAAACCCTGTATTTCTCTGTCCCTGCAAGACGCTGGCACTGAGGAAGAGCCTCCCTGTCAAAGTGAAAGCACGGACAATAGAAAACCATATGGAGCAGAGCGGGCTCAATGTACAAGAGCAGAAAGCTGTAAACCAGCAGCCATGCCATGCCATCTGCCTTCACTTTACATTGCAGAGCAGTAAAACAGCCGAGTGCCTCTCCACTGCAGAGGAATGTGTGCATGTGCCTGATAAATCAAATCCAGTAAGGTGGCTTCCATGGAGCACGCAGGCAGCTTCTTTTTTTTTTCCAATCAAGCATCTGCCCAGTGTTTTCCATGTGTGCACAGTCCAAACTCTGCAGAGAAACATCAGAGGGGCCTGCAGCAGGGCAGCCTGCATGGGACAGCAGGGGAATCCCTTCAAACACCTTTTCTTCTTCTTCTTCTTCACTTCCCCCTCAGAGAGATTAACTCCCACTAAACAGAGCGTGTGCAGAAGACTACTCACGCTGCAATGACAGCGCTGATTAGAGATCTACTCCAGAGACCCACTCCCCTCTTCCTCTTAATCCAGGGGGAGTGTAACACCACCACCCAGGAGGCTGGAGGAGAGGCTCCGCATAGGAAATGAGGAGCCCCAGGCGAACAAATGGAGGGAAATGTGAGCTGTAGCTTTACATTACTGTAGAGGCAGCGCAGACGCAGAGTGAGAGCCGCTGCAAGTTTCCTGTCACCTTTTCCCCTGAAATGTAAAGAGTAAATGCTGTGACACCCTGGGGTGCATGAAAAGAAGCATGTGATCTTCAAAATCATCCACTCCACTTTGCTTCTTTGGTTTGATTGAAACTTGAACTTCATCCAAACTCAGTGCAAGAGGGACATCTACTGGTAGGAACTGGATTCTGGACATTCATTTTTATTTGTATATTTTTTTCCTGATTTGCTTGACTCTGCAGTGCAATAATGTACACCTCATTTAATGTCCTTAAGTTACTTATTGTATGAACAGTTTGAAGTCAAAAGAGGTAAAATTATGATTCAGATATTTCAGAATTAAAGCAAAGATTTGAGAAAAGTAGCAGAGCTTGTTCTCTCATCTCACGGTCACTCTGGAAACATGAAGTGACTGACTTTATCCACCAGCTACAACCGTGAAACATTAATATACATTTTCCTAGAAGCTGCTTTTACTAACGACTTTCTGCTCATGAGACATCCGTGTGTAGGATTTTGAAGGCAGGACTTTGACCTGTAATGTTGAACAGATGTTTATTAATTGAAGGATCTGAGCACTACCATAGCTACATACGCACAAACCCTCAATGCATGGTTTTTATTATAAGCAAGTTTTTTCTCCAAATATTCAAATCTTTCTTTTTCCCAGGATGTTCCTGGAGTCGTCTGTGCTCTGTCTACAAGTTTAATCATTTCCAGCTGTGAGCATCTCTTCCATTTTTTTCTCCTTTTTTTTTTCATGATATCTGATGAAACATAAATAGCAGAGGTTCATATTTGTGTCATTTAACCTTTTGAGAAAGACAAAGTGCTCAGTCTGAGTTAATCCTTTATTCAAAGAAATGTTCAAACAATAAGGAGCTCAGCTGGCTCAGAGAAAAGTGTGAATGCTACAAGCAGAAAATAGTGGTCGGATTAAAAAAAAAAAAAAAGTTTTAACCAACACTGAAAGTAGTAATTAGCTTTATTTTGGAATAAAAACCAGCATTAAAATCAGTCAATCAAAATCCTAAATGTGTATTAGAAAACACACACTTACTGCTCCCTTTTGCTTTACAGACTGAAATGGACACAGGCTGTGCTAATTAATAACGTTTGAAACGCACGACCAACGAGCCATTGTGTACACGGTTTCAATGAGAAATCAATGTAAACAAAATGACAAGTTGTTTTTTTTGTTTTAGATGAATTAACCTCAGACATCCATGTTTAATTCGTCAAAAAAGTCCCAATTTAAAGCGATCTCAGGAAAAACGATTAGGCTGAATTATGCTTCCTTCAGGTCCTCTCACTGCTCCACGGGTCGGAGCAGCGTCAGGACGGATATGCACCACCACCACCACCACCACCTCTCTCCAAACATCACCACGACGACGACGTTTACAGGAAGCTCAAGTCCCTAAATTGTTCATCTCTTCAACTACATCATCATGGCATGCACATACTGCAGACCTGCCGACGACAGATCGGCGACACATCTGAACCTCAGAACTACAAAGTGAACATTGAAAACAAAACAAAATCAAACACCCACCAATCGATTGATCATCAGATAAATCAACAGTCGTTCACATTTATAACGATACATTGTTATGGGGAACGTACAGTATCTACAGAACAACAACCACCAGGCCTTTTAACTGGAGTGAATTTAGTTTGTTTCTAATCTAACTAAAAAAACTGACAGGGCGGCTCTGTCAACGTTTATGTTTGGATGTGATTGAAGAGCAAAGAGCAGAGGTGCTAGAGAGGGGTTCCTGCCCCGAAAAGATTAAATCGTACACGACTGTGCTAAAGGAACCGACACGAGCGAGCAGACATCTGGGCTGAGACTGAAACACCTGTGGCCCACGTTCAAGTTACAGTCGTTAAGATTTACTAGAAATCAAACCCTGTCTTTTGAGATTCATGGACTTTTAAGTAGTAGCCATTAAATACCTATGTTTACATTCAATATTTCACTTCTATATTTATGGTTATGAGCAACTCACTGTGTTGGAGAAGTTATTATTATTCTATCTGCTGACCGACTGTGGTCAGAGTTTGTTCATTTACTGCCTTTTTCTGAGGGTAAATATCACTGAATGGAACTTCCTGCAGCCGTAATCGCAGCTTTATTGAGTCACCGCCGATGCAAAGCAAACATTTCCGACCACTGCTTTGAATTGGAGGCATTAAACCTGCGAACAGCCGCTTTATTTCAGCAATCTGAATGAGTCTGGCCGTACTGTACAAATACGTCCATACGTTTCTGTTCCATTGTATTTCTAACACAGTTCTTCAAAGTGTTTGCTGTAATATAAAACCTACTAGTGAAATGTAAAAGTATTACAACATTTTGTTTTGTGGTCGTTTTCTTTTTCATTTTGTCTCCCCCTCATTTTTGCTCTCGTTATGTTGGGTCGAGCTGTCAGCGTCTGTAAAATATATGAAACATAAAATAACAGGGTGTGTACATTAGCTGACCGGTAAAAACCCAACAACATAAAACCTCAAACACGAGCCTGGTATAATTATAATAATAATAATAATAATAATTCAGAGATAAACATATAACAACACACAAATTCTTTTTAAAAAACGATGCATAGCATAAACAACATTGCAAAAAATCCAGCTCCACTGCACTTCATACCTAAAACCTCAGCCAGACGATTTGTTCCCACGAGCGAAAACAGGTGTCAGGAGTGTTTTTGCTTTTTCTTTTTTCTTTTTTTTTTTCCAGATGGAGCCTGCTGTTCAGGCGGAGAGGGCGGTAAGTGAGAGTCTCAAGCTCTCCCGTTAAGAAACGAGGGAAGGAGAAGAAAAGAAGCGAGGTGTTTGTGGGGGCCCAGAGGAAGAGGAGGAGGAGGAGGAGGAGGAGGAGGAGGAAGAGGGAGGGAAGGATTAGGGCTCCCGGTTGTAAACACTTTTGCTTGAGACCACGGCTCCTCCGACTCTGCTCACTCCGCCACGGCGCTCCTCTCAACAGGAGTAAAGGAGGGGGGAGGGGCCACGTGGCGCTCCGACGACGCCGACGCTTTAGGTGTCCTCCTCCTCTTCCTCCTCCTCGCGGCTGCGCGCCACCCTCTTCCTCAGAGCTTCGTCGGAGAAACCGTGTCCCTTGGGTTCTGGCCGGCCCTCGGGGGACCCTCTTCTTCTCCTCCACACGTCGTCCTGGTCGCCGTCCTCCTCTTCCTCCTCCTCGTCGTCGTCCTCCTCGCCGTCGGCTTCGTGCTCGTCCTCCTGGCGCTGGATTAACCTCGCCTGGTCCATCGCCTGTTTCTCTGCAGAGTTGCATACAAGACAACAATCAGCGACGAATAATATAAAATAAAATAAATAAACAAATAAATACAAGTCTTTTACACAGTTGTACCTTATTTTGTAACATTTAATCAGTTTGTTTCTATGTTTAAACTTAAAGGGATAGTTCAACAATTTGGAAAATTGGCCCATTGCCATAATCTCTATAGTTTTAGGAGTAGGTTTGTATTGTTGTGGATGAGTTTATATTGTTCTTGGTGGACTGCTGAATGGAATTGCCCTCTGGGATTAATAAAGTTGACCAAATCAAATCTTTAATTGTCTGTGCAAGCTTTTTTTAGAACGGCAGAGCAGAGTCGTGAGCTGCTCAGAGCTACGCTACCGAGGCCAATGGGATTTCTTGGTTTTCCTCATGAAACTCATCAAATACACAATGACGTGATAAATCATTTTCCAGGACATCTCAAGCTTTTCCAGGACTTTTGACTTTTTTCCTCATTTTCCATGTTTTCCATGACTGAAAAATTGGTCAACCATTTTCCAGGTTTTCCAGATTTTCCAGGATGAGGGGGAACCCTGATAAATGGATGAGGACCAGTTAAGCACATGAAACTCACTCTGGTAGTAATCAGGAGAAGAAAACCGTCGAGAGGGGAAGACAAAATCTGCGATGAACACCAGCAACTGAAAACACAGAACAACAACAACCATTAATTCACTGTTAACACCTGTTGGATGAACATTCACGCTGTTTTTCTGTTATGAAAACTCATTAAAAAAAAGGTAAAAGCAGTCGCTCACCAGTCCCAACGCCAGACCAGAGAACAGAGTGGCCAGACCAAAGATGACGTACGACCCCCAGACAGGAATCCCCAGCTGCTCCGTCATGTAGTTATGACAACGCTGGAAAACAAACGGAAATTAACTGAAGGTTGTAAATATGTAAACACAAACAAATATCTCACAATTTATTGTTCATCAAACTGCATGAATATTCCACAACATAGAGCATTTTCAGTGTTTCTATCCCAAATATCCTATTTATCGGCTATTGACAAAGTATATATTTATTGATAATAGTTAAGATTTCACGCTCCCTTGTCTGTGACTCTGTGTGTCGAGTGGTTCACACACAAAACTCAACCCAATGAGACTATGACCTCCTTCTTCTCCTCCCCCTCCGGCACCTCCATCATGTTGCCTTGTGCATTTTAAAGAGTGCGTCTAAACAACAAGCCACAAACTGACTCCCCTCTGTGAACCTGTTCAAGCGACTAAAACCTGTTCTAAAAACTGTGCCACAGTGACATCATTCACATATACTGCACAACATGAGCTGCAGAAATAAAAAATTGCAATACAGGCCATTGTTTTTTTGCTTAGAAATATGATTTAACTTTTAGCTTTTTTTTTACCCAAGTGTTGTGCTACAGTGCTGTGGTATTAAACAAAAACTATCAAAAACACATCAATGAGCCACACTGTTGCCCTGGGCGACATGTTATTATAAAAAATTAGTTTATTTTGAGTAAGACCCACATACACCGGCCTACTTCTAAAAATACTCACGAGAGGACGAAACGTTTCACTTTTGAGTGATGCTGGTCAAACTTTTTGAGGACTTACTGAACCTTTTATTATTATTTAAATGTATATTCTATGTTGACAGTTTGGTTTTTCTACCATAAGTAAATGAGAATAATGCCAGACTGTGTGCGTTTCCTGTGACTGTAGCTTTTTTGTCCTATTATTGTATCGTGTGTGCAACACATGAGTTGTAGTCACATTGTTTTGTATTGGCTCTGTATCCTGTTAAACTTTTTAATCCAACATTCATTGTCCTCTCTACACTTAAAGCCTGTTTGGTTTCCCTGTGCAGCTTCACATTCTTCTGTGAATGGCTTGAGTTTAATAGTTTAAATACATTACTGTATATAATAACCAGCATATCGACAGGCAGCACGCTCTGGAGTGAAATTGTCACTTACCCGGATAAACATGGAGAGCTTGAACAAAGCAGACATTGAGTTCATTCTGCAAAAAGAGGAGTAAACCAGAATTCGTCAAAACAGTAACGTCATTACAAAGCCTGCACACAGAGGATGAAAAGAGTAGTGAGGAAGAGGCATTTGTTTGTGGTTGTGATTTTCAACCGACACTAAAAATAGAACAAGCAAGGGCGCGAAACTCATCTTAAAAGTGGCGCAGGATTAATGCACTGATGCCTCCACTTTCTGCTCTCACTGCAGATATTGACCATGTGAAACTAAGAGGAGGCCAAGAGGCAAAAACAGGAAAACTACACTCAACAAACTCACAGAAACGAGGAGGGTCCGAACCAAGATGAAACCGGCTCCACTGCTTTCCATTTCTGCTCATGAACGAAGCTGAGGAAGTCGTCCTTAGTGCGAGCTCCCTGGTATTTCCGGAAGGTGCCATCCTTACAGCTGAAACACACACACACACACAAGTAAATACACACAAACTGAGCTAGGTTTTTTCTTGGCAACATCTCAGTTTTGTAGCGACTGACAGTTAATGTTGGATGATGTTTTGCATTTTTAGCTAAAGGATAAAAATGCAAAACAGGTGTCGGGTCAAACTACACAAAGTGTTTCACTTGAATGCATTAGATAAAACATGCATGCAATGCAAATTAGGATACAAAAGTGTCACCACAATATAAGGATCAAACGTTTGAGCAACATTTTTGCAACCATGCATTGCTACACAGCCATCTTTCACACACTGATGGGCACTTGATTCTCTCATACTGGAGGTAGTTGTTTGTTCTTTGTTAAGAGTAAGAGATGAGAGGAAAAAAACATGGTCTACCTTGTTTAACCACAAGATTTATTTTTATCATTGTAAATTAAACATTTTTCCACAAGAAAATCTGCACAGTTTCTTCCCTTGTAACCACATTGTTGCGGCACACCATAAGTTTGTGTGACACTGGGGTTACCATCAAACTGTCAATATCAATCAGTTAGATTACTTTTGATTAAAAAAAACTGAGTGTTTTTGCAGACAAATTATCAATCGATTAAATAACCAACTGAAACTATTGTTCAGGTTTGAAACTAGGCAGAAACAAAAGTTGTCACGGCTGCATTAGAAAATGGCACTAGCAGCAAGAGGAAGCAAAAAACCCACAAGATGACCAAAAAAAACTCACTGGTAGATAGTAGGAAGTGAGGTGATGATGAATCGTCCACTCAGACCTAACAGAGAGAAGGAGGAGACGATGAATACTGTCAATGTGCAGGAAGGAACATCTGTGACTCATAACTACACTGAGAGGCGAACATCAGTACTGACATTGCAGGAAATGACAAGTCATGTTTGTCGAAATTATGCATTGCAGAATAGTTGCATTGGAGGACTGGCCCAAATGACACAGTTCACACAACTAACAGGATATTTATTACACTCCTCTTCTGTGGATTTGGCTGTTTTCTCTCCTGTACGGTGTGGTCATCCTCCTGCTCTGTCCTGAATGCTGCAGTTTATAATAATCTCAGTGGAGCTGTTAGTTTGGGGGAAGGTCATTAAAACATACCAGGTTGTTCTGTCACGTCCACCTTGGCGATGTTGACCCCCATGTCCTCACCCCAGTCTGCAAACTCCTTCCACACCGGCTGTAGCTGCTGGCATGCTGGACACCAGGGCGCATAGCTGCAGGAGGGAGGTGGAAGAGGAGGAGGGGGTTGTGTAAATCCTCAGATAATCAATGTAATTAACTTAAATCTATGTGTAGATGTAGTTGTTTTTTCTTTTTTACTAAATTGCAAACAAATTAATGTACAAACCAGTAAGGCAAAACAGACACCATATTAAAAAGATGAATCCTTGATTCAAAGGATAAGACGTAAGGGCATGGAATAAAATAAATAGATATAAAATACAGTAATTAAATGGAATTAAAAGCTTCATTATTCAGATCATTTTTGAGCACTGAATACAGGTCTTTGGCAAGTTTGGACTGCATACATTTTAGGGTCGAAAGGTAAAGGTGAAAAAGGTGAAATTCATCTATTTAAGACCAGCTGACATGTCATGTACTGGTGGCCCGATGGGCAGTTTGTGGTTATTATTAGCCTGACCGAGCGAAAACATAGCATCCGTTATAGCAGCGCGGCTCAGACAGAGACAGAGACAAATTCTGGCGACTTGTCAGGACTAAACAGAGACAGACAAGACAATAAGCGGTTAAGACGGATCGGACTTCACGGGAACCCATGTCCCGATTTCAATACGAGCTTAAAATAGCGGAGTGACCAAGCTAACGAGCCGTTAGCAGCAGCAGCGGGAACAACTTACAACTCAATCATCCACTCTCCGCTCAGGATTTCCTCCCAGTTCCCGTCCGTGACTTCTTTCAGGCTGCTCGGCTTGGCACAGCTGACCGGCAGCCACGTCAAATATAAAACCAGGAGCAAAGCAGCGCAAATCCACGAGCGGTGTTTTGGCTGCAACATCGCTGCTGTGTCCGCTGCTCCACGGCTGATCGCCATGACCGTCCGTCTGATCTGCACTTCCGGTGTGCGCCTTTACGTCCGAGTCACGTGGGTCGAGGTTCACTCGAGAACAGGAAGTGAAATCTCTCTTCTTTTTTTCCCCACAAACTTTTTTGCAAATTTCAAGTAGGCTGCTGCTTACATTTATTGCATTCTTATTTTTTTTTCCCCACAACAAGGTTGTCTCAAGGTTGTCAACGATCTTTGTTAAAAAATATATAAAAGGTTTTATGAAACAGAAAGTAAATACACATGAGGGAAAAAAGGAAACCACAAATCCAAAGCATGTTATCTCACTGGGACACTTCAACATATTGCATTGCATTACAGTTTACACTATCCTTTAAATCTCACTTTTTAACCAGTCAAACAAAGTCTGCCAAAATTATGACATTACTGGGTATGAACAAGGATTTCACCGTCTGCCTGGCTGACAGAAGCCACTTAAACTCAAATCCAAATCTGTGTTTCTAGAAAGTATCTGGTGTAACCTGTTGATTCACACATTGCAGAAGAAAGTACACTACTGCTACACAAGCGTTTTTTTGTTTTGTTTTTTTTTAAAGGCAAATAAAATCAAATGTATTCATTAATAACATGCGTAACACAATCACAAAGTGGGTAAGAGGGTCTTGTACAAGAACATCATAACAACAGCGACTGGGATGGGATGGAGCGGGATTCGAACTCACAACCGTGTGGTTACTAACTGACTTACCCTACCCAGTTTAGATAGCATTTGATTTCGGTAAAATGTCCAAGTCTGGTATGGTGAAAATAGAAAGTAATAATAATAGAATACATAATGTAACTAACAATACATTGTAATAAAACAAAAATGGGAGGGGATTTGCCACAGAGGTACTAGAGCTACCATGCTCCCACCTTGCGCATCATGAACATCCACAACACCAACTGTTGGAATCAGTAGCCATGTTTCCATCTCAAGTGACAACTGGGAAACCAACGGTCTGATTTAAATCAATGTTTATGTCATAATGGATGTGTGTGTGAGAGAGGGAGGGAGAGGGTGTCGCGACCCGGCACAGTCTTTATTAATGCTAAACGCTGGATGCGCTGATTGATAAGTTTAGTTTTTACTGAGGAGGAACTATGAAGAACTTGTAACATCATTATGAAGTGGGGGCTATTATGGCGGTGCGGAAACCCTGATGTTGTCTTGTGAATGAACTGTAAAACGGGAGCAGATGAAAGGAAAGCATTGAGAATCAACCAAAACAGGCGTATTTGGTCGAATCAGGGGGATGGATCATTTTCTGATGCGATACATTTAGATGCGCATCTAAACAGCTGATGGAAACGCACCTAATGTATGTGGATGTAGTAGTGGTGTAGTAGAGTCTGTTCATATATTGCTGAGTGGATAGCATAGAGGAGAGAACCAGACAAGGAAAGCTTGAGGAACCGGATTGTGTCTGGATGGAAGTGGTAATGGTAATTGGGCTAACCACTTTGCGCTCGGCCTCTGTAGCTAACCTTCCTCCCACCGAGATTTGCACGTTCGACGACTGGTATCCTGGCGCACTAGCCGTCTCTGTAGGGGTGTTACTAAAAAAATTTTTTTTTTACTATTTGAACAGTGCAGTGAGGTAGAGGACATAAAATTACATAGGGTAGGTGTGGTAAAATCTCTAATTTTTCAACCTGTGTGTTTAAATCCTCGCTAGCATAACCGGAAAATGGCCGCGCGTTGCATGAAGGGAAAGAGAACGTTGAACGTTCTTCTCCGAACACAATAGGCTCCCGCTGCCACACCTGTAATGTGACACAATATGCAGGTGAAAACTGTCTCAAATACCAATTTTACTTAAAAACAAAAACAAAAAAAAACAAAGGGAAAAGGGGCTCAGGTCCCAACCAGTCAACAAAAAGACGTTTTTCCCCACTAGCCACATGTCAGCATCTCGGGTTGTACTTACAGCTTTCAGGCCACGATGCTTGCCAAGATTGAGCTGCTAAATAGCCTCAGTTCGACTTACTTCTCCTCGATGCGTGAGTAATTTAAGGCCTTACTGTATGTTAACTGTCTGTTTTCATCTGCGACCGGTGAAGAAAAGTAAAAAGTAATGTTAGCTAACTTGCTGCTGCTGTGCTGTTACTGCCATACACTGCTAGCTAGACTAGCGGGCTAACTTCCGGTGCGCCCGACATCAAGTGCAATGGCATGAGTTAGCAATTGTGTCGATTTTCACTCATGTCGCTATTTGTTTATTTCAACATTAACCTGGCGTTTTGTTTTGTGTTTGGTTGTCGCTTACACACAAACTCTGTGAGCAGTGCACATTACCTCGTTTCTTAACAGAAATATATATTTACTAGATTTTACGTTACACTAAGGACGTCATATTTGGCTTTTCTGATCACAAAAAGAACCAATCTCACATATACTACCGTCATGTTATTTTTCGAGTAGAGAACAAAAAACGTGGTGTTTTAAGCATAGACTGTATGGTTTAAAGTCAGAGTTTGAACAGTATTTACTCCACCCTCACTTGTTGTGAACGTTTAACACCAGCAGATGGTGCTATTGTCTCTAAAATAAGAAACCAGAAATTAAATACAGGTGCAGTCCATTCATGCACTGTGATTCAGCACATTCAATTTTAAAATAACATACTGAATGCTACTGTACATCTTAGCTTAGATATATTGTCCTTTACATTTGTTGACCCTATAGGCTACTTTAGAGGTTCAAATCTATTCTGACAGACACACAACATTTTCTGTAGCTTTTTAGACCAAAAAGCTTTGTATCTCCCACATTCTCAGCCATATTCAGTGCTTACTACATCTGTCTGCATTTAAATCTGGTCTTCAGAAAGTGGAGTTTGTGCATGATCAGTTAGACTGGGATAATCTGAATGACTCAGCCCATTGTGGAGAACACGGAAAGCTCCTGTATACCTCTGCATTCATCCCATTGCTTCTGTCATCGGTGAAATCGTCAGTAAATGTCAGCTTGTCAGTTCCGGCGGCAGCCGAACACACACAAATCATAACAGAACCAGCGCCGTGTTTGACAGTTGAGGCGGCGTATTGTTGTTGTTGTTTTTTTCCCATGCTTCAATCATTCTGGTGAATGCTTTCGGTTGTTTTTTAAGCTTAAGAGGTTTTTGCATCTTGTTTTGAATCATTAGATGTTCTCAGTCATGATTGTTCACAAAGAAAAACACCCATTTACATCCTGGATTCTTCATCTCCTGTGCAGACATAAAAGAGGTTTTCCTCAACATTTTCAGCTCATCCACAAAATCTGTGCTCAACAGTCAACAGTCTCTTCCTGTTTGCAGCTGCTTTTTTTTTTAGAGCATTCTCAGTTGTTTGTTTATGACCAGGCAGCTACCTTTGTTAACTCAATTTTGTGTTTTGGGAACCTCATTATTATTCGCTTTAATTGCACTTTCACCTCTTTACTCCTCAAATTGACAGACAACGCCTCCACAATTTAGACGGTGACTGTCAACGCTGAGCCCTTTTGTGCATGAGCAATCACTAAAACAACACAACACATTAGTAGGCAATTATTTGTGAGCAATTTAAAACCCATGCAATCTGCGCATGACGTGTCAAAAGGTCATAGCTCCTACACAGTTCTCTCTGTATGGAAGTTAACTTAGTACAGTGGTGTCTATGGTTGTATTTCAAACTGCATGCACTGGAGCACAGAACCTGTTGAGTAAAATGCTTCCAAATATTTCTCAAAAATAGAAAGTGGTTTCCAGAAAAAACTATATTGAAGATAATTAGATTAGATTTTTGTTGAGTGAGAGGGTTACTGCATTTCCAGGAAACTTCAGATCATATAAAGATTTAAATTAATTCATTTAAGACACATAGTCTTGACAAATATCAAAACAGAGAGTCATCAGTGTTTTTGATCCAAGAGGAAATGTGTCCTTTCCTTGGTCTCAAAGCTCCATGGTCTGAGTGTTTTGCATTTTGCATCCATCGCATGCAAAATCCATTTGATTTGACTTGGAGGTGAAGTGCAATCCTATTTCACCCTGCCTTCAAAGCGAAGTGAAACCACCTCAGCCAGATAGACATAGCCATGTCCTGTTGAAGCAGACTATACTCTAAATACCAAGAATCTGTTAAAATGTTCATATGGAGGTAGAGGCATGTCCTCTTGTGATGTGTTCGCAGATGAGATGCGATACAGGGCCTGTCTAAATCCAGCATGCCTCCCTGTGGATGGGGTAACCATGACATTCAGGCATCCTGCATCCACCGATGCCTGAACAACACCAACTAGCTCAGGTTATTGTGAAGCAGCCCTGATTCTGTTTCATTATAAGACTTCCTACTTGATTATTAAATCAGTATGAAGAAATATATTAATTTTATTTTCCTTACCTTCATTTTTCAGATGGGCCCGGTGAGATCTTTTTTTAAGGAAGACCTGAAGACTTATTAAAGGTACAGTTTCCTTTGGTCTCTATCTATACCCAGTGAATGTCAACATAACCGACAGCAACAGTTGTTTCCTCTGATGCATGTTCTGACACTTTCTCCCAGACCTTGACCTTCACATTGACAGCTTGAATTAGTTTTTTTTCCTTTTCCTCACTAAGTTTGCCACTAATTTTTTTGAGTGCATGCCAGATCCTGTAGCCTATGTGTGTGTGTGTGTGTGTGTGTGTGTGTGTGTGTGTGTGCACAAGAGTGAGAGACTCAATCAGCCTGCCTCTGTGTTTCTCTGCATGAGAGGATTTCACTCTGAGTGAATCTGCAGAATGAGAGCAGTTATTATTGCTGGGAACCTGCAGGCAGATTGCAATGGCAGCCAGTTATCAGTGCACCTCACACTCTAAAAATACCCTCCAGATGACATCCTTTTGTGCCCCTACCAACGCCCCCTTTCTCCAGCCATCAGCTCTGCTCCACTTACAGTGCAAAATGAATCTCCTTCCTGGCTCGGCAGTCATCTGCTCTCCTCTGTTCGACTTAATGTGGCAGTGAGGAAAATCAGTGGTAGACCCCGGAGTAGTGCTGTGTTGTTTTCTCACACACGATTATGTTGCTCGGTTTGCTGAAGCAGGAACGTTGTGGCGTTTTTTGTACATGTTTTTGTACCGATGATTGATGTATGATGTATGGTGAGTTATATTGAATCAGTTCTAACACTTGAATTCAGTGTCACTATCCATTGAGTGGCTTTAATTTTTTTTTAAAAATTAAAAAGCAAGTCTTTTGAGCCACTGTTTGGTTTGTCCTTTCTGGACTACTGTAGAGACATGGTGGCACAACATCCATGACTGATGAAAACACACTAATGAATGCTATCTACTTCACTTCTGTCAGTACAGGCCCCTCAAAGTCCCACACACTGGTCCTTTAATTTGCTGTTGATTAAAGTGTTGATGGCTCGCCAGTGGCTGGTTGTTGCCATGGTTACTGCTGTGGTAGTGCAGCTCATCGTAGATACTAGTATCAGAGACTGTCGATACACAACTTTAAGCTTCTGTGATCTTTATTTCTTTTTATTATTATTAACAAGGAGGTCACATGACTAGCCTATACTTGTGACTAAAAGGTGATGTGATCAGTTCACCTCCAAGACACCTACTGCACTTTGCAGCACAGTTCAACCGTCTTTGCTTCAGCTCATTGATAGGCTACTGGTCCAATCCCACTGCTCTCATCACCCTTCCTTGCAAAAATGTTTTTGCATTTGCATATAATATTAAATGTATTTTCAGGATGCAGAAAGTTAGCGGAGACCAAACCAGAGCAAGAGAACATTTAAAGTTTAAAATCCAGAAATAAAGAGATCCCCTCTTCTTGGACGGCTCAAAGTTAAATAATACAGAAAAACAGCAGTAATCAAACATAATTACTCTGAAATAGGTCCTGTATTAACATAGCAAATCCATCACAAGATGTTCAATGAAACAAGTCCAAGAAATGAGTCCAGAGAATGAGTCCAATGGAACATTTCCACTTTATACGTCCATGTGAGTTCTACTTTGGTGTGTCGCCATAATTGGGATCATGTACAGACACAGACTAATTACTTCCAAATCAAATCCATTAGAGTGATTATTGTAGCAGCACACAGAGCAGCGAGTTTCCCTGAAGCAGTAGAGATCCAGAAGGAGAAGAAGAGAAAAAAAAACTCGGCTCCATTGTTGCACCTCTTGCCACACATCATTGCAGTCGCAGCAGGTGTTTTACATCAGCTTTAAATGACTGTGGCCTCAACTGCAATGTGCAAGAAAGTTTCGGTGCAAAGAGAGCGCAGAGGCAGCAGCAGCAGCTTGTGCTCCCTAAACTCAGTGCTGATTTGCATTTAAAGCACATTTTGAGTGTCTCGCACGTGTGAAGCTATTTACAGTGGATTGACTTGTGTGTGGTCTTCTACCTTTAAACCTCATGGGGATGAGCACAGAGACACTGTGCGCACTAAATTATACGTAGCTCTTGAAATATCATGAGGAAAATGTGACAGCTTGTGCGTGTGTGTGAGGAGTTTGAGCTACAGGAGGGTAAACACAGCTGGTGTGACCCCTTCCCTGTGGGAAACGCATGGATGTTGAATCATTTAACTTTATATCCTCAACAATCGGTTCATCTTTAAGACACAAGAGAAACTGAGCTGACAGCAAAAGTGTTTGCTTTTGCAATTTTACTTGATGTAAAATGTTTCTGTCACCTCGCGGGACTTATACCTGCACGGTCCATAAGTGCCAGCAGGTGTTATTCATGTTTTTTTCTGACTACCATCATACTTTTCATCCTCATTCAAGGTTTTCTTCATCACCACAGCTTGGAAACTGCAGCTGTCACTCTCAACTGTAGCTCTTAGCATGTATGAAGGTCACCGGTGGGCGCTGCTCCCGTGCTCTCCGTATTGTCACACGGCTCTCAGAGCTTGTTAGGATCCACGTGAGACCCGATGGGCTCCAGTAATTTCAAGGTTTCTAGAGTGATGAGTGAGAAGTGGCACAGCGTGGGAGTGAGGAGGTAGAGCATGTACTCCAATCACAGCTAAGCCTCTCAAACTGAGGCTGCACTACACAACAGTTTACAATCAGTGTCTCTGGGTTTTGCACTTCTCTCTTCCCCCTCCCCAAAAAAGGAAAAAAAAAAAAGTAACCCTTTCATTTATAGGCCGCTAATTATGTGATAATGTCATGAAATAACAATTAATTGCGTAGTAATGTCAAGAAATACCCTAGAAATAAAATTTCATATCAGATAGAGCCAAGAAAAAACAATTGATTCCATAGAAATATCGGTCAATTGAAAGGACTTGGTGGAAATTTATGAAATTAACCGTTATTTCTAGGTTACCAAAAAATTTCAATCCAATAAAAATATAGTATATTTCAGGCAAATGAACCAAATCCTACAAAGTGAAATGCTGGGTCCAGGTGGGAGGGGCTTGGTGACTGCTTTGTTGTGACATCACAAAGTTATATAAATCCTGACAGCTGATTTTAAGGCTCAGTTTTTGAACCCTTCTCTCTTTGAACTGACGCTTTGATACTTTCACAGTATTGATGTAGACATGAAAAAAAAAGTCATTTTATACTCTATACACATAATGGGACCTTTAAGTGTGCAGGTATTTGTTTAAACACATACAAACGTACAATTTACCCTGTTTGTTCTCATTCCCTCTTTAAAATGGCATTGTGTCAGCAGAATCAGGGGGATGAGCTGATGCTGATTTTCCCAGGAGACCAATGAAGATGACCAGACATACCTGAGAGCTACGTAAGCTTAACATGGCAATTACAACTAAATACCAGCTGCTCGAGGATCCCCATCAACATCTGGAGCCACTGGAGCGGTCTTAATTACCTGTGAGATTTCATATTTTGCCTTGTGTCCTCTCATACATCTTACTTATTCTCACCACGAGGACTTCCTGTGGTTCAGACTCTCCAGAGGGAGTTGTTGCCAACTGCTCGCAGATTACAAGCTTCAGGGAGCATGGTTACACTCCAGCTGTTGCTGTAACACACAACATTACAACAACAACAACACTCTTTTTTCACCATGGATAACTAAATTTCATATTAATTAGGCGACAAAATGTCTTGTAAACGCAACCACATGCTGATTAATGCAGTTTTAATTTGTAGTTAAATTATCTGGGATTTTTTTTGGATGAAATCAGGGCGACTGTGACTCTGCTTTCCACCTTAAAGTCAACAAATTAAAATTTATGAATATTTATCCATTATGTAGAATTAAATTGAATTTTTAAATGTCTTTAAAATGTATTATAGCATAAAAAAACTTTCCAAAAGTTCCACATAATGAGTAATCAGTCATTCTTCTCCCTTCAGCTCTATCCACAGTGCCATTAGGGAGCTGTGTGTGAAAGGGGAGCTGGGTGCGTTTTATTGCTTTCTATCAAATTCCCCTCTTTATGCATCATTCTATTATGAGTTTTTCTCTTCGGTGTAAAATCAAAACTACAGTAATTGCCTTTGTTACAGAAACAACACCTCCTGCTTCTCTCATAAAAAACTATAAATCACTCTGCAACCCGAAACCACATTAGGGATTCTTCAGCGTAATGCCTTTTCTCATTTGTGAAGTGAAGTCGCAGTACAAACAGTATCCTCGGTTTTGAGCTCAGCCGCCTGCAGAAGTGTCAAAGTGTCGAGCGACTGAACCCTCTGGCCACTGATTAATGAGCCTCTCTCTCCTCCCACAGCCTGCAGCCTCTTAAAGGTGCCACTGAGCTCTCATTTGTTTTCACGTCTCTGTCACCTGCAGGGATGATGTCGGGTTCAGATGCGTTGCACGCTGAATGATAAATGGTTCGTTTCCTGATAATTAAGCCTCTTGGACAGCAGATAGGAGGTGCTAATTAACACTAACACTTCAGAATTGAGAATTCATCAATGACAACTTGGTTGTTTCTTTAAAAAAAATGCTTTAAAATGCCATAATTGTTCACACTGGTCTCTTGAATTGTTGATAACTGGTTGGTAACTATCAGTGCAGGCAGGTTCAAACATAAAAAATCAGCTTTGTAAATGTTTTAGTAGGAGGAAAAATACTCATTGGGAATATACGAGATAGGCCTATAGACACAGTGAGTAACAATGAACTCTAACCCTCCAGGACTTGCTGTCCTGCAGTGATGCATTGCTATCCATTTGTCTCCAGTGGATGCTTGTGGACAGTAAAAACCAGTTCCTAAATGTGATGTACGACCATAAATTCAGGAGCTAAAGAACCGTACGAAATGGTGGATGCTTCGGTGCAGTGTGTGATATCTTGTGAAAATGAATTTATGGGTTTGCTGTAAGCCACCCAAGAAGAGACAGGGAATCCATCACCCTGGGGGGAAGAAAATAGTATTTTACCAACTCTCTAACATAATTTCGGCAACAGTGAGATTAGCTGAGAACGCCCTCAGGTCAGTGTTACAGCTGAGCATACTCTGTGCTTAATTTGGTTTCTTTAATAGCTTTAATCTCACTGGGAACCCAAGTGGTGTTGGATCCATCTGGAAAAGTTACACACAGTTGTTAGTTTATGATGTATGTCTCTTTTACATGTGTGTTTTTCCATGCCTGCCTGTGTGCATTTTACCAACTTGATATTGTTAGACATGAGTGAGTGGATGCTGTTTGCTCATCTGTGCATCCGAGTGCAGTGAGTGATTTTACCGCAGTGCTGTCACAGGTTTATGGGGTGTAAAGAGGCAGCGTCCTTCTGTGGTGTTCAAGGGAAAGGGAAGATAAAGGAGGGGTGATGCACTGAGTGACATAAGAGGAGGAAGTGTTGTTAATAAAAAAAAAAGAAAAGAAAAATCGGGGTCAGTCGGACAGTGTGTCACTGGGCCGTGGAGCAGGAGTTATTCTGCTGAGCTCAGCTGACATCCTGACGCCTTGACTCATCGCGGAGGCAGCAGCAGCAGCAGCAGCGTCAGTTTTCAGATTTAAGAGACTTAATCTTTATTGGCACTTCATGACTTCCACTAAGACTGTGAAGGGCATAAATTATCACTTCAAAAGTAATTGAATGTGTCTGTGCCTCAAGATGAACTCGCTCAGGGCTCTGAACTTTTATTCCATTTTATTTGACTGGCCATCAAAGGGCCCGAATCATCTGTGATCCCGTGCTTTGTATGCAGCGTTAGACTCCAGATAACATTTCCCATTTATTTTTTAGTTTTCAGACTTTTTAGATGAAACCTCGTGTGTGCGTGTGTCTCTGAAGGGCCCATGCGGTGTTGGAAAAACATTTTTACAGAAACGCAGAGGAAATGAGGTCAGTGATTTTCAAATGATAATGACTTCCTCTGCTTTTATTCGCGTCGACATGTAGAGCAACTGCGCTACACAAACAAACAACAACAACATGAATCTGCAGTGGTGTCCATTCGCTTGGTACAAAGCAGACAAGTGCATTTCTTTGCATATTGTGTTTGGTATTTGCAAAGCAGCGGTGTCGGGTTCTCTGGAGTTTTTGCACGCTGTTAGATTAGTTCAGGGAGCGCTCAGCGTGCAGCCTGGGATGCCTCTTTATGAGCTTCTGTAAATGTGTCAGGCAGCATCAGGGGAAAGCCAACTCCTCTGGTCCCTGTAATTGGATTTACATGTGTGGAAGAAGGCCTGGATTCATTTGGAACAAAAGACTTTTTTTTCTGCTCATCCTACATGGTCCATCCTATTGTTCAACATTTTTTCAATTCCCTCACTGCTGGAACAAAACCAAAAGTGCAGACAAGAATCAGCTTGTTGGTTGTCATAAACAGGTTAAAAATAGGACGGTGTGGTGTGAAGGGAAAACAACACATAGCTACTACTGTGTGCAGTCCTCTGCAATCTAAACAACCAAGATGAATATCGGAGAAGATGGCATTGACATTTTTCAAGAATTAATGTTCAGACACTCACCGCCCACATCATGTTTATATTCTAAAGAAAGAGAGAAAGAAAGAAAGAGCCTGTCACTGGATCACCATGCAGCGAAATGTTCGACAACACTGTCACATTGTTGGCTCAGAGCTCCTGCACATAACTTTAGAGTTAAACATAGTGTATACACTTATTTTTAATTTCAGACTGTTTACATCCACATCAGGCAGGAAGTGGGAGGCAAAGTTTTATTTGTTGGCTATTGTTAGTTTATCTTAACAAACTAGTTATTTACCCAAACCTTCTCTTTTTGTTTTCCATTGTTTACAGTGCCAATTATGGAGACAGAAGAAACATGGCCTAAGGTCGTTGGTACCAGCAGACTTCTCTATAAAATGTCAGGCATATCATCATCAGGCATCCGCATCCCTCTTTTTTTCATCTAAATTTCAGCCTCAAAGTAACTTTTTTATGTCAAAATCATTGTTTTGGGCTGCAGACCAGTAATAATAAAGATAATCAAACATTTAAAGGATCTATGGCTCTGCTTCTCTCTGACCGCAATGTAGCAGGAAATTAGTTTTATTTTGAGGCTGTATTTCTGCTTCATTTCCTCTCACTCGGCAATATTGCAAAAAGAAAAATAAAGTTTGTAATCGCATGAAGAGGCCGAACACCAAGTCGCCCTCAACTTTGCCCACAGTGAAACCATCCAGTGAACATCCACCCAGTCTGTGTATTTTAGGGATGATTTCAACAGCCAATTTGTCCTTTGTGTTAATTTGTGCATGATTCACTCTCATCTGGATTTTAAGGAACATGCCTTCAACCAGACATTAGTAGAAAATGCATTAACACTAAGAGCTCTGATGGGGCCATTAAGATTCACACATTCACATTAATGTTGACACTGTGCCTTGCAGAACTGAAGGTGAAGACAAGAGGTGTTGAACATGCATAGCATTCAAAACGACTGAACTAATAGCATGGTGCCTACTTATCTTTTTTTTTGTATAAGGATTGACTAACTCAGTTTCCATCAAAATAAAATCATAGAGATATGTTGTATTTGTGGCTAGGAAAGGTGTATCCAATGCTTATGTGTTTTAAATAAAGTTGATTTAAAACTCCCAGGTGAGTTATGACGAGTCACGCATTGCGCCTGCGTCATACAGTATGGCGCGTGAGGAGGCACGGGAAGCATGTAAACAACTAAAAACAAACAAACTACACCGATTTATCAACTCTGGACAAGATCTACAGTAAGTCTGAGAAGATTGAGACGGAATATTGTTATTAATTTACCGCAACTTAAGTAGCTACGTGACGTTTGAGCCGTAGCGGGCGAGAGAAAGAGAGCCGGCGACCGGAGCTAGCTAGGAGTTAACTTAGCAGTGCAGCTGTGTAATAGTGACTGCAGCTGTATATGTGTAAATAAATACAGTCTATGCCTATGACTCTTAAAGACCACCGCAGTGAAAGGATGTTCGACAGAAATTTGCAAGTCACTCCAACATTTCATGTGCAGTGCACCTGTATTGCAGGCTTTACAGTAAACACACAAAGAAAACAGCATGAACCGACTTCCTGTTTTCAAAATAAAAATGTGGGATATTTAAAGCAGCGACACCATGTTTAAAGCTATTGGGAAGCTATTGAGCTAAATATTAAGATGTAAAAATTAATAAAATATATTTAGAGATTTAAAATGTAAACAACAAGCGGTGTATCTCATGCAGTCAGTATTTTGAGTCACATGACATGGAAGCTATTGAGCTGAAATGCTAATAGGCTATTTGCATGTAATCATCACTGGAGTTTTTACTCACAGGTATATTTTGAGAATCAACATCGAGGTGATTTTTCCTCACGATGTGTCACATTTGATAGGCTATATTTTGTGTCAGTTCAGGAAAAATAATCCTAAATCTTTTCCTCAGCCAGGGAGGAGAAAGGTGAAGAAGATAGATATCCAAAGATGCAGGAGCGAGACAAGAAGAAACAACATCATGGACAGGACCAGAATCCCAAAGAGATTTGCTGCTACTCCTGTCATGAAAGGTACGTCTCAGTCTGGTCCATATTTTTGACACTAGTGAAGTGCACTGTTGTTTTTTCTCCTTTGGCTGTAAAAATTGTAGTTTTGAAAACCCGCGAATTTCACTTTATTTCTGCATTGCTGCCCTCACCCACCTGCTCTGCATCAAAGGTAGACAACCTATATCCTCATAACAACTGAAAATACTGTAATTTTCAGACTTTCTGCCATCTTTCATCTCTGCTAACTCTGCTATGCTTTCCCTTTGTCACTTATTTCCTTCTTCCTTCTTTGACATATCCTTTTTTTGACTGAATGAGTGCACACGTTGCTGGGCTGCCATTCATGTGTCTGTTTTGGGTCTATGATTGTTCATTATTGATGCATGTGTACACCAGCACAAAGACTCAACTGGCCCTCCACTTTATTGATTTGAGTGCGTTGCTGCTCCTGCAGTCTGGCAGGCGAGCTTATTTGATTGGCCAGACATTTGTATCTGAAATTGAATTTGGGGATGATGATGTCTCCCAGTACCTGCAGTGACTCAGACTTCAAAGTTCATATGCAGGAGTAATCAGTGTGGGAAATTAAATTTACATTTTATTTCATTTTCTTTATAAGGACAAGGGGTATTAATTTGTGCCAGTGTGAGCTATAGCTAGTTGGTTCGCCTGCAACCAAGTTGTACAACTACTCACAACTGTATTAGTACAGATGTGATTTGTTTCAATGTGGTTTTATTTCAATGAATAATCATTGCAAATCACTACAAAGTAACTCGCTCTCTTCATCCCATCATCCTGATGAAGGTGCTGCCCTTTTTCTGACAATGTCCACAGGGCAGTGACTGGTATAATGAGTTAGAAACACAACCATGACACAATGGTAATGTTACAAGGTCTGGTAAAAGGATAGGCATAATAATGGAGGGGGTTGGAGACTGAGTTGGGGTTGGAGTTGGGGTGGGGGCTAAGCCCAGAGCAGGAGGGGTAGGAGGTGATGTATGAGTGCAGACCTGAGCCAGTTTGTTTGCTCCCGGGACTGAACCAGGTTTGGTTTGCAGTGTTTTTACTGCCAGTATTTTAATTGAGCCTACAAATCATGTGGTGGAGTCTAAATTCATCAAGTGAAGACTTCTCTCCCACAACAGTAATTGGTTTTCAAACTAGTTGGACCAATGTATTATACAGCACTCTCCATCACTAATATAAACACAGCAAATGCGCAATGCCTTTTGGAAGAGAGATGTTTTTCCTTTAACTTCTCACCTCTCTGTATCATATTTAGCAGCGAGACCCAATCTACATCAAGTGCAGACGCAACAATTTACGTTGTTTATTCCCTGCAGGCCTGTGTTGCAAAAAATACCATCAATCCTGCTCTTGTTCGTCCAGAAACAGAGAGATACTTCTTATATAAGGTGAATTTCCTTGTGTCTAAGAATGCCCGATGCCCATGTAAGTACAATCGTTCATGACTCAGTGACAGATGATGCTCTCACAAACCGATGCTGGTGTCTGAGAGGCAGGAAGGATTGTCGGAAGTAGTGGGAGGACAGGACCGGCAAGTGTGAGGAAGCAGTCTGAATAGCGAGAGGTGGGAAGCATACAACGGCATATCATTCACGGACAGACACCCACGCAGACACACACTCATCAAAACCCCTTCAAAATATATTTACGTAACAAGCCTCCTGCCCTTAGCAAAGTACATGAGTAAATCCTATTCCTTTTATAAAAATAGTCCTTTGGAACAGACCCCTGATTCGGATGTGACGTAAAAGATTTCTCTTTTCACATTATATATCAGTATGTTGAACGTTAACACTGCTGTCAAGATGCCAAATGCATTGTGCAGTAGAGCTGGCAGTCACTTCAAGTAATTTGTTGATTTATGAAGGTGCCTCATTGAACTAACAAAGATACAGTCTGTGTTTTTTAGAGCAGAGGGTTGGACCTCTTCCTGTGCCTGAAACACGTCCACCCACGCTTTCAGCCAATGGCTTGGGGGAAGAAAATTGCACATTTGTGCTTCTTCGCAGAAAATCCGAAAATTAAGACTTTAATGCTCTGAAATGAGGCAGCCAGCCTCACCGTTAATCATGAGCTTATATCAAAAGATTCTGAAATCATTTATGAAAACCAAAACTGGCAAAAATTACCAGGACTTTCCACTTCCACCCGCTGTTTCATTATATATTCTCATTGTGCATTATTTAAGTAGATGGCATACAAGAAACTAAAATACTTTTCTATTGTGCACCATAATCAAGTACAGTCTCCAGGGCTGTTGTAACACCATCCATGTCTTTACGGTGCCACACTGTAAAAACTGTTTATTGGTTTTGTGGATTTTATCAGTCTTGTCTTCTTTCTTTTTTTTTATTTTGGGCTTAAGAGAATATTTTAAAGTTTGCCAGAGAAGGCTCTGTGATCTATTAAACGTTTCCCTTAGGGGATAGTAGAGTGTAATGTCTTACTCCTTTACTCAACAATAATGTTTTATTAATGATGTAAAAGTTGTAGCTTGTTGTGACCAAACTCTACCACGTGCGACTGATAGATTCAGATATCACACCATCATCCAAAAACATTATCACTTATTTTTATCAGGATACAGTTTTGTGACCGTCTCTGCTGTAATCATAATAATTCAGCAGAGTAAACCAAACTCTTAATCTTCACTCTGAATGCAACTAAAGTCCTCAGTCCTTCAACACCGTCAGGAAATGTCCCAACTGGTTGAGCCAAATCTAACACGAGGCTGCCACAGTCTGTTGTTGGATTTATTTTCTCTTTTTTCCATCTTTGCTGCAATCTGTTGCAATACCAGTTCATCAGAGACAAACCCAACTGTAAAATTTTCATGTAGCATCAGAAAGCCGTGATGGACTGTTGTCAGAGTAGCTTTTTCTGATTCACTTTGCTCTTTGTTGCACTTGAAAAGACTGTATTCGTCCCACTTTAGTACTATTAAACTCAATGTAGACAGATGGAAGTTGGGAAAGATCACATAAAATATCAGTATGAGATAACAATGTCATCACTGTGGTGTGATTGATGGTGTCAGATAGGATGGTTTGAGTATTTTAGAAACGCTAAGATCTCTGCGCTAGAGGAAGTCACAGGTGAATGGATTGGTTGGAGCCTTTAGGATGATTGGCTTTAACAGAAAAGGGACCATGTTGGGATCCACTCCTTTGAGCCAAGAACAGAAATGTGAGGCTCCAATGGACACAGACCATAGCTTGGTCTGATGAATCTTGGATTTCAGCTCAGGATCGCAGATGGTAGGCTCAGAGTTTGGCATCAGCATCATGAATCCATGAACCCTATATGAGCCTTGTGCACAGACCAGGCTGCTGGTGGTATAATGGCATGGGGGATGTTTTCTTGTACCCCTTCCCACTAGCCAATCCTGGTTTCAGTGCCATGGTCTCAGTATTGTTATTGACCCTGTGCATCTCCTTCATGGCCACAGTTAATTTATTGTTTTGAAATCTCTACTTCCATCCAGACAATGCGATCATTTTTCCTGAACAAAGGGAATACCTTTGAGATGTGAATGGGATGAGGCCCATATGGTGTTCCTAATCCAATCATGTAGCTTTCAGGTATACAGTGTCAAGAGATTCATGTACACATCTATAAACGTAATCACTGACTCATAAAATCAGTGCTTCCTTAATGTTTCTGTCTTAATAAGGACAAGACAATGAATTAAAATAGAAATGACATAAACAAAGTGATGAGATTGTACTGCAAGTATACAGCAAGCTGTTGGTCTACTTGTAGTGTGACACAGATAACAGCGGACCAAGTGAAATATGAATGAGATGAATGAACGAAAAGCGTGCCATGCCATCAGAGCTATACTGTATAAACATGGTCTTTCTTGTTTTTCAGTGTCTCTCTGTAGTACAGTGTGACGTCTAATATTAGTACAGTGGACGCACCTACTGTACGATGGCATTTTAAATGTTTCAGTGTTGTAGTTTTTAGTGCATTAGTGAGGTCTTCCAATAAACTCTGCTGCCTTTGGCCCATTTTTACGCTGCTATTCTTGAACAAGAGAAAGGCCCAGGAAAAGCACCTTGTTTTTATAAAGGTAAAGTGGACCACTGTGCATCTCAGTGTGTAAGGAAAGTATTTTTGAGGTGGGTCCTATACTACTTCCACATCACTAAGGATTTACAAGTCACAGATTTAGAAAAGACATTCACTTGGATAAATTCTTACCAAACTCAGCAGTGGCCCACGTGTAGAGCCAAAGGAGGCCCACAGTAATGTCTGGACACCGTCCACCTCTCCTTCTGCAGTGGGATTGGTTTTAATGCTCCTGGTTTTTGAACCAGAAGCATGGACAGACTCACCAGGGCCACTAGGAGCTTCTCTCTGAGCACTTTTCTGTCTTCACTTTGAGTCTTGGACTTCAAAACGCGTGGAGCATCATGAGGATTGAACTCTTAACTCTTGAACTTCTTAGAGCCTCACTGCAGCTCCTACTGATTGAACCCAAGACCTCAAACCTCCAGAGTAGTAGACCTAGTTCCTGAGCTATTTGAACACATACTTTTAAGGCTTTCTCAAAACTTTGCCTTATAGGAATCAAACCCACAACTCTAAAGCTACCACCACTCCCCTAGCCGTCTCCCCAGCCACATTTATTCTCTTTCTTAGAGACTTTGAGTCTTTTATGTGAATGCGTGTTTTACAGTATAATAGATATCTTGTTTTAAAATGACCTTTTCAATAGTCATTTTTCATAATGTAATCCTTTGCAACAAACTGCAGTATTTTCATCTTTCCTATACCCTATGTCTTTAGGTTTAGGTATGTAGGAGGTTCTGTGTTTGAAGTCGTGTCTTTAGCCAACAGAAGCAAACTGGTTACATTTCCATCTGATTATTTATTTCATAACACCTTTGGGATTTCATATCCTTATTTATCTGGAAAGGCCAATGCCCACACCTGACCGTTGCCTTTCTGAAGTCCTTTATTGCTGCTGGAGGTGGTGTTGACCGCTGCGCCTCTTATTGCTCCCCAGGGGGCTTCTGCTGCTGAGATGGAGGGGGTGGTGGCACCAATGAGCAAACCAGTAGATCAATGGTCACCAGGCCAACCTCTCTGTCCTCATCCAGTGCCTGTTGGAGGTCAACTGTCAATGGCAGAGATTTACACGGAGGCCTGTGGTTGGCTGGGTATGAGAGACATTTAATGGAGTGTGGAAAGCAGGAAACAAAGAAACACAGGAAAGGGAGAATTGACAGAAAATAAATAGGAGAATTGACAGAAAATAAATTTGATTTGATTTGATTTGATTGATTTGATTGATTGATCTTAGACAGCTAATATCATACCATATTTGTTATTATTTTGTATTTGTAGTGGTTTTAGCAGGCAGTTTTTAACCAGGGTCTCCATCTTTTTCTCTAATTTTTCATTTGTGAATTTGCTTTTAGCTTCCATTGAACTATTATTTTGAGCACAAACATTTAGACTCTAGATTTGACAGACAAAATAACAGGTATTCTGCACAAAGCAAAGCTGTCACCTTTATAATACTGAACAATGCAAACACTGAAGTATCTAAAAACATAGGTATCAGTGTGCAGATATAGCTTCACAGAGCTACTGCCATTTGTTTTATTTTGGCATTCGGTGAGAATGTGATAGCAAAGTCAATTTTGCAACATATCTTAAATCGATTTTGAGCCTATAGCCGTCTCCCACTATTGGAGCTATATCCATCAGTGGCTTCATAGCCATCAAAGCCTGTAGAAGCTGAACCAGAATGAGAGGATCTGACCCATGATTTTATCTCATACTGTTGTGTCGATCCTGTTCCCAGCACAACCTTGACTACAGAATTTTTGCAAAACTTTACTTACATAGTTCAGAGTTTATATATCTCTGTCCAATAACTTTTACCCAAACAGTAAAACTGCCTCCTCCATCACTCCGATATTTGAAACAACATCCCAAGTTTTATGAGTTCTAGTCCCTGAGGTTTTACAGAGAGGAGTTATATTTCACTGGCAGATGTGAAGGTCTCTTCATATTTGATAAAGGTGTCTAATGGTTTAAATCTCTGGCTGTGGCAGAGGGGACAAACCTCTCCTTCATTTTCCACAGCTCCCAATGGAGTTCCCATGCTCTGTGTCCACTGATGGAAACCACCATCAAAGTTTCATTGCGACAGAATTTATTTTTTCTCCTTTCGTATCTTTTTTTAAACACGGCCTGTAAAAGCAGCATGCTCTACCTCCTCTGGTTACCTGCCGTATTCATGAAGAATAATAAACACAGGCACTGGCTGTTGTGTCACATGATCTCTCTCTTTTTTTTCTATTCTTGTGCTCCATTTTTCTGTACCTGTTCTGTTTTCACTATATTGGAGGTAAACAAAGGCGTCCTCGGGCTCGTAACAAAGCCGGCAGTAACAAGAGCTGATTCCATTAGGCAGGGAGCCCCCGCTGGCTGCCGGGTGGGGGTTGGGAGAGGGACTGAATGTATGGATCGACAAAATTGGAAGGAGGCAACAAGCGGGGAAACAATACAGGCTGCTATCCATGTGGGAAACCAGACACCATAACTCTTAACTATCGTGACATATTTGGGTTATTCAAAGTATTTAGTAGGAGTCATTCCTCGAGGGCGAAGAGGACAATCAATGTGAACAACTGTAACAATCGAGCCTTGCTGAACTGCAGCTGTGTTATTCAAATAAATGATCCCCGAAGACACATCGATTTCTTCGCGGCTCAACTAATTCAGAACTACTTGTCACATATTTCAGCCCAGAGCAGCACTTGGAATTGAATGATCGCATATTTAAAGACGCTGAACAGAATCAATATTTTCCGTTCTGTGCTCGATTCCTCAGGTTGCTGTGGGTCGGGAGAACATTGTAAGAGTCCCCGTGCAACAGGAGAACCGGGTTTAGTAGCAAATCCCCAACCCATTCTGGAAAAAAAAAAAATCATTAGGCTATTAATTGCAGCATAGATTCCCTGCAGAGCCTGGACGGTGTGCACGGGAGACATGGAGAGCGTTGCTGCACGTGCCGACCTTTCCCCGCTCACATGTCTCTTCAGGCAGCCTACGCATACTGTAAAATGACGATTGCACTTTCTCTCTGCTGTTGCTCTGCATTAGTGATGCTGCAGCAGTGGGCTGTCGATTGCCAGCTTTGTGGAAGTTCACAATAACTCCGACCTTGGCCCCTCTCACATGAAAGTTGCACAAGCAGGCAGAGAGAGAAATAACAATCCAGCACACAATGGAGCACTTCAATGTATTTCAGACGCAGTTTCAGCTGCTTTGGGCTTTTGTATTTTCACTGACAGCATAGCACCGAGGGGCAAAGTGCCAATTCAAATGAGTGGCTAAGAAACACATCATTATGGGGTTCCTCTCTTGCTGATTCCCTGCACAAAACTGCAATATTTTAAATTTTCTTCAACATTCAGAGGATCAGTCATGCCCTGATTGTCTGCTTGCTGTAGGTCTTGACAGTTCCCCTTATAAAGTTGTTTTAGCATTCTTCAAAAGAACAGACAAATGCATGCACATTGAAATGTCTGCTCTTCTTTGTGATGTTTGCCAAGTTTTCTGAACTAACACGGCTCCAAAATGTTACCATGTTCTCTTTACCTCGGGGTCAGATGAGTGGCCTAATGCACAATGTTCATTTGCATTTTTTAGCCATTTTATATTCATTCTCCTTCCCTTCCTACTTTATCTTAAGAATACATTGATGATCTTAAAATTAGACAAAATATTAGACTCAACAGAAGCACAGGAAAAAAACCTCCCAGTGTTATGTTCACTTTCATTAATTCTGGAGCATAATGAATTTATCAGTTTCTCCCCGAAGGCTTAATTTGCCAATATTGCATCAAGAAAATGCATTTTTCAGGCCACTGTGAAGGACACAGATGGTACTGAATCCATAAACATGAGTTCATCTGAGGTAGCGGAGGGTGATGAACTGCGCTGAGATGTCAAGAAGTCAGCGCAGTGACATTGGACTTTTGTCATCTAAGGTGCCCGTTCAGCTCCAGAGAGCCATAATAGCAGATGGTTATTAAGTAAGAACTGTTGCATAAGGAAAGGTTAATGGTGAATGTGCAAGTGATCTTTAGGAACAGCATATTCATAAGTTTGATTCAGTAGTTTCTGAAGGTTGGGTGAACTTTGCAAAGTGCAGATTAACTCTTATCTTCCCAGTATTTGATTCTGTGTTGGATGATGCTGCATGTCACAGTTTAAATCCAATGCCATTGCCCAGACAGGGAGTCGTTTGTCATATATGCATGTGTTAGTTGGTTTTCCATAAGTCCAACTTTCATTCAGGACACTGGACTTTACCCTGTGACAGAACCGCAGTAATATTTCTGTTATTAAATTATTATAATACATAATATATTATATTATTTAAGCATCCATGTCTAAGTTTTTCTCTTGCTACCAAACCAGTGTTAGAATTAATAGCTGTTTACTGACTAGTCTGGAGCAAACACCGAAAGTTAAGCATCAACCCATCATTTCTTTATTGAAGTTAGCACGCTAACCAGCCCCAGCCTATCTCGTCACTTTACAACAGAGACTCCATGTAGCTTCTAACCTTCCCTGGAGACGAAGCACACATTATTCAAGACATAAAATGTCCAAAGCTCTTGTGAAACAATGATCACTACCGCCCAATCTTCTGCAAGAGCGTTTTGAGGCAGTTTTAGTTTCTTAAGACAAAACTGGATAAGAAACTATATATTTAGCCATTGTTTTAACAGCATTGCATTGCGATAGAGGTAAACTAGTATTGAAGCAGAAATTATATGTCGCCTAACATTTAAAAGACAAGACATTAAGCCTCATTTTGAGCTAAATGTCTAGACACCTGCCAACTAACACTTGTCTTTACAAGCACACAGCTGACAGCTCTCATTTACTATATTTAGAATAAAACGATGTCAATTCTGCTTCTTTATCTTTAACTCTAACAAAAGTAACTTCAAAGGGAGACTAAGTTTGTTTCTCTGTCATTTTTGGACTCAGTCTAACCATCCACATGCCCAAATTACAGTAACTTCATTCTTTTAAGAGTTAAAAATAACCCTCTCCTCAGCCACAGCTTACAAAACAAAACAAAAACTCCATCCACTTCCATTCTTTCTATTCTCGACAGTATCATGACTGCGTCCCATAGAGATTCCTATCCAGCCGGGTCTGTGTACGTAAGGCTCCTGCAGTCTGTGAGCTTCTTTACACAGATGGCTTGATGCCTCTGAGGCTGCAGAGGGAGTGTGAGCTGAGAAGAGTTAATAGACTCAGTGCAAACTTACAAAGGAGACTTCATCTCCTATCGATGGAAGGGTAGACTCCAATAGATTATACAAGCCCTAAGCAGGATGATTGAGCTGTTCTAATACTGCTTTAAAGACCAGTTTGACTTGTGAAGAGCAGACCTGCCTGCAAATTTAAAACTAAGATGTAGTGCAGAGTAATTTGTTTCCTGCATGTGATTTCCTGTTATTTGATGTTAAGACCAGGGCACAATACAAAGGAAGGTAATTCAGAAGTGTGAAGTAGTTTTATTTCAAGGCAGGGACAGATTTGTTTGCCGCTACACAGTAGGCAAACTGAACCAGTCAGTAAAAGCTGCCATGCACAGCACGCCTGCTATTGAGGGTTTGTGCAGTGGATTGCAGTAATCTGACACCCTGTATTCAAAGAGCCTGGAGTAATAATTGTTAATCTTGGCTTTTCCACAACAAATCTACAGAAGCAAAAGTGTAAGCAATGTTTATATCTGCTCCAACTTAAACTGTGAACCATTACCATATCCAGATAACGTGCCAAGGCTAAGCTAAGTGCTGCCTTAAAGTTTAAAACTGTGCTCTTGGCTGCTGTTGCATTGGCACAAACCAGTTAAAGGCACAGCTACTTCCATTTGTCCTGATGGTACCTCTTCTCTAATGCTGCTGCACATCAGGTCAGCGAAAACAGGCGCTTCATTGCCGTCTCGGGAGCGTTCTGGGGTGTGATCACTGAAGGGTAAAAAGAAATCTGTGAAGATTTTCTCTCAGAGCCGCCTGGTGTGTCTGTCTTGGCAGCAGGGAAGAGCTGGCACCGCAACAGATAGAGAGAAGATGAAATGGAGATTCAGCGGGATTGGCCACTCGTCTCCTCTAAGGCAGGAAACAGGAAGATGCAATGTGGCCCCCAAACCGAGGAGATTACACAGAGAACAATGTCATCACAGTGGAGGCGTCGGCGAGCACACGTGAGCCAAAAATAGCTGAAAATGGCTTCTTAAAAACATTTGATTGGAATCAACATCGTATATAATGGAGAAATGGAGCCCTATGAAGATGATTAGGCCTATGGACATATATAGAGTTATTTGGCTGGATGCCAACTATAAATCCACATTATCTTTTCATTATCTTCTTTGAAACAACATTATTCTTCAGATTTCCACTTTAATATGTTTTGTCAGCTGTCAGGACACATTACTGAATGCCAGATTGATTATCTTTAGACGTCCATATTAATGTTCTTCCCATTCTTAAACAGCTTTAGAAAATATGCAAATGTAATCTCATTGAGTGGCCTCACGTTGCCCCCACTGGATCTCAGAAACAGGGGCATCCCGTTAAATGGGATTATTTCATTTAATTTCCCTATCAACAGCTTCACCGAAGACTAAAACTGGGAGCTCACGTTGCCATGGATGTCTCGGAGATGACTGAGGTATTTGGCCATAGAAATGGAGAGGCTCTTTGGATACCAAAGGAAAAACACCTCTTTTCGGTGCAGTGGAAAGTCGCTGCTTTATCTTATCTCACAAGGTGTCAGTTTCCATGTTTTCAATCTCCTCCAGGAGTGATCTTTGCTCCTGCAGCAGCTGAGAGGAGAAGCTTTGCAAATAACAAACAACCTAAATCCTGCCAGTTTCTACTCTGCTGCAGCGATGCAGAGCTGTACGGGGGTTTTATGCAGATCCTTGTTTAAATAATCTAAGACAGTCTTCTTCCCAGTCACTGTCGGCCTTTCTTTTTTTGACTTCAACTCTATTCTAAAAGAAACACTACTGAATTTTTTTTTGCATCAGACTGTTTTTTAATCCTGAAATGATTAATTAGTAGAATATTAAGTCTGTTGGCAGAATATTAATTATGACAGAGTTGACAAACAGTCATTTATCATGCAAACAAACCTAGCATTTTTGGTTCCAGGTTATGATTTGGGTTTTTTTCCCCTTTATTTTATACTACTACAAATGAAATATCCTTGGATTTTGAACTGTTGGTTCTACAAAACGAAGCAATATGAATAATTCATGTGTCTGTGGGCCTGTTTCATTATATTTTTCCAACATTGTATTGACAAAACTGTCAATTGATCAATCAAAACAGTAAAAATGCTAATAAGGAAATGATCAGTGCAACGATCCAAGTCAATTTGCCAATGAGGACTTTGCATAGGACTATATTGTATTTCTATAAATCAAACACACCCACAGTAATCTAGCCCGTGTAAAGCCCTTAGAAAAAGTGTATCAACAATGTGATAATAATAATATTGTAGCCTACCATTTATCTGGCACTTCTATACATGTAGCTCTGTTTAGCCTACTTAATAGCCCATAATAGCTTTGTCTTCTGGTCTATTATGTCTGCACTATCACAGTATATTAACTAGTCTTGCATTGTTTCCTTATAATCCCCTAAACAACTAGTAGGCTGCTTCTACATGTTCAGCAATGTCCACAGTCACAAAGTGTGTGTTGTTATCAAGCTCATTAACGGACCCTGTCTCCGCACTGACAGTTCAATTGTCCAATGGTTGTCAGGAATCCACTGGTTATCCAATGGGAACCGGTCTGTGCTGATGCTGTTTGCTTATTGGCGAGGAGTGCGTCGTATGTGTTAGTCTGCCTCCGCCGCGCTGCTGCCTTTCCTCTGGTCAAGGTTGCTCTTGCAGTGATCAGCAGTGAGCAGGACGCGACTGGAGCCCCGTTTACGCACGAGAGCAGCAGGCTTTAACTTCTCCTGTTTGTGTTTGCCTTTCACGCCTCAGAGGAATCTCTCGCCACACAGCAGCAGCAGCAGTCATGGATGAAATGGAGGAAGAGTTAAAATGCCCTGTTTGCGGCTCTTTTTTCCGAGAGCCCATCATTCTGCCCTGCTCTCACAACATTTGCTTGGCTTGTGCTCGGAATATTCTCGTGCAGACCCCCGATGCTGAGTCCCCACAGAGCAGCCGAGCCTCCGGGTCCGGCGTCTCCGACTATGATTACTTGGATCTGGATAAAATGAGTCTGTACAGCGAAGCGGACAGTGGATACGGTTCCTATGGGGGCTTCGTCAGCGCTCCGACCACCCCTTGCCAAAAGTCTCCAAACGGAGTGCGGGTTTTCCCCCCGACTGTCCCCCAGCCTCCGCCGCAGCAGCACCTGCTGCCGCAGCCCGGCTCTTTACCCCCGATCCCCCGCAACTCCTGCATCACTTGCCCGCAGTGTCACCGCAGTCTCATCCTGGACGACCGGGGTCTCCGCGGATTCCCCAAGAACCGGGTGCTCGAGGGGGTTGTGGACAGGTACCAGCAGAGCAAAGCGGCCGCGCTCAAGTGCCAGCTCTGCGAGAAGAGTCCGAAGGAGGCCACCGTCATGTGCGAGCAGTGCGACGTCTTCTACTGCGACCCGTGCCGCCTACGGTGCCATCCCCCCCGGGGTCCCCTCGCCAAGCATCGCCTGGTGCCTCCGGCGCAGGGCCGGATAAGTCGCCGCGCGAGCCCCCGCAAAATCTCCACATGCACAGAGCACGAACTGGAAAACCTAAGCATGTACTGTGTACAGTGTAAGATGCCTGTATGTTATCAGTGCTTGGAAGAAGGAAAACACGGCACACATGAAGTCAAAGCTTTGGGCGCAATGTGGAAACTGCACAAGGTACGTGCGTAAATGTATCTGCATAAACCTGTGTTTGTTGTCAGTTAATTGCTGTCTCTTTGCGTATTGCGTTTTTTGCAGCGATGATGGTGATGAGTCAGTTCACATAGTGATTCATCATCCTGAGCCGAGCAACAAGTGTGGCCTAAGCCTTGAAAATGATGTTGTGCTATATCTTGTCCGGTCCGTTTAGTATTCTGCGGACACATGCTGAGCTGCAGGTTGCTGATTCCGTCACACTGGATTCAGAAGAAGCCTTGTAACAGGCATTACAATAACTTGGGGGATTTTCCTCCCTGACACACCTCTGGCTCACATATGAGTCCGTGTATATCTCCCAGCTGGGACCTCAGTGCACAGAGATATCAGGAGGAGGCAGCTCTGCTTGTAATTCTGTTCACGAGTGGACATCCAGCAGCAGCTCGGCCTCCTTCATCAGCAGGAAACTGCCTCTGTCACATCTGCTTTTCTCCCTATAAATGATCAACTTAAGTTGGTCAGAGATTTCAGCTCCCCACCATTTGTCTCCTGAGCTTCCAAACAGAGCTTCCCCCACCCCCTCTGTGTTTTAACAGCCCACAGGTGCCCCACAGATCATTAGACACGGCTAATATTGGAGCTATGCTTTAATAAGAGCCAGCAGTGAAGCACAGTTGCAGGCCTGTTAGTGTGGACTGATGCTATTTTGGAAGCTGAGTTGTTGTGGGCAGGGTGAGGCACGGGCCTGCATAGGGCTGGACAGGCAAAGCTCAGTTTATATCTCTGCCTCTGCACCAGCAACAACCCTCAACCTCCACACTCAGGCTTCCAGTGAGGAGTGAGGATGTAGAGCTAACTATAGCTGCTCTCCGATACGCACTCATACACCCACACACACCTGGCGTGGGATGTGTAGTGATGATGGTGTCTCCTGGTTTCCATTAGAAAACCGGGAGAGAGAGAAAAAAAATGCATTGAGAGTTGATGCACATTGCGTAACTGCTTGCTGCCTCCCTCCAGGTGTAGATAAGCTGCCCTCATGAGTTGGTCTCATATGTCTCCAGAGCAGGCATTTTACAGACATCCAGTCCAATCATCTCCCCCAGATGATGGTGCGATAGTGTGTCACCTCAGATGCAGGGGGGCAATTGTAAAACTAATGGAAAAATCAGAGGCAGGTTTGAACATGTCACTCGTATCAAATTGCCTTCACTTTAAAAGTTGCTGACCTTTACTGCGTCTTCGTTCTTGGATCCAAGATGAAGAATGAAAGGGAGAAAAAAACAGCTGAGGGAGTATTATTTTTAGAAACCAATCAATGGTACCAGGGATATTGGTGCCAATACGCAGCCTGTCGCCCTGTTTTTTGGCTTCCATTGGGTCACCTGCTTATTTCTGACCTGTCATCTGAAGCTGCTGCCTACAGAGCTGTGACAGATGGCTCGGAGCTTGGAGCTCAGATCTGGCATCTTTTGAGGATGGGTATCTTTTGAAGCTTCGGGGTGTTCCTCATATGGATCGTCAGGGGAAAAAATGGGACTTCACTCCATATCCTGCAGACATACTGTGGATTCTCGTGGATCAAACGTACTTGTGCATAGTGAATAGTAGGAACTCGTGGACGAAGTTCAAAGTGGTGGCACTGGCTTTTCCTGAAATCGGATTGATTGCTACTCCAGTTTTCTTGCGTATAACTTGCTAACTTGTGAATGTTTGTCCAGTTTTTGGTATCTTTGGTATCTTTTCAAGATCTCTGGATATTTGCAAATTCATGGATTTACTGATTCAAAATGAAGTATGTTGTATTTTATTTACCAGCTCTTTAAACATGCAGGTTAGACCTAGTATGCTGCCACTGTCAAGTGTGTTGTTTTTTCTTGGCCTGTGTTTGTTTAAAGCAGCATGCATTGACTTATTTTGGCAACTTGGGAGCAGGGAAACAGGATGTACATAATTGCATCATTTTATCAAGCTGTTACGGCGAATGTATTAGCAAACTGGTGCCTCTTTACAAACCCTATGGCAGACTTAAAGCAACATTAGCATTCATTTACAGAGAGAACATCTTTGGCCACCAAGTCTCACATTCCTTCTCGCTCTGCTTTGGTTTCCCTCGACTCCTGAGAACATATATCTGGATCTTTAGCTCCTAAATATCTCACCAGAGAGTTGCCCCCTTTGTCTGTCTGTTGGTCGGTGATGTACAGTAGATAGATGCAGCTTGGATGTGGAGGAAGCACTGCGATTGAATCGAAACAGTCGTGGGCCATAAAAAGCAAAACAAATGTGAACTGCTAAAATGTGAATAACAACTGCCAATTTTTAACAATTTTCACATAAAAAAAATCTGATCAAGTATAAATACAAAATACTGGATGGTGCTGCTTTAAAAAGCATCCTGTATTTAATTCACATAGCAAAATTCAGATAAACAAACACACAAACATCTTCCTGTCCTCTTTATACATAAAGTGATCAAAGCTTTTGTCAGTTTGAGCTTTTTTGCTGCATTTTTTAGCATCACTGTCGAACACCACACTGCATTTGAACTTTTAGTGGCACACCTTAAACCCACACCTGCAGCATTTACATTTCTCAGCTACAAAAATTTGGCAGCGTGCTCTCCTACGCTTCTATCACTTAATAAGATCTCGACTGTTTTTCCATTTGGGATTTTGTCTTCAAGGCTTTTTAATCTGCACCGTCGTTGTCATCGTTCCTCGTTCCTCGTCTCAGTACGCCGGGACACGCTGTGCTCTCTCTATCTTTGTGCAACATTTCTCTTTTCATGGAGAAAGAGTTGAACCACCTGCCGCCATGGCAACCAAATCCCTCTTGATGTTGTGCAGAGCAGGCAGAGGTCTCTAAGATACTGGACCCCACGAGAAATCCATCCCAGATGCTTTTTCAGCCTCCCCCCTCCCCTTCATCTACAGTTCATGCGTGTGTCTGTTGTACAATGGATGCTGCTCCAGATCATCACAGCCTCCGCTATTCATGCTCCTTCTCTGCTGTTAGCTCACGCATGCCTCCTGTCTTGACTTGTCTGCACTGCTGGCCATTTTGCATTGCGTGACTGTGTCTAAATCACGATAGTTAATCAATTTCACGTCTTCAAAGTCAATTTCAGTTACAAAAGACGAGCAGAAATTTTTTAAGATCGCGTCGGCGTCTTCAGAGCTGCGTCGCAGGGTTTTTACTGTATGCGCTGACAGGACGTCTGCGTTAATCTCAGTAAATCACATTAGAAAAGAGGCAGCCTAAGATCGTTAAAGCTGTGCATAGCGAGTGGTCGTCGGCTCTTCACGGATGTCACAAGAGGTCACGTAAGACCCCAAATCCAATCTGGGTCATGCTCTGTCACCTCCTTCTGTTTAGTGGCAATTAAAGGTGATTAATCAGACGGGAGGCTTAAGCACAAGAGGGTGTGTGGGTGCGCAGAAAATAAGTCACAGATTGCAGCAGAAAATTAGTCATTTGCCCTCTTGAAGAGATAAATCAGAGGCGGCAGAGGAGATTTTAACCCAAGCGACCCTGAAAGTTTCCCTTTGAGCTCAGCATGAAAGCAGAAAACAGTTGTAGCAGCGAGTAATTTGAGGAATACACAAGTGATTTAAGGATTTTTCCACTTCTAGCTTGCACATGTGCTACGCTTTAATGTCGCCATGTGTTTGATCATAAGCCCACTGACATACACAGACAGGATCCTCTGGAAGGTTTCATACAAGATGCCCCCCCAAAAAAAGAAAAAAACGAGCTAATGAGGACAGAGAGAGAGCAGATCTTCGGACGGATATTGAAAGTCTCGTCTCAGTCTCGGGGCAGATGTCGTCAGCGTCTGTTGATTCATTCTGTGGATGAGCTACCTGCCGTCCCGCCTGAACTCAGTGGGGGCGAAGGAAAAGCCTTGAGAAGTCAGGCACAGGCGGCGGGATCCCTGTTGCTCTCTCCTGCCCAGTAATGAGACTAACTGTCAGTTTGCATCTATTGTATCCACGATCGGTCCTGTAGTGTTGACTGAACAGCTCTCGAGACATCCAGACAAAGACCAGCAGGAAACTGTCCCGTACAGAGGATGTATGGAGCTCATTAGAGAAGAGGGGAAATGTGTCACGCTTCTTACTGATGTAAAACAATGTTATTTATTCGACTGAGTTTCTAACCCTAGGAGTGTTCAGCACAATAAGAGCGTTACTGGTGACAACAGCGTAATAGCAGATCACAGCACAGTAAACACATAAGAACGCTTCAAATTGATGTTTTTAGATCATTACTGTCGTATATCTAAATTAGGAGCTGCAGTTTAGTATGTGAGAGGCAAGTTTGTTACAGTTGATATCAAACCAATGGTTGTCAATCAACATTTTAGGCCAGCAATGCTCATCCAAACTTCTATTTGGATAAGCAAACCAAATCCTGCATTGACACTTTTCCTGCGAGAGGAGACATTCCTGGACGTCCTCCCCTGAGTCCTGCATTGTTAATGGCAAATGAAGGCTCAGCAACCTGTGGCGACACCACCGACTAAATCTTTAAGTATGTCATCGTCCCTATAAGTGATTCCGTGCAGATAATAGACATGGTTGTCGTACTGTTCACAGGCGCAGACTGTAATTCACTGATAAGGGGATGAGACGGAGGACAAAGGCGCGACTGAGGTCTATAGAGACTGAAATTTCACAGTATCCATTCAGGTTGATGCGGCTCCATTACAGGCAATGATATTTACCCCTCTAGCTGGCATGTAAAGAGATTAGCCGTGCAAATGTTAATGAAAGAAAGAGATAAAGAACTGGAAAATGAGAGTATGAACAGTATGACCCAGGATGCCCTGAGAGAGGAAGGGAGGCAGAGAAATGGTGAATGTGTCATCGCCAGGTACTGTAAAATACCTCATGTCCAGTCCGTCCTTGGTGTCTACACAGGAAATAATGGCGAACGCACTGAATGTGACACATTTTTTACGTAACTTTTCTTGGTGGGAGCTCAAACTGCCTGAATATTTCAACTGGCTCCAGGCAGGAACTGGGAGAACTGAGAGATAAATGTCTCAAAACTGTAGCATGCCAATTTTCTTTCTGGTCTCACTGAGAAAGAAAAAGAAGAAAAGAGATCTTCTTCTTTTTCTTTTTTTTTATCCTTTCCTTTCTGTACATAAATGAGTCCCAACCAAAACAACTTTCAGAGGCTTTGCTGCATTTTAAAACAGAATATTTTATCACTTCCTCTTTTACATGTGGCTCGAACACAGTCAGCCCACATTAAACGAGGACACCAGTTGCACAGAGAAGTTGGCTCAACCTGAAATCAGAGCCTCATACAGGTTGAAGCCTGGAGTGACCCTGTTTTTTTTACTAAGATGATCAACCAAACTTAATCATAATCAACATTTTTTTTGGTTTAGCTTTCCAAGAAACACTGATGTGCTGTAATTCTCATCCCGTCTCTGCCCTACAAGAAAACCTTACAAAAGCCAAACAAATTGGAGTTAATACAAACGGTGTTACCAGAAGGAAAAACAACTTTTCTGATTGAGTCAAACCTCAGAAAATTGAGCCACCAATCGTAGATCGCAGAGGCCAAACTAAGGGAAACAAAGATAGATCCAGCATTTCAAAAGTGAGCTTGTTTCTGACTGTTTCTGTCTAAAATTCATAATTTAATAATAAGTTAATAAGTTCAGACACCTTGCTGACATGCTCAAGTGATGGCTAATTATAGGATTTTTGGTGAGCTGACTGGTCGTGGTTACATGTGGTACAGGATTCAGGAACATTTGGTGCTCCACGGGGCCGCTCCAGACCTGTGGCCATCAGTGTGTTGCAGCCAAAGCAAATGGCATTGGATTCCTTAGACATAGGCAGCATGACAAAAGAAGCAGCTGCTATTATTAATATGCATCTTAATTTCCTCCAGGACTGCTTGTAGCTTCCTCATTTTGGAATCAGGCCATCTTTCAGACCTGGAAGAGGACAAGCATCCTCATCCCAACAGTTCTGAAACTTTCAGCTATTTCCACCCAGCACTTGTCGTGACATTGTTTTGTGGTGGAAAATTGATCATTTAAAGGTTCTGAAGACGAGATGAAGAAAGTGGAAGAAGAAGGAGGGTTAGGGTTATCAATGACTGACCTGGTTCGGCCCCAGATGTACTGTAACAAAGCCCTTTAATGCAGCAACAACAAGTCCTAACTTTCTTGAGAGGTTTTTTTCCTGACCAGGCGTCATCCCCTTTGACACAGTCGAACTAGACCGGCAGGTAGACGACTTGATCATCTGCTAGAGACGGCGCCCTTGCCAGATAAATCCGGCGCTGACGAGAATAGATCACTTCTGCCCCATTTCCTGCCGTGTTGTCCCAGGTGTCCGTCAAATAAGGACTCTGTTTCTCACATGAAGAGACTGTGGCAACTTCCAAAAGCCCACATTGTTATTAATGTGGTTTCTTCACTTTTTTTTTGTGAATGTGTGGATAGTTAACGACTTCTCCTACATTATTGATGACGGCAGATATGCAATGAATAATGCACCAGCCACTTAGGTTCTGCGTGTGGAAAATGGTTTCATATGGGAACTTGTTAAGCACGGAGGAGTATCGCAATCTGGCCAAGTTTTTTAACTCTTCCAGCGTGTTGGAGGATGTAAGAGCTTAATATTTAACAACAGAAAGGTTCCCGAGACAGTAAATATCAAGTCGCCTGCTTAATATTTCAGGATGTATTCTCAAAGGGCTGCAGCAGTTCATGTAAACAGCCGCAACCTTTCATGTTCGAGTCTCTGGTTGCCGATACTTTAGGGGGGAAACACAATCAGTAATCAGGCTGCGCACAATTACGCTCATTTGAGTTTCTTTCATCGTAGGGATTTGGTGGAAATGTGTCTCTCTGTTTGTTTGTGTCTTCTCTCACCAGAAGTTGACCCTGGCTGGCGTCGTCATCTCACGTTTGTTTACAGCACGCAGCCAAATGACTGTCTAATACACACAGGATTAAGTCAGCCTAAAGAGACTGTTTAAAGAACAGCAGAGAAAGTACTGAGCCCTGGAGCTCTGAGGAAGAGCAGCGGACTCTATAAACATTTCTGTGAGAGAGGTAAAGGCAGCTTTTTGAAATTAGGTTATGGGAACTCAAAAGCTATCTTTGCCCTGGAAGTGATGGAACATTTTGTAGATACATGTGTGATTTATAATTAGCTTGAAGAGGAGTGCTTTTACTTTGCTGCGGCTTTAAGAGCTTAGCAGTGACATTACACCTACCTCCTCCTGTCCTTGCACTTCCCACTTCCTAGTGGGGGCTCTAATCCAAATTGGCTGTGACGCCTCTCTGACATGGGCGCTTTCCTTTGACAGATTGGCTAGATCGCTCGGCCGCAAAGAGAGAAATGAAACGCGCAGTATGGGCCCCCGGAGCTGCTGCTGGTGAATTATTCATTTCGTGCACGTGTTCCCACTCGGGCTTAATTACTGAGATGATTAGCACTCCCAAATAGTAGGGACACCCTAAGCTCACCATCTCAACAAACCCTCTGAAGCTCAAACATCCCAGCATCCTCCTCTCCACCCTAACGTTGCGTGATGTTTTTATTACGACAGTCCCCTGAACAACGATGTATTTCACATCCCTGGTGGCGAGCTTGAAGTCGTGTTGCATTAATGCAACTGGAGGATTGTTGAGGATGACACTTAAAAAAAAGCCCCGCGCTCTCTGAGGAGACCGTATATAGTATATCAGCCAGAGCTAAAATTACAAGAGCATGATTCATGTCATGGTGGTGAAATCTATTCCAATGGCAAGAAATGAAAATGCAAATCAAGTATGATGAGATGTAAATATCATGCACGATAAGTTATCGCTAATAGAACTCATCAATCATTGTGGAAGTGATTGAAATTTCATCATGTTGACCATTTCCTTCCTTTGGGGGTTATGTTTTATTTTTTTTAGTCTTTTCAAAACAAAAAAATATTAGAAATGAATTTTTAAAATGTTTATCTGCATTAGTGTGAGCTGCATGCCTGGCTAATCTGGTTACCAACATGATTAGCAACCAGGCGGATTTCCACAGAGCAGATCAACACAATCCATATCCAAGTAACCTTTGTAAGTGTAGTTAAGTGTCGCTGACTTAGCCAACACTTGCTACTATAGGAGATTTATAATCATTAGTCGTCAGCTATAAATGAGAAGCCTGTTTTTTTGGTAGCACAAGAACAGGAAGTATGACAGGCCTCGCAGCAGAAAGTAATTAATTAAACAGTCAAATAGCCGGTTCATTAGATGTCAAACTGTAAAGCTCTGGTTTCAGGCCCATCGCGCTCCTCAAACCCATCTGTTGCTGAAGTCTGTCTTTCCGTGCGCTGATCTGCCGGCCGTGGCGTTGTGTGCTCTTTACTAGGCAGGAAGTAGCCGTGAGCTGTGTAGAAATAAAACCGCCTTTACTTTCACGGCACGTTTTGACCTGGTTTTGTGGGCTGAGCTCTGCAGGCTCTCGAACAGACATTGTGGAAAAACGCCTCCAGACAATCAAGTGCTTTTCATTTTATCTGGTCCTGTTGCTGAACGCACGCTGACTGTTAACCGGGCGAAGAGAGGCGGGAGCTCCCTCACTGTCCATTACTGTATCGGAGAGGAGAACATAATGAACATCCATGCTTGGATTTGTGGTCATTTTGCCAAGATTTGCTACGTCATGTTTCCTAAATAGGACAGTTTGACCGATTTCTCGTGTTTTATTCTGTTATAAATGAATTGATTTTGGATAAAACGAGCAATTGCCACTAGTTTCCAGTCTTAAAATACTGAATGATTTATCTGTAATGTAAATATTCTTTATCTTTGAAGGCCTAGTATCTCAAAATCTAATGGAAACCTATAGGGTCTTGTCCCAACGTGGGAGAGACAACATACACTTCATGTCTTCAGGCCTCTTGAGACATCGGAATATGATTCCCAAGTTAACGAAGAGGAAGTTCCTTGAAGTGCTACACGATCCTGGAAAAGTTTACATTTCTGTCTTTGCTCAGCTGTTACCAGCTCAGACGGTCCCTCGATGCAGTGGACTCATGTTAGCGGCAGCTGTCATGGTTTCCCAAACGCCAGGGTCAAAGGTCAGCCATCAGCCCCCGCAGACGGATTCCCATTTGACCAAAGCAACGTCAGATACCAGAAGCCGGGTTGACACAGGAGGAGCGAGAGGAGAGTGCGTTGTTTTCACAGCGTTTTCCACTGTATCAGCTCGTTGCTGGTTTTATTGCTGTCTTCCGGAGTTGAAGTGATTTTTTTTTTCTTCTCTCCTTGTTTGCCAACGTAACGCCCAAGCCCCCTCTTTTCCTCCCAGAAGACAATGCACTCCCCCAAAGTTAACGGTCGCTTGGTTCACTCAACCGAGCGAGGTTCCCACAGGGTCAGGCCACGTCCTCTCGCTCTGTCACCTCCATGTTCACACAACCCGGCTTCCACATACGTGAACACTCGGACTGTTCCCCCCCTACCTCTATCCAAACAGACAACATTCGCACACATCGCTGGCATTTCCTGTCAGCTAGAGGAGCTGTAATCTAGTAAGAGCAACCATGCAACAACAGTCAAGTGTCTTTATTGTACATAAATCATCTTAGTTTTAGCTGGAAATGTCAGTTTGTGTGTGAGAATAGGGCTGACAGTGCATTTTCTCTCAGGGGTGAAAACTTTGACACTTCAAAATGTCAGCTTCTCAGCAGCTAGTCTATAAGGCAGCTTTGTCTTCACATTCCCCCACCATGCACTTGACTTCACCCAAAAAAAACTTCAAAACTGGCAAAGTTGGGAGTTGAGATAGTAACAGCTATAGTACACAGTGAATATGCCAGATTGGATCATGTCATGTCAGCGCGACACGGCGGGGGAATATCTGCATCAAAAATAACTCGGCTGCTTTGAATCTCACGCTGGGCCGCCTGCCTGAGTCTTTCCTGTCGAAGTTAAAGGTCCTGCAGAATAGTTTGGAGATGATCAGATTCTGTTGGTTTGATGTGGTTTTTTGTACATCTTTGGATGTTGTGTGGGAAAGAATAATAGACTTTAGGATGTGTCCTTTTTCCATCTCATGTAACCTCTGATGGCACCATTTACAGAAGTATTTGGGGCATTGTGTATTTGGTTATTTCTGCAGAAAGACATTAGGAGGACAGAGAGATTGTCCTCGGATATCTTAACCCCGGAGCTAAAGAGACGCCACTTAAAAAACAATACAGTTGTTTGGGGAATAACGATGTAAACCATGCTGCATTCATGCCTCATTGCTGAAATGCTGTTGAATAGAGCTGGAGGATCTAACAACGTGGTTGTTTGGAGTGTGGTACTTAACATCGGTTTTATTGTTGACTCCCCAAAACTTCAGTGATGAGTACGCCACTTAGTTGAATTGAATTATTTTTGGCTCAGCGCTTCCCCTTATACATAATGCATTCGAGTGTTTTGATTAACTGTTGAATATTTAAATACAAACCCATGTTAAGTGCAGTGCTGCTGCTGCTGCTGCTGCTGCTGTCTCTCTGACGTCCTCTCTCTCTGTGTCCTCTCTGCAGGGTCAGCTGTCCCAGGCTCTCAACGGCCTGTCAGACCGAGCCACCGAGGCCAAGGAGTTCTTGGTCCAGCTGAGAAACATGGTGCAGCACATCCAGGTACAGTACACCACCACCACCACCACCTCACACAAACACACACATACACCTTAAACACGGTTGTTTTTCCAGATTGTAACCGGTCATCAACTGTATTTAATGCATCAACCCCCAGTGACATCCCACTGATACGTGCTGGCATTGTGTTTTCCAAACTCCCATCCCCTTCTGTGATCCCAGAGTGTCCACCACAGCAGATCACAGCAGTAGCTGCTGAGCGACAAAATGGCTTATCGTATTATTTCAAGTGTCGCTGTTAACAGTTTATAATCCCTGGCTGAGGCTAATGTTTATTGTAAAGCTGCAGCGCTGTGTAGGATGTTGTTTATTCGCAAAACAACAAGACTCATTTACGGAAGAACTCAAAGTTGAGCTGTGTTTTGTTCGATCTGTGTCTTAACCCTCTAATTTGGGTTAAAACGCTCCGTTAATTACATTCATTGATTTTCAACACATCAAGAATGAAACTGCTTTCATGTTAAACATGTTAAATTCTGCGTTGAAACCTTTTCAATCTGTTTACGACGCAAATTCGTGAAGGTTTCGTGCGGATGCTTCATCAGTCAGACACTGTGAGGAGGATGTCTAAAAGACTGAATCAATAAAGCCAGTTACATTCAATAAAAAGGATGCATTGCCATAGTAACAAGAGACCATTTTTCCCACTGAGTCTTTTTTTGTGTGTGTGTATGTGGGGGAGTGAGGAGGATATTGATTTAAGTGGAGGTGTCCCTCCATTCACAATGTGTCGCACGTGCACCAGCTCTTCCTGTGTGCGAGGAGACAAAGCCACGGTCAACTTAAGAGGATGATTAGAGGAGGAAGATACAGTAGGTGGGATTAAACGCTCCCGCTGATTATCATCACGCGGTGAGATGACGTTCGAGCGGGACCCTGAGACACGAGGGTGCGGAAGCGCTGAAGATAAGTTGGAGACGGGGGAGAGGGAGGAGGAGGAGGAGGCGTGGGAGTCTGGGATGTGTGAAAATGAGCAGCACTAGGTGTAATGGTACCTACATCAATCAGCCGTCCCATGAGGCTGATGGTGTTTCATGATGGTTTTACCCGCACGCCTCGTCTGACGGATGACGCCGCTGGAGGAGAGATCGTCTCTTCCCTCATTTAACTCAGTTTTCCTAAAGCAAACATCACGTATAAACCATGCAAACTTTCTATATAGCTGAGAGTTAACGCTGCTGCCAGGTCGCATCAGCACTTCATCTCTTCTTTTTCTGTCTCTCGCTCCGCAGGAGAACGGCGTGGAGTTCGAGGCGTGTTTGGTGGCTCAGTGCGACGCCCTCATCGACGCCCTCAACCGCCGCAAGGCCCAGCTGCTGGCTCGAGTAAACAAAGAGCACGAACACAAGCTGAAGGTGAGCTGAGCGTGACGAGATCCGTCCTGGGACCACATCCACCCTCACACTTAATATCCAGCTCAATGTGACAGGTGTCAAAACTCTCCTCAGCGGTGGATTTATTCATGAGCTGCAGCATATGGTTGGAAAATAAAACCAAGAAGGCAAAGAATAAGTTAAGTCACAGTGTAAAGTATTTGGTTTAAGTCAAGATGTGATACATTAGACATTTTAAAGGGATAGTTCAACATTTTTGGCAAATTGACCCATTGCCATAATCCCTATAGTCATAGCAGTAGGTTTGTTACCTTTAATTGTCGGTGCAAGCTATTTTTTAGAACGGTGGAGCAGAGCGGTGAGCTGCTCAGAGCTACGCTACGGAGGCTGATGGGATTTCTTGGTTTCCCTCATCAGACTGATCAAATACACAATCCAACAACTCCAAAACTCTAACAGAGTTGTTATTAAGGTAAATTCATGCAAAACCGCTGATAGCACATTCCTGTGCTATAGGGATTATGGCAATAGGCCAATTTACCAAAATGTTGAACTATCCCTTTAAAGCAATCCTGTTGGTGGCTGTGACTTTCTGCTGATGGAAAAACTCAAAAATCTCAAACAAATTTCAGGTCTCGTGTTTCCTGTTATTGTGAAAAATAGAGTTAACACCACAGAGTGTGATAAAATGAATCTCACACCGACTGTGGTTGGATGAATTAAAAAACCACTGCCAAAAAAAATGAATCCCAATGTACAGTAAGTGATAAACGTTGAGAGCGGTCGGCTTTTTGTTGTTATTTCTGGTTTAGAATGAAAAACCACAGATGTGTCCAGGCGTGAAATGTTAGATTTCTTCTTTAAACCATCTGCAACACATCGACCGAGGGACATGACAGAGAGATGGAGCTGACAGGAGAGGGGGAGGAGAGGAGGGGGAGGAGAGGAGGGGGAGGAGGAGGAGGAGAAGGAGGGAGAGATACATTTATGCTGTACAGCATCCAATTTCACGCTTGGCCGGTATGTAGAATCAAGGTTTCACACGTGTAGGTGGTCTGAGGAACACAGTCTGTGCACAGCAGCATGTGAGTGTATACACACATATGGACGTATAGCACATGCACACACACACACACACACACACACTTATACCTTCACATACACTTGTTTTCCTTAATTTTCCATTAGTAGATGTGGAGCTTGTCGTGGATGTTTGTTTAGATTTGGCACGTTGAAAGTTTTCTATATTTCCCTCAGCCAGTCAGTGTTACTCATTTTTCTGTTGAGTGTTTTTGAAGCTCATAGATCCACTTTGAAGACTTGAGACCTTTGTAACTGACTGTATCAATTATTTTTCTTTCAAAGCGACAGTTTGTGACTTTTAAATGAGGACCCCAATTAGCCGCGTAACCCAGTATTTGGCTAATAGAGTATTAGTAGTAGAGTAAGTTCTTAATGAGTTGGAGGCAGTCAGGCTGACTGACTGTTTCCCTTGTTTTCATACCATAGTCATTGTTTTAGCTATAAGTTTATTAATCGTCTCATCGAACTCACAACTGGGGGATAAAAATCAAGCAAATTTCCTAAATTGTAGAGTAGATTGAAGTATGTTAATTGGTTGATCATATATATGAATATAATGTATTTAGAATATTGATAATGTCTATATCAATATTCTATATTTTTAATAAGAAGTGTTGCGTTACAGCTTTGTGCAACCTTACATAAAATACCAACAACAACAACATGATAACAAATTGGTATGTTGGAATCAGTATCAGTATCAGCACATAAAAACATGGATCAGTGCATCTTTACTAAGTTATCAAACTAATATTCACCTAAGAATCAATCAGTACCTGTTCCTCTCTGTGCAGACGGACCAGGACGGTCCTGGAGGACAAAGGACACACAGTGACACTCTGAACAAATGTGTCCTCGCTCCTCTCAGGACGGAGCGGATAGAAATATGCTTCAGTCAACAAACTGAAATGAGCTGCAGGTTTTTGAGGCTTCAGCATTGGAGAGATGCAGCGCCTGGTTCTGTGTTGGCTCCAAAATGCAGAATCTGCTCCATTAATAATTGATGATTGGCTGTTGAGTGATGGATGGGTGTTTATTCGGGGGCAGGGAGGGAGACATTGGACACTTTCACACCTCCAAGATGGAGGAATTGTTAATGCATCTTTAACGCAGGTCTCATCCCTCCTGTCAGCCAGCTGGTTGGTGGCTCCATGTGTCACTCACTGAATCTCAACATCCCTCCGCGACAGATCTTATATTCCTTTCCTCCGAGTCTTCGTGAATCTGTGCGGCTCACTTAACTCAGAAACAGCTTCCATCAGTTCTTCACGGCGCGTGATGCAAGAAATATTTTATTTCTCATTTGTTCCTGGAGGGCGTCGTCGACTCGTCGCTCACTTTTCCTACGTAGACGCTCTAAGCCGAGGTAAAGGGAGGAGGGCAGGGATCACAGGGGAGATTACTTGTTGTCTGAAGCACATCTCCAGTAATTGGAGCCCCTCTGACATGGACAGTCAATGGGATGCTTTCCGCTTCATTAACATGTGGCTCGGTGGAGGAGGTCGTCGCGCAGCTGTAATTGAATGACACATGCATTTCTCTGCTGCTGCTGCTGCTGCTCATGTTGTCCTTTTTCTGTTTTAGCATCTCCAATAGGATTTAATTGCATATAAAAAGCAGATTGTTGGATAAAAGGAAAAACGCCAGCTATGCATATTATACGTGTCCAATTAAGACACTAATGCAGTGCTCTGATTAATCCTGCTGATTCAGATACATGCAACTTGGCTATAATTGCCATGAAGATGCATAGAAAATAATATCAAACTGCAACTGAAACGGAGGATGCTGCAGCTGACTTTGCATCTCCTGCGGAGCCTCCCCGCTTGCTCTTCCAGTCGCCATGGTGACCAGGACATGTAGAGCTTGTTGTTTGATATTGTGGAGGCGAGAAGTACAGTCGTTCATAGCGTGAGTCAGGTTCACATCAGGAGGACTGACCCCGTGTGTGTCCACCGCACAGAGCGAGACAGCGGAGGAGGAGGTGATTACAAAAGACCCTCGACTCAGTCGCACTCAAACCCACCTGTTTGTGTCAGTTTATTCTTTTATTTAATCAATCAATCAACGCTTTATTGTCATTTCATAAGTGTTACAAACAAAATGAAAGAATGTTTCTCTGAGATCAAAGTAAAACGCACCTCACCTCACATCCTTCAATGATAATTAAATACTCTAAAGAGATATTAAATACTCTAAAATGCATAATTAAAAGTGCAGCAGTGGAGTCTCATGCTGTAAAGTGCAGTCCTGTTAACTGTTCAGATATAAAACTTTATGCTCACTTTACAACAAGCACAGTCACAGATTCGACCTTTCCAACAAAACAGGGCCCAGTTTTGCTTTAAACTAATTCAATGATTCTGGTTCGTCGCAAAGAACAAGAAATGTGAAAATCTAATTTAACCTCCACTTAAATACAAATAATATAGACTTATCCTTTCACACATTGTTTGTGCTGAATAAGTCATTCAAATCTTCCTATGTATGAAAATTGTGGCCAATATTTTGTATTTGATAAATTGTGTATGTACGTAATAGTGCCAATAAGTAATTTAGTGAGTAAGGAGTGTAATATATCTGTCAGTGTTATCCTCTTAATTACTTGTACAAGGCCATTTCCAGTGGGGCTGGAACCAAATCTGTTTTTATATTTCAATTTAACTTTGTGTTTTATGTCAAAAAAAGTCCAAAAACACCATTAATCTACATTTATAATCTACGATGTGCATGAAAGTTGAATGTAAACTCCCACCAGACACTGATGTCATACTGAAGATGTGGCCTGTGTTTACCTCATGGCGGCTGCCGCCACTTTCATCATGTTTCAAGCCCTTTCCTGAAAATTGCAGATCAAATTTTCAGCCTGGCAGCAGGTTTTCCTGCCTCCAGGCAGCCATTTTACCACTTCCTGTCAGTGAGATATGAAAATCCATTTACAAAGGTTTTAAACCTGTTTCAGTGATAATCCATCATCATGAGTTATGGCTCTTTTTTTTGGTCAAAGTTGGCATCACAGAGCAGTTTTCCTGACCTGTCAGAAAAACCAGCAGCTCAGTCAGCAAACATTTTGTGAGAAGAAGCAGATTTTTTAAATTTTCTAGCAGTGAGTCACCGTTCTGCAGCAAATCTGAAGTCTCAGGTGTCAGTGTTTGTCCCGAGGATCTGAACTCACCAGAGACAAGAACGATTCAAACTGTCTCTAAGCAGAAGTGCAACTCATTCAACGCACCATGATGAACTGCTCCTCTCAGTGTAGTACTACGCTGATGTAAAGATGGAGGGTGTGTTGCACTGTTTCAGCCGTCGGTCCCTGTTGCTGTGTTTCATGTGGGAGCAGAAACACCGAGCTGATGAGCGGTTCTTCCGGGGGCTGATCACAGCAACACAAAGTGAATCACAAACGAAGTCCGTCTGCGTTTTCTTCCGCTCGATGCAGATTTTGCCACCAGATGTTTCATCCCCTGGACCCCCGGCTCGGGTCGTTTAATGAGCCCAGCCTCACTGAAGTGATGTCGCTGTTGACTCTGCATCAATCCGACAGAGCGTTTAGCTCCAGGGGAATCCCTGCTCTCCCCCCGGGGTGGGGGGTCTCCGCTTTCAAATATTCAAACACAAAGGGTTCGGACTGTTTTGTGGCTCGTAGATGGGCACGGAAAAATAAAGTCGGATGGTTAGTTCTGTGATGCTGAACGACAGTTTTATTGCTGCAGTGGGATCTGCAGCAGAGGATGAACATGAAATATTAAGAGAGCTGCTGAATCCACTGCCAGGGTGTTGTTACTCACCACAACACTCATGCTGTCTTATTTAAAATACCTGAGCAACACACTGCTAGTGATGAATTTCATTAGATATTTCACTAATTATTGTTTAGATTAATGTATTAACACAGCAGAAAAAAGCCCAGAATGATATACTATAGTGGGGGAAATAAGTATTTGAACCCTTGCTCAGTTTGCTCCCCCACAAAGAAATGGACGGTCTATAGTTTTATACTTTTAAAGGTTATTTTAACAGAGAGAGACTGAATATTAACAAAAAAATCCAGAAATAATATCATCATATCGAGGTTATAAATTAATTTACATTTGATTAAGTGAAATAAGGTCAAAAACCAGCAGGGGATCAAATACTTGTTTCAAATGTCAAAACCCAAAGAGGTTCATTTTACCGTTTTACATAACGGAGAAAATCAGTAAATATCCACGAGTAAGGAGCTATGACATAGATTTTTATGGTTTCTTTGATTGAAATGTGACTGAAAATCGTGTCTAATGACATTGATTTGTCTCTTGGATTGATTAATCTGCTGCTTGATTCAGCTCTAATCCTTTTAGTCCTTTATTGAACAAAAATGCAAAAATATTCTCTGCTTTCAGCCTCTCAGATGTTTTTATAGACTGAATCCTTAATTGATTAATTGATAAAACAACTAAATATGATAATGGAAGTGGAAGAAGATGTTTCCATCAAGGAGGTGAAGCCTGTCGTTCTGTTGTGTGTGCTCTTTGTTGGCCTGAGTGAGCGACGCGTTAATGGCGTGCAGACGGCGCCTTGATCCTCGCTGACAGCCGAGTGTCAGAAAGTGGCACTTGTCACTTTCTCTGACCGTCACTGCAGCTTTAACAAACAGGACTAATCCCTTTTATTCATCTCCTTTTCATCCTCTAACAGTCTGATTTAATGTTTCCCACCACGGTCCCTCATGTATTTCCTTTTGCCTTCCTTTAACCTCCTCCCTTCGTCTCCTCTCGTCTCCTCTCTATCCATCACTCTGTTCTGCTGCAGCATCTTTTATTCTTCTCTCCCTTCTTTACCCCGTCTAACCCCATCCCTCCTCTGCAGCTCAGCTTTATACTTTCCACTCTTCCTGTGTGTGTTTCTCCGTGTCATTAAATCATCTTCATGCTCCTCCATAATGTCAGACTGTCACAGATTTAATGGCAGGGTCCTGACGACACTGTAAACCAGCCTGTGCTTCTGCTGCTGCTGCTGCAAGAGACCAGGTTATTGGAGACTGCAGCCACGGTATCTCGCACCGCACGGCTGCAAGTGCCGCAGTGGCCTAATAATCACAACACGAACAGAGAGAAGGAGGTAATTAATTTCTCCAAGAGGCAACAGGTCCTGCAGACTCACTCACACAGCTGATGTCAAGATATTAGGTAGATATTATGATTATGCTAGTGGACAACATTGGTGTTGTTCTCAACAAAATCTCATTAAAGCTGCTGTTGTCAGTATTTTTTATATTAATAATTCAAATCAATTAAATGACCTGGTGTTAATATGGAAAGAACCACACGCCAAACAAACCAACAATGAAATCATTTCCAGGTGCAGTAGGCAGCTGTTTTCAGAGAAAAGGCTACCACTCACACACCTGCACAGGTAGCGACTACCTGAAGAACCAGGTGTTTCCCTCAGGAGTTGGTTGACACCAAAAACAGAAGCTCCACACCTGCTGGATGTGTAAAAGAGCAACTTCTGAACTTAAAGAGGAACTAGGCAAGATTTTTTACCTTAATTAAACAGCTTCGGAGTCATTGTCGGGGTTAAATAAATGACTTACAACTTGTTGCAGGGAGAATGGAGGCTCTCTGCCTTCAACGTAGCCTTTCTTGGCCGAAAATCAACCTTGCAAGATCAGAGCCTCCGACCTAGTGTCCCAGCTCTCATCTCGGCGGCATTACAGCAAAAATGCATGCATAATCTCTTGTTTATGACAGATAAGACTACACAAATAAATCATGACATTTTATATGATGTATAACGTTATCCGGATGCACATGGCCCAGAGGAGGGTTAGCACAAAGCGACTGTTCTTGCATAGTTCCCCTTTAAAATGTGATGATGTGTTCATGTTTATGTTTACAGCTCCTCCCCCCCAAAAAACCAAAACAGTAATATCAGCGTTAATTATTAAGAACCTGTTTTTGCCATGACTCACCCAGACTGCACTTGATATTAGCGCCTTTAACATCAAGAGTAGTAATGAGTTTGTTTCTAGGGTTGGGATCCTCCAAATACAATACGAAGTCATTACAGTAATGTATTGTGATATATTGCAGTTTATTAGTTATTTTGTTAACGCAAATTATGTCACGAAAAGTGAAAATGTGCTTCAAATTCAGTTTTATTTGCAAAATATGAGGTCAAACAGACAGACTGACAAACGCAGTCATAATATTTAAGTACTAAAAACTTTGATTAGTATTTGTTTGCACCCCCCTCCCCTCCAGTTGTTTCCAACGGCAACAGTAAATTCATCATTTGAACTATGATGACGAAACCTGCTGCGACAAATGTGAACGATGCCTGTGTGGGAGTGTCGGACCGTCCTCACACACTGTTCGTTTCTGATGTATTTGCCTTCCCTGTGTGTTGGAGATTGTTTTAGCATCACCGTTGAGCTGCTGCGACTCCGTGCGACGATGTGCTTAATCACTATGACAGCCACATGCGTCGGAGAGGACGCAGGACGTGAGCTCCATTCATCTCTACTGCTGCTGCTGCAAAAACTCTGTCCCACTTTACGCCGGCAGATTCGCCCTCTACCGCCGTCCTGCGCTCAACTTCTCTCATCAAAATTAAAAAATATCCCCCTCCTCCCCCTCCTGATGCTGCTGCCCCACCTCTCGCTGCTGCCTCTGCTCTTCCCCTCTGTGGTAAATTCAGATAAATGAATCTGATTACTGGCTGATCATCTGGCGGAGCTGAACCGCCGCCGGCAGCTTTTGTATCTTATTCTGAATCTGATTAAAAGCAGATTTCTGGGGCGATGACTGCAATACAGAAGAGAGAGAAAGAGAGAGAGAGAGAAGCTGCTGCTGCTCGGTGAATGTCTGAAAAGTCTGAGAGGGAGGAAGAGACATGATGAAACATGTTGGCGTCATATCAGGGCAAATTCCACCATGTGCCGTTATGTATACTGTGAATTAAGAGATTGTAATTCCAGCTGCGTGCAGAGGACAGACAGCGAGTCTGATTGTTAAACGAGCACCGACAGCAGTGACAAACTCTTCCTGGACACCTGCCAGGCCACTGCAGGGGTGTGGATGCTCCAGGCTAGACACAGCAGGGGGGGGTTGGCCTTCAGCCAGAGAAATATAGACCGAGTCGCCATAACTATTAAGTCAGTTGAAAATATTCAGTTTGCCGTTTGATATTTAAACCCAGTCAGATGCTCAGTTTGTTTCCTTCTGGTCCGAACCTTTAAAGAGAAGCTGCATTTTTATGTTCGGTTCATTTAAGTTCACGCTGCTCGAGTCTGAATAAACCAAGGTTTATTAAGTATTCAGTCGGTTTCGCAGCCTGGCATCTCAGCGGGAAGCAGAGAACCACAGATATGTCGGCACGGGAGGCGGAAAGGGTCAAAACAAACTGTAGACTCTGTAACTCCACCTAACCCCCTGACTGGCTTAAATGCAGATTTCGTTTTGGATTCACCTTCCCTGGTAAAAGAAAGCCGAAGAGGTGGAGGACAGGAGTCTCCCAATGGCTCAGAGTGAAAAGCTGCAGTGTTGAGTGTGTTTTTTGCAGTGCGTTGGAAGAAAGGCATCTGAGGTCAGCTAGAATAATTTTCAGATGCCTGAACAGGCCGCAAGCTTGTTGTGCTCGGTTCCTCAGGTTTTCTTTCTTTCTCCTTTCTAGGTCAAATGTCAGTGACGACTCGTGAGCCCTTTATAAAAATACTGTTTTGATATTTACATGGCCCTGTGCCTGTGTGCATCCCCTCAGGCTCCACTGGCTTCTGTCCACAGTATAAAGGCATTTGCACAGTAGGTTAGTGGCGACTCTAGGTGAGTGAGGTTGTTTGTCTCGACACGTCAACCTCGTGATAAACTGGAAACCTGTTTTAGACGTACCTCGCCTTCACCCTATGTCAGCTGGGACTGGCTCACGCCCCCTCCTCACAAGTTAATAATGAAGACAAGAGACTGCAGTGTGAGTTTTGTGCCGAATTAGCCTCGTATTTACAGAATCTGAGTGTAGAGCAATGGTGATGTCTCTGGTGTCTGTCAAATGATGGCAATTAGATTTTTCTCCATGGTTTGTTTATTATTAAGGAGTTTAAGGTATAAATGTATGTTTCTTATGTGCAAGTGTGAATGTTTATGTGTATGTTGTATGTATGTCGGACCCCAGGAAGAATAGCCGATGCTGTCGCGGGTGCTAATGGGGATCCTAATAAAGAAAAGTGAGCCTTATTGCTTATTGTAAAACAGGCTTTTATCAATGTGAACCTGTTGATGTTCGCAGAATATCTTCTTAAAAGTGACACTTTGCATGTCAGCTGGATGTGCTGATGTGTACAGCTCATGTCAGAGCAGATAAAGACTTTATTTACACTTTTACTTTTGCAAGAAACAAATCACAGATGAGCCAAAAGCCAAAGCTCCTGTAGCTCTGTCATCTGAAGCTCCAGCCGTGTTGATGTTCTCCGGCCATAAGCGTGTTTCTCCCACTTAACCCCGACCGTCATGACAACAGCGCAACAAGTATCGTTTGTTAGAGACAAATTAAAACATGTTTCCACAAAGTTGATAATGTGGCAGATGAGTTTTTCCTCCTGATAAACAGACTGTGACACAACACCATCTGATACATTATTGTACCGAGCAACAGGAGCGATGTGTGAAGTGTCTCGGGGGAGATGACTCACACCCACTCCCCCCTCCGGCTGCACCTTGATGTGATAGATAATCTCCTCGACGCACTGCAACTATCTTGTGACATTAGTGGGTTTTGCGAGATTGTTGCATCAGGTGCGTCTTCATTCAATTCTCGAATAAATCCCAGAAACCTCAACATATGTCGCTGATAATATAAAATGATAACGTATCATGACAGAATATTTGATCGTGCAAGATGCTACAGGTATAAACTCAGTTTTAAGCTCCGAGTTGATTAGAAAAGGGTAAAGCATCTTTCTGTATCAATAAAATAAGATGTGAATACTTATTTCCCATGTTGCATCTGAAGAGAAATGCAATTAATCAGGCAACAGTCGGCCATAATCGTATAGACGCGTGTTGTGTGCTGGTCTCGGTGGTGCAGCGCTCGCATATTGATGCTGCCGTCTGACTGCAGTCATCAGTAAATCATCTCGCTGTGTACAGTGTGTCAGTCTCCGAGCGGCAAAAGGCAGAAAGGATTTTCCTCTCCACTCAGCCTTCCGAGCCCGTCAGATAGCAAGCAAGTGAAGTTTCTGTTACCTAGCAACCATCGGTCCAGCACCTCCGCTCGTTTTCACACTGTTGCAGGGGAGAGGAGAGGAGGGGAGGATGTTGGGTGGTGGTGGTGGGCTCTGTGGACATCGGTAGTGTCGCTGGGAGAGAGAGGGAATCTCCCAACTAGTCGCCGTCAAATGATGATCGGATCGTTCTGATCAATAAAGACGGGGACAAGAAATCTTTAAGGTGGTAGAACTGATAGTTTCATCATCGCCTCCGTCCGTACAGTAAGTGGCGATGCTGATGATGACCGGTCACACGGCCTGCGCGTGAAAACCGAAATGTCACTCTCCTTCCGTTAACGTCAATAATCCGCCTCCTCCTCCTCTTCTCTCTTCTCTCTTTAACCATCTCTCAATCTGAGTCTGAGTCTCAAGAGTAAAAAAAAAATTACTCGATCGATCACTTTGACAATCCCGCTCGTGATCTCATTATTGGTTTTCCTCCTCCTCGTCCATTCACAGCTTTGTCTGATCTGTGTTCGCCGGCCTCCTCTCCTTCCTCCTCCACCCCGGCGTCTCCTCTCTTCCGTCCCTTTTCCTTGTCTTATTTTTTTGTCATGATTGCATTGTTTTTCTCTTCTCTCCCTCCCTCATTCATCATTCAACCACCTCCTTTGCCTTATTCACTCTTTGCATCCTCACTCTCTGCCCAATTACAGCTCGCACACTCCCACCTCCATCATTAAAACCACATTTCTGCATTTCCTCCGTGTTTACTCAAAAATGATTACAGGAAAAGGGTGATGATTAACATACAATTATCTTCCACATGCTTGTTGTTGTTTTTAGAAGTGCATTTTACTTGCAAAGCCTGATCCCCCCTGTGGCTCTTTCTTCTTTTCTCCCTTATTTCTCCTCCATCTTTGCCTTTTTTTCATAACTGCAGGTGGTCCGGGATCAGATCTCCCACTGTACGGTGAAGCTGCGCCAGACCACCGGGCTGATGGAGTACTGTCTGGAGGTCATCAAGGAGAACGACCCCAGTGGTTTCCTACAGGTACGATGCAACCTGCAGCTCCCTCGCTTTGTTCACGTCACCTGAAGCGGAGGAGGATGCAAATGTTTCTTGGAGGAACAGTTCTTTCTGTTCCCAAACAGATCTGAAAGAACACATAAATGTTTAATATCGACCAAGAACTCACAAGAAAGAAGCAAAGACGGAAAAAGTCTGGAAAATAAATACGATTTTATGAAGCGGGAACCGGTTTAACCCGCTGTGTTAGAGAACAGGCAGAAAGTAAAGCTGTCAAAACCTATTGTGAGGAAATAAAAGGCTAAAAGCTTGAAAGCTGCACTTTACACTGCATTTTCCCTCCTTGAGGTTTAGGAACGTTTTTCGCAGGAGGAATATTTATTCAGATAAAAGAGAAATTCCTAGTCATCACAGTTTAAACATTTAAACAAGAAACACAGGTTCGGGTCTGATATCTTCATTCCTACATGTTCTGTAACAGGTGTTTGATCATTTCCTATGAAGTTTAGCAGCAGGAAGATAAATATTTGAAAACATACTGTATATTATTTCTTTACTGACTGGAAACTGACTCCATTTCTTCAATAATTATAATTTTATACAGTTAAAATTCAGTCTTGTTTGAGTAGAGGATGATATAAAGTCGAGATAAGCGTGTGATTTCCTGGTTCAGAGCTCAGTGTTCCTCATTGAGTTTTAACATGGATCAATCTGTGCCGTGCCGCTCTCAGATCTCCGACGCTTTGATCCGGAGGGTCCACATGACGGAGGGCCAGTGGGGGAAGGGAACTCTCACCCCGAGGATGACCAGCGACTTCGACCTCACTCTGGACAGCGGGCCCCTCCTGCAGACCATCCACCAGCTGGACTTTGTCCAGATGAAAGGTGAAAAGAGAGGAGATAGCGGGTGGAGACACCTGAGGGGGTTTTCCACCAGAGCGATGCCAGGTTTCTTTTTTTTTTTTAAGTCAAAGAGGGAAGTTTAAGCTCCCCTGAGAGCAAATGTCAGCTCTACTGGAGCGTTTTTAGCAGGATGGTCTATCCCTCCACGCTCTGTCTCTGTCTTGTGAAAAATGACCATAATATTCCAGCAGCCTTAGAGCTAATTTACCAAATACGAACGATAGAACTGTGATATTTCTTTACGTAGTGTCTTCCCATGACGTGTCTGGGTTTTCAGTTTCAAAGACAACTTTTTCTTGCGTACAGTACAACCTCTTTCATAATTTATTCACTAATTATTTCCCTGGTAAACATCATGAGGGTGAATTTGTCCAGCAGTGTGAGTGGGTGCACTCTCTGGCTGTTTGGGTTGTTTGCATATAAATTTGCATTTGTGTATTTTGTACCTGTTTTATATGGAAATGCTGAAGGTGTTTGCTTTAATTTACTATAAATTACCCAGAAAGCCAAAGAAGTTTGCTGTTGTTGTTGTTGATCGTCATCATGAGTCGGTGCAGCCTTTGATTGATATGTTGTGAATTCATGAAGTCATGGCGAGTTTTCTAAATGATAAATATTGAACACATACCGCAGCGTGAGACCCAGTTGTGTGCATGCATACTGTGCGGACGTCGTCTTCCCATATCTCAGTGAGCTCTAATCTGGCCTGGTTTTTTCCTCTCCTCAGTCCCGGCCGCTCCGATGCTCCAGCTGGAGGAATGCTGCACTCAGAACAACAGTGCCACGTTGTCATGGAAACAACCACCGCTCTCCACCATCGCCGTGGACGGATACATCCTGGAGCTGGACGACGGCAACGGCGGCCCGTTCAGGGTGAGTTCTCCTCTGCAGGTATGAACAGCAGAGATTTATCTGTGGGTTTTTAAATAATGGATGTCGTCATTTAGACTTTTTACTTTAAATGGGAACTTTTGTTGGATTTACATTTAGATTACGACACAGAAAGCGAAGCTCGGGACCAGTTAGAGTAGTAATTCACCTTTTAGAGAACAATACCCCCCTTCAACCTCAACAAAGACTCGTTCATTTGGTGCCAGGGAGGACACCAGCTCAGCCAGGGGGGAATGTGAAAGCAACGCTTTGTCGCCGATCTCCCTCGAGACGAACGTGTGACGGCCGCGCCGCGCAGCTCCGTGGCGATACGAGAAGCAGGTCGGGTGACGACGAGCCCATCGTGAGGCGCTAGGAGAGGCGGTCTGTAACCCAGCTGTTGCGCCGGGATGATCCTGCGAGGAAGCATGATCTGGGATCAAAGCGGCGTTCATACCGTCGCGGAGGTTCACCATGAAATCAATCCTCACAAGAGCCTCCCCTGCTCGCTATACATCGAGGCTCCTGCTTTGTTATGATGACAGTTAATACGTCCTGAACGGTTTCCTCAGGACAATGGCAGAGCGGATCTGTGTCTGACCTCTAAACCTGTAAAGATTAAGCCTCCTTCCTCCTCCTCCTCCTCCTCCTCCTCCTCCTCCTCGTCGTTCACCCTGTGCACCTTGTTTAAGTACGGTTCAGGAATCTGAAATCATCTTTTATTCGTCGCCCCCGGTCTCATTCAGTGTGAAACTAATAACTCTTCTTTTTTGGAGTAAAAATCCAAAGTCATTTTACTTTTTAATTCTGACGAACCCCCGAGGCCCGAGAGTTTTCAGAATCAGCACAGAGATGGAAAATAATCTGTGCCAGTGTGGAGAGGAAAAACAGGACTATTTTTGTTGTGAGATGCTTCTCCATGTAATGAGAGTAAATGAGGAGAGACTCATCTGCCTTTTCACATTTCCCAAGATGAAAAACCCAGGAAACTTTTTTAATGACTGCCGATGGGCTTGAAAAAAATAAAAAATAAAACGTTTGAAAGTGAGAAATCTTGGACTGGACAAGAAAGATTTGGGTTTGTTTATCTGAAATCCTTCCAGCCCACATTACTAATTTTCTATCTTTTTGAAAGAATTATACTTTACAAATATTAATATCACACCTCCTCCTCAATCATAACCCCATTCAACCCTTGGGAAATTAGACAAAAGCATTTGAAATCACATATACTAATCTTAATACCTCAAAACTCTTGAATATTTGACTTCAGTGTCAGGTATTTCTCTTTAATATTAATATTCACTCATAAATAAGCAATAATTAAGAGAAAAGGAGCGTGTTGTTTACAAGTTTTACTATTGCTACATAGCTAAAGTTAGCATTGACAGCTCTTTACTTATCAGTCAGGAAGAAAAGTTTCAAGTTCAGGGTCAAACTTAATTCCTTTACTCACCATCAGCATCAGTCTAAATGAGTTAGCATGCTAACCAGCTAGCTGTCGTTTTCCGATAGCGACTCACTGCAGCCTCGGATCTGCCCCGCAGCATAAATAGACGACCCTGGTTTGTGAAGAGGCTGAAATGGGACGACAGTTGTTCTCCTCGGCTGCGGAGCATCAGCTGAAACGCTCCCTGTGTGATGTAAAAAGGTCCAGCAGCTGTTTGCAAGCAGCTTCCTGTGTTTTAATTTGGGACAAAGCAGGTAAGCGATGGCGGGTCTTGTGCGGTAGCCGCAGCCAGCTGGCTGTGCTCTCTCTCTCCGCCTCGAACTTCAGCCTGCGCTCTGTGTTCGCGACTGTTTGTGCGAGTCCTCGTCGTCGCTCTGTCTTAATTACAACTGTTTCCTGACAGGGTGATCATTTACACACAGCACTGCCAGCGGAGGCACCGACCGTATCCGCTAACTGCTAATTGGGTAGACAGCTGAAGCCAAATTGTGTTACAGCTTGGACACTTTATGATGCAGTTTGTCTGGAGATTCACAACAGAAATAGTGAAGACTGTGTGTTTTAAAGTTGTTTTCGCCCTTTATGTTCACTCTTTAAATGTAACTCAAGTCATTTCACGTCGGACCGGCAGCTGATATTCTGCCAAAAAAAACTATTTTACGGATTGTGAGGGAAGTTTTAACTTCCTCTTCTGTTCTCTGACTCATTGAGGTTCGCCAACGCAGCGCCACACTGAGCCTGGCGAGTTGTGTGCCCATGTCTATTTATACCCCCGGTGTGGGCTGCCTCACCCACGCTCAGTTGTACACACTCACTCTCGTTTATAACACTCACCGTCAAATCCAAACGGGACGGTCTCTCCTCTCTCCGAAGTGCGACTCTGCTCTGCTGTGTCAGTTTTGGTGTCATAATTATTACGCACTTGATGTAATCCAAGTCCAAGTTTTGACAGGAAGCGCTGTGTCTTTACAGGAAGTCTACGTGGGGACGGAGACCATCTGCACGGTGGACGGGCTTCACTTCAACAGCACGTACAAGTCCAGGGTGAAGGCCTTTAACGCCAGCGGAGTGGGCCAGTACAGCAAGACGCTGATCATGCAGACGTCTGAGAGTACGTTAAGCACCGGCTCCTCCTCCTACTACTGATCAACTCAATTAAAACTCATCCACTAATCTGTTTGATCTCCATTAAGTTAAAATCCGTAAAGAGCCAAGACTCGAGTCTGAGAAGTCTGTGAAACCTCCAGGACTGAGCTCATCGTCACAAATGAGCCCTCAAATATTTGTCGTGCAGCATCTTCGTCCAGTCTGCGAGCACGTTAACACAAAGCAGCTGAAGCCAATCCATCAATATTGGGTTTTTGATAACCAGAAACTCTCGGTTCATTGATGTCTTTAACTCAAAGTGTACAAACTCCAGAACAAGATAGAAAGAGAGACAAGAGGAGCCACTCTGAGTTTTAAGATGTTTTTTTTTTAATTAGCAGGAGGCTCTTCAAAGTCTTTTAGAGACACTTGTATAAATAGCTCATCTCTGCTGACAACACTGAAATTATCACTCCCAGTTTCTAATGACTGTCATTTAGAAAATGGCAGCTACATACAAATCATGTCCGCTTGAAAATGTACTCTCCTACAGTACCTGCCACATGTTTCCTCCCGTGCGCTTTTCTTTCCCAGGTGGATTCACACATCTGATCTTCTGTCTTAACACTTGTGGAGAGTTTGTACTTTAAAGCAAACAGCTGGCAGGTGTTTTATCACAGCTCCAATAAGAGCCGTAGAATCGTTTTCTTGGTTTTTCTTTTTTTTTTTTTTTCTCAGATCACAGACTCGGGTCTCGGCTCAGTTTCCCCTCTTCTTTTGGGATCAACATGTTCATTTTACAGCAAATAAATCCCGACTGAACTTCAGGAGATCTTAGGAATAATAAATTGCTGCTGCCACATTAAAGCCTTGCATCTTCAGAAACTCAACTGCTTGGAAACTTTTGCAGGGGGAAATTTGACTTATTTTGCCTCTTCCTTGGCGATTTCTTTAACATATTTCTGATTCAAAATCATGCATTTTGATTTATAACGATGAGTTTCAAAAGGATTTTAAATACCTTGGGGCAATCAACCCTCCGTCAATCATTCATGTAACAGAAAAATAATAACAGTAAAAGCTTCCGAAATATCTGGTGCAAGGCTTTAAGGCTTTAAATTAAGGTTTTAGAGTGTGTTTGAGCTTTTATACCAGGTACATCCAGCAGCAGCAGCTGATAATCCACCTGTGCGCTTTCGTTCCCATTAGTTTAATGCAGCGCTACGTAGACGGGTAAGCTTGTCATCCATCAGTGCAGCTGAAAGGCCCAGACAGCCTCCGACTACCTGACAAGAGAGGGAGCACTCAGCAGCTGTCGGGGGCTGCACACAGTGATCTAACCACTCAGACGTTTCCAGAGCTGCGGCGTCGTTCACCCGCCCGGTCGGACCAGGCTTTGATGTTGTCGTTTTTATTTCCCACACAAGTTTCTCAATCAGAGCAGTTTCTCTCTTTGTTTTCATGCTTTGCTCTTTTCAAGTTTGTTTCTATAGGAGCTGTTTTGTTTTTGTTTTATGGTTTCTCTTTCTCCTTTTGTTGTTTTTTTATACTTTGGTCACTGAGCCAAATCAGCCTCCCTGATCAAACGTGCTTTTTTTTTTTACCCTCTCCACCGTCCCTCCCTGATCCCCGTCTGCTTCGACGCTTCGCTTCGTTCTCCTCCTCCTCCTCCTCCTCCCCTCTTTTGCTTTCTCCTTTCCCCCCTCTCTTTTTCCTCCCCTTTTCATTTCACATTTCAGCTGGACTCCCTCCATGTGATATTCAGTCTATAGGCACAGGTATGGACGGCTCTCATTGCTGCCTTGTTTCCTATTTAATCCCCTCCCGGCCATTGCCTGTTTCATCAGTGCACCCCTCACTCTCAGACCAGCAGGTGGGCCGTTTGCTGCTCTGTGGGCTGCACTTATTAAATGTTCAATATGGGCTTCTAATAAACGTCTTTGCTTTATTTCCTTTGGGAAATAAAGGTTTGCAGTGTGAAACTTAACTGCACACAGTGACACCTCTGAAATGTGGACAAGCAGGTCCAGTGGAGCCCACATGAAGTGCAGACGCCCCCGCCTGTAACGCTCCCACATTTCTCTGTGTAGATTTAAGAGCTGTGGCACTAAACCTCCGACCACGAGTCAGTCAGTTTGCAAAAGTGTTGTTAGCATTTGATTTGACCTGCTGTTGAAGGAACCATTAAAGGACATTTTACAACAAACCCAGAGACAGTTCGGGTTTTATTTGATTCAATTTAGGGCTCTAGACTCTCTACTGTACGTTTTGGGGATTTATACTGTATGTAAATGACTCTCCACAAAAACATTTTTAATGCACTCTTTCTTGCTGAAATTCACAAATATATCCAATACATTGATTATTTAAAGACGTAGCTATAAAAGAAAAAGAAGAAATATATGTATATATATATTGGGTTTTCTACTATGAGAAAAATATTGATTAGTGGTGCAGCTTTAAAATAGAATTTAAAGAGAAACCCAACAGTGTCGTGTCTCTGCAGAACAATCCAGATGTTTCATACTTTTGTCTTCTATAAAATACAATGATTATGAATATGAGTCATATGATTCTTCTAAATAGTATCCATTTTTTTAATCCCCCACCCACTACAGCTTCACACTATCTGTCCTATATCCTAAAATCACTGTGGATTTCCTCTTAAAAGAATCATTTTTTATTTACATCTATAATTTGAAATCCAGCTATTTTAAAGAGCTTAGATGATGACGCCATCCGTCTGGTTCCAAGCAGGGGAAAACAACTGCCAACTATTATTTGCAGCCTGTCTGACACAGAGGTGATATTATTAAGATTATTATTAAGAATAAGTTATAGATTAAGTAAGTTATATTATAGTGTGATGCTAAGGACTTTTGACATCATTAAATATCATTATAGTGATAGTTAATCTTCTTCTCATCTTCTCTCATGTGTTATTCCTTCATTTTAGAAAGTTTTACAGTGTAACTTCACCTCATCTGACCTCCAACTTCTTCTGTGTAAAGTCTGTTTCCACTCGCCTCTGATCATCGATTTAACTGACGCCGAACGACAGGATGTTCAACTCTTCTTCTTCTTCTGCACAGTTGCTTGGTTCACCTTCGACCCCGCCTCCGCCCACCCGGACATCATCTTCTCCAACGACAACCTGACGGTGTCGTGCAACAGCTACGACGACAGGGTGGTCATGGGCAACTCCGCCTTCTCCCGCGGCGTGCACTACTGGGAGATGACCGTCGATCGCTACGACAACCACCCGGACCCGGCCTTCGGGATCGCTCGGGGCGACGTCTTGAAGGACGTGATGCTGGGGAAGGACGACAAGGCCTGGGCCATGTACGTGGACAACAACCGCTCCTGGTTCATGCACAACAACTCGCACACCAACAGGTGAGGAAACTTCCTGCAGGACGGACGTTAACGGACTTCCTGCAGGACGTCACAGAGTAGATTCAGGTTTTTTTTGTTTGTATATTTGATTTTTGATTTTTTTTTTCAAGAAGGAAGTTACAGACTGACATAACATGCAGTAATCAAATCAGGGGAAGATTCAATGTCCACAAGGTGGCAAAGTAAAAATGAAATGAACTCACAGTGACAGGCCAATAGAAAGTGGAAAAATAAACAAAATAAACAATAATAATAATTACAGTAATAAATGAATAGATAAATAAAGTACACTATAATCAGAGATACTGAGGGAGAGATGGGGTAGCATCACTATTCATAGTTCATACCAAGTCAAGCTCCAATACAGAGAGATTAGTCCATATAAATGAAAAATGGTTGCCATATTGTGTAAAAGGTCTTACTTACCGTGCTTCTTTGTGCGACTCTGCAGGACCGACGGTGGCATCAGTAAAGGCGCCACAATAGGCGTGCTGCTCGACTTCACACGCAGGATCGTCATCTTCCTCATCAACGATGAGCAGCAGGGTCCGGTGGCGTTCGAAGGCCTGGAGGGCGTTTACTACCCCGCCATCAGCCTCAACCGAAATGTCCAGGTACGGACTCATGTTGTTGTGTAGATCCATAAAATCAACGTCAGGAGGAGAAATCTCACTGCTGTAAATGTCCTAAGCTGACAATAGATAGAGACTCTTCAAGGTGTTTTTTGCATTTTTGGGGATGTTCAAGTTTTTCTCCGCTTGGTTTTAATATAAAGTTGTGTGGGTTTGGATTTTTTCTTATTTTTAAGCTCTGCAAACTCTGATAAAAACATAACAACATCATGTGTTGACACTGATTTGGTTGTGCACCTCCACAAAGATCAGGGGTGACAGAGAAGGTCAAAACAGCAGAGGCTAAACTATCAAATAATTTAATGAAATTTAATGAAAATACATCTGATACAGGATATACAATGCAACCTATTAGCAATTTTTATAAGCCCTGATCACCCTGATGATTTGCCCATCTTACACTTCAAGTAGAGTCATTTCATGAATCTGTTTGAACAGACTAAGTCCTCCTCCTCCTCCTCCTCCTCCTCCTAATGATGAGCAAACTTGACTTGAAGTGTAAAATCAGCGGGACGCCGCTTTCAAAGGTCGACATATAATCATGTTGCCATGTAATGTATTAATATTTGAAAGCAAATCTCTGCAAAGTGTTTAAATTCAGTGCATTTAACAGCATTATTTACTTTCTTGGGACGTTTTATATCCACTATATTATTCTGCAATAAATATGATCTGTTTTCCACCACTGTGCGCTCTTAAATAAACCACATACAATAAGCCGGTTTACCCTCCAGAGTCACATTTGATTCACAGTAAGTGATCAACATGCAGAGCCCCCCTGCAGCTGTTTCATAGTGGGCCTCGGCTCCCTGAGCGCACCGAGTGATGCTGTAAGCAAAAACAAGAGGTTTTTTACTCGCAGATCAATGGAGCATCACACGAGTACAGTTATTATTCATTAAAACTGCTCTTCCAAGTTAAAAAAAATATGGACTCAGAGGATTAAACCTTGAAAGAGGAAGCTTCAAAGACCTAACAACAGTTAAGAGCTTTGAGTCTCTTATTGCTCTCAGCCAGTTTTCTCATAGTGAGCGAGCAAACTGCCTCCAAGACAAAACACTCACTGAGGAAATGGTTCAACAGCTCCACCTGCAGGCACAGCAACAAAAAAACAAACTTTTTTTTTTCACCATATAGTAGTTTACCATTAACCCATATATTTGTATGCCAATGTATTTCTCCACAGGTCACGCTGCACACTGGTCTACCCATCCCAGACTTCTACACGCCCGGGGAGGCAGATCCGACTGGCTCCGTGTGCTAAAGACTCACCGATGCCCAGTTTGGGGAAAACCTCTCCCAGTTTTCCCAGGGTTCATCCTGCCAGTCATTAACTATGCTCCCACCCTCCTCCTCCTCCTCCTCCCCTTTCCTCCTCCTCTTGTCCCCCTGACCGACTGACCCCCTGACTCTGTGTAACAGGCCCCATCCAGCGCTGAGCCATGCCTTTATCATGCCTAAACCTTGGACACATGGACCGACTGCAGAGCTCTGTCAGACCGAACGGTGCTTCACCATCTGTACCTTGAATTTTTGACGTGACAGCGACAGTCGAAGGAGGTGGAGGCCTGTTGAAAAATAATCACTCGTCTCAAGCCAATGGATCAGGAATGTGATAAAATTATGTACAGTGATGATGATAATAATAATGTGGGGTTAGAGGAGTAGTCTGATATTTATTCTCTTGCCAAGAATTAGACAAGAAGACTGATAACACTGTCATATCTGTCTGGTGGTGATTATGTACCTTCAGCCAGCAGCTGGTTAGCTTAGCTTAGCTTAGCTTAGCTCAAAGACTGGAAACAGAGGGAAACAGCCTTGTTCTGTACAAACTTCAGAGATTATTCCAAAACACCAGAAATGATCACTTATTGAAGTCCTTTGTAAAATCTGTGCAAAAATTATAGCGTAAAAACACAAATTTGTAACCATAGAAAAAGTCTGGCACATAGCTAAAACTACTACAAACTACAAATTGTTGTGTTTATGTTCTAATTTTTATACAGATAAAACAAACAAGAAGCATATATGGGTTTTTTTCACATTATGACACATTATTTCCCTGTCTCCTGCCTTTATGCTAAGCTAAGCTAACCGACTGTTCGCTGCAGATCAAACGAAACAAAAGTTTCCCAAATTTTTTTTAACAATGTCTTTTGAAGGACGAAGGTTGTTTTGTAAATGAGCGGTAAATGGACCCCCCCGTCACATCATCCGTCTCTTTTTTCAAAAGCACACGTGCAGAGCCACAGCATCTTGTAAATCTTCTTCCTGCCTTCGCTCACAAACACCTCCACAAACGGGGAGAGCGCGAAAGTCATCTTTTTTTCTGTGTGTTTGTGTGAATGTGAATGTGAATGTGTGTGTGTGCAAGTGAGTGAATGGACGTTGGATGGGTTGAGGCTGGTCGACAGCAGCAGTGATACCTGGATGAGAGCAATAGCCCGACTGTCGCATCCTCGTCTGTGTAAATGAGACGCTTTTCTTAGTGGCTTAGCTCATGTGAACCTTCTGTATCGTCTGTAAAAACAAAAACGACACAAAAAAAGACAAAAAAAACACGGCGTCGGCATATAAATGATACTGGAAGCAAAGCCTTTCTCTGCAGTGCAGCTCTCAGAACAAAACGGGAGGGTGTTGTTGGTGTGATGTATCATAAAAGCAGGTGATTCTGTGCGTGGAAGTGAGTTAAAGAAGACGACTGTGAAGCTATTTGAATAAGGTGCTACAGCAGCTCGCTTAGTTCTGGCTTTTTTTTACTGTAGGTGACTGAATCCTGGTAGTTTTGTAATATTGTTATTGAAATGATCTCTTGCAAAGAGGTGTATAGCTAAATAAGTTATTGATGTTCAGAGTTTTTCCAATGAGAATTCATCAATGTTCCTTTATTTGATGTCTAGTTATAGCAGCACAGAGAGGAAGTAACTGAATATTTTTGTCGCTTTAAAAAATGTCTGTTCTCAAACAAAGAGGCTTTTCACTTACTGTGAGAACCAGTTCACGTCAACAAAGAAAGTTAACAGGAGCAGTGATGATGCGCTGGGGATGTTTTCGGTGGCGTTACATTTTTTTGGGCAACAGCTTCCTCAACTGGCAACGATGTGTGACAGAGAAATGTCTAAAGACTGCCATTCCCAAACACAAGAACGCAGCAGCGACCCACTTAGAAACCAGGAAATCTTCTGGGGCCCCGTCCAAACTTTAAATCTCAGCTCCGATCAAAACAAAATACCGATGTGAATTCAGCATTTCCCTAAAAAATGTATTCCAGAAACAGAAACGATCCTGTGATGGCAAAAACAGGGCGTATTCACATGCACAAAGATCTGAAAATGTGCACATCTCTCAAAAGTGGATGCAGTGAAAATGCTAATGCTAATGTGCTAATAGCAGGTGGCTAATGATGGGAGTGTCGTCAAAGTTACTGGATATCTTGAAATTTAGACCTGATGATGGCAAAAGAGAAATAACAAAATTGTCACAGTTCATTCTCAGAAACACATGAACGTTTGTTTGAAATGACAAAACTCTCCATTCAGTACTTTTTGATAGGCCTATATTTCCCGGAAAACCTCAATGGTAGCACAAGAACAGCTCACCAGGATTCATCCTCTGGGAACCATGAATATCTGGACAAAATCTGCCACTGATGCACCTCATATCAAAATATTTGACCCATTAATACAATTTTACAAACCAAAGTCTCTCAGCAACACACCCACCGGTTTCAGTCAAGACCAAAGTTACAGAGCGACACAGTTAGCATGTAGCCTAGCATACTGCTAACTCTAAGTGGAGCGCCCGTTTGAGGAGGCGGTCGCCTTTTACAAAAAAAAAGACGCCTAAAAAAGTTTACCTGAGTCTCATAGCCATGACAGACAAGAGTTACACATACACGTCTTTAGCATTTACATGAGGTGCTACAGTATCATGTGTTTGAGCTTCATGGGTGTGCCTTTTCCCCCCTCTTCTTCAATACCCAAAAGATTTCTGAAACTTTGCTACAAACTAGATTCATTGCTTCAGCAGAGTCAACCTTAACATCTGTGATGCCTGACTTCACCTGCTGCTATATTTTTTCTATCGTACAAAAAAAAAGAAAAGAAAAAAGGGCAAAATTCAGCAACAGTGATCATGTTTGTTATGGATATAATAACCACGGTATTGAAGGGAATATTACAGCCAGATATGGCAAGGTGTGTTTTCTTAACTTTTTAAATTATATGATATGTTTTTTCCCCCCCAGATCCCCTGGGCTAACACTGATTGTAAATCATCAGGGGCTGCACACAGTCAACTCCAGTATGATATGTGCATGTGTTCTTCTTTCAGTGATAAACTGAACCCAGCTGGCTGCACAGCTTTTTTGCTGCAAGGCTGAATTCAAGCTTCGGTTTATGCAACACTTAAATTGGCTGTTTTTCAAGGATGAGCCTTTTGTCCGGCCGTAATTATAATGCCGCGGCACAAAAGCAGCTCTTTCCGCAGCAGGTCACCGAGCAGCGAGAGCTTCACACACACACAAGTGCAGCCATTATCACGGCATTACACAACCCCAGATTCCAGGATCAATAAACAAAAAAACAGTTTATTAAAGAACCACATGTCCAGTATGAGACAACATCCACTCTTTTTTATCTTTATTTTTAACATAAATTCTCTTTTATCAGAGTGTGTGAGGAAATGTAAATGAACGATGACCAATGTGTGTTTCTGTACTGAACACATGGGGTGCTGACACTAAGAAGTGTGTGATTGTAATGTTTATTATTTCTCAAACCAGCCAAATACATTTTATTGATATTAAAATAGACCCGGGGTGGGGGATTTGAAGTCTTATCATACAGCCTCATAAAACCTTTTATGAATTATTAAAAACGTACACACGGTCGCTGGGCGACACTGGGTGTTATATCTCCAAATGTACATACATATGTGTGTGTGAGTGTGACTAAGTATGTGTGTGTGTGTGTGTGTGAGTGTGTGTTACCTGCACTGTAACCTCATTTTAACTCCAAAGTGATTTTTCTTTTTGCCCAGTTTGATCCGAGGTGGAATGTCATCGGTCAATATTATTATTACTATTATTTACAGTGATACTGAAATATGTCTATGGAGAATTTTATGAATATAAAATGAACATTGTTACAACTTTGATTTTAACACAGTATGATTACTATGGTTGTTATGATTATATGTCTATCATTACCATATTACTGCTATTATTATGATGAGTTGAAGTGTAATATGAGGCTCTGTGTTTTCTGTATGTGTGAATATTCAATAAATAGGTGTCAACGAGGTCTGGAGTATTGATCTGTCTTATCTGATCCTATCTTTTTTGTTAACAAATGTTAAGTTATTGTAGATTGAATTTGATTGTTAAGTAGTTTAGTCTGATAAAGGCATGAGTCCTTTATTTAGTAGATGCATCACCAGCAGCTTTGCACATCTGGACACATCCTTCAATACAACAACAGTGAAAACAGGCACAGTAGAGATCTGAACTTTGATTGTGTTACTGCATGATATTATCAATGCTGCTGCAGCTTCATGCAGAAGTTCATCATATTACTGGCATTATCAGATTTCTTCGTCTTTTGCTGATAAGTGTAACCTTCTCAGTGTTTCCAGGACCTGCAGAGACACGTCTCCACAGTGTGATGATGCAGGGTCGAGATGACGTGTTTATGGTATTTCTGCATAAAGCTTTTGTCCAGAGCACCTTTTATTTTGCTTTGTATTCACACTGAGGTTTCATGCAAAGCACCGGCCTTTCCTCATCATGCGGGCAGCAGAGGAGCTGGCTCCTGAACCCCACCCACTCTACATCCTGCACCACAGCTGCCCAAATGTCTACAAGCCAAGATATCATGTGAGTTTTTCTAAGAGTTGTCTTTCTCTTTGACTCTTTCTCCCTAACGTTATACCTGGTGAACCAACAGCTGTTTGATGCAATGTTCTTGCATCGTCAATCATGTTTTTGTTTTCATGATAACAAGTTCAGCCTTCCCGTCTGTCATATTTCTACATATAAAAGTGGTTTTCATGTTTTGAATATAGTAAAAATAGTTTTTATTAGGTTCATTCATGGTCTAGATTTACTCTGAGTATTAACATCAGAGCTCCTTCATCGTCTCACTAAACTTATGATAAATTATGATCTATAAGTGAAACTCACAGAGATCTGTGTCAACTTCAACAGGACAATCAGTCCCTCAGTGCTTCAGTTCACCTCCTCCTGCAGCTCAGCTGAGGCCTGACAGGGAAACACCCTCCCCCTGCACTCACCAATCAACCTCAGCTGAAGGCGGAGACTGCAGCAATGAAAACTGCCGCTCTGTTTCCTGTCAACTTCACTTCCAGCTCGGGACCAGCAGCCTGTCTTCTCACCAAGCACAGGACACACAGTCGACACACACCTTTGCCCTCCCCCTCACCTCAGCATGGCGACACCCCTCACCGACCAGGAGAAGCGCAAGCAGATCAGCATCAGGGGGATTGTAGGAGTGGAGAATGTGGCCGAGCTGAAGAAGGGCTTCAACCGACACCTGCACTTCACCCTGGTGAAAGACAGGAACATTGCAACACCCAGGGATTACTACTTTGCCCTCGCCCACACTGTGAGGGATCACCTGGTGGGGAGGTGGATCAGGACACAGCAGTTTTACTATGAGGCCGACCCAAAGGTAAAAAGATCAGAAGACAAAACTGTTACTATTTCACACTCATGCACTTCAGAGTAAAATGCTGCATCACTACACACATAGACAATCTTTGGAAATACACTGCAGACACTTCACTCATCCAGGAAAAGTCTGTCTGATGCAGGAAATGCCCTTTTATTTACAGCAGACAAGCCTGTTCGGTCTGTGGACTGTATACAAAATGCATGACTTGTGCTTTTATTTTGAAGGAACACATTCTGTGGCATGTTTGTTGTTTTTTTCTTACTTTTTTTATGGGAAGTAGGCTGTGTTCAAGTTTTAACAGTTGCGTACTTTCCAACTTTCCACTTGGTAGAGCATTTCTTTCCTCATTGCATCATGTTTACTCAGCTATTTTGTGCAGGAAAATGTTTCCTCGTTCGAGTTTCATTCAGCTCTGCGTTGCACTAATGCACCCTCATTGCATAATCAACCAAAGCAGATCATGAATAACTGTGTGTATTTAATCTTTGATTTGTAAAAGTCTGTATAAAACATGCAGCCATGTGCACAAAGTTTCACAATGTTCCTGTTTTCCTTTTTTTACTTTTACCCAGAGGGTGTATTATCTGTCTCTGGAGTTCTACATGGGCAGGACGCTGCAGAACACCATGATCAACCTGGGGCTGCAGAACGCCTGCGACGAAGCTATCTACCAGGTCAGACTAGTTTATATGGGAAACAGTACCCTCAGCAAACACAAACACTAATGCTGAGCACTGCGGTGGTTTTATCAATGTGTGAACAGTGAATTGAACAGTGGGATTGTGTGTTGCCCTCTGTTGTAGCTCGGCCTGGACATGGAGGAGCTGGAGGAGATGGAGGAGGATGCAGGTCTGGGCAACGGAGGCCTGGGCAGACTGGCAGGTAAAAGGCTGCACATTGTGTGAAGAGAGAGAAAAAAAAGCTGTAAAAGCTGCAGTAAAGATAGAAATACAAAACACATTTTGATTTTGAAATGGCTCTGCAAACACGTTTTCTGGGGCAGTTTCAGATGAACAGAAATCTACTTTCTCCAGTCATGTAAAATAGTCCTGGACTCAGTCTAGACCTGAATAAACTGAGCTGACTTCCTTTACAAAGACTAGATCTGCACCAAGACTAAATCAATGTCCAATCTCAGGAGGCAGGTTTAACTTCCATTGTTGAAGACGACACAGGATCACTTAGAGTGCATCAATGTAGATAAACAAAAACGACCAGCTGGACCGGTTCTTGCTGTCAGAAATGACTAAATAGTTTTTGAATGCATGAAGTAAATACAGTAGAGATTACACCTGATACCCAAAGAGGAAACACTGTGCCACTTTGCACCACACTATTACTGGTCCAGTCTTTTAACGCCAATCTATGTGCAGCCAATTCAGACCAGCGCAGGTGAATTTACATGAATCTTGTTTACTTTAGTTTAATTTTCCTCAAGCCAGGTATAAGCGATCTTCAATTACTTTGTGTTTCAGAGGAACATTTATGGAAACTGTGATGAATTATTCTAGATTAAGTCTTAATTTAAACCCTATCTGTGAATCTGCCCCCTGGTCTCCATCACAACCTTACATTATAATTACCAGGCCAGTTTTGGCAGGTGTTCACTAGAAGCCTATTGTGTTTGCCTGCTGCTTATTCAACATGTGTGGCAACAGACTCTATATGTCCACATGAGCACTCAACTTCCCCAACAGCAACATGACCCAACTTTTAATTCCTCAATTCATCACTACAGAGTTTAAAGTTACGATTTCAGGTCTAACTGTGAGTGATTTTTTTTTCTGAACACAGCCTGTTTCCTGGACTCCATGGCCACCCTGGGTCTCGCTGCGTACGGCTACGGGATTCGCTATGAGTATGGGATCTTTAACCAGAAGATAAGAGAAGGCTGGCAGGTACAGTAACTGCAGCTGATTTCAGTTTTTTTACACAGCTCAGTCGGCTGTCGTTAACCCCCCTGACCTCAAAGATTGACCTCCATACATATCTCGCTTATCTTTTACTTTGAAATCCACGGTTCTCCTGTCGGCCCATGTTCATTCTGCTGGGAGTCAAAGTTAAACACAAAGTAGATACGAATTAGGTCGAAACACATCCCAGGCTAATCATTAACAGTGACTCCACCTGTGGTCTGCCCCCTTCAGTGCCAGCGACGGCGGTGCAAGCTCCCGGCAGAATCTGCTGGTTGGTTTTAGATGAAGAAAAAAAATAAACACTGCTGTGATAAGAGACAGAAAAACTAAAGGCTTTTGCCCTTTTGAGTCCTGCTGCTTGTTTGCAGTTCGAGCCCTCAATGTAAACATGCACCGCTGACGCTGAGGTTGATGAACTTTAAAGTCCAACTCCTGCTGCTGGTTGGTCGTAAATACAGAGGAGGTCTGTGCATTTTAATCAGCAGAATCTGATCCGCTCGTTCCCTCTGACTGGATTTGATGTAACATTATAATAAAATGACTTGATTCATCACCAGAGAGAGAGAGCCTTCTTTTTCAAACCTATGTAAGAAGGTCAGAGGTCAGAGAAAGTGATGTTTTTACTCTTACTTACTTTTTGCTCAGTGACTCATCTTTCTGTCTCTCTCAACCTCCGGTGTCACATTAATTAAATCTTTTTATTCTCTGCCCTTGACCGACCTGGTTTAGGTGGAGGAGGCAGACGATTGGCTGAGACATGGAAACCCCTGGGAGAAGGCCCGGCCCGAGTACATGCTGCCAGTTCACTTCTACGGACGAGTGGAGGAGACGAGAGACGGCTCCAAATGGGTCGACACCCAGGTCATGATGCTGAACTGTTAATTAGATAAAAACTCTGGGAAGATCACTGACTTTTGCACACACAAACTCATTGCCTTCTTAGAAAAACAATAAAGATTTTATAAACTGGTTTCAATGCTAAATGAAAAGCTAAGTTGACAGTTCTGCTGACTCAGTCTGTTTTCACTGCTCTCTGTGCAGGTGGTGCTGGCGATGCCGTACGACACGCCCATCCCCGGCTACATGAACAACACTGTAAATACCATGAGGCTCTGGTCTGCTCGCGCCCCCAACGACTTCAACCTTAGAGACTGTGAGTCCCACAGCTTTTTTTTTTTTTAGTCTTTGGCACAAAACCGCACAAAACAGGCTTAGACATTTCATTTCAGCTTTCAACAGAACGTCTGCAATAAAGACGGAAGCTGCTGCAACAGTGGCGACATGCAACGACATGTAGGGGTTGCAAAACAGATCAAATGCAGTTGTTTCTTATTGTTCTTTAGATCTCTGTGATGTATAAAATATTATATAGCATCAGTGAAACTAAGTGTAGTTTATTTTACTCTGTATGTTCTTACTGTATTTGTAATTGTACATGTGTGTGGGACCCCAGGAAGAATAGCCATTGCTCCTATAATGAAGCAATGGCTAGTGGGGATCCCAATTAATAAATAAACAAATAAACTAAGATGCAGTCAACTCTCTGCAGTTAACGTTGGAGATTACATTCAGGCCGTGCTGGACAGAAACCTGGCTGAGAACATCTCCCGTGTGCTTTACCCCAATGACAATGTAAGTTCAACGCCTCATTATTAAGTGTGTGATGCATCAATATCTTCTTATCACAGGGAATTATTAACTAACTGTGGCTTTTCTGTCTCAATCTGTTTGTTTCTCTGTCCCTCCCAGTTCTTTGAAGGGAAAGAACTTCGTCTGAAGCAGGAGTATTTTGTCGTGGCCTCCACCCTCCAGGACATCATCCGCCGCTTCAAGACCACGAAGAAGAAGGGCGCAGGTGGACGCACGTCCTTCGAGAGTTTCCCAGACAAGGTTAGATGCTCGGTGATGGATGTCTGTTTCAGCAGGAATAAGATCTGTTTCTTCATTTCATTTCCTAACTTTGATCGCTGGCCAGGAGCAAGGAGTCGGTTTGAGTTAAAGCTCCTGAGCCGTCAACTCAAAATGACTCTGAGGAGCCTGAGTTCAGAGCAGAGATCCAACAGAAACACCTGCAGAACAGATGATCAGCAGAAACATTTGCACTGCAGTGTAAAATCCACTTTAGCCTGAAAACTGAATCTATTAAATCCACAGCAGCAGCAGACTTTGTTTCATAACACTGAGGAAAAAACCCTGCAGATATAATATAAAGATTTATATTAAACACCTGCTGTTTCTCAGCTGCTTCTTTAATAATACTGAGAAGTAAACTTATACAACACACTCTTAAGATTCAGTAGCCTATGACAAGACAACACTATTAGGCAACAGCTGCTTCACTGCACTATGTCCTGTTTTCCAGGTCGCCATCCAACTGAATGACACTCATCCAGCCATGGCCATCCCAGAGCTGATGAGGATCTTTGTGGACATCGAGAAACTCGACTGGGACACGGTGAGTATCTGATGAGGTGGTAGTGAGCAGCAGTCCTGCTTTGCGAGACTAATGGTGCACCAAAGCACAGAGCAGATCTGAATTCAGCCATTTATCCTATTGAAAGTGACCTATAATGCAATGATTGCAACAGGTTTAACTTAGGAAATAATACAGTCTATGCAAGATAACACCAAGAAAGTTCAAAACCACAGAGTGCAGCAAATGACACAGATCTTTGTGTTGCATTATATTCATCTGCAACAGGTAAAGCTGTTGGTCTGGTGAAGAAACAAAGTCCAAATAGGCCGATATCAAGATGATGTAATATTTGTGATGTACTGTAAATGAGCAGCAAGATTTTGAATATGAAAACAACTCCAAAGCTCAAGGGTGATGGTGATTAGTTAATAAATTAACTCCTCCCCTCTGTGCAGGCCTGGGATCTCACCAGACGCACCTTTGCCTACACCAACCACACCGTCCTGCCCGAGGCTCTGGAGCGCTGGCCTGTGGAGCTGCTGGAGACGCTGCTGCCCAGACACCTGCAGATCATCTACCAGATCAACCAGGTCCACCTCGATGTAGGTACCACTGCTCAGTCAGTCAGACAGCCATAATTGCAGACAGTCCTAAAGTAAAAGACAAATCCTGAAACACCAGTCATCCAGCTATGTGTTTCTATTTCTATTTGAAATCAGTGATTAAAGCTGCTCCTGTGTGTGTTTTGCTGCTGCAGAGGATCGCAGCTATGTTCCCAAATGACATGGACAAACTGAGGAAAATGTCTCTGATTGAAGAGGACGGATGCAAGAGGGTGAACATGGCTCATCTGTGCATCGTGGGCTCTCACGCTGTGAACGGAGTCGCCGAGATACACTCCAACATCATCAAGACTGAAGTGTGAGTCCTCTGCACAGTAATGACGCTGACAAGTCGATCGCAGACAATCAGAGCTAATCAGGTATAAGATTAAACAATAGATACGCTGATGAATGACGAAAAACTGCAACAAAAATGCAAATCACCACCTAAACCGTGGTTGCAACATGAGTGTGGCTTCATAAATTACCACAGGGTTGACTCATCGTCTGTCACACCGTCTTCACCGTGGGAATGCCATTGTTTGAGAAAACCTTGAAAAACTATAACTTTAATTCGAACATACAAAAGTGCTGCAATTTATCCACCATACGTGTCTCTATCATTGTTTGACCTTTGACCTTTGTCCTCTGTAACATCTCTGATTTTCCTCCTGCAGATTTAAAGATTTCAGTGATCTGGAACCAGAGAAGTTTCAGAACAAAACCAACGGCATCACTCCCAGACGCTGGCTGCTGCTCTGCAACCCCGGCCTGGCCGAGCTCATCGCTGAGGTCAGTTTGAGCAGTAACCATGGCAACCTGTCCCCTATTCCCCAGCTGTTATTAGAGCCGGTCTGAGCTCCTGACTGGTTCACAGTTTGGTTTTACTGACATTCACTGTTTTAATGTGAAATCTAACTCCTCTCTCAGGTGATCGGGGAGGATTATGTGAAGGAGCTGAGTCAGCTTGAGAAGCTGAACGACTTTGTGGACGATGTTGCGTTCATCCGTGATGTCTCTAAAGTGAAGCAGGTGAGTCACAGTCACAGTGTCTGATTCATACTTATTGTTTTTACAGCACCACATTTATCTTGCAGTTTTTTTTGCATAGAAGAAAATAAAACATAAGTCTATGAAATTCAACACATTTTCTAGGATACAGCGGTGAAACACTGCTTACTCATCTTTGCATCAGTATTACCCATCCAGTCATGCCACATAAGAAGATTAACTGTCAAAAATGTAAATGCATTTATAAATGCTGAATCCATCATTTAATATGTTTGCAAATACACATTATATAGTTTATCCTATTAATCCAGAGTTATTATAAATATATATAAACTATATATAAATAGATGCAGAGACTTAAGCTGTTATGATAAAGCTGCTTGTGACAGCATTGTGTTGTCATACATATAGTGGATGCCTTATTCAAATACCATCTCCAACATGTTTATTATCTCTTCATGTCACAGCAGGTGAAGACATTGCAGTCTGATCAATTTGTGTGTTGCATCACTGCGTTCTTCCTGTTTTAAATTCAGTGCATGTCTGCACAGGCCGCACCTGTGGCTCAGCAGCTTCACATCAGTGAAGTCAACGACTCCCTCGTTGATAACCTGTCACGTATACGACTGATTCTCTCGCAGGATAACAAGGTGAAATTCGCTCAGTACCTGGAGAAGGAGTACAGGGTGAAAATCAACCCGTCCTCCATGTTCGACGTCCACGTGAAGAGGATCCACGAGTACAAGCGGCAGCTGCTCAACTGCCTGCACATCATCACCATGTACAACCGTATGTGAAATCAGCCATGTTTAATCATTTAATAAGAGCCGGAGGGTTTCACGACGAGTCATCATAGGTCTGATTCTCAGTGAGTGATACGATACGTGACACAATCTGACAAGATGCAGAAGAATCTTCTTCACCCAAGCAAGTTAAAACAAACATGAGTGAGAATGACAAGTATCAGACATGTGAAGCAAGTGTGGGAAATTTCCACACAGTTGTCAGACTGATATAAACATGAAGGCGGTTTTATCAGCAGTTTACTTAAGTGATGCATGTCTAATGTGTTCATATCTGGTGTTTTTGTTAATGCTGCATCTTTGGTAAAGACTGTGTATCCTCTGTTTTGTTTTAAAGGCATCAGAAAGAACCCGACTGCGCCTTTTGTACCTCGCACAGTGATCATCGGTGGAAAGGTACCAGCTCAGCCCAGATCCAACCAGACAAACCACACTCATGAGTAAACACAGGCTCAAAACAGTGGTGCGGTTATAGTAGTTTGTTTTTTTTCAGTAAGTCATGCACTGTCGCCCTCTGCAGGCTGCTCCAGGGTATCACATGGCCAAAATGATCATCAAGCTCATCACCTCTGTGGGTGATGTGGTGAACAACGACCCCGTGGTGGGAGACAAGCTGAAGGTCATCTACCTGGAGAACTACAGGGTCTCTCTGGCAGAGAAAGGTACCACATAACAACTTACTTACTCAGACTAAGCCTCACACTTGAATCTCTGTTGTCTCCAGAATATTGAACTCTCTGAGACAAAAATCTACCTCAACTCAAAAGGATTGTTCACCATAAATCAGTCAGGTCTTTTGGTTTTTACTCACACTGTCTGTTTTCTGTCAGTGATCCCTGCTACAGATCTGTCAGAGCAGATCTCCACTGCCGGCACTGAGGCGTCAGGAACAGGAAACATGAAGTTCATGCTGAACGGCGCTCTGACCATCGGCACCATGGACGGAGCCAACGTGGAGATGGCCGAAGAGGCCGGAGAGGAGAATCTGTTCATCTTTGGCATGAGGGTGGAGGATGTGGCTGAAATGGACAAAAAGGGGTAAAGGAGACTCTTCTTTTGAATCGTATGCTATCTTTTTTTCTGGATGTTTTCATGTCGTTAAAACAAAACCTTTTTTCTTTTTTTCTCAGATATGATGCCATGTTGTACTACAACAAGATCCCTGAGCTGAAACAAGTGATGGACCAGATTACAAGCGGATTTTTCAGCCCCAAGAATCCAGACATTTTCAAAGACCTCACCAACATGCTCTTCAAACACGACCGGTGAGCGACGTAACCTCAGATCCTTTCGACGTGCACATGATTTCATCTTCAAATCCGCTCCTATTTGTTGTCAGAAGTGGATTTTGTTCTTCAAACGAGTGACGCCTCGCTCATGCACATTTTATGAGTTGTGAGTTCAAGTTGTCAGATCTGACTGTTTTATTCTCTCTTGTCTCTCTTCAGTTTCAAAGTGTTTGCAGACTTTGAAGACTACATAAAATGTCAAGAGAAAGTCAGCAAGCTCTATCAGGTAACATTTCCCTCACACAGACCCAGATCAAGATGTATCTGAAAACATTTCTATCATTGTGTTAGTTTGGCGTTAGTTTATTTTATTTTATTTTTAATCTTTAAAGTTTGAATTAATATAGATTTTAAACGTCCCATACTGTATTTAGCCCTTCTGACAGTTTTCATCTGGTATTCATCCAGCCAAGTAACAAAAACAATCTAGTTTCACATCTCCCCTAGCAACAACAGGTTGGTGTCAGCCAATCAGAAGAGAGGATGCTCCTGGTCTCTCTTTGGATTGGCTGACAGTTTTCTGAGTAATAAAATAAAAAAACAGAGCAGATTTCAGGTAATACACTCAGAGTGGGTCCAGATAGACAGAGCTTTGGGTCTAGCTGTGAGCGGTGATTGCTTTGTGACTTTGTGACATCAGAAAGTCACAGGAAGTCCTGACTGCCTGTTTTAAGGCTCAGTTTCCGAATCCAGGCCTGATTATAATATTATCAAATACAAACAATCAAAGTAATTTAAATCTACCTTAACACAGGATGGGTTGTGTTTAATAATTAGTCTGTTGCATATAGTTGATTACTAAGGGCTTAAAACAAGGGGAGGTCAAAATAAGCACAAACCTAGAGAAGCATGAATGACACAGGAGATCAATAAATAAATAAAAAACCATGTACGACATAATGTTTTCCTGTGCCCTAAAAGAATCCAAAGGAGTGGACGAAGATGGTGATCAAGAACATCGCAGCCACAGGAAAGTTCTCCAGCGACAGAACCATCACAGAGTACGCGACAGAGGTGTGGGGGGTGGAGCCGACAGACCTGAAGATCCCAGCGCCAAACGAGCCGAGAGAGGCCATCGAAGAAACGGCCAGAGCCCTGAAGAAAATGTGAGGCTGCTTCACGACCAAAATGCCTTCATGTTTACAACGTCTCAGCTGTTCCTCTGTGCCTTCAGCCTTCAAGTCACGTGTCATTGAACTTTTCGATAACTTTTAGTGTTTCAGAAATCACTTTTTCACACGTTTTTGTTTTTTGTTCTTTTCATTGTCAAAGCACTTGCATTGAAACATGTCTGTTACAGTTCTTTAGTCTCAACTCATACAGAAAATATGGAGCCAGTGTGAAGAGCAAGGTCAAATATTTCCAAATGATTTGCTCATATTCAACATTCCTGGTGCACAGGATGGGCGGCGCGTTCTGCATGTCAGGAATTCAGTAGGATGTCAGTCACAGAGCAGCTGACTAAACTGAATTTTTAATTACATTCCTGTGAGTTAAATGCTGCAGAGCCCATACTCCATACAGACTGAAACCAGATTTATTTGTCTCTGTATCTTCTACTTCATTTGTGATCTGCACTATTTCATCCCAGGGTTGGAATAAAAAAAAAAAAACTTTCTGTGTGATGTCATATCAAGTGCTTTTATTTCATGTTTTTAGAAGTTCATTCCAGCAGAAACCAAATCTGTACAGAGGCAACAAAGTGACAAAAACCTACAAAGCAGATGCACTTCTCTGGAGTACTCTACCGTCTCAGCTTTTGAAGAAATCCCCTGCAACAAGAGGCAGATAGAATATTAAATTTATTCAAATTTCCTGAGGGAAATGTGGTTTATGAACAGCGTCTGCAGAAACTACACTGGAAACCTTTGCAGAAACGGATGAATGGTTATTACAGTGTACACCATAGATAAAAATGATATCTCTAAACAGACTTTTTAGCTGAACAGAACATGTATCGTGATCGTCTGTGAAATTTAAACTTACTGAACCACATTTGACAGATTTGGGTCTAAGTAGATGCCGTTGTGGGAGAATCCATGCTTTGCGGCGTAGGAGATCATTTCAACCTGAACATCTGTGTTGTGTTGTTTCTGAGCCTGGAGTGAAATCTGGTACAGCTGGAGACAGGAGAAAATGCAATGTCATTCAGCAAAGAGGCAGCGAGATGAGATTCGCCAGGAAGTTATCTGAGCAGAGGAAAGGAAGAGGATTAAGTGTACCTCCAGACCCATGCGATAAGGTACAATGTTGTCATCCTCTGCATGCAGTATGAGAAGGGGACTGGTGGTCAAGGTCTTCAAACTGTGAAGGTGTAGCATTTAAACACATTATAGTCAGAGATTCATTTTATAAATCGAAATCAAAGCACAAGAAAGATATCTTGAAACTAAGAGGATTTATGTAATGTACTTACTTTTTATCATTTGCAAATTCAATGTTGTTCCCTTCCAGGATGCTCCAGACCAAACTCTCAAATCCTGGGAGGAACATGTATAGCTGGAGGAAAAAATGCACAATTTTAAAAAATACATTTGGACAATACCTTTTGCATTGCTATAGGCTACATACTAATTACTCTTGCTTAATACATGTGGGTCACAGAGTTGTGGTGCATAATTGGCTTTAATAGATTAATATATAACAACATTTTGTAGGGGTCAGTTGCATTAAACTTTGACTTGTGCACATTCAGCCACTTCTCTTTCCACAGTCTTCTCCTCTTTTTTCAGTCTTGACTGACTGAAACATCTTGGTATTTTTTAATATAAATGTCCAAGAGATATTTGCTGCTGTTGTGTTTCCGTCTGTTATTCTTTTGAAACAAGACAAATTTCACACAGCTGTGTTTCCACAGATTGGTAAACACCCCGAGGAACTGAGCCGTAGACACACAAAAATGTAACATGTGGCCCTCACCTTAGCGAGCGGGTGAAGGACTACGACCTCTCCGATTTTTGTGTACGGAGCTTGAAGGATTAAAGCATCAAGAGGAGACCCTGGTGTTGAAGACAGTTAGGAATGACATTACAGATGGGCATCAGTTTTCAGTTTTACAAAACATACCAAATACGTGAGAAACCCTCGAAGGAAGCAGCCTAATTGAAGTCAGCCATCTTTACATTACACCTGTGTTTTCCTGCATTTCCAGGTCAAGAGGTCTTTTGCATGATGTCAGCAGGTAATTACTGAAGAAGAAAGATAAGATAGTGCAGGACCTATAAAGACTTCCACCCACCTGCTTCCTGTAGTCTCACAGCAACATTAGAGGCAACCCTACAAAAAAAAATTAAAATGAGTACGCTTTGCATGTTAACATCAGTTTTCATGAGTCAAAACTTTTCATTTGTGTGTATTAATGACATGAACAAAGGATGTTAGTGGTGAAAGTGTTTGACAGAGAGAAACTGACCCAGTGCCAAGTGAGTGTCCCCACAAACAGACCAGACTCCCTCTGCTTTGTTGCTTTACCCACTGGTACAGGTAGAGGGCGTCACTGGTCAACCCAGCTTCACTCGGCTCTCCACTGGAGTCTCCATAACCTCATGAAAACACACAACAACAACAACCTCAGAAACATACGGTCCATTAACTGCCAGTACAATAAAATACTGTGGTATAATAATTTGAAAATGGTCAAAGAGTGTCTATGATCTCAAAAAAAAATTCTCGTTAGGATTTCATTCAAACATTTCAGTGCAAAAATGATCAGTTGACGTGCAATAATCAGCAACTTCATAATAATAATAATTATAATAATGACGGCCTGGATTTAAATAGCGCTTTTCATGGCACCCAAAGCGCATTACAGAAACCATTACTCATTCATACCACACCTTACCTCTGTAGTCTAAAGATAAGACGTGATACCCTGCAGAACTCATGATCTGCAACACACAAAAATCACAAATGGATCTTTAAGCTTAAAATCAAAACAAATCCCAACAGCTGACAAGTATTTTCAGAAGACAAACCTCACCTTCATCAGCTCCACTCTGTGTTTCATCCCCCTGCACAAATGACACGAGAGCAATGAATACAAACAAACACGTGGCTTTTAGACTCATTTCCTCTGATCCTCAAATCCTTGTGCGCCTGAGCAGCCATGCAATACCCACTAGACTCCATTAGGATCAACTCAAGGGTTTCTATCGCGCCACTCTCATCCCACCTGGTTCCCGCGTTTCCATGGAGATAGATAATAACAGGATGACCGTCTCCCAGAGACTCCCGGTACCACTCAGGGCTTTTCCCCTCGGCCTTCTCCCATTGGCTGGCAGGGAGCGTATGCCTACGAGACACAAAGATAGAGAGGGACTGAAGAGACTGAGCATCACAAACAAATACGACTGTCTTTTAAGATACACAGCAGGTTTTTGAGTGGTTCTCCTGCTGCTACGTGAGTCGAGTGCCACCTGGGTCAAATGTGCAGCAGCACGTCTTTGTGGTATTGTCAAGTGCTCATGCACTCAAATCTACACAAAAGGAATCTACAGATGACCCACCACACTCCCACAGAGATACCCTCCTCTGTGTTGAGGTAGAAGTTGCAGGTGTGGTTGACGACATCCTCAGGTCGGCTGAGATCCAGGAAGAATGGAAGCCTCACTGTGGCAACAAGCAAGAGCACACAAGGTAAGTAGCTTATAAGTTTTCTAATGATTTATGTTTCATCACATTATAATGTATCACACTGTATCGTATCAGGTATCATATCAAACAATACTGTTAAATGATTACTTTGTGTCATCTAAATGTATCTGCCCTAATTAATGAGTGACAGCATGTCCGGTAAGCACTAGTTTAGTGTCTTTAAGTCTTGTCTAAAATAGAAATTAAGCAGTGCCTCTATCATAAATTAGATGTAATGCAGCTTAGCAACACACTGAAGTTCACACACATGCTTAAATATTCATTTTACTGTAAAGTTTACTGTACAGTTTTGCGTTAAACTACATTGCTCAGTATCATTATTCGCCTTTTGTATTGTATCTTAATTTCATATTGCATCGTATCGTGTCATATTGTATCACATTGTTTTATGCTGTAACATAGCTTATCTTGTATCGCGTTGTGCCGTAGCATATATTGCCTTGTTCAAGCTTGTGAGTTACAAATGTATTTGGTTCAAAACCTGATGAAAAACTACCTCAGTCATAGACCTTGTATTTTTTTTAAACTGTAATATTGGGTGGTGGTGTATTCAAAACACTGTGGCATTAGTGCAATATACTCATTTACCAGTCTTTAAAACAAAGTAAGATTGTAGACAATGTGCCTTTGTTTTCACAACACACATTTTGGCTTGTCACAATGGAAAAAGCTCAGGTGTTAATAATAACACTAACAATGCCTCTATTCTATTCAAGTGTCTCAGTAAAACATGGCAGGATGACAGTGAGCCAGTATGTAGGCTACAACACCAGGGCCCAACTTAATACATTTTATACAAATATTGGTTCTAATATTGAATAAACACTCTGGACTAGAAACACACAGCGGCCTGCTACTTACACAAGTGAGCAAATATGGCGTGGCCCAGTATCCAAGGGAACAGGAAGAGAAAGACGGGCACTGAGGCGTAGACAGTGACCAGGAAGGACACAGCTCTCCTCATTTCTGCCTCACGTGAAAAGTAGCTCCTCTCTGCAGCTGTGAACAAAATCTGCCCGGCTGTCAGAGTGTCAGTGTCTGAAGTGAAGGAGAATCCAGCAGAGCTCCCCTCCTGCACAACAGCAGTATTGTGAAAGACAGAGAAAAGAGGTCAACGTTCAACTGAGACAAATTGTATCCTCTGTGTTGCTATTGGCTCACGTTTGGTACAGCGATTCAAACATGTCGTAAAAGGGAAATTAAGTCAGCTTCTGGTTCCTGATCAAAGTGTACTGTAGAACATGTCCGAGAGGCTTTTTTCTTTTTTTCTGACAAGAACAATGACAACAAAGTTCAGAATCAGTGCCTTTGATGTTCAGCCAACAGATCGCAGAGATAAGCAATACCAAATGTTATAAAATCATCCATGGGAGCAAACATTTAGCAACAAAAAAAACAAACCATTACCGCCCCCCCTATAATGGCACTCAAACAACAAAACAGAACACACCCACCTGACAACTCACCACAGTGTGCTGCAGGGGATTGTGGGTATTGAAGTTCTTTAACATTTAACTCAGGAAATGTTTAAAATTCTTCACTTCAAGCTGGTTTATGAACCAGACAAACCAGATCAGCAAAGGTCATAGGTTTCTCAGAGTGGGAATGAATTTGGAAGTGTATTCAGTGTGTGGAGTGTACACACTGACATATGAGACTGACATATTTTCCTTGTGTGCAACTGTCAGAAACATAGGGGCAGATATGGACTTCAACCAACAGCTGCATAAGAAAGAGTTACAGATCTACCTCTGAATATGGATTTAAAAAACAAACAATAAACTCAACCTGATCATCAAAGGCACTCTGGGTGGTGCCTAAAGTGTAAACAGATCATGAAATTACCTTAAAACACACAAGTAGTGCAGCTGAGCAAATGTACATAGTCACCTTATTGGTGTTTCTGCACAGCTCCCTGCAGGCCATGTCCAGGTTATGTAAAGTTCATTGTCAGTGATCCAAACCTAAGATGGAGATGACACTTTCTCAGGATGTAATGTTGGAGTACATGTTAGAAAACACTGTGTGGTTAGTTTGGTACATTTAAATTGACTGTGGAAGTGGGTCAAGTTTCATTTAGCTACAAGAAAAACTGTTATCATCTTTGTACACTATTCATCTGGGAGGTTTATTAGATTGTATAAAAGAACACAACACCGAACAAGCATCCTCTTTTCTTGCACACCAAGGTTTGATGCCTGCCTGTTTTATGTAGACTTGTTGTAAAATTGTGAACCACGTGCAAACTGCCTTTTGTATAGTGTACACACTGGGCAACCACTGACACAGTAAACTACAGTAAATAACGGCAGGCCTATTTTGTTTGTGCAACATGTGAAACAGAGGTACAGTAGGCCCACCTGATTCTGGAGATGAGTGGGTCTTTCTAGTTCAACCACACAACAGATTAAATGTTAAAAAAGATCCCTATGTCTATTTGGGCTGCATAATTGTAAGCTACTCTAATAGAAATCGTAATATGCAAATTGCAGGGGAAAGATTGTAGCTGGCCCACAGGACCTAACAAATCTCACATACTCAATTTTATATTACAAAGTGAAAATGAAAAGCAAAAATTACCATTAAAGCTAAAATTGCATGCTTAACATACTGGTTTTGTTTGTTTGGTATTGTTGTTGTTGTTTTGCATAGTGCAGCTGTTCTCTCTATGCTTTTAAAGTTATACTCAGCAGCAGTCACATGATAATAATACAATGAAATAACAAGAAAGTAGGCAGGGAAGTTTTGCATTAACCCCGGTGTTAGCTGGGTCCACAGGGGGCCGGGCTGTGACCAGTCAGGCGGTCGCAGGCTCTCCCGGTCACCGCCCCTTCCTCTTCCAGCCGCTTTTCAAAATCCGCTATCGGTGGAGGAGGAGAAGGAGAGGAGGCGGAGGATGCATCCGAGGACACAAAGCGCCTCTCACAACCTGAGGAAACAACACTCTTCCCTGCTGCTGAGGTGGAAATAACGTGTCTCTGACCAGCCTCACTCTAGACAAATTACCTGCAACTACTGCTCGTTTTCCTTTTCTTTTTGTTTTGTTTTGTTACACGCGGAGGCTCGTTTACTTGCACCCGGGGAACCACCACGCGCCAACGAACGGGAGAAATGTTGTAAAAGAAAAGTTTGTTTGGCACCTCGCGGATTATTAACACGTTTTCAACTGTGGAAAAAAGATAATAAGCCAAGTTCGGAGACTCCGGTGAGTGTTTTTCTTTTTCCTTTTTTTTGGTAAATATTGTCGTTTTACTGGGTGCATCCTCCTTTATTTATTTTTCTACCGTTTTTAACCTAAAATGTTGCTATGGAGTCGGTCAACGGTAAATCCACAGTCGACTGCTCGCGACCAACCCAACAACTCACCGTTAAATTCCTACACGCCGCCGGTGGAGGACGTTATTAGCTCGGTTAGCAGCAGCAGCAGCACATATCCCCTCTGATTCGTTAAGCTACATAAACTACTTCACAGCTGGATAATGCTATTAAACCCGCTCATAACTGACTCCGTGAGCTTCAGGCTCCCGGTCAGTGAGTCAGTGGAGCAGAGCGGTGTATTTCCAAGATGACCGTTAACAGTGTAAACATCAAGAAACCGGTCAGTTTCACATTTTCTTGTCATTTTCGACCCCTTTTCCCTTGTTAACAGCTGATTTTAACTTTTTTTTTCTAACTGTAGCCCTATCTCTGACGCTGACAAAGTTTATAAGAAAACTGATGTATGTTTTTTTAAGATGGTCCATTTTGAACTAAAACACCGGATACATTAGTTTTCACATCCTCAAGTAAACCACCATGGTGGACATCATGACTGTGCAGTAGCTACTGTGAAAATGATCATCCAACCAGGATTTATTGATCGGGAAATGAGTCATTTGAGACTATATTGCTTCCCAGCTTCTGTGGTCTGTACATCATGCAGTTTTCTTTCAGTCTGACCAAACTGAATCTGAATGAAAACACATGTTTTTTGATTTACAAATCAATTTATTCTCTTACTCAGATAATCATTAGGCTGTCAGTAATGCAACTGCATATGCAACAAAACATGCATAAATACAAACAATAACTAACATAACATATGAATTTAGAACAAGACATATATTATTCATTTGAAAATAATGTTGTTCATGTGTATATTCCCATAAATTGATATGAGGAGATGTTAAAGGTAGAGTCTGTAAGATTTTCTTTTACTAAAGAAATCCTGCTTCGTCATCACCCATGGCTTTCCACTCATGTGTGGTGGTGACTGTCTGCAGAGCTACTGCCCTAGACCTGTCTGTATTTTGATGTTTTGGTGTAGTCGGACATTTCTGGGCAGGGAGTTAGTGTGTTTTGTCCAGCCAATGACAGAGCACAGGTGAAGTTGGATGTGCAATGCTGCAGGCCTGCATAAAACATAGCAACTGGACACCTAGAAATGGTGGATACATACAGCAAGGAAAGGGAAATGCAGTCTGAGTGAGGCATTGGCGTGTCGGGCCCTTACCCGGCTGTTGCCGGTGCACCATGAGCACAGAAGCTTCACATCAAATTACAACCAATCATAGTCATTAATGTTAGGGTTGTTGTTTGATGTGAGTGGCAGCAGTGATTTTCAGGTAATTGCTGGGATTATTTTCAGTAGGCTAATTAATTAAATTGCAAGTTTTTATGGACAGTGATTAGTGATAGCATATGATTGTAAATCACCAAATCAGACCACATTGTCCATGTTGACATCTTCAGTTTACTTATACTAATCTGTTTCTCAGAAGATGCTTTCAAGTCATTGAATATCATGATCCATTAAACTCTATCAAAATAGTTGCCCTCTAATTCCTCTTGGAGAAAGTATTGATTAATATACTCCCAGTCCTATAAATACATGGAGCATCTTTGTTCCATATCAAAGTATCAGTGTTGCACCAGGCTGATGGTGCAAAGGGGAAAGTTTTGAAATCTTCACTTTTCTCATTGACACCTGCTGGCGATAATTAATAATTATCCGTCACGTTAGTGCTAGTGAATGCTGGAAGGGTGTGAGGATTAACCTCCTTCTTGTGACCTGGATGGGCCTGATTCTCTGGCCTCAGCAGCTGTCGACCCACGGCCACCACGGGCCACTGTGACTGGGCTGAGCAGGAGGGCTACTGGGATAATTGGCTCAGAGGCTGCTGCTTGCAGGAAGCAAACTGTCTCACTGTGACAACATGAGAAAAGAGCATGGAGACAATCTGATTCTGTGAAAAGCCTGAAACATGTCCAGGGCGGATCTGTTCTGCATTTTTATTGATTATGTCCTGATAATGTTGCTTTTTTTTTTTTTTTTTTTTGCACACTTGCAAAACATGATAGCTTTGGACAAGTTTCCATCCTGCTGAGCTGGGATCTTCTTTCATTTCATAAGCTGCTCAAATGTGCAGATGCAGAATACTGATTTGGTTTTTGTGGACAGCCTATTGTCTGGGGTGAATGGGTACCCCAAGTCTGGGTGGGTGTGGGGGACACCTGGCCGAGCGCTTGATGATCTCCTGCGAGAGCAGCTGGAAAAGCAGGGGGTCAGGCGGGTGCTCTTTGTGTAGACATATAGGCTCAGAGTGGGAATTTCAACTCATTAAATATAGCTGTATACTCCTAATTTTAATGATAAGTCTAAGCACAGCATGTAGGCTATGCAATATTCTGTTAAAGGTGAGCAGAAAATAGGAATTAGCATGAAAAGCATTTATAATAGAAGTAAATAAAAGTTTTCAAGGACAGCATTTAAAATAGAAGAAACAGAAATGGAAGTTTTTCATTATTAATTGAAATCAACTAAAACAAAATCACACTATTGGGTGCCAAATATTCCCAGCACTTCCATGTGTTGTATAAATGTCTTTTTTTTAGAGGAAGTGTTCTCCTTGGCAAATGTATCAAAAGCGTAAAAATAGAATTAGATGAATGCTATATATATCCTGCTCAGCTCTTTGCTGCTATTCCAGTCATGTGAACTGACTTCCCCTAATCTTCAGGTGGCTGATCTTGGCTGTTCTGTCTATTAGTTATGTCATTGCTAAAGGGAGTTACACCATTTTTAACGTTTTATTGACCCATGATGACCTCTCACATTCGTCTCTCCTACCACCAAGATTCATTGTTTGTGTTTCTGTTATTGTCTTGTGAGAAATGTTATTTCATTGTTGTGTCCAGCAGCTCTAGACTTCTGTTAGGGGCCTTTTGCCCCCTCCTCCTCTTGGTCTCCTCACTTACTGAAATGATTCATCCCAATAAAAACAACAAAAACTTTCTCCCTCTGTAACTGATGCTACCAGCCAGTAATTATTGGCACAAAGCGCTGGTGTAACCATCTCAATTAGTCCCAGGCTGCTTGTTCCACTTGGTTCACTGCCACTATGTTGTCTTTGTCCCAGTCTTTAGTTGTAGTAGTGTGTAACTTTTAATATTGTTTTTTTTATCATTATAAACTTACAAAAAAAATAGTTTTTATTTTACTAAAAAAAAAAAAAAAATCTAATATCCTTTTGTAGGTTTTTCTACTTTCTATTATTATTCATTGACAGTATTTATTAAAAAAGCAGAAGCAGAAAGCTGTATCTTCCTGTCATATTATGGCAGTGTCATCTACTCCTGGTGGAGTGCTGCTTATTATTGAGCGAGTCATGGTCAGTGTCAGACTTGTTTGACTTGGTTGTGCCTATCAATTCACCTGATTGTCTAATCACTGTAATTGGATTAGCCAAAGCCTTCACCACAAATGACGCTGGTGCAGTGTGTTGGTGGCTCAGTCGCTCAGTCGCTCAGCAACACACAGATGAAGGTGCTGTTAGGAACTCATCCTGTTGAGATAGATGTTTCCACCCTGTTTGTGAGTATTTTTGATAAACTGTAAGAGATTTTGATATCGTTGTGACTTTAGTGGCCTTTTAAATTTGTATTGGTTGTGTTTGTGATGGTGAATGTTAACTAACGCTGCAGCTAAAATGCAATGGAAAGAGGTTACAAAACAGGCATTTTCCAATCCGTGTGTTTCAGGGCAGGGTGCTGTCCTGTGGGATGGATGACGCCCAAGAGCAGGACCACTACGAGGAGCGCCTGAAAGAAGTTTTTAACAGTTTCGACAACAGCGGCTGCGGCTCTCTGTGCCCAGAGGAACTCTCTGACCTCTGCCTGTCGCTACACCTGGACGATGCCACACCGGCTCTTCTCAATATACTACTGCAAAACCAGGACCGCCTCACTGCCAGGGTGAGTTTACTGCACTGAAACAGTACATCTTTTGTATTTGTGTGGTGTGTGTGTGTATGCACCAATCAGAGCAAATCTCTCAGGAAATCTGTATTTGAGAGACAAATTGTCTCTTTTTCTGAGCTGTGGCCTTTTGGCTTCACTGTGCATCAGGTTCTCCTTTGATTTAGGCAGATGCCGGTGAGCCACTCCATTTTTCGGGGCTTTGTGTCTCAAGCCTTTTTGGTGCTTTGTTAGTCGTCTTGTTGAGGAGAAAATTGTGCCCCTGTCAGCCCTCGTCCCAGGTGTCTGTTGTCAGGACAACCAAGCCAACTAATCACCATTCACAGATGCATATGTTTGAGGGTACTCGACATGAAGATATGAAATAGGGAGGACACTGTTCAGATGTGCATAATTGGACCTCAAATTAAACACTTTGTATAAAATGCAGTGTACATCCAGCAGCACACAGTTTTTAATCTGCAAGAAGAAAGATGAGATGATTTGCTTGACCTGCCTTGCTCCACACTTTTGCATCAAGTTTTGTTTGACTATAAGCGTGTGCACAGACAGATGGCTATTGTCTTGCATGGGCGGGTGCGTGTGTGGGGCGGGGTTGATGTTAGCAGAGGGGCCAGTGAACTGATTGCCTACCCACAGCATCCAACAATAAAGTCAAAAACGTAGAAGAAACCCCCCACCTAAAGCTGCCAGCCGCCAGTCTCCGAAAGCACAATACTCAGGGTTAGCAGCTGTTGATTCTTGAAGTGTGACCTCGCTGCTCCAGCTCTGACGAACCCTCCTCCACCCAGACATCCAGGGACGCCCAGCCTCCATCCAACACACAGGGAATTACATCCAGTCTTAGGAATTTCAAGAACTTCAGCTTGTTTTTGCTTTGCTTTGCGTGTAAAGCATAGTTTGCATTTTCATACAATAAAGCCTCACTTTTATTTGAGACAATACATTAATGCACAATCTGTTTTGATGTTTGTTGCAGGTTGACTTTGACCAATTCAAAAATGCACTGATTCGGGTTTTGTCATCAACCATCGAACCACCTCAAGAGGAACAGGAGACCTTGGAAAAACCAGGTGAAGTCCAGATTGAAAGTGTTTTGAAGATAAATGGAAGAACCAAGTGTTTTATTGTCAGTATCAGTTTGATATTGAACTTCAGGGAAACCTTATCCCTGTTCCGAGTCATGCAAGCGGAGAAGGTGACTCTGTAAGCTAAATAAGGGGAACAGCTCCCATGCTGATTCAGCTGTAAGTCTACATACAGAGGCACAGAGCCAAAAGAATTGGACCTAAAGCCAATTAGCCGACAATTTAACTGTGCACGGCGTCACGGTTCGACCACACGGCTTGTTACTTTATCAGTGTAGCTAACATAGCAAGGGCTTATACTAATCTGTTTCTCAGAAGATGCTTTCAAGTCATTGAATATCATGATCGATCTTTTTGTGTAAATGACCAGACGTTACTTGGATAATGTCTGACTTCAAGTCAAAGTTGATACTTTTCTGTCAGTGTCAGGTTCCCTGGAAACCATTGTTGACATGTAGTTTCTGTTTCATGCAAACAAATAGGAACATGTGGGTGTAAAAAAAAATTCTGTAGTTACCACATTTTGAGAAGTTGCTACTTTTAGAGAAGCAGCTGATAAAGGTTGAACAAGTGTTAGTCATAGTACTCTTTTTCTTTTTTTTTTCTTGTGTCAAACAGAGTGTCAGCATTTCTTTTTTAAAATGTGGTTTCTTCAAAGGTTTACCTTGGGTGTGTTTTGAAAAAAAGGAGCCTCAAGTAGCTCAATCTCTCAAACTTTTATTTTTTTTATTGTTTAATTGAAGCACTCATGTTCTGCTGCCTCTTAATGCCAATAGAAATTATTGTTATATACTCAAAGGAAGTGCTGTTTAGAAGGACATAATCTCTACTGTTTGGTTGTTTGGCTGCTAATGACAGGTTGTAAATTCTATTCTTATGAATTATTAATAAGGTTGTAAGTGTTTGAACCACATGTATTTGTTTGTGTGCAGGTGTCACATAACTTGACGTGACAAATTTCTTGTCATTCTTTCCCCTCAGAGTCTCCAGAGATCCAACCAAAGTTTGTGAAGGGCAGTAAACGGTACGGCCGCCGCTCTACGCCGGAGTTAATAGAGCCTATTTCTGACTTCTCTGAAGTTACCAATGCAAACCCAGCGGAGGGAGAGGACCTGGACAACTATGAGTCGGCTGTTCCCAGGAAGCGTGAGGTAAAAAGCCTTAGACTGATGCCCTGAGTTTTTCCCAGCACCAATCTGAACCTCCAGACACTTGGATGCCGTTCTTATCACCCTGTCCTTGCATGTACTGATTTCTCTGCAGCCGCAGACTGACGGGAGGCGTTATTCTTAGCTAATCTGCTTAGTGGCATGCAAGGCAGATCCTGAAAAGTAATATAGACACTCTAACGCAGGATTCACAAAGCTCTGGTTATTGCATAACAATGCCGCACTGTCTGTAAATAAGACTGTGAGCATAATTAGAGTATAATAAGCCTTGGGTAATCAAGATGTAACCGCAATGTTTATGTAGCGTCACGCAGCTCTGTCAGTTTAGTGCTTCATGATGAGATTCTGTATGTGTCGAGTGTCGTTGAACTATGCCCTGAGTGTATGTGCTGGCGGTGGTGTGGTGGACAAGGCAACAGCACAGTGATGTTTACGTCATGTCCAGACAGATCAGAGTTTATGGCAGATAAAAAGAGCGGCCGGCACGTGAGTTTCTTGTTGTCAGTATCTGACTGCACTGGTATATGACTCATTTTCTTTAAAATTGATTTTAGATGCCTCCTAAAGTCCCCACAGGATGGCCGTGGCTTCAATGCAACAGGTTTTGTTGTGACAGAGTTAATTTGGCATTAGTTCAGAGTTGTAGCCATGCACAGCTGAAGTCTCTGCATGGTTCCTCTGGTTGATCTTCTAGATCCTTTTCTTGGATAATCCTGCTCTCACTGCTGACATACTACAGGGTAGTTTGACATAAGAATGATCAGTCGCCTACGTAACTTCTCAAGAAATAGTATCAGCAGCTTCTAAAATGTAGAGATTAGTTGTTTCCCGCTGTTTTTATATTTACTTTTAAATTGAATATCTGCATTTTGGCCTCAATTGTTGAATAAATCATTGAAATAATGGGTATATGCAGCCCTACGTTAGTTTTTTGCTACATATATATATTATATACAGGATAAGAATTGCGGCTGTGGCCTTGAGACAACAGAATAATTTTTTGTACTAATGCCAGTTCAAACTGCAAAGTGTGTAATAACAAGAGAAGTCTCCAACTGTCACAAGAGACATAATGACAGCCAGTTTAGCTACGATGTGGATAAATGTTTTAATATTGTGCGTGTTGTCTGTGACTCCACCCCAGATGCCTCCCGGCGCCAAGACAAACTCTATTTGAGACATTGAACTGAAGCGTGTCTTGGTATTGACTAATCTAGGTTGCAACAATGCTACAATGTCCGGCCTCGGGGACCAGCAGATGGGGCTGGGTCAGGGGTGCTCTGCCACAGAGACTGCAGGCTTGGTGCTCAGGGAGGAGGAGGGAGTTTGGCCGTGACAGAGGAACAATGAGCCCCACTAACCCCCACCCCCCTTCTGGATGCCTATACACCATGCATCAAAACGCCACTCGCAGCATCCCATCTGTTCTTCATTCCCTCACTGTTTGCTTCCCAAACAATAGATGGCCACGCTGGGACTGGTTTAGAGAGCAGTGGGTCACACCCACAGAAACCCCTCCTTTTTTCTTTTCTTTTCTTTTTTTTTTTGCATTTTATTGAAAAACACAAAAACTTGAGTTTTATACTGCTTCATTATCAGTCAACTATAAATACAATTTTCCAAAATACCCAAATAATCTCACCTTAAAGCCCCTTTAAAATCTGAAATTTTGATCATATCGCAAGTTCGTCATCTGGCTTTTTAGATGATACAAGCTTCATTTTCAAAGATTACTAAATCTTGTGTGTCTCTGACTATGAAAATACATTTGTTTTTGATTATAGTCCAGTGTTTCCATGCTGCACATTGGCACAAAGAGTCTGAAAAGAGGCCAATAAAGAAAAGTGTGTCTGTCCATTGCATATTCTTCATTGTTCCCACCGTTATCACCGCCATTCCTGATTTCCCACTGACCCTCCCCGAGGACCCGTGCCATCACAAAAGCTCTCTTGTGTCTTTTTGTGAGACACCCCAGCCGCCCCCCTCTCGCACCCAGATTCAGCCTTTGCCTAATTTAAAAACATGTTTGAACTCATAAACAGCTGATTGTCACATGAGAAAATCAGGCCTGTGGGATATGTTGATGTGGTAAATTTTGACACAAATGTGTATCTGTGTTTTGATTGTTCAAAACTGCAGGAGAGAACTTGTTAACCTAAAAAAAGGGACTGTTTAGGTTCTTTGTGGTATTCATTTCAGTGCCTTTTTGTGTCTAACAGCGGTGGAACGCTCTCGAATCAAGCACAGAGGAGTACGAGGCAGAAGGTACGTCCTCACTTTTAGATTTCCTTCACACCGTCGATGTTCGTCACAAAATGATCACAGCCTCTTCAATCTTGTGTGTAGGTCAGCTGCATCTCTGGAACCCCGATGAGCCGAGCACACCTCGAGGATCCGTCGGTCCACTGTCGGCCCATTTAGAGGAGAGGCTGCGTGAGGCTTGCGAGGAGTTGGCCATACCCTGGGACAGATGTGCTAGTCACGCTGAACTACTCACTCTATGTGAACATCTGGGCCTGGAGGTTTGTTGGAGTCTTAATTGGGAAACTCTTGATTGCATATTTTCTTACGACCGAAATATAGTTGTTTTAGTTTTTCCAATTATGAACTTGTTTTCAGTGCAGTTGTTAATCATTGACTGATTGCTACAGCCTAAAGCAACTTCATTTCAGGTTTAACAACTTTCAAATCACCACGAGGCAATTAAATGATTAAAATCACTCACTCAAACACATTTACAGTATAAAGCAACTTCCTGGTCTCTCTGGAAAATATTGTGACCTGAAGAATTGTTACTTTTCAGATGAGCAGTGACATGCTTGCAAGTCTGACTGGCGATGGAGAGATAAACGTTCAGGAGTTCCTATACAGGGTTGTAAACCACAACAAACCCCCCACACCGTCCGCCTCCACACCGTACAGACAGCTCAAACGACTTCACTCCACTCAGGTATGTTAGTTGGCTGAGCTGTTTGTTATAATAGGAAAAAGTTACCTGGAGGTATATTTAAAGCAGAAGTAAGTGATATATTTGTGTTAATATAAGTCTTAAATAGTTATATCTTCCGACAGCAATCACTTACATAGAGTGTTTGGACCAAAACACGGGTCTGTCAGTCACTCTGCTCTGCTCTGAGCCGAGGAGAAAACATTTATCGTATCCTACAGTTTTTATCCAATGAGGAGAGAGAACGGCATGCAGGGCTGTGTGTGCAGCCAAGGAACGCCGTGAATGTGGCGACGTAGGGACGAGGACTGTTATGGTGCGTTCAAGGAAACTCGTATTTTTCCGACCGTGAAGTGGTACCAGTTCGATCTGGTACGAGTTCACCGGTCGGAAGTTACGAGTGGCTGTTATAGTGACTTTCACCGGTAAAACAGGTCGGAGAAACACGAGTGGGTTGCCTGGAACGCTACAAAGTCGTAAGTTGTGACTTGAAGCTGTAATTTACGATTTCAAAAGCCTGCCTGGAACGCAGCATTAGCGAAAACGACCGGACCACTTACTTCTGCTTTAAGCTAAATGGTGTTGTTTTTCCCCCATGCAGCCCTTCGATGAGGGGGGCCGTAGGATTGCCACCCCGTCCGCTCTGACCAGCACCATAGGCATGCGTCTCTTCTCCACCCTCGATGACGGCACTGGTTTCACTCCAGTTGAATACGTCCTGGATGCCTGGATAGATGAAGGCATTGAAAACAGCACTGAGATCTTGCAGGTGCTGCAATTTACCTAGTCTAATTATAACTGCCCATTATTCGTTATTCTTCATTAGTGTTAGAAAGGAATTTCAAAAGACGTTTTTTTTAATTTTATTTATTCTGCAATTTGATCAGTAAAAAGAGTTATTGAAATACTCCCCAAGTAGATAAATGCATGTTTTTTTGTTTTTTTTGCAGGCTTTAAATTTCGACCTAGATGGCAAACTGAGTCTCAATGACCTCACCATCGCACTAGAAAACGAGCTGCTCGTCACTAAGAACGGGATTCACCAAGCGGCACTGGCGAGCTTCAAAGCTGAGATCAGACATCTCATGTGAGTATGAGTCACCACTGTAATGCCACTGTCATTCAGAACGTAATACTCTTTGTTTTATATTTAGTAAGTACATCTCTAATTATGAAAGATTAGAATGAAATAAAAATCTGTAATATTCCTATGCCTGTTTTTTTTTTTTTGTCTCGTTAGAGAGCGTGTAGACAAGGAACTCAGGGAGAAGGAGAAAATCCGATCTGACCTGGAAAAAGCTGAGAAGTTGAAATCTCAGCTCGCTGCCGAGGTGGATGAGCATCATTCTGCGATTGAGCACACGAATACCCTCAAGATCAGGTAACGGTTAATCTCCTGTCTGTGCTCCTGAATAAATATCTGGGTCTGTTTCTTATATATTTAATTGTGCCTCAGTTTTAGTCTCTGTCTGACTAACATCCCTCATCTGGGCCTCTTTACTGAGGTGGATTTTAAGGATTAAAATGCTAAAGGATTATAACTGTCAACCTTATTCGTCCAGTCCCTTTACAGAGGCTGCAGTGGATCCTAATTAATTTTATAAATTATCATTTGACAGTATTCCCTTAAGAAGGATTTAGGTTTGTGGAGATTTATTGTTTGTTATGTTTGATTTCATGACAAAAATAAAATGGTTATTTGTAAATGTAGGCAGAATTATAGTTTTGTCACTAGTTCTGTCTGGACTGTTGTACTATTAGATAGTGAAGCCTTAACGTTCAGTATTGTCTGTGGATAAATGTTTACAGGAAGCTTGAGCAGGAGCACAAAGAGAGGCTAGCAGCAGTCCGATCAGAGCTGATGAAGGAGATGGACCAGATCCAGCAGCAGGCGGCCCTGCAGCGAGAGGAACTGGAGGCAGAGATCGAGAAGATCAGGGAGGATGAATCTTTTCTCAGGGACCACCTCTCCATTTCTATGAAGGTAAAAGAAGGATTTTATGATTAATTGGTGATGTTTGTATGTTTAGTAACGACTGTTTGCTCCCATATTATTTATTAGTGCTCAAGGTACTCAGTGGGCAAATGGTTTCAGCTCAAATTCTTGTCATCATTTCACTTCTGTCGGTACACTGGGTTACATTATCATACCAAATGATTTATGTCAACATATGTTGTTATTGCGTGTCCTCTAGGAAAACAGACGTCTTGAAGTGGAGCTGCTGGACAACACTGAACAACTAGTAGAGGCACAGAGTCAAATAGCAAAACTCCAGACAAGTATGGATAACATAATGAAAGAAAAGGTACCCCATCATTCTGCAGCTATACATTTCATTTACCTTTTTTCTTTTTTTTCCTGAATCTTTGTTGATTTTGTCTATGTATGCATCTCATTTCCTGTAGTTCGGAGACTTGGACCCTGGCAGTGCAGACTTCTTTCTCCAGGAGGAACGTATCAAACAGCTGCGCAGTGGCTATGAAGTTCAGTGCAGGGTAATGTTTTTCTTTTTCCTTGCCTATCTGTGCACACATGGTGACAGCCATATAGCTGGGTTTTAGATTAACTGAAAAGTCTACGTTCGTGAAAAAAGATCTTTTATAACACAGTATTCTTTTGTTTTTTATTTCTAGGAGCTGCAGGATCGTATTGATGAGCTACAGTCAGAGCTGCAGGAGTTTCACAGTCTCGGTCGAGTTCTTCAGCCCTGCCACAAACCCCTCTCTGAAGAGCTGGAAAGCAAAAGCCCTGGTATAGAGTCAGATCCAGGTAGGTTGTATGAATACTAACACAATATCAAATGAATCTCCAGGGAACCCCTTGCACTAACTACAAGGATATTTTGCATTAAACTTGTCATTTGACCTTTTGCAGGCATTGGCTCAGAAGAGGTTCAACCATTCAGCATGAGCCTGGAGGCTGAGATGATGCTGGAGCAGCTCAAGGAGCAACACCTGCAGGAAATGGAGGAATTGCGAAACCAACTGGAGAGCAAGGTAAATGTAGTAGATATCATATTTCACATTTAACAAATATCTGAATCCTATAATGAAGAATGAGCTGAGGATAAACATCAATGCAATATTGTCGCTAACAATTCCTCTACTTTTTTTTGTTGCTACAGATCTGTGAATTTGATAAGATGGTGGAAAAGCAGAGGGCGACCCATGAAGGCCAGAAGTCTGCCTTGGCTCTCCAGTTCCAGCAGGAGGTCCAGGCTCTGAGGGAGGAGATGGCCAGCGCTCATACCCAGGCGGAGGAGCTCCAGAGCCAGCTAGAGCAGGCGGAGCTGGAGCGGAGCTGCCTGGAAGAGAAGCAGGCCGAGGAGAGAGAAGAGCTCAAAAACCTGCAAGAGGAGGAAGTGGGAAACCTGAGACAACAGCTGCTGGAAGCCCACACTTACGTCGCGGACCTGGAGGATCAGCTGAAGACCATCGAAGGACAACAGGCGGAGACGGATGAAAATCTTCACACTGAGATGGAGGAACTGAAAAAACAACATGCCGATGAGATTAAGAAACTAGAAGAGGAGCATGTCGGACTCTCTGAAGCCAGACTGGAAGAGGAGAGAGCCAGGCTTCAGGAAGAAAAGGCTGAGATGGAGAAGAGTTTGGTGGAGGAGTACGAGAAGGAGAAGGAACTGTTGCAACAAAACCATGAGGCTGAACTGGAAGCTAAAGTAGAGGAGGCAAGGCTGAGGTTCGAGGAGGAGCGGGATGAGATTGTGCAGGGACTCACAGAGCAGTGGGAGAAAGAGAGGGCTCAGCTGGATGAGCAGAACAACGAGTCTCTGCAGGTGTTGCTGGAGGAAGAGATGTTGAAACTGGTCAAGGAACAAGAGGAGAAGGAGAGCAAGCTCAGAGAGGAGTGGGAGAGCGAGCTAGCTGAGCTTCAGGAGCGTCACGAAGAAGCGTTACTCGAAAGAATACTTCAGGAGAGATCGCAGTTACAAGAGCAGTTTGAGCAGAGGGAGAAAAAGATGAAGGAAGAGTGGGAAAAGGAGAGACTGCAGCTGGAGGAGGATTATGAAGGGATGCTCCAGGACAGGTTGAATGAAGAGAGGGAGAAGCTTGAGACTGAGAAAGAGGAGGTGGAGAAGAGGTTAGAGAATTTAATGGCAGAGGAGAGGGATCGTCTGGAGGAGAGCCACCGAGAGGCCGTGAAGGAGCTGACGGCAAAACACACGGAGGAGAGGGACGCACTGAGCAGCATGCTGGACAAGCTACGAGACGACATCGCAGAGGAGAGGTAAGACATTTTATTCTCTATTTTATGTCAGGGTAACATCTTAAAAGTGAAATTTGTTTGCTTTATTGTCTCAATTGTCTTTGATGTTTCTCAACAAGTCTTGAAACGGTTTGTTATGTCCCGATTAATGAGTGACAACCTGCACAAACATAGATACAACAAGATATACGATGACTTTTATTTCTTCTGGTCGGTATTGTTAAAATGTGTTCATAATAATACTGTTACTGTAACAAGAGTGTTGCTGTAACATCCCTGAATAACCATGCACAGGAGGGAGATCGAGGTCAGCTTCAGCCAAAGAATCCAAGAAGTGGAGGATCGTTTCTCAGGTGATCAAGAGTCGGTTGCTGCGCGTTTCCAGGCCGATGTTTTGAAACTCGAGCAGCACTACCAAAGCGAGCTGCAGACAATTTCCGAAAGCCACATGGAGCAGAAGCTGCACTGGGAGGCGCAGTTACAGATAGCTCTGGAGGCTGCTGAGGACCAAAGAAGAATAATGGAGGAGACCATGGAGCAGGAAAGAGAGAACCTGAGTCAACAGTGGACAGAAAAACAACATGAGCTTGAAAGTTTATACAAGGAAGAGCTGGACGAACTGAGGACAAAAAACAAGGAGCTGCAGAACGAACTTGACGACTTCATCAGCGCAGCCCAGACTAAGGAGATAGAACTCAGCAAGCAGCTGAACGACCTCCATAACCGTCTTCAGGAGAGCCTGCAAACCAAAGACGAGCTTCTGGTTCAGTCTGAGAACAGAGCTCTTCATGCTGAGCTGGTGCTAAATCAAACAGTGGAGGATTTTAAACAGGAGAGGGCAGAACACCTGAGCAACCAGGCAGGTCTGGAGGCGAAACACGCCGAGATGCTGGTACTTTCCGAGAGGCAGATCATGGAGAGGATTGAACTGTTAACGGAGCGAGACGATTTGAAGATGAAGATCGAGGAGCTGGAGACGCTGCTTAAACAGGCAGCAGTGGACTTTGATCTTGAGAGGAGCGAGCTACAGGAACAGATCTCCAGTCTTGATGAGAAGTTGAAAGATACTCTTGATGAAAATGACAGAGAAGAGCTCGTAGCAGAGAGAGATCTGCTTTTAGAGAGAATTAAAGAGCTAGAGAGGGAACTCAGTCAGGTTTTGGCCTCAATAGAAAATGCAGAGAAAGAAGAAACAGAGCAATCCGATGACTTGAATGCACCAACAGAGGAGGAGGAGCAAAACGCCAAGGAATGTGTTTCATTGAACGGTGAGGAAGAGGAAACAAGTTTGGCACCTGAAATTTGCATCAGTGAAAGTGAAAACAATGACCATGAATGTGACCAAGAGGGCTCTGCCTCCAATGATGATGAAGGTGATGGCAAAGAACAAGACGATCAAACTGCAGAGACTGAGGACAACACTGAAGACGCCGGTGATGTCGGTGAGGGATGTGAAAACGATGCTGGTGCTGTTCCCGACTGCCAAACCGGAGAATCGTTCCCCGAAGAAGCTGAAAAAGAGGACGACCCTCATGTCAGCCGCTGTTCCCCAGAACCCGAGCTCTGCGATGAAGAATCAAACTTGAACGATGTTGAAAACAAAAACGAACCTGCGGTCTCATCGCTGGAGGAGCTTGAAGATGTGGATCCTGATGAGGATGCAGCAGATGGTGAGAATGAAGCCGCTCTTGAATCATGTGAGGAGGAGTTCAAACCTCAAGCTGCACCAGCTCTTGATTCTACAGGCCTTTCCCATGAAGACGAGCCATGTCATGAGACTGCGGTTGAACCGTCAGTGCTGGAGGAGACGGGAGACCCCGGTGAAGTAGCTCTGGAGGATATTGAGGTTAATTGTTTAGCAAATAACTCTAACCACCATAAAGAGGAAACTGAATTAGATTCCGACTCAGACTGTGAACATTTAACCACTAAAATAAAGGACGATTGTCTGGAGCACCTGGATGAACCTGATGTGCGTGAGGAGCAGGACTGCGCCCTCCTTAAACTGCAGTCTTTGTACAACACGGCCACAGAGGAGAACGTCCTCCTGCATGAGAAGATTTCTCTGCTTCAACAGAAGACGGAAATACTGGAGAATCTTCTGGCTCACAACAGTGAAAAGATCAAAACTGGCCACGAGGTGTTGGAGGAAAACTACAGCCTCAAAGTCAGAATGATACTGTTAATGGAGCACGTCAGAGAGCTAGAGATCAAGGCCTTAAAGATGACAGATCTTCACATTCGCTACGAAGATTGCTTGTGTGAAAATGCCAAACTGAAGGACCAGAACAGTGAACTTGAAAAGAGGCTCTGGAGCCTTGAGAGCAGGATAGATACTTTCAGTGATTTCAAAGATCAGCAAATTTCCCTCGTGGACGAGATCAGCAGGATGAGGGAAGAAAACACCAAGCTGACGGAGCTGTTCGGCGAGCTGGAGAGGCAGGACAAACTCCTCTCAGCCGTGCATCCAGACTCGGGGCGAACCGAGAGCCCCGCGGAGGGGGCGGAGCTTCAGGATCTGACCACTCAGATGCAGCTCACGGCTCGGGCGGTGAGTGATCTGGAGGACTGCTGCGTGGAGTTTGAGAAGCAGAACAGCCAACTGCGCCGAGCCGTCTCAGAGCTCCAGGACAAGTCGCAGACATTAAACCAAACAACACAGGCCCATAGGTAACGTGGAGAGAAACTAGGATCCCGTCCTCCCGTGTCTCCTGTGGCGTCTCGTTGTCCCAGCTCTTTGGTGCTTTGATGTTTTTAGGAGCAATCCAGTTGTTGTTCCCAAGCACAACAATAGTGCTGTTGTTGTTGGTCCCCACCTCTTTGCTCCTAAACCCTTGTGTGATGCAACAGATCTTGACTTGTGCTGCTTTGAACCTTGTAGATCACCAGTAGAATTGACGTTTGGCTTTTTGATCAACATGTAGCAACTCATTTCTTACTTTGATGTTTTCTAATCACGTCTTCTGTGGATTTTCTGACTTTGTGTAGATCTGAGGCCGGTCGTCTTGCAGAAGAAAACCTTGTCCTCAAGCAAAAGATCGCTGCTTTGAAGGAGGAGGACTTGAAAGAGGCAGAGTTGATGTAAGAAAAAATATTTATGTATATTATTTTCAATTACCCATCTCTGCGTCATTTTCTGTCATGTAAACTGACATTTTCTTCAATAATTAAATTTAAGGCAAACTTTGGAGCACTTGAAAAAAGAGAAGAGTACGGCTCAAAAGGCAGCAGAAAATCTCCGGAAGCAGGTACTTTACATGTAACTTGATCAATTAAGTTCGTTAAACAGTTTGCTGCTCATTCAGAAGGAGGTCATGAAGTTATAATTTATTTCCTCCGCTGCAGATTTCAGAGTTGCGCTTGCAGAGTCAGCAGCTGGAGGATGAGAACGGGATGCTGTCAGAGAAAAATGCCCAAAATATTGCTGATATGGAGAATCTAAGAGAGCAGCTCGTGGAGCTGATTAAAGAAAACGAGAGGAGGGAGGCGTTCCCCGCCGAGGAGAAAAACAAGGTAAACAGTGTTTAAAGATTGATGGTCGTCATGGCGCCGCTGTGTTGTGTTGTGGTGAGTAGTTAATCAGTGGCTGTTTTGTGTTAGCTGGCAGCTTGTGTGTCTGCTCTGGAGGCAGAGCTGACCAAGGCTCTGGACGACACCGCACAGCTGGAGGAGAGGAACATCCAGCTGTCACAGCAGCTGTCTGAACTCAAAGAGAAGGTGAGAAATGACTGTTAAATTGATTTATCACATCAATCCCGTCACAGCACAGCAGACACAACAAGGAATAAGTATTAATGGCATGTGATTCATAAGTTGTTGTAGTTAAAATTCACCCAACACCGGCACTGATGAAGGTACAATAAGAAACTCCTTTAATAGACTGAGATGATTTCAGCATTAAAGGTTAATTGTGAGCTACAGCTGCAGTCGTCTTCTTGTTTTAAAGGCGGCCAAGTTGGACTCTATGGAGAATCAGTTCACCAATCTGGTGGAGGAGCGGAAGAGTGTGGATGTGGAGTCTCAAGGCCTCCGCAGCCAGCTGGTGAAAGCTCAGGAGAAGGTGAGGAGTTATTCTAACCACAGAACTGCTAAAGTTGTGTCGTAAACAAACTTTACAAATGTCCAATATTACCACTGACCACTGTAGGTCAAGACGGTGGATGACACTCTTCACGCTGTGAACCATCAAAGTTCTCGTCTAAAGACAGACGTTCGTGTTTTGCAGAAGGAGCGGGACTCCCTCAAGCACGAAGTTGCAGTCCTGCACAAACAGCTGCAGAACGCCAATGATAAAGTAAGAGGTTTCTCCTCTTTGTTATTTAACACACTCAATTACAAATCCAACTGGCTGTTCCCGATTTGTGCATACAGACTTCAGACTTGACCTCTTCCTTTGTTCATTGCAGAACCATGTTTTAGAGATGGCCTTGCACTCCAGTGGTCTGCAGAGTCAGAGCAAGAAGCTGTACAGGGATGAGATGTCTCGGCTCATCGGACAAGAGCAGCATCTGCTGAAGCAGGAAAACGAGAGGCTCCAGGCGCAAGTGTTCAACATCGAAGGAGACCTCATGCAATCCAGAGAGAAGGTGAGCTGAGTCGAGCCCTGCGGTAAACTCAGATTTACCTTAAAAACCTGCATGCATCACTAAACTGCAAGCCCTCGTTTTCTGCTGCAGGTCCGTCAGCTCGATGCCACCATCGTGTCTCTGAAGCAGCACAAACAGCAGGATCAGTCGTCCCTGGTCAAGGCCCTGGAGCAGGAGAACTCCTCCCTGAAGCAGGAGCTCCAGGCGCAAAAGGAACTGACCAAGGTAAAAAACAACAACATACAGTTTGTAAATCTAACCAGTTCACCTTTTGATGCGTTCCTGATCAAATATTTTTACTGAACATGGTGACCATGTGCTGTCCTGTGTACACTGGTTTCAGGAGTGTGAAGCAGGACAAGGACGCACGCAGCTGGAGAGCCTGCAGCAAGAAAACGAGGCGCTCAAGACACAAATGGCTCGACTGTCTACACAGCTGCTCGAGGTACATCATCATGATACCAAATAATTAATCTTCTGTTATTTTAATGGAAGTTAATCTTTGAGTTTATGCTCCCTGACTCACGGTTCATGACTTCCTTCAGTCCTTCCAGGCTCAGTTTGTTGGACTTCTGCCCCCGTCCCCTCGCCGGGTGCCCAGAGGACAGCATCGAGGCGAAGATCCAGACAACATGCAGGTACAGTACAACCTGAACCTTCCCTGATAGCAGACCTGGGCAAATATACCTGAGTATATTTGACCAATGTCAGACAAAATGACTGAGCTACAGCTAGAACCGTGGTATTATATTCATTATCAGCCATTTTTCTGTCGCTGCCATTCATTTGTTTTGTCACATCATGATTATTTGTTTTCATAATAATCATGAGTTCATCATCAATTCCAATAAGAGGGAAAACTATGAGCTACATCTCAGGTTGGACATGTTATTGGGATATAATGGGAAATAAAGTAGAAATACACACACACTTGTTTTTCTGTCACTTTGGTGTAAAAAGTGTGTCCACACAAATAAATCACTTAATTCAGGTGCTGAAAATGTTTTCTGTATTTTTTTTTTAATTTGCTTTGCAAGTTAGTAAATGTAAAGAAAAACATAAACTAAATTATTACTTTAAAAACAAGACATTTTCCAAACACCTGAGCTGAGTGTCATTTAGTTGTGTTAATCCTCATTTTTATTTTTCATTTCCTTATTTTGTTTGAACTCTGTGTGGTTTGTTTTGGTGTCTCCATCTCCTTACGTGGTGTGGGTAGTGTTTGTTTTTTGGGTTTGGTATTTAGTTGGTAGTGCGTGTGTGTGTGTCTTGTCTTTATTTAATTTGCCATCTCGGGACTGAAACCGTGTCAGTGGTGTGATCCTCTGGGTGTGGTCCTGGTGACTGTTCTACATTTGTCACCTCATGCTCGTCAAACCCCTCTCACTCACTCTCTATCTATCTCTTCTCAACTGGTAGATGTAGCTCGCCCCCATTTTATCCGTATATGGATTCATCCCACTGATGGCGTCACTGAAGCCCATTGACCTATTTCTTGTGTCATTTCACAAGGTTACATGAATGTAGTGGAAGGAATTGGGCTCCCAGTTAATACAATCATAGTGGATACTATACATTTACCCAGTTGACTTCAACCCAACAGCACAACATATCAACCTCATAAAACCTTTAACAACTATGATCTTACAGAAGATGTTTGATCTGCTGTAGTTATTTTTGTTAGGGGAAGAAATCTAAGCATTAGTTAATCATTAAATGCTAAACTCGTAATTTATTAAGCAAAGTATTTATTTATTCCTTAACTAATGCTTAATAGTGTGTAGTTATTATAGTCTTCCCAAATAAACTGGCATAAATATGTGGTATAAATGTATAGTATACACTACTGTAATATCAAGTGGGATCTCAAATGTGTATAGGTGCTGATTTTACTGATTGTGGACTGGCCGACTCAAGTTATTAATTGAAATTATTTGAGTTAACCTGTGGAGACCTGAAGTGGTTTGTATTAAATTAACAAATTTTAAAGAAATACTTAAAATATGAATAAACACAGACAAAATATTGAAAAATAATGATAGATATTGTGGGTTATTTCACAATTATTGTGTGTTGTCATGATTTCATTTTGAAATCCCATAAGCCATCATCTTTATTTATTCATCACACCTCACCTGTTATACGTGAGCCACCCTGTGTAGGTGTTTAGGTTTAGAGGAGCGGGCAGAGCTCTGGTGAAGTGTACCTACCTGCCTTTTTCTCTCCAGGGGCCGATGGTGGAGCAGCGGGCGGCTCACGCAGACAGCTACCGGCGGATCGGTGGATTGTAACACCAGCGCCTTTTTCCTGCTTCTCTACTTTTCTCCTTTTTTTTTTTTTTTACCTCCAAGATTGCTCCTTCTCATATTCTGCTCTTCCTCTGCTTTGTTTAGAGCAAAGATCCGACTCTAAAGCACATAATAACGCCGTCCTTATAGGAGATTGAACAAATGTGGTGCCTGATTTCAAAGGGCATGAATGTGTAATTGTATTTTCCCGCTGCTAGGTGGCAGGAAAACACAGAAAAGACTTCCCGGTGTTTTCCCCATGGGATTAAAACGACATTCCCATTGAGAAGTTCGATATATATATATACGGACTACAATGTTGTATCTTGACACTTTTTAATTCTACAGGGTGTTTTTTCTGGGAATGTACTCGCACCATTTTACTATTGTTTAAAGACAGGGTATACAGATAAATCTTTCCTCAGAGGCTAAAATCTTGTTTGCCTTATGATCATCAATAGGAGTGTTATCGTTGAGGCGGGGTTAGTGCCTGACAGCCTTCTGAGCCTTTTCTAACAATCAAGCGTTTTCAGCCTGTTGTTGTCAGGCGATGTTACTCCTCTGTGTGTCCTCCTGTCTCGGTTATCTAGAGATTTCTTAATTATGGTACCAAGTTTTCACTGTTCGTCTCTTCTCGTTTATGCCTGTATTTCTAAATTTGACACTAAACTTGTCATGAATGTTTCTTCAAGCTACCTGTCCATGTTAATGTTTGTGTTCTGGGTCTGTTTTGTGTTGCTGCTGCACAACCAAAGTGAATCACTACTTTCTGGGTTCTGTTTCAAACATGTCACACCAACACTATTTACTTTTGAATGTTTATCTGGTATTTATTTATAGAAATTCCACGTGAGCCAAATCATTGTTTATCCCCAGTAGTGGGTCATCAGTATAATATGTCATATCTATTACTGTCATATGTGTGTTTTGATTTTGAGTCAGGTAGTGAGTCTTTTTTCTTTTTTTGCACCATGTACCGACTCTTGTATTTTATTTGTTTTATTTATTTTAGTAGAATTATGTTCAGGTTTATTTTATTTATGCATTAAATTATTTTTTGTAGAGGTATCTGGAATACATGGCATAATTTTATACCTATTTATATTTTATTTATTTTTTCAGTGTGTTGTCCTCTCCTTTAGAAATGTACTAGACTTCATTTAATACAGAAACTGAGAGAAAATAAAGCACCTAGCTCACAACAATTTGGTCTATATGTTGTTTCTGACTACACCAGCTCAAAGGCCAAGGTACCGGTAATTCAAATTTCATTACCATTTTCTTGCATTTGCAGCTGTTTGATCATATCATTCATTGTCTTGTCACCAGGATGACAGGAAGAGGAAGATGCAGAATATGGAGGAACGCATGAAGGAAATTGAACTGTCGCTGCACAACATCAAACTGCTGCTCAGAGAGAAGGTTGCTCAGCTGAACGATCAGGTCAGTCCAAAAAGCTCTTATTCGTCAAAACTAAAGTCAAATTTCTCTATGAACACAGTTTTTAATCATTTTCAAAACTACTTCAATTATGGAACTGTTTTCTCTTAGAAGACACATCAGGTATTAGAGTCATGGTGGGAAACAACAAACCAAACCAAATCTTGAATCTCCTGAGATGATTAACATAAAAATCATCCTCATCAAATACGTAGACGAGTCAAAAAGAAGAAATTATCTGAATATTTCACAAGTTCCCTTATGTTTGAGTTTGTTTCGATCAGCAACACTTCAGAAAAAAAACAAAAACGAAAACACATCCATCCAAAAGAAAGAGTACATAAGGCTGATCAAAACAATTAAGGCCTTTCTTATGTAACAAAATGCTTACAAAGAAACCCTTAATTTTGTTATCTAAGAATGTGCTTTACATCATAAATTGGATCAAAGTTAAAAAGTGAATAATTCAGTACTGAAAGTTTTTAAATTACTGTAGATGCATCTTCTATAGCCGACACAATGGCATGTTGCAACAGGCTGACACTAGCTGATAACACCTGTTGGACTATTTTTCATTCGGCAACATGAAATTATAGATTTCATCAAAGCCTTTGCCATCTCATTTCTCTGACTTTTCCAGATTCGCAAGAATGGCCGAGCAGACGTGATGATCAAAGACCTGTACGCTGAGAGAGCCGAGCTGCTGGAGGCTCTGGAGGTCACCGACCAGCGGCACAAAATTGCAGAGAAGAAGAACTACCTGCTGGAGGAGAAGATCTCCAGCCTCAACAAGATTGTGCGAGACCTGAACCCGCCGGCCCTTCCCTCGTTACCTTACCACTACAAATGTTCATAATCCATCACTAAAGCACCTGGAGGTACTTGGGATGTTAACAGCACTCCAAAATCGACTGTAAACTGCACTGTTTATTTACTAAGCCTTTTTTCCTGTCTTCAAAAACATTTTATTTAATATTGAACACTCCTTTAACACAAACCAAATGGATGAGAAAAGGGTGTTGTTCCATGTCCACTGACATGTTTTAGCCTAAATTTTTACTATTTTAATTTTATTCTCAGCAATAATTGTGTTGGACCTATGAAGACCTGAATGTGAAGGTTGTACTGTAAAGAAAACGTGATATTTTAGTTATTTATAATTAAATATTTTTTCAAAGCAGTAAGCGATGCAAATAAATGAGTAAATATTTTACCATGAAGTTTTCTCAAAAGAGAAAAGCAATACTGACATGCACTCATTATACAGGTGTTCTTTTGTCTGTGTTGTCAAAGAGATTAATTGTGTTGATCTGTCACGAGCCCTTATGTAAAGAAGAAGCAGAAACCTGTCTGTCAGTGTAATCATATAAACAGAAAAGTCAAATAATCTGGTGACCTTTTGAATAGTATTTGCTTTCATGTTACATGTTCACTTTTCAATATCTGCCAAGTGGAAATACCTGCTTATTTATATGTGACTATAATGTTATGACCTGTTGCAATATGTAAAGCTGTACTGAAAGACTGTGCCATGATGAATGTGTGTGAGAGCAAATGAAGGATGTTGTCTTTGAAATTGCTGCAGACTAAAGCACTAAAGTTGAAGACAGGGTAAAGTTTTGTGTTTTCAGCAATAAATAAAACACATAAACTGAGTTTTCTGAGTTTGATTATTGTTTTGGATGAATATTTTGGGACAACAAATCTATTTATAGCTGCTTTTAGCGTTCAGTGATGTGTGGTGGATGAGCAGTGACGCCGACTTGTCAACATTATGCAGAAGGTGAGTTAGCAGGACCGTGGAAGTTATGCTGCGTTCGTGACAACTCGGGATTTTTCAAACCTCCTACTTGGAAATAGCGCAATCGGACGCCACTTCATGTCGGAGCCCCAATCGGGAAAGTCGGAGGAAAAAAAATCTAACCCGACTTCTTCCCTTTGTAATGTTTTAATACCTGTCGTGAAGAACTTGTGCAAAGGTTAAATTATTACGGTTTTTGGTTATTCTGCCTTGATGCGTCTCGAACGCTTTGAAGTCGGAAATCGGAGTTTTTTCCAACTGGAAGATCATTATAATTAAAAGTATTTAGGCTATAACGCGCTTTTACTGATACTCAAAGACCCTTAAACAGCAGAATAAAATACAGAAACAATGTACTATATCTAAAGGAATAGAATAAATAAAACTAAGACAGAAAAACAGAAATGTATTTACACATTAAAAGTGAAATGTGGGTTTTTTGGAGTGATTTGAAGGTGTGGAGGTCTGTACAGTCTCTGATCATGGATGTATAGATCCATGTCTCTGATGGGTTTGGGTAGGGAAGTTCCGAGTTCCGAGTTGTCTCGAACGCAGCATTAACCATTTCCCAGTGAGGGCCAGCGGAGGGAGAGACGACGTGCAGCGCTGCTCCCTCTCTGTCAGTCAGTCAGGGCGGACTGGACGGGACTGCGGCAGGAAAAGACGCTCCCAGTCGCTCCCCCCGTAAAGTTAGCCGGCTAACTTGCCCGCTGGCTAATCTGAAACTTTTAAAAAATGTCGACTTTCCGCGCTTTGCTAAAAACTGAACGGGACGACGGTAGCAGACTCAGAGTCGAGGGATTGTGCCATGAAATAGCAGCAGCGCCGAGTTGTTGTTGTTTTTGTTGTCGTCGTCGTAGTTGTTGTTGTTGATGTCTCCGAGCCTTGAGTTATGCTCTCACGAAAGAAAAGTAAAAACGAAGCGTCGAAACCAGCCGAGGTACACGGGAAATATGTGAAGAAGGAAACGTCGCCGCTCCTGAGAAGTAAGTGAGCGCAACAGGTCGGAGTTAGCATCGGTTAGCTCGAGTTAGCATCGGTTAGCATCGCCAACGAAACTTATTAATTCGTTGCGAAAAGTACCAAACCAACAGCACCTAGCACACTAATGTGAACGTGTGGAGATATATTACACCATTTGTTGTGGCTCACGAATTCATAACATAGTGTTTAATATTTTTCCTCTTAATAATAATAAATAAACTGACAACTCTTGAATGCTAACCTGATAACTAGTTTATGGCTAGTTCAGAGTTCATCTGATTACTACACAAAGTAAACAGGTTAACAAATATAGATACATCCTTAATTAAATGTCTTTTTAGAGTTATTGTACAATTTATATCTGTTTCCTGCCGCTTTGTTCATAAAAAGTCATGAAGATTTGTTGCTAGTTAGCCTACATCTGTCCAGTTGTGTACATTGACATTGAATGAGAGTTGTCATTAGCTCTGCGCTGTCACAATAATAATGTTTAATAGATTGATCATTAGTGATTTCATATCAGTGGGAGTGGTTGATAAATGCAGTGTTTGATTAGCTGTAATCAAGGTGGCGCATTGTTAAAATGCTTGATATCTTTACATTATTGATGCGTTCAAATGCAACTGGAATTTTTTCAATTGTAAATGTTTCATGACGTGTTTCGAGGTACTTTACTTATATAATTTGAAACCTTTTTATTTTTTTGGTTTAATATCAAATTGCCAATAGCTATTTATAACTGTGAAGTACAAAAAAGTACAGCATATCCCTCTACAAGTACTTCCAAACTGTTCATAAGCTCATTATATGATTAAGTGTGTTTATTTAGATTATCTCTGATGTCTATTGGTATTGTGTGTCTGTGTTGACTTGACTAGTATTGACAGTTGGGCCTGCTCTGTTTGTGTGGTTGCAGATCTTATGCCCTCATTCATCCGTCATGGACCCACTATTCCCAGACGCACAGAGGTCCCTCTGCCAGACATGGGGCCCTCTGCCTACAATGTGGCGCCCAGCCGGGAGCCCGTGGTGTCCCGCAATAAGAGTTTCCTCCGGACCCCTGTGCAGAGGCCTCCTCACGAGGTGGCCCGCAGAGAGAGCCACCGCATGTCAGCACCCCCATACCTGCCTCGCAGTCTGGGAGACCTGCCCCACGAGTATGGAGGCTCCTCACAGTCCTTCCTCACAGACGTGAGCCCCATGTCTGAGAACGGAGACGCTGCCCGCTATTATTACCCCTCTGAACCTTACTATGACAGCCAGCAGCACCAACAGCAGCAGCAGCAACAGCAACAGCAGCAGCAACAGCAGCAGCAGCAACGCCAGCCCCAGCCCAGGAGGGTCCCGGACCGCTTTCCTGAGGACTATAGATACTATGAGCACAATGAACACAACTTCCAAAGACTTCCCCGACAGCACACTCCCCCAGCTCCAAGCAGACCCCCCTCAGGTAAACATTGAAATTTGCTTTTTGATTCTCACTTTTTAACAGATAAAGTAATAGAGAGTAATAAGGGAGAGCTGAAAATCTGACAAAGGTCTGGAATTGCAGGCTTGGACTTCACTGCACACACATGGTTTTGGAAAGTACATGGCAGGCAGTCATGGTCTCTTGAGGGACTTGAAGTTTGTGTTTTTATTGCTGTTTCTCTGCAAATTCTGTGGTATGAAAGCAGGGCAGTCATGTTTCAGTATGAGGGGAAATCACAATCACACCAGCAAGTCTGCAACTTCTCAGAGATTTTTTCCTCTTTTTCATGAGGGAAAAAAGTTTTTGGTGTTCGGAGAAAAAAAAAGCAGCATTTGAAGCACCAATGTATGATTGTTGTTTTGAGAAGTATTACGGGCGAGTTGTGGACCACACAGGCCTCATTGAAAGGAATGCAGGCCGGCGGTGGTCACTGACTTAACAGCTAGAAAAACTGCGCTCAACATTGTAAACATTCGTATGACATAAATGTGTAATTTCAGGGGGCAGAGGAATTTTCCACCCCACCCCCAAATGATAGAGAACCTTTTATTTTGTGGCTGAGTCATCACTGTTGTACACACGCTTTTTAGTATTATGCCAGGCCCACCTATCGCATGTCATGGATTCTTGTTTGGAGTCAAGTTAAACAAGCATTAGGGGCTCTGCATTTTTCACCTCTCTGTTTGCTGAATCTCTGTGTTGGCAAAGCTAGTAATTTGCAGACCGCCCCCAGTCAAATGTCTCAGCCTCAGCCGGCTCACGAGCATGAATCATCCGTCTATGCGCCGCTGCTGCTGCTGCTCTGGTGTCGTTACACTACACACACAAGGCTAATGACTTGTCAGCAGAGATGTTTTGGAGTAGTCACCTACCTACAATCAGCTGACTGACACCTCCTATTTTTATTCCACATGTACAGTATCTTGACCTTCTTACAGTAATTGTTCTTTAAAGGTAGAGTTTATTTTAGATTGATGGGTAGAAACTAAAATATACAAATAAAGAAAAACACTGTTTTCATAAGTATATGTAATCAGATCCTTTCCCCCATTATATACCAGAGATCAATACTTTGATTCTTAAATATCCCCGTTCAGCGGAGCGCATCGAATGGTCTGCTCATCTGATCTGAGAAATCTCAATCAATAGTGTCTCATTTTAACAAAGACACAACAAACAATCTTTTCACACGTCTTTTTTGCATTTCATTGTGACAGTCATACTGGAACTATTGACACTGTCAGTCCTACTACTGCTACCAGTACTGATGGAGCTACACTATGGTAATATAATGGATCCTAATACCAACTTCATTCATTTCATTAGACTAGTTGGCACCTCCTCACATGTGTGTGAAGTGTAAAGTTTAAAAAAGAGAAAATATTAATTTGTGAGTTTTATTCTCTCCAAACTAGTTAATCCAGGTTTAGGCCTCTAAGCCTCTAGCTCTTCTTTTAACCTACGCTGGTCGTAATACACAGTTGTAGATTAAGTTACCAGTACTCAATTACTGCATCACCACCAGTTGTAAACACAGCAGCCTGTGCTTGACTGTATCCTATAACATCATAACATTATTACTATTATTATAACCTTTATTTAACCAGGTTTGTCCCATTGAGATCAAAATCCCCTTTACATGAGAGACCTGGATGAGAATGGAAGCACATATAGTTAGAAAACAGTTTAAGCACATTGTCACATTCAACATAGACATAAAAGATACAAATAACAAACAATGAGGAAGAGGATGATCAAATAAAACATTTGCACTCATGAAGCCTGGGTACAATGGGATTCATCATGGACTTAACTACTTTCAGAGATGCCAGATTTTGGAGTTTGAGCTCTGGTTGCAAATTGTTCCATGTAGTTGGAGCAGAAAACCTAAATGCTGAAATCGGTGAGATGCATTGAGCTTTAGGTTTGCTGTGAATATGGCGTGTTGCCATTTCTCTGGAGAAAAGGTCAGAGATGAGGATGAGGATGAAGATGATGATGATGATGAGGTGGAGGAGGAGGAGGAGAACGACGACGAGTGTTTCTGCACATTCCGTCCCTTCACTCAGCAGCTGGCGAGGAGCTGCAGCTCTGTTGCTGTCACTCTCGTGCAGAATTTATCAGATTGTAGTCGCCATTTTGCCGAGATGCTTCATTCCCCGCACATTCTCTTTGTCTTTTCAACCCTCTCTCTCTCTGGGTCCCTGCAGGCTTATTCACTTTGAGTCACCACCACTTCTCCTCCTCCTCCTCCTCCTCACAGCTGTTGGCTCGACATTCCTCGCTGACATTATTCACCAGTAAAAAAAGTACAGGACCTGTTGAGTGAGTCCGCTCGGCTGTCTGTCGGCTCTTACACAGCGTTTGTGAGCGGTTTGTGTGTGTGTCTGGCCGTGCAGAGATCTCTGCCTTTCCTGTCCAAAAGTAACAACACTCCCATTTCCTACCATTCATCAAACATTGTCGGTCAGAATAAGATGCTCCGTCATAACAGTCAAAGAGTCAAGGGGATGAAACGACGCTGTTCACAATCACTGCGCTGCTCAAACACGGCATCAGTCATACTTTAAGACGTGATTCATCACATTCCTCCCTTATCCTGCTGTATGTGCAGTTGCCACATCGCACCGACCTTTTAAATGCTGTACATTCCTCTGCTTTTAAATGACATTTTCCCACACACGCTGTTTTTTTTGAGAGATTTCTGAAAATATTTGGTCTTTCCCCAGAGGTGCTGTTAGCTGGCAGCTGCTCCTCCGCTGTATGTTTGTTCAGACATCTCTCGACCTCCCTCTAGGTTTCTAAAAAGAAATGTTTGTTTTCCTCAGGCATAGGTCGAATACAGGCCAAGTCCCTGGGGAACCTCTCCAGTCTTACGGGAGAGGACCTCCCACTTCCGGCCGGCTGGACCGTCGACTGGACCATCCGTGGCAGGAAGTACTACATCGACCACAACACTAACACTACACACTGGAGCCACCCTCTGGAGAGGGAAGGGCTCCCTCCGGGCTGGGAGAAAGTGGAGTCGGCCGAGTTCGGGGTCTACTATGTGGATCACATCAACAAGAGGGCACAGTATCGTCACCCCTGTGCTCCGAGGTACGGCAACTAAAACTAAAGCGTTCTGTGTTATTGGCACCAACGTTTTCCCCTTCGCTGTTTTAGCCTTTATCAGCCATATTGGTACCAATGTGAAGACTGTTTTTGTGCCTTCAGACTTTTGCAAACTTAAACTGTCTGGTTCAATTTAGAAATGATGTCTATGCATTGGCTGTCCACTAAAAACAGTTCATTCAGTTTTTATCTTATTATCTTATTTATGTTAGGTTTTTCTAATTATTTTTATAGTTCGGAATAATAAAAGTTATCAATTATCGATTGTTCAACAGTAAAATGTTGAACCTCCAGTACATATTTGTCACAAAATGTTAAAAAAATGTGTTTATGTATAGATGAGATTGTATCTCACATCAGTCAGGTCCTAATTTTAATGCTTTGGTTCCTCCTTTCAAGCCCAGAATGCCTCAATTTTATTATTTTCAAAACTATTTGAATGAAAAAACTCACTTGAAAATGTACTTCCTGTGTTACATAAGGCCGCGCTGCTCTGTTCTGCTCTCGTGTTGCACCAGATTGATGTTCAGTAAAAAGTATATGAAAGTGTAAAACAGTTTGAGTCTTCAGGAAGAAGAAAAACACGCCAGAAGTGCAAGTTGAGTTGTGCATGTCGGTTTGATAGGAGTGAAGTAATATGCACATATACTATGTTTTTATCCTGCAGCGTGCCGCGCTATGATCAGCCCCCACCACTACCGCCTCCTGTGACCTACCAGCCTCGCCCAGCGGAGAGGAACCAGCCGGTGCTGGTTCCAGCCAACCCGTACCACACGGCCGAGATCCCAGACTGGTTGCAGGTGTACGCCCGTGCGCCACTAAAGTGAGTACCACACATCCTACACACAGTCGTTCTTCAATGGACAGGCTGACGGGAGCTCATGAACATGATTCAACCTCTTCAGCGAGTTTCCTTCGGGATTTATTTGGCCTGTTAATCCATGATGATGTCACCACGCTGCTTCACTGTAGCGGTGGTTATCAGACAGGCAACAAGGTGTATGGTGTTGATCACATGTATCTTCTCATAAAGCCCACTGAATGAGAATCATCTTCCTCACTAGTCCTTTAAAGGGATAGTTCAACATTTTCGCCATAATCCCTATAGTCATAGCAGAAGGTTCATTACCTTTAATTATCGGTGCATGTTATTTTGAGATCAGCGGGACAGAGACGTGAGCTGCTCAGTGAACACAATGGAGGTGAGCGGTACATTCAGTTCAGTTGTTTTCGAGGCGAATGCAGCAGGAACTACATTCCTGACAGACTGCTGGGTGGAGTATTTGCTTCATGTGTCATAATGTTACATAATTATACGTGATTGTTTCATAGCATGTTGAATTGTGCAAGTCACAACTTCTTTTGGAGTTGTGTCCACTGAGCATCTCACGTCTCTGCCCCGCGAATCTCAAAACAACATGCACCGATCATTAAAGGTAATGAACCTACTCCAATGACCACAGGGATTATGGCAATAGACGAATCTCTTTAAATGCTGTTTGTCAAACTCCATCTTGGCCGACCGTCACATGCCTTTTAATCATGGTGGCTTCAGTCCAGCCTCACTTCTGTAAAGGCCTGCATGATGGGATGCTGCTGAGATGGACGTCTGAACCTCACAGTGACCTTCTGGTTACTCCGTTTGGCTGCACGGCGCGGCTCCTGGTGTTTCCAAACTTCCTTCACTTCAGAATTATTGAGGCCACTTGCTCCTTGAAACGGTTTCATACCCGTTCCCTGATTTATGCCTCACCACAGTTTTATTGCAGAGGTTTGCAGAGAGTTCCTTGGATTTCATGCGCTGGTTTACTGTATGTCCTGAAATGCAGAGTGACCTGTGGGACTTTATGTACTGTACATTGTGTGCTTTTCAAAACAGAGATTACTCCTGACCGTACTTTAGAGGAGCTGAACTGTTCAGAAGATTTTTTACTTTGTCATAAGTTGATGAAAGGTCCGAGTGCTTTCTGAAGAAACTTGACCATAAACCTGAGAAACAGATCCCCCCCGATAGCGTGGCTTTGTGGTGTTGATGGTGATACAGAGTGATACTGATGATTTACCTCCGGTCTCTTCTCTGTCACGTCAGGTACGACCACATCCTGAAGTGGGAGCTGTTCCAGCTGGCGGACCTGGACACGTATCAGGGCATGCTGAAGCTGCTCTTCATGAAGGAGCTGGAGCACATCGTCAAGTCGTACGAGGCGTACCGGCAGGCGCTGCTGTCTGAGGTGGAGGCTCGCAAACAGCGGCAGCAGTGGTACACCCAGCAGCCCAACAAGAACTTCATGGGGAACATGTGATGTGTGCGTACTGTATGTGCAGCGGGGACGCCGCACACAGGGGTCACGCCTCTCTGAGGTTTCCACAGTTTGGGAGCGGTCGGGTTTTCCTTTGAAATCATGATTGACTCTTAATTTGCCTCTTTACCAAACACATCTGTGCCTTCGCTTGATCCAAATATATCAGCCAGGAAGTTGAGACACACGTTGGCAGGGGGCTCCGCCTTCTCCTCCTCCTCTTCTTCTTCTTCCTCCTCCCTCCCATGTGACACTCAATTCACTCATTTTATGAATGACCATGTGACTGAAAAACAACTCCAATGAAGAAAAAAAAAAGCTATAATGTGCTACATGTGGTGGGAGGCTGCTCCTGGTGCCATTTCCAGCCACTGCCCTGAGAACTGAATCGCTGTATGGATTTTTGTTTTTAAGACTGAGGAGAACAGAGTCTCTGAAACTCTGGATATTTGTTGAAAAACATCCTGAGATTGTGCCTTTTTAAATAAATAAATAAAAAAACGCAGCATTTTCTACAATGTCTGCTCGTATCGCGTGTACACACCAGCTACTCCGTCATTTTTTCCTGTGGGAGAAAACGACAGGCAGCTTCTTCTAATTTGTTCCCATATGAAATACTTCATGACTCTTTTTTCCTTTTGCTTTGTTATCCTCGTAAACTGAAACCACACTCTTTTACATTAAACAAAAAAAAGTGTGCATTTTCCTTATTTTTTAAATGACATACCGTATGCTTTATGAGACAATCCACCAAAACTTTAACCGATATTTAAGTTTTGATATGAAACACGTCTTTTATTTAAAGACCCTTTTGATGGATGAAGCATCACATTTGATGCAGTGGTTTGAGCATCTCTCGGCTCTTTGGCATTACTGTAAGTCAGGAATATTCTTTGTGTTTGTGTGTATAATGTAACATAAATAAGCTACTGGAACTTTTTAAAAAACAACTTCAGAGGACACATTTAAGTTTGCCAAACAAGTGCAATTCAGTTTCTTCTTGTTTCATTCTCTCTGGATATTTCCTACCTTGGTGATGCCTTATTTTTATGGACTGACACTGATCTGTCTTGTGATTATTTAGAAGCACAGGTTCTTGGCCCTTTCTATTCTTTGACAATAATTCAAACTGTTTTAAGATGTGCAGAAATGTATTTAAAACCAGGGTTTGGTCTAGTAGAGACTCGTGCTAGTTCTCTATTGCTATGTGTTAATTAACGTTAGGAAAGATGAGTAGTTTAAGACTCTAAAAAATGGTGTCAGGAGCCATTTAAATATTAAAAAACAAATGTTAATGTAAAATCACTACACCTGTGAATACCCTATTGTAACAGTAGAAAAGGTTTGTAAAGAACCTGGTGCTTCTCTTCAAGGAGAACTTCGCTGTGCAGGAAGGTCTCCCATCACATCTTTTCAGATTGGTGTCTTCTTCAAGTTGTACATAACTCGTGTTGTGGATTTCAAATACAGGACATAAGCAATAAAGTCTGCAGTGAAGAAAAAAAAATACAGTTGTGACTTTACAGATGTGGCCTCTTGCTGCCCATTCACTCAATCAATGACAATGAGAAAGCAGTCAGATTCCCTTTATGGAGATTTATAGAGAATCTCAGCTCAGTTGTCGATTTTACATTCATGGTGGGCAGAAAAAAGAAAAAAAAACACTGTCCGTTACCTGCTCAACAACAACAACAACACACAGACACAGTTGGAGATGGTGGAGACCAAAAACAGAGCTAAAAGAGTGAATGCTGGATTTAAGATTCATCAGGTGGCTACAAACATGACACCATAATGTTCCGGAATCATTAGATGTGTTTATTCACACATCTAATGATTCCGGAACATTATGGTGCTGTCCTTTAATAACGTCACCGTATTTTAAAGGTGATAGAATAACTGTAGGTTTTAGATAACATGGATGTATCTGAGTCTCAGGCTGCAGAGAGAAAGTTCCTCGACTTAAATCTTAGCACACGGTGATTTGGTGTCGCAGCATTTTTTACTTCCCATTTTTCACTTTTCCATGTATCTCACACCCTTATTTCCAGTGATAATTACTAGTTTCCATTTGAAAACCATGGTTAAACATAACTGGAGACTTGAATCTTCCAGTTCACACCCAATGAAGGTTTCTTCCTTTTCCCTATCTCTGTGTCCAGCTGTACGCTTTCACAATCCAAAATATTTTCACAACCATTTTTCAGTAACATACAAGAGTTTGGATGTCATATGAAGAATTTTCAACAAGTAAATTAAAAGTTTATTTTGATGCGTCTGCGGGAAATCTCTCAAGAAATTACTCAAGTCTGGTTTTCATTAATTTGGTCCAACTTTATTGTTTATTTCTTTGTAACTGAAATTTTGCAATGCATGTGCTGAAACTAAGCAGTGTTGACTTGGAAGAGCTCACCAAGAGGTTGAATCATTTGACCTTTCAGTCCACTGAGGCTCCCACCATATCCGGAGTTGGTTTAAATGTTGATGAGGGCGGTTTTAGGAATGAATTCTTAAACCCAAGAAAAGTCATCGGCTTTTGTTTTTTCTTCTTCTTCTTTTTTTTTATTTTTTCCTGTTTCTGACAGACGTTCAATTCATTGTTAATCTGGAGCGTAGACGCGACACAATGTAAACAGATGCTACTTCTCTGACTTGTATGAATGGAGACAACAAAAGCCATAAAGGAATGGGGATTTTTTTTTTTTGGAAAAACCTCTCGAATCTAAAACTTGGACGTGGACGGTTCTTTGTGTGAAGGCCTCACTGATGTTGATTATACATTGTGGAAGACTCAAGAAGCCACTCTGCTGCAGTGCCTTTAAATTTTCAACCCTTGAGGTCAAACCTCAGTATAAACTTGCTAAATATGCATGACAGTGTTCCTGTGCTGTTGGTGACCAGCTCTACACGAGAGAGAGAGACAGAGAGAGAGGGGAGGGAAATAAAAACAAGTTTGGATCGCTGCAGTGACGCAGACGTTGTTGCAGTGCTGTGATTCAATGAGCTAAAAACAATAACCACAACTCTACAAATGTACAGTAACAGTCTACCAAGCCAAAAGTATTCACACCAATATAGTGCCGTCACCGATACAAGCCTTTTGTTTACAAATGCAAGCTTTTTTTTTGTTTTTTTGTTGTTGTTGTTTTTTGGAAACACAAAAAGTCTCTTTCTCTGGGGCCTGGACTCTTTCGCCATGCAGCAGTTTCTCACAGATGATTCAACTTAAGTGTGTGAAGATGATGAAAGAGATGTGGAATGAGGATCCTTTTCCAGAGCAAGGCCGCTCGCTCGCTCGGCTCGCTCTGTCGCCCCGCCTAATAACACCGAGCTCTGCTTCCTCGGTGGCCGCAGCAGAATAAAAGTACATTCCTGGGATTTGCTCGAACATTCAGTGAGAAAACACAACAATGGCTTCACCCTCCACCTCTGCACGTCACAATGGGAAACTAAACACACTTTCCCTTCAACCTCAAAAGGCTAAACACACACATATAGTAGAGGATCGCCGGGACGCTGCGTAAATACAAAACTGCAAGCAGGACTATAAAGTGGGGGAGATAATGTCAGCTATGTTGTGTAAACGTGAAAACTGATAGTAACTGTGTGTTGTGTGTTTGTCTTTTCCCACCCGGTGCTGTTCTTTTTCAAAGCGGACGCCGGCGCTGATCCTGAACGCTGTCAACCTCCAATACAGAACAAAATCTACTGTTTACAACTAATAACTGTGCCATGAAGTGTCTGCATGTAGCCAGGCTGCAGAGGATGGGAAATCATTAATTATTTTTTTTTTACATGTTATGGCACAATACCACTTTGTCACAACCATTAAAACTCAATTTTTTTTTTCTTATAAAGTATACCTGGATTTTAGAGCTTAAAGATGACGGACATTAACCATTTACCATGCTGATGATGCTTGTAACGCTTCATTATTTAACATACAGTACATATTTTGGCTTTCAAACATCGCAGATCGTAGATATTGTTTCTTATAAACAGCACTAAACTTCAAAGAACGGAACAATTGTCACAAATGATGTGGGGGGAGCGAATTCACAGGGATGATGTGAGGAAAAAACCCGTCTGATATGGAATAAAACAGTTTGACTGGAGGTTGGATTTGCCGAGGCGTCCTCCTCCGGCAGAGCGCCGCCTACAGTATCTGTACAGGTGTTACTTTTGTTTTGTTTTTGTTGTGTTTGTTTTTTTTTCCACAGACAAAAAAGAGTGAGAGACAATGATTCATGGCATCCAATCAAATCGCTTCAAAGCAGACACCCCGCCCACTGAGGAGGTGCCGATACATGAACATTATACAGTCCCGTTATTAGGTTTAAAGTAGTGACTGTATTGGTGGGGCAGCGCCAATACCAGAATAAAAGAGAGTTGCCTGATGGGTGAGGATGTTCCTCCTCCTCCGCCGCTTCCCTCCCCTTTCTCCTCCTCCTCCCTCCTCCTCCCGTCCATCACCAGGAAGTCCCTGCTGTGTTCTTGTCTCTGTCTAATCAGTCCCTCTTCTTGTCCTGCTCCTCGCCGACCTCCTCCACCTGAGGCCCAGGGAAGGCGTGGTGGTACAGGTGCCTGTGATTGGCCGCTACATTATAGAGCTTGTAGAGAGCCTGCGTGGAGCAGAGACAAAGAAAACATCAAACGTTTCAGTGTGAATGTTCAATTTTGTTTTTCACTTTCACTTTCAAAAATGATGATGTGATTTTTGTTCGGTCTTGTCCTTGCACGTCCTGAGCGTACGGCTTGTCGGCCGGGGCGTCTCTGCAGCAACACAACACTGACGGTGCTGAGAATACACAATTATGTTGTGAAACATTACCTGTGATTTGGATGTTGGCCATAATGCAGTTTTGATTGTATTGTGATTAATTGTGCAGCCGTAGTCACAGGCAGGAAATTCAACTCCTCAAAATGGGTTAAGGCAGAGATTAGGGGTTCAGGAAATAGCGATAAAGTAAAATATTGCAACATTTTATGACATACTATCAATATTTTATCAATAGTTTAAAATGTGACAGTGGATTTATGTTGTTTTTGAGCGTCCGACTGGCTCTACTCTACTCAGTTTAGGTAGTGACGACTGTGATTTGGATATTGGCCGTAATGCAGTTTTGACTGCATTGTGATTAATGTGCAGTTGTTGTTTCAGGCAGGAAATCCAACTCCTTCACATGGGAGTGTAATGACAGTGATTAGGGGTTTAGGAAAGAGCAATAAAGTAAAATATTGCAACATTTTATGACATACTATCAATATTTTATCAACAGTTTACTTTGTGCAGACTGCAGAATCACTAGTACTATAATGTAAGATGTTGTGAAATACAGATACAAGTGTCTGAAAGCATAAAAATAAACAGTTTTTGTTTGTCTATACAACAGTGTGTGCTCTTTAGACTATGGGAGATTTTACAAAGATTTTTCAGGAAGAAAAAAATTAATATCCCAATATATAGCAATATAACATATGTCAGCTTGAGGACGTAGATTCTTGCGAAAACACGGCCCTCATAGGGATTCAGTTGTGGAGCAATGTGGTCGGGTAAAAAAGAGGCCTGGTTTAGCTGCTATTAGGCTTCAAGACAAAACTGAGGTACCAGGTCTCCGTTAATCCTCCATGTCTCCCACTGGTTTTAAAAAACGATTGAAATAAAACTATAATCCCTGAGTTCTGTCTGCAGGTATTTATGTCCAACCTCTATCCAAAAGACAGAACATCCTAAAGCTAAAATGTAAAAAAATATAAATAAGCTCAATAAGCTCATTGTTGTGCGCGCATGGTAAGATTTTTACTGACTCAGATTTTTCTGGCATCCGGGCTGTGGTGTCTGGACAGTTGGAGAAAACCAAAAATCAGCATGAAACAATGAAATTGAGGGGAGACAAAAAAAAAAAAAAAAAGGAGGGCAGCGATCTTAAGTGGAAATTACACGCTTGAGTTTTTCTGTGGTGGAATATTACATGGGCTTCGACTCTCTGTGTTGTAATTAGACTAAATACATTAATTAAGCCTCCAGTTCTGGGGCAGTCATCGCCCAATTAGCCCAGTCTGTAACGCGGCCCTGGATAATGGTGACAAGAAGAGGCAGCGAAGTCACATTAAGAGTCACTTATTCATTCAGCCGTGCCGTGGCCTCCACAGTTTCCAGCTGTTATTTAATTACTGATGTAGAGCATCTGCATCTTTTTGTAAATAGTGTTGTGAACAATAATTCGCTTACCTCATTTGTGCTCCCCTGCAGAGGCATTAAAAAAGAAGAAAAAGAGACACAATGTGAGAACATGCATGCACATGTAACACGATGTATATATAATAAATAGGTTTGTCAATGACAGTTCGTTACTGCTGTAGGGGATCTTAGCTTGGATGGATCCTCTGCCTCAGATTTAGAGACTGTTGCCACCTAGTGGTTCAAACACACTGTATCACCTCACTGTGTCTCTTAGCTCATCAGTTTTTATAATAATGTATTAATTGTTAAGTCCTGTTTTAGTATTATGACACAGATTCACTGGGTTCTGCTTCTCAGATGTGAACATTTGTTGGTTTTCTCAGTCCACTGTGTTTTTTTTCTTCTAAATATTTATCTTTAACATTTTATAGGGAGAAAATGAATAATTAATACCATAACTTTGATGTAACTTCAAACTACAGTCAGGGTTTTTGTTTGGTTCAAAAGACATTGGACCATTTCAGATAAATCCTCAGTGTTTCATTTGCTGCCAGGGGAAACCAGAACTGATTTAAATCTGTATATCTGACTCTTTATGCTGATTTTGACTGAATTTCAGCCCTGAAACATCAAGTCTTCTCTCTCTTTGCTATTTGCCTCCACGAGTCAGTCAATACGAGTGTGTGCACATATAAAGAAGGTCTTTATCTCTTTGTACAGTCTGCAAAGGTTCAAAATTATAAACTAGAGTTGAACTTGATGATTATTGGTTCAAGTATTGATAACGTTGGACAGCCAGCTCTGTGCAGAACTTCATTTACCTGGTCCCACAGAGCGCCGGCCACCTGGTCGATGACGGCGCCCAGTTCCCGGTATTCCCCCGAGTACCGGATGTAGGCCCAGGTGCAGAGCGTGATGAGCGCCAGACCCAGGATCATGTTGCACAAGCTCGCAATGATGTCCACGCCCACAAAGCCCGTGATGCCCGCGGCCACGTACATGACAAAGATGACCACGAACAGGGTGGCCGGCGTGCGGGCTGCATGGAAAATGTTCTTGGAGTCATTGTGCTTGATGTACTGGACGAAGACCTCGTCGATCTCGCCCTCCAGCTGCTGCAGGTAGCGCCGGCTGAACTCCTCGCCTCCCATCTTCTTCACGCCCCGAAACACCTGCAGGGCCTCCTCTCTGATGACGCTGTGTCGGGCCTGCAGCTCGCTGGGGGCCAGGAAGGGCCGATCGCCGCCACAGACCTGGAAGGGAGAGAGTGGTCAGACGAAGGAGGATCCCACAGCTGGACGTTCGTTTGGTATTTACTGTTACTTTTAAATCCTGTTTATGTTTCCACCTACCCCCTCCATCTTCTTGTTGTATAAATCCTTTGCAGCTGCGACTGCTGCCAAGTTATTTGCCTCTGCTGTAGCCTGAGAGGAAATGCATGGAGAATTTTTTTTATTGATAATGTAAGAGAAGAGCAAGCAAAGCAAATTTCATGTGTCACAGCATCAGAACTAGAAGAACTGATGCACAGGTGAGTAATTAAAAAAGTCACAATATTATAGCTTATATAAATCTACTTTATATACATAAAACATTAAAAACAAAACAAAAATAGAAGTTACTAAATTATAGATACACCAACATACTGTATTTTCCTTTCTTTTTTAACTATTTATATTGTACGATGTGTGATATGGACCTGTGTCTGAAATAAAGCTTATATAAATAATGACTTCATTAATTTACCTGTAGCATGGACTTTGGATGTGGTAGTTCTTCACCTTGGTAGATTTTGATGTACGCCTGAAAGAAAGAGTGAAGAAAGAAAAAAAAACTCAACTTCAATCAAAAATAACAAGACATTTACTGTTATATGTGTTAAAAGAAGAGTATATGACTGTCTAATTCAATCCAAAGGGGAAGGGTACAGCCTGATGATGATATATAGTAGCTGATTATATGTGCTGTATATCCATTTATTGTGGCTCTCTATACTGCTGTATGTCTGATTTAAAAACTTGAGTTGTGCTTCAGAGGCTCCTTCACTCTGACCTTGAAGTACTCCACCAGGCCTCTGCAGGTGATTTTGCTGCCGTTAATCTCCTTCACGTCGATGTTACGAGGACTGAGGAGCCAGGGGACGAGGACCTTCAGGTTGTTTATGAACTCGCCGTCGATTTCTAGACGAGAAGGAGGAAGAAGAAGAACGAGCTTAATTATGCTTAATCTCTGAATCACCTGAGACTAACATGAATTCATAAAACTAGATGTTATAGAACACATAAAAAAACAGTTGGCGTGTACCTTTAATTCTTCCATCGAAGTGCGGGTTCGTGGCCACTTTGAGGCCGGGGTGAGGCATCAGGAAGCAGGAGATGTTGGTGAAGCAGGAGTGGATGTGTTTACGCACGTTCTGCAGCTCCTCGTGCTGGTTCTCTGAGATCTGCAGAAATCATGGACAGTTGTGAAGAATGACACGGCGTGAAAAGGGACAGGGCGCTGACCTTTAACCCGCCGTGACACCGGTGATGACTGACCTTCAGCCGCTTCTCCAGGAACTTCATTCCTCCTTCTTGTCCGTAGGGAAACTCGTACGGGAAACTCCAGTCTCGAACGAGAAAGATCATAGACTAGGAGAGAGAAAAAGTCGCTCTGATTCACTCACTACATGATCTACTGTGGATTTTAAATCAAATCACGTCTACATGTAATTACACAGCAGGCACTTTGAAATCCTTCTCTGTAATTAAACTTTCCCTTGCTCATTAAATTATCTTACATAACAAACCTCGATTCAGTGTTTCAAGCTGCTCAGAATAAATAATAGTAACAATGTTTGAATATCATTTAGTGACATTTGTATTCAATCAGCAAAGTGTTAGACCGTACCTGGAATGGTTTGAGGAAAGTCTCCTCCATTGCTAATCTGCCATACTCGGTGAAAAGCTGAAATAAAGCAGACAGGAATAAATCAATAACAAGTCTAATGTTTTTAATAAAGGCCCCACATTTTACACTGCTGTGGTGTTTTATCCAAAGTGTTGATCCATAAGAATATTTGTGGTTTTGAGTATTAAAAAACATGTCAGTGTAATTGTACACGACCTCTCTCAGCTTCTCTCTACAGCTCTATTAACACCAGATTGGTGTCAGCCAATCAGAAGGGAAGAGGCTCTGAGCCCCCCGTCTGATTGACTGACTGTTTTCTAAGTGGTTCAATACAAAAAGAGCAGATTTCAGGTAAAACATGAACAAAATCCTGCAAGTTTTGGACAGAGGGTCCAGGTGGGCGGGGCTTGAAGACTGCTTACAGTAGTTGTGACATCAGAAAGTTACAGAATTCCTGACAGCTCATTTTGAGGCTTTGTTTCTGATTACAGACTGTGTGTATTTCTCTATAGAATGAGCCTTTGGCACAAGACTTTACAATCACACTACACATAGATACTTATGGGATCTTTAAGTTTGCTATCGGGTATATTTGTGCCACTAAGATGTGCAAGATCTTCTGCTCTAAACCTAAATTCAGAGGTTAAATATAATCTCATGTTTATGTTTCTACTATGAGTCACAAGATACAGCCTGTTTCTCTTCAAATGTATTTTTGGCAACAGATTTTAAATGTAGACCTCTGCTCTTTAGGCTCTTAATCGTGCATCAGTGTTGACATTTGACAATGTTACCTGCAAATGCTGAAGGTCGTCCTCCTGTACATTCTGTGAGATGTTGTAAACCTGGAAAAGGAATAACATTAATTTACAATGTATGTCTTTACAGCTGCTCTATAACAGTCAAAGATTGACCCGTATGAGACCTGGTGATGATGGCACAGTCCATCCTGACAAGAACATGAAAGTCTCTGCACTAGATTTCATGGTCATCCATCTCATACTTTTTAGTCTAGACCAAAGTGCTGGCGGGGAGAACCACATCGCTAGCTTGGCTAAAAATATAACCCTGTGTTCTTACATATTAAGAATATTAAATATTCATAGTCTTCCACTGAAGCAGAGCTGGGTCAGACGGGTCAAAGTCATCCGTACCTGCATCGAGCTGATCATGGTGCTCAGGGCGAAAACAGTGGCTGAATCCCTCAGCGTCGACTGGCTGTCAAACGTGCCTTGTGTGTCCATTAGCAACACAGCGACCTGTGTAATGAGACAGATAAAGACAGTGACCTTCACTGCGTGGTTGTCCGCATGTTTCTCCTGCCTCTATTGTGCTGAGTAAAGACGGTTGTAATATAGTGTTGTGGATTATTATAGTAGAGCCGGAGCTCCGGGGAACATGTAGGCAAAGAAAAATGAGTAAGGAGACGCCCTGAGCAGGTTGTTTTGGTGTTTTAATGTGGCCATAAAAGAGCTTGAATTGAAGATACAATATGGGGACATCTTTATTATCATGTTGGGATGAGATTTAAAGCTGATAACTAGATGTCAGGCTTTTCCTTTGCTGTCTCGACACTAACACGGACATAAAAGAAGCTGGTTGGAAGCATCTCAGTGCAAATCATTCCTTCCTTTAAGTGTTAATTCAAGTGAAATTAAACGAATATGAAGCTGAGACGCAGTGAAAAAGAGGAAAACCTGCTGCTGAGATAAAAAAGAGTCAGTATAAAGCAATGGGGGGGGTGATATCTTGACATCTTACTGTGTCATGTTGAATTATGTCACACTGTGGGAGTAACACGTAGCTTAAGACCTCACCTTTTTTCCGTCTGGCTTGTCCACCAGAAAGACCTCGCTCCAGATCTGGATCCCGGTGGTCTCCCTCTCGGAGCCCCCCCTCCAGGAGAAGCCGGTCAGAGGCTCGTCTGATTCCCCAAGCCAGACGTCAGAGGCCTGAGCACCGTGAGATCAGACAGGTCACTTCAACAGGTCAGTTTATCTCGTATCGTTCTGGGTTAAATATAAAATCCTCCATCTATGTACAGATCAGATGTTATTGTCCTGCTCTCTTTTGCAAACTTTCCATCACTGAAACGCAATTTTTTAAATAGCCGATGATCAACTTTTCCACCCTGGAGCGGTGATTATCACTGTTTTTGTGAAAACAACATATCAGACATTAAAAATCACAGTTACTGCTTTGTAAAATGTCTCTTTTAAACATGCATATTTGGAGTTTAGTTTGAAGACGAGGGTCTAAAGTCACACTCTTGATCCAAAAAGCTCAACTTGCAACAGACCTGCTGCTTACATCACTTACATGGTTGTACATGTACCGCAGCATGAAGTCCATGAGGAAGGACTTGCCCTTGCGGAAAGCCCCGGCCACAGAGATGGCCACCACGTCCCGGTCTCTGACCTCCTCGGCCAGCAGGATGCGGCTCAGCGCGGCCTCGTCCAGCTCGAAGGTGTGGTCGTCTTTGACCAGCAGCACCTGGACGGGCCGGGCTCGTCCGTCCGGCTCCTCCTCCTCCGAGCTCCAGTCGTAGACATTTTTGTCACTGAGGGACCCTGGAGGACGAGTCGGAGGGGACACAGATTAAAACATGTTGCAGCAGGGGAAAAAAATCAACCATAACTAGACATTTTCAACTTTGAATGTGCATTTATTAAAAAGGCAGATCTGTGATATGAACGATGGATTATATTGCTCTGCATGAATCCCAAACAGAAAGTGAAACAAACTGCAATTACTGCACATGAGGGAGTGAGCACTCAGAACTTCTTCACAGAGATAAGAAAAACTCAGCTCCATTAGGTGAACAAACCGGAAAAGTTGAGTCCATTATTACTTCCTGTTTGCCTCAGATCAGTGGCTACGCCCTCAAGCTTGTTAATAACAATAATGAATTACAACATGCCATCCCATCCCATCTGTGAGCATCCAATGAGATCATATGCATCCACGGCTTTTTCTGGAGCTTTCCAGGCAGTGACTCAGTGTGTTTCAATCTCCTGCTGTCTCATGTAGAGTGAGCGAGCTGCATGACAACCCTAAAGCAGAAGATTGGGGGGAATTTTAGCTCCTTAATCCCACTTGTCTTTTTTTTTTTTCTGTCATGCTACAACAAACTTGGATCCGACGATATAAGTTTTGCAAAGCTCAGAACGGGATCTGAGCTTTGCAAATAAAACATAAACTAAAAAGCATCCTCCCTCACACAAAGCCATTAACCCACTTCAATCTCAGCGGCTTGAGATGCTGATTTCCACGGTGTAATTGTGAGTTAAGCACGCCTGTAACGTTTCACAAAGGCACAGCAAATGGGTAAAATTTGGAAGCGTGCTAAAAGATTAATGCAGGGTGCCAAGCATGCACACACACACAGTGAATAATTTAAGGAAGAATCATCCAAGGTTTCTTCTCAGTCTCTCTCTTGAAGAAGACTGTCAGCTTCACTCCACTCCACCACTCCTCCTGCAAAGGCCTCACCCAGGCCCGGCACTCGCCTTCCTGGTTAACCTGATCATGTTGCTGCTGCCCCTGGAGACGTCAGAGGCAGCCTGCTCAAAGTGGGTCAGGACTGATAAACTCTCTAATGGCAAACAACAGCATTTCACCCCCCCTCTTTTTTTTTCCTTCTTACTCTTAAAACAGTCATTCAGTCATCTCCCCCCCTCTTTTCACAGGCCTGTATTTAAAGAGCCACAGAGTGATGTCAGTGACAGTCAAGAGCCTGCTGATCATCCTAATCATGGTGGTGGTGGTGATAATGATGATAGCAATGATGATCAGGTCAAAGATGATGCTGATAAAAGTGATGACATGCTCTTTACTGATGCAATATTACATAATTTCATGGCAGATGCACCATTGACCATTATCAGAGCCTCACGTTGATAAACTCAATAATAGCAGAAGGTTATTTCCAGGCCTTTTGCAGCCTGGAGGTATTTCCTGTGTTGTGCTGGTTATTCAAATCTCTCTTTTTGTTTTGCTATTCCATGCTGTAACATATTTATAAATAAAATGTCTGCTTTCTTATGCTTGATTGGCCGATAGTCCTGCAGTGACAGAGACAGACATGGTGTATTTCTCACTGCCGGAGACGTTACATACGGTCAGGATCAAAATAAACACAGTGCTCACAATTCTTTGTCGAAATGAAAACAAGCCTTTCATCATGGAGTCTGAGATAAACATGTAATTGGCTGCGTTGCTCACACCCTCGGCTCGACACGAAGAAAAAAAAAAGGGGAATAAAAAATAAAAAATGTGCGTCAAGGAAAGCGTGAAATATCAAATGTCGTACGTACACTCACCCCAGCTGTCTCTGTCTTTACGGTGCTTCGCCATAATACTGCCGTTAAATCCCTCTGTTTGTCCGTTAATGAGCCACCCTACAGTCGGCAGTCATGGGTGTCGGGGGTGGGGAGGATGCCCTATCTCCGCCGAAACGATGCTCGTATCGCAGGAGGATGATGGAGCTTTTTATTCCTCGCCCGCTGCTGCAGCGGCGGCGTGTGCAGCCAGGTGGCGCTGTTGTCTGTTGTCTCCCCCTCCTCTCTCTCTTAAAAAGTAGAAGCTTTTATAATGCGGAAAAAATGAATGCGGCTTCAGTGTTCGTGGTGTCGAAATGCGACCAGCGGCCAAGAAGTATTGGCCCGTGCAGCTGATAATCAAGGCCGATTTCATTCTGCCTGATGTGGAAACAGCGTGTGCGCACTTCCTGCTGCCGCCGGTAGGTGGCGCCACTTACACAAATAATGGAAATCATGCTGCCTTTGCGTACTGCCGTAAATATCCATACAAACCTCACACCATAAATTGGCAGTAGCATTGTAATGAGTGGGGGAATAATTACCAATTGTCTTAAGATGTAAAACGTAAAAAGTCAAAGGTTACTACATTAGTGTTGAAGGTTGGGGTGTTAAAAAAAAGTGAGGAAAAACAACAAACAAAGTTTCAGATCACAAATCCAAAGTATATTGGTTTACGCAAAAGAATTCATTGAACAAATGGTGCTAATTCCTTTTTTTTCACGATTTATTTTCCAAATAAGCGATCAAACAAAGGAACAAAGAAATCAGGCCTCCTGCTGTATCTTCTGCTCTGGAAGGTGAGGGAAAAAAAGAAAAAAAAACATAGCCCATTCAGACACATGCTGGTCCTAAACCAGTCTTCTCACATACCAAAAAGTTAACAAAAAATATTAATCAAATCAACTAGGCTCAGTAAGCGAATAGTAGAAAAATAATTCAAACTCAAATAATTAATAGTTAATAGAAAAAAACGGGACAGTATCCAATACTAGCCCTAAGAGGTGCAAAAAAGTATAATAACTGTTGAATAGACATTTCATCCTTGCTATGCTGCTGCAACATACAAACAAGAAGCGCTTGTCTTGATTAGCATCCTAATACTTTGATTATGGCCGAAGCTGCTGGATTTACTCCACTTTGTTTTCTTGACATCATGATGTGGCTGTAGCCAGGTACCAAGCATTTTTGCATTGCGTTTAAAGTTTTAGAATTTACGCGGAGCTCCTGAACGCAGCACCGGGATCCAGTAACTGCGACTCCCCCTCAGAGATTGCAGAGATTAGCTACAGTTACAGACTGTTGCTTCTTGTCGGGGGGGCTTTTTTTTCCTTTTTATGGCGTGCATTATTAAATAGCAAAACTTGACATTGCATTGGTAGCTTTACCGTTAATCTTTCCTTTTACTTTTTCTTTTTTTTAACACATGAACCCGACGCTTCTGTAAAAAAAAACTGTCAACAGAGGGAAATGACATGTAACGTCTGCGCTGCCGTTGCACTGAAGAAGACGGAGACTGGGCGGACAGCAGCAGCAACTGCAACAGCAGCAACAACCGACTGAAGTTTACTACTGTTTCCTCGATAACAAAGGGGCTCTGCTTTTTTATTTTATCTCTTTTCTGCGATTATTTTTCGACGCCATCGTGCGGATTATAGAAAACCCTGGAAAAGATTTAGGATGCAACAGTCGCCCGTTTGCCGTTGCCGCCGTGTTTGTATCGTTAAAGGTACGTACAAGTTAACGTTTAGCTTTAGCATTAGCATTAGCATTAGCTGACCTGATGCTAAAGCCCCAACTCACCACATCCACAGTTAGTAGACCGGACCAGACCAGACCAGGACCTGGCTATTTACTGGAGTGGACAGGCAGTGTCCACTGCTAAAGTTTAACACAAAGCTAATCTTAATTTAACGTGATCTTTAAAAGTGACATTATGTTTCAAAGTGAGTATTTTATTTTGAAGGGCAGGTTTAAATGAAAACTAATGCGAAGAGTTGTTGGGGTGACAGATGACATAAGACATAACGTTATTTATCCCACACATGGATATTTTGGTTGTTACAGTAGCATTGTAGCATACGAGGTAAGAAAAAAAGTAGAAAAATCAGAGTCAGAGTCCATGTTATTGTCATTCATAGTACATTTGGACTGGATCGAAGTTTTTTTCAATAATAATAAAAAGTTACAAAAATAGATACATATTAGAAAGAGATTTATTATGAAAAAGCAGTAACCAAAAATATATCTATGCATAAAAATATGCAGATATAGAAATATGAAACGATATAAAACAAACATAAGTATAAAAAAACAAAGAGAGAGACATTCTGTACAGTTATGTCTCACAAAAACAGAATAGAAATTATTGTTATTATCAGATGTCATGGTAATGTTGTGAGAGAATAAACATAGCCCACCTTAGTTTTGTATATACGTGTCATATTTGCACTTCACTTCTCTACTTTCCTTAAAAAAACATGTCTTATGTCTCTCTACCTATCAGGACATGGCGCCCGGAAAGGGACAATTTGAGCAACGGTGATAAACTACTGTTCAGGACCTACGCTTCACCCTCCTCCTCCTCCTCATCAAACCAGCATCATTATTAGATCGAGCCAACTAAATGTAAAGGATCGTTTGGTTCAAGCCACCATGGATATCTTTCCCCGGCCAAGTGGAGAAATTCAGAGGAGGAACCCTCAGCATGACTTCGAGCTTATTCAGAGAGTGGGAAGTGGGACATATGGAGACGTGTACAAGGTAGAGTGGAGTTGCTGGTTCCCACAGCCTGTCATTAGTGCTGGAGATATATTGGTTTACCATCACATAGATTATCAATCCCACAGTCCCAATTTAAGGCGCAGTGTTGTTTGTTTTATGAGTCATGAAAACATGTGGCCAACACATTTGACAGTAGCTGCTGTTGAACATGGGCCAGTCTCTCTCAAGTCACTTTTACAGCTACAAAAAAATATGGCTGAAATAACCTGTTACACCACTGTACACTGAGCTACAGATGAGAGTCATATTGTCACTTATCACATGAAGTTGAGTCATATGTTAGGCCAGCAACTAATCATTATGTCACAATTTATCAGACTGTTCAATTTAGATTAGATTAGGTTTATAATCTGTCAAATGTCAGATAATACTGAATAATGTTGGTCACAACCTCATATACTGGTTGAGGTTTTCAGTTGTTTTATTTTGTCCAACCAATGCTACAAAATCATTTATCACATTTGTGGATTCAGTTTTCAGTTAGTTAAACAATAATGTAGTCTGCAGACTAATCAATAATGAAAAGAATGCCTGCAATCCTGACTGTCTTTGGCTGCAGTGATGTTATGATGTCTTTCCTGACTGAAAATATTCCCTGAGCTTGTTTGTCTGTTCAGGTTGAATGAAATGCGTAGTGAATGCTTGTACCTGCTTGTCCCTTTTATCCACATCACTTTCTCTTCTTGCAGTGCAGACCAATTTGCCCATGCTCTTAGGATCTAGAGGAATTTCTGATAATGAGCAAACAATTTTACAAACTTACAACTAGTCTTCAGTGTCAGTATCATCATGGTGGTGCAGGTGGTTCTTTATAAACACACATTTATCTATGTAACATGAGAACAAAAAGAACAAAACCACTCATGCACCACATTTATTTGCTGCATTTCAAAGACCACCTCAGTTTCACGCTGTTAATTTTAAACACTAGATGAAACTCATGAGCTTAGACCCCAGACCCTAATATGTGCATATACACACATTGAAGTTATTTACAAATAACACCAAACTGCCAAAAACAGATCCTGCCGCAGACTCGGAGCGCTTTCTGTTGTGAGGGATGGATGACTTGGTCTCACTGTGACACAAAACTTTCCAGTGTGTGATGAAAATTTTTTGCAGGAATTACAAATGACTCTTCAATGCGGATGCAGCTTTTACTGAAAGTCACGCGAGTTTTAAATCCCTTCATTGGTAGAAAGCAGACGACATGTTCCTGCATTGCACTAAAATATATGAATCAATGTTTTTCTTAAAAACCTACACACACAAACTCTCGACACCACTGTGGTTTATCCAGATTTTTCACTCTTGTCAGTGAGTGTTAGTGTGTTATATGCTGGAGAATTTTCTTTCTCATCCATCTGCCACGGACAAACAGATGACCCATCTGATCCAGGGTGTGATAGTTCAGGCTGCCTGTCATGGTCCCTCTCTCCATACAAAGCCCTCTCTGGCCAGCCCCCACCCCCAGACAGGCCACCGGAGGAATGCTGCGCCTGGTATTCTCCCAGAGCTCCGCAGGCTGAGGGCTGCAGCAGGCTGAAATATGATCAGGCCCCTGTCTAAACATGCATTTCACTATGGGTGTGTTCTGCGCCACACTGACAGCGGAAACACCTCAAATTGGGGAAAAGTCCTCCCCTGGTCTGCGATGCACAGTTGAATTTTAAATGTGCACAGCCTTCTTCAATTTGAATGATTAATTACATCCCATTTAAATTAAATAGATAGTCACATATTCTTGCCCTTTGCTATCACTGCAATGATGATTCATTTATCTTCATTACAGTGGCTCACCCTTGACTCTCAGTGTGTAGTTTCTTGTTATTTTGTCCCTTTGTGTGTTTGTATTTTGATTTCAGTAAGTACTTTATAATTGTTGCTACACATCATGTGCATGTCCAAGCTCCAGTGCCTTTTACCAGAGCTTTCTTTTTAAGCAGGTTTTACTCTGGATTTGATGAAAGGCCACTAAAAGTATCAAGTAAAAGCCAATAATGTTAGTGAGTGGGGTCCAAATAGGGAACAAATGAATCCTACACACCTGTATTAACTTTATTAGGCTAATAATGTTTCGGTAAGACGTTTTTGATCCTGCACAGCTCAGTAAGCCTTCAAGTTTACAAAAACTTTGCTGAAATTGTTGGAAAAGGAAATATTTCCCTCCTTATTGTAAAAAGTTTCTTGTGTCCCCAACTTCACTACATTTACCTTTGGCTCAGGGAAGAACAGGTGTGTCTGATGTCTGCATAGAGACTGACATGGTGATTGATCTTGTGTCACACCTTGTCTGCTCAGAAGTCTGTAACATGCCGTCCTCTCTTCCTTCCCCTCAGTCAAAAGATTGTTTCAGGTTGTTCACACTGTCTTGTCTGCTGCATCACACATGTGAAGTCTCAGCCTTAAACTTCCTCTTTAGGGTTTTAGATCTCATGTCTGTCACAGCCGTTTCAGGAAGCTCGGCACAGGTTCTAAGTAACTCTTTGGTCATTTCTCAAAAACAAAACACATTTTAAAGCAAGAGAGTCGGACGCTTCTGCAGATGAAATGACGTATTCATAAAAATAGCTTATCTAACACCATTGTTCAGTTCACACACGGCTACAAGTTGTTTTCTGTTAATTGTTGTTGTATATGCATGTGTGGCATCAGCTGCAGAACAAGTTTACGCTTTGTGTAGGACACCGTTTGGATGTGTGCATCACCACCAGTAGGTCCCCAGTGTTGAAAGGTGGCCACGCTGGAGGGTTTTTGTGGTTTACGGTTGATTTAGCTGCTCGTCTCATCGCTGCACTCCCACGGATTAGGGAGCATCCCGTCTTGACCTGGATTTGGATGTCAGCGCAGCCTACTTTGAAAGAGAAATCTCTGTAGTACAAGATAGATGGAGACTTCTTTTAAAATGAAATGTCTTTCTTTACATTAAGATATAGTTGAAGGTGTAATAAGACACCGCAGTGTTTAGATGGCAACGTACAAACATAAAGCTGAAATACAAAGAGTGCAGAGAATGAACAAACATAATGCAAGTATAACACTGAACCATAAGTCATCTACAGTGATCATCATAGTTGTGGACAGACGGTGTCCAGCCTCTTCCTGCTGACTAACACTGACCATGTGCTGTCCTACTGACCTCTGGGGATGTTTCTTGTTTAAATGGACTTTTACTTTGACTGTAAGACTCATTATTCACTACAGACAATATTTTTCACTCCACTTCTCACAGAGAGGCCAAAGCATCATACAGACGACAGTCATTGGTTTAATGCCTGTGCAGAACAAAACTGGAACTCATGTCCCATCAAAATGCAGGATCATGGTTGTAGTGATAATTTCTTTTTGATGAGTCATCTGTCTATTTGGTTATCTAATTCATTGTGTTTAATCAATAAATAACCATGCAAAAAAAGTAAAAATAAAAAGAAAGCCTTAGCATTTTTTTTTAATCGCATAAATATAAAACTAATTACAGCTAGCATTCATTTCCTCTTACGCAATTTCCCAATTAATGCATCATTTTGAAATGTAGATTACAAATACCCATTTTCTCAAAATATTTAGCTCACTGACAAACAATGATGGCAAAACTTTGCATCTGAGGGGACAGTTAGTATGGTCAGTACTTTTAACAATAGTAACAAAAGGAAACGTGTCGCCTCGCTGACGGTCGGACTGTTGTGTCTTTCAGGCTCGAAACATCCAAACAGGAGAGCTCGCTGCTGTGAAGATCATAAAGCTGGAACCAGGTAAGAAGAGTGGCCATGTTTGTTATTATCTCAGTTTTTCTCATCACTGTTTTTAGATTTTTTTTTTCGTCAGAGTTGAAAAAGTCTGGAAAACAAGTCTGTTATTTTCCAGGGATTTCAAAGGAATGCATGATAGGTACAAAAAAAAGACAGAAAGTATCGTTGCACGGTGCCAGTACACATGACAGCAAATATTTATGTATCCTGACCCATTGGTGTTTTCACTTTTTTTAGTATTCCTCATGTGGAATGACAGTCTTTTAGTCTCAATCATAGCTTTTATGACCAGTTACAGAGTCGCCGTTATATTGCCCAGTGTTCCTGACACCGCGTTGATTTTAAAGCAAAGTCGGCTAAAGGGTGTCATTTTGAAAACAAAAACAGAGCAGCAGCGTGGCGGCATGAGTGTGCGAGGCAGCAGAGGAAGAGGAGGGATGACATTTGTGCCTGTGCCCTGCTCTGGGGTCTGTGCCGCTGATGACCTAGTGACAGAGTTAGTGCGATCCAGATTAGTGGGATTACCAGGAGGACTTTGTCCCACCGGCAACCAGACTGAGCTCAGCCGATGGGAGAGATTCACTTCTGTTTGTTTTCTCTTTCACCCACCCCTGCCACTGTAGGTGTAAGCGCTGTGAGTGTTGGGGCTATTTGTAGATGTTAGTTCTGCATTTAATACAGTTGTCCCACATAGACTGGTCAGTAAACGTAACACGCCTCAGTCCCTCCTTGTGTACTTGGATTATGGACTTTGGGACGGCACAACCACAGCACGATGACCACCAGTAGGAGGAGGAGGGAGGCAGCCATCATACTAGCACAGGACAGCACACAAACTCTCTGTTTAGAGCGCTAAAGGGCAAAACAAATCATCTAAATACATAGTTTTTTTACCAACGAACTGTGACCTCCGTTACCACTTCCCTCAGCTGAACATCTGCCCACACATCTGCCCTAAGAAGCATTTATTTATTGCACTATTGAAAGTCAATCCCATTGTTTGTTTACATACCTGTCTGTGCTGCTGACGGTGTTGCCGATACAGGTGCTCGTAGCTTTGATTCACATTAAATGTCATTGTGCAGTGTGTAATGACAATAAAGTCAATTCATTAAAAGGTATTTTTTGGTTTCAGGTCCACACACAGCCCTCATCAATTTGAATGATTAATTACATCCGATTTAAATTAATTTGAGTCACATATTCCTGCCCTCTGCTATTCCCGCAGTAATGATTCATTTATCTTCGTTATAGCGTCTCGCCCTTGACTCTCAGTGTAGTTTCTTGTTATTTTGTCCTTTTGTGTGCTTGTATTTTGATTGCAGTTAGTACTTTTTAATTGTTGCTAGACATCATGTGCAAAAATCTTACTCCAGGCTCCAGTGCTTTCCACCAGATGAATCTTTTTAGGCAAGTTTTACTTTGGATTTGATGAAATTCAATGAGATCCATGTGTGTCAAAGTGGGTGTTAAATAAGAAACAGAAGACTTTATTATTTTGATATGTTTAGGTAAGTAGTTTTTGATCCTACACAGCTTAGTAAAGAAATAAAGAAGATTTCAGTTACTTTGATTTATCTTTCACACCAAATGTCATTGTTAAATCCTTAAATGTATATTATCGTTTTAGGTTGTTTTTCTCAGCTGTCGTCTTTTATATTGTTTAAATCAGTAAACCCCAGACGATCCGTCTGAGATACATATTTTTGCTCCCTGATCAGACTGTAGAGGTCCTGATCTTTGATATAAGGCCTTGACATACTCTGTTGACATAAAGGGGGAGGGGGGATTAGAGTGTGTTTGTGTGTGCAGCAGAAGATCAGAGGGGCTTAGCTCCAAGTTGGAAGAAAGACTGGACGAGAGATGTGTTTGTCTTGCCCTCATGACTCCTAAGAGTAGAAATTGCAAATGCATACTCACCGATTTTCATACGAATATCATTTGTAGGGATGCCACTGAAAAGCGGTAACTTCAAAATGATGAAGAACATGCAACATTTTTTAAATCAGGAAGTGAAATGAGCTTATCAGAGTCCACCACACTCCACACTGAAACCAGAGAGGCCGAGGAGGAGAAAAGTGTGACAGGGTGTTAGCTAAAGCAGGCCAGGTTTCATACTTTATTTACTGAAGTCTGAAGACTGCTGCATGCTTGTTACTGAACATGTAAGAAAACCTTTGTGAGCACAAAGCCGATAGAAGTCATCGATCAAAGAAGCCGTTCAGCGAGCACACACTCGAACTGCTTCACCACAATCTCCCATCCACTGCTGGCGTGATTTAGCCGCAACTTCTGAGGCAAATAGGAAATCATTGTAATCGTTGTAAACCAAAGCTGACTCTCTGTAACAGCATAATTAGCCAATTATCTTCGACTCTGGTGGCTTTTTTTTATCGACTTTGTGTCTGAGACAGCAGCAGCCCGAGCTTCTCTTTTCATGTGCTACATAGAGTAGCGGCAGCTGGATGCTCTTGAAGATGTGTCACCTCTCATTCATGTCCAAGCTCAAGTAGGTCCAGTTGTTTCCCTGTAGCACTTAGAAATACCCTGACACGGATGAGCAAATATCTTCACAGACAACACGGCCTGAACTCCCAAAACCAGCAGTAAGAAAGAGAAAAGGGCAGCAGAGATAACATTTTACAGAGATATTTTTGAATTTTATTAATTAAATGTTTCTTACACTATAAAAATTGTCCCATTTTCTGCCCCAGATGGAGCAAAAAAAATTCCCAACGACCATCCCAAAGCATCAATCGTGTTTGCTTTATCCTTCTTTTGAGAATGAAACAAGGGTTTAACCCAGACCAGGTCATCCAGTTTTTAGCAGGACTCTCTTTCTCTCCTTTACCCCCCTCCTTTGTAAAAAAGAGTCACTCCTTTTCAGTGCTGGAGGTAAACAGCTGTGGGCGGACCGTCGCAGCAAACAGGTTTGACCAGGAGGGAAGGAGTTAGGAGGAGTGGTGGTGGTGGTGGTGAAGGCCTCTAGGCTGCAGCGGCCGTGGGGAGCAGAGCCGGGTAATCTGATCATTCAGAGCGGTAAACGATCTGCGGCGTTCATCTCGCTTCACATAACCGACCACTGAGGGGAAAGTTGTCGTCACTGTTTCTCTGTATCGCCATCACTCTTCTCGTGACGGTGCATTTTTTTTTCCAGTTTTTTTTTTAAAGTCCTGTCGCTGAGATGTTGGCACCATCCTCCTGGCAGTTTCCATTAGAGATTAAGCTGCAAGCCATTTGGGTGTGGAAGAATGTCTCTCAACTCTGTGTGCCGCTGGATTTATTTTTCTATGAGCTGTTATGTCAGAGCAGAAGTGGGAACTTTGAGGGTTTTTTTTTTGCTTAATTAGAGAACTGCTTTTAATCTAAGGTTAAAGGGACGACGTGCATAAAAATCATCTCTATGTGAGGGGTTTGTTGAGACTTAATCTTTATACTTCCTGCACACAGAACTAAACTTGGAGCAAAGATGTGTACATTTAGAGAGCATAGGGAAGCGCTCAGTCTGAGAGGAAGTGGCTACACTTTTCGACTTCTCAGCTCACCAAGAGAAGAGAAGATTGTGGGGGGGGACTATTTTTTATTTTTTTTGTTTGTTTTTTTATTTTTGACCAAGCACAGAGTCACGTCACCGAAAATACCGTTGCTCAAATTTTTGTGGCTCCTTGAACCGCTTGCACTTTGTCAACAGATGCATGTGAAAATGACTGTGATCAGAAGCACTTCCTGTTTTAATGTGAAATGACACTAAAATGAGTAACTGTGTAATTACACCAGCGGTTATATGAAGTTGTAACCGAATTAATGAGCTTGCCCTGAAGTGGTGCTTGCTCGTAGTAGTGTTTGTAATGTGACAAACACACAGAGACTGGGAATAATTTTCACGTTTAAAGCTGTAGAGCTGTAGTTTTTTTTTGTTGGACTGTTATTCATTCATTACATCCTTATTGTGACCCATAAAAACAATAAGCGAGGCTGAGAAACAAAACTTTAGACGGGTGCAAACTGAGTAATGCTGGCATCTCACCACGGTCTCTCAGGCATCTGTAACGAGAATAAGGAAATGGAAATAATGGACCTGCTGGAAAAAATAATTGTATGTTTTTGTAGGGTGAGCAAATGAAAGAAATATCTTGAAGAGGATTTACCGTAAGTAGAACTTGGGAATTAAGCTGTTAAATTCACATATTAACGGCTCTGTAAACATCTGTCTGCATAAAGCAGATTGCACAGTCATAGTACATCCTGCCACAGGTGACTTAAACTTCCTATTGCAAAACGTCTACGTTGTGGTGGTGCTAAAAAAAAAAAAAAAATTCTGATCGAGGCCTGAATCTGATGAAGCCAATTGTGAAATGATGTCGTCCACATTATCATTGGTTGTTCTTTTAGATCGGTCTGATACGACATCCGATCCTCTGATTTGACTCAACACAAGAGTCAGCAACTGATGCATTAAAAGCTCATTGAAATTTGCCAGTTTGTTGTTCTGCATGGCATCGGCATGCCATTCACACTTCTGTTCAGCCTCTCACGTGAGAGAGAGAGTGGGAACTAACCCCTCCCTCGCAGAATGAAAACAGGACTGCCGTACATACAGTATGGTAATTGTACATGGCACGATATATCTCCATTTATTGTGTTTGCTTCCCACTGCATCACTTTTGTTTTCCAAACTTTGAAAAAGGCAGTACTCATTGATAACAAATGAGAAGATGAGAAGTAACTTCAATCTAGTTGACTCCAATAACATGAGCAGTGGACAACTCCAGGTAAATTATATCAGGAAATGTGAGGATCCGATTGTTCACTGACAGCTTATCGGGGGTGTTTCCGCCTTTTAGCTACTTTGCATCACTTTTAAAAGTTAACCTGGAGCTGCAGGACGTACTTTGCTGGTCAGGAGGACACCTCCTCATCTGTCAGTGATGCTGCCAGTTTACGCCGGACTCTCTCTGACTGTGTTGTCAAACCCAGCCATGGAGAGAGTGAGCCTTGTTTACATGTTAAGATTGGTGAGCGGTATTGACACGCTTCAAGCAGGAAGAAAAAAAATGGTTTATTGACAGCAATTTCCAGCCACAAGTAATGAGTAGCCTGCTGTTTTGATTTGACTGTTTTTGGCAGAGACTGTGTCCATTAAATGGGCTTAATCTGGACGGGTGCCTATGATGACAGTCTGTTGATAGAGCGCTGAAGCTGGCAGGGCCTGGTAGATTTTAAACCTCCTGTTAATGTATTCCAGCGCCGTGTCTCTGCACAATTGAGAGCAGCTGGGCTTACATATTTTTGTCCTCTTACTTCCTACTGGTCGGATGTGTTTGAGTGCATTGCTGAGCTGGAGAGCAGCCTGGATATTGGCCTATACCACATAAACTTTAAAAGTACAAGGTGTTCTCTCTATAGATATGAGCCGGTTGATGAAACGTTAAACCATATAGTCGGAGGAATGAAAGAGGAGTTTTTAAAATTGAAGTTTAAGGCTTCGTGTATGTATGTATCATTAGTGGTTATTTTTGTCATCATGTCAAATATAAGGTTTGTTCCTGTGTCAAAAATATCCCCTAACTTGTGTTTTGATTTCATGCCTGCAGTCATTTTGTGAGGTGTTTGTTTCCAAGTGGAAAATATCTCACTTACAATGAAACAATTCCCTGTGCAGAATACGAAAAAAAATAATAACTTTCTGTCCATGTGTCTGTGTGATTTCTCCCTCTCTTTCCAGGGGATGACTTTTCCATCATACAGCAGGAAATCTTCATGGTGAAGGAATGCATGCACCACAATATTGTGGCCTACTTTGGGAGCTACCTCTGGTAAGAGCCAGCTCCGAATAGTGCTGCTTTGTCATTCTACTCTCAGTATTTTCTCTCTTCGCTCGCTGCCAGTTCAAGGTATAACATTTATGGAAGTCGCATGTCGCTGTCGAAAAGGATTTTAGCGACGAGCCCCTGGCTGAAACTCACATGACGTATATAATTACTTAGTCACACCTGTATGTGAAAGTATGACTCAGAGTCTTCGACTGGGCCGACCGGTGCTGACTGCGCCCCCTCAGCGCCAGGATGCAGCTCTCATGTTTTTAATGGAGCCTATGTTTTGTGGTCGGTATCTCGAGAGGAAGTCGCGCCGGTCTGCCCGCCACTGCCTCAGACTTCCAGCAGGTTTAATTGCAACATGAGCCTGTGATCTGTTTTCATATGCCTGCTTGTCCTCGAGAGACGCGCGTCTTATCGCAGCAGGTCATGTCATATATAGTCTGGCCGCACAAAGAACAAATGGGACTGTAAAGCCTTAATGAGCAATCCACCATGCATCAATTACTATAAAACCAGCTCCGTTCTGCTGGAAGAACCGCAGCTTTTATTCGGGGGAAGTTCGAGTGTCCTTGCAGACCGCTTTCCTCACCTAAAAATCATTTCCACATCCAAGCCAAAAGATGTGAAAAGTAGCACACTTGCGATCGGGAATGCGAGGCAGTGTCATCACCTCGGCTCGGCCAACTGTCCCAGCTGTAATCATGGCATGTTATCGTGGTTGCGCCAGTTTTATTTTTAGCTTTTCTTCAGAGGGTCGACATGGGTTTCGTGCCCACTCCACTCTTGTGTATTGACGCGTGGTTGGAAGTTTAGCATTTCTGAGTAAAGTTATTTCAGGTAGGCTGGATGATATTTACAGCTCACGCCGTTTCAGTAAGAAGCCTCTGACTGACACACCTTTGCGCTATCAAAATATCTCGCTACTTAACCGTATAAATCTGTCAAGCAAACTGGCAAAGCAACGGCTCCTCCTAACATAATAATTTCTCTGCTTTCCTCAGTCGAGAGAAGCTTTGGATATGTATGGAGTACTGTGGTGGAGGATCTCTGCAGGACATTTATCACGGTGCGTTTTATTTTATTTTAAGGTGCAATCATAAAATAGTGTTTAATGCTGCACAGATGTAAAATCAATCTCCGCCTGTGTGTTACAGTAACAGGACCTCTGTCTGAGCTTCAGATAGCCTACGTCTGCAGAGAGACCTTACAGGTAATCCGACTCTCTGAATAATATTTTAAATGAGCTTGCCAAAGTTTGTAATTACATTTCAGTTACTTACAGAATACATTTATTCTCTTTTACAGGGTTTGGGATATCTGCACATCAAGGCCAAGATGCACCGTGACATCAAGGTATCATACATTTTTGATTTTGTTTGTTTTTTTTCTTTTAACCTTGATTTTATCCATGGCATGCCAGTTCCAGCGGGCCACACACAGGCACTTGCTTCCACACACTGATTATAGGGCTCATATTTTACATTTTTCCAGTGGTCTTTTTTTTTTACATCCATAACAAGATATATTTGTGGTTTAAAAGTACAAAAAAAAACACTTTTCGATTCATAGTTTCACATCTCTCAGGCCTTTTCTCTGAAACTCTAGTTCTGGCCGACTGCTTTCTGAGTGATTGAATAAAAACTCCAGAGAAGCCAAATCCTGCAAGGTTAGCTGGTGCGTCAGGCCGTGTGGGGCTCAGGGCACGGCTAGAGCGGTTACTGCTTTGTTGTTGTGACATCACAAAGTAACAGAGGTCCTGACAGCTCATTTGACAGCATGACAGCTTGGTTTTCTCGATAGAACTCCGACTTGCATTATAATAAAGAAAGAAAGAAAGGAAAAACTGGAGATGTGCAGCAATGGCACGGCCTTGAAGCAATTAATGTCACTATTAATGCATGCGCTATGTTAAAACAGTGCAGAGGTCGGCGTCTGTCTGAATTAGCAGCGCTGCAGAGGTGTGAACTGAAGCCACAGGAAAGACGTAAAGCTGCGGACGTGCTCGCCTGCAGTCACGTGAACAGTGGTGTGAACTTACTGCAGTTTTTGAGGTTGAGCCGCAGTCGCCCAGTTGCATGCGCACACGCATGCTGGAGCCTCGGCCTCATGTTATCGCAGAAGGTCAGGGCTGGACCTATTATCTTTACTCAGGCTCAACGGAGTGAGCACTTCCTGTTTCCTCTACTCTCACCGCAGGATGCCACCAGAGAGACTGTCAGTCACAGCCAACAGAAACACCGTCAGCGGGACTGTCAAAGAACTGCACTAGTGTAACTTTACTGCAAGATCAGTAACAGGTCTGAGCAGTTAAGGTTTCTACCAGACCAGATGTTGCTGGGAAAGCTCAGCACATAATTAGCTCTTTGTTATGAACCAGTTTTGCAACACATGAGTCCAGCACAGCATTCAGGCCTTAATCTCACGCTGTTTAAACCACTGTTATAGTATTATGAAGCTGTTATTTCTAACCTAAAAACAAAAAAAATAAACTTTTCACATACATTTTACCAGGGTGCCAACATACTTCTAACAGACAACGGAGATGTGAAGTTAGGTAAGTTGCTCTTTTTAGCGTCTTCATTCTCAAGGACTTGAACTCCTCAGTGTCTGTGAGTTGTATGTGGATTACATAATCTGAAAAGCCCTGTCAATCCCTGTTACAGCTGACTTTGGAGTTGCAGCCAAAATAACAGCCACCATTGCCAAAAGAAAGTCCTTCATTGGAACACCTTATTGGTGAGTGTGTCACCCTCATGATATAAGCCTGTAGGCCTTTAACAGGCTTTGAATAGATTCGGGAACTGTGCCTTTTCCTCTTGGAATTAGTCTAATTCAAAGAAGCATTGTGTAAATACTTTTTAATCAGATGCTAAAAACATTTTCCTGTCATGTTGCGCATGTGTCACCGTGTTGTGCGTGTTGTTTTGCGGTGACACGAAAAAAGACTTAGTAACAGTGAGAGTGTTGCATCAGCTAAAAGGTTAAAGTTCAAATTCTCACAGCAGCTGAAGTGTTTTTGGGAGGGACACTGAACTAACCATCCCTAAGGCCACTGTCCAGTGTGTGACCCTGACCTCTAACACACGCACAGTCAAAGGGCGAAAAGTAAACATTGTTTTCCCACAAAGATCAACAGAGCATCAGTTTTGGTTTTCATTTCAAGGAGGACTTCCTAAACCAAACTTTTATTATTAATCACGAGGGTTATCATTGAATCCTCGTCTTGAATCTATCCAGGATGGCCCCGGAAGTGGCGGCAGTGGAGAAGAACGGCGGCTACAACCAGCTGTGTGACATCTGGGCCGTTGGCATCACGTCCATAGAGCTGGCCGAGCTTCAGCCCCCAATGTTTGACCTGCACCCGATGAGGTATGTTTCACTTTCCTTCAGAAATGATCAGTCACAGCTTCCTCAAGTGATTCTTAGGCTGCTTCCTGCTTTTGTGTTCTTCTAATGTTTCATCGCGTCTTTTGATTACTTGAATGTTCATCCTGTTTCATTCAGAATACAGTTTATATATAGAAGGAGCTGCAGTCTGTTCCATTATCCCTTTCTGAGGATATTGCTCTTTCATTTTAAACCACCAGTTTAATGCTCGTTTCTTTGTTTTTCCCTCAGGGCCTTGTTTTTGATGTCAAAGAGTAGCTTCCAGCCTCCCAAACTAAAAGACAAAAACAAATGGTGAGAGTCCCAGAGTATTTACTGTGTCTCAGACAATAGCAGCGATGGTCATTGGGTTAAAACAAAAGTATTTTGTCCCTCAGGTCCACTGCCTTCCATAACTTTGTCAAAGTGTCTCTGACCAAGAACCCAAAGAAGAGGCCGACTGCAGAAAAACTTCTATCGGTAATAAATTGACTTCTTAACATAACAGAATTGCAGATTCATGAATAAACTTATATTAAATGTTAGGAAATGTCGTTTTGTTTCCTTTTTGCAGTTTATTCTCTTAGTCCTTCGAAGAACTTTTGTGTTGAAGTTCATCATTTGCAAAGCAGAAGTTTGTATTCTGACCAAATCTAGCAGGATCTCATTCAGCCTGATGAGCTTCTGTGTGGTTTGGCTGGGTTTCCTGCTGTCTGGCTCGCAGTCAGACTCTGGCCTTGGACTGTTGCTCAGAGCTCGGCAACTACGTATTTAAGATTTTCATTTGTATCATAGTGTTAGTGCTTCGGTGTATACTTAACAGGAAGGGAAAGAGATAGCACCTGTTTCTAGTCATCAGACTTTCAGTCGAACTTTAAATACAGTTCAACTCTTTTTTTCCCCTCACAGTCTAATTCTCACAGTCCTTGTCTCTTGAGGACAGTCCTGGCCTAGTAATTAATTGCAGACAGTTTGAAATAGTCCAAAACAGTGAAACTAGGACTTTTGGAGGCTTGTGTGTCTTCTAGCTTCATGGATCTTGTTTTGTCAGATTAGAGATGTCACACTGTGCTGATACACAGTCTTATCAAGTTGTACAGCAGTTTACGTTTACGATGACGTGTGATGTGATCCTGTCTTGTGTCCTGCAGCATGTGTTTGTGGCCCAGACGGGTTTGACAAGGAGGCTCGCTGTCGACCTCCTAGATAAGATGAACAACCCAGACAACCACCAGCCTTTCAGTGAGGTGGATGATGATGACCTCGAGGTAACGTCTGACCGTCATAAGCATAAATAAAATTGAAAAAAAAAGTTTGTTCACTGTTAAATTACAGGAAAATGCTGTAAACAAACAACACCCATCAAATCTGACACCACTGCATCTTGTAGAGAAACACTGTCAGACTCCATATCAGCAGTGAATATAAATATTCCTACACCATGTTTTTTCAGCAACATGGAAGTATAAAAAATAAAACAGAAAGGTGAGCTTAGCAGAAATTTCACTTCCCCTTCTTCTTGTTTCTCTGCATGGACATTATTATTCCAATGGGCCTCAACATGACATCTGTGTGGCAGCCAAAGAGGTGGTACCAGTGCCTTTTTAAAAGCCCATTGTGCTTTTCTCACCCTGACAGCAGTGGCACTGTCTTGGCCACGCTGAATGAAAAACACCCCCGAAGCCCATTGACTGCATGCAATGGAGCTCGTTGCAAACAAACAGCCACTGGGATGCATAATAATGTGGCGACGCATAAGACACAGCACAGAACAGCAGCGTCTAGTTTCTGCTGATTATTTCACGAGATTAACGTTTATAATTCTGGCAAATGACTAAAGGCGGTGTTCTAACATCTTGATGATATGATCCCAGCCGACTCTGCACTTGTCTTGTCAAGTGCCGCTCCAGCTGTTAAAACCTATTTCCTTATCTCGCAATCTCTCTTTCACTCTTTGTTTCAGCCTCTGTCTGCAGTCAGACACACCATCCGCTCCACCAATAAACATGCCAGAGCTGAGAGGACACGCTCAGAGATAAACTGTAAGTGAACAAAAAAAAAGCTCAAAACTCACATCACTGAGATCAACCACCCCCCTCTTCCTCCTCCTCCTCCTCCTCCTCCTCCCATGAATCCGCTCTGTTACTGGTTGCCGTGTCAGTCAGCCTGGCTGTTTAGGTCGAGATAGGTCCGACGGCTTGTCCGAGGGTCATCCCACTAATCCAGCAGCACTGGCTTTATTCCAGAAGCATGTGGTAGTGCGTTTAAAAATAGCTCCCGGGGATTCACAGTAGAGAAAATGGATGTAGTAGAGTTAATGATGCTTCTGTTCTGTGTGGCCTAAAGTAACTGTCCCTCATCATTTACTAAAAGAAATAATGTGACATCATGGCTTGTCTGAAGGGTCGCCGAAGTCTTCTGAGGAATTTTTAGCTTTCAGTCAAACACTGTCGGGACTGAATTTGGCAGATGATCATGCAGCGTAATAGATTATTCAATTTCATATTATCTACGAGTACGAACCCTTCAGGGAAGTTGTCGTTGTGTTTGTGCCGTCTCCAGTCGTCATCATACAGAATTTGTCATTTCACCATTTTTATAGGTTGACGTAGTCCGGTGGCGAGGCGTGTCCTTCTCATGACGTGTTTGTAGCAGCATACGTCGTCGTACCCCGTGCACTCTTTGTGCTTTGTTTGTTGCTGTGACGGTTTTTGTACCTCCTGTTTGGTTTTTTCATCTTTACTTCTCACAATCAACGTCTGACTTTCCCTCCTACATGAAGCAAACAATGGGACACACCACGGAGGGCCTTCGAGTCCTAGCTTCACTGGGGGACACAGGGGGGACGCAGGTCAGTGACAGTGTAGTGAAGACAGTGTGTGTTTGTATAAACCCCACTCCCCACCCTAGCTCACCCCTACGACTTCCTGAGGAGTAGGATAATGTTGTAGCAACACCACAGAACATTTTGTTTTAAGACTTAAGTGGCACTAATAAGGTGAGTTCCTGTGCATGGGTTGGGTATTTACTGTGGCTGCAGCTTTGAATAAAGTTGTGACATCCCTGTCCCTGTGTGTCGGTGCTTGAGATAAAACGAACTTGCGGATGACTAATCAGAATCTAACAAGGAAGTTGAGTTTGACTGGTTCCTCTCACCTGATTTTTCAGCCTCACCTTCTTGAATGTTTCGTAGAGGGTTCATTCATTGTGTGTGTGCGTATGTGTGTGACTCACCTCCTTTGGTTGTTATCTGTGTTTTAAATAACTGTAGCTCCACATTATCAGCTCTTACCTCAAGCAGGAAAGCAGACTTGAAAAAAAAAAAATTGAATTCTTGAATACAAGGTTTCTTTTGTTAATGAGAAGCTGATTATGTGGGAGTATTTATTGGCAGTTTGGTTGATTTTTCTTTCGCCTTCATAACTGCAGCAGAATCACACCGTGTTTATATTGGACACCACAGCCCGTCTCCTCTATGGGATCAACAGTTTGACAGAATGTGACCTCAAACCTAAACTAAAGTGAAATCTTGCCCCCGTGATTTATTTGCTCTTCTGCCCGTCTCACCAATATTTCCCCCAACGTGAAGAGATCTGCTCAGTGTCAGTTGTAATTCGTGTTTGTCTTTGAGGAGGGGGGGGGGCTGACTCTTCTTCCAGCTCCAGACCAAACATTCACATAACTCTCAGCTCAATAAGTCAGCGAAAGGGCCCTTGTGGTGTTTTGACAGGTATGTGTTGCAATGGAAGCGGTTGATCTGCTCTCGGTTAATTCTCACACGTGATTATATGCTAAGAATGGACTGAGAGTGCTTTTCCAGGTTCCTGGTACTACTCCCAAGGCTTTTGTGTTGTCTTGAAGTGTTGGATACTGATGCCCTCTAGTGCCAAAGATTTGTGTGAGACGGTGCGGGGAGGAAAAAAAGAAAAAAGGCTGAACACAATTTTTGTCATTCACAGTCGACAAGCTCCAGTTTGAACCACCACTGCGGAAGGAAACTGAGGCTCACTCTGAAATGGTGATAATCATTTGCACTTTAGTCAAATCCAGTATTCAAGTGCTACTTTCTGTTTCTGTTTGTCATCAATTAAAGTTTATTATGTGTATTTTCACACTGGAAAAACAAAATATATATATATACAGTATATCCACATAAATGAATGCTGTCATTATAAATATTTCTATTTTGCGCATGTGTGTCTTTCCACAGGATGTGAGTAAAGATAATGACTTCCCTTCCCCCTGGAGTCCCTTTGCAGAGGGAGGAATAACAACCAGGTAATCCATGGAAACTGTTGTCATGGGAACTGCTCCCATTTACCCTCTGCTCTCTCACTCTCTCTCTCTCCGTGTTTAACTTTCCCTCTTCACCTGGCTTATTTAGTGAGAGGGATGCGTCTCTGGAGATTCATCCAGACACAGGAGACAAACCTGTGCTTAAAAATCTCCGTCTGTGTTTATTCAACATTCAACATTTCAGGGATCCCCCAAAATTATTGATTAAATAGTTGTGAGTGAGACAAAGTGTAGTTTAAAGGGATAGTTCAACATTTTGGCAAATTGGCCCATTGCCATAATCCCTATAGAACAGTAGGTTCATTACCTTTAATTGTCGGTGCAAACTATTTTTAGAACGGCTGCTCAAAGCTACGCTACGGAGGCTAATGGGATTTCTTGGTTTCGCTCATCAAACTCATCAAATACACAATCCAACAACTCCAAAATGCTCTGGTGGACAAGTTGTGACCTGCACATTCACCACGCTATGAGATAATAACAGAACATTACCAGACAGAGTTGTTTTAGAGTTCTAAAAATAGCTTCCGCCGACAATTAAAGGTAACAAACCTACTCCTAAAGCTATACGGATTATGGCAATGGGCCTATTTGCCAAAATGTTGAACTATCCCTTTAAGAAAGAAAGTTCTGCAAAGAAAAAGAAAGACCCATAACCTCACTGCATGTAATCTATGACACTGATTGTAAACACGTTTTCTAATGGATGCTCCTCACTCTCTCTGTCACGTTGACCTGCTGCTAACTCGCTGGCTCTAACCTGTGTCTATGCATGAACTCACTCTCCCACACCTGCAGTCTAAAAATGTCACTTTGGCTCTTTCTTGAGCTCCGTCTTGCTTGTCCATGTGCTTTGACCGTTTTTCTCCTTCCACCTCTCTCTGTCCCGCTTTCCACTGTCGGCCTGTCTCTCTCTTTCTCTGTCTCTCGTCCCGCGCAGGAGCCTTCTCAAAAGCGTTGAGGATGAATTGTTCCAACGGTAACACTAACATTGTGTGTGCTGTAGTAGTAATATACACCACCACCATCACCACCACCATCCACCCTCACTACCCCGTAGCTTGGTCACCACCATTTTTGCATTGAGGTTTTTCGCACCCACAGTGGTTGCAAGTGGCTGGCACCAACAGCGCTCTAGTTGCCATGTGTAGCTGTAACTGTAGATCCAAACTGTGAATACTGATGCATAACATGTGTCTGAGGTTCAATACAGGTGCAATATTCTCTCTATTCTTATTTTTGCACCAATTTTTTTATGTTTTTATCTTTTAAATATTTTTTTTATCCTGTTATAGGGATGCTTTTTTTTATTTTATTTTTTTATATTTGAATGCAATTTGCAATGAGCCATCAGTCTTATTTATTTAGACATGCTACGGATGGATTGTTGCCAAACTAAATTTTGTTGTATCTTTTCATCAATACCATGATAATATAGGAATCTTGAATCTTGAGGTAGGAAGGCAGGCAGGACAGTGTGACGCAGAGTTAGACAGATGAACCCTGTCTTACTTTTTTTTTCAAGCTAGTATCAATACCAACAGGAAGTGATGATGACCCTTGTGTTAGAAAGACGAAACCTTTAATTACAGAGTTTCCGTCCCATCGTCACAGCAGTAGAACAAATACACTCCTCTTTTTAGACTCGTGATCTCTTTACCTCTAAAATGTTTTAACCACTAACATCCCATCTGACGTGTTTTGGGTTTTTACTTTCCACACTTATTACTTTTCTTGTTTCCTGCAGGGGACATATTGCCCATCTTGAAGATGCCTTTGAAGAAGTAGAGCTGTAAGTGATTTTGATTGGTCAGAATTGCATCACAAACACAAATATTCGTTGGTGTCTTTATATTTAAAAAAAAAAAAAAAATCCTTAATTTCAGGTCAACTCTCAAGCCAGGGGTTCCTCCTCCACTGCCCCCAAAGGTGAGACCCAGTGATCTAAAGAAAATGTAACTTTTGTCCTTTTGCAGTCAGATGCTGGATCTGTACGTCCTGCAGCGTTTTCACTCTCTGTCGTATTTGCAGCCACGATTGAACAGTTCGTCGGAGGAGATCGGCCTTAACGAAGAGCGGTCTCTGACAGTGCGGAGGTTCCCCAACTCGGAGAACGGACCGACCCAGGCGGCTCGCAGACAGAGCACACCGGAGCAGGGGAACAAGGTGGACCACTCGTCCCCAGATTTCCTCTCCGCCAGCGTCAGCAGCCCAGGCCTTTTGTCTCACGCCTCCGATCCTGGTGAGTTTTTAGTTCTTCTATCCTTGAGTTTATTAACTTCACACGGAGTCTGTCCTCTTAAACAAAGCATGTCTCTAAATGAGCACTTGTTCTATGTTTACAAGCTCTCAGTAAATCTAAATGTAAAGGTAAGACAGCCTGGTGTGAACGTATCTGATCGTTGGGTATATATGCTGTTCGTTGACAGTATGATTGATGGTTGTGCTCCATGTGTAATTTTCCATCTGCTCGGTCTCCTGTGACAGATAATGATTCGGATGGCAGCGTGAATGGAGGCAGCCCCAAGCCGCCGCCCAACCAGCAGCACCGAAAAGAGAAAAAGGAATTCCCTGTGAGTCTAACGATCACACACACACACACACATTTCATTTCGATATGGGTTTCAGTCAAGACCACCACGCTTCTCATTTTTATTTTCACTGGGTTTCAAGAATGCAAAAGTCATCCATATATTTTATGCTTGGAGAGTCTCCAACTAGGAGGTTAATCTTTCACACAAACCTCAAATATGATGGTTTCCCTCTGTCGGATCCACACACACTGATAATTAAAGAGGGGAAACTGGCATCATCTCATGTTTAATTGACTTTGACAGAACACACAGACAGTCTATATTGTTATATTGCCACTTGGGCGTATCATTGTTGAAGGTTGAGAGTAAAGCAGGCAGCTATGTTTAAAGCAATTGTTGTTGTCTGTCTGCGTCCTGCGTCTTCATTATCTTATGGTTTCTGTCTCCTCTCCTCTTCTCCTCTCTTAGAAACCAGCTATCAACGGCCTGCCACCCACTCCCAAAGTGCTGGTGAGTGAATCATCTGCATTGTCCCTTTTCAGTTCTCCACTCCTCCCCGCCGGCCTGGTTTCATGAGCGCTGTCATTAAAATCTCTGTCAGAAACGCTGCTGTACATTCTGCAGATATTTGGGGTCCGTGGAGCTTTCTGCTCTGCGGTCGCCCTCTGATCTGCTCCAGCTCCAGCTCCAGCTCATTAAACCCTGGCTGACATTTTAGTGCTTCGCTGATCCGGAGTCTGCCGGCTCTGCTCTGCTCTGAGCTGAGTTGTGTTGCTTTGCGTTTGCAGATGGGAGCCTGTTTCTCTAAGGTGTTTGATGGCTGTCCGCTGAAGATCAACTGTGCCACGTCATGGATTCATCCAGACACCAAAGGTACAGCTTCATGCAATCAACACCATCAACAAACAGGAAGAATCAACGTGTCTTTTCAAAGCTAATGTGATTTTCCTTCTTTTTCTCTCTTTTCTAGATCAGTACCTAATCTTTGGAACAGAGGACGGCATCTATACGCTTAATCTTAATGAGCTGCATGAAGCCACAATGGAGCAGGTAACAGTGGATATGGGATGCATGTACTGTATTGTTAGCTAAGCCCCGCCCCCTGTAATTACTGTTGCTGCACGTGTGGTTCACGGTCATAAAAATGGCAGATTTACCACTGCAACTTTTTAGATTTTTTAATTTATATGTCCTTGAATTCCCATCTCAAGCCAAGTTTACTAGTTGAGCTGTCACTAGGCTTCTTATAAAGTTAACTTTAGCTGCATGAGTTGGATGGAAACATTGTCTCCGGCTGACCTTAATGTTTCCAGCTGAGTCGTTTTAATGCAGTAATCTGGTTACACGCATCATATCATGCCAAAAGACAGACACAGGAGCTCCGTGTCCCAGGCAAAAAGTTGGCCGCGTCAGCAGCTGATGATCCATGGCAATGAGCTGCCGTAACTAAATAAAGAAACAGTATTGTTTTTGTATTGGTGTCGAGAGCTAGTAGTCTCAATGATATTAATGTGATAGGAAGTGTGAAGTGTAAAATCAGACTCAGAATCAATTTTGTTTTAACTTAACATTGTTTGGCTCTGTAGCAGTTTACTTGGAGTCAAAATGTTTTAGGATCAGGACTAAAGCAGCAGGTTTATCTAATGTTACCCAGTCTGGTAATGCTGCTGGAGATTAAACCTCCCAAAGTGTAGTAAAGAGCAGGAGAAAGCTGCTGGCATCTCCCTGTAATCTGATTGATAGCAACCAGGGCTGCACAGCATTGTGAAAACATGATGTTCTCTTCTGCCTTGGAATTAATGTGTTGTTGCTACTAAAGCAAGAGATTTATAAATGTCTTTGGTTTTGGAAATGCTTGAAAAACAACCTCAAAACTCTTTGGATCCAGGTAACGTGGAGAAACCTAAGGCCTGCTGCGCCTAGTTGCTAAGATATTATTGGACGATACAGGGGAGGGGTTCAGCAAACATTTAATTGACATTAATGTTCTCTCAGCCACCTTTACTCCCTCCATTGATATCTAATGTGCAGCTGTTTAGTGATTGCGCCTTCTTTGTTCAACTCCCCGTTTAGCTCTTCCCGAGGAAGTGC